>CM077096.1:82590710-83929048 GCA_039513925.1 Platanthera zijinensis | reverse complement strand
TTTCATATTCACGAGCCCCTCGGCTACTCAAATATGAGATCGGAATCTACTACCATATACTAGCAATACGGAGTCGATACGAAAGAAATCAAGGAAGGATCAAAAATAGAAAAATACAAATGCAAACATAAAATAAAAGGTGCGTTATTTCATTGCAAAGCTTATCGCGATCGGGCACAAAATAAAGTTAGCTACGCATAATAGAGGAAGAAAATAAAAAAAACTTGCATTATCATTAAACTAGGAATAAGAGTACATGAAAAGATGAAAAATACTAAACTATTTCTTGGAGAAATGAAATAAAACAACAAGAAAATAAATACTTGAAATGGAAGCTTGCTCTCTAACTCTCTACAAAATCTCACTTTCAAACTAAAACTACTTGACAAAACAAGAGGGAAGGGGTTCCTTTTATAGGAGAGGGAGAAGGATCTAGATGGAAATGAAGAGGGGGAAGCCAAGGGGGTGGTCGGCCATGTATGTTGGAGAGGGTTCATGCATGATATTGATGAAGGGGAGAGAGAATATGGGAGGTTCAATGTATGATAATAAATGGAAGGAGAGAGAGGAGGCTACATGCATGCATTTTATTTTAGGAAAATGAAAAGAAAATTAAACATAAGAGAGGGGGGATGGATGAGGAATAAAGTGGGGAGAAAACAATAATAAAGGGGAGAGAGAGAGATGAATGAAGTGGCAAGGTGCATGCATGCATGTGGCCGGCCAATGCAAAGGCAAAATGGGCTTGCTAGTGTGGGCTTTATGAAGGGCTCGGGTTTGGGCTTGTAGGTGGGCTGCTTGGTAAGCTTTGTGGGCTCGGGTAGGGCTTGGTTAGCATGTAGGGGCTGCTCCAATAGTGGTCGGGCTGCTCCAAGTTGAAGGGACTTGAAGTGGGGCTCGGGTAGGGTAGTTGGGCTGCACTTGTACTTGATCAAAGGCCATGAACCTACAAATAAAACAAAACAAATAAACATTAGTTATATAACTAAACATTACAAACATACATACTATTAATTAGTTTATTAAAAAAAAATAAAACTAAACAAAACATAACATAATATAACTTATTAAACATAACAATAATTAAACAAGACAAAATAACATAACATAAAATAAAACATAAAGAAAACGTAAAAGACTTTTTAAAAAAGAAATAAAACATAACAAGTATGATAGTTTTACTTTCAAGATTACCTAGACACCTAGAGGAGGGGGGGTGAATAGGTTCTTATTTTCTTTTCAAACTTAAGGCAGAATGATTAAGTAATTAAAGACTATTTTCTATGAGTTCTGCAGCTACTTCAGCAATCACAATCACACAATCTAGAACTATACATCACAGATTGCAACAAGTATTTATAGTGGTTCCCCAAGATCTGGGTACATCCACTTTCCCCCTTCGCCTATCCAGCAGTGTGCTAGATTCAGCCAAACTCCTTTCTTTATCTCAGATCCTCAGATCCTACAGCTCAGAATCCAAAATGGATTCCTACAACTCAGAGTGATACCACACTCCTACAACTCAGGAAATTCAGCCCTACCTCAGTCTTTATTCAAGACCTACAACTCAGAGATTATCTCTCCTACACTCAGCCTTTATATATTAGGCTTACAACTCAGATTTATTAAAAGATCCTACAAGATTTGAGTAAAATATATTTTTATCTTGCTCCTGGTGAGAGAGGTAGAACAAGACAGTGTTCTTGATCAGCTTCTTGATAAACAAGATGGATAAAATCAACTGGAACTTAGCTTTCTTCAAAGCTTCTTGAATCTGAACTTTGTTGAGTTGATCTTCTTTGAAATAAACTGATCAACATCTTTTCTCCTTAGATTTCAGAATTTGAATCTAAATCTTCTTGACAGATAAGTTCAGAATCTGTTTCTTTTGAAATCTGAGACAGCTTTCTTCTTGCTTTCTTTTGACTGGATCTCTCTCTATCCAAGTCCCTTGAAGATACTTCATAATTCTTGACTGAATTCTACTTTGACGGATTCTTATAGTTCAATCAGAATATCTTCTTAGATCTGCAAAGATCTTCTTCTTATTGTTACTTGTTATTCAGTGTTCAGTTTTCAATTGTTGTTTTTCTTTCAGACACTATCCGTCTATTTATAGCCTTCATTCCTGGTAACCGGCTGGTCCGGTTCCTAACAAACTTCTGTCTGTGTCAATCACGTAAGTTAACCTGTAGAGACCCACAGCTGTCAATTCTTCAAACTGCCAAGGAGTCTTTGTTTCTACCAGAAAGTGTCGAGACAAACTGTCAATATGTGTCGAGACAATTGTTAAAATGTGTCGACACAATTTGATTAAGTGTCGACACAATCCTTTGTGATGTCGACACATTTGTCTTGATGTCGACACAGCTTCTTGACACAACTTTTTGAGAATGTGTCGACACAATTACTTCAGCCACAGACTTATTGTTGATTCTGCTAAGTGTCGACTCAGTCTCTAAGTGTCGACTCAGTCTCTAAGTGTCGACTTAGTTGTTGTTGACTTCTGCCTCTGTGTGTCGACACAGCCTCCTGGTGTCGACACAGTTGATGTCGACTATAATCTTGTGTGTGTCGACACTGCCTCCCAGTGTCGACACAGTTGATGTCGATTATATTTCTGTGTGTGTCGACACTGTCTCCCGGTGTCGATACATTTGATGTCGACTCATTTTCTCTGTGTCGGCACAGCCTTCTTCAAGTATCGACACAATCTTCCTGAAGTGTCGACACATCTTCTTTTGGTGTCGACACATGGACTTAGAAATTTTTCATACTTTTAACCTGCACATATTCAACTTAAACAACATCAAATACACCTTGATGTATATCATTATGCAAAGTTAGGCTTCTTCAAATCAGGTACACATTTTCCAATGTACCCAACAATCTCCCCCTATTTGGAGAAGTCATAACACATATTAGCTAATGATATACACCACTTATGATAATAATTAAAAATGATGATGATGTATATAAGCTTAATATTACAGAAAATATTAACAATCAAAACATTTGCACAGATTCATTACAGAGATAAAAAGATATACACAAAAATTAATTAAAGAGCAAGATTTTGTGTATTATGTCAAAATGATTATTTACAAAATGTTTAACACTGAATGTTTCACATTACACATTTTTAAACTAAAACTAAGACATCTTAGACTAAGACTGATCAGGCTCCTTTATAACAATCCCTCTTCCTGGTTGTACTTGTGCCTGCACAGAAGGTTCAGTTTCTTCCATGGGCTTTTTGCCTTTAAGATTAGCCTTCTTCTAAGCCTCAGTCTTCAGTCTTTGTCTCTCAAAATATTGATACGGCTTGGGAAAGTATTTGCTAGGCTCCACAGCATCAGGAGGTAGCTTTCCCATCTTAGCTTTCCTTCTATGCTGAACAATAGCCTCCTGTCTGGCTTCATGCTTCTGCCATTCTTATTCATTGTACCAGTTGCCCCTTTCATGGACTTGATCGTTTACAGCTTTCCAGGCAGTTAGTATGATGTTTCTAGAGGTAGGGCTCCACTGTTCAAAATCAGGTTTTTGTTCAGCTTGCTCCCTAAATCTCTTCTTTCACAGTTGAGCCTCTTGCTGAGCCTTGATTGCAGCTTCAGACATGTCTACTTTTCTAAGTATAATATTTGAAACCTCCTCTGGAGGACTATACATAGTTTGCACCTGCTGATGAATCATGTCAAAATCTGCAGGGGGGTATATGACTTGAGCAACCTCTGGTTGGTTGCCTTCAAGTAGACCTTATGGCTGTATTCCTGACTCTGCCATATTATCATCATCACAAAGGGGTGGATATCTCAATGTGGCTCTGACACTATTAGTGACCCACTTGGCATGTTCTGAGCCAGCATAAATAAGTACCCTCTCCCCCTTTAGGACTTCTCTTGCTATATGATCTCTGAGATCTTCCTTCTGAAACCTGATCTGACCATCCAGATAATTAATGTCATCTTTGAAGAAGGGTTTCAACTTGTTAAGTTTTACAGTAATTTCCTTCTGGGAAGTGGTTATGGCTGTCTGTACTGAGTCTAAAGCAGTTTTGAACATAGTGTCATATGCTAGCATTTCAGTTTCCCTAGCTTCAGTCAATTTAGTCATGGTTGTTTGAAATTGAGCAAGAATATCTGTGTTGGCAGTTGTCAGATTGTCATTTAGCCTTTTCTGATTTTCAAGAATGTATCCTTGATTAATAGATTGAGCATCTATTTCTTTCTTCATTACTTCTTGTTGTTTGGCCAGATATACAACAGCATGTGCCCCTTTTGTAAAACAATCAGTTATTTCTCTTTTATGTTGATTGACTTCAAATCTTATAGACTTTATATCTTGAGCCAGATCAAACTGAAGATTTTTATGACTTTCATCAACATATTTCTCTAGAGCCTTTCTTTGTTCATCCATTTTCATTTCAAGAGTTACCAAGAACTTTCCATAATCAAAATCTGAAGAGGTGGGTGGTGTTGTTTGAAGTGCTTTCTTATAGCTATGGCTTCTTCTCTTGAAGACCATAAGCTTCCTTTTCTTTGCCTCTTGAATTTCTTCATTCCCAGAATCAGAGGAACTCTCAATCTGAACTCTTTCTTTTTGTGAGGTAGGGATTTCAGTTTCAGTAACATGTGGCTCCTATTCACCTTCACCTGGTACCCTCTCCTCACTAGCTTGCTCCCCCTCAACCCTTTGGGTGTCAACTTTATCTGTTGTGTCTACAGCCTCAGTGAAGAGATCATCCATTGTATATTCCTTTGGTGTTTGAGGAGGTGATGGAACATTAATTCTCTCTATAAGATCATCTAGTCTAGCAGTATCTATCTCCTCTGATAAGTCAATCCTTTCTGCTTCTTCTATATTAGCAGAACTAGGCTCCCCCTGAACCTGTGCAGGTATATGTTCTGTATCTTGGATAGTACTAGCCTGATGCTGATCTTGTGTTGTAGTCTGTTCTGTCTGTACTTGAATTGTTTCAGTACCAAGCTCAGTGTGATGATGAGCTGGAGACTTCTCAGCTGGCTCCTGCCTGTCTTCTTCAGGCATATCCTTGGATAGAACTCTATCCCACCTGGAGAACAACCTTATATCCATTCTCCTCATATGATTGATCTTGGAGCATGGTAGTTGTTGCATTACTTCTGGAATGATTCCAGCTAAGTAAAGACTCAGTATTCTAGCCATGTTTGGCTTCTTGATTGCCTCCTTGATTTTGTCAAACACAACTGCTGACCAGTTGGTGGGAATGTGAAATACAATCCTAGTCATTAGGTTGAACATGAAGACAGAGATCCTATCATGTCCACCAGTCTTGCACAGCACCACTTTCCCAATAACTTCAGAAAGGAATTTACCCTGATTATTCATGCCTTTTCGATTAAAAGCAGTACCAATCTTCATGGTGGGATCCAGTCCACACCACTGAAGTGTTTGCCTTGTTTGTGAAGCTGAAACCTCCTCTTCATCGTTTATCCTTGGAAAATGAAGGATTCTGGTTAATCGCTTCTGAGTCACCTTGACTCTTGTGTCCTGAATATTTGATTTGATTTTCATACCAGTAGAATCCACAGATGCGGTGGTGTAGAATGCAAGAACTTCCTTCTTCCAGACCTTGGTGGGTTCTGAGACAAGGAATTCAAGTCCATTGTCTATGAGAAGAGACACCACCATCTTAATCTCTGGAGCTGCATCGTCGAACGCATGCCTAACCAGTTCATATCCCTCGTTGATGGAATCTTCGATCTTTGGCGTCATTGAATCGTTGAGAAAGTTTGAGAAAAGAGAGAAGAAGGATTGTCGACACACAAGGTTTTTGTCTCGAAACCCTGGTGAGCGTGTCGACAAAATACGGCTGTGACCTATTTATACCCTTCTATGCCAAGAAGATCAAAAGGCGGGCAAAAATAGTCAAATTGTGTCGACACAGACAATATGTGTCGACACAAATTCTGAATAAGTCGACAATAATACTCTAGTTGTGTCGACATGTCGCTCTAAACTATGTCGACATAAAATCCCTGATGTGTCGACACATCTACTCTGTGTCGACACCATTTTTCTGAGTTTGTCGACACAAATCCTCTGTGTCGACACTTAAATCCTGAATGTGTCAACACAATTTTACTTAGCCAAATTTTGCTAAACTAATCTATAGTTAGCATGCCTAATTCAATTTTAAATTTATTGAATTTTGTTTCATCCAGAGGCTTAGTAAATACATCTGCAATTTGATAATCTATCTTAACAAATTCTAGTGAGATGTCTTCTTTTTCTACATGTTCTCTAAGAAAATGGTATTTTATTTCTATATGCTTAGTCCTACTATGTGAAACAGGATTATTTGCAATAGAAATAGCACTTTTAGAATCACATAATAAAGGTGTTCTACTTACCTGTATACCATAATCTTTTAGTTAATGTTGAATCCACAATAGTTGTGCACAGCAACTTCCAGCTGCAACATACTCAGACTCAGTTGTGGATATTACCACACTAGTGTGCTTCTTACTACTCCATGATATCAACCTTCCTCCCAAAAATTGACATGTACCTGTAGTACTTTTTCTATCTTCTCTGATGGTTGTTCCACATAGACTTCTTCTTTTAGATCTCCATTCAGAAATGCTGATTTCACATCCATTTGGTATACCTTGAATCCTTGGTATGCAGCATAGGCAAGAAATATCCTGATTGCCTCTAGTCTTGCTACTAGGGCAAATGTCTGATCAAAATCTATTCCCTCTTCCTGTCTATATCCTTTAGCAACCAGTCTTGCTTTGTTCTTTACAATTACTCCACTCTCATCCAACTTGTTCCTAAATATCCACTTTGTTCCAATGATATTGTGGTCTTTTAGTTTAGGAACAAGCTCCCAGACTTTGCACCTTCTGAATTGATTAAGCTCCTCTTGCATAACATTAATCCAATGTTGGTCTTGGATGGCTTCTTCAAATTTCTTAGGCTCCATTTGAGATAGGAAACTTGAGTGCAGGATTGTGCTCAGATTTCTACTTCTAGTCTGCACTCCTTGACTTGGATCACCTATTATTTGATTTGCTGGATGGTCTTTAAGATGTCTGATAGCAGGAGATAGATTTCCTTCTGGTTGATTATTTCCAGTCCCTTCATTATGCTGCACTTCCTGGGAGTCATCAACTTCTATAGAATCATGTACTCCCCCTTGACTGTAGCCAACATTTTCCATCTGTTCATTTATTGTTGAACCTTCTGCAATGGAAAGCTTGTCCATCCTTTTGCTTATACCTGTTGGACTGTATGAACTTTTACATAAGCCACTTGGGTGATGGTAATTTGGTTTGAAGAAATGTTACCAAACCCTTTGATGATTCTTCTTTCAGATCCACCAAAGATTACTTTAGGTCCATCTTTGACAGATGTGTACTCCTTCAGTAGCCCCTTTGTTCCAGTCATGTGCCTGGAACATCCACTGTCCAAGTACCATATAGGGGCATGGCAACTTGGACTTTCCTGCAATATAGAATGACTTTCCCTTAGAGCCCAAGAATGTCTTGGGTCCTTGGTTCCAGTTAGCTCCATTTATATCAAATCTTTTAGCAATTCCTCTAACAGGTAGATTGGTGTTCTTCCTGACACTTGTGTTATGCCAACAGTCCAAGGCAAAATGCCCTACTTTGCCACAGCACCAGCAATCATATTTGTTGTACCTAGTTCTAGGTACAATCTTAGCAGTTTTGTAGTCTGGAAAATTCCTGACTTGTGCTGGTGCTGCTGCAGCCATACCCATTGGTTTCCTTGGAAGATGGGATTTATTGTCATGGACTAACTTATTGGCTTTAACAGCTTTGTCACTCAGAACCTCAATCTTATTATGACCATGAATGTGTTCATGATCATATTTGTTAGAAGGCAAGTGCACCTTTCTAAACATAACAGGGACTGAAAGGTTTAGTGGTTGGACATGAGCTTTGCCTTTTCTCTTGAATTGGGCAGCCCTGGGGTTACCTTTGAAGCCTAATCCTGCCTTACCCTTTTGAGCCACAAACTCATCTATTAAAGGTAAGACAGATTTTGGCTTAGAGTAACTAGCCACTAAATCTTTCTCTATTCTTAGTCTGGCCTCCAGACTCTTAATTTGATCATTGTTATATTTGATTATGCCCATCTGAATAAAGGTTATATTTTTTTAGTTTGGCAATCTCATTTAACTTTTGATCCATTACTTTTTCAAACTCAGTTGCAGCCACCTTAAGATCAGCAATTTCCTGAGCCTGAGTTTTGACTAGGTTCTTGCTTTTCTTAAGAGCCTGCAACAAGTCCCTATATTCATCCATCAACTGATGAATATCACCTTCAGATTCAGATCCATTCACATCACTTGATGTAGATGAATCTGACTCTGAACCAGTACTAAAATCAGAAGAACTAGAAACCTTTTGTACCTTACTAGGACCAGGCTGATCCTGGCATTGGTTATCTTCTAACTCAGACATCAGACCCATGCATTCCTTGTCTTCTTGATCATGAATGGAATCCATCAGTTGTAGAAATTCCTCTTCATCACTGGCTGCATACAATCCTATGTATGCTTCTGCTTCAGATTCTGACTCTGATGAGGATTGATCTGAAAGACTCTTATCCTTCTTTGCAACAAAAGATTTCTCCTTCTTGCCCTTGTGTTGAGTCTTTTTTCTGTCTACTGGCTCCTTTCTCTTTTCTGGACATTCAGCTACTATATGTCCAGTCTTATTGCAGCAATAACAAACAATCTTAGAAGTTATGGCTTTGCTGGGCTTAGTTCTGTTTCTCTCATTTCTTGAGGATTTTCTCTTCTGATAGTACTCATCTACTGGCTGTGATGTGGAGGGCCTGGACTTCCACTGCTTCTTTTTCAAGAACTTTTGAAACTGTCTTGTAAAGGCAGCAAAGTCAGTATCTGAGTCACTGCTCCCTAATTTCTGACTATCTGAATTTTCTGTTATTTCTTCTGTAGCTTCCTTGAAAGGAGATGAAGACATCCTCCCTTTCTTTCTAGTGGCTTCAACTTTGAAAGCCATAGATCTATGCTCACCTTTTGTACTTCTTTCTTCCCCCTTCCTAGCCATCAATTGCATTTCATATGAAAGCAATTTTCCAAACAAGGTTGGAGGAGAAATATCAACTAACTTGGCCACTTCTCTAATGGAACATATTTTGCTATCCCAATCCTTTGTTAAAGATCTGAGAAACTTGTCATTCAGCTCATATGTACTGATGACTCTTCTATAGGACATTAGTTCATTCACAATCCTATAGAATTTCTTATAACACTCAGTTATGCTATCATACTTTCCTTGTCTGAAGCTCTCATATTCTTGGTTGAGCATTGATTTTCTGTCTTGTCTTACTTCTTCAGATCCTTCCATATAGACAATCAAGGTGTCCCACATCTCTTTGGAGGTCTTGCAATGTATCAGATTTTGGAAGGTGGAATCATCTATTGCACTTACTATGATGTTTTGAGCTCTCTTGTCCATAGTGGCTAAGATGATTTCCTCCTTTGTCATTTCTGAAAAATCCTTAGGAGTTTTCTGATTTGCATCTAATACAGAAATCTTCATTGGAATGTATGGACCTTCTTTCACTGTGATATAAATTCTTGGGTCTGAGGCCTCCATAAACAGCCTAACCCTTTCCTTCCAGATTCCAAAGATTTCTTTTCTGCAAATGGGTAGCTTCATAGATCCCAACTCCTTGTGATTCTCACCTAAACCCATTTTCCTGATTCTTGATTCTGCCTTTAGATCTAACTCAGACTGTTAAGTCTTTCTTTTAGCAACCTCCCTCTGATACCACTTGATAGTTTTACTTTCAAGATTACCTAGACACCTAGAGGGGGGGTGAATAGGTTCTTATTTTCTTTTCAAACTTAAGGCAAAATGATTAATTAATTAAAGACTACTTTCTATGAGTTCTGCAGCTACTTCAGCAATCACAATTACACAATCTAGAACTACACATCACAGATTGCAACAAGTATTTATAGTGGTTTGCCAAGATCTGGGTACATCCACTTTCCCCCTTCGCCTATCTAGAAGTGTGCTAGATTCAGCCAAACTCCTTTCTTTATCTCAGATCCTCAGATCCTATAGCTCAGAATCCAAAATGGATTCCTACAACTCAGAGTGATACCACACTCCTACAGCTCAAGCAATTCAGCCCTACCTAAGTCTTTATTCAAGACCTACAACTCAGAGATTATCTCTCCTACACTCATCCTTTATAAATTAGGCTTACAACTCAGATCTATTAAAAGATCCTACAAGATTTGAGTAAAATATATTTTTATCTTGCTCCTGGTGAGAGAGGTGGAACAAGACAGTGTTCTTGATCAGCTTCTTGATAAACCAGATGGATAAAATCAACTGGAACTTATCTTTCTTCAAAGCTTCTTAAATCTGAACTTTGTTGAGTTGATCTTCTTTGAAATAAACTGATCAACAGCTTTTCTCCTTAGATTTTAGAATTTGAATTTGAATCTTCTTGACAGATAAGTTCAAAATCTGTTTCTTTTGAAATCTGAGACAGCTTTCTTCTTGCCTTCTTTTGACTGGATCTCTCTCTATCCAAGTCCCTTGAAGATACTTCAGAATTCTTGACTGAATTCTACTTTGACAGATTCTGATAGTTCAATCAGAATATCTTCTTAGATCTGCAAAGATCTTCTTCTTATTGTTACTTATTATTCAGTGTTCAGTTTTCAGTTGTTATTTTTCTTTCAGACACTATCCGTCTATTTATAGCCTTCATTCCTGGTAACCGGCTGGTCTGGTTCCTAATAAACTTCTTACCTGTAGAGACCCACAGCTGTCAATTCTTCAAACTGCCAAGGAGTCTTTGTTTCTGCCAGAAAGTGTTGAGACAAACTGTCAATATGTGTCGAGACAATTGTTAAAATGTGTCGACACAATTTGATTAAGTGTCGACACAATCCTTTGTGATGTCGACACATTTGTCTTGATGTCGACACAGCTTCTTGACACAACTTTTTGAGAATGTGTCGACACAGATAGTTGTATGTCGACACAATTACTTCAGCCACAGACTTATTGTTGATTCTGCTAAGTGTTGACTCAGTCTCTAAGTGTCGACTTAGCTGTTGTTGACTTCTGCCTCTGTGTGTCGACACAGCCTCCTGGTGTCGACACAGTTGATGTCGACTATAATCTTGTGTGTGTCGACACTTCCTCCCGGTGTCGACACAGTTGATGTCGACTATATTTCTGTGTGTGTCAATTGTAACACCTCTACCCGTCACGAAGAATATAATAGAGGGTCCGGCCGGGGCCCCACACCATATTCCACAAACAGGCGGAGACGCTACGAAATAATATCATAACCACGCATCCTAACACAGAGCATTCTAGCGGAAGTTTCACGGTTGAATAATTGAACTCAAGATAAAGAACATTGTCCATTAAAACTTAGGAATATATACAAACAGCACAAGAGTCTGGCCTTAAGGCCTTACAACTGTTTCTCTTAACAAGAGTGTGGATTACAGACATCGGCACGCAGGCCGGCCACACATGAACAAAAGAAACAAAACAATGCCTTCGAGGGCAGCAGCGCAGCTTTGGGCTTCAGCCCGCTAAGTCCCGCTCGGACCAGCACCTCCAGTACCTGTAATAACCAATCCACCAAGCGGTGGCAAACAGGGCAACGGTCAGCATTCAGCTGACCAATTATAACGACCCTGCCCCTGGCACGGGGCAGCGGAATTCCATCCCTGCATAGCAATCTTCCAATATGATATATATAGCAATTTAAGCAAGACGTGCACGCCCGCACAGTCACATATCACAAACGCCGGCACGACGGCCTGACGCTCCGTGCACTCATGGCACATTATCGGTGTTCCGTATTTCCACGGCCACACCACCGTTCAGAGGTCCCAGACATAACGGTCCAATATGAGCATTCTAGTCTGATCGGCTCACAGGCCGTCGACTCTCGCTATGTGATCCTAACAGATCTTAAGCAACCAAGGTTAGACAACCATAATGCGGGTACAGATCCACCTTGCCCGTTGCTCAAATCGTCAGACTCAAGCCTGGACTGACGCGGGTACAGTTTCACCTTGCCCGTTCCACCACCAAGGCATTTGCCTAGTTGCAGCCCCACGGCTCAACCTCACACAAAGTAGCAACTCACGGCTACAAGAGAGTCCAACTCTCATAATTTCCTGGACTTCCTCCAGTACTTTATCCATCATGCCTACAAGCAATCATCACGGAGTCTTCTCCGATATGTAAACAAGCATCACCAATCCAGACCATGTCCAGATGGGCTTCACACAGCATGCCTAGATCCGTACTCCAATTCCGGACTCTAACAAGGGGGACTTCACATATCTACCCTAAGGGACGCCACAACCCACCGCACACTCGCGGGGAAGGGTTTTCCCTATGCAATGCAGGAATTAAGGACTTCACATGTCCAAGCAGGAAATCGTTACCCTAGGAACTCGCTTCGGAGCCATGGAGAGAAATTTGAGACGGATGAAAGCCTTTGCAGCAGCGTTGCCTTCGCAAATCCGAACTCGGCTCGCGATTTGGACCAGCGTAGCTCCACCGGCAGCCGAATTTCACTTCTTCTTCCTCACCTTGCTCTCACCTCTCTCTTAAAAGTTAGAAAGAGAGTAGAACTTTAGAAATGAGCCCTTTCCTCCTCCTTTCCCGGCCTTATCAGCCCAGGAATAAGCCCCAGCCACAGGATCTCCTTTAAGGAAAATGAACGGCCAAGATCTGCCCAAAATATTATACTTTTTGGCTGACACGGCCTGTGACATGCCCGTGTCACAGGCCGTGTACCCTTAAGCGGCACACGCGGCGCTCGCACCGACTAAAAATTACCAGAACACGGGCATCAACACGCCCGTGTCGAACCTGACACGCCCGTGTCGGTCATGTGACACGCCCGTGTCACACCTATTACACGGTACTCAACGAGCGCTAAAACCAGTCAGAGCAGTACACGGGTAGGCACACGCCCTCTGACACGCCCGTGTCAAAACTGACACGGCCGTGTTCAAGGCTTGGTTCCGGGCCGTGTACATTTCTTACTCGATACGGCATTTTAATGAGTGGCACGCCCTGGGACATGCCCGTGTCGAAGGCCGTGTCCCAGGCTCGACTATCGTCGACCTCCGATCGTCGACTATCCTGAACACGCCCTGGGACACGCCCGTGTCCCAGGACGTGTACCCCCGACACGCCCTGGGACACGCCCGTGTCCCAGGCCGTGTTAAGCAACCTGCACCTCAAATCCAATTTTGAGCTTTTTGGGGTGTTACAATCCTCCCCTCCTTAATTAAATTTCGTCCCGAAATTTGAAGACAGTAGGGAGAAAATAACAAAACATTATATGTTTCTATTACATATATAACAAGCGAACAAGTTACGAAAATAACTCAGGAAACTCGGCTTGCATGGTCTGCTCGCGCTCCCATGTTAGCTCTTCTCGGCCACAATTGTCCCATCGGACTTTGACCATCCCGATCACTTTGTTCCGCAACTGTTTCTCGGCTCGATCCTCGATCCGTATAGGCTTCACCTTTGTCGTTAGCCCATACTCAACCGGCACTCGATCATTGTCAATTACTTGAGTTGGATCCTTGACTGCTTTGCGTAGCACCGAGATGTGAAACACATCATGCAATCCACTCAATTCCGATGAAAGAGCTAGCCGATAAGCAGCTTCCCCAACTCGTTCCACCACTTCAAACGGACCAAGGTATCGCGGACTTAGCTTTTTCAACCGCCGAATCCGAGATACGCCTTTGAAGGGCTTAATCTTTAAATAGACCCAGTCACCCACCGCAAACTCCACGTTCCGGTGCTTAGCATTGTAATACTTGGCTTGTCGATCCTGGGCTATTAGGAGCCTCTCTCGAATAGAGCGTATTGTTGAGGTAGCATCCTCGACTTCCTTTTTTGCCTAAAAGTTTAGTCTCGCCAGTTTCTGCCCAAGCTAGCGGTGTACGACACTTCCGACCATACAGCGCTTCAAACGGGGCCATGCCTATACTTGCTTGATGGCTATTATTATAGGCAAACTCCACCATAACAAGATGTTCTTCCCAATTCTTACCGAAGTCCAGGGCGCACATACGGAGCATATCCTCCATCATTCTGTTGGTTCGTTCAGTTTGGCCATCCGTTTGCGGGTGAAAGGCCGTACTGAATGCTAACTTTGTGCCCAACATCTGATGAACTAATCTCCAATCCTTCGAGGTAAAGCGCCCATCTCGGTCACTTACGATGCTCCGGGGAACACCGTGCAATCGAACAATCTGCTCCACATAGAGCTTTGCCAACGTTTCCACTGAATCGTCCCGCTTGTTCGGTATAAAGTGAGCCACCTTTGTCAACCGGTCTACAATCACCCAGATTGAGTCATGGCCACGCTGAGATCTCGGCAATCCGTGCACGAAATCCATAGAAATATCCTCAAACTTCCATTGCAGAACCGGCAATGACTTCAGGAAACCACTCGGTCGTTGACATTCTGCCTTTACCAAAGCACAAGTGCGACATTTAGCCACATACGCGGCTATGTCCTTCTTTAAACCAGGCCACCAGAACAGTTTCTTCATGTCCTTGTACATTTTTGTGCTCCCAGGGTGAATTGAGTACTTTGTAAAGTGTGCTTCATATAGCAAGCCTTCTCGCAATTTACCCGCACTAGGAACGCACAATCGGCCATCTTTCCGTAATAAAACGTCATCCCAGGAGAATTGATCACCAGACCCCTCCTTTGCATAGCGTTGGAGACTTTCATCCAACTCCGTTGCCCGCCGAACCCTGTCAGCAAGGTCATATTGAACCTCCAACCAGTTCACGCATGCAACAGTCGAAGAATCTCTTTCCACACAAGATATCTCCAAAGCTTCCAACTCATGGATTAACCGCTCATCATGTATCCGCAACCAATTTGCCCGCACCGGAGTCCAACGACTCAAGGCATCAGCGACCACATTTCCCTTTCCGGGAACATAGTGAATGTCGAAGGTATAATCCCCAAGGAATTCCATCCACCTCCTTTGTCGCATATTCAATTATTTTTGATCGAGCAGATACTTTAAGCTTTTATGATCTGTATAAATATCCACTTTCACGCCATAAAGATAATGCCGCCACAACTTTAGCGCAAAGATCACCGCCGCCAACTCCAAGTCATGGACGGGGTAATTACGCTCATGCACTTTCAATTGACGTGAACCATAAGCGATCACCTTGCCAAACTGCAGGAGAACGCAGCCTAAGCCGCTTCCTGACGCATCGCTGTATATTTCAAATCCATCTGTACCACATAGCGACGTCAAAACGGGCGCCGTGGTCAAACGATTCTTTAGCTCCACAAAAGCTCGTGCGCACTCCGGCGTCCAAACGAACTTCTGGTCCTTTCTCGTCAACATAGTCAGAGGCAAAGCATTCCGGGAGAAGTTCTCCATGAACCGTCTATAGTAGCCCGCCAGTCCAAGGAAACTCCTGACCTCGGCCACCGAAGACAACACTGGCCAATCACGAATGGCACTTATCTTTGTCGGATCCACCGCTATGCCCTCTCCACTTACCACATGGCCTAGAAAAGTCACCGACGAGAGCCAGAACTCACACTTCGAGAACTTGGCATACAGCTTATTCCTTCGCAAGGTATGTAATACTAATCGCAAGTGGTTTGCATGATCTTCCTCCGATTGTGAATATACAAGGATATCATCAATAAACACAATCACAAACAGATCCAGGTATTTGCGGAACGTTCGATGCATGAGATCCATGAAGACCGAAGGCGCATTACATAGGCCGAACGGCATCACTGTGAACTCATAATGACCATAGCGTGTGCCAAACGCTGTCTTGGGAATGTCACCTTCCCTAATCCGCAACTGGTAATACCCGGACTTCAAATCCAACTTTGAATAGACGGTTGAGCCTGCTAGCTGATCAAACAATTCATCGATCCGTGGAATTGGATACTTGTTTTTCTCCATCAGCTTGTTCAGTTCACGATAATCAATACATAGTCGCAAACCACCGTCTTTCTTTTTCACAAAAAGAACAGGCGCGCTCCAAGGTGACATACTTGGGCGTATGTATCCCTGCTCCAACAACTCTTGCAACTGAACTTTCAGTTCGGCCATTTCTTTTGGCGCTACCCGATACGGTGAACGGGCCACAGGTTTCGCACCCAGCACCAGCTTGATAGCGAAGTCGATTTCCCTTTGGGGAGGTAACCCCGGAAGATCCTTTGGAAACACATCAGCATATTCCGACACAATCGGCACTTCACTCACACTGGCCTTCGGCGCCACCGCCTCTATGAGTGTGAAGAACAACTCCGCACCCTTCCGAACTGCCTTAACAACTTGGAGAGCGGATAACAACATCCCACTCATCCCTTGCATACCAATGAACATGGTCTCTTGTTCGGTATTTTGCCCAAGTGTGACCTCTTTTGAAGTGCAATCTATACAGGCACGCTGCTCTGAAAGCCAGTCCATACCAAAGATTATATCAAACTCTTTGATCGTCAATACGAATGTTTCCACCTTGAACTCCCGACTTCCTATCCTGAACTCAATACCGCAAGATCGATCCGCGCACATCAAACATCCGTTAGGCAACAACACCTTTACACTGTCTGTCGTGGTCCGGATAGGCACCCCGACACGAAAGACAAAGTCCTCAGACAGAAACGAATGTGAAGCACCTGTGTCGAACAGTGCTCGCGCCGGATACTCTCGTATAAGGACAAACCCTATAACATTACAATATAAAACAAGCACAGCACATCAAAAACAAGAACATTAAAACCTACGCGCACCTGTGACGACATCCGCCTGCTTAATGGCCTCCTGTTGTCCAAGGTTGAAGACCCTGGGCTGCGCGTGCGAGGCAGAAGACTCCACCACAGCCTTCCCCTTCTCCGCATAAGACGCTCCCGTCTTCTTATCACCCTTTGGAGGACCAAACCGACATTCACGTGCGAAGTGTCCAACCTTCCCGCACGTAAAACAAGCACGAGATCCATACCCAGATGTATCCGTCACAGTCGCAGAAGGAGCTTGTCCAGAAGACTTAGACTTTTTATTCCATCTCTTTCGGTAGCCAAACTTGTCCGGACGCGGTGGCTTAAACTCTGGCTTCACAACAGCCAAGTTTCCCTTTGCTTGCCCCCGTTTCATGTCCAGCTCCAAAGAACGAGCCGTACAGACTAAGGCTTGGAATCCCTGACTCACAGAACTCGAGAGCAAATACCGCAGCTCATCTCGCAGTCCCGCATAAAACCGACTAGTCTTACGCTCTTCTTCGGCGAAGATCGTGCCCGCATATCTTCCCAACCGGGTGAACTCATGCAGGTAGTCATCTACACTTCGATCTCCCTGTGCTAACCGTTGAAATTCCATTTCCATCGATATCCTTTGCTGTACCGGCAGATGTTGTGCTAAGAACAATCGAGAAAATTCGTCCATTGTAATCTCTACTAATTGCCTGCCAGCCAAGTGATGCATTTCAATCTCATCCCACCACAATCGCGCCTCTCCTTCCAGTAGGAAAGTGGCTAACATGACTTTCTGTTCCTCCTCAACCTTGATAGCTCTCATAATCCTCTTGATTCTTGCAAGCCAATCCTCTGCTTGGGCCGATGTACCCGCCCCATGAAACTGCGGAGGGTTAAAGCTCAAGAATTGCTTCCATTGTTGATCTGCTACCCGCGGATCAACTTCGGCTTCTACCGGTTCTTGCCGTACCCCAGCTTGCATTGGCATCACTGCAGGACGTGCCTGCCCAGCCTGCTGAGCATTCATGACAGCAAGTACCGTTTCCGTGATGAGACGGACTGTTTCAGCGGATGGAGGAGTTGTGGGCACCTCGGCTGGTGCCGCACTCTCAACAGAACGTTGTGGTTCGGATTGACCCGCAACACTTCTGGTCACCTATATGTGTAAAATACACAGGTTAACGACCAATGAAAACGGCAACAATACAAAAAGAATACACAAGTTCAATAAACAAGTGTATTTGCATTCCTAAGTGGACAATCTTGAGTTCAAATTAAGTGTTATAACGACGACACTGTCACGTGCTCGCCACCTCTCAAAAGAAGTCGTCCGCGAATTCGGAAGAGATCGACCAACAAGCTGATACCAAATTGTAACACCTCTACCCGTCATGAAGAATATAATAGAGGGTCCGGTCGGGGCCCCACACCATATTCCACAAACAGGCGGAGACGCTACGAAATAATATCATAACCATGCATCCTAACACAGAGCATTCTAGCAGAAGTTTCACGGTTGAATAATTGAACTCAAGATAAAGAACATTGTCCACTAAAACTTAAAAATATATACAAACAGCACAAGAGTCTGGCCTTAAGGCCTTACAACTAGAGCTGTCACGGTTCCGGTTCGGTTCCGGTTCTATTAAAACCATGAACCGAACCACTAAGTGAACGGTTCTTCAAATTAGAACCAAAAACTTATTTGGTTTGACCGGTTCCGGTTCTGGTTCTGGTTCCAGCTTAATTTTTGGAACCGTTGTGTCAATGGTTCCGGTTACGGTTCAACAAGAACCAAAACCAAACCGACCACTATCGGTTCGGTCCGGTTCCATGCGGTTCGGTCCGGTTCCAATCGGTTCCAACTAAAACCAAAATCAAGCTTGACAGAATGAAATAAAAGCGGGCTGCAAATAGTAAAACTCAAAACAACATCGAAATAGAAATAATTATGTTGCACACTTCTCGACGATCTTTTCCGCGATCGGTGGGATAGTATCAATTGCCTTCCTACCCGTGTAGACTTGCCACGAATTCTAGTTGGCTTGCGAACGTCTCATCAGCATGCTCAACCGTAACAACTGCCTACATTTAGTTGTCTTTCATGATTACTAATAAATAGTAGTTGTATATCTTCTATATTTTTTAAATAAAATATTTCAAAAAAATATGTAAGTAAAATTGAAAATATATTATATAACTGTATAAAAATAAAAAATACACTGCAAGAATTAACTCCAAAATGCACCAATTTCAAACCATGCCATACAGTTTTTATGCGGTGAAGTTTTGTTCGGTCCAAAATCGATCCCCTTTAGTGCGATTACCGTTTGGGTTCAAACTGCACCAACTTCACTTATGATAGTAAGTATAAATATTATAGATAAATTATAAAATAATAACAATATAATAATAATAATAGTAAACGAGTTGCGGTTCGGTTCTACTTCGGTCCGGTTCGGATCGGGTCTAAAAATCTTGAAACCGCTTGAGACTTGTATGTTGCGGTTGCGGTTCCGGTTCCGGTTCGGATAATAAAATGTAAGAACCACACCCGGACCACTGTTGTTCACGGTTCCAAAATTCAAACCGGAACCCGAATAATTTGCGAACGGTTCGGTCCGGTTCTTTGCAGTTCCGGTTCGGTTCCGGGTTGGTTTGCGGTTTTCGGTTTTAAGTGACAGCTCTACTTACAACTGTTTCTCTTAACAAGAGTGTGGATTACAGACATCGGCACGCAGGCCGGCCACACATGAACAAAAGAAACAAAACAATGCCTTCGAGGGCAGCAGCGCAGCTTTGGGCTTCAGCCCGCTAAGTCCCGCTCGGACCAGCACCTCCAGTACCTGTAATAACCAATCCACCAAGCGGTGGCAAACAGGGCAACGGTCAGCATTCAGCTGACCAATTATAACGACCCTGCCCCTGGCACGGGGCAGCGGAATTCCATCCCTGCATAGCAATCTTCCAATATGATATATATAGCAATTTAAGCAAGACGTGCACGCCTGCACAGTCACATATCACAAACGCCGGCATGACGGCCCGACGCTCCGTGCACTCAGGGCACATTATCGGTGTTCCGTATTTCTACGGCCACACCACCGTTCAGAGGTCCCAGATATAACGGTCCAATATGAGCATTCTAGTCTGATCGGCTCACAGGCCGTCGACTCTCGCTATGTGATCCTAACAGGATCTTAAGCACCCAAGGTTAGACAACCATAACGCGGGTACAAATCCACCTTGCCCGTTGCTCAAATCGTCAGACTCAAGCCTGGACTGACGCGGGTACAGCTTCACCTTGCCCATTCCACCACCAAGGCATTTGCCTAGTTGCAGCCCCACGGCTCAACCTCACACAAAGTAGCAACTCACGGCTACAAGAGAGTCCAACTCTCATAATTTCCTGGACTTCCTCCAGTACTTTATCCATCATGCCTATAAGCAATCATCACGAAGTCTTCTCCGATATGCAAACAAGCATCACCAATCCAGACCATATCCAGATGGGCTTCACGCAGCATGCCTAGATCCGTACTCCAATTTCAGACTCTAACAATTGGGACTTCACATATCTACCCCAAGGGACGCCACAACCCACCGCACACTCGCGGGGAAGGGTTTTCCCTATGCAATGCAGGAATTAAGGACTTCACATGTCCAAGCAGGAAATCGTTACCCTAGGAACTCGCTTCGGAGCCATGGAGAGAAATTTGAGACGGATGAAAGCCTTCGCAGTAGCGTTTCCTTCGCAAATCCGAACTCGGCTCGCGATTTGGACCAGCGTAGCTCCACCGGCAGCCGGATTTCACTTCTTCTTCCTCACCTTGCTCTCACCTCTCTCTTAAAAGTTAGAAAGAGAGTAGAACTTTAGAAATGAGCCCTTTCCTCCTCCTTTCCTGGCCTTATCAGCCCAGGAATAAGCCCTAGCCACAGGATCTCTTTTAAGGAAAATGAACGGCCAAGATCTGCCCAAAATATTATACTTTTTGGCCGACACGGCCTGTGACACGCCCGTATCACAGGCCGTGTACCCTTAAGCGGCACACGCGGCGCTCGCACCGACTAAAAATTACCAGAACACGAGCATCGACACGCCCGTGTCGAACCTGACACGCCCGTGTCGGTCATGTGACATGCCCGTGTCACACCTATTACACGGTACTCAACGAGCGCTAAAACCAGTCAGAGTAGTACACGGGTAGGCACACGCCCTCTGACACGCCCATGTCAAAACTGATACGGCCGTGTTCAAGGCTTGGTTCCGGGCCGTGTACATTTCTGACTCGATACGGCATTTTAATGAGTGACACGCCCTGGGACACGCCCGTGTCGAAGACCGTGTCCCAGGCTCGACTATCGTCGACCTCTGATCGTCGACTATCCTGAACACGCCCTGGGACACGCCCGTGTCCCAGGCCGTGTACCCCCGACACGCCCTGGGACACGCCCGTGTCCCAGGCCGTGTTAAGCAACCTGCACCTCAAATCCAATTTTGAGCTTTTTGGGGTGTTACATCAACACTGTCCTCGGTGTCGATACATTTGATGTCGACTCATTTTCTCTGTGTCGACACAGCCTTCTTCAAGTGTCGACACAATCTTCCTGAAGTGTCGACACATCTTCTTCTGGTGTCGACACATGGACTTTGAAATTTTTCATACTTTTAACCTGCACATATTCAACTTAAACAACATCAAATACACCTTGATGTATATCATTATGCTAAGTTAGGCTTCTTCAAATCAGGTACACATTTTCCAATGTACCCAACAAAGTATAAAAACACTTAAAACATATAATTAAACTAGGAATTAATTTATTATGAAAAGACATTAAAACATGAAATAACAAGCATAAAATATAAATAAACTTAGGCTTTTTGGCTACTAAATTACCCCAAAAACGATGACTAAAACTAGTCATTAGTAGCCTTGTCAGCGGCCCTAGCAGCCTTCCTGACCTCATCTTCACTAAGAGGAACCTCCTCAGCACTTGGAACATTATCAGCAACAGTGGTAATCTCATCAAAAGAAGGAACCGGAATTGGAATTTGAATACCAGAAGCTTGCTGCACTAGCCAGTGGCAGCTATCAAAAACATACTTATTTGACTGTTTGAAGTTGTCGACCATAATCTGTTCAAGCCCTGCCATCTTAACTGTATATGCATTCTCCCCCTTTTTGGCTTCGAGAGCAATGGAGTTTGCATAAGAATACAGTGACTTATCTATATGCTTTGCAGTCTTAGTGAACTCAGTTAGAAGGGAAATCTGATTTACGTTGAGAGTCACCATGCTGGCATCGAATAGCTTGATGTTGTAGGCCACAACATGTGCATTTTGGTTCACCACCGCTAGATCAGTTGTGTTCTTATTAAGTCCTTGCATTAGAAGATTTACTGCAGTGCCAGCCTCTGCATACTTGGCATCATACTTATGTTCCATCAGATCAAGTTTATGATTTATTTCCACAACATTCTTAAGCATTAGCTCCTCGGATTGTTTAATTTGTTTTAGCACTTTATTGTGTGATTGTTCAAAAGAAGTTTTCAGTTCATCCACTATACCTTGAATGATATTCACTGTGTGATTTGCCAAGTTAGGTCTTAGTGGATAACCCTGAGGCATGTCTTGGTCGTGCTCTTCTACAGATTCACTGGGAGAGCTTGACACGTGCACAGTCTCTAATGGGGGAATAAGGGCAGCCTCTGCAGTTTTCTCATGAATGCTCATCATCCTCTGCTTAGAGGACTCCCCCTCCATTGCTACACCAGATGTCTCAGGAACTTCCAAAGGAGCCCGTTCCTCAAAGGGGACTTCAACATCACCCCGTAGCTCCACCATCTCCCTCATAGTCGTTTCATTTTCAACTACTTCATCATTCACCTCATCAGCAGCCTCATCTTCCATATCATCATCGTCAACCGCAGCATTGTCCATGTCATCCTCGTCTTCCTCCTCTTCAACCTGATCAGTGGCGAGGGTATCAACGGCATCTTTTACAATCAGAGAGATGTCAGTAACTACCTCAGCATGATCCGGAACTGAGATATCTGTCCTGAGTGTATCAGTAGAAACGGGTAACGACTCCCCCTCAGTTCTTGCATGCAGCAAGTCAAGAACGTCACTGGGTTCATCATGGGCTTCAGACACACCTGCTTGACAACTCCTTCTTTCCCATCTGTCAAATACACTGGAGTCCATTTTCTTCAAGTAATGGAGAGGAACTCCCTTACTCATGACAAACCTGTCTCCATCCAGCTGATTGAGGTACAGGCTGATTATCCTTCCAAAATTGGGGGTTCGTAGTGTATCTTTAATCCTCTCAAACAGCATAGCCGCCCAGTTGTATCTTTTTCGACACACTATGGCCACCAAGATTTTGAACATATCACCAGAGATATGATCATGGGAGCCCGGTTTGCAGATCAGGGATTTCCCAATGAAATCAGATAGAAGCTTCCCTTCCTCATTCATTTCCTTGCGCTTGATAGACTTAGTCCCTCGAACAAGTCCACAGAATAGGAGAGTCCTGGCACGATCATCTTCCTCCAGGTAGTCCTCTTATTCAAAACTTGTGAGCTGCAAATGTCATGATAATTTTCCAGCAGACATCTTGATCCGTAGGCCAGCAATCTTACTCTTAATCACCGTATCCTCATGACGTAGCTTTGCGGTTGCAAAGAATTCAAGCACTTCTTTATCCAGGATCTTGCACGGGTGCTCAAGGATGAAGGAAAGCCCGGCTTATTCAAGCATTAGGATAATATTTCTGAACTCATCAGAGGCATGGGAGAAGCCCGTCCTAACAAGTTCACTCCCGGTGAGGAGCCCAACTGTGGTTCTAGGAGCCATTGCAAACCTAAACAGAATAATGTCCAAGGGAATAAACCCTATCAGAAATATTAGCTTAGGAGCTACACTAGACAAGATACTATAGGGATGAATGGACGTTACCCTAGCGCAGAGAAGAGAGAGTGGCTTGCGACGGGACTGTTGGCGTCCGGAACGGGAGCCGACGGGAGAGGGAAAACTTCAAAATTTCTGGGAGTAGACGGGAGTCGGCACGATCCTTGCGTCCAGAGGATGTCGTCGACGGGAGCACGGAGGAGTGACGGAGAGCAAGGGCGATTGAAGCACGGGAAGAACTTCCGCACGATCGACGGGATTCAGCGAGGTACCTGGGAAGTCGGCGAGATTTCAGCGATTCTGGAATGTTAAGAGTCGTACAGTGGTTATGCTATTTATTTCTTACGAACCGTGGGAATTCAACGGGATTTCAGCAAACTCTATACAGGGCATATTAATTTCGAACCTTTCGAACTCTGAGTTGTCGATTTGAATGTCGAACCTTTGCTCCTAGAAATAATTACTGAGTAATTCTAGGTGATTCAAAAGTGTAGAATTTTCGTTATAGCAACTGGCACACACTTCTTTAATTTCAATGGACTGATTGACACCCATTGATATACATTAGCAATTGTATATGTATATAAAAAGAATTCATCAGATTTTTAACTAAGGATCATTAAGTTGTTAGCTTTCGCGTTCTTTCATCAGGTGTGTCAACATATATGTGTATATATATATATACATTTATTTTTAGAAGAAGAATCTACATATTCGTTTGGATATATATATATATATGTATATATAAGCATCTCTATAATGCGACTCAAGTTCCGAAACTGAATGCGCGTACCTGGGATCATTAAGTTGATCCTTCAGATCTTTTATTTGAAGTACACCAGGTGTCCAATTGGAGTAGGCCATTGTAGTTAGCACTATCTCTTATCCCATATACTTGTTCCATATCATTCTTGGAACATCTCATGTCTAGATCCCATCATTTCATGGAACCTAGACTATCCTGAAAAACGGATTACCTTACCTTAGGAACCCAATATGTATTGGGTCCTAGGTTCTTGTCAGCATAAAATGTTGAATGCCTTCCTACAGGATTCCTGTCAGGAAGGCTAACTCTGCCCAAAGGAAGTGGACATACCCTTGCCCTTGGCACAGAGGGATTGTGCCAACAATCTATGGCAAAGTGACCCACTTTGCCACAGCACCAACACTCATGAATGTTGTATCTCCGTTTTTAATCAGATCTACTGACTGAGTTAGTCATGATCTTAGGTCTGACAGGGGTAGAGTAGGTTCTGCTCACAGATTTTCCCTTTCCACCGAGACATGTGGGAGGGTGGAAGGAGAACATGTGGTGAGTGTCATGAGGCCTTGGAGGTGGTGCCTTCTTTTCAGTTAGCACACATCTGGGGGCCCCATGTGTACTAGCAACATGTTTCCCAACCCCCTTTCCCTGTGTCCTAAGGTGGTGAGAGTTACTGTGAGAGCTGGTTCCTGCAATCTCATGAAGTGTTGAGGCGGAGGCAGAGAATACAAAAGGTTCATGATGAGCCAAATGTATTTTCTCATGGGTAGCCATAACAGCACTTGCACTGTGGGTACTTCCACATGAGGGTTGATTACTCTTACAGTGACTATAGTTGTTCGTATGGTCATACCTGAAAGCATAATGTGTGCCCTTCCTACTCGGTGTGGGGGGGGTCTGAAAACAGTTTCTCCATTTCTCCATGAATTTATAATTCGTGAGATCCACCCGTTTTCTCCTTTTCTCTTAATAGCATCTATCTTGGAGAAATTAGATACTATTCTCTTCTCGGTCTCTAGACAAACCTCTAGATCCGAGATCTTTGAGTCCTTCACCTTGATGGATTCCAATTGGAGATCCATCATGGTCCTCAACTGAGCAATCTCCTTAGCTTGTTCCTCAACAAGTAAGTTGCTCTTCTGAAGGGCACTCTCAAGGGAATCAAGATTTTCAATCCTTTGATTAACGCTATCCTTCTCCCTTACATCACAAGATGTACAACCCTCTGAACTATTCCTGTCTTCAGGAAATTCAAGGGGAGAGGAGCATGATGAAGAAGTTACCTGATCCTGACTTTGATGTTCAGGGTTAGCGTTAAAATCAGCTGAGGCATATGTGTCAGCTTCATCAGAACTACTTTCCTCAAACTCTTATTCCGTCTTAGATATAGACACAGGAGCCCTGATACTGAGAGATTGGTCTTGATCTTCATCTTCAGAATTGAGGATTCCCACGTATGCTTCATCCTCCTGCTGGCATCCAGTCTCTGCTGTCCCCGATCCCATCATGAGATCGTAGATAGTTTGCCACATAGACTTTGCAGTCTTACACTTGTCCAATCTTGACCGAGATGATCCAGACCAAACGTCAGTGATGATCTGACGAATCAGCTTGTCCAGGTTGAAAAGTGAGAGCTCAGTCTAAGATATCTCTTCGAGACTCTTGGGGATTTGGAGATCGTTTATAGATACGGAAGCCTTCATGGGAATGAAGGGACCCTCTTCCATAATGAATGATGCGTGGGGGTCAATAGCCTCCAGATGAAACATAACTCTCATCTTAAAGATGGGGTAATACTCCGTTGTGCAGACAGGGAGTCTCAGAGGAGAGACATCAGAGTATAACTCCATGCTTGAGTCTTTTCTTCTTCTTGACACTAGAACCGGGATCTTACTCAAGGTGTTAACCTTATTGATGAGTAACCTCCCTTTGATACAATTTGAAAGTTATCTAGTGTCAACTAACTCCACCTATGGGGGGGAATAGGTGATTTGCAGTCTTTTGCGAAATAAAAAATAACCTGCACAAGAAAACAACCACAACACAGAAAAGCACAAAAGCATTTATAGTGGTTCCCCGATTTGGGTACGTCCACTCTCCCCCTTCGACCTATCTCCCAACAAGGGACGACTCGATCACTTCACCAAGCGGATTGAAATCCAATCCTCACACTATGGAAGAAACCCTTCCACCCGAAGGAGTCACTACTCCTCCACCACGGGTTGCACCCAACCCTTACAACGAGGAATCAAAGTTCCTTTACAACAAAGTTAAAATAGAATGTACAAGAAATACAAACTACGTTTGGAGAACCCGATGTCTCTCTTCGTTCAATGAAGCTTTCTTGATGACGATGAAGAGTCCACGATCGGAGCACTCTCTTGGAGAGGATCTTCCCGAGATCGGCGGCGGCAAAGGATTGCGGCGGCGATGCTTTGTAGATCCAAACATCTTGACGAAGCTAGCAAGGTCTACCAACGATCTTACTTTGATCGATCGTCTCAATCGATTCAGAGGGGAGAAATATTCCCCCTCAATAAATCAAGAGATAAAGGATCTCAAGATAGAAACGTGAGATGCTAAGCTTAGCCTCAGTCCTGTTGCCGGACGATCAAAGATGACCTCTAAGATCAGCGGGGGCGACTATCTTGCGAGCGGCGACGGCTTGCGAGTGGCGACGGCTTGCGAGCGGCGACGGCGACGGGAGGAAGTCTACGATCGGCTAGGTAACGCTTGGCGGCCGTATTCCTTTCTCGTTTTCTTCGCTTCTTTGTTAGTTCAAATTCGTTGGTATTTATACTGTAGATCAACCCTAAAAGACTGATGTGGGCCCTACAAGGAGAAACCCTAAGCCCGGTCCAAACAGCGCCTGATACCTTGGTTCGGTACAGCGAGCAGGTAGAAATCGCCTAAGGCAAATTCGGCGGGAATCATTGGTGATTCTCGACGAATCGGAGAGAATCACTTATGATTCCCGTCGAATTATCCTTGGTAGAATTTTAGCTGAAAAGCTTGCCATCCGGAGTGAATCGGCAAGAATCAAAACCATTCTAGACGAATCGGCGAGAATGCAGAGTCATTCTCGACGATTCGGCGAGAATCACTTATTGATTCTCGACGATTCTTACTTAGAAGAATTCTTGAAGGCGTTGAGTTAGCCGGATACAGTCAGCGGGAATCGGCGAGTGATTCTCGACGATTCGGTGAGAATCACTAGTGATTCCCGTCGAATCGGCGAGAATCACTTAGTGATTCCCGTCGAATTTAACTTAGACGAATCTTCATCTTTCTTCCAATGAGTTGGTCTTTGACCCATCCTTGCTCTTCTTCTGCTCTTGATCTATCTCAGCCCCTTACTTGAAAATAAGTACACTCCAATAGAGAGAGTACACGTAAGCCAACACACTGATCTGCTCAACGAGGGATTAAGTTGCGCAGACCCGTGTATATTGACCCACTGCATCCTGATATTGGTGTGTACTTAGCATGGAATAACTACAAGCACAACTTGAAGACATATCATCAAATACAATGTGAATTCATCTTAGCTTGATAGGAGGCTTCTTCAAATCCAGGTAATTGTGGATACAATACCCAATAATCTCCCCCTATTTGAAGAAGCCAAAATCCTACTAGCTAAGATGAATTTCATCAACCAGAGTAATATACATAACAAATTAAGAGAGACAAGACACAGAATGTTAAAAGCATACAGAACAATACTTGAGTCAACATGAGATCATATATATATATATATATATATATATATATATATATATATATATCTAAAAGAATTGTTCATATAGAAGTATGAAGAGATAAACATGCATGAAGGAAATGACAAGCCAAAATCCTAAGGCTATTTCTCCTTAGCTAGATCATCCTTCAGTTGTTCAGCCAAGTACTTCTTGCTTTGTCTCTCAAAATATTCCTTGGGCTTCGGATAGTATCTGGGGGGAGGAGCTTTATGTCCCATCCAGATTGATGAGATCTTGGATGGTTGGAGGAGGAGGCTTCTTCAACCATCCGGATTGATGAGATCTTCATCTCAACAAGACATTTGGTGTGGTATTAACAATCCGGATTGATGAGATCTTCATCTCAATCTTGGATGGTTGGATTTCATTTGTAACTCCTATATAAGGAGGCTATTATGAAGAGTTAAGTATTGAAGAATAAAACCCCACTCCTTTAGAATTTCGGCCAAGAGAGACTCCTAGCTGCCGCCCCCCCCCCCTTCTTGGTGTGAAGCCAACCTTTGCCTCCTCCATCCTCGTTCGGTGCGACTCCGGCGTGGCTTCTATCGGTGTGACTCCGTGGAAGAAGGTAGTAACCCCATTCGGTGTGAAGCCGGTGGTTCCGTGGAGAGAGTTATTCTCCCACTTATCTTGTGTGCTTACTCTTATCGGTTGGGTAACCCCTCTCGTCGTTGTGGATAGGTTATCCAAAATGGCATATTTTCTTCCATGTAGTAAGACCGACGTGCTTCTCACATAGCGAAGCTGTATTTTAAGCACGTCGTTAGTCACCACGGAGTGTCGAAGACTATTGTCTCGGATAGGGACGTAAAATTCACTAGCTACTTTTGGAAAACCTTGTGGATTCTCATGGGAATGAAATTACTATTCTCCGCGGCTTTTCATCCGCAAACTGATGGGCAGACAGAGGTAGTCAATAGGAGCCTAGGAAATCTTCTTAGATATCTAGTGAGCGATCATAAAGGCATTTGGGATTTATTTCTTCCACATGCCTAATTGACCTACAATAATTCTAAAAATAGGTCCACGGTTATGTCTCCAAATGAGATTGTTCACGGGTACAAGGCCCCTGTGCCTCTTGACTTGGTTCCGTTGCCCCCAACTTATAAAACCAGTCAATTTGCACAATCCTTCGCCCAACACATTCATGATTTACACACACATATCCGAGCAACCTTGACCTCCCAATATGAATCCTATCAAGCACATGCTAATCAACATAGGAGGGTGTCGCACTTTCAAGTTGGCGATCAAGTCTTAGTCCGCTTAGTTCCCGAACGAATGCCAATCGGCACGGTTAAAAAGTTAGCGCCAAAGCGAGCCGGCCCTTTCCGGATTATAAAGAAACTAGGCGATAACGCTTTTGTCTAAGATTTGCCTGCTGATTGGGGTGTTTCACCCATTTATAATGTCTTAGATTTAACGATGTTTGTTTCGCCTCCACAAGATCTTACTTCTTTGTCGTCTTCTCCCTCCACTAAAATTTCTAATGGGTTGGGGAGTGGTAGTACGGATGATCTCTCTCCTATGGTCCCCACAGGTATAACATCGGATGGTAAGTTGTCTTCTTTTATTCCTACTGCTGACATGTTTCTCAGGTTCCCAAAGACATTTCTCATTCAAAATGTGATTCTCGCTGCTGAGCCACTTACTACTCCTAATGGTGCTACCTACCGCTTCCTCATCCGTTGGCGTGACCGCCCCCCTTCTGACGACTCATGGATACTCGCGACAGAGCTTCAACGTTTGGATGTCGATCTTCTCTGCCGCTATCTCTCGGACCACGCATCAGAGATACGCGATTTTGAGTGGGGGAGGATTGATGGCGCGGCTCCTCCAACACTTCTTGATGATGACCCGGTTGCTACGGCGCAACAACTTAAAGATTTTAGGCGTCATGACAACGCCACGGGCGCTAACGAAAAGCTACGTTACAACCTCCGTCCGCAGCACGCAAATCCTACTTGAAGAAGTTTTAAATAGTTTTAATTAGTTTAAATTTATTTGCTTTGAAATATAACTTGTAATATTTTATTTTCATGTTGGTGTGTTATTAGACATTTGGTGTGTTATTTACCATCCGGATTGATGAGATCTTCATCTCAATCTTGGATGGTTGGATTTCATTTGTAACTCCTATATAAGGAGGCTATTATGAAGAGTTAAGTATTGAAGAAGAAAATCCTACTCGAGAATTTCGGCCAAGAGAGACTCCTAGCCGCCTCCCCCCTTCTTGGTGTGAAGCCAACCTTTGCCTCCTCCATCCCCGTTCGGTGCGACTTCGGCGTGGCTTCTATCGGTGTGACTCCGTGGAAGAAGTTAGCAGCCCCATTCGGTGTGAAGCCGGTGGTTCCGTGGAGAGAGTGATTCTCCCACTTATCTTGTGTGCTTACTCTTCTCGGTTGGGTAACCCCTCTCCTCTTTGTGTTTTCTTCTCCTAAGGTTTGTGGAGGAAGAACCATCGTGTTCTCCGCAATTTTAAAATCTCAAATGCTTTCAAATCTCTGATTAAATTAATATTGATCGTGTTTCTTTTTCCGGATCGGGTAGATCCATTTTGCTTGAACGGATCTTGGCTTATCGCATTGGTATTGTTCTTGAAAAGGATTGGCAACCTTTGCATTTTCTTGGGGAACAAGTCGACTCTTATTTTGATCGCTGTTTTTGAGTTGGCACTCCTCTAATTTGTTTTGGTTTGTATGCCTAAAGGAAACGTGTTGTGGGCGATAGATGCTTGAGTAGGTGCGAACGATCAAGAGTGCGTTGTAGGCGAACTAGAGTTTTCCCTTTCAACTTTTCGCGGTGACATACGCTGCATCACTCAACCCACTGTCTCTGTTTTGCCACGGCAGAGGCTCCTGAGATTTTAGCTAACTACAAAAAGGGGAACTAAAGGTCTGTGCGCATAGAGTTGTGTGTGTGAGTTGCACTTGCGTGTGCATACCATAGCATACTTACATGTCATAGCATAATCATTGCATTTAACCCCTGAAACCTATCGTATAAAATGGTATGGGACGTTTTATATGATAGGCCCTGCAAAATGACCCCTTGGTCTATAAGGGTAATCCCTATAAATCAACGGTTACTTTTCTTGCTGCTCTTACTTACTCTTCTTACTACTTTTACTTGCTACTCCTTACTGTTTACTTTTGTTACACACTTGTTTACTCATGTTTAATTATTGTGATACCCCTACCATACCTTATTATTTTATTCCTTATGGTAGATGTCACCTGCTTGATTACGCCCTGCTTTTGGCCCTCCTTTTCACTCCTTTCCGCCCGGTGCCTAGGAGCCACGGGTAGAGGGGTGGGGGATATTTGACTCAGTCTAGTTTGACTGACGGTCATTTGACCACCATATTTTAGGTGCTCTGGATGGGAGACAGGGAGCAGCCGCAGGAGACGCAGCACCAGCAGGGTACGGCGCAGATGGAGATGGGCCAGTGTAGCTCGGGTGGACAGGCATCTGGATCCGTGAGTGGAGCCAAGCATTAGTAGTTTTACTTTTATGATTGGATTGTAGTGAGGTTATCATGTATCGGGCTTAAGCCCGTATTTACTTTCTAGCGTTGGTACTTAGACTTTCTTCTGGTGTTGACTTGATTTATCGCATGATTTCCTCTTTTATATTATTGTGGACTTGGATGCTTACACTTTAATTCATTATACATTCTGTCGATGGTGATTGAGATGGCCGGCAGGATCGACGTTTTTTGGTGTCGACCATCCCGGTGTATGGTTTCACTTCAAAACGACGGTTCTGGGCCTAAGACACCGGTGGTTGTAAAAAACAAAAATGGGGTCTTACAAGCACTCCTGTCGTAAGTGGGAGGTCCCAATCGTTGGAAATGCGAGATAAAATTCATCTCTAGCAGTAGCGTTACAGGGGGCACCAGAGGAGCAGGGGTATCGGGTACGACTCGATCCACGATAGAATCTTGCACTAAGGGTTGTTGTGTGGGAGCGGCAGATAACAAAGTCTGAATTTGCGATTGCATCACAACTACTTGCCTCGACAGAGTCTCATTGCTCTGGCGCAAACTCTCAATCAACGCATCGCTCTGCGCACCTGACGACTCACCATCCGACTGGGGAGTCGACCTCGTCGCAACACGCTTTGGCCGCATTTCTAAAAAGCAAACGAACAACTCATCAAAATCCTAGATTACAACTAGGCCACACAACTTAGTTCAGACCATACTTAAAAGACACTTGCTTATGTTGCAACTCTCTCTGAGATTTTATAATGATGTTATGTCCAACTTAGGATGATATCCTCTCATCCTATTGACTTGTGTGCCTATTATATGAATGCATGGATTCTTTATACTTATTTAAAATCAAGTGTGTACATGCGTCATCATGTAAACCTTAACTTAGCACGCGTTCTTATACGACGATATGCTATGTATGCAGTGCTATGCATTCTAAAAAGGCCTTAATGCATGTTATGAGCGGCGTACGCATGAAATGTTATGCATTCTATACTACATAACATCGCATGCAAAGAGAAAAGAAAACGTGTTAATGGTCACCCATGTGATGGTGGTTATGCATCTCATACTATATAACCGTCATATGTTTCCACCTATGGTGGATCCATATACAAACACATATTATGCATCCCAAACTACATAATATGCCTTGTATACTTCTTGTTATGCTATGAGTGTAGTGACTATGCTTCGGCTAAGAGGTATTGATTACACATCGGGGTTGTGAATGCAATGAAAGAAAACAAATCTATAACAGATTGGCTGGTTCGACCAACTTATTAAACCAACCTTCCTATGATACCAATTGTCACAACCCGCATTTTCTCTACATTAAAGATATATCAGAGTAAGGGAAAATGTGTGTCATGATGCCACGTCAATAGGGGATAACTGCGGATGCTCAGGCAAGACTCCTACTTGACACATACAGAAAGATCTTTAAGTTATTTAGAGAAACATCCAGTTTAAGTTAAACGGTTAGCTGTATCCCTCGGCTTAGTGGCTCATCTAGTTTACAGGAAAAATAGTTATACGCTGCGAAAAATATTTATTTTATGAGATTAAACATCCTATATGAGTGTAAACGTCCCCAATGGATAACTTATGCTATGCAAGACCCTAAATTTATAATAAATATAACTAAAAGTCTTTACGCTAACCAGAAAGTTGTGACTTCATTTTTGAAAGAGATGGCATGTATGATATACTAGTAATAGGGTTTTATAAGTTGAAAATATCTAACATACAGTCCTAACATAAAACATCCCAGAGAGAAAGTAATTTAATCCATCACAAAGAAATCAACTAGCAGATAACAAGGTATCCCAAAATCAATTATCTTGTGGGCGTAAACCATCTAACACGAACCCACATATAACAGAAGTATGTCTGAACTATGTAAGCAAACTAAAACAACAAACTACCTCGCAACGGTGAGGTAAAAGCCACAACCAACACTGCTGCATAGAAACTCCAAAACTAGCTCCACTACCTGCTAAAGCTCCGAACCTGAGGCATTCCAAACACAGAACACCTCAGCAAGAAGGTACAAGAGGTGATAGAAAAAGAAGCAAAAAAGTAAACAAATGTCAAAAGGGGTACCAACCCAAGACAAAAAGTACAGAAGTAAAGTACCAAAATCGGAAATATAGAACTTACGTGAATTGTCACGTACAACAAATCGCACCAGATGCACAAGGATAAAAGGGTGGAAAACACGATTAAATCATAAGAAAGAATACTCAAAACTTTATTAGCCACATGTGGTAACCTCTACCCAAAACACAGGCGATGTGGTCACTCATCTGGACACACCCTCACAGATATAATATCTGTCTAACTGCGGGGGAGACTCATACAGTCCACCATACACCGCAGATGCCCAAACACCTGGTAGAGTTCCACGAGGTACTAACAAAGGAAACAGACATTTCGGAGGTGGTTTCATCCACTAACTCTCACAATCAAGAAAACCCATATATATATATATATATATATATATATATATATATATATATATATATATATATAAAGACTTGGCACGTCAGATTCTACTAGACATTTCTAGATTTAAGAAACGGTTGATCGACCTTTAGGAAGGATTTATAATCCTAGATAAACTCTAACATGTCCTACACAAATGTCGAGGAACGGTTATAAGAGTGAGATTTAACCACATTACCAACATATAGCACTAAACAAGGCAAGATAGAAAAAATCAAAAGCATGAAATCTATAAGTAGAATTAGTCAAGGGACCTAAACAGCACTATATTCAGTAAATTTTACAAAAAAATCATGATAACAAGGAGTTATAAATTTTTGCAAATCGGGATAAGAAGGGAGGAGAAAGAGGAAACCACCACTTGACTTGGCTTGGCCAGAAAAACTCCCAAATCACTACTCGTCGTAGATCGGGGCTAAAAAAGGCGAGAGATGTCGGAATCTAAACAAAAATACCCGAAATAGAAGTTAGAGCCAAAAACCCTAACGAGAAAAACTCATGAAATGGGGAAAGTTTTACCACGATGATATAGCTCTCGGTGAGAGCTTTCCGGATCTATATTCGGTCGAAGATTTCGTCCACCGAGGGTCCCGGAATCGCAGCCGGAAGTTCACAAATGAGGAGAAGTCACCGCCCTCGCCGCTCTGGTTTTGGTTCGGACTTTTGGAGAAGATGAATAGGGTTTTTCTTTAAATTAAGCCTTTATAGACTTATTAGATTTAATAAGATTAATAATATAATTAATAGTTATAAACTTATGCGCAGTTGCGTGAGAAATGGAATTAGAGGATTAAATGACTTTGAATTGGAAGGTGCTCAACATAAAAGTTATAGATCTCGTCGAGTCGAACAAATTTTATGTTAATCATTTTTTTATTTGATGCCGTTTTGACCCTCAAAACATCGTCTGAACGTTTGTAAGTAGAGCAAACCCAAATTTCTCGAGAAATAGCATTGTTCCTCGAGAAGCAAAGCTGTTTATCGAGAAGCAAAGTTGTTTCTCTAGAAACAAGAAACATTGCTGTCGAAAAACAACAATGTTTCTCGATAAATAGCATGATTTCTCGAGAAATATCATGATTTCTCGAGAAATAACATGATTTTCTCGAGAAATCTGTTTTGTCTTATATTTCTGGAATAGAAAGACGATACAGGGGCTAAACGTACCCCGATTCAAACGAAATTCGCACTATAGGAGAATGATGGTGCTAAGAATCTAACGGCGAAGACAAAACTAAAATCCAAAATACCGTTCTCGAGATATTAATTTCTAAAGTTTACGACAAACGCAAACCATGCAAAACTACAAACGCGCTCTGAGACTCCAAAAATGCTCGGACCGCAACAAAACAGGACAAGCAAATCCAAAACACAAACTTAATTCTTACAACTTGAAAACCTCCAATCTCGTCAAAAAAACCCCCCAAAATCTGGTCAAACAGGTCCAACGGGCGCGAAAACGCACTAACGGTGCGGCGCAGTTAATATGACGTTAAAAGTAACGCCCGAACGTCATAAATATGGCATTACCAAATCAAATAATTATCAAAAATTCGGGGGCGTTACAACTACCGTCGGCGTTACCTAACTACCGCCGGGCGGTACCATCCAGAGACAATTTGTTTATTTTAATTCAGCTGCATACCGCCGTCGTTAACACTACCGCCTTGCAGTAACACCCATAAATCAATTCCTTCCCTTCTTCAGGAACTTTGGGGCCTTACACCTAACATTTTACCTTTGCTAACCAAAGTTGAGCCGTTATACCATATCTTTTATTTTAGCTCCACCAATAATATAATCAAAGCTTAAAGAGCATCCTATTCACACATCTAAACCCTAGCTTGAAAAAGCTTATTATACTTTAATTATGGTTTGGAAGACATTTTAGTATGGTGATTATATTCGCAGGTTTCTCTCCCGTTTGTTAAACATATATATTAAAAAAAATCTCACAAGGGAAGAAAAAGAAAAGAAAAGACAAGTGAAAAAATGTGAAAAAGAAACAGAATGATTTGGAAAATTGGCTATGTTCTTGAAAAATCTTGGGTGTTAGTATATATTCATTTGTGTGAGCTCACTTTGTTTTAGGTGTGAAAGTCATCAAGTTTATCTTTGATTATCCATAGCATTAACCTAATCCTACATTTCAACCTATCTCAGTCATAATGATTTGTGCTTATGAGTTAGAGAAGTGTCATGACGAGAGTGTGAAAGGACAAACCTATGACCTTCATCATTGATGGATTTATTTGGAGGGTACCACAATTCTTGATATTGTGTAATATAATTCTTAGTGAACACGATACTCTCTCCCTGAAAAAAATAACGGATTAACCAATTTTTTTTAAAAGTGGCAATAATAAATCGAGATGTATTCTTTAAATCTATAAACTAATTTGTATGCAGAGTAAGTCTTTCTGCTAAAATTTCTACACACATGGGCGCATGGCTTCACATTTTACTCTTTAGGTTCATTATTCTTCTATAGTTTATAAAATTTTTCTACTCTCTAGGGAAGGTTGTTTGCTCGGGACTAGTGAACGAGTAAGTATGAGAGTATTTGATAAATCTATTTTTAGTGTTATTTTTATATAGTTTTATTTTAATAATTGGCTTTATTATATTTATATATTGCTTAAATAACCTCTAATTGACTTCTTTTCGCAATTTATGTTGTTTTTGGCTACAAATATCTACTTGGAGCTTCCTCGAGAATTTTGGCACTTTTTGGAAGATTTTTGGAAAAGTTAAAAGCTACACACCCTAGTCACTGGCATGACCAGGGCGCGTGATTAAACCCGCGCTCCATGCTCTTTCTGTATCGCACCAGACAAGATGGCATGTAGGATTAAAATTACACGCCAATATCGCGGGCGTGACAGGGGGGGGCATACCTCGTCCTCTTTCAGCAAAAAAAGAAATTCGAATGCGTTCGCCTTCCCAGACCTGCTTATTCTCTTAAATTTTTTGATTACGAGGAAGACATTTTGGATACTTTGAGTCAGTTTGTTTCAGCGGTGGCGGTGGTCAAAAGAGCTGTGTGAATGGAGTTGTTCCGAATGAAGAAACAGTTTGGTAAAATAACGGTGACAAAACTGTTCAAAATGGAGAAACAGTTTGGTAAAACAGCGGAGACGTTTCTCTTACATTTAATTATAAAAAATTTGAAATTATACTAATTAAAATGAATTTTAATTAATATTTATTAAAAATTTAATTTATTAATAATAATAATCATATTAATGATATTAATACTAATCTAATATTCTGATCATAATATTATAATACTCATGATAATAATAATAATATAATATAATAGTATAATAATATTATAATAATAATATAAAAATCAAATTAATAATAAAATCTGAAACATAGGACTTAGAACACCGGAAAACCAAATCACGGGAGAAATATTCACAGGAGGCGGAGGGGGGGGGGGGGTGGAGCTTCTCCGCCGTTCATGACAGAAATATTCATGGGAGGGGGAGGAGGAGGAGAGGGGCGGCGGAGCTTCTCCAGCGTTCATGGTAGAAATATTCACAGGAGGAAGAGGAGGAGGGGGGGGGGGGCGGAGCTTCTGCGGCACAGTACTTTTACAAAGGAGGAGGAGGCGTTGGGAACGCGGCGTTGAAAAGGAACTAGCCCCAGCTGTGGCAAAATTCCGTTGGCAACGGAATTTTGATGCTCCGATGCTGACGCAACGCCGCCCCAAGCTGACTAAAAAAAAATTTGGCGTTGCCGCCGGACCGCAACGGAGCTCCACCGCCTAAACAAACTGAGCCTTTGTTGATAGATGAGTGATTTTGACGAATATTTTTACTATTTCTCATTTATAATTTTAAGTTTTTATATATAAAAAAAATTCATAGTTTGTGTTAGAGTAAGCAGTATCCTTAAATATTACCTCAATAATTTGGTACATATGCGTCTCATACTGTAACATCTCAATGTTACTTCTAGACCCCTTAGCTTAGATTGGGTTAGGCATGGGGTGGGTGTTAGGGTAATAAGCTAGGTTTGACCCTAGATAGTGGGTTGTAGCCATGTGGGGCCCACCATGGGACCAAAGTCAAACTAGGTCAAACTAGCCTAAACAGGAACCCTAGCCACACTATGACCCCACCATGATACCCTAACCCTAAATACAATCTAAGTGGACCCTAAGGTAGGCCATGAGGTCAACCAGTTGACCCATGTTGAGTCAAGTCAACATTTTGACCTAATTAGTGAAAATGGTGCCCTAGCCCAATTCACTGGGTTGGGTCCACCCAAACCAACCCAAAATCACTAGGTGGGTCTAAAGTGACCCTATACCCCCTATGGAAGATAAAAATAGGGGCATGCAATGGTAACTTTGGGAATTACCTAGGAGAGAGAAAAGATGATAAATAGGAGAGAGAAAATGTTAAGAAATTGGTTTGGGCCGCTTGGGCTCATCCCATCAACTCATGATTGGTTGGCTGACCATATAGGTGTACTAGAAGGTGTGGGGACCCACCATGCAGCATTGGGTCAAGCCCAAGCCCAAAACCGAGCCCCCTCTCTCCTATCTCATTCATGTGAGCCAACCCCTTCTCTCCACACACCCAATTCAGCTCCTACCCATGGAACCCGACCCATTAGGGTCTAGTTAACCCAGCTGGAGCAGTGGAGCCCACTCCCAAACACCAAACCCGAGCCCAACCTTGGTGAAATCTCCCAACCTTGGTGAAATCGCCCTACCTTGGTGAAATCGCCCCCCTCCTCTTATCTCAGCCCAAACCGAGCCCACCCCCTCATTCCCACTTCGTCCCTAACCCAGAGAGAGAGAGAGAGAGAGAACCAGCTGCAGCCATGGCTAACCGAGGAGATCGCCGGAATTTTCATTCCATGGGAACCCGCCGCCACCCTCAACCACAACCGCCACCGATGGTCCGTATCCCTTCCCCTCTTACTGTGCTAGTATCCTAGATCCTCTAGGCTAGAGGTCGAGCTCAAACGAGCTCGACAATAGGATTCCAAAAGCTTGAATTTTTCTGTAAAAATGGCATTTCCTGGGATCTCGGCTTGGTTGCGCCGCCGCCGTCCGCCGCTCTCCGCGGCCCAGCCGCCGGCCAACTCAAGCCCCGACCACCGTGAGGCCGGGGAAGAACTTGGCCGGAGGTCCCGCCGCCGGCGATGGCCGGGAACGGCCCCGCAAAACCACCCAGCACGGGTTGGCCATGCATGCATGCATGGAGAAGATGATCCAGATGCCGTCCGATTTGCTTTTAGATTCGTGCATGATTAAATATTTTTCTTTCTGTTATTATCATTATTGTTGTTATGATTAAATAAATGAATAGTGAATATTCCTGTGACTTTTTAGCAGTCACTTGCATGTTAATTTTTGGGTACCTAGAGACTTCACCATAAGTTGAGCCCTGAATGAAAAATGTAGGTGGATGTGTTGACCTTAAAATGCCACAAAAATCATAGGTTTTGGTCCAGTAGTTTGTCCTGTAGGGCTGTTTTGCTAGGACAGCTCCTAGGCTAGGGCAGAAATTAAAAATGATGCCCAAGCCAAACCATGTGTCCTCATGACCTGAAATTTTGGTCATGTGTGTATTTAGGGCATGTCTAGGCCCTGCCAAAAGTTTGTAATTTTTGGAAAATTTTTTCCTATAGTTTTTACCATTATATTAAAAAGTAAATTAAGGGTATAAATGTAATTATAAGCACCCAAATGGCCCAAAATTTTGGTGGCATGTCCTTAGGGACATTATTGGTGTCTGGTAGAAATGTCAGAGCAATTGGACCCCTGCATGATGGGTTAATCCATGTACATGTGTTGGCTAATTTTAGCCTTGGGGTGCATTTAGCAAGAAAAGATATTTTGTGTATTTAGCCTAGCTGAGGCATCCAAAAATTGTGGAATTTATCCCAGGGATTAATTAGAGTAAAGTTCACCCCTAGAATTTATTATGGAATTTTTGGGATTAAAAATCCTATTATTTGGTATTTCCAAAATAAAAGCCTTTTTTGGAAAATAAATTGTAGGAATAGGTTTTGATCAATGAAAGATCCCCAAAATCAGTCAAGGCAAAAATGAGGCTTTTAATTGACTTAAGAAAATTTCATATCTCTGTTTGACAACTGTTAGAGCAAAATTCATGGAAATGACCATTTTACCCTTTTTGTAAATGTTTATGAATTGGTATAAATACTTGTTAGAAAATTGTAAAAATAATCCTAGAGTTGCATAATTGTTATATTAGTCTTGTAGATTTATATCAGAATTTTTGGGTACACTGTTAATTATTAATTAGCATAATGGCATTTTTGGTAAATAATTAAGAATGGATTTTGATAGACCATTACACTGTAGAAATTAATGAAACTCTGCCATTAGTCATAAAATAGTAATATAAATGCTCAGTAATTTTCCTGGAATTTTGGTGTATATATTTCTTGTACTTCATTTGGAAAGTGATAAATAGGTAGAATTTGTATTAATTATGGGAAAAATAGAAATATAAAAAGGGAAATTATGAAATGTTGTAGACAGTAATATTTCATTCATATGCAACTCAGAAAAATTCCCTTAGGTCAGAAGATTTTAATTGATAATACTTCTTGTGTAAAATGACCTAGGGAATAATTTAAAAGATTTAATTAAAGGCCTTAATGACCTAGGAAAAATTATGAAAATCAACACACTCATTTCATTAGTCCATACCACCCTAGGATAAATATTTGGAGTCAGTTGGACCAAGAATTTAGAAGATCGATTTCAGGGTGGTGTTAGGTCATGGGGTGCGCATAGTAAAAGTAGGCTGGACTATAGGCCGCCAGGGGATGAATCAACAACTGAGTTAGAGTCTAAGTTCGGAAGTATAATCCTGGGTGGCAGATGCATTCTAGAGACGAGAGTAACAGTGCAACATTAGTCTTGCCTAGGAAGAGTTGACGGAAGACCGTCACTCCTTAATCCATACCTTAAGTCACTAGGTCACTCTATGTAATAGGAGAGAGAATAAGGGATTCGGGGTAGGCAACAACTAAAGTAAATATCCTTGAGAAAGGGAGCTTTGGGTTTCAGCCCATCGTAGCTCCTAGTGCCCCTGAGAGCCCTTCACCGGGAATACCTTGGGCAGTCCTGGGATTAACCTTAAGACTATAAGTATGATAATCTGTAGACAAGAGTAGTCTAATAGGTTAAGTGAACTGGACATGTGCTCACTCGTGCCGGGTTGGAGGGACTTGGAGTCTTTTGACTACTTGCTCACCCGTGCAGAGTTGGAGAAAGGGATTGGTTTATATACACTCACCCAGGCAGGGTTGGAGTTTTTGTAGCACATACTCACCCGTGACGGTTTGGAGAGATTTGGGGACTGGATAGTCCATCGAGCTGGAGGCTCAATATACTATACTTGCATGTGCATATACTAGTGGCGGGCCATGCGGTACTGGCCGGTCGTCACACCGACGGCAGTACGGTGGACCAGGCGGGTGCGAGGGTTAGAAGGACCAGTAGGATGTTTATACTAGAGTCTGGAGGACTTTTCCTAATAACGCGCACCCGACCCAACAAGACTGACGGGTCGTCAGCAAAGTGGTACGCAGAGACTCTAGAGTGCACTGGCGGTGTATAGAGGCGTACAAGAGAGGTCTAGGCCTGGTAGTGTGTATACCCGCCTAGAAGGCGGAGACGCCCGCTCCGCTGCTGCCGTAGCCACAACGGTAGTACCTGAGAGTGATGCTAGCTCTCGAAAAGTGGGAACTAAAGGTCTGTGATCACGGAGTCGAGTGTGTGTGTTGCACTGCATGTTCATATCATACCCACCATATAGTTACATAACATTAACCTTCATAACAACTTAAGACACCTAATGTATAAGTGTTATGAGACGCTTATATATTAGGACCTGCTATACGATCCCTTAGCCTATAAGCTTGAGTGGGCATGATTATAGGTTGAGGTTACTTTACTTTCTTTTATATATATATGCTTGTGACACCTGACACCCCATTGTATAAATGGTATGGGACATTTATACAATGGGAGCCCTGCAGAAGACCCCTTGCTTATGCGTACCCGCATAAGTGAAGGTTACTTTCCATTATTTACTTGATTACATATTCTGCTTAGTTTCCTGTTACCTGCTTCGCCTTTGCCATCCTTTGTTGTCCTCCACTTCGTCCTCCCGCACGGTGCCTAGGAGTTGTAGGAGGAGGTGTTGAGGATACGACTTAGTCTTTTTGACTAATGGTCGTTGACCTTACTATTTTAGGAGCTCGAGGAGGTGGACCAGCACGTCGAGGAGGCAGGACTTGAGGGGCAGATACCAGCTACTACTACCGGAGCACGTCTACAGGTGTGATGTGAGAGAGTTTTAGTTTTTCCGCTGCTGTATGTGAGAGTGAGAGTGATCATGATGTACTGAGCATATGCCCTATTTACTTACATTTGTTGTACTCATTGTGGACTGACTTTTCATTCTCTTTTGATATATATATGTGCTGTGGCTGTGGACTTTTCTGCGTTTACTCTGATATTATGCCTTTATTCTCATATTGGCCGACAGGTTATGATCGTTCTAGCCGGCAGAATCGGCGTCTTGCGGTGACGACTAACCCGTGCGTTACTGTCACCGTAAGGCGGCGGTTCTGGGCATAAGATCCGGGTTAGCCTCGGGATGAGGAGACAGGATCTTACACATACTGGTGCACGAGCAGATCCAAAGGTATACTCTCCAAGATCAACATCACAGATTTGAAGTAACCGTACTACGGTCACTTTTAGATACTACCGTATTCGAGAAATACGGCAAAATTTGCTCGTGCATCTCCGAAAATAGATACCTATACGTACCAAAAATAAATTTTAAATGTTATGATATTGAATTATTTTTTGTTATTGAGTTAATTTTTTGTATTCAAAATACCATGGATTACCTTTTTTATGATGTTGTATGGTTATAATACAAGCGACGAAGAAGTCGTGGCTTAACGTGGCCTCCATCGAATAGAAGTCAGAAGCCCGCGAAGAATAAACAATTTTACGCAGAGTGATGGTCATGTGCGCAGTGCCAAACTAGACCCACGCCAGACCGTATCGGAAAAGACATCGACATCCGCCGCATCGGCATCGGACGGCGACTTCTCGTAATTGCTATCGTTGTGATTCTTTTTCTACCTTTGTATACTTCTCTGCTTCTTCTACCTTACTTCTCCGCCCATGCCAGGCTGTGTTTCTTTCTTTGGCGCCCGGTGAACTTCGACGGTTTGCAGTTTTGATTCTTATCTCAGCGATGATCCTATCGGCCTTGCTGACCTCTGTCGGCATCAATCTCGGTCTGTGCGTTCTATTATTTGCGCTATATTCCGTACTAAGAAAGCAGCCGAGCAACATCGAGGTCTATGCCCCGCGGCTTGTTGCCGAGGGTAAAGTGCAGCGAAGGCGGGATTTTAACTTGGATAGTCTCTTGCCAACCCCGGGATGGGTGAGGAACGCTTGGCAGCCATCGGAAGATGAGCTTCTGGCTTCCTGCGGCCTGGACGCCGTCGTCTTCATGAGGATCTTTGTCTTTAGGTTCGCTCATGGTTCTTTTCTTTATGATACATTTTCCTAGAATTTATATTGTGTCTGAAGAATTTTATATGGCTGGGCTTGAATTTCATTCAACTTTCTTAATTGGATGCGATTGTCATAACCATACTCCAAAGCTCAGTACTATTTTGATATTATAAACACTGATTGTAAGATCCCTTCCTTTTGATATCTTTGCATGGTTTATATGGCTTGTTATATCTAATTATTATTCTCTTGAATCACATGAATTTACTTTTTGGAACTAGAAAATAAGGTGCATTTGTTTGGCAGATTTTGAGAGGAAGAATTAGTTTTGGGCATATTAAAACCAATCTTTGTGTTTGTTTTATGTTTTTAAACGATGGAATTGATCCGATCGATTTTGGGAGGAAGGTTTTGGACTAAAACAAATTTTGGTGTTCGTTTGGGCCTTTTATGGACGTGATATACAAAATTACGTTAAATACAAAGAAATTAATTAATGAGTTATACCATGAAATTATGAGAACGAGTAATGAAAAGAAAAGGTAGACAAAAGACTAGCATCTCGGAGAATCAATTTGGATTCCTGCTAGGGAGGCCTACTATGGAAGCCGTACATCTCTTGAGGAGACTATTTGACAACTATTGAGAAAGAAAATAAGATTTGCATATGCAGTTTATCAATCTTGAGAAGACTTATGATAAGGTTTCAAGAGAGATCTTTTGAAGAGTCTTAGAAAAAGGTCTAAATGTATCATAGATTGAAATAATCAAAGATATGTATACAAATTTAGTGACGAGGGTGAGGACATCTGGAGGATTAACACAAGAATTGCCTATCACTGTTGGCTTACATCAAGGTTCAGCTTTAAGCCCTTATATTAGACGAGTTCATCAGACATCCAACAAACAATAGCTTGGTATTTATTGTTTGCAGATGATATCATTTTTGGTGGATGAAATGCACGAGGTGTAAACGTGAAACATTAATATTGATGACTCACTTTAGAAAAGAAGGGTTTTCTGTTGAGCAAGGCAAATACAAAGTATATATCTAGGAAGCACCGGTACGGGTACCGGATACGATACTTACCCGGTACGGCGGTACGACAAAATTTAAAAAATATGGATACGGGTACGTCATGATACGTATAACAAATATAATATATATTTATATATCACAAGTGCAATAAATATTTCTCAAACATCGAAACATCAAACATAAATCATAACTTGAAGTACAAGTTCAGAAATCAATGCAACATAACAAGAAGTTTTCAAACATTAATCATTCGTAAATATTACAAAATTTAACGTCTTATATGTTCAACCAAAAGAGAAAATTAAACTTAAGTTTACTTTTCAGTTTTTTTTTTCTTCATTGTTGGAGATCAACGTCATTGTTGGAGATCAACATCTTCAATCTCCGGTTAATTTAGAGACAAGTTAGTCGTTTGGTAATAACTTGCGTTGAATCAACACGTTCAATACACGTACTTGTAACAAAAACATACCGATAACAGAAACATACTCGGTACAGATACACAATTTAATTGGACGTACCAACCTTTGTTTATTCTAGAAAAATATACTCCTATCACAATATGCAAAATGATGTGCTAATTCCAAGTGTGTCCACATAGGTGTATCTGTTGAGTATCGGGTACGTACCGGTACCGGATACGTATCCGGTACGGGTACGCTGCCTTCGGGGAAGTATCCGTGCTTCATAAGTATATATGGAGCTTAAATTTAGCAGTGCAAGAAAAATGAATGACTTCGTCATTAAGTTCGGTGATCAAGATATTTTCTGCAGTGAGTGCTTTAAATATCTTGGATTGATAGTTCAAAAAGAAAAGGTGTTGATAAAGATGTGATACATAGAATCAAAGAAGATTGGTTGAAGTGGAGAGGTGTGTCAGGGATCTTATGTGATCGTAAAGTACCATTAAAACTTAAAGATAAGTTTTACCATACTGCAATTAGACCAACAATGCTATATGGTTCTGAGTGTTGGGTAGTGAATTGTGTACACAAGCAAAAAATGGGAGTTGCAGAAATGTGAATGCTTAAGTGAATGCGTGGATACATGAGACTGGATAAAATTATGAATGAATGTATCAGGAATAAGACAGGAGTGACATCTGTAGAGAATAATGGACCAACCTTGTATATACTTTTTCAGTTATAAAATACAAGAGAGAATACAAATATATAGGATAAGAGGAGAAAGAATCCTATACAAAGGATGCGAGACTAAAAGAGAAAAGAGAAGTGGGCCTATAAATGGGCCTTTACATCATTTTTCCCTATATCATCTAACACTCCTCCGCAAGCTGGAGCGTACAAGTTGTAGGCGCCAAGCTTGGATAAGAACGGGTAATACAACTTGCGAGGCAATGCCTTGGTAAGGACATCAACAACTTGCCCAGAGGCAGGAACATGTTCAAGCTTTAGCTCCTTTGATTGAACCTTTTCTCGAACGAAGTGACAATTAATCTCAATATGTTTAGTCCTCTCATGAAACACAGGATTCTTTGCAATGTGTATTGCAGCTTGACTGTTACAGAACAACGTTGAAGGTGAGAACAATTTGACTCCCAAGTCCATTAGAAGACTTTCAAGCCAGGTTATTTCAGATGTAACAGCCGCCATCGCACGGTACTCAGCCTCAGCAGACGAGCGAGCAACCACTGTCTGCTTCTTACTCCGCCATGTGATAAAATTTCCTCCAAAGTACAAAACCCAGTAGTGGAACATCGATCATCCAATGAGCCCGCATAATCCGCATCCGAGTATGCAATAATGGAAAGGGAGGCAGATGGTTTATACACAATTCCTTGCATAGGAGAAGTCTTCAGATACCTGAGGATGCGTTCCACTGCTTGGAGGTGAGAGACCCGTAGGGTATGCATAAACCGGCTGACCACACCAACCGTAAATGATATGTCAGGTCTTGTAACTGTTAGGTATATCAGTTTCCTCACAAGACGACGATAGTATTCCAGATTCGGAAGTAAAGAATCATTCTCAGATCCCTGAGCACACAACATGTGGTTGACTTCCATCAGGGTTTCCGCAGATTTGCAAACCGAGAGGCCAGCATCTTGCAGATGGTCAATGCAATACTTACGCTGAGATAAGACGAGGCCATCAGGTCATCGTGCTACTTCAAGTCCAAGAAAGTAGCGAAGATTTCCCAGATCTTTGATTTGAAAGATAGAGTTTAAATGTTGTTTTACATGGTGTATCCTAGCGGAGTCATCACCAGTGATTAGAATGTCGTCCACATAAACTAGAAGTATTATTGTCCCAGTTGATTGGTGGCGAGTGAAGAGAGAGGAATCTGCTGAGGTTTGTTTGAAGTCAACCTCACGAACGGCCTTGCTGAATTTGCCAAACCACGCCCGTGGAGACTGTTTGAGACCATAAATAGACTTGCGAAGTAAGCATACCCGACACTCCCCCGTGGTCTCAAACCCGGGCGGTTGTTTCAAGAAGATCTCCATTCAAGAAAGCATTCTTGACATCCAACTGATGGAGAGGCCACTGTCGATGAACACTTAAGGAGAGAAGAACTTGAACCGAATTCAATTTTGCGACTGGGGAGAAAGTTTCCTCATAATCAAGGCCGTACTGTTGGGTAAAACCCCGGGCTACAAGCCGAGCCTTTAAGCGATCAACTGTCCTATCCACATCATGTTTGATAGTAAAAATCCACTTGCAGCTAACGCAACTGTGACCAGGAGGAAGAGGCACAAGATCCCAAGTGTGATTACCCCACAGAGCCGTCATTTCTTCATCCATGGCGGCATGCCATCGTGGATGCCGGAGGGCGTCCTGCACAAAGTTAGGTATATAAATAGAGGAGAGTGAGAGAGCAAAGGTACGAAGAGGCGGAGAGAGCCGATGTAGAGAGACATAGTTGACCATGAGATGTGCTGTCGATGAGGATGCCGGATCAACAAGCCGCGAGATCACACCGGTAGAGGGAAGCTGCTACAGGGCATCTGGACGTGAAGGACGACGAGTGTACACTTGAATGACAGGAGGTTTGGAGGGGACTGATGGTGTTGAGGGAATCAGAATGATAGGAGATTTGTACTGGTGGTGCAGAGGGGTAGAGGGAGAAGTAGTGGAAGTGGAGATGTTACAGGTACGGTGGGCCGAGGTAGAGGAGGAGGAAGAAGAGGATTAGAAGGACTGGTGTGATATGGTTGGTCTTCATGGAAGGAGACATCAGGAGACAATCATCTTACTAGTGGTAGGATCAAAGCAAACATACCCCTTCTGAGTGCGGGAGTACCCAACAAACATAGCCTTGGTGGCCCGAGGGGCTAGCTTGTCAGTGGAAGGACCAAGGTGGTGGACACAGCAGGTATACCCAAACACACGAGGTGTCAGAGAGAAGAGAGTCGTGGATGGATAAAGGAGAGTGATGAGTGCTACAAAGTTGAGGACGGATGACGACATGCGATTGATGAGGTGGCAAGCTGTAGAAATCGCAAAGTTCCAATAAAGAGGAGGAACCTGCATTTGGATCATGAGAGATCTAGCCACATCAAGGATGTGGCGATTTTTCTGTTCCGCTATGCCATTCTGTTGAGGGGTATAGGCACACGAAGTCTGATGTAGAATACCAAACTCAGCGCAGAGATTGGAGAAGGTGCGACCAGTGTACTCTCGAGCATTGTCGGTCCGAATTGTTTTTACACAAGTAGAAAACTGAGTGCGAGTTTCCGTAAGAAACGTACGAAATGTAGTTGTGAGTTCAGTTCGGTCACGAAGTAAATACAACCAGGTAATTCGTGAGTAATCATCTATAAATGTAACAAAATATCGGTACCCAAAAATACTAGGGACCTTATAGGGCCCCCAGATATGAGAATGAACTAAGGATAAAGGAGCATCGCTCCGAGTACATGAAGAAGGAAGAGATACACGGTGTTGCTTCCCGAAAATACAAGTTTCACAAAAAAACTCTTGAAGAGAAACAGTAGGAAGAAATTTCTTGAGAATTGGAAGAGGAGCATGCCAAAGACGACGATGCCAATTAGTGGTGGAGACAGTGGTGAGAGCAGCGGGAGAAACATCAAGAAGATACAGCCCGTTAGACAGTCGCCCTCTACCAAGTATAGTCCGCGTTAGTCGATCCTGCACAACAAATGAATAGCATGAGAAAGTAACGCAACAATCAATATCTTGTGTAAGACGGCTAACAAAAGGAGATTGAAAGGAGAGTCCGGAACATGAAGAACTGAGGATAAGGAGAGAGGAGTAAGAGGCAGATGAGCAGCGCCAGAAACTGGGATCGTGTCACCATTAGCCACAATGATGTTCTTGGGGTAAGTAGTATCTAAATATTGAGGCGGCCGCTGTGGAGAGAGTTGATGTGTAGCACTCGAGTTCACAATCTAGTGAGAGTTGTGTGAGAGACAAAATATACCTTCATTGGAGATTGAGGCCACAGAGCCAGAGGAGCGACTAACCGCTCCTTGAAGCTATTGGAGTTGAGCACGTAACGCAGCAATATCATCACTGGTTGTGGAGGGAGGTGAGGGAGCGATCGTTGCAGAAAGATGAGCGGGCAGACCATGTTTGTGGTAGCAGGTGGTCTCCAGATGGCCATCCCTGCCGCAGTAAGAGCACTTAAATAGAGTACGACCAGCCTGACCGCGCCCCCGAGACTGGAGACCACCACGAGCCGGTGGACCACGATTAGATGGAGCGAGAGTGGCCACGGGCTGCTGAAGGAGAGCGGGAGAAGAAGGCGGAACATCCGGAGGTGGAGTAACCTTTAGGAGCATCGAGCACACATCCGAGAGGGAGGGAGTAACCACGAATGATAGAACATGGGCGCAGACACTATGAAGATGTGAGGGAATACATGCCATCATCATAGCAATCCCCACTACCTCCTTCTGTTGCCGTTGAATTACCAAGTCCGTGGTGGGAGGCTGATGCTGGATCCAAGCCTCAACAAGAGTTTTAGCCCGCGCAACAAAGGAGGTAATGTCTCCAGTAACTCCAGCATCAAGGAACTGGAGATCAGTAATAATGTTAAACAAGTGCTGAAGACTGTCCTTCCCAGAGTAGAGAGACTGAAGATCAGTCCATATAGCGTTAGTGGTCTCATGGTACATAGCCATACGATAAAGCTCAGTGTCCAGAGAATTGAGAAGCCAAGATTAAACCCGTCCGTTGTCACGGATCCACTCATTAGTGGGTTCAGTGGGAGGAGTCTTGGTGAGATGATGAAGGAGACCTTCAGTTTGTAGCACACGCCGAACGGAGTGTTCCCATTTCACAAAGTTTTGTTTGCCACGAAGAGAAATAGTGGTAATGCGCAGCTCATCCCGAAGCTCAGGAGGAGCAACACGTGGACAACCGGAGAGAGGAGTAGAATCAGCAGCAGTGGTGGAATCTGAAGCCATATTTCTGGGCGGCTAGGCACAATAACTGGGCGGTTAGAAGCACGCGACTAGCCAGACAGAACCAGCAACTAGTGGTGCTGAGAGCGGTGAGGAGATGAAGCCGCGGAGAGAAGAAGCCTCAGAGGGAAGAAGAAGCCACAACGAGTTGAAGTAGCCGCCGTGGGTAAAGGAAGCAGACAGCGACTAGAAGAGGTCGCCGGAGGCAGCGACTAGAAGAGGTCTCCGGAGGAAGCGATTAGAGGATGGCGAAAGCTAGTCGCAACGGAGAAGTAGCCGCCGCGGAGAGAAGAAGCCTCAGAGAGAAGAAGAAGCCGCAGGGAGTTGAAGTAGCCGCCGTGGGTAGAGGAAGCAGACAACGACTAGAAGAGGTCGCCGGAGGCAGCGACTAGAGGATTGGCGAAAGCTAGTCGCAACGGAGAGAAGCCGAAGCGGAGAGAAGAAGTCGACAAACCGAGACGGTCAGACCGGCCACCAAACCGGTAAGAACAGACCGTGCGGTTAAAACAGGTCGCAGGCAGCAGCAGACCGATCGGTTAGCAGAAGACCGCAACAAGAGCAAGGGTGGAGCGGTTAATAGCAGGCCGCAACGGTAAAAGGAAGACCGCAACAAGAGCAAGACCCAGGCGATTAACAGCAGTCTGCACCGGGTAGAAAAAGGAGAGGCCGCAACGGATAGCGAACGCAGAAGTGGTTAGAAGAAAACTAACCGGACGGAGGGTGGGGTCCACGAGCCAGAGGGAGGAAGACTATAAAAGTTTGTGGAGAAGAGGAGAGGAGGTGGATCTACGAGAGAGAAGAAAGAGGCGGTTAGAGAAGAGAGAAACCGCAAAAACGAGCGGTAAGCCGAAAGACCAAGCCGCCCGGTCAAAGGGATAGACCGAGCGGTTAGGGAAGAAGAGAGCCGATTGGTTAGAAACAAGCCGAACCGGTTTTCTCTGATACCATGTAGAGAACAATAGACCAACCTTGTATATACTTCTTCAATTATAAAATACAAGAGAGAATACAAATATATAGGAGAAGAGAAGGAGAAAGAATCCTATACAAAGGATGCGGGACTAAAGGAAAAAAGAGAAATGGGCCTATAAATGAGTCTTTACATCATTTTTCCCTATATCATCTAACAACATCAATTGCTGAGAAGATGTGAGAAACTCGACTAAGATGGTTTGGACATGTATAAAAAGACCATTAGAGGCACCTGTTAGGCGTTGTGAGAGTTTAGTCACTAGGCATGTTAAACGGGGAAGGGGTAGACCAATGAAGACTTGGAATGAAACTGTAGAGAAAACAAAAAAGAGAAAAAGAACATTAATTCTATTATTCTTTTTCATGTATCCCAAATCTACAAGCCTTTGTACAAAACAACAACAAAGAAAGAGGCTCAAATTGGGCCTTTTACATTGTTTTTCCAACCCCCATAAGCCGAAACATACAAATCGTAGACACCAAGTTTGGATAAGAACTGATAATATAACGGTCGTGGTAATGCCTTTGTGAGAATATCAACAACTTGCCCAGCAACAAGAATATGTTTTAGTTCTAGTTTCTTCAGTTGAACCCTCTCCCAAATGAACTGACAGTAAACTTCAGTATGTTTGGTACATTCATGAAAAATAGGATTCTTGGCAATATGTATTACAGTTTGACTTTCATAATAGAGAATGACAGGTGAGGAAAGCTTTACACCAAGGTCGCTTAGAAGACTTTCCAACCAAGTGAGCTCAGATACAAAAAATGTCATTGATCGATACTCAGCTTCGGTTGATGAACGAACAACTACCGACCGTTTCTTGCTGTGCCATGTAATAAGGTTTCCACTAAAGTATATACAATATCCACTTGTGTAATACCAATCATCTAGGCAACCGACATAATCAATGCCAGAATGTGCAATAAATGATAAGGGAGTCAAAGAAGGCTTGTATACAAGTCCTTGTCTCGGAGCAGTCTTCAAGTATCTAAGGATACACTCAACTACCTGTATATGAGAGATTTGTGGTTTATGCATGAATCGACTGACAACTCCAACCGCAATTGATATATCAGGTTTCGTAACAACGAGATATATTAGCTTTCTCACAAGACGACGATAATACTCAGAGTTTGGAAGGATTACATCAGAGTCTGAGGCATGATCATAGAGTCTGTGATTGATATCTATAGGAGTATCAGCATACTTACATCCAAAATAACAAACATTACAAATTAAGTCAAGGTAGTACTTTCGTTGAGATAGAACAAGTTCATCAGGATGCCGAGATACCTCGAGACCAAAAAAGTATCGAAGATTTCCCAAGTCCTTCGTTTGAAAAAAAAAAGCAAGATGTTTGATCATGTGTATTCCTGTGAGATCATCTCCCATAATCAAAATATCATTAACATACACTAAGAAAATCATTGTGCCTGTTGGACGATGACGAGTGAATAGAGAGAAGTCGACTGAACTCCAAGTGAACACAACAACACAAACAACTTGACTAAACCTGTCAAACCGTGCTCGAGTATACTGTTTGGGACCATAAAGAGATTTCTTTAGACGACATACATGAGAATCCCCTGCGGTCTCAAATCTGAGAGGTTGTTGCATATAGACAGTCTCCTGCAAATCGCCACTGAGAAAAACATATTTAACATCCAATTGATGCAACTTCCACTGCCGATGAACAAGGAGGGAGATCAAAACACGAATAATATTGAGTTTGACGATCGGAGAGAAGGTCTTGTCATAATCCAGACCTTGTTGTTGTGTAAATTCACGAGCCAAAATGCGAACCTTTAGACGTTGAATTGACCCATTCAGACCATGTTTGATGGAAAATACCCACTTACAACCCATACAGGTCTGACCGGGACGAAGAAGGACAAGATCCCAAGTTTGGTTCACCTAAAGAGTAGACATTTCCTCATCCATGACTGCCCGCCACCCCGAATGTTGGAGAGCCTTCTGCACAGAAGTAGGGGTGAAATAGAAGATAAAGAAGTTGCAATTTGCTGGAGTTTCGGAGAGAGGAAGTGTAAGGAGACATAATTTTCCATCGGATGAGCAGTAGAGACGGTTGTTGGATCTGCATGCCACAAAATATCATTAGTAGAGGGCACCTCTCATAGAGCAACATGCGGAGGAGTACGAGTATGCACATGAATTTGAGGTGGTTTTGGTGGTAGGTTTTGGATTGGAGTGGGAAGGAGAGGTGATAGGTTAGAAGTAACAATAACAGTGGGCCGCAGAAGTAGAGGCGGTAGTGGAGGGTCATTGGGTGGTGAATGATAGGGCTGGTCTTCGGTAAAGGTGACATCAGCTGATGTAACAACCTTTCTATCCTTGGGAGAGTAACATACATAATCTTTTTGAGTGCGAGAATACCCAACCAACATATATTTTGTGAAACATGGAGCAAGCTTGTCAGTGAACGGACCAAGATTATCAACATAGCACACACAACTGAATACACGAGGTATGACTGGATAGAGGGTTTGGAGGGAAAAAGAAGATTAAAGGGGCCGCAAAGTTGAGAATGAAGGACATGCGATTAATAAGGTAACAGACCGTAGAAACCACAAAATTTAAATAAAGTTTGGGAACATTCATTTGAAACATAATGTAGCATGCGACTTCAAGAAGGTGACGATTCTTACGTTCTGCAACACCATTTTGTTGTTTGGTATACACATAAGAGATTTGATGGATGATCCCAAACTCAGCACACAAGTCCGTAAACGCATGACTTGTGTATTCACGGGCATTGTCGGTCCAGAGAGTTTTAATGGTAGTAGAAAACAAGTTGCGAGGATTAATAATAAAGACACGAAATACACGAGTTACGTTAGAGTGATCATGAAGTAAATGTAACAATGTCATATAACAGTGATCATCAATAAAGGTAATGAAGTAACGATAACCAGAAATACTTACAGTTTTATATGATCCCCAAATATCGAAATGAACTAAAACAAAATGGAGCATCACTCATAGTACAATGTGGTGAAAAAGTAGAACTATGTTGTTTGCCGTAGATACAAGACTCCCATGTAAAGCCATTGTGAACAAATCTTGGAGAATTTTCTGGAGGATTAGAAGATGTGCATGCTCGAGACATCGATGCCGCTTGTCAGAGCTAGTAGAGGAGAGAATCGTTGGGGGGGGGATCTAGGATGTAGAGCCCATTCGACACTTGCCCTTTACCCATTATATTCTGCGTCTTTCGATCCTACACAACAAAAGAAGTAGAAGAGAAAGTTATATAACAATCAAGGTGTTGAGTGAGGCGGCTAATAGAGATGAGATTGAAAGGAGAGACCGAAACATGAAGAACCGAGCGAAGAGCGATGGAGGGACACTGGGGTTGTGTCCCCATTAGAAACAGTGATGAACTTGGGATGCTCAGAGTCCATGTATTGAGAATGTTTTGTCGGGGTAATATGGTGTGTTGCTCCGGAATTCATAATCTAGGATGAACTGTGTGCGACAAGAGATACCATCATCTGAAATACTATACAAAGGTTGAATACCATGCAATATCACGAGTGTATGTATGATAATCTATTTCAAAAAATTATTCTGCGTGCCTCAAAATCCTGCAAGGATCTGTCGTCCTATATCATGGTAATAAGGCCACACTCCATATTGCCCATAATCTTGTGCAATATGGTAGGACTGGGCATTTATGCAAAGGTTGATGTGATACCACAAGTGTTTGCATGATAATCTATGTTGGAAATTTGTTCTGCATGCCTCATACTCCTGCAAAGACCTGTCGTCCTATATTATGGCTATAAGACTACAATCCGTATTGCTCATAGTCCTATGCAACATGGCAGGACCGAGCATTTAGAAATTGATAGAATCTTCTTTAATGATCACATTGATAAAGGAAATGTATGCAATCCATTTGTCCTGTCCAAATATCAACTTGCTTACACTATTGAGCTATTGCTCACTGATGATATCTCCAAGCTGAAAATGATGTATCTGTTCTCAACCATGGGTTCGCTCTGTAACTCCAATATATAGAGATGATAGCTCATTTCATATTACATTATGGAAGAAACATTTCTAATGCCATCAATTGAAAAGTGCAAAAGTTGTGCATTAAGATCATGCTAAGATGGACTTATGTAAATTCCTAAAGTAGTAATGATGTTCATAATATCAACCCGAGTTTTATCTATGGTGTCCATGGAGGATTAGTACCTATAATTATAAGTGAGATTTAAATGATTTACTGACAATGCATTTCTTATGGAATTTATTTTGGTACATCTAATAATCATAACCTTCCCCTCTAGTTTGAGTTTAACTCTCCTTTTATAAACTCTAATGACCTTATGATTTTAAACAAATTATCATTAAAATGGTTTTCTTATACAGACATTATTTCATATTTAACTTGCTACAAATCAGCCTGCTAATATAAACATAAAGTTACAGGGTATTCCTGATGGGGATCACACTTCAAGTGCGGTCCGTCGCATAGTGTGCCCGCACACGGCTATTCTTACTGGAGGCATTGATTGTATCGTGATCTGAATGATTCGACTCCGCGGTTGCCTCTGGAGCATCGTATGGACATTTTTATGCATTGTTTTTTTAATATTTTTTGATGTTTTATTTGGAGAGATCGGATAACTATCATGTACTGTCAATTATATTTTTCTAGGATGATTACCCTAAGTAGGATTAGTATAAATATGGAGGATGCCTGGTTTGCGTTTATTGTAGATTTTGGAGTCTTCTTCCCGGAATCTAGCGAGCTCTCGTGGTGCGGACTCCATGAAATCTCAAGATGCCGAATCCTTGATTAGTTATCTTTTCTTCCTTATCATTGCTTGCCGCTTCTTTTTCCATCCCCCACAACCCAGCCTAGCAACCATTTTCCTGCCAGAATCCTGCTTCCAACCCATCAGAACCATTCAAACCATGCCTTAACCAATGCACCTTCAGCCATACGCCATACCTCCTCACAACAGCCAATGCTGCTGTTCCAGTAGCTGCTGACCCTTCTTTCCACCCCACATCACTCCACACACCCTCCCAACATCCCCAGCCACCGCCTTCCTCTAAGTCACTGTTCATGTTATATACGACCCTCTTCCACTCCTGGACACCCCAACCCCACTCCCGAACAACAATCCCATGCTGTCGTTACTCGAACAGCCCCCCACAGCCCCACCTTTTCCTATTCAATCCTCATACCACTATCCTCATCGTTCGGGAGACCACCGCAGTATCTACAACCACCGGATCCCCGCACCTTTGCATACACCCCCTTGTTTGCGAGTGTTTGTTGTTTAATTTTCATTCTTCTTCTTTATTATTGTGTGAACGTGCTTATTTATATGATTATTGATGCCTTGTTCTGGTAGTTTATTTTCCTTTGACTAATTCTTGGTTCCAAGACCTTTATCACTGCACATATTAGTTCTTATCCCTCCAAACGAAGAAAAGCTTGGCCTGCTAGCTTACTAAAATTATTTGCAATTTGTTTTTGATAATTGTGCTAGGTTTGCACTTTCATTATTAACTGCACTTGATTGTCAAGTTGTCTTTTGTTTACATACATCATCCTAAGTTTGATAGTGTGTGTTTTCCTAACACAGTAACACTACACTTAGGGCTTGCATTGTTTGGTGTTCACTATCACATCCTACCCTGCCTTAGATTTGGTATCCGAATCCAAGGTTGGGCCAGATGTATGCTATGTAGTGATATCATATAGAGTGTCGATGTGTGGTTTCAATGTCATTGACACTTGGGTGTCAGGTGGCTTGTTCATGCTCAGTAGTTCCAACTCTTCACATGCTGGTAGCACTTGCTTGACGCTCTTTAGTTCTTTGTGAACATATATGTGACCCTGTCCCACTGACATCATGCACTTGTCCCAATTCATCAAGGAGAGATCCGAATTTCCTTCCTCATGAGTTCTTATTTGACCTCACTTCTTCTTAGCTTGTTGCACGACCTCCTTACTGCACTCCTCCATGCTTAAGTTGTCATTTCACCAGCTATCTAAGTATTTTTCTAGCACTAATCACAAACTTGACCTGTCTCTAATACCAACTGTCATGAGTTTGTCTCCTTGCAAGTTCCCGTGCAACCTTAACTTCTCTTTGCTATTCTGTGTAGCATAACTAAGTCAGCCTCCTGCAAGAACTTGTTGGTAAAGAAGAGAAGATTGTAAAACAACTTAAGAGAGTAATCACAAGTTAAAGAACTCCATTGCTTGTCCAAAATTTGGATGCTTACAAATGTGGGAGCCTTCCCCTTTTATAGGCCCCAATGAATTTTCCCTCTATAGTATGGAAGGATCTAGAATGTCTCATATTCTGTACGTCTCTTGTAATTCCTATATTTATGAATTCTCTAGGTTACTTTAGAATGTTCCCATGAGACCATCCTATTTTCTCTATAATTTTCATCCATCTTCCTATGTACAAGGATCTCTAAGGCTCCAGATTTCTCTAGAATCTTCTCGGGTCTAGCTTTAAATTTTTAACAGGCGGGCCGAATATTGCGGGCCGTTGCATCAGAATCTCTCGCACTCTCAGGAAGTACAACTCCATATAAATTGTTGTTGGCCACATCTCTAAGATGACTCATTTCATTTGTGTAGCAAGATTGCTGACATGTCACACGACGTCATTATTTGTCAGAGATTTTTTTAGATTGCAGGGTTTGCCTAAGCCATAATGTTCGACTGAGACGCAAATTTTTTGAGCTATTTTTGGAAGATACAATGACACATGGTAGGTACAATCCTGAAGTTCTCTTCTCATATGATGTAACCCAGATTTGTATTAAAAATTAATTTGAAAATGAGAGCCGAGTTGGCCAAAAAAAACTGAATTTTCGAGCGCGAAAACCAAGCTCGTCGCTTTGGACGTTAAAAGTTTATTAATTTGCGTCCGAGTGAAACTTCTTCGCGCCTTACGGTTCGGATCCGTTACGAGATTTATACGGCCACAAACATGAATAACATTCAACAATTTATGAATAACGATATTAATAATAAGGAGAACGCAACGGCAAGCCCAAGTGTAATTAAATGAAGTGCATGAAACAATACTAAGAAAAAGGAGTGACCGGTATACCAAACGGCGGCAGAAGCGAGCCCAATTCCAATCGGTCCCGCACATGAACAGTGGCCCCAAGATCTATCGGCCGGATACGGGTTGAAGTCGACGGCGTGAACAGGCCGGACCGTCGGAAGCAGATTCCGAAGTCGACGACGGTCCGTTTGCAAACTATTCGGGCAGGCAAAGAGGCGCCGGCGCGGGCTAGGGATGACAGGGCTTCCAGGCGGTGGCGCTTCTCCGAACTGAGCGATGTTGGCGATACGCGCGGTGAAGTGGTTGTCGGCAATGAGCAAATAACCGGGATTCCCGTTCTAAACTCTGTCCGACCTGCTTTCACTGCACATGACCATGGAATTTATAAGCTGGCTGGAATATCTCTCCATTTTGGGCAAGGGATATCCCTCTCTTAATTCTCTTTCCAAAAGATAAAATCTTCCATTCATGTGCTAAAAATATCTCTCCATTTTGGGCAAGAAATATCCCTCTCTTAATTCTCTTTCCAAAAAATAGAATCTTCCATTCAAGACACTTTTTTAAAATTCGAAATGTTTCCAAACTATGTCCTAAAATCATGCAAGACACTTTTTAAATTTGAAATGTTTCCAATCATGCACCTTTTTAATTAATGTTGGGCTTGCCGTTCCTGTCCTACTACTATTAATACCGGACTCATTTATTTAAGATCTCATCGGGTGGTCAAGCCGATGAGCCGGACAATAAAACAAGTACATAACATGAAACAAATACATAAATGCGGTATATAAATAAATACGATAAAATATTACGATGCACCGCAGGGTGCATCAATTCCCCCGGGGTTAAAAGGCTCGACCCCGTCGAGAATTCGCAAAAACTAGCAATAGAGAGATCTGGGCGGCGGCGGCGTAGTTCGTCCGTGCTGATCCAAGAGCTGTCGGTAAGGTCTCGTCCTTGCCAGGAGACCAAGTAGCGCTGATAAGTCCCATGGCGAGTACGAAATTCTCGTACATCAAGAACCTGATCGATCTTCTCAGTGGTGGGAGTCTGTACTGGCGCCAAGTCGGGAGGAATATCCGGGGCTGCCATAGGTGGGCTCGGACTGGAACTGGGTGGATCTCCATAGAACAGTGTCAGATCGACCACGTTAAATATCGGGGAGGTACCGAATTCAACGGGCAAATCTAGGAGGTAAGCATTCTCCCCGATGCGTTTCCGGATTTGGAATGGGCCAAACTTCTTCTGCTGTAGCTTATGGTAAGTGCCCGGAGTGAATCTCTGCTTCCTGAAATAAGCAAACACCCAATCTCCTTCTGAAAAAGATAACTCCCGGCGATGTCGATCGGCCATGGATTTATATTTTTCAGAAGTCGCTCGCAATTTATTAGTGATAGTTTTATGCAAGTCCTTTAAATAATCAACATGGGCTTGCGCATCAAAAGAAATACGTTCATGAGTCGGAAGAGAGTGACGATCAAGTAGATGTGGTATGGGGAATCCGTAGACGATCTCGAAAGGAGATTTAGCTGTGGAGCGATTAGTAGAATTATTAAATGCAAATTCAGCTTGTGGCAGTATAAGGTCCCATTGTTTTAGATTCTCCCCAGTCAAACACCTAAGAAGATTCCCCAAACTCCTATTAACAACCTCAGTCTGTCCATCGGTCTGAGGGTGGTATGCGCTACTAAATTCGAGTTTAGTGCCTAGTCGGGCCCACAATGTTTTCCAAAAATATCCCATAAAACGAGTGTCCCTATCAGAAGTGATGGACTTAGGAATTCCTTGCAGTCTAACGATTTCTTTAAAAAAAAGCTCGGTAACGTGTACAGCACTAGAAGTTTTTCTACACGGAATGAAATGTGCCATCTTCGAAAATCGATCGACAACTACAAAAATAGAATCGACCTTCCTCTTGGTGCGAGGAAGTCCTACCACGAAGTCCATCGAGATATCATCCCATGGTCGCTCAGGTATCGGTAAGGGAGTGTATAATCCGGTGTTTTGAGCATGCCCCTTATACAACTGACACGTGGTGCAGTGTCTGACGAACTCAGTGATATCTCGCTTCATATGTGGCCAATAGTAACGAGCGCTGGCGAGATCTAATAATTTAGATTGACCTACGTGTCCACCTAACCCAGACGAGTGGAGCTCCCTAAGTAATGTCTCTCGAAGCGGTCCTTCGCAGATGCAAAGGCGCGTGCCCCTAAACAGATAACCCTCATTGACGACGTACTGTGTGGTGGGATCAGTCCCACTGTGTTGACATGAGCTCCAAATATCGTGAAAGAACGGATCAGTGGCGTATAGGTCGCGTTGTGAATCTAAATCAATAATGCACGGCTGCAGGGTGACTAATAAATGTGTGCGACGACTAAGGGCGTCGGCTACGCGGTTCGTGACTCCGGGTTTGTGTTTCAAGTGAAACGTGAACTCCTGCAGGTAAGCAGCCCACTTGGCATGACGCCTGATCTCCTTTTGGGAGTTCAGATGCTTCAGAGCCTCATGATCAGTGTTCAACACAAACTCGCGCTGAATCAGGTAGTGTCTCCAATGACGGAGAGCTTGAACGATAGCGTAAAACTCTAAGTCGTACGTGGAATATCTGGTCTTGGCCTCGTTCAACTTCTCACTAAAGAATGTAATGGGGCGACCCTCCTGACCCAAAACTGCGCCAATGCCTATGATCGATGCGTCACAGTCAACTTCAAAAATTTTCTCAAAATCAGGCAGCGCTAATACTGGTGCACTCATGAGTCTCTCTTTAACCAAAAGAAATGCTCCCTCGGCTTCCTCAGTCCAAATAAACAAACCCTTTTTAAGACAATCAGTCACAGGTGCTATCAAGGTGCTAAAGTTTCGAATAAATCGTCGATAAAAAGACGCTAGCCCGTGGAATCCTCGAGCCTCAGTAATCGTCCTAGGGCTAGGCCAGGATTCTATCGCCTTGACCTTCTCTCTATCAACTCTAATGCCCTCAGAAGAAACGATATATCCTAAGAAGGTCAGGCTATCAGTCAAAAACGTGCATTTCTTCAAATTTATATATAATTTATTTTCACGTAGTATATCTAAGACCTGCCTTAGATGAATCATGTGCTGATTTTGATCAAGGCTATAAATTAAAATATCGTCAAAGTACACCACTACGCAAACTCCTATGAGTGGCCTAAGCACTTGATTCATCACACGCATAAATGTGCTGGGAGCATTGGAGAGCCCAAAAGGCATCACTAGCCACTCGTACAATCCCTCCTTGGTTTTAAACGCGGTTTTCCATTCGTCCCCAGGTCGAATTCTAATCTGGTGGTATCCACTTTTTAAGTCAATCTTTGAAAATACGCGGGATCCACTGAGCATATCTAGCATGTCATCCAATCGGGGAATCGGAAAGCGATACTTGATCGTGATTTTATTAATCGCTCGACTATCCACACACATACGCCATGTCCCATCTTTCTTAGGAACTAGAAGTGCGGGGACGGCGCACGGACTCATACTCTCCTAACGTGACCCTTGAAATCAGATCGGTCACCTGCCTATGTAGTTCCTCGTGCTCTTTCGGACTTATGCGGTAGTGGGGCAAATGAGGTAAGCTAACACCTGGGATGAGGTCTATGCAGTGTTGTATGTCCCTCATCGGGGGAAGCTGATCGGGAAGCTCCTCTGGCATGATCTCAGAGAACTCATCTATGAGGGGACGCACCGTACTAGGGATGTCTAATGTAGCGGGGGTGGTGTCGATACCTGATAACATATAGACGACCTCACTATCCTTCATCTCCTCCTGGAATTGGGACCCAGTCAGTAACATGGTGGCGGAGGGAAAGGACATCGCGGAGACGGTGGTAGAAGGGGGTGAAGTCCTCTCGGGGGCTCTGGGAACAAGGCCATTCTTTTGGGGGAGAAGAACGATCTTGCGACCATTGCGCTCGAAGGAGTGAGAGTTCTTCACACCATCATGAACTACGTGCCTATCGTACTGCCAAGGTCGTCCCAGCAAGATGTGGCATACCTCGATAGTAGCTACATGACACCATACAGCGTCCTGATATGTACTGCCTATGGAAAACTCTACGAGACACTGGTGCGTGATAGGAATGGTAGTGCTACTAGTGACCCATGACAGACTATAGGGCTTTCCTAAGGGCTGTATTTTTAATTTCAGCTTTTCAACCATGCGTTGAGAAACAAAGTTCTCCATACTACCGCTGTCTATAATGATGGAGCAGAACTGCCCCTGTATGCGTGCGGTGGTACGAAAGATGTTGTTTCTCAACCAGTCGTCGTCAGTAGGTGTTTTGGGGGATAGGAGACTATGTTGGAGAACACACACTAACTGCTCAGGCTGTTCTCCTCAACTTCGTACTCACCCTCTAACTCAGTCTCGGGGGTTGGATCAGTCTGGGATTCACTAAGGAATACTCCATACTCAGGTTCTGACCCACTCTCAGAATCGACGATGGCAACGAAGTGGCGTCGCGGACACTCAGAAGACTTATGACCCGGCTCCATACACTTAAAACATCTAAACGTCCCAGGCTGGGTCTAGTGCCTACAATCTCCTTTCCCTTGTTGGGAGGGGCAGGGAGTGATGGGGTGCTCGTGGACGCTACCGGTCGAGAGGACCCGGCAGGGGTGAAAGTGTGAGTCGGGTGGGACTTATCAGTAGTCTTATTTCCAGATGTGCGTTTCTGCAGTGTCTCTACTCTACGTGCGCGACTCGTAACCTCTCCTAAATCCTTATAATCAAGGAGTTCCAACTGATCTCGAATGGAGTAGTGTAGCCCGTTCAGATAACAGGAAACGGTCATGTCATCGTCCTCTCGGAGGTCGAGGCGAGACTGGAGGACTAGGAACTCGTTTGTGTACTCATCGGCGGATAATTTGTCCTGTCGTAGATTATGGAACCTACGATACAGGGTTTGCATGTAATCAGATGGAACGTATCTCTTACGCAGTTGAGTTTTGAAATCGTTCCATGTTGTGATCGGGGGCATACCTAAATTGAACCTAGACCGCTCTAGTTGTCCCCACCAAACTAACGCGGATCCTTTAAGTCTAAGCGTGGCATACTCAACTTGCCTAGCTTGGGGCAATTGCTTCCAAGCGAGGAAACGATCCATCCGTTCACACCATTCAAGGCAACTCTCGGGCTCTATTCACCCTTCAAAATCATCCACGTCCAACTTGATTCCCACATCCCAACGGGGTTGGTGTCGTGGTTCGTTATGGCCCTCCGGATCGGGGCGTACGAGTTCCCGAGGTCTATGGTCAGGGTCGATTTCGACCACTGGGGCCGGTGTTCGATTGACGTGCAAAGTTGCTTCGATATTATTAACCGAAGTGCGTAATCCGTTCATGATATGTGTGACACTACCCATACCGGTGGGGAGCGTCTCGACTGTTTTCATTAATTCACTCATGCGTCGAGCCAAATCTCCTACGCTGTTTTCTAACTGATCGACTCGTTTTTCCATTAAAATATTTGAAAATAGATTTAAATAAAATTTAAATTTTTAAATTTTTTTTTTTTTTTTTTTGAGAGCTTTCCCGAGTGGGAGAAAAATACTTAATTTATTTAAGAAAAAAAAAATATATATATATATATCTTTTTTGAAAGACAATAAATAAATTTTTTTTTAGATCTCTTTTTTTTTGTCAATAAATAAAAATAAATTTTTTTTTATAGATAAATCAGATCGATTGACTCACGATAGGAGTGAATCGACTTCCTCTGATACCAAACTGATGTAACCCAGATTTGTATTAAAAATTAATTTGAAAATGAGAGCCGAGTTGGCCAAAAAAAACTGAATTTTCGAGCGCGAAAACCAAGCTCGTCGCTTTGGACGTTAAAAGTTTATTAATTTGCGTTCGAGTGAAACTTCTTCGCGCCTTACGGTTCAGATCCGTTACGAGATTTATACGGCCACAAACATGAATAACATTCAACAATTTATGAATAACGATATTAATAATAAGGAGAACGCAACGGCAAGCCCAAGTGTAATTAAATGAAGTGCATGAAACACTACTAAGAAAAAGGAGTGACCGGTATACCAAACGGCGGCAGAAGCGAGCCCAATTCCAATCGGTCCCGCACAGGAACAGTGGCCCCAATATCTATCGGCCGGATACGGGTTGAAGTCGACGGCGTGAACAGGCCGGACCGTCGGAAGCAGATTCCGAAGTCGACGACGGTCCGTTTGCAAACTATTCGGGCAGACAAAGAGGCGCCGGCGCGGGCTAGCGATGACAGGGCTAGGACTTCCGGCGTATGTTCGTGCACGGGCTTCCAGGCGGTGACGCTTCTCCGAACTGAGCGATGTTGGCGATACGCGCGGTGAAGTGGTTGTCGGCAATGAGCAAAGAACCGGGATTCCCGTTCTAAACTCTGTCCGACCTGCTTTCACTGCACATGACCATGGAATTTATAAGCTGGCTGGAATATCTCTCCATTTTGGGCAAGAGATATCCCTCTCTTAATTCTCTTTCCAAAAGATAAAATCTTCCATTCATGTGCTAAAAATATCTTTCCATTTTGGGCAAGAAATATCCCTCTCTTAATTCTTTTTCCAAAAAATAGAATCTTCCATTCAAGACACTTTTTTAAAATTCGAAATGTTTCCAAACTATGTCCTAAAATCATGCAAGACACTTTTTAAATTTGAAATGTTTCCAATCATGCACATTTTTAATTAATGTTGGGCTTGCCGTTTCTGTCCTACTACTATTAATACCGGACTCATTTATTTAAGATCTCATCGGGTGGTCAAGCCGATGAGCCGGACAATAAAACAAGTACATAACATGAAACAAATACATAAATGCGGTATATAAATAAATACGATAAAATATTACGATGCACCGCAGGGTGCATCATCATACCACCAGGCATACGGAGGTGGTTAATCGGAGCCTTGGAAATCTGTTGCGGTGCCTAGTTGGCACTTGGTTCTCCCTATAATGGAGTTCATGTATAATTGTTTAGTCAATAAGTCTATTTAGTTGAGTCCATTTCATGTACTATTTTTTTATCATCCTAGGAAGCTTATTAACTTCATTCCTATCCCGTTAGAGTCAAGCCTGTCTGCCGTGTGTTTTGTTTGTCATTTACATGAGTTACATTAGTTGGATCTTAGTAATAAATCATATAAACCTTATACAGATAGGTACAGACATAATCAAATTTTTTGCTAATACGAGCAGGTGATGGTCCGAATACGCCCAGAGAGGCTCCCTTTGGGGCTAGCTAAAAAGCTGAATGCCAAGGGAATGAGTCCCAAGACTACTGTGAGATGTCTCAAATGAATGGTTACGAGCTTGACATTCCTTAGAGTATGGATATCCACCCGTATTCGATAATGAAGACTTCACATCATACTACAAACCTCGTGATTATGCAGATTCGTACTTGGACCCTCCTCTGAGCCTCACCTACCACAACCTCAAACCCACCTCCACCTTACCGATGCGCCTCACTCACTATTTAGTTAGACACTTACTGCTTTACCAGCGCCACCAACGGTCTCTCTGGGGCCGACACCACATGAGTTGACTTATGTGAACATTATTTACATTGTGGGACATTAGTACATAACCATGCTCGATGGACACTGGACAAACATGGAGATACCTAGTTTATTGGAGAGGACACTCTTTCATCGACGATACCTGAATGACATCCACAGAGCTTGACGAACAAGCCTCAGAGCTGTACCGACATTATGATCATCTCCATTCATTGGAGATGAATGATTTGAGTTGGGGGAGTTGATGGGGGTCTTCGATCCCCAACTATCCCACAATGGGGCCCACACACGTCTATCCTCGCAGAAGTCATTGATTGGATCGCCATCTGAATGATTTGAGTTCGTTGTTGCGTATGGACTATGGAGTGCTGCTTGGACATTTCCATGTATTGTTTTCACATTTTTTGATGTTTTTTTTACAATGATTGGGTAATTATCGTGTACGAGTAATCATAGTTGTCCACAAGTGTTTCCATAAGAAGGATTAGTAAAATAATGAGGGTCACTTGTTTTGAGTTCACTGTGGATTTTGAAGAGTTTTCTTCCTGGAATCTGGGGCTCCCTGGTGATTCCGACTCCATGAAACCCCAAGGTGGTGACTAGTTGGTTAGTTATCTTTGTGTCCTTATTTATTATTGCTGGACGCCCCCTTTTCCATACCCTAAACAGCCGTGCCAACTACCCATCCTCTTGCCAAAACTCTACTGCCAGTTTATTGGAACCTTTCAAACCATACCCCCGCTTCTGCACCTTCAGCCGCCCGTCCATATTCCAGCACCCTCCAGCCCTTCTTTCCACCATGACAGTACTCGCCTGCCCCTCCCACACATCCCTCCCAACATCCCCAGCCCCCACCTTCCTCCAAGTCACTGCCCTGGTCATATACAACCCCCTTCCACCTCTTGTCAGTTCTAGCCCCACTCGAAAACCGCAACCCAACTTGTTGTTTCTCAAACATCCCCCACTCTTTTCTACACAGCCCTCATACCACCTTCCTCATCATTTGGGGGTGGCCACCACCACTTCTATGACTTACCGGATCTCCATGCCTTCACGTACGACCTCTCATTTGTGTGTGTTTGTTGTCTTTGTTTCACTATTTTTCTTTATTGTTGTACCGGTGTCAGTATTTGTATGATTGTAGATGCCTTGCTCTTGTAGTTTGTTTGTTGTGACTAATCTTGATTTGCAGGACTCTAATCGCTTACATATTTGTAAGCAGAGGAAAGCCTAGCTTGCTCGCTTACTGAAATTATTTGCAATCTATTTTTGATAATTGTGTGATATTTGTGTTTTCATTATTAATCCTACTTTATTGTAGGATTGTCTTTTACTTGAATACATCATTCTATGTTAGATTAGAGAAATTTCCCCAACACTACTACGCATAGAGCTTGCATTGTTTAGTTTTCACTTTCAAAGCCTACTGCGTGCTTTTATTTGGTGCAGCTCCCATTTTATGTGTATCAAATGGTTTCCACTGACATTGTTTTTTTTAGTTTATGAGATAACACATTTAGGTGATGCATGCTTCCAGAGCACTGTATCTGTTTTGCAAGTGATGTTACTTGCTTTCACCATTAATAAAGAGTTAAATGGAAGCCAATGCCTCATCTTCTGGTTCTATATTATTTAGTACTTCCAGTTTTCATGTATATAAATTCACTACTATAGTTTCACAAATTTTATTCTAATGATCCATTCTTTCTTGTTTTTAATGCAGTCTGAGAGTATTTTCTGTTGCTGGGTTTATGGGAATATTTATACTTCTTCCCATAAATTATTTTGGGGATCAAATCAGTGAAGTTGATTTCTATGACCTTCCAAACAAATCATTATCTTCGTTCACCATTTCAAATGTAAAGGATGGCTCAAGTAGGTAAACTCCTTGAATTCAGAGTTCATATCCATGATGTGCTTGCTTTCATATGTATCAACTGATTGGATAGTGTTTTTGTTGCTTCTTATGCCTGGAAAAGACTTTTTTGTTAGAACGAGAGATGTAGTCTATGAGTATTAGGTTTAGCTTCTTATAAATTAATACTGCAAACAGATGATGACTTAAGGGCTCATAGCTGCAGTGTATGGTTTATATATATTTTGTCGTGAATGTCATTTGTATCAAATTTGTATCCCCTTGATTTTATATAGCCTTCCTGAGCTAATCCATTACACCATGAATGACCCTCCAAAATTTCATGAACTGACGACTGTTAGCCAAACAAACTTTCCCAGTCTTTTCGAAGCTACAACAATTTTTTCTTGTAGCATACTATCTTAAAGAACAATCATCTACTATTGATATAGGATGGTTTTGAGAAATTTTTGTAGCACTATAACAAGGAACAGTTGACTTTGATATATTGAGTTTGAAACAATGGCTATGGATTGTATTTTTGTGATTTGGAGGTCATGGGTTTCGAAGAGGAAAAAAACTTTTTGAGCTTAATGCTGCATACATCAACCTTATCCCAAATCTCGTATCTGTAGGGTTTGACCTTTCTCTGTTAAAGCTGCATGACATATTTCTTATGAAAATCTTTATTATGTCCGGAGAATCAAATTGGACAATTGTTTTTAAGTATGCCTGCCAAAATTTGACTAATTGTTTGTGATTTGGTACTTGCCCAGACACTATCATTTAAATTGAAGGATTCATACAAGATTTGGCATTTAAAAATATCTTTCTACACATTTATGACCGACATGATTTTTCGGTAGCACAAAATATTATGGAAAAATCAGCCACTCAATTGTCTTTATCATGATCATTAGCTATCCCAACTATTTCACCTCATTATACTGTTTTTGTAAGTAATCATCCCCTTTGATTAAGTCATCTTACTAATATATAATTTCTGTTGTTGCTGCTGCTAGGCATTCTCTTCATGTGTTCTACTGACATATACGCTGGGAATATCGCTACTATCACCTTCCGCTTAGCTAAGCAGTGCAACTCTAATCTGTTGAGATTAGAACTCTTTTGATCCAAAGTTTTTAAAATTACCCATCTTTTTTGAACTTTATAGGTCAACTTGCAGCGTCAATTTTAGCCATTCATTTTGTCTTCATCATCATTGTCTGTATTCTTATCGTAATTACTATTGTTTCCCCTTATGAGTCCTCCTTCATTCTATTCTAGTTGACCCATACGTGCTAGGCATTAACTTTGTTTAATGATAGCCGCCATTTTTTTAATTGCAGTTAAGAGATGCAGTTAAGTGTTGCTTCAGGTGTTTTCAAATTACTTTAGAACTTGTAATCACTTAATTTCCAAAGTAATCCATACATTTGTTCATCCCATCTTACTAGCATGAATATCATGCTCCCTATTATTTATTATTAGATCAGAACGATCTGTACTATCTTTTAATGTAAGAAAAACGTGGTAAATCTAGTTTTCGTATTGTGATTTATCTCTTTCTGTGTTCTAATTTATGTACATCACATTTCACTTCCTGTTGGTGCTTCAGCATTCAACCATTTATATGTTAGTATGAAATGTGGCTAAATTATGTAGTTTATATGTTTATACTTCTTTTTACCCAATTTTTGAATGTAATGATAGCATAGCACAAGAATTTGACATCCAGTGCTATATGGAGTGTAGTCATCTCTACCCTCACAGAAAGGATGGGGATGCTAATATCACCGATTATCTAATTAAGATTTGGTTTAGAAGAAAGATGCAGGGATAAAAGTCGTGAGGTATAAACTTAGAAGACACAAGATGATTCTTAGGACATCCCCACTCCTTATATAAACGAGAGTCAGTATACATCAAATATTACCAATTCCACTTGGACTACATAATAAGTTGACACGTGCTATACTAAGATGACAATGCTCGAGGAGGCGACCGTGGGCCTAGTTAGTCATATTCGTATCAATATCCCATCTTGAAGATTGGCCTTGTTCTCAAAATTGCGGGCTGAAGGGGTCGTACGCAAACGTTAGATGGTCTATGTTCGCAAAGTTGGGGTCATCACATTCAACAACGATCAACAAACATAGTTCCTTGTGTGGGCATTTATGTGTTGGTTGGTATGAATGCTTGCGAAAAAAACAAGGGCTATTCTGGTGGAGCTCTTGATACTCTTGGTGTGACATGCGCTAGGGTGGTGGAGGTATTGTTGTCTGGGATGCCCACTGAATGTGATTGCGACCTCGTGGAGGATGAGTGCGGGGTCTTCCGGTTCAACTTGTAGTTGATCCAAGTGGGTGGATTCATTGGAGGCCAATACATCCTCATTAGCTCAAATGAACATTGAAATGGGGCAGCTGCCACGACTGTAGAAGTGGTGACGACTGATATGCTAGGTGAAGGTGATGGGTGTATACAATACGGTGATGTTGATGTTGTAGCTGCAAGAATGGTGCAGAAGAGAGGACTTCACGAAATGCAGTGACAGTTTGAGGTGCACTAGCGGAATTGTCGTTTGAGATGAGCTTGCCTCGGGGCAAATTGCACGAGATGAGTTTGTGGTGGCGTTGTTCTCTAGTGTTTGTAGGCGTCATACTCAAACATGCAGAAATTAAGGGGTGGGGGAGTGAGACTGCACTTCGCAGTCAAGAGCTTGCGAGATGTTTGTCTATCAAGTGTTGGGAAGGATCAAAAATCAATTTACGGTGCTGATGAAACTCTAAGTGTTGGGAAAACTCAGCGACTGTTGAGACAGGTTGGTCAGACCAATTTATAGCACAAACTATCAAATCAAGAGTTCATTAAAAAGATGTGGAGATACAACTTGTGAGGTATGCTCGCGCCTAATTAAGTTGAATTGAGTGTGTTTGATGATAGTTTTAGTTATGTGTGGTGCATGTCTTAATTGCAAAGTACAAACCATTGTCAGGTTACAATGAGTCTCCAAACACAGTTCAATGCAATGTCATTTTTCATTTTATAGAACATCATGTTGACCAATGTGTAATGTCTCTAATGTGGTGTACATCTCTGGCATCACAAAGGAAGTTGCTGTTCAGAAGTTTCAGAATTGGCTAAGTAATTTCGTCGAGTAGTCTCGTGAAATTCGTCGAGAACTCATGTAAGCACTTGCGGAATTCGTCGAGTGATCTCGGGAGCACTTTAGAGATCACTGAGAACTATTGTCCAGAATGACTAAGTTAAATCAGCTTAGTCCTCTCGTATTTACTCGACGAATTCGTCGAGTACTTACGTGAGTACTCATGAAATTCATCAAGTACTCTCGAGAGTTCATGTAAATTGCTTTAAGGTTCCAGAGATGGTTTGAAGACTTAGCCAGTTTAAGTCATTTTGTCGTATACTCAAAGAATTCGTCGAGTACTCTCGAGAGCTCTCATGTAATTCGTCGAAAGGTCTCGTGAAGTTCAAATACCTCACACAAGCTCGTTCTCAAGTTGTTTCGACTGGTTCGTCGAGTGGTCTCGAGAGTTCACGTAAGGTCTCGACGAATTGGAGTTTGAACAGTTTTCGTTTTCATTTTTGGCGGCTTTCCAGATTTAGGGTTTCCTCCATGTACAGTACACGCGGACGGTAAAACTGAGTTAGGAATCTAGCCGTTAGTGAGGAATCACTTATAAATAGTCAAGGAGATCTTTCAAAAAACCCTAATATCACTAATTGGCATAAACATTCGGGAATTCAAATTCGATTTTACGAAGAACACCGTCTCCGACAGAACTTTCGATTCGCTATTCCTTCTGCAAGAAAAGACTCGATCGATCTCTTGATTTCAGATTCAAATACTTTCAGAGATCCGTCGATTCTCAAGACCAGATCTTTGTTCTCAAGTTGCAGATCCTTATTCTTCTTCAAGATTTCAGACAGCTTTCACGTAACGAAGAAGAACTGTTTTCAGATATGAGAAAGAAGATAGTTTTTAATCCAATTATTTTCTTCTTTGTAGTAAGTTGTTTATTCCAAGTTTTTGTAGATCCGTGTTGAAGGATCGAGTGTAGGAGAGGTTGTTCTCCGAGATTGTAGGAGTTGGATACTTTGAGTGTAAGATTTTTATAATCTGAGTTTTGGTGAAGTAGACGAGTCTAGCCCGAAGTGCAGATAGACGAGGCGGGAAAGTGAATGTACCCATCTACGGGGAACCACTATAAATCCTTGTGTCTGTGCTGTGCTGTGATCTCTTGTTTTGTGTGCTTTATTTTGTTAAATTTTTAATTCCGATAAAAGCCGTAAGATTCACCTATTCACCCCTCTAGGTGATTTAGGTCGACGACTAGATACTTTCAATTGGTATCAGAGCGAGATTGTTCGTTAAAAGGTTAACAACTTGAACAGATCCTTATCTAGTTGTCTGGAATGGACAAGAGCAAGGATTTACCCTCGATGAAGCTGCCGGTGTGCTCCAAGGAAAATTTCTCTATCTGGAAGGAAAGAGTAAATTTTTTCATGGAAGCTTATGATCCCAGAATCTTCACAATTGTTGAAGAAGGTCCGCATGTTCCTATGACTCCATCAACAATTGATCCCAATCTGATGGTTCTCAAAAAGATGATGGAATTGAACAAAGATGAGAGTGCTCTCATCACTCTGGATAAGAAGACGAAGAACATCATTGCTAGTGCGGTGGACGATTCAATGCTGCAAAATTTAATCCACTGTAAGTCTGCTAATGAGATGTGACAATCTCTAATTGTTCTTATGGAATGAACGGAGGAAGTCAGGGATGATAGAAAATCCCTCCTCAATTAGGAATACGAGACTTTCAAGTAAGATAAGAGGGACACTATTTCTGACTGCTATGAAAAGTTCTTTAAGATCGTCAACGACCTAAGAAATTATGGTCATGTGTTTATCAATGGTGAGCTTAATGACAAATTCTTGAGATCCCTGACCAAAGAATGAGATATTATGGTTTGTGCTATAAGGGAGTTTGGTAATCTGGCTAAGATAGAGCCACATAACTTGTTTGGGAAGCTGCTTTTCCACGAGCTGCAACTCAACACCAAAAAAGCAGAAGAAGGAAACATGACTTCAGTCAGATAGAAGTCTGTAGCACTGAAGGCCGAAGGGTCAAGGAAAGACAGAGCTGTGTCACCAGTAAGAATACATGTTTCAAATGAACATGAGGATTCAGAGCCAAGCACCTCCAGTTCTAAAATGTCAGATGAAGAGTTTTCGTTACTCTCCAGACAGTTTAAGAGGATGCTCAACAAAAGGAGGCGAATGAAAAATCAGCCATCATCTTCTGATCACGGAAGAGCTCGTCGTGATGTGATCATCACAAGAAGAGATACAACAACAGCGACAGGTATAAATCAAAACAGAACAAATATGTTTCTTTTGACATACTTTGCTATTGTTGTAATAAGCCAGGACACATGATCGCCGATTGCCCATATAAAAAGAGGGAAAGATCCAAGAAAGAAGAAAAAAGATCGTTCAAAGGCAAAAAGAAAGAAGAAAAGAGTTTCATCGCTAAGAAGTCGAACACTTTCAGCGACAACAACTCAAGTGAGTCAAGCTCGGATGAAGAAGCCTATTTTGGGCATATGACATATACCGACGAGGATAAATGCGACTCCCAATATAGTGGGAATGTAAATTCACATACTCCTCTGTCTGAAACTGATACAACATGCGATGGTCATGAAGACTATTCATCTGAGGAGGATTCAGATTTAATGGTGCAACATCGAGCATTACTGAAGGGATTTGACAAATGTCGTAAGGTGGTCAAATCTCAAGCTAAAGAGATCGTCTCTCTCAAAGCATTGAAATCTGAACTGAGGGAGGAAATTGAGAGATTTGACAAATGTCGTAAGGTGGACAAAATTTAATCCTTGAAAAAGGATTTAAAATGCTCTACTGAGTTAGTAAGTCTAAAAGAGAAGTTCATAAATGAATTGGAAGAAAAGTTATTGATTGTAAGGCTCTGTTTGGCTCAGCTGCAGCGACTGCAGAAGCAGTGGTGGGAAGCAGTGGTGGAATAATCAGCTGTTTAGCAGAGTGGTGAAAGAATCTGTGAAACTGTTTGGATGCACAGCTTTTGCAGAACTGTTTCAAACGGAGAAGCTGTTTAAGGCTCTGTTTGGCGGAGCTGTTTGGTAAAACAGCTGTGCGATACACAATTTATTTTTCTAATTTTAAACACAAGCAACACTAACACAAAACGAACATGTTAACTTAATTCATTTTAAGTGTCCAATAACAATATTAAAAAGTAACAGATAGTTCTCAAAAGAGTTTTTCATTGTTAAAAAGCATAATCGTGGACCGTCATGCTGATGAAACTTGTCCCTCAATCATCGCTCGTTAACTGCACATCAAGAATAAATACCAATATCAGGAAATTTGTAGTAGGCTTTACAATTTTAAACGTCATTATGTAGTTTACCTGTGATATTGCGTGAGTTGATCTGTAATGTATTCCCTGATATTGGTCATTTGAGTAGCTCATGTTCCTTCAAATGAAGATGGTGCACTGTTAGGATTTGGATCCATAGTTCTTGGACGATTGTTTGGTCGCAACTCATATGTCTCTGGATGAATGAAGCTTTCGTTTTCGTCGCATACATCAAACTCTGGGTCTGATTGGAATGGATGTCTTCTGATAAAGTTATGAAGTGACATCGTAACCACCACAATGACACACTGTTTTGAGAATTCAAACTGAGGCATTTTGCTTAGTATGACCCATTTTTTCTTCCACACACCAAAACTCCTTTCGATCACGCTGCGTAGAGAAGAGTGTGCTTTATTAAATATTTCACGTCGACCTTCAATTGGGCGATTCCCTCGAGCAAAGTCCGGTAAGTGATATCTGGTTTCCGGGTAAGGTTTCAAGAGCCCTTTTTCCATATGATAACCAACATCGACAAGATAATATTTACCTTCAATAAGTTATAAAAAAATTTAAACAATTGAAAATTTTATATTCTTTAAATTAAACAAAATAAATAAATAAATGTGTGTACGTACCTTCTGGGGGAAATGAAAATTTACTTTGTGGGTCCCTTACAACACGATGATATATGCGTGTGTCATGTGCAGAGCCTTCCCAACCAGGAACAACATATGTAAAGCTTATATTGAAATCGCAAACCGCCATTACATTTTGAGTCGTGCTGCCATGACGACCAATATAAGGCACTTGATTTTCAACGGGTATACGAGCATCAACATGTGTACCATCAATTGCTCTAATGCAATCTTTAAAAAATGGCATATATCGTTCATCATTTTGGATGTGCCCAGGAATTGAACGAAAATGTCGGTCGGTGGGAGCAATGTTATGCATGGATAAATTAGTCAGGGCCTGTAGACAATCATAAACAGCCGACTTAAGGTTTCAGTGGAATGCTGGAATCGTTTACCTGATTTTCTGAAAGTTTCGTTGTGACCCAAAATGTAAATAGTTATTGCCAACACCTCGCTAGCCGACGTCCTTTGTGTTCCTTTTAAACCATGCTCTTGTTCCAACAATGCTAACAAATCAAAGAAGATTACTTTTGTCATTCGAAACATATTGTGAAACCTTCGTGGATGTCCCGCAAACAATTCACGAAGCCATCTATGACCGGTTTGTGATGATGTCATGCAAGGCGTCTTATCACAAAACGACGATAGGTAGTCGTTGATGACACATACGCTCGATCTTAAGAGTGTAACAAATTGAACACAATCATGCTGACGAGTAGCACAATGTTGTATCACCAAATCTTCATCATCATCAATATTAACATCTTCATCAACATTCACAACAGACATTCTAGTGGCCTAAAAATATGAAAGAACAACAATTACATAGATGCATTATATAAATAAGATCTAATAAAATGTCCAAAACACAAAAAGTAACATCAAAGATGATCATCAAAGCTGAAACATGTTTGCCGTAGTACGATAATGACATCAAAAGCACATAAGGTGACAAAAACAAGCAACTATTCCTAAACACAAAAGTAGATATCAAATATTTGAATTCATGTAGTGTATCTTCAGCCATTCCACCCTTCTATCCTCTGGGATACTTAGAAAGGTCACACGATTAACTGGAGTTTGAAAGTGAACAGTAGCAAAATGGTATAGCAGGCGGTCCTCGAAGATTTCAGGATACTTCTCAAGTTCTTGAATTGTCTCTCGCAGCAGATAAATACTTGGCGGAACAATTGGTGCCGTAACGTGCTGCATAATACTTTCTGATGATGAAAACAATTTATCAACATGAGCTAACATGATCTGTTTGGTTCCTGCCTCCTGCCTCTTCCCCTTTCTTTTTCTATTTTGTGCTACTCCACTTTGTGAGCTTTGGCCAGGTGGAGCTGAATTAATATCTTCACCTGCATTTGATTGCGTGTTATTGCTTTCGTTGATTTCCTCAACCTCTTCAAACACATTGTCAGGTTGTGAGAAAATAGAGGGCAGCTCTCCAGAAGATGGCATCCAAACGTTTTCTCCGGTAGCAACAACTAAACAAAACATTTTCTCTAATTTTTCTTCAAGCTCGGGAGGTATTCCACCAAAACGAAATTTCTTGGCATTTGGGATCATCTATAATTTGAAAGCACAATAAAAATTACTATAACATCTAACAAATTGTCCATATGTTTCAAGAAAAACAAAACAATATTAGCTAACCTCAATTCTTTCTTTCCACCAATCATCAGAAGCGTCTATGATGCGTTTTATAGGGTTCCAACCAAGGCCCGTCTCACCTCTTTTGAGTTCGCGCCATAGTTTCCAATCACGTTTCAATTGATCCCACTTGTTTTTCATTTGTGCACGACTATAGTCAAAACCCGTGCGCTCCTTGAAATTTTTCATTAAATTGCCCCACCCTTCTTATTGAAATGAGTAGTAGGTCTATTTCCTAAATCGATCTCCCGGATACAAAGATCACAAAATAACATAACATGTTGTGTCTCCCAATTTGCACAAATCCCACCATCTTTTGATTTGCCCATCTACGTGAAAAAATTAAATAAGCTCAAATGCTACAATACACAAGCTAGCGTTCACAATAATGTACAAACACAGTAATTTACAAACACACATCTGAAATAATTGAAGATCTGAAACCCAATATACCTTTTTGACAATGCTAGGGAAGAGCAATCTAGGGCAGAGCAGGGAAGATCAGATCTGAAACCAAATATGCCTTCTTGACAATGCTACTGCCTGTGGAGAAGAGGGAAGGATGCCATAGATCTCAAATCGCAAATCTAGAAACCCTAAAATGCAAAATATCCAAGAAATTGAGGGGAAGATTACCTGCAGTGGAGGAGAAGCCTCGAAGGTGCAGGAAGAAGGGCCGGCCTCGAAGGTGCAGGAAAAGGTGCAGGAAGAGGGCGCCGGGGCGATTCGTCGGTGGAGGGGGGAAGATCTGCGAGGGAGAAGGTGGACTGCTCTTCAAACGTGCAGGAAGAAGGTGCAGGAAGAAGGCGCCGGGGCGAATCGTTGATGGAGGGGGGAAGATCTGCGAGGGAGAGGAGGGGCGGCGTCGGGGCGAATCGTCGGTCGGGGAAGAGAATCGCGTGGAGTCGGGGAAAGAGAATCGCAGTAGGCTTATGGAGGAGCTGCGCGATTCCGGAGTCGTGATTATTTTTCACGACTCCGGATCGCTGATTATTCACGGCAGGGCAGCGGGGGCGTCAGCAGCAGTAGGGGCTCAATTGGTTGTTTGGCGGGGCTTATTGGAAAATTGCGGTGGACTGCCCTTCTAACGCGGAGCCAAACAGAGCCTAAGAGTTCTTGTAGAAAGCTTCTCGAAGTCAAAGACCGTCCTTCCTCTCATTGATGGATTTTCAGTCTCTAAGGAGAGTGACATTGGATATAATGCTGCTAAGGATAAATGGAAGGCTCCTCAAAGTCAACCTTCGTTCAAGAAGATAATCTTTCCCACAAATCAGTATGACCTTGAAACATCCCACAGTCATTTTGCTATACCAACCCACGTTGCCTCTAACAAGAATAACCAAGGATGGAGCCGTCACATAAATCTTGGAATTAGTGCTCTCAAGGAATCTCATGAAGAGATCATCCTTCAGCATTATGGTCCATTTGTTCATAGATCGAATGCTAAGAAAGCATCGAAAGTCAAAAATGTTGCTAAAAAGCCATATGAGACAAAGAAGCCGAGCGTATGTTGTTTTCATAAGGCTTTTACTTCTAGATCAGTAGCTCCTTCCAGACCTCCCATTCAAAAGGTGAGGCAGGAGAAGAAAATAAGGTACAACAGATTTGACTGTTGGTGTTGTGGCATAATTGGTTATTTCGCCATAGATTGTTGGTTCAATTTTAATAATTATCATACTCCACGAGTTAACAATGCAAGAATGACCCCTCACAATGTTAATATTCCTAGTGGTGTTTATCTAATAAGGAACCAATAACCCAAATCTGTTTGGGTTCTTAAGCGTGTTTAATTTGTAAATGCAGGTATGTCCAAAGGTCAATAAAACTTCTATCTGATATTTGGTCAGTGGATGTTCCAAGCATATGATCGAAACAAGAAGCCTTCTATAAAATTTTATCTCAGTCGAAGACGGGCAAAATGTTATTTTTGGCGGGTCCGATAGAGGAATCACAAAAGGCTATGGTATGATTTTCAACGGTATAGTCTCTTTCACAGACATGACTTATGTTGAGGAATTACATCATAATCTCATTAACATAAGTCAATTATGTGACAAACAGTATATGATTGAGTTATACAAGGACAAGTGTTTGATAAAGTCATATGTTAACTCAGAAACTATTTTATCACACTTAGAGTAAAAATATTTTCTGTTTAAATTTTCTTTGCTTAGAGTCTTCTACACCAGTGTGTTTTTTGGCAAAAGATAGTGCATCTGTTTGTGATCAATGACACAAGAGATTAACACATATAAATTTCAAAACTATAAATATGTTTTTCTCTCACAACTTAGTGCGTGATGCACCCGATATTAAGTGCGTTAAAGAGAGATTGTGTCATGCATGCCAGATGGGTAAACAGACAAGGGCTACTTTTAAAAGCATTATTGCCAAAGATTCTTCTAGATGCTTATATCTGCTTCATAGGGGCTTATTCGGTCTTATGTTTGTTCGTAGTTTATGAGGTAAAACTTACACATTGGTTATTGTTGATGACTACTCATGTTTTGCATGAGTATTCTTTCTGAAACATAAGTCAGATATCTTTAACTCTTTTACTAGCTTTTTCAGACAGATACAAAACGATTTGAACTGCTCTGTTGTCAAAATCAGAAGTGAACATGAAATAGAATTTGAGTCTGGTGCCATGACAAAGTTCTGTGCAAGCCTAGGTATCTTTCATGAGTTTTCCTCTCCTCGTACTTTACAGCAAAATGGAGTTGCCGAGAGAAAGAACAAAACACTCATTGAGGCATATACCACAATGTTGAATGACTCTTCATTACCAAAGTACTTCTGGGCTGAAAAAGTCAATGCCACATGCAAAACAGAGCCTTAATGAACAAGAATTATCGTATGACACCTTATGAATTTCTGAAAGGCAGAAAACCGAATGTTCTACTTTAGAATTTTTGCAAGCAAATGCTTCGTACTTAATAACGGGAAGTATCACAAAATTAAGTTTAGTGAAAATGTTTTGAAGGTACTTTCGTAGGGTATAATAGCCATAGTAAAATATACATGATTTTTAATTAGAAATCCCTGGTTATAGAAGAGTCTATCAATGTTGTATTTGATGAGACGAGTATGCTTCATAGCATCTCTTCTAGTGTTTTTATTGAAGAGGCAGGTTCAAAGTTAAAAGAGCTAAACTTAGTAGAAGCAGTCAAAGAAGATCTCTCAAGTTCCATCAAAGTCAACACTCCGAACTTGATTGAGGATGAAGAGCGTCAAGATAAGAACATGCAACAGACGAAGCAGAATCTTCTAGTAGCACTGCAAGGAATCTAGTGATCAGACATTCAAGAGATCACCCCGTTGATTTGATCATTAGAGATCCCAGTGAAGGAGTTAGAACAAGAAGAGGTACAACTAACGAAGCCCTGCACTTGAGTTTTTCAGATTGAACTGAAGAAGTTCGAAGAAGCAAATAAGGATGCTTCATGGATCGTAGCAATGCAAGAAGAGCTCAATCAGTTTGAAAGGTACAAGGTATGAGAGCTAGTACCAAGGCTCAGAGGTCAAAATGTTACAGAGACAAAATGAGTCTACAAAAACAAGCTGGACGAAAATGGAGTTATTATAAAGAATAAAGCCAGACTTGTAGCTCAAGGTTACCGACAAGAAAAAGGAATCGACTTCGATCAAACTTTTGCTCCGGTGGCCAGACTTGAAGCAATTAGATTGTTCTTAGCATATGTTGCTCACAAAGGTTTTAAAATCTATCAAATGGATGTGAAGTCAGTCTTCCTCAATGGTAATTTAAAGGAGGAAGTATACGTGGAGCAACCTTCAGTTTTTGTCGTTCCAACCCTTCCTAATCATGTCTATCTCTTGAATAAAGCTCCATATGGTTTAAAACAGGCTCCTAGAGCTTAGTATAAGACGCTATCTAGCTTTCTTCTTAAAAATAAATTTTCGAGAGAAATGATAGATAAAACATTATTTCTCAGGGAAGTAAAATGCAAGATCCTAGTAGTACAAATATATGTCGATGATATTATATTTGGATGTGCAGACGACAACCTTTGTCAAAAGTTTTCTAACTTGATGCAAGAGAAGTTTGAAATGAGCAGTATGAGTGAGTTGGAGTATTTTTTAGGGTTTCAGGTGAAGCAATCTGAAGATGAAATTTTCATTTCTGAGACGAAGTTCACCAATGAGTTACTTAAGAAATTCAGAATGGAGAATGAAAGCTCTATGAGGACTCCAATGAGTTCAACTATGTCTCTGGACAAGGATGAGAAAGGGAAACTTTTTGATGAAACCAAGTACAGAAGCATAATTGGATCTTTGCTCCACCTTACTGTTAGTAGACCAAATATAATATTTTTACATGTGTTTGTGCTAGGTTTCAGGTGAACTCTAAGGAATCTCATTACGCCGCTGCAAAGAGTATTTTGAGATACCTTAAAGACACACCAAATCTTGGCGTATGGTACCCAACAAGTAATGACTGCGAGCTGATTGGTTTTTCAGATGTTGACTTTGCAGGAAGCAGAGATGACGGAAAAAACACTTCCGGAACGTGTTAATTCTTTGGAAGGAAACTTATCTATTGGAGTAGCAAGAAGCAAAATTGTGTAGCAATTTCAACTGCTGAGTCGGAGTACATCTCTGCAGGCAGTTGTTGCGCACAACTTCTATGGATAAGGAATCAACTTGAAGACTACAACTTGAAGACTACAACTTGAAGTTGAAAGAGATTCCAATATTTTGCGACTCATCCAGTGCAATAGCAATTGCTAATAATCCAGTTTATCACAGCCGAATAAAACATATCGAGATACACTCACTTCATCTGGGAGCATGTGGATAACAAGGACATAATTTTTTGCTATGTTTCAACGGACAAGCAGGTTTCAGATATTTTCACGAAGCCGATGAATGAAGCCAAGTTCATATTCTTCAAAATAGAACTTGGAATGCTCAACAAGGAACCATGAAGCGTTGAAGAAATTTGAGAAATCTATCCAAGTGAAGAAATTCTCTTCAAGCTCACGCAAGTACTCGTGAAATAAATCGGAAGAAGTCAAGTGTTTTCGACGAGTCAACGAGACTTCTTGACGAATCGACGAGACATCACGAGTCATCTCGACGAACTTCACGAGAACTCACGCGAGCTTTTGACGAATGTACTTATCCAGACTTTCTTTATTATTGAATCCGAATAATCTTTATCGAATATTCAAAGCTAAGTGCCTCTTCGATTTCCACAAAATAAATGTCTATATAAGTGTTTTAATGGGCATTACGAGACTTCACGCATACTTCACGAAACCCTCCGTCGAACTGTGCGAACGATTCTTCGTTTCTTCGCTGCTCGATCATCGTCTCTCGTCGTATCTTCTCTAGTTCTCTGAATGGCTCGAAGAGGAGCGGATAATCTTCAAGTAGGAGGAGAGCTCCTTAGGTCGGGGTTTGCTTAGCACGCCCGATGAATTTCATAATATCATTCTACTCCTGGAAACCGCCGATTTATCGTTCGTTTTGGAGAAAGAATGTCGGGTACTGGACAGATAAGTTCTTGAATTCTATAAAAATGCAGAACTGAAACATGAAGGATCCTTGAGCAAGACCAGTGTTCGAAATTGTGAGGTTCGAATGAAGCCTAAGTTTCTAAATCAATTTCTGCGGATGCCGGAGGTAGAGGAAGACGATGAGCTAACTGATGAAGACTACAATCGAGCTTTATCTTTCTGTGACTTAGAGAAGAAAACTACTACAATTTGAAGGAAGGAGATGAACGATAAAGGAAAATTGTTAACTGACATTTTTGGGAAGATGTTTCTTTGCAAGACCGGTTCTCACGATTACGTTTTAGGAGACATGTTCAGGCTGCTGACAACAATTATCTGCAGGAAAAGAATTAACTGAGGAACAGTCCTGTTTGACAGAATAAAAGCCTGCTTCATGACACCAAACTTTGGAAGAATTATCACTCTTTACCTCAATCAATTGGACAAAAATCAATTTGATATGTCCACATGAATGCAGATTCATCACTTCATGAAAATAGACTTCTCGGTTTTTGCTAGATGGGAAAGGAGGATTCCCAGACAATGTGCAAAAAGGGAAGGTGGTGAATGTTCTAGTATGCAGGATAGACCTAACCCTGCATCCATGGAGAAGGATGTGCCTTCACCCCCCATGAAGCAACTGAGAATGTTGGTACAGTTGTTGAGGGGGAGAACAGAGAAGAATCAACCGAAGAAATTGCTAAAATACCTGCTATTCTAGAAGGAACCTATGCTGGAGAGGCAGTTCCTTTGGTGGATGCACTTTCAGTTGAGACTACCACAGAGCCATCCATCCAAGAGCCATTGGAACCAAATCTTGAACTTGCCCAGATAAAAGGAAAACGAATTGCTGTGGAGTCAGATTGTGTGGTGATCAAATCCGCTCCATCTCCAGGGGAGCTGCATCCAGCAGTTTTGAGACTAATTCTCCCAGTTTTGAAGTTCACAGATCTCAGGGTGAGTGTACCCCCCATCAGATAATTCTTTGCTACAGTCTATAGAAGCCCTGTTAGCCAAACAAAAAGACCACTTTGATTTTTCCCTGAAAAAAATATTTCGCAAAGTGGGTCAGGTGGAGAAGGATCTGAATGATGGTTTAGCTCAGGTAAATCATAACATAGAAAATTTGAAGACTTTTTTGACTGAGTGGATGACCCAAGGTGGTAGAGCTATAGACCATGCCATCCAGGGCATTGGTCATGTGTATGGAAAGATAGTCCAACCGTCTACTGAGAATGATGCTATGATGCATTCTCATGATGCAAGCATGCATTATATAGATGGGAAAATTGGAGAATACATACTGAAATTATCCAAACTCTTACTGAAGAAGTCAGAAAGGGGGAGGAACAGTTAAAGAGCAGAATGGACTCTTTGAATAGTTATGTGCGCAACTAAGTGCACATTGTAAATGAATATTGTTATCAGAATATAAAGTGGTTGCATGAGGAGCTAACATGGTGTACTCCAGCTCAGTTTCCAGCTCAATCCTCACCGTCAGAGCACCCAGTTGCAGGTCCAGAGCATGCAGGGCAACCTTTTGAAGGCTCAGAGCCGTATGGACCTCCTATGCAATACACTCAAGTTTGGTCTGATCCTGCTATGGAAGAATCCTCAAGGCCCTGTCAGAAAATGAGAAGATATGGGGAAGGACCGTCTGCAAGCAGATCAGAACCAGCTCAAAAGAAAGATCTTGCTAAAGTTTTGAGTCCTATCTCCAAAGGGATTATTCTGGACACTTTTTGATCTATCAAATGAGGAACCAATGCAATACTACATCAGAGAAGAATGCAATAAGCATGAAGTTTCAAACGTGAATAGGAGGCTCCACTTCAGAAAAATGGAAAATTCAATCCTGATGCTTCTCCTCCACCAAGATACTATCCCAAGCCAAATGCTTATTTTGACAGATAGAATGTGAAGAAAAAGGGGCAATCATAAGACTTGTATTTCTTCATGATCAGTTATGATGTGAATGTCTTCAAATGCCCAAGAAACACTTATATAAATATTATTATTTTGTTGATCTCTTTTGTTTTGTTAATCTCAATTCGTTTTATTATGTCATTCAAGTGTTTCTTGTATATTTTTCTCTTCTGTGCAATTCAGCTTAGTACATATGGTTCGTACTTTTTCAAATACGGGAGGATTGTTAGGTATTGTATCCACAATAGTCTTGATTTGAAGAAGTGTTCCTTGAACTAAGTTGAATTGAGTATGTATTTTATGTTAGTTTTAGTTATGTGAGGTGCAAGTCTTAATTGCAAAGTACAAACCATTGTCAGGTTATAATGGGTCTCCAAACACAATTCTATGCAATGTAATTCCTCATTTTATAGAACATCGTGTTGACCCGTGTGTAATCTTTCTAATGGGGTGTATTTCATCTCTAACATCACAAATAAAGTTGCTGTCCAAAAGTTTCAGAATTGACTAAGTAATTTCGTCTAGTAGTCTTGTGAGTACCCGTGAAATTCGTTGAGAACTCACGTAAGCACTTTCGGAATTCTTCGAGTGATCTCGGGAGTACTTGAGAGATCACCGAGAACTATTGTCCAGAATGGCTAAGTTAAAGAAGCTTAGTCCTCTCGTATTTACTCGACGAATTAGTCGAGTACTTACCCGAGTACTCGTGAAAGAGTTCATGTAAGCTGATTTAAGGTTCCAGAGATGGTTTGAAGACTTAGCCAGTTTAAGTCAATTCGTCGTATACTCAAAGAATTCGTCGAGTACTCTCGAGAGCTCTTATGTAATTCGTCGAAAGGTCTCGTGAAGTCCAAATACCTTATGCAAGCTCGTTCTCAAGTTGTTTCGACTGGTTCGTCGTGTGGTCTCAAAAGTTCACGTAAGGTCTCGATCAATTGGACTTGAACAGTTTTCGTTTTCATTTTTGGCGGCTTTACAGATTTAGGGTTTCCGCTATGTACAATACACGCGGACGGTAAAACTGAGTTAGGAATCTAGCCGTTAGTGAGGAATCATTTATAAATAGTCAAGGAGATCTTTCAAAAAACCCTAATATCACTAATTGGCATAAACATCCTGGAATTCAATTTCGATTTTACGACGAACACAGTCGCCGACAGAACTTTCGATTTGCGATTCCTTCTGCAAGAAAAGGCTCGATCGATCTCTTGATTTCAGATTCAAATACTTTCAGAGATTCAAATACTTTCAGAGATTCAAATACTTTCAGAGATTCGTCGATTCTCAAGACCAGATCTTTGTTCTCAAGTTGCAGATCTTTATTCTTCTTCAAGATTTGAGACAGCTTTCACGCAACGAAGAATAACTGTTTTCACGCACACACACACACACATATGAGTCTCGTAAAACCACAAGTATTAACACGTAATTAATTTGTAGCTAATATATAAAGTAAATTTGAATCCGATTCAGTGCGTGTGGTACAACACATGTTTATATCCCAAAACTCCGATATGCATGAACTTCAAAGAAGCATAAAGAACTCAAATTTTCACTTGATGAAGCAGACGCAAAAGAAGAGAGCAAGATCTTAAGAAGAGAATACATAAAAATGTGTACCGTAATGTATTCAGAAAATACTCCACACACACACACACATATATATGAGTCTCGTAAAACCGCAACTTTTACAACATAATTAAATTGCAACGGTTATATAAAGTAAATCTGAATCCGGTCTGGTGCGTGCGAGTGAGCGCCCCCGCATGTGTGGTCCATGGATTCTCTGTATGTTTCTTTGAACATAATTTGAATGAGAGAAATGATTTATATACCCACATAAAGTGGAGTTAAGCAAGGCGACACTCAATATTTTTTCATCTTTTCATGAAAGATCTTCCCTCCAGATATTTGAGTTCCCTCCAAATGGTGTTGAGTTTTTTTCATCAATTGATGTGGAGCCCAAACACGAACCACCATGAAGGCTCTAAGAAATGATAATGAAATAATTATTTCATAATAAAATTCTAACAGCTTGACAAGGCATTAGTGGGCACAGGAAGTCGTATTCGTATCATGGGTTTATACATGTAGATAGAATTTTTTGTGGGGCATTTGTTACACAAATAAAGATCTTGGTATGAAAAATTTTGAACAGCGTTGCTAAAGTAATACATTACCAATACCAAGTAAGCCTTAGCCGTTTGAATGTGATTAATTGTATTTGTGCTGAATGTCGTAAGAGAGGAAGAAAATTAATTAATTAGGAGCCCTAATACTCTCTATATATGGAGGCGGATTGGGTTCACCAATACAACATTACATGACACAAAAAAGATGAACATAATAACACATATTGTAACACTCCCCCTCAAGTTGGTCGTGAGATGTTGATCATGCCCAACTTGACAACAATTCTTTCAAAGGTACTCCCGCTCAGTCCTTTCGTGAGAATATCAACCAGTTGTTTATTAGAGGGAACAAAAGAAGTACAAACGACTTCCTTTTCAATGTTCTCTTTGATGAAATGACGATCCACTTTAATATGTTTAGTTCGATCGTGTTGGACTGGGTTATGAGCAATGTTGATGACAACCTTATTATCGCAATACAGTCGAATGAGCTCCTCTTCTGAGAGATCCAGGTCACTTAGCAAAGAGCGTAACCAAATACCTTCACAAACGCCATGGGCCATAGCCCGAAACTCTGATTCAGCGCTAGATCTCGCCACAACATGTTTTTTACTTTTTCAAGTAACAAGATTCCCACCAACAAGAGAACAGTATCCTGAGGTAGATCGCCGATTGTTGATTGAGCCGGCCCAATCAGCATCGGTGTAGACTTCAATTTTTAGAGTTGAATTTGGGGAAAACAAGATCCCGCTCGCAGGTGAGGACTTGAGGTACTTGAGTATCCTGTGGGCAACATCTGCATGACGAGTCTACTGAGCATGCATAAATTGGCTGACAACACTTACAGCGTAAGCAATATCAGGACGGATATGAGCCAGATAGATCAACCTCCTTACCAATCTCTGAAATTCAGGAACATTACCAATCTCTGAAATTCAGGAACATTATCAATCTCCTTTCCATCATCGTGTCCCATCCTGTGGTTCGCTTCAATCGGAGTATCAGCTGGTCTACAACCACTCATTCCAGTCTTCTCAAGCAGGTCCAAAGTATACTTCCTTTGTGGGATGAAAATTCCATGCTTGGACCTTGTCACTTCAATACCCAGGAAATATTTCAGTGCACCCAAGTCTTTTACCTCGAACTCAAAAGCCAGTATTTTTTAGGAGCTTGATCTCTTTCACACCGTCGCCTGTTATAACAATATCATGAACATAAACAATGAGGACTGTGAGTTTATCGATCTGATGTTTGATAAACAATGTATGATCGGAGTTGCCTTTGTGAAACCCAAATGACAACATGACTCTATGAAATCTCTCGAACCAAGCTCTTGGAGACTGTTTCAGCCCATATTGGGCTTTCTTTAACTTGCAGACACTTCCTGCTGAACCTTTAGGAGTAAGACCTGGTGGAAGAGACATAAACTTTCTCATCAAGGTCCCCATGAAGGAAGGCGTTTTTCACATCAAGTTGTCAAAGGTCCCATTCTTTGCAGACAACACAGGATAAAAAGACTCTGATAGTGTTCATCTTTACTACATGGGCGAACGTCTCCTGATAGTCAATCCCAAGGGTTTGGGTATACCCTCTTGCCACCAGTCTTGCTTTACACCTTTCAACAACATCTTGAGGATTTTGTTTAACTAAGAATACCCATTTGCATCCAACCAATTTTTTCCCATGGGGAAGATGCACCAAATCCCATGTGTTGTTCTTTTCAAGAGGAGATATTTCCTCAAGCATGACTTCTCTTCACACGGGAATCTCCAAAGCACACTACCAAGATACTGGTACGGACATAGCAGCTAGGGAAGACACAAAGGTCTTATGGGAAGCAGAGAATTTGCCATAAGAAACATAATTGGAAAGAGGATGTTGAGTACATGATCGAATACCTGTCCTGAGAGCAATGAGAGGTTCAGAAGGCCCTGAGTCAGGATCCGGTGTTTGATCTGGTTGCACGGTTAGATCAAGTGCGTTGGGGGGCCTCTGTTTTCGCCTCGTGTACACTTGCAAACTAGAAGTTGTAGGACGAGGAGCAAGAAGATCACTCACTTTCAACGATATAAGCTCCCCCTAAAGTGAGGGATAAGGTGGAGGAACTGGTAGTGATACAGAAGAAGGCGAAGGAGGAGAGAGCACATAAGGGTATCACTCAGGGCAGGATAATAGGCCTCAAATTCACGGAACGTGTCATCCATGGTGATAAAGTCCTTCGTCGTAGGAGGATGAAAACACCTGTATCCCTTTTGCGTAGGTGAGTAGCTGATAAAAACACACCGTAGTGCACGAAGATCAAGTTTAGTTAGAGGCAGGTGATGGATGTGAACGAAGCAGACACAGCCAGACACCTTAGGAGGAAGCTGAGGAAGTGACTTGAAGAGTGTCCAGGGGCGTGACATTGCCAAGAATGCGAGATGACATGCGATTAATGAGATATGCTGCAGTAAGGACACCATCACCCCAATAGAATTTTGAAAGATGCATTGTTGATAAAAGACAACGTGCCACCTCCAATAAGTGACGATTCTTACGCTCCGCAACACCATTTTGCGCAGGAGGGTAAGCACACGAGGTTTGATGAATAATGCCATGGTCAACCAAGTACTAGACAAACTGTGAGTTCAGATATTTGCGGCCATTGTCACTGCGATGAATCTGAATGTTGGTTTGAAACTGAGTGCGGATGATGTTATAAATTTTTTTGAAGGTAGTAAAAACGTCACTTTTATTTCGCAGTAAATACAATCATGTTGTGCGAGAAAAACAATCAATAAATGTGACAAACCAAACATAGCAAGAACTAGAAGATACAAGACACGACACCCAAACATCAGAGTGAATCAGAAAAAAAGGGATAGAGCTAGACAACAAAATACGATTAAATGTAGTTCGACAATGTTTGTTAGCAGTACAAACATCACATACAAAGGAATGAAAGACAGCAATAGACATAACATGAAACAATAACTTCATAACAGGAATAGACGGGTGGCCTAAGCGAAAATCCCAGGAATTTAAATCGAATGTGCTGGAGTGAAGAGCCAAAGAAGGTGTCACTGGGCCAGAGTCAAGCACATATAGAACATTGACCAAGCTACCAGAGCCAATCACCATTCTCGTCTTCAGGTCCTGAAAAACACAAGAGCAAGGATGAAACGTCACATAACAGTTCATGGAATTCGTCAAATGCCTAATAAAGAGTAAATTGCGTGTGAAATTTGAGACATGTAGAACAGATGATAAGGTGAGGGAGGAACAAGAGATGAAACCTTTCCTAGCAATAGAGGAAAGGGACCCATCAACAATGCTCACCTTATCATGACCCGAGAGAGGAGTATATGATATGAAACCTGAGGTGGAGCCAGTCATATGGTCAGTGGTTCCGGAATCGATGATCCACTGAGGGGAAGTATCAAAGGTAGCACCTGGAGTCTCTGTGTGGGTATACGAGTTTAAGGCAGCAGACTCCGTGGTAAGCCCTTGCATCATGCGACGAAGGGCAAGAAATTCATCTGCCGAAAAAACTCCAGGGAGGACAGAAGGATCATCACCAAATAGAGCAGGAGAAGCATCTATAGCAGCATCAGTCAGATTGGCAGAGCGAGGAGTAGTATGTCGTCCAGGGAAGCGCCCGAAGCCCCGACCACCGCGAAGAGGAGCACCACCCCTCGATGGAGAAAAACCATGGAGTCTGAAGAAGGTATCTCTGGTATGACGAGTCTTCCCACAATAATCATAGAGGAGATGGTCTTTATCACCACCCTTTAGCTTAGAATCACGGGTAGGACGAGCACCAAACAGGGAAGGGGTACTAACAACAAGGGCAGAACTCTCAGGAGCTGGATCAGGAAGTAGAGTTTGGCGACGATCAAACTCCTGTTGGACGATGCTATAAACCTCCAGAAGAGATGGTAACGGCAAACACCCCAAAATTTGAACACTAATATGATCACAATCCCGATGAAGACCATGAAGGAACGCAAAGATGCGGTTGTGATCCTTCCTAGCCCGAACCATAGCCTCATCCACTGGGCTAACAAAGGCGAGGGAATCAAAATGATCATATTCCCGATACAACTGAGTAAACTCCAGATAATAAACAGATGGAGGACGATCACCCTGACGGAGTAAGGATATCTTTCGTCTCAACTGGAGGATCTGGGCAGCATTACCCTTTCGAGAATAAGTAGCCTCTGCACGCCTCCAAATATCAACGGCAGTATCCAGAAATAAATAGTTGCGAGCGATGGACTCCTGCATGGAATTTGTTAGCCAAGACATGACTAAGGAATTTTCTGAATCCCATTGAGGCCAATCCAGCGCAGTCATCTCCGGTTCTTTAGTTTGCCCAGTGACATAATCAAAAGGACGACGACTCTTAAGAGCAAGGGTGATAGAGCGAGAGCATGAGAGATAGTTAGAATCATCTAGCCGGAGAGTAGTAATCTGCAGAGTATTGTGGTCATGACTCCCACGAAAAACCGGCGTGCTGGAGGCAGTAGAGTCACTGAGAGAAGACATAGTGGCTCAAGAATGGAAATCTAGAGACCACACTCCTCGTAGGGCTGCAAAAAACTGTTGATTATGCCAAACACATACTAGTGTAGGAGAGGAATAGAAATCCACTCCATACAATGGTGGAGAGAACAAGCGGCGCCGGAAGGAGGCAAAAACGTCACGGCATAACCGGCGCCGGAAGAAGAGGGGCCACAAATCCCAGAGAAGAAGAAGAAGAAAAATCGGGAGGCGGAAGCGGAATCAGGCGGCGGGATGAGCAGGTGGAAGCGGGATCGGCATGCGGGCGACGCCTAGGGCACCAGAGAAGCAGGTGGCTCTGATACCATGTCGTAAGAGAAGAAGAAAATTAATTAGTTAGAAGGAGCTCTAATCCCCTCTATATATGGAGGCGGATTGGGTTCACCAATACACATTACATGACACATAAAAAATCTGAACATAATAACACACATTGTAACACTGAATACTCTCATAATTATAATAGATCACAATATTGCTGTTCAAGTTCAGTGAGCATGCAATGCAAGAATATCATGCTCATAATCACTAGCGACTCTTTTCCTCTTATTTTATTAGTGTGTTTTATTTTTAACAATTGCAAGTCCTTAAATGAAATTTTCTATTTGCTAGTCATTGCCTGGAAATTTTTGGAATATATTCAAAATTTTGTATACAGCTTTCCTTTAGCAGAGGATTGCTTGCAAGCAAAGGTGATTCTTGTTTCTAATTAATCAATTTCACACTGTTACCTCAATATACACAACTCTATTTTGCTATATGGCATATTGGTGTAATTCAAATGTTTTTGTCCTTTCGTGTTTGCTCAGGTTATGGGCTCACTTTTCCTCTGCATACATTATCACAGGAGTTGTGTGCTATCTGTTATATTATGTAAGTTCTTTTCCTGGAAAAAACTCCCTTCACACCTTCTATGCTTCTAGAGATCCTTTGGGATGATAATATGGATACTGAACTACTATTGTTGTCTAGAGCTCTGTTAGACTAGTAAAACTTGATATATCAGATGCACATACTGTCACTTCTTGTATTGTTCCTAGAGAAACTTTTGCTGATTGAAATAAAGGCCTACAGCTATGATCTGAAAGGATGCTTTGTCTGTTGTGCAAAAATATCCTTGTCTGATTTATAAAAAGACTTGACGTAAGAAATTAAACACATTTCTTTCTTTGTTTATTATTCTGTATAGATGCTAGGCTTTATTTCTCTTGGATCTTTCTATTTTTCCTGCCATTGGTGTGACACTTAAAACTTATTGTGCTTTGCGGTGAGAGACTTAATTATGAGGTCTTACTTTTTCCTTGCAGGAGTGCAATCATATTACTTTTAAACGGCTTGAACTATTCAATGCTTCCAGGCCACAACCCCAAGATTTTACAGTTCTTGTTCGCGGAATTCCTTCACATAGTGGGTCTTCCCTCGATGATACTGTTCATAGTTTCTTCATGGAGTACCACCCTTCAACCTACTTATCCCACGTAGTTGTTCACCGGAAAAATAAGCTTCGAGGCGTCATGGTATGAATAGTTTCTTTACTTATAATAGTCTTTTTGTACTTATCTGTTCAAGAAAGTAAGTGGGAGTAGTATACTCCTACCTATTATTTCTAACTAAAATGGGTTGTAGTGGTTAGTTGTATTGCTTGTCATTGTGCATTTTGTCAATCATTTTTATCTTATTGGGCTCTTCTTAAATACAGTTGTTTGAGATATTTGGGGTCTCTTTGTTTGTGTTAGAAAACTATTTGTAAAGGCCCATTTAGAGGCCCATTATAGGTTTTTTTTTACTTTCTCATGTATTAGTCCCGCATCTTGTATAAGGGATGATTCTCTCTCTCTCTTCTCCCTATATATTTGTACTCATACTTGTAATTTGTAATTCAAGAAGTATATACAAGGTTTACTCCATTCTTCTACATGGTATCAGAGCTAGAGATCCGTCTACGCGGCTTGTTTTTTTCCTAACCACCCACCTTCTGCGGCCTTCTGTGTTCGGCGGATAGTTGTGTTCGGCGGATTGCAGTGTTTGCGGTTTTCTTTCTCTCGGACTTCAGGCGGATTGCTAGTCCTACACCGCCGAACACTCACAACGCTGTCCTCTCTTGTTTTTCTTGGGCCTTCTCTTGGTTTTATAGTGTTGGCTGCTAGGTCCCACCATCCTTCACTGACGCGGTCTGCTTCTTTCTCTCCACTGTGGTCGCGCGACCTCGCTCTTTACCCGCAGCGATCTGATCTTTTCGCTTGCGGTCTGTACGCCTTTCTTCTACTTTTATCTGTTGCGGGCTTCTCCTTGCTTGGTGCAGTTTTACCTCTAGTCGCTGCCCTCTCCGCGGTCTCTCTTGCCCCTGCTCTCTCAGCGCGGTCTGCTTGCCCCAAACGGGTTGCGGCCTGCTTCGCTTGTCCGCCCGTTTGGCCTTCGTGGTCTCTTGCGGTCTATCCTCACGGCTGTTTATCGTGGACTGCCGCTCTTCTCCTCTAGCCGCAGCTTGCTCTTGCTGCCGACCTCTTCTCTGTCGCGGACTGCCACTCTTCTTCTCCTCTAGCCGCAGCTTGCTCTTGCTGACGACCTCTTCTCTGTCACGGACTGCCTCTCTTCTTTTGTCCGCAGCTCGCTCTTGTTGCTGCCGGCCTCTGCCCTTACCGTGCGGTCTCAACTCCGTATTCGTTTGTAGTCTTCTGCTTGCTCTCTTGCCGACTTCTTCTACTGTGCGGACAGTGCTGTCCGGACTGCGTCTCTCCTTAACCGCTGCTCTCCGCTTCCTCACTACTTGTCGCGCGGATTGCTCCTCTACCCGCTGTGCTTGTCGCGCAGACTGCTCCTCTACCCGCTGTGCTTGTCGCGCGGATTGCTCCTCTACCCGTTGTGCCGCTAACCGCAACTTTGTTGCCAGGACGCCATCTTCTCTTGTTACAATGGACTCCACGACAACCTCCTCTCTTCTCGCTCGAGCCGCTGCCACTTCTCCTGAAGTTCGTGATGAGCTTCGAACCACCACCATCTCTCTCAGTGGAATGCACAACTTTGTGGAGTGGGTGCATTCCGTTTGTCGGGTTCTACAAACTAAAAGTCTTCTTCATCACCTTACCCGGGATGTTCCCATTGATCCTACTGACGACTGGTTGTGTGATGACGGTCGGGTCCAATCTTAGATCCTCAATTCCATGGACACCGAGCCCTACTGCATGACCATATATCATGAGACAGCCAAGGAAATGTGGGAGGAGTTTCACTCTCTCTACTTTGGCAGAGACAGCTTGTTACATTTGTTCGATATCATCTCTGCGCTTCAAGCTCTGGATCCCGGGACAACATGTTATTTGACCTCTTTCGTTGCCAAGGCCAAAACTCTGGTTGAGGCATGGATACAACATCAACCTCCCTTCATAAATCTTGCTACACAAAGGGCACAAAAGGAAGCTGTTGGGATTGCCATGATGATGGCCCATGTTCTTCCTCACCTACACAGTGTCCGGACTCAGATTCTTTCCTCCTCCACCACGCCCTCCCTGTCAGATGTCTGCTCTATGTTGCTCAAAGTCACACCTCCTTCTGAGGCTCCTACAAACTTTTCACGAGCTCTCCTTCAGCAACTACTCTTACTCACTCCAGCTCCAGCTCGTGGCTCTTCATCTAGGGGAGGCCGCCACACGTCTCGGGGACGAGGACGTGCTTGGCACTCCAGTTTCAAATGTACTTATTGTGGTCGAGAGGGGTATCTTGAAGCTACATGCTACCGCAAGCATGGTCTGCCTCCACACCTCGCTACTTTTACTACAGCTACTCCTCCCACAGGTGCTCCACAGTATTCTGATTCTTCTACTCGGCATGATATAAATGCTCTCCGCACCCAGCTTCAACGACTCTAAGACGTCATCAGTTGCTCATCTGCCTCGGTAGTTTCTTTTTCTGAAGGTATATCTTGTCTCTCCCATAGTCCCCACTGGATCGTGGATTCAGATGCTACTCACCACATTACATTCCAGAGACCACCGCAATATATGCAGTCTGCTTATCCCAAGTTCATCACTGTTGCTAATGGCGACACCACTCCAGTTGCTGGCATGGCTAATCTTCGGCTTACTCCTGCTCTCCCTCTCTCCTCAGTTCTTCATATTCCGGGATCCCCCTTCAATTTGTTATCAGTTATTCGTCTTACTCAAAAACTTGACTGCCGTATCACGTTTACTCCTTCCTCTTTTGTTGTTCAAGGTTGCCATACGCGGAGTATCATTGGTAAAGGGCGTCTGTCGAATGAGCTGTATCTCTGGCATCACCGCCTTGGGCATACTCCCCTCCTGATTCTCAAGAAGGCTCCTCCTGATGTCTCCCTGCAAGAGTTTACTTGTGAATCCTATATCTACGACAAACAACATCGTATTTCTCTTCCTCCTACATGTACCCGGAGTGATACTCCGTTCTATTTAGTTCATTCTGATATCTGGGGCCCTTGTAAAGTTCTCAGTGTTTTTGACTATCGATACTTTGTCACATTTATTGATGATTACTCACGCCTCACTTGGTTATATTTACTACATGATCGTACTGAACTAACATCTATTTTTCGTACTTTTCTAACTGAGACACGTACATAATTCTCCACTATGCTAAAAATCATTCGCACCGATAATGCTCGCGAATATACTGGTCGTACCTTCTCCAATTTATGCACTGAGTTTGACATCCTACATCACACCTCGTGTGCCTATACCCCCCAGCAAAACGATGTGACCGAACGAAAAAATCGCCACCTCCTTGATGTTGCTCGATCCCTCATGTTTCAAATGCAGGTGCCCACAGAATATTGAAACTTTGCGGTCTCTACTACCTGCCATCTCATCAACCGTATGCCTTCGCCCGTCCTCGACTTCGCCTCTCCATTTAGTCTCCTCTTTCCTTCCAAGACTCCCTTCTCTCTCACATCTCATGTCTTTGTCTGTACATGCTATGTTCAACTACTTGAACCCTCTACTGACAAGCTCGCCGCTCGCGCCACAAATGGAATGTTCGTTGGCTACTCCCGCACTCAAAAAGTTATGTCTGTTATTCACCTACCGATAGCAAGCTGATTGTCTCGGCTAATGTAACCTTCCTTGAGGATCAACCATTCTACTATCCTTCTACCCCGTCACCACCATCCACTGCTGCTCGTCCTGCCGTTCCTGTCACGACTCCCTCTCTACCCCCTCCTCTTACACCTCTCCTGGTCCCTTCTCTACCTCCACCACCTCTCCATGTCTATACTCATCGTAAGTTCAAGACTACTTTCCTGCAGGAGCTTCCCTCTACAGATGACATCCCGTGGCTTGCTGATCCTGCATCAACCTCTACGGCTCATCCCTTGGCGAATTATGTGTCTCTGCATCGCCTCTCTCCATTACTCCACCATTTGACCATCTCTCTTTCCTCCATTTCTATTCCTAACTCTGTGCAGGAAGCGCTTCAGCACCCGGGGTGGCGGGCGGCTATGGTGGATGAAATGACTGCCTTTTGGGCTAACCGGATCTGGGATTTGGTTCCTCTTCCTCCCAGCTAGTCCTGTGTCAGCTGCAAGTGGATTTTTGTTATCAAACATACTGCGGATGGGAGTGTTGACCGCCTAAAAGCTCGCCTTGTGTCCCGAGGGTTCACTCAGCAGTAAGGCCTTGAATATGATGAAACCTTTTCCCCAGTTACCAAGTTGGATACTGTTCGAGTCCTGATCTCTTTGACAGTTCATCGCCAGTGGCCCCTCCATCAGTTGGATATTAAAAATGCCTTTCTCAATGGTGATCTGCAGGAAACTGTCTATATGCACCAACCTCCCGGGTTTGAGACCACGGGGGAGTCTCATGTATGTCATCTTCGGAAGTCTATATATGGTCTCAAACAGTCTCCGCGTGCTTGGTTTGAAAAATTCAGCAAAGTTGTTCGTGAAGTTGGTTTTACACGAAGCTCGTCTGACTTCTCTCTATTCACTCGTCATCAACCAACATGCACGGTAATTCTCCTTGTGTATGTTGATGATATCCTAATTACTGGCGACGACTCTACATGAATACAATAAATCAAGCAACATTTGAACTTAACATTTCAGACAAAAGACCTGAGAAATCTTCGCTACTTCCTTGGGCTCGAAGTCGCCAGATGACCTGATGGACTCGTCTTATCCCACCGAAAGTGCTGTATTGACCTACTTCAAGATGCTGACTACTCAGGATGCAAACCTACGGACACCTCTATAGATGTAAATTACAAGCTCTCTGTACATGGTTCTGATTCTGACCAACTGCTTACAAATCCAGAATACTCTCAACGTTTGGTGGGGAAGCGGATTTTTCTTACTGTTACTCGACCTGGCATCTTATTTGCTGTGGGAGTTGAGTCGTTTTATGCATGCTCCTCAGACATCTCATCTCCAAGCCGTTGAGCACATCCTCAGATATCTAAAGACTGCTCCGGGACAAGGACTTGTTTACAAACCATCTATCTCTCTATCTCTAGTTGCGTATTCATACGCCGACTACGCATGTTCTCTGGATGATAGGCGTTCTACAACTGATTTTTGTACATACTTCGGTGGACACCTTATAACCTTGCGTAGTAAGAAGCAAACCGTTGTTGCTCGATCCTCTGCTGAGGCCGAGTACCGGGTTATGACTGCTATTGTATCTGAGTTAACCTGACTTGAAAGTCTTCTTGATGATTTGGGACTCAAGCTCGCATCTCCGACAACCTTATTTTGTGACAGTCAAGTAACGATACATATTGCAAAGTGTTAACCCAGAAATCGACGATCCCTCCCAAGGTAGCCAGCTCGCAAGTCGCGGCCTGCTCCAGGTCCCCCTGGAGGTCGCGACCTGTCTCAGCCCCCTTCTCTGGGTCAGGCGGATAGACTCCTTTATCCGCTCAGGCCGCGCGACTAGGGCGGTCTCCCCGGTCTAACCGCCCAGATCGCGCAGCAGCCGTTTGTTCTGCAGGGGTTGCAGACTGTTTCCACAGTCCGCTCCTGCAGGCCGCGCGGTTAGGTCGGCTAACCGCGCAATGATGTTTTCACTCAACAGGAGCGGACTTCCTATTTCCCTGATCAACGGAGGCGAGCTCTAATTCACCATGCCCGCTTAACAGAGGCGGACTACCCCTCAGTCCGCCCAATGGTTGTCCAGATTTCCTAGCTCTGATCAAGTCTTGCCGGACTTCCGACATGATGTCCGCCCAACCCGCACAACACGACGCGGACTCAACTCCAGCTCGCCGCCAGTCAGCAATGACGACCTACCTCCAGGCCGCCCACCATCAGCGGCGGCGATAAGCCTCTAGCTCGCCGCATAGCAGCAGTGACGACCTACCTCCAGGCCGCCAGTCAGCAATGACGACCTGCTTCCAGGCCGCCAGTCAGTAATGACGACCTGCTTCCAGGCCTCCAGTCAGCAGTGACGACCTTCCTCCAGGCCGCCAGTCAGCAACGGCTACCTGCTCCACCTCGCCAGTATGCGCGACCTGCCTCCTCAGTCCGCCAGGTCGCCAAGCTCTTGTCGCCCAGCAGGAACGACAAGCCTCCAGCGGCAGAGGCGGACTCGTTACTTAGTCCGCCAGAAGATGGCGGCCTGCTCCTCCAGCTCGACAGCAGAGGCCGACTTGCCTCTTCAGTCCGCAACATGTCGCGGACTCGGTCAAAGCTCACCGCCCTACCGGGGGTAACGTTACTAGGACCGTCTCCGGCCCGAGCCTATAAATATGCCCCCATACCTCTCATTCGGGGGACACACACCACGGACGACACAACAGTCAGCCAAGGCATCAGAACCAGCGGACTCCAACTTTCAGTCTGCGCGACCTCCACGGTCAAGCCCTTGCGGCCTTCCTTGGCTTCAGCAACCTCAGTTGTCCTCTCTGCCTGATCGCGCAGTCCGCTCGGCCTTGAGTAGGGAACTGCGGGATTAGCTCTCCGCGCGGTCTGCCGACCTGCTTTGTCAAACCGCGCGGCCTCCGACTTCCTCTTCTCTCAAGCCGCCAGCTTTCCCCTCTGTACCCTTTATTTGCTTTCCATGTAAAGGTGCAATCTCAAGCTGTAATATCGCTTCATAATCAAAGGAAAGCCCGTCGCAGGAGTGACATTTAAGCCGCGGCGGGCGAACTCTGTTGTTGCCGCTGCAAGCGGCCCCCTCTCTTTTCCCCTCTCTCGGTCTCAACCATCAATCCCAACCGTCAAAGTAACCGTCTGCTCGACAGTTCCTCATCAACCTCCTTTTTATCCCCGCATCCCGAATCGATCGTGCTCCACTCTCGAGCAAGCTAGCGGAAGAGCGCATTTTCCGCATCAACATTAACACGCGGCCTTCAGATCTCGAACAGACAGTGAAAATCAACGGTTACTCATGTCAGACCATCAACCAGCCGAGAACCTTGCTCCTTCAAGTCGTAGTGAAGATCCTCTCTGGGAAGCCTTGAAGCAATCGCATAGGAAAACTGCCCAACAGTTTCAAGCAATCAACCGTATTCTAGCTGCTATCACGCAGCGATTAGAAATGCAATCTGCATCAACACCAATTCCTCCAGTCAATCCAACACCAACATTGGAGAATCCGCAAACTTATCCACCGGCTTATCCGCCGGTCTATCCTCCTGTTTACCCACCAACCTTTCCGCAAGGGCCTGCAGCCCCTTTGCGATCTCAAAATGATGAGTTCATAGCTCGTCAAAACTTCTTCCGGGAAGCTGCCCGAGGAAGTCCAGCAAGATTTCTAAAGTTTCAGGGAAGTCATCTCTACTCATCAGCTCCTGCCTTTGCTCCTCTCGCAACAGCTTTTTCCTTCTATCCTCCTGCTCCTTTTACAGCTACAGCTTATGCTCCCTTTTTTCCTTATGCTGTAGGAGAACAGGAAGATCCATCACCGTTTTCAGAGAATGTTCGGCAAGAACCAACTCCAGTTAACTTTAGAGAGCCGCGATTGCCAATTTACACTGGAGAGACTGATCCAATGAAGCACCTTCAAGCTTTTGAATCGGCGTAGCTCTCAGGACCCTTTCAGATGCTACAAAATGCAAACTCTTCGTGACATCCTTTGATTGACAAGTGAGAGAATGGTTCTATAGACTGCGTCCTCAGTCCATCGCTTCCTTTGCTGATTTGCGAAGAGAGTTTCTGCTCAGGTTCTCTACCTCTACAAGAGAAAGGGCGGTTCAGAAGCCCTCTTCGAGATCAGACAACGAGAGAACGAGACTTGGTCTCATTTTGTGGATCGTTTCCAAAAAGAAATCTTGGACATTGAGATCGTCGATCAAGAAATGTATCGAGTGGCTCGTATTCATGGTCTGCGAGAAGGACCACTTAAGTTTGAGGCTAATGTCTGAGCGCCAAGGACATATCAAGAGTTGATTGGCTTAGCTAACTCTTACATCCGAGGTGAGAAGAGCAATCCCAGCTTCATCTCGAGGCTTGTAGCAGAGAAAGATTCTTCTTCTTACAAGCAACCTCCGAGGTCTACTCGGAAATATTTCCCATCCCATACAAGGAAAGGAAGAAGATTTCAACGTCTTTAACACCCCTTCCCGGGCCAGGATCGTGCCCGAGATCAATTGTTACTATTGCCAGCCCCAGCTTCGTAAGCAGCTTCGGTTCATCAGCAGCAAGATGATGACTTGCTAGAGTCCAAACTGGATGAGGCCATGCAGGAAGTAAGCCAAGTCATGAAGGGTAAGACTAATTACAAGAGGCCTTACCAACCAGCAGATCAAAGATCAAAAGATTCAGATCTGTTTTGTGAGTTTCACAAAGAAGTGGGGCATTCAACTGAAAATTGCCGAGCTCTTCGTCAGTTGATTGAAAAAAATGCTGAAGTTAGGCAAATTCCGTGAATTCTTCCCAAATCCTGATCATTCTGATCCATCTACTTCAAAGGGCAAAGAAGTAGAGAACCCCTCTCTGGGCTCAAAAAGAACAAACCAAATCAGCAACTTCGTCGACAATGAAACCATCGACGTTAGGGATGAAGGACCTTTGGGAAGACTATTCTGAGCTGAAGAAGGACATCGCAAAGTCCCCAAAGCTCCTCGCAACCATGACTGGTTATTTTTGCTTTACATTCTTCAAACATTTTTTCTTTAAAACACTTCTAAGTGTTCTTTCATTTATTTCAATAAATTTTTACGTCAGAGATCCCGTACTGACACATTTCCCTTTTTGGAGTGCCTCCTCTAATTTCTCTTTGCCAAAGAGATCGCTGAACCACTGAGATATCGCCGAGTCTTGCTTAGGTCCCCCTCGAGGTTGGACTCTGGCGTAAGAACACAATGACCACATATAGCGGGGAGTTTTCGCGTATGTGCAATGGGAGACTTCCAACTCTCATGCGGAGGATTACGAGACTTCGGATCCTAGCCGGTATCTAACACACAGTGAGCATCAAGGGAGGTCCCAGTGTGTTAGCTCTGTTGTGCTTCGCTAGAGATACATTACAGTTACGATGATCTTTGCTCGACAAACAATGACGATCAAGTGTAGCCTTGTCTCTTCGATCATCTAATGACTGTAATGGTTGAATACTCTATGGTACTCTCAATCCGTGCTTTCGCGGGGCCCACAACGTTGCTGATCTTTTCAAAGACAAGCAATGCTATAGACCACTTGGCGCAACTAGTCTAACTGATTAGCACTGTTTGTAACCCGAGGCATGAGAGCAGTGTATCTTCCGTTCTTTCTCAGGATTTTGTGCGTTTTTCTCCTTTGTGCCCTTCTAAGGGAATGCGACTAGTCCGCTCTTGGTAGGACTACACTCTTGATGACATTTCGTGTGCAGGTGATGCATAAGGCCCACGGGGAACACCTGGGGCGCATCCTGCCTTTTTTGGTCATCTTCGAGTGTAGACATCTTTTTATCAACTGCCTTTTTACAGGTTAACCGATTAAATCCGACCTATCCAAAAGATTTGCAACATATTTTTTGCTTATATCCATCTTATATACTCGGCTTGCATGAAGCTCTATCAGATGATTGTTGACAAACTCTCTATTGCTCTTATTGGAATTTCTGGCATTAATTGATAGTCAGAGAATCTGGTTCTCTTTATTGACAAACTACTTAGCTGAAGTCTAGTCAGTGCTTTCATCTCACTGATTAGAATTTCATATTAGGATATCATATCTGACCAAGCAAGAAACTTATTGCTGTGGCTTGATCTCTACTTGATTTTGCTTACTCAGTCAACAGCAGGATTTCATGGATATTCCTTCCGCAGTCTAATTATATCTAACTTATCGCAATAGCTTTTAGCAGAAGATTTATCCATAAACTCCTCAGGTACTCGAGTTACTTTTCTTTCATATCTGCTTCTCACTCTTCTTTTATAGAGGTTATTAGATATTTGCAAGTCCCCTTCAGGTACTTGCAATTTATTTTCCTTTCATATCTGCTACTCGCTCTTCTCTTGCAGAGATTAACAGATATTTGCAAGTTTCCTTCAGGTATTTGCAACTTATTTTCCTTTCATATCTGCTACTCGCTCTTCTCTTGCAGCGATTAACAGATATTTGCAAGTTCCTTCCAGGTACTTGCAACTTAATTTCTTTTCATATCAGCTACTCACTCTTTTCTTACAAAGATTAGTAGATATTTGCAAGTCCCCTTCAGGTACTTGCAACTTATTTTCCCTTTATATCTGCTGCTCGCGCTTCTCTTGCAGCGATTAACAGATATTTGCAAGTTCCTTCCAGGTACTTGCAACTTAATTTCTTTTCATGTCTGCTACTCACTCTTTTCTTGCAGATATTAGTAGATGTTTGCAAGTTCCCTTCAGGTACTTGTAACTTAATTTCTTTTCATGTCTGTTTCTCACTCTTCTTTTGCAGAGATTAGCAGACGCTTGCAAGTTTCCTCCAGATACTTGCAAGATATTACCCTTATATGCCTCCTATCATCTTTGTTTTGCAGACCTCGGTGGAAGACATTCACAAGTCTTTTTCGTTTTGCAAAAGCAACTCAGGTACACGCAAGACGCGCCTTTTTTCGCTTGCATTGACTCTTCCTTTGCAGGAGAAAAATAGGGACTGACAGGTTTTTCTGAGGAGAAACATCAGGTTCTATCTCTCCCTGCCTCTTATTTTTTCGAGGGGAGGATCACGATTTTCGTGGATCTCCTACTTTTTCGAAGTTCCCTTCGGGACTTAAAAAAGTGCGGGGATTATATTAACCCAGAAATCGACGATCCCTCCCAAGGTAGCCAGCTCGCAAGTCGCGGCCTGCTCCAGGTCCCCCCTGGAGGTCGCGGCCTGTCTCAGCCCCCCTTCTCTCGGTCAGGCGGATAGACTCCTCTATCCGCTCGGGCCGCGCGTCTAGGGCGGTCTCCCCGGTCTAACCGCCCAGATCGCGCAACAGCCGTTTGTTCTGCAGGGGCTGCGGACTGCTTCCACAGTCCGCCCCTGCAGGCCGCATGGTTAGGTCGGCTAACCGCGCAATAATGTTTTCACTCAACATGAGCGGACTTCCTATTTCCCTTATCAACGGAGGCGAGCTCAATTCACCATGCCCGCTTAACAGAGGCGGACTACCCCTCAGTCCGCCCAATGGTTGTCCAGATTTCCCAGCTCTGATCAAGTCTTGCCGGACTCCCGACATGATGTCCGCCCAGCCCGCACAACACGACGCAGACTCAACTCCAGCTCGCCGCCAGTCAACAATGACGACCTACCTCCAGGCCGCCCACCATCAGTGGCGGCGATAAGTCTCCAGCTCGCCGCATAGCAGCAGTGGCGACCTACCTCCAGGCCGCCAGTCAGCAATGGCGACCTGCTTCCAGGCCGCCAGTCAGCAATGACGACCTGCTTCCAGGCCGCCAGTCAGCAGTGGCGACCTGCCTCCAGGCCGCCAGTCAACAACGGCTACCTGCTCCACCTCGCCAGTATGCGCGACCTGCCTCCTCAGTCCGCCATGTCTCCAAGCTCTTGTCTCCCAGCAGGAACGACAAGCCTCTAGCGGCAGAGGCAGACTCGTTACTCAGTCTGCCAGAAGATGGCGGCCTGCTCCTCCAGAGAGAGTGCCGACAGCACGCTAGAGAGCGAGGGAGAGCACCAGCGAGCTAGAGAGTACCAGAGAACTAGAGAACCAGAGAACCAGAGAACCAGAGAGGTAGAGAGCACCAACGAGCAGGGAGAAGAAAGAATCAGAGAGATATAGTGCCGACAACACGCGAGAGAGCGAGCGAGAACACCAACGGAAAGCGCGGGGGAGAGCTAGGGCAGGGGCGGCGGAGTGAAATAAAATGAGCGGGGTCGGGGGGAGTTAAAACATCGGTCGTGTTTAATAAAAAAAATAAATTAAAAAACAGGCGATATGCCCATTTTTTGGGGGGGCGGTATGTGGGTTAAAACCGACATATCAGACCGTTATTTTAAAAACGTCACGACCAAATTTTAAAACGATTTCGTGGTGTTTTAACTCTCAAACCTTTATGTCGTCCGACATGTCAGACATGTCGGCCGATATCCACAACACTGTCCTTTATCCATGTTCTGTGACAAAAAATCATCATATGCATATCAATGAATCCAGTCTTTCACGAGAAGATAAAACATATTGAAGTTGAGTGTCACTTCATTATAGAAGAAACCCTGAAAAAACAAATATGCACTTTGTATGTCACCTCCGATAAATAATTAACAAATATCTTTACCAAAAGTATCTTCATCTTTTTCTGACATATGTGACATATAGATGAATGTGCGGTTAACCTTTTTAACTGCACATTGCGCTCATCTTGGTTAAGTATGGCTAGCCGCAAGCTGTCCAGATTGGTAGATATATGTATAGTTACCCGTGTGTAATCACACCTTGTCCCGATCGTGACTGATTGGTGGACCACAGACTTTGCTCATGAAGACCGACGTATTCATCCTTTGTTATTGTTGCTATTATTATGGGCGGTTACTCAAGTGTAACCGCAGATACCTGTGCAGTCAACTCATATTTGATCGCACTAACCGCGCTTGTCGCAATCCTGTAGATTCTTGTAATTACTCTCCCACATCGTCAAATTAACAATTCTAACTCCTCTCTTTTATATAAAGGAGGGTGCACTCTTGTAATATTAAAATTTTTTGGAAATAAAAATTTGGTTATTTTCTATTTCCTGCGTGTTATTGTTAATTTTTGTCCAGGTATTTTTAAATTCTCACAAAGTCACCCTTATGTAAAGGCTTGAGTGTTGTTGTTGCATTTCTAAATTCTCACAACCGCCTTATCAGCATGCTATTGGTTTGAGAGATCTTATCATCATCAATTGTGGTTCTTTGAATCTCCTTATCAAAAGATTCGGCTGTATTCGGTTCTAAGAGTCTCGTTATTAAAAGACTCAGCACTGTCTATAGTGGATAGCCACCAAGAGATAGAAGAGGGATGTACCCAAATTTAAGGAACCTCTATAAAAACTCTGTATTCTGGATTGCATGGCTCTTTGCGATTTAGTTTGTTTATCTTAATTACTTTTCTGATGCATAATAATTAACAAACCAAATTATCTGTGATGTGCAGTGAATAATTAAAATCAGAAATGAAATTTTAAATACTCTATTCACCCCTTTCTACAGTAATTCTTAGCATCATACCCTACCTTTCAATAGGTATCAGAGATAAGTTGATCTTAAAAAATCTAACACCTTGATCAAGATCCAAAGGTATTAAAAATTACTAGTGTAATTTCTTATTGTAATCATGAGCTCTATACAAAATGGAGACTATACATCCACCAGACCTCCAACCTCTAATCTAGGAAAATTCATTCTATGGAAATCTAGAATGAAGTTATATATTAATTCGATTGATGAAAATATTTCGAATCTATCATTGTAGGTCTAACATTTCTTACCAAAAATGTTGCAAATGGAAAACTTGTGCAAATAACAAATGCTGAATTGGCAGAAAATCAAAAGAAAGCTAGGGCACATGATTCCAAAGCCATGAACATTCTTGTGTTAACAATGTCAGATAACATATTCCAAAAGATTGCTGAGTGTCAATTAACAAAAGAAATTCATAGACAAATTTAGTTGAAGTTCTGATTAGAGGACGGACATGAAATCCTCATTGATCTCACAATATGAGAACTTTAAGAAAAATTCTGAAAAATCTGTGTCAAATATGTATTCTAGATTCAGTCTCATAGTTATTGAATTGAAGGGACTTGAAAAGGACATTTTTGTGAGAGATAAATATTAAGCTCCTAATGTACTTCCCAGGCTCATAAGATACAAGGATTTGGGCCATAAGAGAAGAAAGATGTCAAAAGGGGATCATCACAAATGCTCTCCTTGGCACACTAAAATCTTACGTATTTCTCCTCAAGACAAAAGCTGAAGGTGAAGCAAAGCAGAACATCTCCTCAACCTTTAATGAAAAATCCATAGCACTCAAGACTGCTGATGAAGAAAGTCAGTCTATGGATGGTGAAGTGATGAGTCTTCTAATCAAAAGATTGAAGAAATTGATAAAAGCTGAAGACTTCAGAAGGAAGAAAAGAAGTACCTCCAAGCCAAGGTATGATAAAACTCATTCTAAGGAAATAATATATTTCTCGTACAGAAACCTGGACATATTGCACCAGAATGTCATGATTAAATCAAAGACAAAATTCAAAAGAAGGATAAGGATCATAAGAGGAATTATGATCCTAAGAAAATGAACAAAAAGAAAGGCAATTGATTTATTGCATAGAATTTGGAGTGTTACTGAAAAAAGCTCTTCAAGCTCCGATGAAGATGAGTGCAATGCATAATAAATCTGCATAATAGCTCCAGAACTCAACGAAAAGAATTGTGATTTTTCAGAAGAAAATGACAAGATACTTGTTTTAAGAATCTTGATTTCTTTTATTGAAGAATTTAAAACAACATTTAAACGTTTCTGTCAAGACCAATTTTTTGTAGAAAATCAAATAAAAACTTTAAAAGAAGAAATATTTTGTCATACTAACTGTAGAAACTTGAGAAAAATCAATAATTTTATTAATTTCTCAAATTTAATGGCACCATCATACATGCATAGAATTGTATACTTGTACATTTATATGAGAGAAGAAAGAGAGGAGGAATCCTATCCTATGATGTGGGACTAAACAAGCAACCAAGATGGGCCTCAAGATGGGTCAGTCATTGAGATTTTACATATATTCTCTAACACTCCCCCGCAAGCTGGAACATACAAATCGTAAGCACTAAGCTTGGACAAAAACTGATAGTATAAAGGACAAGGTAATGCTTTGGTGAGAATAGCAACAACTTGCCCAGCAGCAGGAACATGTTGTAAATCTATCTTCTTTAATTGAACCTTCTCTCGAATGAAGTGACAATCAACTTCAATGTGTTTCGTTCGTTCATGTAAAAAGGGATTCTTGACAATGTGTATAGCCGTTTGACTGTCACAAAATAGAGTAGCCGGCGAGGAAAGCTTGACCCCTAAATCACCTAGGAGATCTTCAAGCCATGTAAGCTCAGACACAACAACTATCATTGAACGATACTCGGCTTCAACACATGAGCAAGCAACTACAGATTGTTTCTTACTGTGCCAGGTAATGAGATGTCCTCCAAAATAAGTGCAGTATGCACTTGTGGAACGACGATGATCCAAAGAACAAGCATAATCAGCGTCAGAATATGCAATCAGAGATTAAGGAGACGCAAGTGCAGTCTTCAAGTACCAAAGAATACACTCAACTGCCCGGAGATAAGAGATACGCGGCTTATGCACGAATCGACTGACGAATCCAACAATAAATGATATATCAGGTCTTGTAACAGTGATGCAGATCAGCTTTCCCACAAGACGAAGATAATACTCTGGGTTCGGAAGGAGAAGATCAGAATCTGAGGCATGAGCACAGAGCTTGTGATTACTATCCATAAGAGTGTTGACATGCTTGCATCCAAAGTAGCCCGCATCATGAAGCAAGTCGTGGTAGTACTTTCTTTGAGATAACACAAGCCCATCAGGTCGTCGAGCCACCTCGACACCATGAAAATATTGAAGATTTCTCAGGTTCTTTGTTTGAAACACAGTCGCCAGATGCTATTTGATCATGTGTATTCATGTGAGATCATCTCCCGAAATCAAAATATCATCAACATATATCAACAGAATCACTGTGCCTGTTGGACGATGACGAGTGAATAAAGAGAAATCGGCTGAAATCCGAGTGAACCCAACCGCGCTAACCGTCTGACTGAACTTGTCAAACCATGCCCGAGGAGACTGTTTGAGACCATAAAGTGATTTCTTCAGATGACAGACGAGAGACTACTCCGTGGTCTCAAACCTGGGAGGTTGTTGCATATAAACGACTTCTTGCAAATCGCCATTGAGAAAAACATTTTTGACATTTAATTGATGCATCAGACAGTGTCGATGAACTGCAGGGGAGATCAAAACATGAACAGTGTTTAGTTTGGCGATTGGAGAAAAGGTCTCATCATAATCTATACCTTATTGCCGAGTAAAACTACAAGCTACAAGACGTGCTTTCAAACGTTGAACCGTCCCATCTGGATCAAGTTTGATGGCAAACATCAACTTACAACCCACACAAGTCTTTCCAGGGAGAAGAGGGACAATATCCCAAGTGTGGTTTGCCCAAAGAGCAGACATTTTCTCGTCCATAGCCGCCCTCCATCCCGTATGTTGTAGAGCCTCCTGCACAGAAGTAGGAGTGATAACAGAAGATAAAGACAGGGAAATTTGTCGGAGTTCCGGTGAGAGGCGATGTAAGGAGACATAATTCGCCATTGAGTGAGCAGTAGAAACAATTGACGAATCTGCAGGCTGCAAAATATCATCAGAGGAGAGCAGTTCCCGTAAGGTAGTAGACAAAGTTAGACGACGAGTATACACACGAATGAGAGGTGGTTTGGGTGGGATTGGCGTGGGAAGGAGAGGTGGGTTTGATGGGATGGGCGTAGGAAGGAGAGGTGGTTTGGGTGGGATTGGCGTGGGAAGGAGAGGTGGGTTTGATGGGATGGGCGTAGGAAGGAGAGGTGGAATGTGAAAGTATCTAGTCGTCGAACTAAATCACCTAGATGAGGTGAATAAGTGAATTTTGCGACTTTTTAGCGGAATTAATTACCAAAATAAAGCACACAAAACAAGAGATCACAACACAACACAGACACAAGGATTTATAGTGGTTCCCCATAGATGGGTACGCCCACTTTCCCGCCTCGCCTATCTAGCACTTCAGGCTAGACTCAGCTACTTCACCAAAACTCAGATTATAAAATCTTACACACGGAGTATCCAACTCCTACAGTCTCGGAGAACAACTTCTCCTACACTCGATCCTTCAACACAGATCTACAAAAACTCGGAAGAAACAACTTCCTACAAAGCAATAAGAAAATAATTGGATTGAAAACAATCTTCTTTCTCAGATCTGAAAACAACCCTTCTTCGTTGCGAGAAAGCTGTCTAAAATCTTGAAGAAGAAGAAGGATCTGCAACTTGAGAACAAAGATCTGATCTTGTGAAACGACGGATCTCTGAAAGTGTTTGAATTTGAATTCAAGAGATTGATCGTGTATTTTCTTGCAGTAGGAATCGCGAATCAGAAGTTCTATCGGCGACGTTGTTCTTCGTCAAATCGAATTTTAATTCCCGAATGTTTATGAAAATTAGCGATTAAGGTTTTCTGAAAGATCCCCTTGACTATTTATGAGCGATTCCTCACTAACGGCTAGATTCCGAACTCAGTTCTACCGTCCACGTGTACTGTCCATGGTGGGAACCCTAAATCTGGAAAGTCGTCAAAAATGAAAACGGAAACTGTTCAAGTCCAATTCGTCGAGACCTTACGTGAACTCTTGAGACCACTCAACGAACCAGTTGAAACAACTTGAGAACGAGCTTGCGTGAGGTATTTGGACTTCACAAGACCTTTCGACGAATTACATGAGAGCTCTCGAGAGTACTCGACGAATTCTTTGAGTATACGACGAATTGATTTAAACTGGCTAAGTCTTCAAACCATCTTTGGAACCTTAAAGCAGTTTACATGAACTCTCGAGAGTTCTCAACAAATTTCACGAGTACTCACATAAGTACTTGACGAATTCGGCGAGTAAATACGAGAGAACTAAACTGCTTTAACATTGCCATTTTGGACAGCAGTTCTCAGTGATCTCTCAAGTACTCCCGAGATCACTCGACGAATTCCGCGAATGCTTACGTGAGTTCTCGACGAATTTCACGAGTCCTCACGAGACTACTCAACGAAATTACTTAGCCAGTTCTGAAACTTTTGGACACCAACTTTCTTTGTGATGCTAGAGATGAAGTACACCCCATTAGAGAGATTACACATGAGTCAACACGATGTTTTATAAAATGAAGAATTCCATTGCATAGAATTGTGTTTAGAGACCCATTGTAACCTGACAATGGTTTGTACTTTGCAATTAAGACCTGCACCACACATAACTAAAACCAACATCAAATACATACTCAATTCAACTTAGTTTAAGGGACACTTCTTCACATCAAAGCTATTGTGGATACAATACCTAACAGAAGGTTAAAAGTAACAGGGATCGCAGGCTGCTGAAGGAGAGTCAGAAGTGGAGAAGCAGTTGGTTGAGAATGATAGGCTGGTATTCGAGAAAGGTGACATCAGCAGAAGTAACAACTTTGCGATTCATGGGAGAGAAGAAAACATATCCCTTCTGAGTATGTGAGTAACCAACAACATATATTTCGTGGCACGTGGAGCAAACTTGTTAGTGGAAGAAGTAAGATTATGAACATAACATACACAACCAAAGATGCGAGGTGGGACGAAAAAGGGGTTTGTTGAAGGAAACATGAGATTAAAGGGAGAGACAAAGTTGAGAATGGAGGAGGACATGCGGTTAAAAAGGTAGCAGACTGTAGAGACTTCAAAATTTCAATAGAGTTTGAGGACATTCATTTGAAACATAAGGGAGCATGCAACGTCAAGGAGGTGGTGATTCTTGCTTTCAACAACACTATTTTGTTGGGGGGTATAAGCACATGAGGTTTGATGGATGATCCCGAACTCAACACACATATCAGAAACCCCATGACTTGTATACTCACGGGCAGTATCGGTCCGAAGAGTTTTAATAGTAGTAGAGAACTGATTGCGAGTCTCAATAATAAAGGCACGAAGAACCCGAGTGAGGTCAGCGCGATCATGGAGTAAATATTATCAGGTCATTCGAGAGAAATCATCAATAAAGGTGATGAAGTAACGCTAATCATAAGTACTTGCAGTTTTATAGGATCCCTAAATATTTGAATGAATAAGATCAAACGGAGCAACGCTCCTTGTACAAGAAGGTGAGAAAGTGGCACAGTGTTGTTTTCCGTAGATGCAAGACTCGCAGGTAAAGTCATGGAGGACTGATCAGGGAGAGCTTTCCGGAGTATGTGGAGAGGAGCATGCCCAAGACGCCAATGCCACTCGCCAAAGCTAATAGTGGAGAGAGTCGTGAGGGAAGAGGTGTCCATGATGTAGAGTCTATTCAACAGTTGCCCTTTTTCGATGATATTTTGTGTCCGTCGATCCTGCACAACAACAAAGGTAGGAGAGAATGTCACGCAACAGTCAAGATCTTGAGTGAGACAACTAATGAAGAGGAGATTGAAGGGGGAGCTCGAAACATGAACAGAGCGAAGTGTGATGGGAGGAGTAATGCTGACGTCTGCCGAGCCAGAGACTGGGGTGGTTTCCCCATTAGCAACGGTAATGAACTTATGATGCACCGAGTCTAGGTATTTGGAAGGCGTCTGTGGGGTTAGTTGGTGTGATGCCCTGAAATCCATAATCCAGGATGAGTTATGGGCGAGACAGGAGGGACTGCTGTCAGAAATAGACACAACAGAGCTAGGAGAATGACCTACCAGCTCTTTAAGCTGCAGGAGTTGGGTGCTCAAGGCATCAAGGTCAGCTTGAATGTCGTTGTGCCGGCCGGTACCATGAGAAAGGAGGCGACCACCATGAGAGAAGGGTGACAAGTGATCAGGCACAGCCATAGAAGATCCACCAATTAAGAAGCAAGCATCAGGAGTCTAAAAATAACAAAAGCCGACAAAGCAGCAACAAGCAGCGGCCTGCTGTCAGGAAGGCAACCCAGAGATCAACTGAAGTAACACCAGCGATGGCCTGAAGTAACACTAGATTGGCGGCCTGAATAACACAAACCGCGCGGCTAGGGAAGCAGGAGAAGTGGCTCTGACGACCTGAAGGAACACCAGTGGCCTGTGCGGGTAGAGAGGGCGGGCAACCAGATAAGCAGAAACAACAATTGCAGCGACTAGGAGGGCAGAGACGCGACTGCCCGATGAGCGAGCTGAAGGAGGCGACTTGAGGCAGGAGCAGCGAACTGGGGAACACCAGATGCGTCAAGTCAAAGAAAGAGGCGACCTGAGGAGAGCTGGCTTCCTGAGAGATTACCTGCAAAGCACTCAGCTGCAACACCAGAACCTGCGATGCGGATTAACAACGCGTCTAGCAAAGACCGCTAGGCGAGCTGCGACTAGGCGAGCCAGAACATGAAGGCAGGAGCAGACCACGATCAGAGAGGCGCGCGAAGACCGCGACGAGCTGCGAAGTATAGAGTAGACCATGACGGGCTGTAGAAAATACCGACAGGGTGTGGTCAAGAGAGATCAACGGCAGCAAGGCGCGCAACAGAGTAACCAGGAGTAAGAAACGATCAAATCGCGCGAGAAGCAGTGGAGCGCACACAGGAGCGGCCAGACCGCAGAATCACCAGGCCGCAAGTCGAAGGCGATTACGAACGACAGACCGCCGAGCGGAGAATGTGTGTAGAAGCAGTCCGCGGCCCGAAAGTAGGAGAGCAAGCGATTACAGAGACGAGTTCGCATCGAGAAAGCAGGGGGTTGTCCACTGTCGGAGGAGAAAGAGAGAAGAAAGGCTATAAAAGAGGAGTAAGAAAGAGAAGAGAAGAGGAATAAGAGAAACAGGGGCAGAGGAATGCAAGTTGTGCGGTCAGAGGAATGCAAGCCACAAGAATAGAAGAGGCAAGAGCTTCGGTTAGAAATTTGAGGTGCGGTTAGACAAGTGTAGTTCATCTGGACAGGATGCCGAAGGAATCACTGGCTCTGATACCATGTAGAAACTTGAGAAAAACCAATAATTTTATGAATTTCTCAAATTTAATGGCACCATCGTACATGCGTAAAATTGTATACTTGTGTACATTTATATAGGAGAAGAAAGAGAGGGGGAATCCTATGGGACTAAACAAGCAATCAAGATGGGTCAATCATTGGGCTTTTACATATATTCTCTAATACTAACAAATTAAAAGAAGAAAATTCTTTTATTGTAAATAATGAATTAAGAATTGAAAATTATAAACTGAGAGAAGAGCTTGATTTTTGAAATTAGAAAATAAGAATCTAATAGCTGAACTAAATAAAGTAAGTTTTTTGAAGATAGCTTGAATGAGAGGAGCTAACAGTTGAAGGCTATTTCTGAAAACTTTCAGCCAGGTTCAAAAACCTAAGTCTGAGCGCTGACTTTCCTTATAAGACTGGCTTTCCCAGTACATTGGTTTTGAAAAATCCAGTAAAGCTCATAAACACAAATGAAAAGGAACCAGCAAATTCCCTGGTTAATATTCCCTTTACATCAACATGTGTTAAAAGAATAGTTCGCTAAAAAAAGAACAAGAAAAACAATAAAAGTATTTAAAAAATGAATTGAGTCATACAAAGCCAAGAGGAATTCTTGGAAAAGCTTCCATAAATAAAGACTTTAATCAATTAGACTATTTCAATCAACACAAGTATTATTTATTTCGATGTATGTCGAGATATCCATCCTTTGCATCGACTGGTAGTCAATGTATGGATGATACTGTGCAAAATTTTAGAATGCAAGGATCTCTTTTAGGACCTCACTACACCAATCAAGCTTACAGGAAAAACACGTGTAAGAAATATGAATATTTTTATTGCTACAAGTTAGGTCATGAAATGAAAGATTGTTGGTATAATCTAGTAGTAACCTTCCATCTTAAGTCTTAAAAAGACAGACCTTCATATTCCTTTATTACCCCCAATCATGGATCAATTTGAACACTATAACGTAGAAAATAAATTGTGCTCATTAGCTATTATGGATGACTCTCATAGAGTCACTTTGGTTTTCATTCTGAAAATTAAATACGAGACTTTCAAGATTCTCTCAAGCTACATAAAACAATTCCAAAATGAATTTAATACTTCAGTTGTAATGATCAGAAGTGATCATAACACTGAGTTTGAGTCTCATTTATTGTTTGAATTCTGTGAGAATAAAGGAATCAAACATAACTTCTCAGCTCATATAACTTTACCACAAAGTGAAGTTACTAAGAGAATAAATGTAACCTTGACAACCCTAGCCTCAAAGGATATATTAGGTCTTGTAACTGTATGATAAATCAACTTCCCTACAAGACGACGATAATACTTTGAGTTTGCAAAGAGTAGATCAAAGTCAGAGTAACGAGCGCAGAGCTTGTGATTTACATCTCTAAGTGTGCCAGCAGGCTTGCATGCAAAGTAACTAGCATTATGTAGGAAGTCAAGACAGTACTGTTGAGATAAGACAAGACCATTAGGATGCCGGGCTACCTATATACCAAGAAAGTACACAAGATTTCCCAGATCTTTAGTATGAAAAGCAGAAGCCAAGTTCTTATTGATCATGTGTATTCCTTTGAGATCATCAGCCACAATCAAAATATCATCAACATACACCAAGAGCATCATTGTTCTTGTCGGACGATGACGATTGAATAGAGAGAAGTTAGCCGAGCTTTGAGTAAACTCAACATTACAAACAATCTATCTGAACTTGTCAAACCACGCTCGAGGAGACTGTTTAAGACCATAAAGAGATTTTTTTGAGGTGACATACAAGAGAGTCCCTCATGGACTAAAAATCAGTAGATTGCATTCGTCAGTCTAAACGAAATTGCCGTTCAGAAAGGCATTTTTGACGTCAGATTGATGCAACGACCACTGTCGATGAACAACTAGGGAGAGACACAGTCAGTGTTCAATTTTGCAACTGGTGAGAAGGTCTCGTCGTAGTCGAGTTCGTGTTGCTGAAACATAGCAGGTACTTCCAAATACACGAGACATGGATGGAAAAAGTAGGGGGGGGGGGTGGTGGTGGGAGGGTAAGCATATAATATTTTGTGGATGATCCCGAACTCAATACATAAATTATTAAATGCCTGATTTGTATATTCACGTGCATTGTAGGTTTGAAGAGTCTTAATAGAGTTGGAGAATTGTGTACGAGTTTCAATAATAAAGATACAAAATACATGAGTTAGTTCAGAGCGATCTCGAAGTAAGTATAACCAGATCATGCGAGAGAATTATCAATTAATGTACATAAATAACGATAACAAGAAACACTAGCTATTTTATAAGGTCCTCAAATATTAGAATGAACTAAAGCAAAAAGAGCATTGCTCCGAGTATAATGAGGGAGAACAGAAGAATGATGTTGTTTGCTGAAGATAAAAGAATCGTAGTGAAGTCAGTGAGGGATAAATCGTGAAGACCTTTCTTGAGAATTGGGAGAGGAGCATGCCCGAGACGTCAGTGCCAATCAACAGAAGTAACAGAGGAGAGAACTGAGGGGGAAACATCCAGAGTGTTGAGCCAGTTAGACAATCGCCCTTTACCAATGATATTTTACGTCCGTCAATCCCTCACAACAAAAGAAGAGAGAAAATTTTACAGAGCAGTCGAGATTTTAAGTAAGACGACTAACAAAAAGAAGATAGAATGAGAGTCTGGAACATGAAGAATCGTTTGAATAGAAATAGATGAAGTGAGGCACGCATCTCCAAAACCGTAAACTGGCGTGGTGTCACTATTGGACACCGAGATGAATTTAGGATGTGCATAGTCCAAGTACTGGGAAGGCTTTTGCGGAATAATATGGTTTGTGGCACCGGAGTCCACAATCCAACTTGACTATGTGAAAGATATGAGATACCTTCATTGGAGATAGACGCAACTTAGCCAGAAGAACGACTGATCAACCCCTAAAGATGCTGGAGCTGGGTGCGCAAACTATCAATGTTTGTGCGGGTGCTGGTAGGAGCATCAATTGCAATGGAGGCATGCTGGTGTGGGGGTACACTAAAATATCATGTGGCCTCAAGATGACAACTTCAGACACAATAAGTACATTTAGGACGAGGACGATTGTGGCGACCCCGGCTCCGATAGTCGGTGCGAGCCCTACAAACCGCTAAAGGAGTGAGGTGCGCTGCATAAGAGTGTTAGAAAAGAGCTGGAGAGAGTCCTGGGAACTTCAGGGGGTGACATTGCCTTTAAAAGCATGAAACACACATCCAAGAGGGAGTGAATGGTGGAGGAAAGGATCTGAGCATGGACGTTGTGGAGACGAGGCGAGACACGTGACATCATCATAGTGATACCAACAACTTCTTTTTGGGCACGTTAGGTAGCGAGATCCACCGTGGGATGCTGATTTTAAATTCAGGCCTCAACGAGAATTATGGACCGCACAATAAAGGAGAAAAGGTCTCCGTCCACCCCTGGTTCTAGAGATTGGAGGTTCGTGAAGATGTCAAATGGATGTTGCTTATTTTCCTTTCCGGATTAAAAGGTGTGAACTTCATCCCATATCTCCTTGGCCGTCTCATGATATATGACCATACAATATGATTTTTGTCCATAGAATTCAGAATCCATGATTGGACACGACCATCATCGTGGATCCACTCCTCGGTGGACTCAGTAGGTTAAGCCTTATAAAGATGATGGAGGCCGTTGGTCTGGAGAGCACATCGTACAGAGTGCACCCACTCGACAAAGTTCTTCTTGCCACTAAGAGAGATAGTGGTGATCTGAAGCTCATCTTGAACTTCAGGGAGAGTAGTCGCGATACATGCAAGAAGAGACGGGGATCATTTAAGTCCATTGACAGACAAAGATAGAGGAGAAATCGCAAAGGCGAGAGAAAGGCAACAAAATGTTAGGCGAGCACAGACATAAGTCCTCGTATTATAGATGCAACTGAGGGTGGGTGGTGGCGGGAAGATTTGGTGCAGGCAGAAGGAGAAGCGCCCAGGAGAAGGTCCCGCGAGAACACGGCTGCAGGAAGACTTGACTTCGCCCAGGATAAGGTCTCGCACAAACACGGCTGCGAGCTAACGAGATGGTAAGGCGAGCTAACGAGATGGTAAGGCGAGCTCAGCGAGAGTGGAAGGAGAACACGATCTTGATGATCTCAGGAGGCGCGAACACCATGGATGCGATCACAAACAGAGGGTCAATGAGCACCGCGATACGCGAACAGGAGAATTCCGTGGATGCGAACACCGAGCGAGCATGCAAAAACCATGGCCATTGAACGGGCGAACTCGAAGCAGAACGTGCGGGTGAACTCGAAGCACAACGTGCAGGCAAACTCCGTGTATGCGGACTCCGTGAATGCGAACTCCGAGCACACTGAGTACACGAACATCGTGGACAGCGAAAAAGCGAACTCCGAGCACAGTGAGAAGGCGAACTCCGTGGATGCGAGAGGTCCAACGAGCACATCGGCACGGTCGCACAAGAAGGAATCGGTAGGGCTGCTCAAGGAGAGGCATGCAAACAGGAGAAGCCGGAAGGAGAACGAGAGCAGAGTGTTCGCGATCAGGCCCAAATGCTGGCAGACAGAGGGATGGTGGTGGTGCCCAGTAAAAAGCGACAAAAGAACTATAAAAGGAGCAGAGTGTGGGGGTGGGACATGTAGGGAAGGGAGAGCCATGCAGACTCAGTGGAGAGCTGCGGGTAGAGATTCGAGATTGCAGGCTGGCGCGGGCAGGCGTGTATGCTGGAAGAGGGACTCAAGCCGAGCGAAAAAAACTTTTGGATTCGTGTTGCTCTGATACCATGTAGAATAGCACGAAAGAGGAAAATAAATATTTTATTATTTTCTCACACTTACATAGGTATTTACAAGTATTTGTACATTTACATAGGAAGATTGAGTGAAGCCACAACTCCATTATAACTTTATAAGGTGTGTGACTAAATTCTATGGAGGTAATGGGCTCTAGCTGGGGCTTTCTATGAGCTTTTGTACAGATTCACTTAATAGTTCATAGTGTTGATGACAAAATGAACTCATCCTAACAATGAGCTTGGGTCCCTTATTGACCCAACAAATGACGTGTGGGCCATGGTATATCGCAAAACTCAAGCAAGTAGCATCAACCGTTATTTTATTTTTTAGGTTCTCCCGGGCGCAACCGTCGATGCAAATTCCGTACCGTTTGTCGCAACGATTCATTAGAAGTGAAAGGTTGATTTTCTTTATAATGGATCGTCCAACTTTGGTTTTAGAATTACAGTTTGCGCTATCCCACGATTTCTTTCGGCTTTGGGTGCCTCGGGGATTATAACAGATTACCCCTTTCCATCAATTCTTTTGTAGAGACTCCTTGAGTGCTATCACGATCAATGATTCGACTCTCATGGTGGTGGAAATCACTTTCCCCTAACCCGTGTCAAGCACATTTGCTGTTGTGTCGACTGTTGTCTAACGTCCTTTCAACACTACAATGTTTACTTTGGTCTTTCTTTATACAAAATGCCAATCCTAAAACTTCTCTTGAGTGGTCACAAACTACACTTGGCCATGACACCATTTCCGGACATTAGAATGGGTCCCTCTTTGGTTCGTGTATGCGCTACACTTGTCTCATTGGCATGATGCAAAAACTCAGTGTCCCTCAAAGTAGTCTCAACCCGAAACACCATCAGAAGGTGCCTCAACCAACTGGATCTTCATTATAATCTTGTTGGTTTCCTTCCTTATCACTGGATACCGTCATGCTTCAAGCATGCTGAAGCTCTAATACCATCTGATGTAGGTTTAAAATACCCGATCACTAAGAGTGACCAACACACACTGTTTATGCTGGATGCCATAATCACAATTCACAAAGAGGACACAAACACTATCTTAGTGTTTCAAATTTTTTTTAAAAAAAAGGTTCCTCTGGCTCTTGGTATAAGGTTTATTTACATTGCATTGAGGTTACCTTTCCTAACTTGTGCTTAAATAACTACAAAGATTAAATAAAGAATTAAATGAGAACTTGTGAATGTGATCTTAGTAGAGACGAATAGATTCAATTATGCGGTTGCCCTAAACCGGGCTTACATATATATAGGCTTAGAAAAAATAAAACAAAAACAAATAGATATATTTAACTCTCCCCCTCAAGTTGGGAATATATATTGATCATTCCCAACTTGTTTGTACTGTCCTTGAAGTTATCGCTGAATAAACCATTGGTGAAGACGTCCGCAAGCTGGTCGAATGAGTTCACAAAAGGAGTGCAAAAATTTCCTTTGTCTAGGTGATCCTTGATGAAGTGTCTATCAACCTCCACATGTTTGGTTCTATCATGTTGCACTGGATTGTGCGCAATACTGATGGAATCTTTGTTGTCATAGTAGATCATGATAGGGTTGTTCTCCTGAAGACCAATATCCCGAAGAAGAGTCCTCAACCACAATCCTTCACAAACACCCTGTGCCATAGCTCTATACTCTGCCTCTGCACTTGACCGAGCTACCACATTCTGCTTTTTGCTCCTCCATGAGACGAGATTGCCTCCCACAAAGGTGCAGTACCCCGTGGTTGATTTTCTATCGTCTTGGCTCCCGGCCCAATCAGCATTTGTAAACACTTCAACTTCTAATGATTGGCCGTTTTTGAAAAGGATCCCACGACCTGGTGCCTTTTTGAGATACCACAGCACTCTAAAGACCGCCTGCTGATGACGAATGGAAGGAGAATGCATATACCTACTTAGGACTCCCACAACATACAAAATATCAGGGCGAGTATGGGACAAGTATATGAGGCGTCCAACCAAACGTTGGTATTTTGAGACATCCACCTTTTCTCCACTAGTATCTACATCAATTTTATGATTAGCCTCAATAGGTGTGTCCATGGGAGCACACCCAAGCATCTCAGTCTCTTCAAGAAGATCCAAAGTATACTTTCTTTGGGAGATGAAAATCCCTTGTTGTGACCTTACCACTTCAATTCCCAAGAAATATTTCAGCTTTCCCAGGTCTTTAACTTCAAATTCTTTGCTCAGTTGCTCCTTCAAGTAAATGATCCCCTCCAAGTGGTCCCTGGTAATGATAATGTCGTCCACATACACAATAAGAATAGAGACCTGGACACCCTTTCTCTTAATAAAGAGTGTGTGGTCAGCATGACTTTGAGTGTATCCAAGTTGAAGCATGAATTTGTAAAAGCGTCCAAACCACGCTCTCAGAGACTGTTTCAAGCCGTATAAAGATTTTAGAACCCGACACACCTTTCCCTTGGACCCTTTGATAACAGAGCCCGGTGGAATATCCATGTAAACTTCCTCCTCCAGATCGCCATTCAAAAATGCATTCTTGATATCGAGCTGAAGTAGATCCCATCTTCGGCTTGCAGCAACCGAGAAAAGCACACAAATAGAGTTCATCTTTGCAACATGAGCAAAGGTCTCCTGGTAATAGATACCCTGAGCCTAGGTATATCCCTGAGCCACCAAACGAGCTTTGTACCGCTCCACTACACCATCTTGGTTTTGTTTGACAGTGTAGACCCAATGGGATCCGACCGTTCGCTTCCCTGGAGGAAGGCTCACCAGCTGCCACGTTTTGTTCTTGTCCAAGGCACGCAGTTCCTCCTCCATTGCCGTTTTCCATTCAGGTATCTGAACAGCCTCCTGCCATGTCTTAGGGATAACAATAGATGAAAGAGAAGAAATAAATGCTTGATGTGCCTGAGAAAGGTGATCATAACGAATGTAGTTGGCAATGGGGTGACTAGTGCTACCCTTCTTACCTATAAGACGGGCAAGAGGAATATGGAGGTCATCATCCGAATCTGGGCTGGAGACAATCACCGGTACTGGCGAAACATCCGCAGTCTGCACTTGCTCAACAGTCGTAGGACGACGAGAGTATGTGTATATTATCGGAGGAGCGGAGGTGGAAGGAACGGGAGCAGGTGGAGGAATAGGATGAGAGGCAACAATAGAGACGGGAGCAGGTGGAGGAATAGGGTGAGTGGCAACAATAGGGAGCGGGGAGTCGATCAGCTCGTCACCAGTGCTAGTCATCTCCCCCTGACGAGGACCAAAGTACGACTCCCCCTCACGAAAGGTGACATCGACAGAACAATAGTACCGACGTGTCGGAGGGTGATAACACCGATACCCTTTGGTGGTAGGAGAATAACCAACGAAAACACACCGAAGAGACTGCGCATCGAGTTTATCACGATTCGGGCTATGGACATGAACAAAACACACGGAGCCGAAGATACGAGGGGGAAGATGGGAGGTATGGACAATGTGGGTTTTTTCTAGACGAGATAAGGGCATATCAAACGAGAGGGCACGGGACGGAAGACGGTTAATGAGATGCACGGCTGTAACAACGTCATCCCCCAGTAGGATTTAGGGAGGTGCATAGAAAGAAGTAAACACCGGGCCACCTCCAGCAACTGCCTATTCTTTCGTTCGTCCACCCCATTTTGTGTGGAGGTGTGGACACACGTAGTGTGATGGAGGATGCCATGGTCCGCAAGATAGGCCCCAAAGGCACTGCGATCATCATATTCGCCACCATTATCACTACGTAACACACGGATTTTGCCGCCGAATTGTTGGACCACCATCTTATGAAATTTTTGAAAGCAATAGAAAACGTCACTTTTCTTTTTAAGCATATAAAGCCAAGTAGTACGAGAGTAGCAATCAATAAACGTTACAAACCATTTATAGCCAGATAAAGAGAGAACACGGGATGAACCCCAAACATCAGAGTGGATAACATCAAATGCATACAGACTAGGAACAGACAAATGAGTAGAACGACGACGAACATGTTTAGACTGTTCACACGCATCACAAGAAAAATACTGAAGTAAATGATGAAAGACAGAAAACAATTTAGTAAGATATAAAGGAGAAGGGTGGCCAAGGCGCTGATGCCATCGTCGAAGATCATCAAGAGTCAGAGATCTGGTGGAAGAGAGAGCACTGGGAGAAGACTGGTTCAGCAAGTACAGGCCGCCAACATTCCTACCACTACCAAGTGTCCGCCTTGTAACCAGATCCTGAAAAACACAAACATCAGGAAAAAATGTCACAGAACAGTGTAAAGAGTTAGTCAGTGACTAATAGAGAGTAAATTTCTGGGAAAAGAAGGGACATGCAAAACAGAGGAAAGTGATAGGTCAGGAGAACATGAGACTGTCCCTTTACCAGCAATGGCAGAGAGAGAGCCATTGACAACAATAACCTTATCACGACCAGAAAGGGGAGTGTAGGAGGTAAAACCTGAGGTAGAGCCAGTCATGTGGTCGATCGCACCTGAGTCGATAATCCACTCAGAAGGTGTGAAAGACACAGCATGAGCACTGGACAGACCTGAAGAGGCAACAACAACGTGAGAAGAAGCAGACGTAGAGTCAGTGTGGGAGCGCAACATGTGGCAGAAGGCCTCTAACTCGGCCGCAGACAAACCACCAGAGGTGTCCTCCAGAACCTCAGTAGAGTGTGCAGAAGACTGAACACGGTCAGCAGAAGAACGACCACCTCCACAATATCCACCTCTACCACGAGTACCATAACCTCGACCGGCTGGGGCAAGGTGCGGATGCAGGCGAAAACATGAGTCTTTGATATGGCCTATTTTCCTGCAGTGACTGCAAACAGGAGTGAGGCCGCGGGAAATCCCAGCGAGCGCAGAGTGGTCAGTAGTAGGGCCAAGAGTGCGGCGACGGTTCTCATCACTGAGGAGCATGCTGAATGCCTCCCGAAGGGAGGGAAGAGGCTCACGATGGAGAACATGCAGACAAACAACATCAAACTCCATGCTAAGGCCCATAAGGAAGACGTGAACACGGAAGCGGTCTTTATCCTTTTGTAGAGCCACTGCATCAGTCGTACAGGCTGCAGTAAAGGTATTAAAGAAATCCAACTCCTGATAAAGACGCTCAAACTCAGAATAATAGGCACCAACGGGCATAGTCCCCTGTCTCAGTTCCAGAACACGGCGAGTGAGCTCATATACCTGCATCGGACTGCCTTCCTGGGAGTAAGTATCACGGGCTCTCGTCCAAATATCGTATGCGGAGTCCAACAACATATAACTCCGATACACCTGAGGAGACATCGAATGAAGAAGCCACGAGACGACCAACGAATTGTCCGCATCCCATTTGCGCCACGAGGGATCAAAACGTGATGGCTCAACGATAGTACCATCAATAAGGCCATACAACTGGTGGCTGCGAATCGCATGTTGAGCCGCCCTAGACCATTCCAGGTAATTTGTGCCATCCAAGGCAACAGTAGTAATCTTCAAAGACTGGCCATGACTCCGAGGAGGATCACCCGAGGGACTAGGCAAAGGATCCGACCGGGTGGCCGAGGAACCGGGAAGAGCACCAGATTGAGAAGCAGGAGACAGTGGATTGATCGTCCATAGAGGAGTATAAAGATCTCAAGTGAAAAAGGAGGACATCCTACAGGTGTGGGCTAGATCTGAAAGCCGAAGAAAACACCCGAGGATGAAAGGGAGGCGTCTCCGGCAGTCCCCATGGAGGGCAAAACCGCCCCCCGATCACGCCCGAAGGAGCGAGCGGGATGGCGAATGGGATGGGCGAGCGAAGCTGGCGGAGAGAGGGGCGGAGCGAGCGGAGAGAACGGGCGGGAGAGGCGGGCGGGAGAGGCGAGCGAGCGAGCGGGAGAGGCGAGCGAGCGGGAGAGGCGAGCGAGCGGGAGAGGCGAGCGGTGCCGATTCCTGCGCTCTGATACCAAGTAGAGACGAATAGATTCAATTATGCGGTTGCCCTAAACCGGGCTTACATATATATAGGCTCAGAAAATATAAAACAAAAACAAATAGATATATTTAACTATCTTTACATATTGATTTCAACTATTGCATTATCGCTGATATAATTGCTCATATCAGTAAACATTAGGGGAGGACATGTGGCATCTCTCCTTGGATTGATTTGTGCCAAAATGTTACAGTAGTAAAACATACCATAGATCAAGCCCATGAAAAAAATCCAATTCACTGAACATTTGGGTGTAGCATTTAGGTTTTTTTTTCAGTAATGGATAGCCAAGAGGTCTCGCTAGAAATATGACCTAACAATATGTTCTGGAATCGATTTCTCCATGAGGATCTTGACTTGAGATGACCCGTGCATATGATATAATGACACTCTTTTACTCTGTCAGGTTGGTGAGAACATGGTTTGCCAAGCTATATGCCCCATAATGAGATCAGTTTGTGAACATGAGAAAATCAAAACCACCGATCTGGCCTAAAAAAGCTTGGAAAAAAGACATGTTGGTAATAAAAAATTAGGAACAAAATGAGTTGGTAATCTAATGTATCACCCGCTTGTGCTATTTAAGTATGAAGAGAACTGGACCAGTATTGATTATTAGGTCTGCTGTTAAGTGTTATGCATACAACAACACTCAAGCCTTTATCCCACTATGTTAAGTGTTATGTATCCAGGAAAAAATTTTCTTGTATTCATCTTTTAGTGTAATAATATTCTTTCTAAACTTATATAACATTAAAACAACAGAAAATGTGAGCACCATTTTCCCTTTCTTTGTAGAGGGTTTAATTGGAATTTAAAAATATGATAGCTTGTTTCTCATGTTTTTTGAACTTTGAAAAAGAGAACCGGTAATATTCTCTCTTTATCCCCTGAGTTAATGATTCAAGTATATGTTCTTGTGAAGTATCCTTTACCTGTGATAAGGCATAATATTTACTGTTAATTAAGGATGCTTGTTTATAAACTTCAGCATAATTTTTTTCTGCAGAATTAAATGATTTATGTTTCCTTCTTTATTTTAAAATAAAATTATATTTTTTCCATGTTTTTTATTTAATTTTGTATAGGGTTATTTACCAGGACTTCCTCTCGAATTTTGCGTAATTACAGCTTGCACCCCTTTAACTTTCAAAATTACAAAAATCACCCCTCAATGTTTACATTTCGTAATATCAATGCTTATGTAACCCCTTGGAGTAAATCTTCATGGGATCTTTTTATGCAATGCTATGAAATGTAAACATTGATGGGGGGGGGGGGGGGGGGGGGGGGGGGTAATTGTAATTTTGAAAGTTAGAGGGGTGCAAGTTGCTATTATGTAAACTTCGAGTGGAGGTCCCGGTAAATAACCATTTCTTTATATTGACAATTTCTTAGAAATTTTGATTGCTTTGATTTGTTATTATTATTCAGAAATACGCGGAAAATATATATAGGAGATTTACCCTCCTGTTCTCAAGACGCAGTAGCCGACCTGACTTCAGAGATTATAACAAGAGGGAAGATGTTGATGGAAGACTACAGCAATTTGGTTTGTCCACCCAAAAGGTATATAGTAGTAATGCTCTGGGTATATCTAAACAGTTCTTTTAGCTTGCTGGTTTTCTAGCTCTGCATCTATGGATAATGATACTTAAATATCTGCTTGCTTTATTACAAGTTTATCTATTTATGATTACTTGACATTTATGTTTTCATTTTTATTAAGGATTTATCAACTTAGCCACTGCTTTCCGGTTTTCTCTTTTCTTGCCGAGGTTGACTTACTTTTATGGTTGAATTGGTATTCCCTCCATGTGTATCGTTTTGCCATTTTCGTGTATTTTGCCTTTTTTTCATGTATCTGTTTCACTCTTTCCATGTACTTCGATCAGGGCGAAAGTTTTGGAACCGGGCTTCATTTCCAAATCTAGGTTCTGGTTTGATTTTCGAACGTGGCACAATCTTGCAGAGTAGGTAATTCACGCTACAAGGAATCAAAATAGATCTTCTAGGAGATAAAAAATGATCTCTCAGAAGATCAACATAGATCTCTCCGGAGATCAAAAATGTTCTCCCAGGAGATCAAGATTGAACTCAATGAACTCAATCAAGTAAGCAGAGCGAGGAGAGCTGAAATTGGAGCGACCATGACTATGTCCACCACGGCTCCCACGAGGGACCTTTGCACCTCTCGATGGTGGGAGCCCATATAATTTGAGCAAATGTTGCGAGTATGTTGACTCCGACCACACTAGTCACACATCAGGTGGTCTTTGTTCATGTGCCTGTGCTTAAAGTCTAGAGAATTGGTGCCTCCAGAATAAGTTGCAAAAACAGAATTGCCAGTAAGAACCTTTGAATTCCAAGATTGACGGCGGTCATATTCATGTTGGACAATATTTAAGGTCTCTGACAACAAAGGGACTGGAGTGTGGACAAGGATCTGAACAATAATCTGATCAAAGTCCCGATATAAATCATGTGGAAACTTGAACACCCTATTCTTATCTTTATGAGCATGAACAAGGATCGCATTAGTAGAGCAGACAAGGTCGAGGGAGGTAAAATGGTCATACTCCTGTAAACGAGTGAACTCCAAATAATTGGCGGACGGTGGTCGATCACCCTGTCAAAGGTGAAAGATCATCCTTCGTAGTTGAAAGAACTTAGAAGTGTTTCCTTTCTGGGAATATGTAGATTCGACACGACTCCAAATATTCGCAGCAGTATCTATGAATAGATAATTACGTGCAATTTTCTCTTGCATGTAATTAATTCACCATGACATAACCAAGGAGTTCTCTGATCACCATTGTGCCCGCGTGGACACAGTCTTCTCTGGCTCCTTAATAATCACGTTAACATAGACAAACAAACTACTCTTAAGGGCCATTGCGATAGATCGAGACCAGGATAAATATTTGTTGTATCAAGACGAATCGTTGTAATCTGGGACGTCATATGAGCATGCCCAACCCAGGTAGATCCAGCGGGTTGTGAGACGTCTCGAGAATCAACCACGCTAGACATAATGAACTCAGAGAACAAAGAAACGCCGGAGAATTTCGGAGTATGTCAAAAACTGCCACCGGAAGATCGCCGAAAAAGGGTTGTCGGAAAATATGTCGGACACCACCAGTAGGACTGTTTGGGATCCTAGAGCAATAGATCCTTGAGTGTTGAAGTCAAAAAAGGCTTGAAGGAGTAGGTAGAGTTCTTTTCATGAGTGGAAGAAAATTGAGAGGTTGAACCTTAGATCAACAATATTGGAAAATCTAGTGAAGTGATTAATTGATCCCTTAGTATAAGGTAGAGGAGGGAAAAACAAAGCTTAAACTTTTCTAGGGGAAAATCAAAGCTTAAATTTAGCAGTGCAAGAAGGACAGATGACTGTGTTATTAAGTTTGGTGTTCAAGATATTTCCCATATTGAGTGTTTTAAATATCTTGGATCGATAGTTCAAAAAGATGGTGGTATTGATAAAGATGTGACACATATAATCCAAGCGGGTTGGTTGAAATGGAGAGGCGCGTCAGGGATCTTATGTGATCGTAAAGTACCATTAAAACTTAAGGGCAAGTTTTACCGTATTGTAATTAGACCAGCGATGCTCTATGGTTTTGGCTGTTGGGCAGTGTATTGTGTACATGAGCAAAAAATGGGAGTTGCGGAGATGAGAATGCTTAGGTGGATGTGTGGAAACACGAGATTGGATAAAATTCGGAATGAATATATCAGGGATAAGACATGAGTAGCACCAATTGCAGAGAAGATGCGAGAAGCTCGAGTAAGATGGTTTGGACACTTATAGAGGAGACCATTAGAGGCACATGTTAGGCGTTGTGAGAGTCTAGTCACTAGGCATGTTAAACGAGGGAGGGGTAGATCAATAAAGACTTGAAATGAAACTAAAAGGAAAGACATGGTGTACTTAGGCATTAGTGAGATTATGACAAAAGATGGGGCACAATGGTGACAAAGGATCCATATAGCAGACCCCACTATAGTGGGATAAAGTCTTTAGTGTTGTTGTTGTAAACTTTATACCGAGAATTGATTGAATCTTTATTATATTTAAGTTCTTCTAGACCAGATATTATATTTGTTGTATGTTTATGTGCTTACTTTCAACAAATCTTCAAGAGTCTCATTTAATAGTTGTTAAACTCATTTTTAGATATTTGATAGACATATCTTGATTAGGATTGTGGTATCCTCACAATGATTTATTTATTTTTTATGGCTACTCTGATTCTGGTTATGCATGTTGTTCTTTAGATCGCAAGAGCACTAGTGACACTTGTCATTTCTTAGGGTCTTCACTTATGTCATGGTCAAGTAGAAAACCGAATTCTGTTTCTCTCCCCACCGCCGAGGTCGAGTATATCGAATTTGGTAACTATTGCGCACAAGCTTTATAGATGGCTCAAACACTAGAGGATTTTGGAGTTCATCTTAATACCGTAGAACTAAAGTGTGAGAACAAAAATGCTGTCGATCTAACAAACATTTTGGTTCACCACTCTAAATCCAAGCACATTGGTGTTAGACACCACTTTAATCATGATCATATAAAGAAAGAAAAGGTTTGAGGAAGCTTTATTGGTGTTAGAAATTAGATGTGGAAAGGCCCAAAGAAAGTCCCATCTAGGGTCCCTTATGTATTAGTCACACATTTTAGATTGGGATTGCTTTCCCTCTTTCTCTTCCTATATTAATGTACAAATACTTGTATTTATACATAGAGTGGGAGATTGATAAAATTTCTTTTTATTTCTCATTTTTCTGGTATTTTCAACATGGTATCAGAGTGATCCGGTCCTCTATTTTCCTGCTACGGGTTCCTCTCACGCCTATTTGGGCGGTTAGAACATTTCTAACTGTAGGTCTCTCCCTTCTCCTCTCCCGTGGTTTCTTCCCCTTCTCCATTCCCTTGTTTTATAGTTCTCTCCTCTGACAAGTGCTCCCCCTCTTCTCTTCTCGTCGCGATCCGCTCTTCTTACCGCACGGCTTCTATGCTCTTCTTGCGACTTCCTACTTTGCTCGCTATTATTGCAACGTCTTGCTACAAAGCACGGATACTTAAAAATGGTCTACGTATCGACTTGAACGCGTACCAGATACGGGAAATGCCCGGAAACACGCGGAAACGCGTTTCCGAAACTCCAGGAAACGGATTTTTTTTAAAAAATATATTTTATTTTCGGAATCGCGTATCCTGCAAGGGGGATACGCGATTCCGTGAGATATACAGCTCGCGTATTTCATTTTACGCATTAGGTTTTCCTGTTCCGCTCCCGATCCCGCCGGCGTTTCGCTCCCGATTCCGCCGATCCTGCAGGTACTCCTTCTTCTTCTCCTACTTCTTCTGCTTCTTCTTCTCCTCCTTCTTATGCTTCTTCTTTTGCTTCTTCTTCTTCTTGTGCTTCTTCTTCTTCTCCTGCTTCTTCTTCTCCTCCTTCTTCTTCTCCTCCTCCACCTTCTCCTCGTTCTTCTTCTTCTTTCTTCTCCTATTTCTCCTTCTTCTCCTGCTTCTCCTTCTTCTCCTGCTTCTCCTGCTTCTCCTCCTTCTCCTCCTTCTTCTCCTGCTTCTTCTTTCTCCTCCTTCTTCTCCTGCTGCTTCTTCTTCTTCGCCTCCTCCTGCTTCTTCTTCTTCTCCTGCTTCTCCTTCTTCTCTCCTTCTTCTCCTGCTTCTCCTCCTCCTTCTTCTTCTTCTTCTTTTCTTGCTTTTCTTTCTCCTTCTTCTTCTCCCCCTTCTTCTCCTGTTTCTTCTTCTTCTCCTGGTTTTTCTTTCTGCATCATATTAATATCCAATATATGCCTAAAAACATTGCTAAGTACATCTACATCTGTATTCTCTACATGTTACTAAGTAATCTAATTTTGCTTATGGTATTTACATTGATAATCTCCCAACAACTCCAACTCAAACAAGTAATGGAGATGAGATTTTCCCCTTGCCTTTGATGGCTTTCCTTCCACAAAACTTGAGTTCTTAATGTTAGCACCATGTTAAACTGATGTGATCTATGTAGCACTTAGAATAGTAACAAATGCGTGTAGCTAGGATTTTCCACTCAACAGTTAATCTATTGTTATACAAAAAAATTGTGTAGCTAGGAATTTCTCACGTGATCCAATTTTATTATGAGTTTGTTAACATTGTTTGTTATGAATTTCATTGTTGTTTATTTATGTCTTTATCTTTCATAACATGGATTCAAGTAGTGGCATTATATGAAATGTCAATGATATATAATATAGTCTTATTAATTTTTTTCGTTACAATTCAAGATATGTACAAATGATTTGTTAGTTGTCTTATTCTTATATTAATTAATACTTATATTAAAATAAGTAAAATTAATTAAAAACGTTTCCCGTTTCCTAGTTTTTTTAAAAATCATATTTCCAGTATCCGTTTCGTATCGTAACCCGTATCCCGTTTCCGACCCCGTGCTACATATACATCTTGCTCCTCTAGCCACATTTTTTCAGTTTGCTGGGCTCCTGCTGTCTTCTATCGGTTGTCGCTTTCTTAACCGCACCTCGTCATGCCTTCTTTGGCTGAGCTCGCAGGACTTTTGCTGCCTTTTGTGCCCATTCTTCTGCTTGCTGCCCTTGCGGTATTCCTAGGCTTGTCGTCGTTCCTCTCCATTTTGTGCCGCCGTCTCACACTGTCTGTCTTCTCGCGCGGCCTGCCTTCTCGCCAGTTCTTTGCCGCCAGCTGCTTAGCTCGCATGCCTTTTCTCACATGGCCTGCCTCATCTCGACTGTGTGCTGCCTTCTCACGCGGCCTGTCTCTGCCCGCTTCACAACTCACTCCTATCTCTGCCACCTCTCCCTTGCATCCTCCTGCTCTGCTCGCAGCCTCTTATTCTTTGTCGTCTGCTACTTGCCACCATTCCTCCCCGCTTCGCTGCTTGCCGCCATTTCTCTTCTCGCGCGGTCTGTCTTTGCCGCCGTTCTTCTCCGCTTCTGTGCGCTGCCTTCTTGCCACGACTCTTCCTGCCTAGTCGTGGTCGTCGTTCTGTGCCTAGCCGCACCAGGGTGTTGCTCCAGCTGCTTCAGCTCCTACCCGCTTATCTCTCCTGTCGAGCCGCCAGTCCGGCTGCTTCTCGCAGGTTTTTTTCTTATGTTCCTCTAGCCTCCTTTGAGCTCTATGACGTCTACTGATGTGCCTTTTCTTCCTGCTCATGTTGCGCTACCAATTCCTGAAGTCCGTGATGAGCTACAGATCACTACTATTTCTATAAGTGGGAAGAAAAATTTTGTTGTGCGGTGCATTCCATCCCTCGTATTCTTCAGTCTAAGAGCTTTTGCATCATGTCACTAAGGATACCTCTTCTGGCTTCTGCTCCCACTAACGACTGCTTCGTGATGATGGTCGTGTCCAGACATGGCTCCTCAATTTCTTGGATGATAAATCTTATCGTATGACCATGTATCATGAGACAGCCAAGGCTATGTGGGATGAACTCCATTCCTTCTATTCCGGCATGGATAGTCTTCAATAGCTGTTTGACATCATCACGGATCTTCAATCTCTCGACTTAAGAGGGGCTGATGACTTAACCTCATTTGTTGCTTGGTCTAAAACTTTGGTTGAGGCATGGATTCAACATCAACCTCCTACCACTGATCTTGCTGCTTAGCGTGCTCAAAAAGAAGCTGTTGGTATTACCATGATGATGACTCGCGTTTCACCTCATCTTCACACTGTTCGGGCTCAGATACTCTCCTCCTCCATTATTCTCTCGCTCTCCGATGTTTGCTTCATGTTGTTGAACGTGACACCATCCCCCGATTCTTCCAGGCCTCCTTCTCCAGCTCTTCTCCAACACTCAGTTGTCTCTCACCCCCCTCCCTCATCTACCAGAGGAGGCCGCACCGGTTACCGTGGGAGGGGACATTATTGCCACCTCGATTCAAGTGCACTCATTATGGCAGGAATGGACATCTTGAAGCCACTTGTTATCGTAAAAATGGGCTTCCTCCTCCGCCTAATGTCTATGTTGCTGCTGTCACATCTTTTTGCCACTATCGCCAATATTGCAACCATGCGCCTCGAGCTCCAATATCTTCATAGGTTACTCAATCTTCCGTCTGGATCTGTTGCCTCTATCTCCAATAAAGGTACCACTTGTCTCTCCACTAGTTCACGATGGATTGTGGACTCTGGTTCCACTCGCCATATCACTTCGTAAAAACCACCTCAGTACTTGACATCTTCACATCCCAAGTTTATCACAGTGGTCAATGGTGACACCGCTCCTATCTCCGGCTCTGCTGATATGCCTCCCAACCCCTCTATCTCTCTTCGCTCGGTTCTTCATGTCCCGGACTCTCCTTTCAATCTACTTTATGTTAGTCGTCTCACTGAAGATATTGACTGCTCTGTGACCTTCACATCTTCTTCTTTTGTGATGCAGGATCGACAGACGCAGACTATTATTGGTAAAAGACGATTGTGTAACGGGCTCTACCTTCTGGACATTTCGCCCACCATTCTCTCATCTGTCACATATGAAGCATGACATCGACGTCTTGGGCATGCTCATCTTCTAATTCTCAAGAAGACTCTTCCTGACCTCCCTCTCCTTGCTTTTACTCCACACTGTACTCGGACCGATGCTCCTTTTGATTTAGTGCATTCGATGTTTGGGGCCCATATAAAATTGCTAGTCTTTCTGGTTATCGCTATTTCATTACGTTTATTGATGATTATTCTCGTATGACGTGGTTATACATACTTTGGGATCACTCTGACTTAACTAGTGTGTCTTAGGCTTTTATTGTTGAGACTCGTACTCAATCTTCCTGCATAATTAAAACGAATCGTATGGACAATGCTCGTGAATACACTAGTCATGCGTTTGATGATCTCTGTACTGAGTTTGGGATCATCCATCATACATCTTGTGCTTATACTCCCCAACAGAATGATGTAGTTGAGCGCAAAAATACACATTCTTTATTTTGCTCTCTCCCTCGTATTTCCAATGCAGGTTCCAAAGGCTTATTGACACTTTGCAGTATCTACGACATGCTATCTCATCAATCGCCTGCCCTCCATTCTCAACTTTGCCACTCCGTTTAGTCTTCTCTTTCCCTCCTTAACGCTTTTTTCTCTTACACCTCGGGTATTTGATTGTACCTACTATGTTCATACTCTTGACCCTTCTAATGGCAAGCTTGGTTCTCGGGCTACCAAATATATGTTCGTTGGTTACTCCCGAACTCAAAAAGGCTATGTGATACGAACTGAATATTTGATTAGGTACGAGGTATTACAATCAAGAAGAATGACTATGAGAGGAGGGAGCTGGAGGAGAGGAGGAGAGGAAGGGGATGAGAAGAGGAGGAAGATATTTAGGGAGCAACCCTAATCCCAAAACATCCAAGCATACCTAATAAGATAGTCTTCCCCCTCTTATATACATGAGGGGGTGCGAAAACAAAACAAACAACTAATGCTGAATTAAAGATAACGGGCCGGCGCGCGCAATCGTACCAATGCCGGCGTCTGGAAAAACTGCCTTGTCCTCAAGGCAGTGGTCAGTGATCTGGCGGCGGACGGTCCGTGGCGGCAACAGTGCCTGAGGGGCCGGCCCCCCAGGGGTTCCCGAGGGACCCGAAGCCCTCCCAGGTAACTTCCGGGTCACAGTCGCCGATGATGGCGTGAAACTCTTTGACAGAGCAAACATGCGCAGGGGAGTATGGCTGACGGCAACGGAAGCACAGGCCCCTGCTGCAAAGGTCATTGTACTCGCTGTTGGAGAGGCGCTGGGGCGGAGGCCGTCCAGGGCGCTGATTCCCGTGTCCTGGTCGTGGCGGGACTGTCGGTGGTCGACCCTGCAGAAGGCCCGCCAGCGGGACGGTTGGCCGCGGGTAGATGTCGGTCTCAACCAAGCGGGCGAAGTCGAGAGCATCAGAGAGCGTCCGCGGATTGTGCGTGCGGAGGCGGGAGCGGATAGTGGGGAGGAGGCCTTGCTTGAAGAAAGCAAGGTAGTGATCCGGCGGAAGGCCCGGAACGTGGGTCACCAACGTAACAAACTCATCAAAGTATTCCTCCAAGGAGGCCGATTTCCGCACGCCACACAGACGCTCGATAGCGGAGCCGGTGTAGCGGAAGTCGTAACGGCCAATCATTTCTTGCTTCAAATCTGCCCAAGTAAGGGCGGGGTTGGACTGGAGGAGCCAACGAGCCCAATGAAGAGTCGAGCCATCCAAGCCGACGAAGACGTGGGCGACTTTGTCCTGCTCAAGAGTGGAATGTAGGTCGAAAAATTGTTCCGCCTTGGCGATCCACCCCATCGGTTCTACGCCGGTGAAGGACGGAATGTCGAGGGAGAGGGCAGGGCGACTTGCCTGGGGCAACGGTAGCGGAGCAGCCGGTGGAGTGTCAAGCGCTGGGGGTTGCCCTAAGATAGACGCCACTGCGGAGGATTCCGCCTTAGAGGCAGTGGCCGGCGCCACCAGGGAGTCCAGGCGAGTGAGGATGGCAGACAGGAAGGCGTGGAGAGAGGCGATGGATTGGTCCTGTGCGTCGAGGTGACGAGCGATGGCGTTTTAAAAAAATCAATGGGGTCAGCGGGGTTGTCGGGATGCAGGCGGTTGGAGCGGGCCATGGGCGGGGGCGAATCCGAGGCGATGCAGGAGCAAGGCGACGTGGCCGGCGCTGGCGCGGTCGATGTCGCGACTAAAATCGCGGAAGTGGAGTGACGCGATGGTTTGCGATGCGGCGGGCGCTGGCGAGGCGAGGCGGGCGCGATGGGCGAAGTGGGCGATGGAGATGCGACCGATGACCGGCAAGGCGACAACGAGGCGTCGCGGCGCTGGCGATGCGGCAACGGGGCGTGTCGGGCGATGTCGCGATGCGGCCGCTGGGCGACATGGCGAAATGGGTGAGGGCAACCACTGGGTGATGTCGCGGGCTTCTCCGGCGGCGATGTTGCGGGCGGAGCGGCAGGTCGGACCAAATGATACAAACTGAATATTTGATTAGGTACGAGGTATTACAATCAAGAAGAATGACTATGGGAGGAGGGAGCCGGAGGAGAGGAGGAGAGGAAGGGGATGAGAAGAGGAGGAGAGGAAGGGGATGAGAAGAGGAGGAAGATACTTAGGGAGCAACCCTAATCCGAAAACATCCAAGCATACCAAATAAGATAGTCTTCCCCCTCTTATATACATGAGGGGGTGCGAAAACAAAACAAACAACTAATGCTGAATTAAAGATAACGGGCCGACGCGCGCAATCGTAACACTATGTGTGCTAGTCTCCTACTGAGTTCAAGGTTGTTATATCTGCTGATGTTACTGATGGAAAAAATTTCAGATTTAATTAAAAAGATATTCTCCGAATCCATATTCTACAAATGCAAGTGTACATTATCGATTATAGCATATGATATAGAAAATACCAAGGTCGTATTAGATCCGAGAGTGTCGATTACTTCTACTTTGAGAAAATCGCTATTATCTTATCAATTCAGTTTTGAGTTGGTTTTTGCGAGTAAAAGAAAAGATTACGAATAAAAATGAAGATTCGAACTATTTTTTTAAAAACTAGCACTCGATCTCGACTCACCTCGACATGAGAATAACCAAAGGAAAATAAAAGCTCTAATTCTCTTTAATAAAATATTTTGACCGTAAGGTTCCCGAAATATGGGCTCTCCTCTCTCGAGAATTACCCAACTGAGTTTAAGTTAATCGGCCGAACTTTTGTTCTCAAACCAACACCTAAAACTCGCTTTCTATTATGAACCCTGAAATAGGGAGAATTACGTCGTCCTCTCTCGAGGGCTACATACAAATTCTCTTTACCCTTGAACGATCAATTCGTACGAGAGCCTCTCGGCTAACTTAAGTACGAAAACAGAAATGATAATCACATATCAAAAATATGATCTCATTCAATAAAAATCAGAGGTAAACCAAAAATATTTCACCAAAGAGAAAAAGGAAATTACGATTAAAACATGATTATCTTATCCTCAGATTGTCTCGATCTAGTACTAACAAAAAATTAGCTACTCATAACGGTAGAGGAATTCATAGATAAATAAAAGAAGTGTTTGATAGTAAAAGAAGAGAGTAATGTAAGAGAACAAGAAAACTTAATTTTATTGCTATTGAAGAGAAATTACAAGGAGAGAAATTTAAAGATCAGTAAATTAGAAAATAAAAACAACAACAATTATAGCAGAACACACCAAACTCCTCGGAAAAAATATCAGTAGTCTCTAATCATGGCTCTGGATGATCTTATAGACAAGGAGTATGAAGGTGGAGGGGTAGAAGAAGAGTTGAAAGGCCACATTATGAGGGAGAGAAAAATGCGTAGTCAACATTAAATGAGAGTTCTAGAGGACAGCAATATGAAAGGAAGAATATGAAGAGGTGGCATGATGTCGCAGCATGGGATGGAAAAAATATTAAAGAAATTTAATGCATGAGGTTTAGCATAAATATTGGTGGCGTGGAAATGAAGAGGAGATGAATAGGTTTGCATGGGAGGTGAAATGAATGGGCGGCAATGAAAAGATGGAGGGAGGGGTTCAGCCATATGGAATAAATTGATGTATTAATATTAATGAAAATTGGGAGTCCAAGGCAGCAACATTAATGGGGTTCAATATTGAAGAGGAAATGTAGCAGCATGGGCTAATAACACCTGAGATTTGGTTTCTCTTCCTCCGGGGCAGACTTGCGTTGGATGTAAATGAGTCTTTGCAATCAAACATGCTCCTGATGAGACAATTGACTGTCTCAAGGCTCGTCTGGTGGCTCATGGGTTTACTCAGCAACAATGTTTTGATTATGACGAGACCTTTTCTCATGTTGCCAAGTTGAACATTGTTCGTGTCCTAATTTCTTTGGTTGTACATCGTTATTGGCCTTTACTTTAATTAGATGTCAAAAATGTTTTTCTCAATGAAGACCTTCAAGAAATTGTCTACATACACTTGCCTCCCGGGTTTGAGACTATGGGGGAGTCACTTGTCTATCACCTCAAGAAATCAATTTATGGTCTCAAACAGTCTCCTCGTGTATGGTTTGACAAGTTCAGTAAGGTTGTTCGTGATGTTGGATTTAGTTGGAGCTCGATAGACTTTTCTCTCTTTACTCGTCATCAAACAACAGACACAATGCTTCTCTTATTCTATGTCGATGACATTATGATCACAAGAGATAGATTTCAAAAGAATACAAATTGTCAAACAACACCTGAATTCAGTTTTTCAAACTAAAGATTTGGGGAATCTTCGGTACATCCTTGTCCTAGAGGTTGCAAGACGCCCTGATGACCTTGTTCTATCCCAACGAAAGTACTGTCTTGATCTTCTTCATGACGCTGACTATTCTGGATGCAAGCCTATTGATATTTCTGTGGATGTCAATCACAAGCTCTGCGCTCATGCCTCCGAGACCGATCTACTGCTTCCAAATCCAGAGTTTTATCAACGACTTGTAGGAAAGTTGATTTATCTTATAGTTACAAGACCAGATATCTCATTTGCTGTTGGAGTTATCATTCGTTTCATGCATTCTCCACAGATGTCTCACCTCCAGGCTATCAAGAGCATCTTAAGATATTTAAAGAAAGCCTCTTGACAAGGGCTTGTATAAAAAATCTCTTCTTCTACTCCGACGCTGGTTTATTATTTAAATGCTGATTATGCTGACTCCCTGGATGATCGACGTTCAACAAGTGTATTATGTACTTATTTCAGAGGACACCTTATTACCTGACGCAACAAGAAACAATCCGTGGTTGCTCGCTCTTCAGCCGAAGGCGAGTATCGTTCGATGGTGTCTGTTGTATCTGAGCTAACATGGTTAGAAAGTCTCCTTATTACAAGCATAATGCTTACACTCGGCTAGGAAACAGGGCGAGTGGCGAGTCCCAGCTTCACCAGGCACTCACCACCCCCAGAAGAGCAGGAATAACCTGGCCGACTCGCCTATGTGTGTTTTCCCAGGGAACCCTCTTTTGACTTGCCTTTAACCACTCCAAACAGTGGGATTTCGTTGTTGGCAGACCAATTTGGGCTGCATCTAGTAAAAAAAGGCGGGATTCCGCTATCCGCAGACCATTCTTGAAAAACTATAAATAGACTCCAAGGGTATCTTTGGAGAGGACCCCTTTGGTTTTTCTCTCCTTTGTTTGATTCCGGTTGGCTGGAGCTTCCACACCGTTTACCGTAGTTTTTGGGTGAACAGTTTGGTGCTCCACAGTGCCCTCCAAGGAGCCTAACTAAGCATTGGCTAGGGATGAGAAACTCTCTTCGATCTTCCGGATGTGTGGCGGCACCTTCTCGCTGCAGCTCAGAGGCCTGTTTCTTAATTCTAAGTACCCGGTCAAGCGTTCTAATTTGGGAGAAATAAGTGCAAGTTCCTCCATCGGTCCGAATTCCTCCTTGAACCGTGGTTTTCGGGTTCAACATTCTAGTGCGGTGAGCGTGGACCGTAGCTTGCACAGAAAATCCTGAGTGAGTCCCATGGCCGGAGGCGAGGAACGAGGAGACTACCTTGGCGAGTCGCCCAACTTGGACGACATCGTGAGGAAGAGTGACTTTGTTGAGTTTACGAAGATGATCATGGGTTCTTCACGCCCTTACCCCGCGAGGCAAATGCTCGACGCTAGTGGTCCCTGTACTCGCACCCTAGTCCCTAGGAGAGGAGGCCCAAGGCAAGAGACCGGGGAAGGAGGTGGCGATAGTGGGTGGGGGGAGCCGAACCTCCCTAGTCGAGAGCTCTTCCCGAGCCCTCCGAGTGCCAGTCGCCAAAGTGAGGTCATGGCGCAAGTCGAATTGGCTCGCCCTATAGGGGGAGGAAGCCCATTCAGTGAGCTGATCGTTTTGGCCCTGGTTCTAGAGGGGTTCAGGGAGCCGGAGATGTCCTACTACACTAGTAAAGACGATTATGTCCAACACCTTCAGTGGTTTGAGGACGCGGTCTCTATCAGGTTGATGTCCGACGCATTCAAGTGTCTCTTCTTTGTTATCACACTCAAAGGGAAAGCCAGGGACTGGTTCCACCAGCTCCCCTCCGGATCCATCTATATCTTCGAGGATCCGCGTCAGTGTTTCCAGTTGCGTTTCTCAACATCCAAAAAGAGGAAGAATGGGCAAAGACCTTCTTTCGGATCAAGCAAGGTCTAGAGGAGACGTTGTGAAGCTATATAGATCGGTTTCAAGAGGAGGTCCTTCTTGTTCATGAAGTGCCTAGGTACACTCTGCAGCTTGCATTCACCCTCGGGCTGCGCCAGGGTTTTTTCAGGATGGAGGTGAACCGTGATCCCCCCTTGTCTTTCGAGGAGCTGATGGAAAGGGAGACAAAAGAGATTGAAGGGGAAGCTGCGAACACTGCGTTTGCAAGGAAGTTGGCTAAGCTAGGGGAGAAAGAGGCGAAGGAGCATGGAGGTTTCAGGCCGCAAGATGGGAGAAGGGAGGAGCCAAGGGTGCATGGTTTTCAGGGGCCCTACAGAGGACAAGAGCCAAGATGGGGGTTTCAGGAGCATGTCAATCGAACAGCTTGGAGGCTGCTGGAAGGGCCTGTTCTGGGCCAGGGAAGAGGGATTGCCCAGGGTGTGGGGAACTTTTATCGAGGACAAGGGCGGTTCAACCCTCCGGGGTGGAGACCGTGAGACCATTCTTGAAAAACTATAAATAAGCTCACAAGGACACCTTTGGATAGGACCCTTTCTTTGTCCTTTCTCTCCTCTGGTTGATCCTGGTTGGCTGTAGCTTCTACACTGTTTGTCGTAGTTTTCGGGTGGATAGTTTGGTGCTCCACAATGCTCTTCAAGGTGCCCAACTCGACATCGGCTAGGGAGGGGAAACTCTCTTCAATATTACGGGTGTGTGGAGGGACCTCCTCGCTGCAGCTCAGGGGTCTGTTTCTTTATTCTAAGTAACCGGTCAGACGTTCTAACTTGGGATAAATAAGTGCAAGTTACCTGCTGCGACTGGAGAAGAAATGCGAATAAGCACGAGACAAGATTGCATTAATCAAGAACACAGATACAATCCGGAGCGAACTCCGACCAGGATCATGGAGGTTGGGTCCTCCAATGATCCCTCTCTCAAATGAGAGCCCAAAACCCTAAAGATCCAAAGATGAGCAAACATCTAAACCTCTCCCCCTTATATAGATGAGGTATGAAAAACATTACATAATTTGTATTAAATGATTAACAATAATTAGTTAATTAATACTAATTAATCACACCAAATAATTAAGGCGGTTTCCATTTGTGTGCTCTGACGGTCACAGCGAGGCGTAGTCGCTCCGGTGTAAGCTTGAGGGTAACATTCCCTCGCCCTTGAAAATCGACCTTGCCCTCATGATCGAGCATTAAAGGTTTGTAGGGATCTTTAAGAATAGGGGGAACATATAATTTGTGGTTGCGGTTAGGGAAAGATGGGACCAGTTAGAGAGGGGAAATGGGGGTGAGATCTGTTTTGTGAAATGAAATTGGAGGAGAGGAGAGAGGGTGACAACTAATGAGAGGGTGAGATGGGTCACGGTGAGAGAAAAGAAAAAGGAAAAGATGTGATAAAGCCTGGATTGGCGTTTTGTGGGGGCAACGACGGATGTTAGAAAAATAAATGGAAAAAACGTAAGTAGAGGAGGCGTGTGGGTATGGAGGAAGGACATGTGCGGGGCTCGAGGACGGTAGGCAAACGGGCCTGCATGGAAGCCGGGGAATGGAAACACTGCGTCAAATGACAGGTGAAGCAGTGACGAAGTGGGAGCTGCACCCAGCGGAAGGAGTGACTGAGACCGAACATGTCGCATGGGCGCTATGAGCGACGAAGCGGGGCAAAGCGACGATCGAGAGCTGGTTAGGATGGCTTTGGCCCGGATCCGAGTCGCTGCGGTGGTCGGTGCCCTCAGGGCGTGGTCGAACACGCCAGGCTGAGGGGGAAGCGGCGGGGAGCCGGGATCGATCGCATCAGACCAACAACGGTTGTCGATGGAGGACGAAGGTGCCGCCAGTGAGGAAACCACGCGTATGTCCCGATTGACTGTGATACTGCAGAGTAGGGTGAGAATGTCGTGCAGCTTGGCAGTATTCTGATCGAGCCGAGTGAAGAGGTTGTGGAGGTGGCTGTCCATCATAGCATGATCCCCGATGGCTTCGAACAAGCGGACAGGGGCGGCATGTCGGACCATTGTTACGACTAGAGAAGAAATAACAGGCATGAGACAAGATTGCACTAATCAAGAACACTGATACAATCCGGAGCAAACTCCGGCCAAGATCAAGGAGGCTGGGTCCTCCAATGATCCCTCTCTCAAATGAGGCCCAAAACCCTAAAGATCCAAAGATGAGCAAACATCTAAACCCCTCCCCCTTATATAGATGAGGGAGGGAAAACATTACAGGAAATAAGATTAATTAATATGGCTTAACTAATACTAATTAATTAACAACAATTAATTAATTAGTACCAATTAATCACACAAAATAATTAAAGCGGTTTCCATATGCGCGCTCTGGTGGTTACGGCGAGACGTAGTCGTTCCGATCTAAGCATGAGAGTAACATTACCCCATTGGTCCGAACTCCTTGAACCGTGGTTTCCGGGCATTACAAGAACATTATTTCCTGATGGTTGAGTTGCAAATCATCCAAATTGTTGTTTAAAATCTCCACGTGATATATCTTTCTTGCTTAGCTAATTCTAAAATCATACATTTATGAACATCTTTTTAACGGAAAGACATCTCTTGGTTTATAATTCCATTTTTTTTGGTTTGAAAAAACTAATCTTTCCAATGATAATGTGTCATGCTTATCCTTCATTATGTTGTGCTCTTATGTTTTACATGACTATTCTTTTATGAGAGATCAAGTGCTTTTCACAATTATTTATCTCATGTCTTTCTGATGCGGACCAGAGATGAGGACGAGCTTTGGGCCCATTCGGGGCTGATTTGACGACTTATCATATATGACATGCCCGGATCCACGATCCGATTCCGTAGATGCATCCGGATTCGCGTTGCGAATCATTTCATATATAACTTTGTACTTTTTGGTTTTAATTTCATGCAGTTTTGGCCCCGAGACCAATGACCAATCATAGCCGTTAATTACAGGTGCCTTAATTTTATTTCTTATAAATAGGATATGTAGGGCTGCCATCATCTTCATTGCTGAAATTTGGAGACTTCTCTTCCTCATTTCCGGTGATCTCTCCTCGGTGCCGATTCTGTAGAACACCTTGGTGACGACTCCTTGTGTAATGTTTTGTATCTTGGTATTTTTCCTCCTCCCCCACCCTCATCCTTCCCTTTTTTGTTGTCCAGCCCCTACAAACAGCCACTGCCCCTATTTTTCCTACACATCCAGCCAGCCGCTTCCCTGAAAACCACCCCTTCAATCTGCTGTCTAGCCTCCTACAAGCCGTCGGCCACCATCTGGACCCCATCCAGCCGCCCCAACCTCAGCCCAGCACAGCCGCCACCTCCTACTCCTCTCAGAGCCGCCGACCGCCCTTCCCCTTGCAACAGGCCGCTGACCTTGCTGTTTTCCCAGGCACAGCCAGCCGGCCAGATCCAAAACCGGCTTACTTTCCTGTTTCCCCTAGATTCGGTTACCACTACCCTCAGCCACCACCACCCTCCACCCTTCCTGCCACCGCCACTCCACCACCCAGATTTGGGACATTTCAGCCTAGATTTACTGCTCCCTACCCTTTATTTGCTGCCGCCTATTCTATAACCCGTGGATCCACTTCCCAACACCCGATCATCGCCAAATTTGTCCAGTTCTGGGTATTTTAGCCCGATTCTAGCCATCCCCTGCCCCGATCCTAGCCTCCTAATCCCCATCCAGCCCTCCCCTTACCCGGTTCGACCCACCGACCACCAGAATCTCTCTTTGAGCCCTCCAACATTCAGATCTGTTTCATTGACAACAACTCTAATATTTGTGTTGTGTTTTGTATTGGTTTGTTAGGTTGTAAACATTGTTATGATTTTAGATTATTACATGTTGTTGGGATTTTCTGTTCATTATAGTATTTTGCTCTCAGATTATTTTCTAACTGCAGGAAGGGTTTATTCGCCGCGCGCTCGTGCTTTGGCACTCCACGCGGAGGAAAGGCTAAGTTTGCTTCGCTCTAATTAAAATATTTGCCTTGCTGTGAATGATTTGCGTGAGATGTTGAAATTTATTTTCTAACATGTGATCTAATCGTCGGATTTGCATATCATATAGGGTTAGTTCACCGAGTTTCCCGCCCGCCTATAGATTCGTCCTGAGTCAATTGGTATTGGAGCTAGGTTACACGCTCTCTTGATACGCAGTCGTAGAGTCTATAAGTTTTTCATTATGTCTAGGTATCGCAATTATTCCCCTCCTCACTTTGGAAGTCTCGAGTTCACTTGCACCTTCTCTCACCGAACCCCGTCAGGGAGATCCTCACGTTTCCCCGACGATTATTCTCGATCGCAGTACACTACTTTTAGAGACCGTGTTGACCCACCGACACGACCCCACTACACTAGGGACGACCAGTATGATGATTGTCGTCGTTCATATCCTTGCACGCAAGCGGATCGTGTTGACCCTTCAACACGACCCGATTACCTTAGGGATGACTATTATGAGGATCGTCGCCTTGAGAGAGATCTTGAGAGTCAGTTTCGTACTGTTGCCCCTTCCTCTGACGGCTCATCGAGTCCCGAGTCTTTCAGTTATTGGCTCGTGGATATGGAATATTATCTCGATCATTTTGAGTTATTTGGTGAGCAACGTGTCAAGTTTGCAAGATTTAGGCTCTTAGATCAGGTGAGAGCTTACTGGTCTAGCGTTGAGAGGACCCGCGAGCGAGACCATCTTCATCTAGTCTCTAGTTGGGTGGACATGAAGCGTACTTTGTGTCAGAGGTATCTACCTTCGTCGTATCAGAGTCGCTTGCTTGACCAATTATTTTCCTTCAGCAAGGATCAATGTCGGTCGCTGAGTACAAGGATTGCTTCGATGAGTTAGTTGTGAGGAGTAATATCCGAGAGAACCCAACCATGACCATTTCTCGATTTCGGTCTGGACTTCGATCTGACATTCGTACTAAGGTGATTTGTCATAGCTCGAAGTCGCTTGAGTCGACATATCAGCTCGCCCTTTGTTATGAGCAGTTTTTGAGATCCGCAAGAGCTGGTCGATTGAATCCTCATCTTGACCTCCGTCGTACGACCTCCTCCCACACCGAGGACACCACTTTGCCTATCATTGTTCCGTTAGACATGACTGAAGTGATACTCGATACGGATTGCTCTCACCTCAGTGAGTTGTTTAGTCCAGCGAGTGATCTATCTCTTATGTCTGACCCGTCTCTTGTGGCCCCGGCTGAGAGTGAGCCTGAGCGATCTATTGAGTCTGTAGTGTTGTGCCTCTTACCCACACCTCTTCTTCTACCATGCATCGGGGTAGTTATCACTTCTACGATAGACCCGTTTCTTGACCCCGCCCTGACAGACCCTTTCTTGAGGGTAGGTATATGCCCCTCAACCCTTCTCATTGTTCCGAGTCACGGCACGACCAAGGGCCCAGAACCTGGTGTTGAGCTCGTAGTAGCTCTGTCGCCCATTCACGGGGACACTACCCCTTACGATGGTACTCATATGGAGGATCTTGACCCTAGCGACGAGTTCTATGACGACCCCCCCCATATTGAGCCTCCTGACGAGCCTCCACATCCGGGTGAGGATGCGATTCAGGTGAGACGCTTGTTTATGAGTTCCGATTTATTGGCGCCTCTTCCATTATTGTCCCTGGCCTTTCCGCAGAGGATGGATATTGTGTGGAGCATTGAGTGTCTAGGGCATCATCTGTTCAAACTTCTCACTCTCGATGAGTTATGGGATGCACCACCTGCTGACCTCCCAGACGAGCTCTTTTTTTCGAGGATGCACCCCACACTCGAGAGTCACGTCTTCTAGTCGGCGTAGACGATTTTCATTCAGGCGGTCGTCTCATTCACGATTACTTTTCATACACACCTCATCTGAACGCTCGTCTCACACGGGATGAGTTTTTCGACACTCCCCCGAGAGAGCATCCTGATAGGTCACCTCCTGTGATAAATTTTCAGGTCATTATTAGATTTTTTCATAGAGTGCGTGCTGTGTCAGTCATGTGTCATTTGGATCATTTGCACGAGTCTGTTGAGACGTTTTGTCATCATTTGCATGAGTCTGTTGTGTTGTTTGTTCATCGTTTGCATGTGTGTCATGAGTCGGTCCGACAAATAATCCATATTGGTAATAAATCTTGTAAATCACATGTGGATGTTCATTGACAAGTGCAGGTACTTCATGAAGACGAGTAGGTGATGATGAGAATCTACGTTTTGAGGTTCCGTGCGAGGCTTGCTAAAAGTTTGAGTGTTCGGCGATGGGTCCCTACTCATTCTTGAGACGCATCGGGATAGATGCTTATGAACTGGACATCACCGCGAGCATGGGTACCCATACTGTGTTTAATGTCGATGATGAGAATCTTATAAATAGGATATGTAGGGCTGTCATCATCTTCATTGCTGAAATTTGGAGACTTCTCTTCCTCATTTCTGGTGATCTCTCTGCGATGCCGACTCCGTGGAACATCTTGGTGACGACTCCTTGGGTATGGTTTTGTATCTTGGTATTTTTCCTCCTCCCCCACCCTCCTTTCCTTTTTTTGCTGTCCAGCCCCTGCAAACAGCCACCGCCCCTGTTTTTCCCACACATCCAGCCAGCCGCCTCCCTGAAAACCCCCCTTCAACCTGCTGTCCGTCCTCCTACAAGCCCCGACCACCATCCAACCGCCCCAACCTCAGCCCAGCACAACCGCCACCTCCTCCTCCTCCCAGAGCCGTCGACCGCCATTTACCCTCCAACAGGCCGCTGGCCTTGCTGTTTTCCCAGGCACAACCAGCCGGCCACCTCCAAAACAGGCTTACTTTCCGGTTTCCCCTAGATCCGGTTACCACCACCCGCCTTAGCCTCCACCACCCTCCACCCCTCCTGCCACCGCCCCTCCACCACCCAGATTTGGGACGTTTCAGCCCAGATCTACTCCTCCCTACTCTCTATTTGCTGCCATCTATTCTCCAACCCGTGGATCCACTTCCCAACACCTGATCATCGGAAAATCTGTCCAGTTCTGGGTATTTTAGCCCGGTTCCAACCATCCCCCGCCCCGATCCAAGCCTCCTAATCCCCAACCCGCCCTCCCCTTACCCGGTCCGACCCACCGACCACTAGAATCCCTCTTTGAGCCCTCCAACGTTCAGATCTGTTTCATTGACAACAACCCTAATATTTGTGTTGTGTTTTGTATTGGTTTGTTAGGTTGTAAACATTGTTATGATTTTAGATTATTACATGTTGTTGGGATTTTCTGTTCATTATAGTATTTTGCTCTCGGATTATTTTCTAACTGTAGGAAGGGTTTATTCGCCGCGCGCTCGTGCTTTGACACTCCACGCGGAGGAAAGGCTTTGTTTGCTTCGCTCTAATTAAAATATTTGCCTTGCTGTGAATGATTTGCGTGAGATGTTGAAATTTATTTTCTAACATGTGATCTAACCGTCGGATTTGCATAGCATGTAGGGTTATGTCACCGAGTTACCCGCCTGCCTATAGATTCGTCCTGCGTCACTTTCCCCATTATGCATTATTATTCTCGATTACTTTTCCTCTGCATAATCTCTTGCTCGATCATGATTTCATTCTTCATAAGCAGATCTTGCTTGCATGATAACACTCCTCCACTTTTTGATAATACTAGTAGGAGGAGAATACATTGATAAATATAGAAAGTATGAAATCTAAGGGGAGTAAATTATCTAGAGATATCTAAGGAAAAGTGACGATCATACTACTTTGCATAGGGGGAGCACAAATGTAGGTAGAGTACACTTTTAACAAACGATTACACTTATGTACATGCTTATATCACTCTAAATTTTGATTTCACGATTATCATTTATCGTACATCCTATAATCAATACTCAAATACTAATGACTGATTTCTCATTGGAGGATTTGTCATTATTAAAAGGAAAAGTTTGTTGCAGGCTTGCAGCACTGCATCTTTTGTTTTGAGAATAACATATCCCAATATGTATTTCAACTACTTTTTTCTGTGTTTCTAGTGTATAGGTCAAACATGTATAATATCAGACTTTACAAGAGAGATTGCTGAGGACGATTTAAGGAGGTTGTGTTCTGAATTGAACACTATTGCACAGCGGTAAGCAATATCGTTGGCAGCAGTAGTCATTTGTATGAGACAGCTTGCACAAGACATTTGAATGAAGATTTGGCGGGAGCTGAAAGCCATTATTGTTTTTATTATATATGTTCTTACTATCAGGAGTAAGCTTTTATGTGATAACTAATATGTCAATTTATAATAAACTATTCGATACTTAACATGCAGTAAAATAATATGTGAAATTAGGATTCACATGCAATCTCGCGCAACCTAGGCAATGAATTTATAAAAGCTGATTTCTCTAGTCAAATAGGAAGAACATTTCTTGTTTCAACGTTACGTTGTTCATAAACGTGGCCTTATGTCGTGATTCTTCTAGGTTACTCCGAAAAAACAAAGATTTCCTCTTCATTAGTCAACAAGGCTTTCTTTCTCCGTTCCTCCTTGGGTACCATAGAGGAAAAAATTAGACATGCCCTTAAAATCGATATGTTTTAAAATTTTTTTCCAAAAAACAATTCATGAACTAGAAAAAAATTAATTGGTGGGAAGTTCAGGAACAAGATGGAGATCTCACCTTGATCCAATACCAGTAGAATAGCCGAGCAATGCAAATCCCGAAAGAAACAACCTTTTTTTGTCGGATTGTGAAACGACAAGTGCAGAGTCCTGTTCTTTGGTTTGGGAACGACGAACTAGCATATGAACTTTTACTCCACTGCAATCAAAGGAGGGAAATCGACATGGGAACTATGCAGGTCGTGTGACTCTTGCATGCGCTCCAAACAACGGAGACGGAAGATCAAGAACTCTAACTTGACGGTTTCTTCTCCTCTAGAGTTGCGACGCTTCCTCCATAGTTGAGCAGTAGTTTCTAACCTAGCGCGTGATCATAAGAAGAGGGTTATGCTGACATTATGACTAAGAGGCGTGTAGCATGAGTACAAACGTAAGTCATGGTTTCCAAGTATATAAGGAGTCTTAGGTTTAAAATTGAATGGCCAATTGGCCATATTACGAAAACGCTATTGCTCATAAAAAACACATTAACTTAGTTTGTTACGCCATCGCGAGTAATGAAATCGCACCGAAAATAATCCCATAAAAGTTCATTACATGAGATTGTTTACTATATTGATTAGCACATAAAATTAAACGTATAGAGTGCGGATACCTCAATTCGTCTATGCCACCAATCAAAAGTTACTCATTATCAGACCATGAAATTAAAATGAGAGGATTGATAAATTTCAGATGTTACAGTAGGATCATGTGAAAATGGAAGTGCAATGCCACTTATATAAATAAGCTCTCTACAACGGAGATGACTAACCGGTGTGATTGTGAATGATAAATATTATTATGATGAAAAGAGATGCATGACAGCTATATCCAAGTCGATGTATTGTGCAACTGTGCAATGGTGGAAGAATCTGAAAGCCCAAAGAACACTTGCTTGTAGAAGTGACATCAATAGTTGGGGCGAAACTTAAGCATCTTTTGACGATTTTACTTCGAATGACTTTGGATTTGATACACACTTGAGGCCCTTGGTGTGTGTTTTGGTCCTCCTGCTGATTACTGTCATTGTTCACTTGTTGGAGAAATTAGGTCGCAAAGAGATCCTGTAACCATAGACTTAAAGCATGCATACCCAATATTGATTGAGGTGGTTACGAAATGTGTTGCAGACGATCTCCAGCAAGTTGGAGATACTTCTATGGGGTTATATTTTGTTGAGGAGACTGTGGTGTCTGCTACAACATCACTGATTTCACTTTTGTTGGAGTTTGTAGACACTAGTGTTAGGTTTTTGGGGATGACACAACAGTTGTGCACGCAGCGGAAATAAGAACAAGAAATCCCAAACGAGTTCTGATCTAGCAATATTCATGAATCAAGAAGTAAAGCATGCTGTAATAAAATTACCTTTGAGGGATTGAGTCAAAACTCAACCTAGGTGCTCCAGAAAAATTCCAACCGGTCACTAGCGGCTTGAGTCTGGAGCGCAGAAAGTATATCCGCACCTCTACAGGAAATCCACACGATCGGGAGAACCCGTAACAACTTGTCGCACAAGTTCTAGGTCGGTAGAGGACACTCAGCGTCTCCACAGACTGCTAGGTCTGTTGAAGGAGAGGCGGCGACGACACTCGCCGGGATCGGGCTCGGTAACGGGATCGGCGAAACGCTTCCGTCGTCTTTTAGGGTTATCGGTCTTTCGCATAGTGACGGCTCGTGTGCTTAGACAGAAGGAATAATCGCACACTGTTCAAGCCCTAAAGTTTCCTATTTATACCCAAAGGGAATAAACAAAATAGCCCGTCGCCAAATGCAGATCCAGGACTTAGACAAAATAGACCTTCGGCCAGACAACAGTTTGTCTGGACGAATCGTCGAATATCTACAGGATATACGACGAATCGTCGAGTTTCAATTTATACTCGACGAATCGTTGAGTATCTTATAACATATACGACGAACTCAAAGCTCTCAACGCTTTCTGCGCCAAAGGCCAGATTCGTCGAACGACATTCGTCGAATGATATTCGTCGAACGGCATTCGTCGAACTGCATTCGTCGAACTTCATTCATCGAACGGCTTTCGTCGGAGTGCATTCGTCGAACTGCATTCGTCGGACTGCATTCGTCGAACTGCATTCGTCGAACTCATTCGTCGAACGACGCACGACTTCTGCGCCAAAGGCCAGATTCGTCGAATGGCGTTGAGTGAACACAATACACTCAACGCCAAAGTGCCATATTCGCCGAGTAAACCCTTTACTCTACGAAGACGTTAAGTACACTCAACGCACTCAACGCCTAAGACCCAGACTCGTCAAGTAAACTCCTTTACTCGACGAATCCCTGAGTGGACTCAACGCACTCAACGTTTAATTGCGACAGTCGACGAATCAACACTTGATACTCGACGAATCGGCGAGTCAACTCAACACACTCAACGCTATCATTCGACGAGTTAACACTTAACTCGACGAAATCGTTTCCTGGTCTCAACGCACTCAATGCTTTTGCCTTAGAATATTTCAGTCCCTTTTGCTCATCTTATGAGCTATACCATACAAATACAAACTCCCAATTTCTCTACAATCTTATGTGCAACCCTGATTGGCTCATACTGAGTTGACAGTGAGGCTACATGCTTGATCACTTCCAGATCACTATGGTAGTACCAACAGTCTCCCACTTGATTTAGAAAGTATCAAATAAAAACTTCACAAACAATGAGCGTCATCTAGCAATACATCATTGCTCCCCAAACAATAAGAGTATAAACTCATAAGCCATTGTGACCAATGTTACAGTGTTGTTATGTCCCTTCGTCCCTTACATCCGGATAGAACTAGAGGTATAGACCGTGTCACCCTCATAATTGTTCAATCCCTGTTTCTTGATCTAGAATGAACTTTCAAAAATTGGTGAGTTCAATATCATATATTGACTCAACTAAGCATGACCATGCATTTTCTCAGTCCCATTCCATCAAGGGGCCCATGGATGCAACTCATGTCATATAAGAGGACAAATCCCATCTCTGCTCATACGCAAACACCCAAATGATTTGTAACGTACCCAATAACCACCTTTATCATCCAACTTTCTCAAGACTAGACTTTTGATGGCATCAAAGCACGCTCTTCCTCACTCAGTGAGTGCTGTGACTTCAGGTCAAAGAACCACAAACACCATTGCCACTTGAGCCATACTTGTGATACGTTCATATAACAATCCACAAAGTATTCTCATGGTGGGTCTGTCCAGTACAACTTATTCATAACAAGTACCTATGTTATGACTTGATATCACAATATCATGATCTGTGAGGACGGGTCATCAGTCAACACACATGCTAGTCTTAAAGACATCATCATCGCCCTTAGCTTCTAAGATGAAACAATGATCATGGACCTTTAAGAATGAAGCTTCTAGGATCATAGGTTCTCACATCAAGTCACTACTTGACCAATGAAAGCAAATATTCTAAGAGCATTTATCTTAGTTAACTATTCTATCACAATAAAAATAATAACACAATAAAAGAACTTGCCAAAATATATAAATGAAATGCATACAGTACTTTTATTCATCAAATGAAAAATAACAGTCAACAAACATATAATCCACAAGACTCAAGCTAGAGTTGATCATTCAGGTATCGTATGCCCATAGATCTAACATGACCATCATGCTTTCTCTGTGCGAGATGCTTCGTCAGTGGATCCGCAATATTTTCATCAGTCGGCACTCTACATATGATCACATCTCCTGTTCGACAATCTCTCGAATTAGATGGAATCGCCGGAGTATGTGCTTGGAGTGCTGATGAGATCTAGGTTCCGAAGCAAGTGCAATTGCACCGTTGTTGTCACAGTAGAGAACTACGGGACGAACAATGCTAGGAACTACATCTAACTCGCCGATGAATTTCCTAATCCATACAACCTCCTTTTCATTTGCAGCGGCGATATACTCGGCCTCAGTTGTAGAATCGACAACTGTATCCTGCTTGGAACTCTTCCAGCTAACAAGTAACAACACCTCCATTTAGGCAAAACACAAACCTGACTGAGACTTTGAATCGTCCCTATCAGTTTGGAAGCTAGCATCCGTGTAACCACTTACAACGAGCTCTTCCTCTCCGCCGAATACCAAGAATGTATCCTTAGTCCTTCCCAAGTACTTGATGATATTCTTAACGGCTATCCAGTGACCTTCACCGGGATCAAACTGATATCTGCTAGTCATGCTCAAAGCATAAGAGACATCGGGTCTAGTACATATCATTGCATACATGATTGAACTAATTGCCGAAGCATATAGAATCAACTTCATGCGGTCCTTATCTTCACAAGACTTAGGATACTGGTCCTTAGAGAGACTCACACCATGAGACATAAGCAAGAATCCTTTCTTGAACTCAAGCATGCTGAACCGTTTCAACACTTTGTCAATGTACGTACTTTGGGTCAAACCCAACAACTTCTTCGATCTATCTCTATAGATCTTAATACCGAGTATATAAGTCGCTTTCCCTAAGTCCTTCATCGAAAAGCAGTCCCCTAGGTTGTTTTTAACAACTTGCAGGGTCGGTTTTTTCATTCCCGATCAACAGTATGTCATCTACATACAAAATCAGGAAGACAACAATGCTCCCACTAATCCGTTTATAAACACACGGTTCATCCTCGTTTTTGATAAAATCAAACTCTTTGATCATCTCATCAAAACAAAGATTCCAACTTCGAGAAGCTTGTTTCAATCCATAAATGGATCTCTGCAGCTTGCATATTTTAGTGGCTTCACCTGGAGATACAAAACCCTCGGGTTGTGTCATGTACACTTCCTCAAGGAGATTCCCATTAAGGAAAGCCGTTTTGACATCCATCTGCCAGATCTCGTAGTCATAATACGCAGCAATAACAAGCAGAATTCTGATGGACTTAATCATGACAACAAGGAAAAAAGTCTCATCATAGTCAATGCCATGAATTTGCTTGAAACCCTTAGCCACCAGTCACCCTTTGAATGTCTTTACATTCCCATCCATGTCGGTCTTCTTATTGAAGAACCACTTGCACCCTATGGGTCTTACCCCTTCAGGTGGTTCCACCAAAGTCCATACTTGGTTTTCATATATGGAGTCAATTTCAGATTTCATGGCCTCAAGCCACTTCTCGGAGTCCGGTCTGCACATAGCCTCTTGGTAGGTCGCAGACTCATCACTATAATTCATAAGCAACACATTACCTATTTGAGACACGAGAAATCCATATCTCTCAGGCTCAAATCTTGGTCTACCAGATCTACGTGGAACTTGTGTTTCTTGAACAGGATCTCTAGCTACAACAACTTGTAATCCTGACTCAGGTTCCAACTCCGGTTCATTCACTGTTTGTGGTTCCTGAACTTCTTCAAGTTCTACCTTAGCAGTCTTTCTACTTAAGAACTCTTTCTCAAGAAAGACAACAGTCCTCACGACAAACACTTTGCCCCCAGACGGTAGGTAGAAGTAGTACCCTTTAGTTTCCCTAGGCCCACAAGATAACACTTATCTGATTTGGGTTACAGCTTATCAGACATTTGACGTCTCACGTATGCCTCACAACCCCAAATCTTAATGAACGACATACTGGGAGTCTGGGACGCTTCCCAGTCCATATCTCATATGGTGTCTTTAGAACCGCTTTCGTTGGAGCACGATTTAATGTGAAAGCAGCAGTTTCTAGTGCAAAGCCTCAAAAAGAAACAGACAGATCTGCATGACTCATCATCGATCACACCATGTTTAACAAAATTCGATTCCTCCGCTCAGACACACCATTATGTTGTGATGTTCTAGGTGGAGTGAGCTGTGATACATTACCACACTCTTTCAGATAATCACGGAACTCATGACTTAGGTATTCTCCACCTAGATCAGATCAGAGTACTTTAACCTTCTTACCCTATTAGTTGTCTACTTTGTTTTTAAACTCTTTGAATTTTTCAAAGGTTTCAGATTTGCACTTCATAAGATACACGTATCCGTATCTGCTGAAATCATCAGTAAACATAACAAAATAGATGTATCCACCTCTAGCCATAGAACTCATGGGTCCACATACATCACTATGTATTATACCCAAGAGATCATCAGTTCTCTCATTGAAGCCAGTGAAAGGGACTTTAGTCATCTTGCCTAACAAACAAAATTCACATTTCTCAAATGATTCATAATCAAATGAGTCCAATAGTCCATCTTTATTGAGCTTGGGTATGCGTTTCTCATTTGTATGACCCAAACGACAATGCCAATGATACGTATGATTCGAGTCATTCGTTTTTAGTCTTTTTGTATTTTCAATATTATAGATCGAATGACCTAAGTTCAAAACATACAGACCATTAAACATTTAGACTACACCATAAAAAACATCATTCTTAAATATTGAACAACAATTGTTCTTAATAATAAAAGAAAAATCCACCATGTCCAAACATGGAATGAATATAATATTTTTAGTTATGGAAGGAACAAAATAACAATTATTTAGTTCTATTACAAGCCCACTAGGCAAAGCAAGACGATAAACCCCCACGACAACAACAATAACTCTTGCTCCACAGGTCCACCTCTCCTTTACTCAACAATCTTCTCCTTCCCAGTTCCTGCACATTTATACAAATGTGAGAACCACATCCGGTATCTAATATCCAGGATGAAGGAACATAAAGGTTTATCTCTATAACATATATACCTGAAGCGGAAGTCATACCTCCCCTCATCTTTTGCAGACCCTCAATGTACGAAGGACAATTCCTCCTCCAATGACCAGTCTTGCCACAGTGGTGGCACTTTCCTTCTTTCCCTGAGCCTTTCTTTTTCAGTGTAGAAAACTTGGGCTCCAGTCCAGACTTAGGTCATACCTTTGTCTTCTTGAAGCCCTTGCCCTTGCCTTTATGCACCATCAATATGGGGCTAGCATGCTTGACCTTCTTCATGTTTATCTCGGCAGTTCGCAACATACCTAGGAGCTCGAACAGTGTTTTGTCTATTTCATTCATGTTATAGTTTAAGACAAACTGCTCATAAATGTCCGACAACGATTGCAGGATCTGGTCTGTGGCCAACTCTTGGCCCAGAGGGATCCTTGGTCTTTCAAGGTTCTCTATATAACCAATCATCTCGAGTACTTGAGTCCCTACTAGGTCCCGAGCTCCCATCTTGTACTGGAACAACGCCTTGGTGATGTCAAATCTCTCTTGATGAGCCTGCCCTTGAAACATTTTCTTGAGATGCTTGTCAATTTCCTTACAACCCATGTTCTCGTGTTGCTTCTGAAGCTCTGAGTTCATGGTCGCAAACATGAGACATTCGACGTCTAAGTAATCATCGAGATACTTCTTGTAAGCATCTTTATCAGCACAGGACGCATTCCCGACAGGCTCATCAGGGGATACGTCTTCTAAAACATAGAGCTTGCGCTCTTGCCTGAGAACGATTCTCAGGTTCCTGTACCAGTCCAAATAATTCGTTCCACTCAGTTTTTCCTTCTCAAGGATCGCTCTGAGGGACAAGGCGGAGTGTGAACCACTTGTCATGGAAATTCTACAAGGATACAAACAAAACAAATTAGTACTACATTTCAAAATATAATTTTATTTTTTTCGATTTGGACTTTAATCAAAATAACTCCTACTATTTTTATCAAACTGATAACACTCAATATCAATTCGAAGAGTAGCGAGTAACCCTCTTAGTGGACAAGATCCATATTTCACTAACACTATGAGTCAACTTTGGATTTTCTTTCACAATGCAGCTATTTAGGTAGGCAACGCTTGCCAATTGCATCACTATGCAATTCTTGTTTGACTGGTGAATAACTCTTTATTCGCATTCATCATATGGTGCATGCCAACCCCATGCTTCTGGGCACTCAACCTTTGAGGTCACCCAGTTAAGCTTGACCCGATGTCGACAGTGGGATATTACAATTATCCGCTCGCACTCTTACCAAGATAGATTAATGCACCTTGCTTTGGCAAGCCCACACTTCATCGATCGAGGCCTGAAGAGTGTCATCCATCGGAAGACATCCAAAAATTTAATATTGCTTAAGAGATTTTGATATTCGATTAACTCTTTATTCATGGTTAACACTTAACCAGTGTGCACATTGAGCAAAATAAAATCAGCAGGCATAATTCAAATGCATCCCAGATGTGCACAAAAGATCATCAACACTTGATGAGCCGGGCTAAATCTGAACATCCAAGACACTTCTAAATCTTCAGATTTACATGCATAGGACATGCGCAACACAAACTCCACTTACACAACAAATAAGCTCGTCACTTCATGTGAGATTCAAAATCTAACACATGCTTAGTTTCACAAACCAACAAAATGACGGTTACTGTTAAGGAGTAAACTTCAAAGAAATCGCATGCGTTCTTGGGAAGATCCAAGACTAGACTTGGGCATTTTGAACACTTCTAAATCTCCAAATCTACACGCCATGGATTTAACAACTTCTGAAACAATTAATTGCCGGTAACCTGCCTCTGAAACCACTGTTAGGTTTTTGGGGATGACACAATAGTTGTGCACGCAGCGGAAATAAGAATAAGAAAACCCAAACGAGTTCGGATCTAGCAATATTCATGAATCAAGAAGTAAAACATGCTGTAATAAAATTACCTTTGAAGGATTGAGTCAAAACTCAACGTAGGTGCTCCAGACAAATTCCAACCGGTCACTAGCGGCTTGAGTCTGGAGTGTAGAAAGTATATCCGCGCCTCTACCGGAAATCCACACGATCGGGAGAACCCGTAGCAACTTGTCGCACAAGTTCTAGGTCGGGAGAGGACACTCAGCGTCTCCACAGACTGCTAGGTATGTTGAAGGAGAGGCGTCGACAACACTCGCTGGGATTGGGATCGGGCTCGGTAACGGGATCGGCGAAACGCTTCTGTCGGCTTTTAGGGTTATCGATCTTTCGCACAGTGACGGCTCGTGTGCTTAGACAGAAAGAATAATCGCATACTGTTCAAGCCCTAAAGTTTCCTATTTATACCCAAATGGAATAAACAAAACAACCCGTCGCCAAATGCAGACCCAGGACTTGGACAAAATAGACCTTCGGCCAGTCAACAGTTTGTCTGGACGAATCGTCGAATATCTACAGGATATACGACGAATCGTCGAGTATCAATTTATACTCGACGAATCGTTGAGTATCTTATAGCATATACGACGAACTCAAAGCTCTCAGCGCTTTTCGCGCCAAAGGCCAGATTCGTCGAACGGCATTCGTCAAATTGCATTCGTCGAACGACATTCGTCGAACTGCATTCGTCGAACTGCATTCGTCGAACTGCATTCGTCGAACTGCATTCGTCGAACTGCATTCGTCGAACTGCATTCGTCAAACGGCATTTGTCGAACTTCATTCGTCAAACGGCTTTTGTCGAAGTGCATTCGTCGAATGACATTCGTCGAACCGCATTCGTCGAACTCATTCGTCGAACGGCGCACAACTTCTGCGCCAAAGGACAGATTCGTCGAATGACGTTGAGTGAGCACAATACACTCAACGCCTAAGTGCCAGATTTGCCGAGTAAACTCTTTACTCGACGAAGGCGTTGAGTGCACTCAACTCACTCAACGTCTAAGACCCAGACTCGTCAAGTAAACTCCTTTACTCGACGAATCGCTGAGTGGACTCAACGCTTAAGTGCGACAGTCGACGAATCAACACTTGATACTCGACGAATCGGTGAGTCAACTCAACACACTCAACGCCATCATTCGACGAGTTAACACTTAACTCGACGAAAGCGTTGACTGGTCTCAACGCACTCAACGCTTTTGCCTTAGAATATTTCAGTCTCTTTTGCTCATCATATGAGCTATACCATACAGATCCAAACTCCCAATTTCTCCACAATCTTATGTGCGACCCTGATAGACTCATACTGAGTTGGCAGTGAGACTACATGCTTGATCACTTCCAGATCACTATGGTAGCACCAACAACTAGGACATTATATGCTAAGATTGTTGTCGAGGTGACTTCTTTAGTTTTGGGGATAATTGACACCGAGGGGAAGAATAATGTTGTATTTTCTTCAGTCTCAAACCTCATCTTCCATGCTGTAGAGGATCAAGTGTTACTTAATGCCAATATGACCGATCCATTTGAATTTATCCTTATTTCGTATGCGATGAAGTTTGTAGTAGGTCGTGACATTGTGATTATTATTTTTTGTCCTGGAGCAGTTTATAAATTTAGAGGTCTGAAACCTTACAAAACCTCGTGATTGAGCCTACTATTCCCCCAATAGATAATGACTCCTTATACCGGTTTCTCGGTTTTCACTCTATGTTTCTATGAATTGCAGAGATAAGTTTTAGCAGAATGACGGGCAGTACTACTCTGATACATGGCTTGTTTGAGCAGAGAGCATATATGATGATGACCTCACACATAGGGAGTCTTTAATAGTCAAGAACTGAGGTTGATTCCCCGAGGATTTTGTTGATGTTTGAGGACTTTCTTGAGTTGGTTATTTGAGGAAGATTTAGAAAAGATTGGGAGAAGTTGCTGATTATTACGACGCGATCTTATGTATATGGAGACACAATGTTCTGCTTTGTAGATCATCTGGATTTGGGGACATGTCTTTTTCAAGAAGAGGGGATTATTGCATATCCGGAAACATTAATTTGGTTTGAAGATGTTCGAAGCACCGGAACAGGAGTTATTAGCAAAATGAGCGCTCGCAGAATTGATTCGGAGGATGTCATAGCATTGAAGTTCCTCCCCCGAAACAGGGAAAGCAGATCAAGATCCATGGTGCTAACTAGCACAAATTCAACAATGTTTGTTGGTCCTTAATGTTCATTTCAGTTGCGAAGGACCTAGATTCCTTTTTATCAAGTTCTAACAGCTGTTTAGATATAAAACTCATTAAGGATTTATTTGTAGTTTTTTGTTTTGGGGTTTAGTTTTAAAAATTTTGGGAGCAGACAATTTTTAATTCATGTTGGAGCTTAGGGAAGAGAGTGGTGGGGATAGCGGTCAACGGATTATTAAGAATTGAATTAAGAACCAAGAAGCACAAGCCTTGTAATTAAACTATTATTCAAGTTGTATTTGCAGTACCCACTAAGAGTAATTTAGTATTTTTGTGTCCATACTCATGTATATGTATGAGCATAGGCTAGTATTAAAAATTATTACTGGAATATTACTTTCTACTGGTGTTAGAGGCATATCTCGCTCTCTCGTTGATTCCCCATCTCACGTTCTAGCTATTGCTCGTCGTCTTTTTCGCCCGCCTTCTTATATAGTATATTTCTTGCTTCGCTCGTCAGTTCTAATCACCATTCCTCCGCTGGCGGTGACTGCATTACGGGTTCGGATTTGATGCCGATCCTGCGCGTGCCATAGGCAGCTCTCTCCGCCACTGTTGGCTACAGGAGGTGACGCCGCCGACTCCTGATGATGCCGACTACCTCGCCTCCAACTGCTTAGCCGCCAACTGCCTCGCCGTCGACTCCTCATCATTTGATGGTTCTTGCTGCCATCTGATGATTCTCCTGCCGCTGTCCTCCAAGATCTTATCCTTGGTGTCCAAGATTTGTGTTCTTCTGCCGCAATCTACTGTTTTTTGTTGGCTGTTTGCTGCTTTCTCCGCCTTCCCCATCCCGTTGCTAGTTTCTCAGTCTGTCGGCTGCTTCTTCGAGGTCTGACCAATCTTGGGCTGCTACTTCCATGTCGTCTATTGACCATCCACGCTGTATGCAATTCCTGCTGCCTTCTCTAGGTTAGATCATGCTTGCTATGCCAAGTTCTTTCCCTTCTCAGTCGGCTGTTGGTGCCCGTCTCTGTTCGTTTGTTGCTATTAATCTAGAGTGAGCATTCTTCTTCCCATTTAGTTGTGCCAACATCGGTGACTCATCCGTTACTTCGTCAAGTGTGATGATACCACAGATGAGTGATCCTCCGAGGACTCATAGCTATACCGACTTATTAAAGATCACCATCGTACCACTTGATGAGACTAATTATCTCGAATGGTTCTGAGTTGCTCAACATGCGATTCACAACCATCGGTTGTTCGGGTACCTTGATGGAATTGTCATGAAGCCTTCCAAGGCTGATCCCTCTTGGAAGCATTGAGATTCAGAGAATTATCTTATCATCTCTTGGATACTACATTCAATGTCCCCGAATGTATATGCTTATGGTTTGTTCTTATGGGATTTGGACTCCAACACGGGAAACCTACTTACAGATTAACAGCTCTACCCAGATTTATGAGCTTACTCAAAAGTTTTTGGAATTACGCCAGGGATCCTTGAATGTTTCATCATATTTTTCAAAGTTTCGGCGATTATATTAGGAGTTGATTTTTTTGAGCACTTCACCCCTGCTTGTACTACAGATGCGATTCAGTTGTAGAGAAAGGAGAAACGCTATCACCTTCATGTCTTCTTGATGAGTTTGAACATGGAGTTAGATACAGTTCAGACTCATATTCTTCATCGCTCCCCTCTCTATTCTCTTCAGGAGGCATTCAGTATGGTTCTAGGGGACGAAGACCATTGCAAATATCTCAGTTCGATTTTCCCTCTTGATCGTTCTTCCTTGACTAGCGTGGGTTGGGGAAATATTAGTACTTCTGTTCCTACGTGTGATTATTGTGGCCGTAAAGGACATATTCGGGATGTGTGCTTCAGACTCCACCATTTCGCGCCACCAGGACATGGTCATATGCTCCTGTCCGAGGGGTTCTCAATCAGGGGGGGGGGGGGGCGAATCCTCATGATACTGGTTATTCCACCGAACTGTATGTGGAGCCCTCACGCGCACCTTCCTCAGGGGCCTTTACAATGGATAAATTGGATGCTTTTGTGCGGCAACTTCATTCTTGACAAAATATGTCTTCTGGTGCTTCTACTTCTTTTGCTACTGCAATTATGCCCATTCCACATGCTTCTACCATCACTCCATCTGATTGGATCATTGACTCTGGGGCCACAGATTATATGGCTGGATCCTCCTCAAGCTTTGTTTCTTACAAATCTTTGTCTAGTAAGGAGTAGGTTATCTCTGCCATTGTCACCTTGCCCCCATTGCGGGCAAAGGCCACATCTCATGCTCTCCATCCATTTCTTTCTCTTTTTTACTGCATGTTCCCTCCTTTCCTCATAAATTGCTTTCAATTAGCAATATCACTAGATCTTTTAACTACTCGGTAATTTTCTTTTCTAACTCGTGTGTTTTTTTTGAAACTTGTTACAAAGAGGAATATTGACAGTGGTAGGAACCTTGGTGTCCTATACTTCCTGGATTCTGAGCTACCATCTCATGCTCTTTCGTCTACTACTGTTACTGTTGCAGATGTTGGGTGAAGACATCAACGTCTAAGACATCCTTTTCCTCTTTATCTTCAAAAACTGTTTCCTTCTTTTTTGCTTTTTATTAAATATTCATCTTGTGATGTATGCGAGTTGTCTAAACATGTTAGTCATTACTATTTCTATTTATCTTCTCTTTGTACTAGTTCTTTTGCTATTATACACTTAGATGTTTGAGACCCATCCCTTTTTTTTATTATCTGGTTATCGCTGGTTTGTTACTTTTATTGACTGTATTTCTCGTACTACTTGGGTTTATTTTTTAAAGAAGAAAAATAATTTTTTTTTGTTTTCAAGCCTTTCATCGATGACCCAGTTCTAGGGCATTATCTGCATTCTCCGTAGTGATAAGGGGGGGATATGATGATCGTGGGTTGTTTGATTTCTATATCACCGATCATGGTATTATCCATCAACCACAAGTGTTCACACCTATACCCAAAATGAGGACGCTGAAGGAAAAAATCTGATTCTCCTTGAGGTTGCACACTGTCTTCTCACCACTATGCATCTTCCAAAATCTTATTGGGTGCAATTTTATTCTTACCACTGCTCATCTCATCAATCGCCTACCATAACAGGTCTTAGACTATACTACGTCCCTCTCCCGTCTCTCCACTACTTATGCTGAACACACCTCTCATCTGTGACCTCATTTGTTTGGGTGTGTTTTGTTAATGTATATCAGCCTCAACATGATAAATTTGACCTTCGTGCTTAACGTCGTGTCTTTTTTGTCTATTCCTCCATAACAAAAGGATATTGGTATTACCACCTCCCGTCACGACTTACATTTTGTACCATGAATGTTATCTTCTATGAGGAGGAACCCTATTTTCTGGATCTGATTCATAACATTCGTCGGGGGGGGGGGGAGACTAGTGATAATGCATCTGATACTCCTATTAATCTTCCTCTTATTCCTCTGAATCATACTATCCATTCCATCTAAGCAACGCTTCCTACCATATATCCTCCTCCGTCTCTAATTCCTCCCCTTCCTCTGGTATATTACTGCCTACAAAAAGGTAAAAAAGCCACTATCATTCCACCTCTACCAGTGCCTGCTTCAAAATTAGATTATGGTGATGGCCTACATATTTCTTTTGCATTGCCGAGACGTATTGCGATCCGCGCACAACACCCTATTTCCAACCATGTTTCTTATCATCTTACCCATGCACATCGGGCCTTTGTTACATCATTATCTTTGATTACCATTCACAAGTCGCGGTAGGAAGTTTTAGGTGTCCCTGAATGGACACATGCTATATAGAAGGAAATGCCAACCGTTGAAGGGAACCACACATGGGCATCTCTTCCCTTCCCCCTCTAAGAATAAGTCATTGGTTCAAGGTGGGTGTTCTCTGTTAAACAAAATTAGGATGGTAAGGTTTAACGTTACAATGCACGACTGGCAGCTCATGGATACATTCAGACATAAGGAGTAGACTACCAGGAGTCCTTTACTCCAGTGACAAAGATGGACTCCATTCGGGTTCTCTTATCCTGTGCTGCTTGCTTCGACTGAGATCTTCATCAACTGGATGTGAAAAATGCCTTCCTCCATAATGAGTTGGATGAAGAAGTGTACATGAAGTTTCCCCTCAGTTTGTCATAAATGGACTAGAACGGCTAGTCTGTCATTTAAAGAAGTCGTTGTATGACTTGAAACAGTCACCAGGGCATGGTTTGGCAGGTTTCACAAGGCCATGCTTAAGTATGGTTACAAGAACGAACAGTCGAATCACACCTTATTCATCAGGAGACGTGATTAGAAAATCGTGATACTTGGATGACATTGTGATCACAAGTGAATACCTAGTGGAAATTACAAATCTCAAAGCACTGTTGTCTTCTGTGTTCGAAGTGAAGGATTTCGGGAGACTATGGTACTTTCTGGGAATTAAAGTGACTATGTTGAATCAAGGTATTTTCATATCCCAGCAAAAATATGTTTTGGACCTGTTAAAGGAAATCAGGATGCTCTGGTGTGTTCCAGCAAACACTCCTATGGAGGAGAATCAAAAGATTGATGAAGACAACGATTGTGACTGGTCGAATATTTCGAGCTATGAGAGTAGGGACTCATATACTTATCCCACACACGTCTGAATGTTACATATGCAGTATGTATCTTGAGTAGATATATGCATGCTCCCAGGATCAGATATTAAGAGACCGCATATCGTGTACTGTGGTACTTGAAGAAGGTAACTGATCGGGGACTCCTGTTTCTAAGAACAATCACTTGAGGATTGAAGTGTTCACAGACGTAGATTGAGCTGGAAGTCGTGATGACAGGAAGTTTATAACGAGGTATTGTATCTTTGTTGGGGGAATTTGGGCCACCTAGCAAAGAAAGAAGCAGTATGTGGTAGCCAAATCAAGCGCGGAGGCTGAGTACCGGACATTGTCTCAAGGTATCTATGAAAGACTTTTGTTGCGTTCTATATTGCAAGATATAGGATTTCATGAGCATATCCAACTCTCTTTATACTATGACAATAAGGCATCCATCAATATAACACATAACGTTGTAAAACATGACTGGACTAAGCATGTTGAAGTTGATCGACACTTTATCAAAGACCACTTGGACAAATGGAATGTGGTCACTCCTTTTGTTCACTCCAAAGATCAACTGGCAAATGCTTTCACCAAAAGTCTGAGTTGCGATGTGTTCACCGATGATATCAATAAGCTAGGAATGATTGATATCTTTCGTTAGACTTGAGCAGGAGAGTTGTAATTAGACTATTATTCAAGTCGTATTTGTAATACCCACAAAGGGTAATTTAGTCTTTTTGTGTCCTTACTCGTGCATATGTATGAGCATAGGCTAGTATAAATTATTTTTTATGGGAATATTACTTTCTACTCTATGCTGTTATCTATAATTTCAGAGTGCAGTTTTGGGTTTAAATATGAGGAATTTCATAGCTAATGTTTAACTAAAGTTTTAGGAATGCCTATTGAGGTGGTGGTTTAGGATTTTCTGTTTAATCTCTGTTTTGAATCATTCGGACTTGATGGTTTGCTAACTGCTAGTATGGCTTAAACGTGTCTTGAATGTGGGTGAATTTTGAGAGTTATTTTTTCAATCATTTCACTTGAGTTTGAATAAATTATTTTTTTGGTGCAAGTTCTATTGTGTCAACCGAACCTGGAATTCATCAATCTCGACTTTGTGGAATTAGTTGCATGATGCTAATGCGATGAGATAATTTGTTTTGCAGAAAATTTAGAATCAATTGAGATCCGTTATATGACAACCTTAATACAGGTAGATTTGGGTTTTTAAGTTGTCTTGGTATAACACTGGACAGTAATTTTATTGGCTTCTAAGTATGCTGAAATCTTAACAGTTAACTGCTGTCACATTGTTTTAATCCACCTTAATTGCATCCATTCTGATTTCTATTTTTTTAGGAAGTTTCTGCTGCCTTTATCAGTTTTAAGTCACTTTATGGTGCTTCAAATGTACTCCACACCCAGCAATCTGTCAATCCTATTGAGTGGGTAACTGAGCAAGCTCCGGAACCTGATGATGTGTACTGGCCTTTATTTTCTTCATCATACATAGGGAAATGGATTTCCAAGTTATTGGTCATAGTGGCTTCAATTTTACTGACGGTTTTGTATCTGCTTCCAGTTGCATTTGTACAAGGACTAACCAATTTGTATCAGTTAAAGACGCTGTTACCTTTCTTAAAAAACGTACTTGAGATGTAAGTAAATGCAGTAAGCGATATATGAATTATTTTTCCAGCATGTCAATTTTCCCCCTCTTTCTGCACTGAAACTAAAGAATTGTATTTTCTCGTAATGCAACTCAGCTCTTTTAAATATCATGAATGTAAAAAATATCCAGCTGTTCTTTAATCTTAGGGAATTATTATTGGTACCCCACAAATGGATATTTGTAACCCATTGATATGTATACCCAAAATGGATATTTGTGCCCATAATTGATATTTGTACCCATACATAATTATATTAAGAAAACCGATGGGGTCTCCTGAGAGGCGTTAGCCATGCCCGCACACCATGCATGAGGTTCGGATATCCGAACCTCCCCCGACGTAACCAAAATCGCAGTTGCACAAACCGTCATCGCCGCCGCCGCGCCAACAACCATCATCGCCGCCGCCGCGCCAACCGCCATTGCCGTCGCCGCAAACTGCCATCGCCGTCGCGCAAACCGTCATCGTCGACGCTGCACCGAAACCTCCGCCGCCGCACCGTGCCAACCGCCATCGCCGCCGCCGCGTCAACCGCCATCGCCGCCGCTGCGTCAGCCGCTATCACCACCGCCGTGTCATCCGCCATCACCACCGCCGCGTCAACCACCATCATCGCCGCCGTCTCGCCCACCGCCAGGTCATCAAAAGGATCTCGGACGACTCACCATCGCCGTAGCCGTAGACCTCCATCGCCGACGCCGCACCGTAACCGCCATCGCCGACGTCGTACCAAAACCTCCATCGCCGTCGCTGCGTCAACCTCCATCACCGCCGCCGCGTCAACCTCCATCACCGCCGCCGCGCCAACCGGTATCATGTGTCTTCGACTTCTAACTCGTGGACTTGGGAGTGGTTTTTTGGACGTAACCTACTATGTTGTTATGCTAGAACATACACATGAGAACTGTTTGCTTGTTTTCATGACAATAATCACTGCACTCTTTCATGTCAAACGCGGGTGCTTTGTATTTCTATGATGTATGTATTTCTCTCATATTAAGAAAACTATTTTCACGTGTTCATCGGGAGTTAGGAATGGCCAGAGGGTTGTGGCGAAATATAAGGGGCATCAGACGTCGAAGGAGAAAGGAAGCGTCAGCGAGGAGATGGGCGAAAGGCGCGACAGAATGGAGGGCGCCACGGGCGGCGAGATTTTATTGAACCGCCGGCGAGAGACTGCGAGCAAAGAGGCAAAGGTTCGGCTGTAGAGTTTAGGCATTGAGAGAAACAAAAATGAAGTTTGTGTTGGGTACAAATATCAGATAGGTTTAGGGGAAAAATGCTAAAATTTGTATTATTCTTTGTATAAATATCCAATTATGGGGTTTGAATAACAATTCGGTAATTTTAATGATGTTTAATAGCTCACCAACCACTTGTGATTTATGGCCAATGAATATTAAATTATGCAGTTATTATGTAGAAAGCGTCCTGAATAAAGATGAATCTTAGATATCCTTTTGTGATACTACTTTGAATATTTTCCATCCGTCTAAACCTTGTAATCTCCTTCCTTTATATCCTTTCTACCAATTAGGGTTCCCAGAATGGTATTCATTTATGTGAGAAGAAATGAATGATTGGGCTAATGAATTTGGTTATAAGAGTCCTATATAAATAGAAATTAGAGTATTGAGATCATCGAGGAATATTACCTAACACAATAAAAAGTACTCTTGATGTATGGTAAGGTACTGGGGTTGCGTTGAACTATTGCAAATCCCAGCAGTGTAGTGATGTGAATCTTCTATTAGGGCTTAGTGATGATGCCTCATTTAACCGATCATCTTGGTATGGTGAAATAAAATTGGGCCATAATTTCACCTACTTTTCCTACTTCTATGGGTGCATACCTATATAACCTGGCATTTCATAATGCTGATCATACTGAATTTTCTAAGTTTGTCTATGATCAAATCAATTGTGTACTCATCCAGTTAGAGACAACGATACTATATTTGTTTTTTCACAAGCTTGGTCATCTTTATATGACACAGTGATGGAGATCGTGCCACATGACCAGCGAGGGTCTACTCACATCGACTATAGATCCCATTCACGATCGGAACCGCTCATCACGAGCGGATCACGGATTGAAATACTTTATGTTATTTGTATTTTTATTTTTGAAGGGGAGCCTTGGCGCACTGGTTGAGGTGTTCCCGTGTGACCTTGAGGTCATGACTTCGAGTTTTGGAAGCCGCCTCTTGCAAAAATGCAGGGTAAGATTTGCCTACATTTCACCCTTGTTGTGGCACCCTTCCCCGGACTCTCGCTGCACGGGTACAGAGGATCATGACTGCTCGTTGCCCCTCTTTAGACTACAAATAAGGTTAGATGGCTCAATGAATGACTATTGAAAGTTCGAGCAAAAAAGCCTTTTTTTATCACCCGATGCCAAAACTGGAACTCCAAGTGCGAAGCTTGGACACTACTCTCCCCAATCAGCCCCCCTCTACCCTCCTTTGTCGGCCTCCTCCCACTCTCTCCTCCACCAAAAAGACAGCCACCCCCTCTCTCGCCCTCCACCTCCGTCAATCCTCCCACCTCCTCAAAACATCCCCACCATCACCTTTTAATTTCCCTTCTTTTAGTTTTCTGACAATCGCTTGAAATTGATAGATAAAAGGATCAAATCAACTATTAACATTAACAATATTGTATATATATACATGTATAAGAGAGGGTGCTAACAACACCCAAGGTGAGCCTAAGCTAAGTCTACCATAAGAATTTACAGTATATCTAATCCCCCCTCCCATCTCAAACTCACGAGGGTTCATACACCGGTAGTTTGGACAATTGATATGATAGCTGGGCCCGCGTCTGCTGCTTAGTTGTCAAATCTGCAATCTGTTGCTCGGAAGGAACAAAGCAAGGAGCAAGAGTGACACAACCATATTGCTCGCGTATGAAGAAAGCATCCACCCCGATATGCTTGGAGAGTGAGTGCTTCATCGGGTTTAGAGTAATTTGAATGATACCGATGTTATCACAATATAATGGAGTAGGATCTGGAGAAGATATACCAAAGTCCTCAAGAAGACAACAAAGCCAAATAATATCCTCATCGGTGGTAGTCATGACCCGAACCTCAGCTTCAGTGCTGGAATGAGAAACACCAGCCTGTTTCTTGGACTTTCATACAATAAGTGAAGAACCCAAGAACAAACAAAACCAATGGCAGTGGGACAGTCAACATGATCACTATCCCAGGTAGCATCTGAGTAAACACGAAGCTATATAGAAATACCGCTGGATAGGAAGAGACCACGAGAAGTTGTCGCCAAGAGATAGAGCAGGAGCTGCGACCGTGCCCATAATTCGCAGAGGTAGCCTCATTAACAAACAGACTCATCACATGAACAACATGGGCAATGTTGCGCCTAGTAATGATGAGGTACATGCGACTCCCAATAAGGTGAAAGTAGCGAGTAGGATCAGAGAGTGGAACCCCATCATTCAAACGCAGCTGAAGGTGAAGCTCCATTGGGGAGTCCACTGTGCGAGAGTCAGAGAGAGCAGCCCGAGACAAGAGATCTGATGTGTAACATTGTTGAGAGAGCTGAAGACAACGTTCTGCAAACCTGACCTAAAGGTCCAAGAAGTAGCTAGTTATCTAAGGTCAGTCATCTGAAACTGTTGCTGAAGGTGATGCTTGACGAAGTCTACCTGAGAAAGATCATCACCAGTAATAATCATTTCATCCACATAAAGTAATAGAAGAGTTTGGCCACGAGAGGAGAGCACGAACAGAGTTGGGTCATGTGTACTTGGCTGAAAATCGACGACTGTAATGGCTGAGATGAAACGTGCAAAACCACCCCCGAGGCGCCTGCCTAAGCTCTATGTTATTAAAGGTGCAAGGCGCACCATGACGCATAGGGTCCCTGGAGCCTAGGCGCAGATGCGTGCCTGAGACACATGAGACACAAAAATGAGGAAAAAAAATAAAATCCATGAATTGGACGACCAATTCATGGAAAATCAGGGAATTGGGCGCTCAATTTGCTGAAATTGAGCGAAATGGGCGCCCAATTCGCTGAAATTGAGTGAAGTGGGCGTCCAATTCACTGGATTTCAATTTCAGCGAGCTGGGTGCCCAATTCGTTGGATTTCAATTTCAGCGAGCTGGACGCCCAATTCGCTGGATTACAATTTCAGCGAGCTGGGCGCCCAATTCGCTGGATTACAATTTCAGCGAGCTGGGCGCCCAATTCGCTGAATTACAATTTCAGCGAGCTGGACGCCCAATTCGTTGAATTTCAATTTCAGCGAGCTGGGCGCCTAATTCGCTGATTACAATTTCAGCGAACTGGGCGCCCAATTCGCTGAATTTCAGCGAATTGGGCACCTTTGTGCTCCTCAGGTGCGGCTAGGAGTGCGTTAGGCGCACCTCAAGCTCATTGCCCACCTAAGCCATGTTGAGGCGCAAGGGAGTGCGCCCGGTGCGCCCAACAACTCAGGCGTGCATTGGCGCGCGCCTTGATAACACAACTTGAGCCTACAAATAGCTCGGCTCAAGTGACAGACAAGGCCTGGAGGAGAGGAGAGACCAGGAGGAGGAAGCATGTACACCTGCTGAAAATCGTTGTGAAGAAAGACATTCTTCACATCGAGTTGAGATATAGAACAATGGTGAACCGCTGCAACTGCAATAAGAGTACGAACCGTAGTCATGTGAGCGACCAGAGCAAAGGTCTCGTCGTAGTAACATCCCTGCTTCTGCTGAAAACCAAAAGCATAAGCCGAGCCTTATACCTCTCCAAAAAACCATCAGAGCGAGTCTTGACCTTGAATAGGAACAACACCGTGTGGAAAAGGAACAAACTCCTAGGTACGAATGTGCTCAAGTGCCTCCAATTCAGCAGACATGGCAGCCTGTCACTCAGGTATCTGGGCGGCCTCGCGATAGGAAGTCGGCTATGGAGTACCACAAACAGTAGAAGGAAGGGAAGACAGGTCCAATAGTATGCTAGCAAGGATAAGGTGGTCAGGAAGATGTCTCTCATGAAGTGGCTAGTGACGCGCTGGAGGATCATCCACATGACACTCACTGGAGGAGACATGCACTATATCTTGGGGCACTGGAAGCGAAGGATTAGAAGGAGGACGACGAATGTAGTGATATGGAAGAGTAGGGACACGATCCCATGTGGATAGCTCATTAGAGGGAGAAGTGGGTGTTGGAGGGGAGGAGTGAGGAGATGACAGAGTAGGTTGCGGCAAGGGAATAGGAGGTGGACATACCATAGGAGAGGATATATGATGTGGGGAGATGGGAGGATTAAGAAACTGCACGTCAGAGGGCGTAACAGGTGAGTGTGAGTTTGAGGGGACAGAGGACACGAAGAAAGGGTGAGACTCATCAAAGGTGACATCATGTGAGATGTGAAGTCGACGTGAAACATGGTCATAACATTGATAGCCCTTGTGCTCAGTACTATATCAAAGAAAAACACAAGGAACAGACTGAGCAGAGAGCTTGGTACACTCACGTGGAGGGAGTAGAACATAACACCTACAACCAAAAACACGAAGATTAGTATAACGTGTGGGTCGAGAGTATATACACTCACCGAGACTCTAGCCCTGTAGGAAAGTGGAAGGTTGTAGGTTGATAAGATAGACAGTAGTGGAAACTGCCTCAGCCCAAAAATGAGGAGGAATGTGAGAGGAGATGAGAAGGGTGTGAGCTATCTCAATAATGTAGGGATGCTTCATTTCAGCAGTGCCATTCTAAGTGTGAGCACCGGGATAGGCAAGCTGAGGGAGAGTGTCGCGGGTAGTTAGCAAAATGCAAAAAACATGCGAGAGGTACTCCCCCCTGAGTCAGAACAGAAAATTATAGGTGCCCAAAAAAACCGGGCTCACCGGGCCGGCCCGACCCGGTGAAAAGCCCGGTAGGCCCGGTCCCGGGCCAAGCCCGGCTCGGGCCCAGGCCGGGCCATGGGGCCCTTCCGGGCCCCAGTATAAGGCCACTGCCCGGCCCAATGCCCGGCCCGGGCCAGGCCGGGGAAAGCCCGGTCACCGGGCTTGGGCCGGGCCGGGCAAAGCCCGGTCACCGGGCTTGGGCCGGGCCGGGCAAAGCCCGGTCACCGGGCTTGGGCCGGGCCGGGCAAAGCCCGGTCACCGGGCTTGGGCCGGGCCGGGCAAAGCCCGGTCACCGGGCTTGGGCCGGGCCGGGCAAAGCCCGGTCACCGGGCTTAGCTCGGGCCTGGAAAAGCTCGAGCTAAGCCCGGGCTAGCTGGAACCAACGGCTAGAGAGCCGTTGGTTCCAACCAACGGCTCTCAGAGCCGTTGGTTGCCAGCCCAGCACCAACGGCTCTAAGAGCTGTTGGCTGTTGGCAGCAGCCACTTGGGCTGCTATTTGCAGCCCAAGTGGTTTTTTTTTTAATATTTTTTTTAAAATTTCTTTAAAAAAAAAAAACTATAAACCCCCCCTCCTTTCTTCCTTTCACCCCCCACCCTCTCTCTCTCTCTCATCTCTATTTCTGTCAATGCAGGCGTCATCTTCCTCATCTGCCGCTCACGAAGTGGTTGAGCACAAGCGTACGACGACAGTTTGAGAATATTTCGACTTAGTACAAGTCGGCGTTGAGCAAAAGGCGAGGTGCAAACAGTGCTCGAAATTACTTTCGACCGCTGGCAACTCGACACTCGCAAGACACGTTATTGTATAATTTATTTTTTAATTTTTATATAAAATTAATTATTATATAAAATTTTTAATTTTTTTTTTAAAATAATAACCGGGCCGGCCTGGGGGGCGCCTTACCAGGCCCCCCCCGGGGGCATTGCCCGGCCCGGCCTGGTTACTTCTTAGGCCCGGCCCGGGCCCGGTTCGGAAAAGCCAGGGCCCTGCAGGGCCGTGCCAAGCCCTGGCCCGCCGGGCTTTATGTGCACCCCTACAGAAAATATGTATGGAAGCAGAAAATTTGGTGCGAACCATAACAAAAAAAAGTAACATTGATTGAAAAAATTCTGAACGAGAATACGTAAAGTAAACCCAACAATAACGAGAATAATCATCAAGAAAAAGAACATAATACCGGTGTCCGCCCTTAGATACAAAACGCGTGAGACTTCATACATCAGAATGAACTAAATCAAAAGTACACTGAGACCTAGAATTACTATACTGATAGGGGAATTGTAGCTGTTTACCAAGGTTACAACCCGTATAAGAGTAAGACCGATCAACAGAAACACGATCAAGAAAATCGTGACTGATGAGAGTAGCTAGGCGCGAACCACTAGGATCACCAAGACGATGATGCCACTGAGAGAAGCCCACCAAAGGCAGACATAATGTAGAAGCCCCCGATGGCGGTGGAGTGGATGGGAGATGGAGGCAATCAAGGACGCACACCCCGCTACGACGACGACCAACTCCAAGGATTCTTCCTGTCAGACGATCTTGCACACGACACACAAACTCATCAAAAATAACAAGACAAATGTGGGATATGAGTTGTATGGCTGATATAAGATTCTTGGATAACTTGGGTATGTTGACAACATCGGGAACATTGAAGTGACTGTTATGAAGGAGGCCCCGACTGGTGATGAGAAGAATAATGTCATCTGGTACCATGATGCTGAGGGCAGAAAAGACGGGATGATAGGACAGGAGGTGAGTGACATCATAGGTCATGTGAAAAGACGCTCCAGAGTCAAGTAACCAGTCAAAGAGAGATACCTGTAGGGGCGGAGGAAACCGGCTGAGAGAAAGACGTCAGAAACATCCGATGAGAGCACAGAGGCAGATGAGCGAGATAGTGATCCATGAGGAAGTTGTTGGGCAATCTGCTCGGCAAACTTAGAAACAGAGTGTGACTGTATCGGGGTAGAAAAATGAGCTAAAGATGCACCAGGGGCATGCTGCTGATCAGACTGTTGAGCCCTCTGAAGCTTGCAACACTCAGATTTGACATGACCAAGACATTGACAGTAGTGGCAGTCGACAGGTGGGCAAAGAGGAGCACCAGACAGAGAAACAAAGGGCGCTGGTGGAGGACGAGAAACAGGCGCACTTGAGCACTATAACTAGGCGAGGGTAGTAGTGGAGCACTCACAAGAGAAGACTGTGGTAGAAGCCGGGGAGTTGCTAGAACATGTGGAATGAGGAGTAGCAATGTCCAAGGAGAGAAAACGAGTCTCCTCAGCAATCACCAAGGCCAAGGTATCACTGAGAGATGACGGAGGATCTAGTGCAGAAGCTGTGCTCGAACAAGTTTAAAATCTGAGTGTTGGCGCATAAGAAACACATTCATATGTTGAATGTCACGATCCCGGGATGTAACAACACACTGAGTACAAGTAACGCAGGGCGAAGGTGTCATCTCATCACACTGACGCCAGAGGTTCATGAGCTCAGTAAAGAAATCTTGTACAGACCAAGCACGCTAGTACCAGGCACTAAGGGTCTGAAATAGGGACTATCGCAGAGCCTGGCTTGATGGCAGGTAGGGCAACACAAGTGATCCCAAATCACCTTGGCTGTAGGTAACTCGTAGGCGTTCATGCGAATGGGGAGACTGGGAGGAAGTGGTCGTGCTGACAATGGAAGAGAGGGAGTCCGCAGGACTGGCAGCCGATGGGTTGTCCGTAGGATTTGCATCAGGTGGAGGCGGAGCAAGCTCAATGTCGTTAATGTGGCCCCATAGATCGAGACCACGGAGGATCATGCCGACGGTGGTGAACCATGCCTTGTAGGTAACTCTATGGGGTCATTATTAATAATGAAATATACAATTCTAAGAATTGCAAGTTAAATTGTCGTATTTTTATTTGCATTTAGAAACCACGCCTTTGCCTCAATAGGGCTTTGCCCTACGTCATACCGTCTGCTTAAGGTTACTTGTGAGGTGTGTTATCTAACTTTAGGGAAATGTGGCCCTTTTTAGAGCATTCAAACCCTTGGTTTGTTCTTCAAGAAGTATCACAATATATTTGCATTTAGCAGTTGAGATTATTAGTTTAGTATTAATATTGGTCTATTAGTATGTGAGTGAGTTTAGTCCCACATATTGAGTCAAGTTGTAAGTGTCAATGTATTTTCTATATATTATGCCATATATGGATGAATAAGATCACTCAAATATTTTCCCTCTTCCTTTCTACTTGGTGTATCAGAGGTTTAGGGTTTGCTCGATCCCAGTCCCGCCTCCTACTTCCGCTCTCGCTACAGATCCCAGTCCTGTCCCACTTCCGCTCTTGCTACCGCTCCCGCTCTTATCTCCCACTTCAGCTCCTGCTCCCTCTCCTGTCGACGGGATCGTCTTCTATGTCCGTCGACGGGAGTGGCTCCTAATCCCCCCACATCACTCGTTTTTTTGTTCCTCCATTTCCGGCACGAGGCGCGCGATTGAAGCGAGCTTCTCCATGATCTTCTCCGACGCCGATACTCCATCTTCTCCGTGTTTTCCCTTCTCGCCCGCGCTCCGGGCCAGGCTTCCTGTCCATATCTCCCGTCGATGCTGTTTCCAGATCTTCATGTCGACGCTGCTTCCCGACTTCTCGTCGACGCGTCCGCCTCCTTCTCCGTCGATCTCGTCCGATCTGCTCTCCCGCTGTACAATGGATCCAGATTCTCTCTTCTTCCTGCTGGACAATAGCTCCTGTTGGTCTCCACTGCTTCTACTCTGGACGGAAATCCTGCTGGCTGCCTCCTTCCATTGCGTGTTCTCATCCATTGGCATACTTCGGCGTCCAGATATGTGCTCTAGCTTCCCTCTGGGGATTCCAGCCGCCTTCCTGCCTCTGCCCCTCCTGTATCCGTGCTACCAGCCTCTGCAGCTGCTTCCGGGGTGCTGATCTCTCGCTGTAGAAAAGTTTTTCGTGTGTTTTCAGTCATTTGTCTGTGTTTTTTATTATTGTATTTGCTTCTGGTTGTTGTTATGCCTATTTGCACGTGAGTTTCATGTGAGGGGGAGTGTTTGGGATGTGGGAGACCCGGATGATCGTTCCTGTTATTCGCCCTTAGTCACACACGACCTCTAGGCTTATGTCGTGTGTTGTTTGTGTCTCCCCAAGTTTTTCGTTGAGGATTGGTAGATGGTATGGTCTTTGGGGGTTGTTTTTCCCCCTTTCTCTCTTATCCCCGCGGGCACGTAGATCTGTGTGTGAGGTGTTATCCCTGCAGTCTCGTAGATTCGTGTGTGGTGTTATCCCCGCGGCCTAGTAGATCCGTGCGTGTGTGGTGTTATCCCTGCGGTCTCATGGATTTGTGTGTGTGGTTTCTCTCCCGTGGGTGTACTGTGTGGGAATATCCCCGGTCACCCGTCTTGTCCCCCCTTTGCCTACCACATTTACCTTTTTCATTGATGTTGTCAAGCTTGAGGTTTCCCCTCCAGCTTGAGGGGGAGAGTTGAGATTATTAGTTTAGTATTAATATTGGTCTATTGGTATGTGAGTGGGTTTAGTCCCACATCTTGAGTCAAGTTGTAAGTGTCAATGTATTTTCTATATATTATGCCCTATATGGATGAATATGGTCACTCAAATATTTTCCCTCTTCCTTTCTTCTTTAGCTACTGCCCTGACCTAACTTTGATGTCTGGGTTTCTTTGCTGCTTCACATATTATTTTTTTCCTCAACTTGGTGATTTGCCTAAGTTGTTTGTAACCGTCAAACTATGGCCAAAGCCTTCAATTTTGTCCTGTAATTTATGCTTGATAGTTATTGGGTATATATTTATTGAAATTGTCAATGCACCAGAAACTAGGGTCCTGGAAACTTCTTGAACAGGTTTATTTCTGTCTGACTCAAACAAGAAGCACTGTGATATTAGCATTTTGTGTAGGAAATGGAATCATAATTCATGAGCATTTGAAGATATATACGTATGCCTGGAAGAAACTTGATTGCATATGAAACTTGTTTTCCAGTGGAAAACAGACTATTTTATATAATGAATAAAAAACTAATATGCAAATATCTGGATAAGTCTTTAAACCATGTTAAGAATGGGCAGCCCGGTGCACAAAGCATCCCCCCGAGCCAGGGTTTGCGAAAGGGTCCCACCACAAGGGTGAAATGTAGGCAGGCCTTACCCCACATTTTTGCAAGAGGTTGCTTCGAGGACTCGAACCTGTGATCTCAAGGTCCCACGGCAACACCTCAACCGGTGCGCCATGGCTCCCCTTCTTTAAACCATGCTAAGAATCTTAGGATAAATTTTTTTATCATGCTTAATGCTTGAGTAGTTTCTTACTTTTCCTCAAACCGCTGAATGAATTTTCATAGTAAAACATCACTTTCAGATTTTCGATTTATGTTTTGACCCAATGTAATCCATTTCTTAAAACAATGCAGATCTGTTGTTAGTCAAGTAATAACAGGATATCTTCCTAGTCTTATTCTTCAATTATTTTTATCCATCGTACCTCCAATCATGAAGATTTTTTCTACAATCCAAGGATACATCTCCCATAGTGGCATTGAGAAGAGTGCATGCAGCAAAATGCTTTGGTTTCTGATATGGAATGCATTCTTTGCAAATGTTCTCACTGGGTCCGTTACTAGCCAACTGCAAGTTTTCCTTGAACTAAAGGATATTCCTACGAGACTAGCTGTTGCTGTGCCAGCACAGGTAACTGTTCCCTTCGGTGTAATTGCTTAGAAACTATTTTTTTTAGCTAATGTTGGATTTCTTATACTGGTTAATGTTATATTAGTACTCGTCCAAAAGTTGATGTTCTTGATTTTTAGTATATGCTTTACTTTTTTAACATGAAGTAAAAATGCATATAGATGGCTTATAGAATTAAACACAATTACTTGGTGCGACCTCTTTTCTCCTGGTACATATAGGGAACTTTACATAACTTATTTTTTCATCTAGTTTCCTAATGTAAATCTTGCATTGTTCTAAGATAGCATATCTCTGTCTACCTATGCACTGATATTTGTTATTGTTGAAAGGTGGGCCCGAATCGGGGATATCACCAGGCCGATTGCAGTCGGAGCATCCCAACCAAATCTCACAGGATCTTGAGGCCATTTATCCTGATTAGGTTGTTGAGGTGTGGAATAGAACACACGACCTCCTTTATGAGATGGCGTTAAGCAGCACACTTACGCCCTCTTATAAAGAAGGTCGTGTGTTCTATTCCACGCCTCAACAACCTACCCAGGATAAATGACCTCAAGCCTCTGGGAGATTTTTTTGGGATGCTTCGACTACAGTTGGGCTGGTAATATCATCTTTTGTTAAAAGGTGGACCCGAACCGAGGATATCACCAGCCTGAATGGAGTCGAAGCATTCCAACCAAATCTTCCAGGGGCTTGAGGCCATTTATTATGGGTAGGTTGTTGGGGGATGGAATTGAAGACAACCTCATTTATAAGAGGACGTTAAGCAACACTCTTATACCCAGCTGAGCTGCATCTTTTGTTGAAAAGTGGGCCCCAACCGGGGATATCACCAACCCTTGTGAGATTTGGTTGGGATGCCCTGACTGCAAACCTTTCAACAATTATCATAAATATTACTTGATTTTTCCTCATCTTATGCCTGATTTAGAAAAGTTGTCCAGTCCTTTTTTATCCGTTGGCATAGTTTAGTCATTAGATATTATTGTATACATATTATGTTCGTTTGTCTTGGTCCTTATATCATATTCGTTTATATATTTATATGTATCTTCTATAATTCTATTGTGAATGAAAAGAACATTCAATTATATTCTTTTTTCCTAATATGGTATTGGAGTCATGTTTTCCCTAGCTACAATACCTGCATCGACTCCTTCACTGTTCTCGCTTACTCGAGAAGTCTTTGTCTATTTTTTCACTGATCTTTCAAGCTTGAGTGGTATTTTTCTATGACTTGCTTTGATTGATCACACAACTTAGATCCTCGATATATCCTTCTACATCTTTGGGCCCACAATTGAGTTATGAGTTAGCTCCTTCCAAGATTCCTCCTTTGGTGAAGAATGACATGAACCTCTGACCACTAGAAACTATAATGGCCTTTCTCCCGACGGAATAATGTCGACAACGAAATAATATAAAACTATGGATTTCCACCGAGTATCGAATCACGTGGAGCACGAGTGAAGATACTAGGACGTCCTAATACTTGAGCTACCCAAATCGAAGGCAAACCGTTGTTCCTGTAGGTTTTCCCCCCTTACAGTTAAGTGTTCTTCAGATATTAGTAATTCCATTGTCTTTTCAGCAGCCATGCATTTTATTCATATTTTAATACCCAAAATTATAGATCTCTATTTTGTTGGGAGATGGTTTCAGCCCTTTTGTTTTTCCCTCATAGAAATACTCTTGTCCACTCTTTTGTTAACACTTGAAATGTTGTCATCTAAACCCTTGAAGATTGATAATTAATTAAATAGGGTTTATGTCTCACATTAAATCTAGTGTGCGAGTTGGCATAGATCGGAGAAAATTATGAGATTTACGAAATAATCTAGAAAGACCCATGCCACCACGTCACGTCTACGAGCGCGCAATACCAAGGTAAGAAACTCTATTCCTTTTGGCCGGACATATCAGATAGTTTTGCATAGAATATTCTTTTATAGCTAAGAAAATTCTTGTAACCATAGAAACCCGTATGCATCTAGATGCAATAATAGTTGATAAGAAATTATAATCCCATCAAAGCGTCTAGTTAATACGTGTAGATCATGTATAAGCATAAGTAATTTATTTTTTGTTCTCTTAGAGCCCCACAAAATTTGTCAAATATATGATACATGTGATCATATAATTCTTTAGAATGCGAGAAAATACTAAACCATATGAATATGCATATAAGATGGTTAACTTGCATGAGATACAATTTAAGACATTCAGATTAATAAGTATGCAATCCAACATCTAATGGAAAATAATTAGGAGGCACGATCGAGTCTTTCTTTTGTGATAGATAGAGGAACACTATTTTACTCATAGGGCGTAACAAATAGTATGAGCTTCAAATTTGAGGAGACGACACCCCATTTAGAAGATTAATAGATGCGAGTTCGTGTCCGTGAGACACTAGAACACCTGCATTCGTTAGTAGAGACTCATATCATTAAAATGCCCATTTAAACTACTTAACCTAGAATATGAAGAGCAGTCTTAAAATACCTAGAACTTGTGCATACCAAAATCTAAAAATTTCTATAGGCTATAGTTTAACAATTTCTAAACTTGAATGAAAACTTATATTATAATTACACTAGAACTAACATTTATGTTTAGTGTATTTTCGATAGAAAAGCATGCATAAAATTGTAGTACATTTTCTCCTCAGTTTAAAATGTTGTTTTAAAAAGCATGCACACGTATTTTTTTCAAATTATTTTTAGTGTCAGTAGGAGAAATGATTTTTCTTACTCTCCAATGAGATGACTCATTTTGGGCATTTTATTCAGCTGTCACAGGTGAGAAGTTACGCTCGGATAAGTGTTCACAATTCCCCTTATCTGTTTACTTTTTATTCAATTATATTACTGTTGTGGGCCACTCTTTCACTCTTGGTCAAGTTCCCTTTACGTCAGTCAAGCCCTCGAATACAAGCCCACGGGCCGCACACCCCAACCAGCTCTCCGCCTTGGATGCAATTGGATATGCGGCTAGTTGTTGAGGCGAAATCTTATCCCCCGACCTCCCTGAAGTGAGATCTCATCTTGTCTCCCCTCACCAACTGAGCTGCACTTTTATATATTGTGGGTCTCTCTTTCACACTGGGTCAATTTCCCTTTACGCCGGTCGAGCCCACAAACACAGGTCTGCGGACCGCACACCCCAACCAGCTCTCTGCCCCGGATACAATCAGATATGCGGTAGTTTGTTGAGGCGGAGGTGTAAAAGGAACTTAACCTAGCGTGAAAGAGCTGCTCACAACAATTACCTTTCCCAGTTAATGTATTGTTTATGTTTGTTAAGATGTAATGAAAAAAGCCCATTAGGAGGAGCCGATGTATAAGCCCATATATATTCTATTTAGTCCCACATTGTAGATGTAGAAGACTCTCCCTCTCTTTCTCTCTGTATAAGTGTATGTACTCTTGTATTTATAAAATAATAAAAATTATGGATTATTTTTTTCTCTCTCTTGCATTTCTCTACATGGTATCAGAGCCCTCGGTCCTGTCCTAGGCGGTTAGTGTTTTTGCTAACCGCGGTCTCCCTTCCCTAACCGCGGACCTTCCTTCCTAACCGCTCCTGCAGTGTCCGCCTCCTACCGTGGCTTCTTATTTTTCTAACCGCTTCTCTCTTTTTCTCCACATCCTTTCTCCTCTCCTCCCCGTTTCTCTCCATTTATAGAGAATTCTCTGGGCCCAACTTCTCTCTACCCGTTGCGCCCTCCTCTTTCTTGCTGCTGCTTGTCGCGCAGTTTGCCTCCTACTTGTCATGCGGTCTGCCCGCTGCGACCTCTCTCTTCCTTGCCGCTTGGCCGCTTGTTGTTCTCTGATCGCCGCGGACTGCTTCCCCTCTGCTCGCTAGTCGCGTGCTGCTCTTCTCTAACCACAACTCTTCTGCCCGCTGCGAGCTCTTCTACCCGCTGCGCGCTTCTCTGTGGCTTGTCACTCTTCTCTCCTCTACTCGCCTGCCAGTGTTCGCGCGAGTAACCGCGGAAGATGAACCTTTGCCGCCGCCACTTGAACCCCAAAACCAACCACGATGGGATTCGAGCGTCAAGCTGGATGTAGGAGATTTTGAGGGTCGAGTAGAGCCCGAAGGATGCCTAGATTGGTGCGAGCGTATGGAACAGTTCATGGCTTGGAAACGGATGTCATTGAATCGCCAAGTCGAGTATGCCACCCTTCGGCTTAAGGGCCCCGCATTAGTCTGGTGGGTCCAATTATAGCGTTCACGTTTCACGTTAGGTTTGGCCCCGATCACGACCTGGGTCGAATTTAAAAACCAGTTGCAAAAGCGATATGTCCCCCCGAATTATCTCTAAAATTTATATCGCAAATTCCACAACTTACGACAGGATAAACTCTCGGTTGACGACTATACCAATGAGTTCCTTATTCTCCAGTCCAGGTTAGACATTCGAGAAGAGGACGATATGACCGTGTCTCGCTACCTAAATGGCTTACATTATGCCATCCGGGAGCAAGTAGAGGTTCATGACTTTCGAGACCTAAGGGAGATCTCCAGTCGGGCCCGACGCGTAGAAGCATCATTACAGAAGAAAACGTCAGGCCCTCGGTTTTCTGAGAGACTTCCTAACACGAACGCACCCAAGCCTCTCAACCAGAGTCACCCTCCCGGGTCCACTAGTGGCTCTACTCCGGCCCCCGCCTATACTAAAGGTAAAGAGGTTGTAGGTTCCCGACCAAACCCGGGAACTTTTCGGTGTTTTAAATGCATGGAACCGGGACACAAGTCTTCAGAGTGCCCTCGTAGGAAGTTTGTAGCTGTGGTTGAGTCCGAGGAAGATCAGGAACCTGAGTACGGGATCTTCCTTACGGACTCCCAACCGGATGCGAGCATCATGGACGAAATCGAAGTAGAAGGAGAGCATGCAGAGCACTTAGTTTGTGTCAAGCAACATAGTCTCCTCACCCCCAAAATTTCCACAGAAGAAGAGTGGTTGAGACATAACATTTTCCGTACGACCGCACGCATACATGGTCAATTTTGCTCCATCATTATTGATAGTGGGAGCATGGAAAATTTTGTGTCACAGCGTATGGTAGAGAAGCTTAAACTCAGAACCGAACCTCTAGGAAAACCCTACAGTTTATCTTGGGTCACTAGTTCCGTGATGATTCCAGTTACACATCGGTGTTTAGTAGAGTTTTCCATAGGGGCATCCTACCAGTATTCCGATTGGTGTCACGTTGCGACCATGGAGGTTTGTCACATCCTGTTAGGACGACCGTGACAGTTTGATAAGCGCGTAGTTCATGACGGAGCAAAAAATTCTTACACTTTTGAGCGTGATGGGCACAAGATCGTCCTTCTTCTCCAAAAGAATGGACCATTGCCTAAGCCCTTGGATCATTCCCCACCTAGTGGCGCCTCGACGTCTCCTATTACGACAATTACCTTTCCTTCAACCCACATGCTACTTTCTGGCGCCCAATTCCAGGAAGACATGAAAGCAAGTGAAGTTGTCTACATTTTAGCCGGCCTTTATTCCATTCAAGAGCCCACGAAGATTCCTAGTGATGCAGGCCTCTACCGTAGACGCACTAAGGACTAGGGGAATAAAGCGGACGCCTCACTAACTCCACTATTGCACTCACACAAGCTTTAACCGCAGCGCACTCGCAAGCAAAATATCTTAGTTTATCAACGCACGAGAGCCACACCGCTGAAAGGTTGAACAAACGACTATTGGTCGATGTTCTCCCAAGGCAAAGGGACCCACCCGGTCCGAACAAGTGAGGTTGTACCAAAAGAGTCTACCAAAAGTGCGATCGAGAAATGGTAGTTCTCTCCCAACAAAACTACGGGGTTCGCCAAACCCTTTCGGAAAACAACGCGATTAAGAGAGGTGCAAATCAAAAGGGAAACCACGAAGAATCTAACGATTCAAATCCAACGCAAAATCGTTCCAACCACTAGAATACCAAGAGGGAATCACACTTGAGTGGAGAGGTTTGTTACCCAAGTCGGAATAGATGATTCCGACTACCTTCAAAGGATCACTCTTTCGCGGTTCCGCCGGAGTTGCGCCGGATGGAGAGATAGTTCGTCCGCCTTGGCCGCGTCACACCGGTACCCAGATTCCACGTCGGAGAAGGAAACCTCTTCTCGGGTAGCACTCCAAGAGGAGAAGAGTGGCCGACTTCCTTGTTCTTCAAGGGGTTGCTCGGGGGTGGAGTTATAGTGGTCGGCCGACTATGGAGGTGGGGCTCGGGTTGTGTAGTAGAGGGAGAGGATGCAGCTAAGGGAGAGGGTGGAGTAGGGCGGCCGGATTTGGGGAAGGTTGAGGAGGGTGGTGGCGGATTGGAAGAGGAAGGGGAGGAATAGGTTGGCCGAATGGTGAGAGGGGGAGAGAGGAGGGGGGAGGCTAAGAGAGGTAGAGAGAGAGGGAGAATAGTAAGAAAGATTAGGGTTTAAGTTTTCTTCATTCACTAAAGCATAAACAAAACACTACATGCCTATATATAGGCTTAACTCCAAGTCTTGGCTATATGTAGCCCAAATTAAAATGACACACTCTAAGGCTACATGCAGCCCAAATAAAAATAATATACTCCAAATAAACAATTAAAACATGCTAAAAGAAAAACGCTCTCAAGCTAAGAAATAGAAGAAGTGCAGCTAGATATTTGTCTTGCGCCGAGGGCGGAGATTGTAGCGTTTTTCCATACGAACGCCAAGGCGACGCGAGTCCTTTGTTGGAGACGAAGGAGGGTCATCCGTTAGCGTGCCGTCATCAACAACTTGGGGTTGTCGTCTCCACCAATCCTCCCCCGCTTGAAAGAACTCATCACCGATGAGTTGGCTTGAAGATACTGTCGTAGAAGAACACCATCCAACAGAGCGACCTCCGCTTCCGGAAGCCAAGAGTCATCAGAGGCGGGGCGATCACGCCAACGAATTAAGTAGCGGCGCACATCGCCATCCGTAGTGGGAAACACATCATCCTGGAGAATCCTGTTTGGCAAAAACGTTGTCCTGGCAAACCTGGGAAAAGCATTAGGCAGCAAAGGGGGAAATCTATATCATCAACATTTAGCGTACCTCCTTTGGAGACCGGCGGAGAGAGAGATCCCTTACCCCACTCAACCCCATACCCATGAGAATCTGTAGTGGAACTAAACAAACAAGAAGATAATTCTAGTGGCGAAGCAATATATGACGTTAAATCCAAAACATTAAAAACAGGGGAAATACCCCAATCAGTTGGTAATTCCAAAAGAAATGCATTGTCTCCTAACCTTTTTAAAATCCGAAAAGGTCCCGCTCGCCGATCCGCTAACTTTATTAAGGTGCCCGTAGGCAACCGTTCAGGGATGAGACGCACCATGACTAAATCGCCTGCTTTCAAGGGAGACACTCTCTTATGTGCGTTGGCATTAACTTGATAAGATGCGTATTGAGTGGTAAGCGTTTCATTTATGTGCTTGTGCAGATCATGGATGTGAGAGGCAAAATCCTGTGCAAATTGACTTGACTTAAAAGATGGCGGTAACGGAATCAAGTCAAGTGGCACGGGTGCTTTATAATCATGTACGACCTCATTTGGTGACAAACCCGTGGACCTATTTTTGTAATTATTATACGCTAACTGAGCATGAGGGAGGATAAGGTCCCATGTACCCTTGTGGTCTCCAACAAGGCATCGGAGCAAACTACCTAAACTTCTGTTTATAACTTCGGTTTGCCCATCCGTCTGCGGGTGGTAAGCTGAAGAGAATAGAAGTTTGGTGCCCATAATCCTCCACAGGGTCTTCCAAAAATAACTAGTAAACTTCACATCCCTATCGGTAACTATAGATTTTGGAACACCAAGATGGCCAACTACCTTTTTAAAATACAATTGTGCAACGTGTGACGTATCGTTGATTTTATTGCACGCGATAAAATAGGCCATTTTGGAGAAACGGTCTACAACAACTAAGATAGAGTCGTGACGTCTAAATGTGATTGGGAGGCCGAGAATGAAATCCATGCTAACGTCTTCCCAAGGGATAGAAGGAATCGGAAGAGGGGTATAAAGCCCCGCATCTGTTTTGTTTCCCTTAGCCAATTGTTACGCTCGACAACTTCCCACGATTTTACTAACCATGGCCTTAAGACCGGGCCAATAGAACTTATCTTCAACTAACGTGATCGTCTTGTCACGGCCGAAATGTCCACCTAGTCCTCCGCTATGCAGTTCCCACACTATTAAGTGCTGTAGGGAGGAACGGGGGATGCATAGCTTCGCATGGTTAAATAAATAACCGTCACGAATATAAAAAGAAGTAATGGTTGTAGGCAAGTCGTCCTTAGTGGTGAAATAGATATCCTTGAAATCTGGACAGTTGACGTATTCATCCTTAATCCTATCGAAGTCAATCACTAAGGACTAGGGGAATAAAGCGGACGCCTCACTAACTCCACTATTGCACTCACACAAGCTTTAACCGCAGCGCACTCGCAAGCAAAATATCTTAGTTTATCAACGCACGGTAGCCACACTGCTGAAAGGTTGAACAAACGACTATTGATCGATGTTCTCCCAAGGCAAAGGGACCCACCCGGTCCGAACAAGCGAGGTTGTACCAAAAGAGTCTACCAAAAGTGCGATCGAGAAATGGTAGTTCTCTCCCAACAAAACTACGGGGTTCGCCAAACCCTTTCGGAAAACAACGCGATTAAGAGAGGTGCAAATCAAAAGGGAAACCACGAAGAATCTAACGATTCAAATCCAACGCAAAAATCGTTCCAACCACTAGAATACCAAGAGGGAATCACACTTGAGTGGAGAGGTTCGTTACCCAAGTCGGAATAGATGATTCCGACTACCTTCAAAGGATCACTCTTCCGCGGTTCCGCCGGAGTTGCGCCGGATGAAGAGATAGTTCGTCCGCCTTGGCCGCGTCACACCGGTACCCAGATTCCACGTCGGAGAAGGAAACCTCTTCTCGGGTAGCACTCCAAGAGGAGAAGAGTGGCCGGCTTCCTTGTTCTTCAAGGGGTTGCTCGGGGGTGGAGTTATAGTGGTCGGCCGGCTATGGAGGTGGGGCTCGGGTTGTGTAGTAGAGGGAGAGGATGCGGCTAAGGGAGAGGGTGGAGTAGGGCGGCCAGATTTGGGGAAGGTTGAGGAGGGTGGTGGCGGATTGGAAGAGGAAGGGGAGGAATAGGTTGGCCGAATGGTGAGAGGGGGAGAGAGAAGGAGGGGGGCGGCTAAGAGAGGTAGAGAGAGAGGGAGAATAGTAAGAAAGATTAGGGTTTAAGTTTTCTTCATTCACTAAAGCATAAACAAAACACTACATGCCTATATATAGGCTTAACTCCAAGTCTTGACTATATGTAGCCCAAATTAAAATGACACACTCTAAGGCTACATGCAACCCAAATAAAAATAATATAATCCAAATAAACAATTAAAACATGCTAAAAGAAAAATGCTCTCAAGCTAAAAAATAGAAGAAGTGCAGCTAGATATTTGTCTTGCGCCGAGGGCGGAGATTGTAGCGTTGCTCCATACGAACGCCAAGGCGACGCGAGTCCTTTGTTGGAGACGAAGGAGGGTCATCCGTTAGCGTGCCGTCATCAACAACTTGGGGGCAGTCGTCTCCACCACCTAGCTTAGCTCGCACCCTTATTTCTGAATTTTCTTCTATTGTGCCCGATGAGCTACCAGATCATCTTCCTCCCATGCGAGATATACAACATTGTATCGACCTTATACCTGGCTCTAGCCTACCTCACTTACCACATTATCGTATGAGCCCTAAAGAACACGAGGAGCTCCACCGTCAAGTCACCGACTTAATCAAAAAGGGTCATGTTAGGGAGAGCATGAGTCCTTGTGCAGTTCATGCACTCCTTGTCCCTAAAAAGGATGGAACGTGGCGTATGTGTGTGGATAGTCGAGCCATCAACAAAATTACCATTAAGTACTGTTTTCCGATCCCTCGATTGGACGATATGCTCGACATGCTCAGTGGATCCAAGATTTTTTCCAAGATTGATTTAAAAAGCGGCTACCATCAAATCCGGATCCGACCCGGAGATGAATGAAAGACTGCTTTCCAGACCAGAGAAGGACTCTACGAGTGGCTTGTGATGCCCTTCGGCCTCACCAACGCCCCTAGTACTTTTATGCGACTCATGCATCTAGTTCTCCTCCCTTTGATGGGAATATGTGTGGTTGTTTATTTCGATGACATCTTGATATATAGCGATAACCCCGACCAACATCTTGTGCACTTGCCTCAGGTACTTCAGATCCTTTTGGAGAACAAGCTTTACGTGAACCTCAAAAAGTGCGTCTTTTTGACCGATAGTCTGACCTTTTTAGGGTATTTTGTGTCGGCCGACGGAATTAAGGTTGATCCGAAAAAAATCAAAGCGGTTAGACTGTTAGAGCATGGCCGAGTCCAAAGACTATGACTGAAGCCCGCGGTTTTCATGGATTAGCTTCGTTTTATCGTCGGTTTATTAGAAATTTTAGCACGCTCATCTCGCCGGTGACCGACTGTCTTAAAAAAGGTCATTTTATTTGGACGGACGAGGCAGAACATGTCTTTTCTCTCATCAAGGACAAGTTGACTAGCGCCCCCGTACTAGAGCTTCCTGACTTCGAGAAAATCTTTGAGGTAGATTGCGACACCTCGATTATTGGAATAAGAGCTGTCTTGAGTCAAGAAGGACGACCCGTCACATTTTTTAGTGAGAAGCTTAATGAGGCCAAAACCCGCTACACCACCTACGATCTAGAATTCTACGCCATCGTCCAAGCTCTTCGTCACTGGCGTCACTATTTGATTCAACGTGAGTTCATCCTTAATACCGATCATGATGCACTTCGGCACTTGAACTCCCAGAAGGAGGTGCGTAGGCATGCCAAATGGGCAACCTTCCTTCAGGAGTACACCTTTCATTTGAAGCATAAGCCGAGCATTTCAAATAGAGTAGCGGATGCACTTAGCCGTAGGTCACACGTCTTAGTCACCCTACAGCTGCATATCCTCGACTTAGATAAACAAAAGGGCCTCTATCCTTCCGACCCATATTTTGGTAAGATTTGAGACGAGTGTCAATTTAGTGGTACCGATCCCACCACGGAATATATTTAAAGTGAGGGTTTCCTGTTCAAAGGAGCTCGCCTTTGCATTTGTGAGGGGCCACTCAGGACGACCATACTAAGAGAACTTTATTCTTCAGGGTTAAGTGGTCATGTTGGTCAAAATAAACTACTAGACCTCGCTAACTCCCGATTTTATTGGCCTAGAATGAGGGAGGATGTTGCCAACCTCGTTAGGACTTGCACTACCTATCAAATGTTTAAAGGACACACTCAAAAATCAAAATACAGGCCTCTACACCCCTCTCTCCATTCCCGAGCGGCCTTGGGATGAAATCTCTATGGATTTTGTCGTAGGATTGCCCCGAACAAAATGAAGAGTAGATTCAATCTTTGTCGTGGTTGATCGTTTCTCAAAAATGACACATTTTATTCCTTGTAGAAAAACGACCGATGCCACACATGTTGCCGATCTTTTTTTTCGGGAGATCGTACGTTTACACGGGATTCCCCGCTCTTTCACTTCCGACTGTGACACTCGATTTTTGAGTTATTTTTTAAAAACTTTATGGGGAAAACTTTGGACCAAGCTCGAATTTAGTAGCGCCTATCACCCACAGATGGATGGGCAAACTGAGCTATTGAATCGAGGCTTAGGCGATTTCCTTAGATGTCTGGCGGGAGAACATCCGAAGCAATGAGATTTAGTTATACCGCAAACGGAATTTTCTTATAACAGCTCAAAAAATCGTTCAACCACTAAATCTCCTTTTGAAGTAGTCTATGACTACCCCATCCCGTTGTTACTCGATCGACATTCTCTGCCTTCTTTTGAACGAATTTCTTTTGATGCGCTAACATATATTGATCATCTAAATCTTTGCATAAGTTGATTGCTAACAGTTTGCGAGCATCTTCTGAGAAATACAAGGTTGCAGCGGATAAACATCGCCACGAGATGTATTTCTCAGAAGAAGATTAGGTTCTTGCTTTTTTCAGGAAAGAAAGGTTTCCCGTGGGCACCTATCACAAGCTGCAACAAAGGCGTTTTGGGCCATTTCAAATTAAGATGTGTCTTGGCACAAATGCTTACCTTTTAGACTTACCCGCTGAGTTTGGGACCTACCCTATCTTTAACATTGTTGACCTTGTACCATTTTTGGGTGAACCTTCTGAAACCATCCCTGAACCACCCACTCCCGTACCATCTTCCACTCCACAACCGACTTTAGCCCCCTCTACACCCACCATTGAGGAGATTGAGCAGGTATTGGATGTTCGTGAGTTTCAGACGCGTGCAGGTGCATATCAGCGCTACCTCGTTTCATGGAAGGGGAGGAATATATTAGACAGTTCATGGATAAGCGCCGCCGAGCTTTGTCGTCTCCGTCCTGATCTTGCTATTACAGGTTCTTGCCAATTCTCGACGGGGTCGAGTCCTTTGAACCCCGGGGGAATTGATGCATCCGTGGTCGCATCCGGATGAGCTATGCTCGATTGTGTGTGTGTGTGATTTTTATCATTTACATTGTCGTCATTTGTCGTCCTATTATCGTATGAGTGTTGTCATCATATGTCGTTGTATCGCACTTTTTATTTTATGTTATGGCTTGTTGGTTTGACCAGCCAGCATGACCATTAATAAATAGGTCCGGTAGAAGAAGGTGTTAGGATGTAGGCGCAACAATATTTTACGCAACTATACGTTAATTGCATGAAAAAATATATATATCATCACTCAAATCTGAATTTAAAAATTCAGCATTGATTTGGGAGTTGAGAATGTAGGGAAATTAATCTTTGTCTTAATTTCTCATCTTTTGAGTTTCCAAAACCCCCCTCTTAACTCCACAACTTTGAAGCCCCATCAAACCCTCTTTATAAACCATTGGGCCCCTTGAAACAGCAGGCTGAAATAGAAACCGAGGTGAGACATACAAGTCTTCACCCCGGTCCCGCCCAGCAGGCCTCCCGACCGCAGCCATCGCCCGTTGTCTCCACACCCGTGCTTCCTCCTCTCGGCGACGACGACTCCCGCCGGAACCTGGACGAGAACGATCGACAGCCAATCGGTCGGCACCTCACCTCCCCTCCCGTTTCTCCCCGTAACGCCAACAGATCCAGTTCCCTCCGACGGTCGGTCGACACCAACCAACCCTCCCGGCCGTTTTCACCTCCCCATTTTCCGGCGAACCTGTCGCCTGAAGCTTCCGACACACATGCCTGTTCTCCTCCCACTCCAACCTCCGGGCCGCTTGCTCTTCCCCGACTCCACTACGCCATCGCCCCTCCCGTACCCTGTTTCTCACTGTCCATCGGCCACCGCCACTCCCTTGCCCTGCTTTCCGACACTGACTATCAGCCACCACCCGTCTCCACAACCCGAGCTCTCCTCTTTAGAGCCAAACCGCCAGTCAACCGCAATCCATCCCCCTGCACCCGTGGACTTCATTTCGCCCTGGAAAACTCTGCAGGTATACCTCTCCGCTCACCTACTGTTAGTGATTTTCTCATGCAATTAATTTCGAGATCGTATTGTTAGCGCTTACCATCTTAAAAACCGTTTTTATACCGTTTATCTACCAAAAGTTCGCGAATATTTGCCTCTTGTTAGAGCTGTCCGCTTACGGAATAATTACGTCTTCGCTAGGAGCTTACGCTAGTTAATTCGGGGCAAATCAATCTAAGTTGAGAAAAGCTAACAAGGTCCCCTCTCTCTCGGACGGGCTGCCGCTATAACGAAAGCTCGGTGCCGGGATTCATCAGTAATTCACTCAGGCAGCCACTGATGACTATGGTAAATTTTGACTATAGAAGTCTTGTCGATACTGTGAGGAAGTTACAAGAAGATGAGCAGAAGGTCTAAAGGTGAAATAGCTTTCGTGCTAAGCGACTCCAGGATGCGCCGCAATAACACTAGAATAAAAATAATTAGGGGAGGAACTGGAACAAGAAGCAAAAAGCTAATGATAAGAGAGGTAGTCAACTTTGAGCAAAGTTCAAAGATTATCCGCTATGTTCTAAGTGCTACTGGCGCGGGATGAATCTATAGGATGTGGACTTATGATGCCCTAACCCTAAATGCAACGATCATGAGCATGCGATGAATGTAATTAGCCGAGGATGAACCCTAAAATTAAGATGTCAATGAATACAAACACATAATCCAATGAACTAACGAGTGATAACCCTAATGCGATGCACATGCGATTACTCAATCATGCAAGTATTTTCCGAGACAATTAATTAAACAAATTAATTTTAAAATCTCGTTCAAGCGTCGCAATTGATTACAAATATTGCAATGATAGTAAGCAGACAACAATTACAAATTAATCGCTGAAATTAAAATACTAAGCGAATAATTCTTGCACATCAATAAAAGATACAGAAATCAAATTAATTCAAGTCAAGCATTACTAATAATACAAGTTATCTATACAATTCGAAAAAATGAACACTAAAAAGTAAAAGCTTACCAAGGAATGGATGTCGATGGAGGTGGTGGCGGTCCGAAAGGGAAGCAAGGTCTGATTGGACCCGATATGACTGTGGGGAGCGGGATCGGGCTATAAGAAGGTAAATTCTGCCATATATAGGTGGATCCGGACGGTGGAGAGGTAGATTCCGTTGTACGGAGGCGGATCTGGACTGCGGGAGGGTAGATTCAGCGGTATGGAGGTGGATCGAAACTATGGGAGGGAGATCTGCTAGAGGGGAGGTTGGTGGTGGATACACATATGGGGGATGATGGCTGGGGGTAGCAGCCGACAACAGGAATGAAGGAGGAGGAGGCAGCTGTAGCAAGGGAGGGTGGAGAAGGCGGCAGATGTAGCAGGGGAGGGTGGAGTAGGCGGCGGCGGTAGCCGAGGAGAGTAGAGAAACCATGGGATTGGCGGAATGCGGCAGCCGACGGACTAGAGAGACGCTGGAGGCGAGTTCGGCGGGCTGGATGGGCTCTGGGGCGATGGTCAGCGACTGGAGAGTAGGAGGGTGGCGGTGGAAGGCGGCGTTGCACCCCTGGAGGTGGTAGAAGCGCCCGACGTCAGCACCAACAGCATGGAAGGCGTCTCGCCTTCCTGACCGAGCGGTTTCCTTTTGAAAGCTTAAATACTCGATACCCCCCTTCATGCGGCTACGATCACCGGGGGGGAGTTAGGTTAAAGTTATCCGATGGCTACGATCACTCTACATATAATTTAACCTAACTTTTAAAATACTAATCAGAAAAATAAAAAAAATACATAAAAATACAAAAAATTGAGCATGTCGCGATCAAGGTCTTGGATCATCTATCTAATGATCCAAATGTCATCGATCTCCATAAATCTCCCCGACTCATAAACATTTATCTCCGGTGAATTGAGACTACATGCTCCCATAACAAGCCAGGTAAGACTCTCTGTCACTCCAAGTCAGAAGTGTCTATGCATAATGTTATCATACCTCTAAAGTAGTCGTGGATCCCATGTAGTATGCAAGCCATAACAAGTGTGAAGGGTAGGGAATAGGGATCTAATGGTAGTGGGAGAGATGCAGTGGAAGTCAGGTCTATAGGAGAGGCTATAGTGATTGTGGAAACTGAAGCTAGAAGGGAAAGCTAACGACCTAAAACTAGGTGGCTCAACGTCTAGAGCCAAATCCACAACATTGAGAACTGGATGAATACACATATTCTTAGTAATATTAAGCTTGAAAAATTTGACTCAAACTCCTTCATGACAGTGCATGAACCTATTCGCCTAGCATTTAAATTCATAGTTGTCTCAAATGGGAACCTCTTAAATAATATGCAAATAATCACTCACCACCTTTTTTTGAATATTCGTTTTCTTTGTGCTTTCTGGCGCAAGTTTTAAAATATTCATTATTTAATATAACTTTACGTTGGAATATGACATTCAAATCATGTAGCAGATGCAAATGCAAAATGACAAACTCAACATACTTACTAAATGCAGATTTTAGGTGATAGTGGGAGTTCCTAGAAATAGGTGGTTTATCTGGCTGTTTCTTGGGTGGGGTGTAGAAACAATCGCTGAGTACAGTGAAAAACCAGATACCTAACGAGGATATCAATTGTGAGATATAATGTGGTGGGTTGACAAATATCTCTTAAGAGGCGTGAGTCATCAAGGGGCTCACCGGGTGGTCGATAGGAATTTCAGTACAGAAGGAATCTCCCGAAAGAGTATCAAAGATAACGACATAGGGATGTAAATCAAGTGGTTCACCTGGTGGTAAGTATGAAAATTTATTGTGAATATGATGATCTAAAAGGACGTGTGAGATAAGGACACAAGGATTTAACGTCTTGGTCGGCCGAACATCTAAAAGAAAGAAATCCTCAGGTGGCTGTCCAAATGTCTCAAGAGGGGCTCATCAAAGAATTTTTTTCATAGCAGGATAATCTTTGAGATGCATGTCGTCGATAATAGTAGTGTCCTCATCCTTTGGAGGGGAAGAAGACAACTACTTCATGGTCAAAATTTTGCTCTCGACCCTCACACAGAATGACTCGCCACGACAATATAGGGAGGCTCAGCCCAGGTGAACATGCATGCAAGGGCGAGTCAATGATGAGAATAGGGGTAGGGAAGGAACACATCACAATAGGCACACTACGTCGCCCAGGCTCGCTCTCAGTAGGGGTAATAGGTGATGAGTCAAAATCAAAGGATGGATCACTCATCAGACTTATTACCTCACTGGGGTGAGATAAATCAATCTCATGCACCACTTTTATTGTGCCTGACCGGCCAAATGTAGGCAAAGTGGTAGCCTCAGAGTGGAATGGACTCGTATTGGTGTGGTCAAGGTGGTCATCCACTTGATTACCCCTAGTGGATCTCAAGGACTGCTCATAATGAAACCTGAGATAGAATGTCTGCTCGAGAGACTCAGAGTAATGATAGGTCAACTTAGCACGTATCTCAGATCAAAGATCAGACCAAAATCAGAAAGTGTTCATAGCTGGCTCCTCTCGGATGTCGCTCCTCACTCCTAACTTATCAAAATGATCCATATACTCAGTGACGGAAGCGGATCCCTGCGAAAGGGAAAATAAATGCTCGAGAAGGCAAAATACTGATAGAAAGCAGGTAAATACCTCTGACATAAAATATGTTTCATCTCCACCCAACTACTGATGCAGTGAAGACGTTCTCGCTCATGGGTCCTTTCAATTTTGAGTCAATATGCTCCCGCACGATCTACCCATCTAAGTTTCGCAAATTTTACGTGGCGTTCATCGAATAACTCAAAATGATTCAGATAATATTCCATGTACACGAGGCAGTAACTAAAGGATTTTGGACTCGAGTAGTTGTCAAAAGAAGGGGCAACAGTATGAAACTGACCCTCAAGATCTCTCTCACGACGATCCTCATAATAATCATCCCTAAGGTAATCGAGTCGTGTTCAAGGATCAACACAATCCGCTCGAGTGCAGGGATATGAACGATGACAATCAACATACTGATTGTCTCTAACATAGTGGGGTCGTGTCGGCGGATCAATACGATCGCTGGAAGTGACGTGCTGTGATCGAGGATAATCATCGCAGTAACTTGAGGATCTTCCTGAAGGTACTCTATGAGAGCGAGGGTAAATGAGCTCGGGATCCCCAAATTGAGGAGAGGAATAACAGTGATATCTAGCCATGAAGGAACCTATAGAATCTACTACTGCATATTAAACTAATGCCCGAACCTGACTCTGATACTAATTTGACGCAACACGAATCTATCGGATGTGGGTTTATGATGCCCTAACCCTAAATGCAACACTAATGAGCATGCAATGAATGTAATTGGCCGACAATGAACCCTAAAATTAAGATGCCAATGAAAACAAACACATAATCCAATGAAGTAACGAGAGATAACCCTAATGCGATGACTTAATCATGCAAGTATTTTCCAACGCATAATTAATTAAACAAATTAATTTTAAATCTCGTGCAAGTGTCACAATTGATTACAAATATTGCAATGAAAGTAAGCTGACACCAATTAGAAATTAATTGAGAGTGCACTGAAATTAAAAGGCAAAGCGAATAATTTTTGCTCGTTAATAAAAGATATGAAAATCAAATTAATTCAAGTTAAGCATTATTAATAATACAAGTTATCGATACAATGCGAATAAATGAATACTAGAAAGTTAAAGCTTACCAAAGAATGGATGCCAGTAGAGGTTGTGGCGGTCCAGAAGGGAAACAAGGGCTGGTTGGACTGGATGCGGGGAGTGGGATCAGGCTGTAGGAAGGTAGATCCGACCATATATAGGCAGATTCAGGTGGTGAAGAGGTAGATCCGGCTGTACGGAGGAGGATCGAGACTACGAGAGGGTAGATCCAACGATATAGAGGTGGATCTCGGCTGTGGGAGGGAGATCTGATAGAGGGGAGGTTGGTGGTAGATCCACAGAAGGGGGGATGACAGTGGTAGGCGATAACAGGAATGAAGGTGGAGGCGCCGACGGTAGCAAGGGACGGTGGAGAAGGTGGCAGTGTCAGGGGAGGGTGGAATAGGCGGCGGCGGTAGCAGGGGAGAGTAGAGAAACTGTGGGAATGGTGAAAGGAGGCAGCCAGTGGACTGGAGAAATGCTGGTGGTGAGGTCGGTGTGCTGAAGAAGCTCTGGGGGATGGTCGGTGGTTGGAGAGTGGGTGGGTGGTTGCGGCGGAAGGGGGCATCACCCCCTGGAGGCGATAGAAGCGCCCGACGTCAACACTCGTTGCACGAAAGGCGTGTAGCGCCTTCCTGACCGAGCGGTTTCCCTTTGAAACCCTAAATCCTCGATACCCCCCTTTATGCGGCTGTTGGAAAGAAATAAGTGTGTGAGGGGGGGGGGGGGGAGTTAGGTAAAGTTATCTGATGGCAACAATTGTGCGGAGGATAATTTAAATTAACCTTTAAAATACAAATTAGAAAAACAAAAATAAAAGACATAAAAATACGAAAAATCGAGTCGGTCGCGATTACGGTCTCCGATCGTCTTTCCGATTATCCAAATGTCGTCGATCTCTATCAGCTACCGCCACCATCTAGGTGAGCGTTTGGCTACTGTCACGACCCGTCTCAACAAGATCGGAGTGCTCTTCGGGCGGGTCGTGATGCCACAGACATGCAGAGAAGAACCATGCCTGCTAAGGCGGAACCAAAATTCTACAACTAGTTTTGAAATCAGCTATTTTTGAAAGGGTTTTAAAAGATTTTTAAATTGGTGCGGAAGCCATACATAAATAGTTAAAAAGTTGTTGTGTATGCATTTCTTTTATAAAAATTATGTCACAAGCAGTACTGAAACTAATGAATGCAACTAGTCACAAAGGTAGAAAATGCATAAGTGAAATGAACTAGTACAATGCTTCACCCTACAAGTTGTCCTCGATACAAGAGAAAATGTCTAACGATAACTAATACATGAATAAAAAAATCCAACAATAACTGAAACAAAATACATAGATACAACTGATACATTAAACAAAATAAAAACTCTAAGCAAAGCTGTAGTTGGAAGAAGAAAAACTCAGGAACCGGGCGGCGCAGTCACGAAACCTAAGGCAAATCCAAACAGAAGGAAAATGCCCCAGAACATGAAAACACATAAAGATTCTAGTTAATAATTTGTAAAAATGTAAGCAGTGGAAACAAGAGCTCAGTGAACCAGTTTACACGTAGCAACCTACTACCAGACAAGTATCCCTGTCAAACAAGATGCTTTTAATTTAATGGCCTACTCCGGAGTTTAGCCTTGCTGTAATACCATAAGAGGAATACATTGAAGGGTGAAGGTGTTGTCATTTGGTGTACAAGATTCTGGTGTATGAATTGATGCAAGGCTTATCAACAACGGTGCTTGCAATGATCGACTAATGGTTTCTGTTACCAGTTAGTCGGGAGCTCGATTCGACGCGTTACACCAAACCAACACTCTCCTCTCAATGTTTGCCTAAGATATTAGACAATTTCAGGGATTCATAAATAATTAGACGATTCCAGTTTATAAGGGGCTACTTCATAAACAAAAGTGAAGTAAATTAGATCTTATGTTTGCAAGCGAGAGAGTGTCTCTACTTGCCTTAACGTGACTTCAAAAATGCTAGTGACAGCTAAGTGGCGCAAACGAGGTTAGAAACTCGAGCTAAACTTGTTCAAGATCAAAATGAATTTCAAACAATATTCCTACACTTGCACATGTGTTTGATATTCACACCACACAACAGGAGAGAGGTTTAGGAATTTACCTCCGTCGAGAGTGAGGGAAGAAGAGGCTACCGCGAGGGATCGGGGATTTTGGCGGCGTTTGGAAGCAAAAATTCCTAATTCGGAGAGGTCTTGGAGCGATTCCACCACCTAAATCCGAGGATACGCACTGGAAAGCACACAAAAATCCGGGATTAGCGGGTTATACGATGGACCTAGGTTGGATTGTCCAAAAATCCTATATCGGAGAGCGAAAAATTAGCGTAATAAAATTATGGAAAACTGAAAACAAGAGCTAGGCGGGGTTCCTTACCCAAGGAGTCCAGATCTTGGCTCAGAAATCCACGTAGAGGGGTTTCGAGCGAAACCCTAGGAATCCCTCACGAAATCCACCGGCCGGAACAAGGAGGAGCCAGGGTTGCCGGAGAAGAATTGATGCCCTTGCCCTTACTAACCGGAGAAGGAGAAGAGGAAGGGAGAAGGTAGTCGGCCCCCCTTTGGATGCAGTCGGCCAAGAGAAGAGTAGCTGTTGCGGGAGTTGCTGGCCATGGGGAGCGCCAGAGACGACGGGGAAGCAAGAGGAAGAGGCGCCGGGCCTAAAGGGGGGGGGGGGTTCGCTGGCCACTGGAGGCGGAGGAGGGGGATGTCGGGCGCTCGGGAGGCGGAGACGTTGCCGTCGGTGGCGAAAGAGGCGGGATCGGGATTTTGCCGGATGCAGGATACGGGTTTGGACGGGGGGGGGGGGGGCTCGGTTTATAATGCCTATAAGTCTTTTTTATATTAAAATTTTATTATTATTATTATTATTATTATAAAGTGTTAGGGGTTGTTACATTTTCACCTATTTAGGAAGTTTCGTCCCGAAACTTGAATGAAAATTCTCTGAATGGAATTAAAACAACGAAGTTTTAGACGACATACGCTTCAAACAGAAGTTTGCAGATTAACGTATGAAAGTTAACCATGAAAGATACTGAAATAACAAGGAAGCCAAACTTAGAGACGTACCAAAAATCAAGAGAAGAGTTGCGGGTACTTGCTGCGCATGTCAGATTCGAGTTCCCAAGTGTACTCCTCAGATTTGCCATGCACCCAAAGTACCTTCATCATCGGAATTGTTCTCTTGCGAAGCTTGCGTTCTTGATATTCGACGATCTTCGAAGGCTCGATCGGATAAGACAGATTGGCTTCAGGAATCACTGGAACTTCTTCAAGAATACGATCTGGATCATGGATAAATTTCCGAAGCTGACTAACATGAAAGACATCATGGACACCGACCAAAGAAGTAGGTAGCTCCAGACGATAGGCAGATCCCCCAATACGCTCTGAGATGGTGTACGGTCCTACGAACCTCGGGCTGAGTTTATGATGGCGACCGAACCGTTTCACCCCAGGTGTAGGAGAAACCTTCAGGAATACTTGATCACCTACGACAAATTCTAACGGACGGCGGCGCCGATTTGCATACTTTCTCTGTCTCTCAATGACACGACTGAGCTGGCGGCGAGTCTTCTTGGTGGCTTGTTCTATTTCCTGAAGTAGCTCCGGGCCCAACACCACCTTCTCACCAACCTCTGACCAGTAGAGCGGGGTCCTACAACGACACCCGTACAGTGCTTCGAAGGGGGCCATATTGAGGCTCTCTTGATAGCTGTTGTTGTAGGCGAATTCAACCAAGGGTAGGTGTTCATCCCAAGCTCCCTTGTAGTCCAAAACATAATAACGTAGCATATCTTCAAGAATCTTATTAACTCTCTCAGTCTGACCATCAGTCGTCAGGTGGTAAGCAGTACTTAGGTTGAGATCAGTGCCCAAAGCTTGCCGAAATCCTTTCCAGAAGTGCGATACAAATCTCGAGTCACGATCAGAAACGATTCACAGAGGAATCCCATGGAGTGGAACAATCTCTGCAACATAGATCCGGGCCATCTTCTCGGTGGAATGACCCTCCTTATACGGAATAAAATGAGCTACTTTAGTCAAGCTGTCCACAATAACCCAAATCGCATCATGCCACCTCGGAGTGCGAGACAATTCAGTGATGAAGTCCATAGAAACATCTTCCCACTTCCATTCAGGGATAATCAAAGCCTGCAAAAGGCCACCAGGACGCTGACACTGAGCTTTCACCTTCTGGCATGTAAGGCATTGAGAGATGAAACGAACGATGCAATTCTTCATATCAGACCACCAAACGATCTGCTTCAAGTCATAATACATCTTGTTGTTGCCCGGATGTTCAGATGAGCGAGACTCATGAGCTTCTCTGCAGATACTATCAAGTAACTCAGGGACACTAGGAATGCAGAGTCGACCTCGGAAACGAAGAACATCGTCAGAGATGGAGAAATCTGGAAGAGTCCCAAGTTCAACTTGCCGGCGAATGCGCTGAAGTGCGGGATCAAATGACTGTAAATCCTTCACCTGCTCTACCCATAACGGACCGGAAATCCCCTCATGACCCTCGGGAGCGATGGATATGTCCATCCGGTCGAGGTCATCAATCAGGGCTGCAAGAATAGCTGACATGTGCACAAGCGGCAACAGAAGCCTGCCGACTCAACGCATCTGCCACTGAATTGGCCTTACCAGGAACATATGTGAGTTATGAGTCATAATATGAAACAAACTCGAGCCAACGTCTCTGACGAAGATTAAGGTCTTTCTGAACAAAAATGTACTTCAAGCTCTGATGGTCGGTGTAAAAGTGGCACCTCACACCATCGAGATAATGTCGCCACAGCTTCAAAGCAAACACCACTGCGGCGAATTCCAGGTCATGGGTAGGATAGTTGCGCTCATGAATTTTCAACTGCCTCGACCCATAAGCAATAACACGGTCATCCTGCATTAGCACGCAGTCCAAACCAACCCCAGAAGCATTAGTGTAGACTGAAAAGTCCGACCCATCTGACGGAAGAGCTAGCACTGGCGCGGAACATAGTCACTGCTTCAGCTCAGAAAAGGCCTGCTCACACTGAACTGTCCACTCAAACCTCGCATGCTTTTGAGTTAGCCTTGTCAGAGGAGCGGCAAGGGAGGAGAAACCCGTGACGAAGCGCTGGTAATAACCAGCCAACCCAAGGAAACTGCGGATCTCTATAGGAGTAGAAGGCCGCTTCCAGTCCATCACTGCGGAGACTTTGGCGGGGTCAACGGATAGCCCATCCCCTGAAATGACATTCCCCAAGAAGGCAACACGATCCAGCCAGAACTCGCACTTCGCCAGCTTGGCATAGAGTTGATGCTGACGTAGGGTGGAGAGGACGAGTCTAAGGTGAACTGCATGATCTTCACGAGTTTTAGAGTAGACCAAAATATCATTTATGAAGACGATGACAAACTTGTCTAGGAACTCACAGAATACACGGTTCATCATATCCATGAAACCAGATGAGACGTTAGTCAACCTAAAAGACATCAGCAGAAATTCAAAATGTCCATACCGAGTCCGGAAAGCTGTCTTGGGGATGTCAGATTCCTTGATATTTAGCTGATGGTAACCCGTTCTGAGATCTATCTTGGAAAACACAGAACTGCCATTGAGCTGATCAAAGAGGTCATCTACGCGTTGGAGAGGATACTTATTCTTGATGGTAACCTTATTCAGCTCTCGATAGTCGATACAAAGCCTCAGGGAACCATCCTTCTTCACGAATAGAATGGGGGCTCCCCAAGGAGACGAGCTGGGGCGAATGTATCCACGCTCAAGCATCTCATCCAACTGCAATTTGAGCTCTTACAACTCGCGCGGTGCCATACGGTATGGAGCTTTAGATATGGGGCGCGTTCCAGGCTCCACATAAATAGTGAACTCTACATCACGATCGGGAGGCATTCCAGACAACTCGGTGGGGAACACGTCGGGAAACTCGGAAGCAATCGGGATAGACTCAAGTTGCAGTATGACATCATCCGAATATGAAGCATACACGAAGCAAACAGAACAACCCTGACTAAGAAGGCGAGCGGCGCGCACAACACGAATTACCTTCAGGTGGCTGCGGGTCTGAACATGAACCCTGTAGTCCTTGCCGCAAATGCTGAGATTGACCCTCTTTGCCACACAGTCCAGCTTAGCTCGATACGCGACCAACCAATTCATCCCCAAGATTACGTCGAATTCTGACATTTCCAGAACTATGAGATCGGCGAAAACTTGCAATTCTCCAAGCAGGATCGGGCAATTGAGAATGCCGCTGGTTGAGAGATGCAGATGACCGGGTACAGAAACCTCGAAAGGGACCTCAAGTGTCGAAGTAGGTCAACTATGAAGGTCCACGATGTGGCGAGCAATAAAAGAGTGCGATGCACCAGAATCAAATAAGATTTGCATCCACTTATTCTTGACCCTAAAATTCCCTAGAATTAAACATCATAAACACTTTTCAAGATTATCCATACTAAGGGCATGTAATTAAAGGATGCGGGAAATTTAAAAGTTTACTTAAAACATACCGGTGATGACGGAGGTTGATGCGAGCGCCTCGCCTTGAGTGGTGACGTTCAACACAGCCTTTCCCCTGTCCTGAGCTCCGGGGACAACCTGCAGTGGCTGAGCGAGAATCAGGCTTTCCCTAGTAGGGCAGTCTAGCTTGAGGTGTCCAACTTGCCCGCACTTGAAACAGGCCTTCTGCCTACAGCGGCAGTCCTTCAGCTGGTGGCCCGACTTTTTGCAGTACGCACAGACGGTGGAAGTGGAGGCAAGCGTCATCTGAGGCGGCGGAGCATGGATGTCCTTCTTTTGCTTCTTCAGGAGAGAACGACATACTTGGGCAACATGGCCCACCTTGTGACAGAAGGCGCACACTTCCTTTGGCCCGGGACCTTGCTCCAGAGATGGAGCTCTCTTGTGCTTGAGGTTGGATGCTGCGGCATTGCTGGTGCCATGCTGGACTTTCTTGGCAGATCGATCCAGCTCAATTGCTTCCACCTTCAAGGCGGCTCCCACGATCTCCGCGTAGGTGGTGGTCTCATGAGCTACCACATGCTGCTGAAAGTCATGCCGGAATCCCTTCACAAAACGGCTGATCCTTTTGGCTTCATCTGACACAAACTCCGCAGCAAGGAGGGATAGGCGGGAGAACTCTCTCGCATACTCGGTCACTGTCCTGCCAAACTGCTAAAGGGACAGGAACTTCTCAGCTAACTTGTCCCGCTCCACAGAAGAGAGGAAGTTCTCCCTAAGAGCATCCTTGAACTGTCCCCAAGTCATGGTGGCAGAATCGGAGAGGCTGCGGCGCTGAAGCCACCAAGTGTAAGCATCCTCGGTCAGCTGATAGGCCGCAATGAGAACCTTTTGGGCCTCGGGAACTGCAGCATACTCAAAGTGTTTCTCCATCTGGGAGACCCATTCAGTGATCACGAAGTAATCACAGTCGCCGTTGTAAGTAGGCGGATTTAGTCTCTTGAAAGCCAGAGTGTCTGCCATCGTTATAAGGGTAGTCGGACTTGGCACGAGCGGGGCCTCGAGGGTGCCAGCAGACAAGCCGGTTCCAGATCCAGGTGCAGGAGGGGTAGTGGTTATAGTTATGTTGGGTACACTGAAAAATATGTACTAGATTTGGAGAAGCCTCCCCTTACTCAATGATATACATCAGTTTGTATTTGATGGGATGCTTGAGTTTCATTGTGCAGGTGTAAGGTTTGCAAGAAAATTCTCTAAGTACAAGTGTCGACACTTGTGAAGAATTGTGTCGACACCTAGAAGTTGTGTCGACACTAGAAGAAAGGCCTGAGTCGACACCCAGACATTGTGTCGACACCTGAAGAAGAAGCTGTGTCGACACCCAGAATTGTGTCGACACCTGAGGCAGGAATTGTGTCGACACCTGAAGCAGAAGCTGTGTCGACACCCAGGAGTTATGTCGATACCAGAAGAAAGGCATGTGTCGACACCCAAGAATTGTGTCGACACCTGAAGAAGGTTTGTGTCGACACACAAGACTTGTGTCGACACACACTCAACGCCATCTATCAGCAACAACTATACTGAGTCTGAAGAGCTTGTGTCGACACACAGGACTTGTGTCGACACACACTCAACGACATCTGGACAACACTCAACGCCATCTAACAACAACAACTATACTGAGTCTGAAGGCTTGTGTCGACACACACTCAACGACGTCTCGACACACACTCAACGACATCTGGATATACGCTCAACGCCATCTGTCAGCATCAGTTATGACGAGACCAGGAGCAGTTGTGTCGACACACAGGACTTGTGTCGACACATAGGACTTGTGTCGACACATCTAACGGAAGCTGTGTCGAGTAACAGAAGAATGACTATGTCAAAACATGGAGTGTTGTGTCGACATCATCAAGACTTTTGTCGACACTTAGTCTATTTATGTCGACACATGTGAAGCAGTTTGCTGAGTGGTTCATGCTGAGTTGTAAAGTTTTTGAGGAATCAACTGTCATGACTGGTGACTCGACAGCTGTCATAACCAACAGGTCTGACACCTTTGTCAGAATTGTCAGAAGGTTGTTACAAACCGGATCAGCCGGTAATCATGATGAAACTCTATATAAGGGACTGATCCTTGACAACCAGAGATAACTAAGGAAGTAATCAAGCAATTACGGGAAAGATAATTCGACAACAATAAAGGGGAAACCTTTAAGAAGGCAGATCCTGAACAGTCTGTAAGAAAGATTCAGATCTTATTCTGAATTTAAGGAGGGAGCTATCTGAAGATCAACTTCTACATCAAGTGAAGATCAATCTTATTTTGTTCAATCAAGAAGCTTTGAAACAGCTAAGTCAGGTTGGATCTGAAGATTCAGTTTATTCAAGAACTGATCAAGAAGCTCACACCAATAGAGAGTTCTATCTGGTGAAATTTCTATATCTTTTAAAACATTCGATTTCTTGTAGGATCTTTTGTAAGATCTGAGTTGTAAGTCTGTAATTATAAAGGCTGAAGTAGAGCTAAGAGCCTGAGGTGTAGGACTTGTGAAAGTCTGAGTTGTAAGCCTAGTGTTAAAGGCTAAGGTAGGACTCAGGCCTGAGGTAGAGTTCTTGGGAAGAATCTGAGGTAAGACTTGTATAAGTCTGAGCTGCAGGAACCAATCTGGTTCTGAGTTGTAAGATCTGTGGATCTGAGTACGTGGAAGGAAGTTGGGCTGAATCCAGTTCTCTACTGGATAAGCGAAGGGGGAAAGTGGATGTACCCATACTTTGGGGAACCACTATAAATCTTGTGTATGCTGCGCTGTGATTATTGTGCTGTGTATTGAGTTTTCTGTGCTGAATTAGAACTAGCTAATTGCCTAAAATTCTTAAAGAAAATTAGAATCTATTCACCCCCCTCTAGGTGTCTAGGATCTTGAAATCAAGTCTTTCAAGTGGTATCAGAGAGAGGTTGCTCAAAGATTGACCTAACAGTCTTAGTGAATCTCCCAGACAATTAACAGATTTCAAGAATGGGTTCAAATGAGAATCAGAAGGAATTTGGATCTATGAAACTGTCTATCTGCAGGAAAGAATGCTTTGGCATATGGAAGGAAAATGTCAGGTTGTTTATGGAAGCATCTGATCCAAGAATCTACACCACAGTACAAGAATGTCCCTTCATTCCAATGAAGGTATCAGCTCTGGATGTAAATGTTAAAACCCCAAAGAGTTATTCTGAAATGACTAAGGATGAGATCATCCTGACAACACTAGACAAAAGAGCACAAAACATTATTGTAAGTGCTATAGATGATGCCAGATTTCAGAATCTGGTGCACTGTAAAACCTTAAAGAAAATGTGGGACACCCTGATTGTCTACATGGAGGGAACAGAAGAAATTAGGGAGGACAAAAAAATCTATGTTGAATCAAGAATATGAGAGCTTTAGACAAGCCAAGACTGATAGCATAGCTGAATGTTACAAGAAGTTCTTCAGGACAGTAAATGAGCTGATGACCTATGGAAGAGTCTTCAACACATATGAATTGAATGACAAGTTTCTCAGATCACTAACAAAGGACCGGGACACAAAGATATGTGCCATCAGAGAGGTGGCCAGACTTGCTGATACACCTCCACCCACACTATTTGGAAAGCTGCTATCATATGAAATGCAGCTCACTGCTAGAATAGAGGAGAAAAACAGTAGGTCTGAGTACAAATAGAAGTCAGTAGCCTTTAAGGCTGAAGGCATAAGAAAGGGTAGGAGAAAGTCTCCTTCTTCACCCAGAAGGAGTGCTGAGGCAGAAGAAGAAAATCCTGACAACAACACATCAGATAGCCACACCTCTGATGAGGACTTTGCTGCCTTTACAAGACAGTTTCAAAGGTTCATGAAAAAGAAGAAATAGAGAACCAGACCATCAACATCCTTCTCTAAGGATGAGTATTACAAGAAAAAGAACTCCCAAGGAGGACATGTATGCCTCAAAACTTAGTAAATAAACTAATTCTAAGATTGTTTGCTATTGTTGCAACAGACCTGGACATGTCATAGCTGACTGTCCAGACAAGAGGACTGAATCTAAGGACAAGAAGAAACATCAAGTGAAAGGCAAGAAGGAAAAATCCTTTGTTGCTTGGAAGCAGAAGAGTTGGACAGACTCTTCATCTTCAGGATCAGGAGAAGAACATGATGCAGAAGCATATGTTGGGCTGTTCTCAACAGAAAGGGATTCTAGGGAACTAGAATTCCTACAAATGCTGGACTCTATAAATGGAGTGGAAGACTATTGCTGTAGAGGGCTGATGGCTCTGTCAGAAAATGATCAGTGTCAGGATCAGCTTGGTCCAAGTAAGGTATACAATTCTCCCTTAGCTTCTGATTATTTTACTGGATCAGAATCAGTAACATCAACTTCAAGAGAAGTGGATGGTTCTGATTCTTAGGGGGATGTACATCAACTCATTAATGAGTATGGTGGGCTGTTGCAAGCTCTGAAGAGGAGCAAGTTTCTTGTCAAGGAGCAGACCAAGGAAATTGAGTCTCTTAAGCAGGCTGCATCAGATTCAGCCATGTTGATAGATTTAAAACTGAAGGAGGTTGCCAAACTGAAAAACATTACTGTTATTCAGATGGGCACAATCTCTTTCAAGGAAAATCATATCAAGAAACTGGAGGCAAAACTTCAGCGAGAAAGAGAGTTAGTAGCTAAAATCTCTAAGCCAAAATCTTTCTTGCCCTTAATAGACAATTTCATTTCTCATAAAGGAAAGATTGGTCTAGGTTTTAAGGGAAGAACTAGGGCCACCAATTCTCATAGAAAAAGTAAGGCCCAAGTTCAGCCACTAGCTACAAAACCCCATATTTTCTTTAGGAAAATGATGCAACCTACAAACAGGTATGATCATGATATTACTCATGGTCACTGTGAGTATGGAGATCTCATGGGCAAGGGTGCAAATGCCAATAGGTCACTCTATAGGCAAGCCCATCAGATTCAAAAGGAATTCTTGGGGTTTGCTGCTCTAGCACCTATACTTAACAGGACTGCTGACAACAAAGTTGTGAAGTCTGTACCTAAAAGAAGGTACAATAGATTTGAGTGTTGGTGTTGTGGCAAGGTGAGCCACTTTGCCATGGATTGCTGGTTCAACACAAATGTTAAAACCAAGAATAGTTTACCTGTCAGAACAGCTGCAAGATTTCAAACTAACAAGGACCTAGGACCCAATAACAATTTGGGTTCTAAGGATAAGTGATTCTTTATTTGATGCAGGTGAATCCAAGTGACCATACCCCTATTTGATACTTGGATAGTGGATGTTCCAGACACATGACTGGAATAAGAAGAATGTTGAGGGACTATGTACTCATAGAGAATGAACCCAAAGTAATATTTGGTGGATCAGAAAAAGGAATCATCAAATGATTTGATAACATTTCTAGTGATTCAATTACTACCACTAAAGTGGCTTATGTAAAGGGTCTAAAACATAACCTGATTAGCATAAGTCAACTTAGTAATTTAGGTTATGACATCTCTTTTCTCAAAGGGGAGTGCCAAATAAGAAGGTCAAGTGATCAAGAGATCATTTTGACTGACACTAGGAAAGGGAATGTATATTGTCTTAACCTAGATTGTGAGTTTAACAACTCACCCATTTGTCTAGTTGCAGGTGAGAAAGCATCACAGTGTGTCCAATGACACAAGAGGCTGACTCATCTGAACTATAAGTCAATAGGACAGCTGTTCAACATGGGGTTAGTGAAGAATGGTCCTCAAGTCAAGTGTATTAAAGAGGGTGTGTGTTCAGCTTGCCAAAAGGGCAAACAGACTAAGTCCTCTTTCCATGCACTTGATACCAAATATTCAATGAGATGTTTATATCTCTTGCATATGGATTTGTTTGGTCCTATGCCAGTTCATAGTCTTGATAGGAAAACATACACACTAGTTATTATGGATGACTATTCTAGATATACATGAGTTTTCTTCCTGAGGCAGAAATCTGAAACCCCTACTGTTTTCCAGACTTTTGGTAGACAAATTCAGAATGAATATAACAATTCAGTGGTCAAAATCAGAAGTGACCATGAAATTGAATTTCAGTCTGAATGTATGACAAAGTTCTGTGAATAACTTGGGATTCATCAGGAATTCTCCTCACCTAGAACTTCCCAGCAAATTTGAGTTCCTGAAAGAAAGAATATGACTCTAATTGAGGCAAGTAGAACACTACTTAGTGACACTACTCTCCCTGAGTACTTCTGGGCAGATGCAGTAATTACTGCATGTCATGTACACAATAGAGCCTCCATCAATAAGAAACATAAGATGACTCCCTATTAGATTTTGAAAGGCAGAAAACCGAACATTTCCTACTTCAGAATCTTTGGTAGCAAGTGTTATGTCCTAGTTAATGGTAAGCACTACCGAACAAAGTTTGTTGCCAAATCTCTAGAAGGTATATTTGTTGGGTACAACAATAATAGTAGGGCATACAGAATCTACAACTTGACTATCCAAGTTGTAGAAGAATCTGTCCATGTTGTATTTGATGAATCTAAGTTGATTAATACTGAATTGTCTAGATCTTCAGTTAGTTCTACAGGTCTAACAGACAGGCTGAACAAGCTGACCATCAATGAAGAAGTTCCTGCTAGGCTGGATGAAGAAAAATATGCATGCTGTCCAGGGGGAGAACAAAACTCACTGGATGAAGAAGACAATGAGGAGCATCAAGTTGAGGAAAATGAAGAAGGGCATGAGGTTGACAGATTTCCCCCAGCAAAAAGACACTTGAAGGATTATTCAGCTCACCAAATCATTGGTGATGCATGTCAAGGTGTTCTAACAATGAGCAAGAACATGGACACAATTCTATGTTCTAGCTTCTTGTCACAAATAGAACCCAGGAAGTTTGAAGAAGCCATGCTAGACACAAACTGGATTGATGCTATGCCAGAAGAGCTGAATCAATTCAGAAGATGTAAAGTCTGAGAACTGGTTCCTAAACCAAAAGATCACAACATTATAGGAACCAAGTGGATCTACAGAAACAAACTTGATGAGAATGACACTATAATCAAGAACAATGCCAGACTGGTAGCAAAAAGATACAGACAAGAGGAAGAGATTGACTTTGATCAAACCTTTGCCCCAGTGACAAGTCTGGAGGCTATAAGGTTGTTCTTGGCCTATGCTGCCTATCAAGGGTTCAAAGTATATCAGATGGATGTAAAGTCAGCATTTCTGAAATGTGACTTAAAAGAGGAAGTCTATGTTGAACAACCCTCAGGTTTTGTAGATTCTCATTATCCTGATTATGTATATAGGCTTAGGAAAGTTCTATATGGTTTGAAACAAGCCCCTAAGGCTTGGTATGAAACCTTGTCTGCTTTTCTTATTGAAAATAAATTCTTTAGAGGAAAGATAGACAAAACTCTATTCTTTAGGGAATCTAAATGCAAGATAATCCTAGTCCAGATATATGTTGATGATATTATCTTTGGATCTACTGAAAATAACCTTTGTAGAAAGTTTGCTCAACTTAAGCAAGGGAAGTTTGAGATGAGCAGTATGGGTGAGCTGAAGTTCTTCTTAGAACTTCAAGTTAGACAGACTGATGATGGATTGTCCATATCCCAGTCTAAGTTCACCAAGGAGTTGATTAAGAAATATGGAATTGACTCAGCCTCCACCATGAAAACTCTAATGGGAACAAGTATGCCTATAGGCAAAGATGAGACAGGGAAACCTGTTGATGAGTCTTTGTATAGAGGGATAATTGGCTCCCTACTCTACTTGATTGCTAGTAGACCTGACATCATGTATGCTACATGTGTCTGTGCTAGGTACCAAACTTGCCCAAAGAAATCTCATTATACTGCAGTTAAGAGAATTTTGAGATATCTTAAGGGCACACCTAATGTAGGTCTTTGGTACCCTAAGAATAGAGATTTCTTACTAACAGGCTTCTCAGATGCAGACTTTGCAGGATGCAAAGAAGACAGGAAGAGTACTACAGGAACTTGTCAATTCCTAGGTGGAAGGCTGGTGTCATGGTGTAGCAAGAAGCAAACAAGTGTAGCTATATCAACAACTGAGTCTGAGTATGTAGCTGCAAGCAGTTGCTGTGCACAGTTGTTGTGGATAAAACACCAATTTGAAGATTATGACATCAAGGTAAGTAGAATTCCACTATTTTGTGATTCTACTCGTGCTATTTCTATTGCTAAGAATCCTGTATCACACAGTAGAACCAAACATATAGAAATTAAGTTCATTTCATCATAGAACATGTTGAGAACGAAGATATTGGTCTAGAATTTATGAACACAAATAATCAAATAGCTGATATATTTACAAAATCTCTGGATTAAATTAAATACAATTATTTTAAAATTGAATTAGGTATGTTGAACCTAGAATAAGTTAGCACAAACTTCCCTAAGTAGAATATGTAAGTACAAAATTTCTCAGGAAATTTGTCTATGTACAAAGTTTGTGTCGACACAAGCAAGTTGTGTCGACACACTCTGTATGTTGTGTCGACAAAGAAAAAGGATGTGTCGACACAGAAACAGTATCTGTGTCGACAGAAAAATATGTGTCGACACAACTATGTCGAGACATGACCAGCCCGTGTCGACACTGACACAAGTATGTCGACACTGACACAAGTATGTCGACACATAGATATGTCGAAACATAGACATGTCGACTAAAAATACGTTTTGTCGAGCCCTAAGTCTTTTATGTCGACACATGTACAACTATGTCGACAAGTATTAATCCTAAGTAAGGTGCGTCCTTTGACCTACCCCTTTACCAGTAGACTATAAATAGGGGGAGACAAAATCTGGTCGACTGCGCCTTCAGATTTCTCGACTCTAGACCTTGTGTCGACATAGATATTCACTTCTCTTCTCTTCTCTCTCTCTCTCATCAATGGCGCCCCACCAGGACGACAAGGTGAATGAAGGTTATGAGCTTGTTCGTGGGGGATTCACGACAACTTCACAAGACATCCTTGGTGTAATTACCCTAATTTCGGAAAATGGTTTGGAGTTCTTGGTCTCAGAACCAACAAGAATTTGGAAAAAGGAAGTATTGGAATTCTATTCATCAACAACTGTGGACACTGAAGGGAAGAAGATAAAAGTCACAGTTCAGGATTTCCGAGTGAAACTAACACTAAAGACAATCAGGAAATCACTCCAACTTCCCATGGTTAAGGATGATGATGAAATAGTTCCATCCATGACTAAAGATGCACTAAGTTGGTGCGGGCTGAACCCTAATACCAAAGTTAGATCATTCATTACCCGGAAAGGGATGAATTCCCAAGGAAAGTTTCTGTCTGAAATAATATGCAAGGTGATTCTGTGTAAGACTGGTGGACATGACAGAATTTCAGTCTACATGTTCAATCTAATGACAAGGCTCATATTCACTGTAAAAACAGACTGAGCATCAATAGTATTTGATAAGATCCAAGAAGGAATAAAGAAGTCAAATATGGGAAGGATACTAAGCTTATGTCTAGCTTCTACAATACCAGATGTTATGAACCAACTACCAGGATCCAAGATCAATCATATGAGGAGGATGAATGTAAGGATTCTATCCAGATGAGATAGAGTATTGACCAAAGAGGTTTCTACTCCACAGAAACAGGTCAAGAAGGATAAGAAAAAGAAAGAAATTGTTCAGCAAGAAGAATCCTCCAGTGATTCTGAAGAGGAGGTAGTCTTCAGTTCAGATGAAGACCAACAACAAAAAGAAGCTCAAGATCAAGTTGAGAGCAGTCAGCACCCAAAGAAACAGATAGCCACCACTCCAGGGAGAGAACACCCTGAACCAGCAGTACAAGACACTGAACTATCTGAGCTGCCTGCCCAAGGGGGAGGCATTGCTGTAGCTACTCTAGAGAGTGAGTATGCTGCTGATACAATGATGGACATTGTATTAGATATAAACAAAGAAGCACTGGAGATTGCTGAGAAGAAAGCACAAGATATGCAGATGAAAGATACAACTCAAGATGAGCAAGTAAGTATCTCCTTTAAAGATCTGGATGTTCAGGGAGAACCTTTTGTTTCCCAAACTAATCTTGTTCCTCCTGTTCAGATGCAGCAGGAGGTAACTATGGAAGAGTTGTTTCCTGATTTACCTGCAGCAAGGACTGAAGGGGAGCAGCTAATAGAAGAAAAAGAACTGTCAGGAACTGAGGGGGAGGAGCTGCTGGATGCCCCAGTTAGTAAAACAACTGTAGATATAGAAAGCTCATCTCAATCTTCTGATGATGAAGAAACCTCCATGGCTAAAAAGAGAAAACTGGTTTCTCTGAGGAAAAAGAACACTGCCTATAAAAAGGCCTTACAAACTATCACTCCACTACCTGCTCCAAGCATGGACTTCAGTTCATTACTGGTCCAACTGCAAGTCAAATTGGATGAATAAAGACAGTCCTTAGAGAAATATGTGGATGAGTCAAATAAAGAACTGCAGTTTCAGCTTGCTCAAGACATTAAATCCATCAGATTTGAAGTCAATCTGAATAAGAAAGAGATGACAGATTGCTTCCACAAGGGAGGTAAGACTGTAGTATATTTGGCTGAGCAACAACAGCTAATAAAGACTTAAGTTGAGGACATTACAACCAAGCAAGGATATATTTTAGAAAATCAATTCAGGTCAAATGAAAATCTCAAAGACTCCCATGAAGAAATTCTCAAAAAATTGGGAAGCATTTCTACTGATTTGAAAACTGAAATATCAAAGCAAATACAAAAAGATCTAGCTGCTGTCCAAACAGCCATTGGAGCCTCTCAAAAGACTATTTCTGATTACCTGACTAAATTCAAAGCCTACTACCAAGAAGGTACAGAATATTTAGCTGATCAAATAAGGTTTCAAAAGAATGATCTGAGGGATCATATAGCTAGAGAAGTCATAAAGGGGGAGAGAATGTTAGTCAAAGCCAACTCTGATCATGCAAAATGGGTATCTAACACCATCAGAGCTACACTTGGATTTCCACCCATATGTGAGGATGATAATACTGCTGAGTCTTGAGTGCAACCTGCCTACATTGAAGGGGATCAGCCAGAGGTTGCACATGTCATTTACCCTCCAGCTGACTTTGACATAGTCCAACAAGAAGTTCAGACAATGTATAGCCCTCCACAGGAGGCACATAATATTATCATTGAAAAAGTAGAAATGTCAGAAGCTGTACAGGAAGCTCAGAGGGAGGCACAACTTTCCAAGAAAAGGTTTAGAGAACAAGCAGAACTGAATCCTTATTTTGAGCAGTGGAGCCCTACTTCCAGGAATATTATTTTGACTGCCTGAAAAGCTGTGAAGGACAAGACCTATGATAGGGGTAAATGGTACTCTGAGTAAGAGTGGAATAAGTATCAAGCCAGGCAAGAAGCCATTCTTCAGTACAGGAGGAGTGCAAAAGCTGAGAAGTTACCTGCTAATGCTCTGGAGCCTAGCAAGTATTTTCCAAAGCCTTTTCACTATTTTGAAATGCAAAGGATAAATGCTGAAGAACTGAATAAGAAGGATCTGAAAGGAAAGAAATCAGTTGATGATACTGAGCCTATTGTGCAGGCTAAGATCAGATCTTGGAAAGGAATTGTAATTAAGGAGCCTAGTCAATTTTAGGATAGATAGGCTAATGTCTAGAACAATGTAATCTTTTTATGTTCTAAAGAAAAACATGTAAACCTAGAATTTTCTAATTAATGAATGAAATCAGTTTCAGTATTGATTTTAGTTGTTATCCTGCAGTGAAATGTATGTACATCTATTTTTTCTGTGTTTTATTATTAGTGATGTATAGCTTTGACTAAGAGTTATGACTTCTCCAAATAGGAGGAGATTGTTGGGTACACTGAAAAATATGTACCAGATTTGGAGAAGCCTCCCCTTACTCAATGATATACATCGGTTTGTATTTGATGAGATGTTTGAGTTTCATTGTGCAAGTGTAAGGTTTGCAAGAAAATTCTCTAAGTACAAGTGTTGACACTTGTGAAGAATTGTGTCGACACCCAGAAGTTTTGTCGACACTAGAAGAAAGGCCTTTGTCGACACCCAGACATTGTGTCGACACCTGAAGAAGAAGCTGTGCGGACACCCAGAATTGTGTCGACACCTGAAGCAGGAATTGTGTCGACACCTGAAGCAGAAGCTGTGTCGACACCCAGGAGTTATGTCGACACCAGAAGAAAGGCATGTGTCGACACCCAAGAATTGTGTCGACACCTGAAGAAGGTTTGTGTCGACACACAGGACTTGTGTCGACACACACTCAACACCATCTATCAGCAACAACTATACTGAGTCTGAAGGGCTTGTGTCGACACACAAGACTTGTGTCGACACACACTCAACGACATCTGGACAACACTCAACGCCATTTAACAGCAACAACTATACTGAGTCTGAAGGCTTGTGTCGACACACAGGACTTGTGTCGACACACAGGACTTGTGTCGACACACACTCAACGACGTCTCGACACACACTCAACGACATCTGGACACACTCAACGCCATCTGTCAGCATCAGTTATGTCGAGACCAGGAGCAGTTGTGTCGACACACGGGACTTGTGTCGACACATCTAACAGAAGCTGTGTCGAGTAACAGAAGAATGACTATGTCAACACATGGAGTGTTGTGTCGACATCATCAAGACTTGTGCCGACACTTAGTCTATTTGTGTCGACACATGCGAAGCAGTTTGCTGAGTGGTTCATGCTGAGTTGTAAAGTCTTTGAGGAATCAACTGTCATGACTGGTGACTCGACAACTGTCATAACTAACAGGTCTGACACCTTTGTCAGAACTGTCAGAAGGTTGTTACAAACCGAATTAACCGATAATCATGAGGAAACTCTATATAAGGGACTGATACTTTACAACCAGAGATAACTAAGAAAGTAATCAAGCAATTACGTGAAAGAGAATTCGACAACAAGAAAGGGGAAACCCTTAAGAAGGCAGATCCTGAACAGTCTGTTAGAAAGATTCAGATCTTATTCTGAATTTAAGGAAGGAGCTATCTGAAGATCAACTTCTACATCAAGTGAAGATCAACCTTATTTTGTTCAATCAAGAAGCTTTGAAACAGCTAAGTTAGGTTGGATCTGAAGATTCAGTTTATTCAAGAACTGATCAAGAAGCTCACACCAATAGAGAGTTCTATCTGGTGAAATTTCTGTACCTTTTAAAATATTCGATTTCTTGTAGGATCTTTTGTAAGATCTGAGTTGTAAGCCTGTAATTATAAAGACTGAGGTAGGGCTGAGAGCCTGAGGTGTAGGACTTGTGAAAGTCTGAGTTGTATGCCTAGTGAGAAAGGCTGAGGTAGGGCTGAGGCCTGAGGTAGGATTCTTGGGAAGAATCTGAGGTAAGACTTGTATAAGTCTGAGCTGTACGAACCAATCTGGTTTTGAGTTGTAAGATCTGTGGATCTGAGTAAGTGGAAGGAAGTTGGGCTGAATCCAGTTCTCTTCTGGATAGGCGAAGGGGGAAAGTGGATGTACCCATACCTTGGGGAACCACTATAAATCTGGTGTATGCTGTGCTGTGATTATTGTGCTGTGTATTGAGTTTTTTGTACTGAATTAGAACTAGTTAATTGCCTAAAATTCTTAAAGACAATTAGAACCTATTCACCCCCCTCTAGGTGTCTAGGCTCTTGAAATCAAGTCTTTCAAGCTATTCCAGTCGTCCCTGAGCTGCCAGAACCAGAGGATGGATCAGGAGTTTGGTGTTCCCCCTCTAAACCGGTGACACGCTCCAGAAGTTGTCTCAAAAGCTGGGTAGTCTCATCTCTAGGGGCCTCCCTCGCAACAGGGGTAGCTTTCTTTCGCTGCAATCACTTAGGAGCCATCTAAAAGAGACATAAAAGAATTGAGTTAGAGAAACAGTCAGACTAAGCATAGCGGATCGAGACTACAGGTTCTAGCATTCTAACACTGTTGGATACATAAATCATGTAATGGTTACAACATTTTCAGTGGACAACTCTAGGTGATAGCCATGCAAATGCGACGATGGAATCGCGTGCGATAAAATTATGATTGTTGAAATCCATGTGTGTAAAATCGTCATCTGTTGCTCTTAGCTTAACACTTGTGCAATGAGTTATGATATGCATGCAATGTAATTATGCCTACAATGCATTCCTAAAAGAAATGTCCATGAATGGATACACATGTCATGTTAAGCGCCCATATCACTAAACATGTCATGCACATTATGATTCTAATGCCACGCACTTGAAAACATTAAACCGCCCATACCATTTAATATTTGCAAGCGGTGTGTATCCTAGTGGAATTTCATATGCATATAAATGTTCAGTTTGCCCATACTCCCTTAACATTTGCAGGCATACTACTCATGCTTATGAGTGAGTGTGTGCGTGTTTCAGTCTCGAACAACAAACAATGATAGAGTGAGTGAAGTAATGATACTTGTATAGATATTTTTACATAGTAGAGTTCAAAAATATGTAATATTTTCAAAATACTTCAAATTTTTTGGGGGGGGGGGGGGTGATGGAGCCGTCTCCCCCCGGCATGTTGATTTGGAGCGCCCCCTCCAGACGACGTTGGTGATCCGGTACATGTTGAAGACCCGCGTCATGTTGTTGAAGAAGATCCCCTTCCGGATGATTATGGTGACCCGGATGATGTTGGTGCCGACACACGCTTGATGTTACCTTGCCGCCTCGAGATGAAGATTTGCCATGATATGTTTGGTGCCGTTGTTCGTCGCCATATGGAGTTTGATGATTTTGATGACCGTTGCCGCAAGCTTGAAGGTTGGGACTTTGCCGCGTCATCCTCCGCCAATGCCGCGTCAAAATCTCTGCCGCATCTACGCATGAAATTATAATTTTGTTGTTTAATTCCAGCATTTAATTTCAGCATTTTAATTATAATTCCAGCATTTTAATTTTGTTTAAATTGGCCTATGTTTAACCATGGTTTTAGTGCATTTAGCCCCTTTGATTGTAATGTCTATAAAAGGCACAATTATGATGTAGTTCCGGAATTTTTTTGAATAAAAAAAAGACTCCTAAACCTAATTACGGTTTTCTCAAGCCGCCCCCTCCTACCTCTCGGCCTGGCCGAAAACCCCGAACCCGACGCCTGGAGTTTTCGCGAACTGCTTGCTGCCGCCGCCCGCCGTTCGGTGGTGACTCTCGCTGCTCCGGTGACCTCCTCCCTCCTCCGGTATGACTCCGAAGAAGGCGGCTCGGTTCTCCCCATCCGGTGTGACTCCGGTGACCCGTGGAAGTGCGACTCTTCCACCACTATCTTGCTCCTCCTCCTCACCTCTTCTCTAATTCCTGGTTTTGGGTAACGATTTTCTATCCCTAAAATATTGTGTGAATCTCTTCTTAGATTTGTGAGTGTTTTGGAGACTTTTGATTTCATATTTTATCCTAAATGTTGAATTAAGTTTGCATATGAAAATCTGAATTGTTATTGCTTTTTTTGCATCCAATTTTCGCGAAGATTTTTTGTAAGGGTAGGTCCCCTTGGACGCTTGCAAACCGAGGTTTGTTTAACCTTTGGTTTCGAACGGATCAAGAGGATTTGATATATCCTCGTTTGGTTTTGTTTTGAGGGTTGTATTTTGGACTATTTTCCGAATTGCATTCTTAATCCGAATCGCTCTCCATGTGGATGGAAATAATCGTGATGTAATGCTAGATGTATGGTTAGGTTATGAGAAATAGTATTTGCAAGTGTTCGTGCAGGTTTGGACGGGAATTTCCCGCTTGTGAGATCACGCACTTACAAACGAACCTTTGCCGGAATTTTGAGTTTTGCACGCACATAACGTGTTCGCTTAAATTCCCCTTAGGAATCCCCTAAGCCTTTTCGTGCCTTAATTTCTTTGGGGAGTGGTCTACATCAATTTGGTATCAGAGAGAGGTTTGTCAATTTCTCAACTTGGCAACGATCCGCTCGTTCCGAGCTACCCCCTTTTTGCACTTAGGCACGTTCGTTGGTCTTCTATTTTATTTTTAGTTAAAAAAAATTGTGTTTCTTAAAATATATCAAAAAAAAAAAGTTTTTACGTGTTTACTTATTTTGAGTTTTTTTTCCGTTGGTCTGTCATGGCGCACATTGGGAGTCCCCTTCCCTCACTTTCCTCGGTTGGTGCATTTCGCAAGGAGATGAACCACCAATGTGAAGACCTCAAGGGTTTATTAGCACAACTTAAAGGTCAGCTTCTGACGCCTCATCTTGACGCCCCTAGGCGACCCCAGGCTGGTAGAGCTACCCATAGGATACCTGTGCCTTCCAATGGCGGAAAGGAGAAGCTTAGGACCTTTGTTCCTAGTTCGATAGATGAGATTGCTAGGAATGCCATGAGCCCGCGGGGTGAGAGTGTTCCTACCAGGATGGTTAGTCAGGCAATTATGACACCTCCACCGCGCACCTCTAGGCGTGTTAGAATTCCTGCTCCGACCTATGATGGGCTAGGAGAACCGCGAGTGTTTTTATGTTTGGTGAAGGATATGAAGCGTTATTTTGAGCAATATCATCTTGTGGACCCCCACAGGATTCCCGTTGCGAGACTTCAGTTATTTGGTCGAGCCCAGACTTTCTGGCTCAATGTAGAGAGACGCTTTGGGGCGCCCCTCGACGACTTACGTATAGGGTAGCAGATTATGAAGAATTATTTAATGGATAAGTATTACCCTCCATACTGCCGCTCTCAGTCTTCCGATTATCTGAGTGAATCGCCGCCTAAGGTTTTGCTTACATCGAATCAGTACGTCCCCCCGTACTCCCGTACTAGGACGTCTCATGTTTTTATTCCTCCCTGTCAGGGCACTAGACCCGTTTCTGATCATAGGAGTGGCTATAAGCCTCCCGCTAGATCCTTGCTCCGCCAAGATCTGACTATTTCGAGCACTTGTACACCTACCGTTAGTGAGAAGGAAAAGGTTAGGTCCTCTGTCCCGCCACCTGTCGTTGTCTCTACTAGGGATGCTATAAAACCGCGGGTTAAGCCTAGGCAAATAGTTAAGAGTTGCAAGGAGAACGCTACATGTTATGCTTGTGGAGTGATTGGCCACTATGCCGTGGAGTGCCCCACAAAGCCTAGGGCTTTGGCTCTTTTAGCTTCGACATCTGAGCCCGCCACTGAGGGCGATGCCGATTGTTCTGACGACTGTAGTGACGATGAGGAGATTGGATATCCTAGTGACCTGGATGATGATGTCTCCTCTGAGGTATCCCTCCCTGGGATTAACCCACCTCCCCTCGACCATATTTCAGCCCCGTCTCCTATGATAGTTGAGGAACCGTACGATGGCCCAGAGTTAGCTGATGTACCTACTGAGTTGGAAGATTTACTTTGCGAGGGAGCCGTGCTTTTGGATCGATTAGCGGACTTGTTAGGACACAAATTGATTTTACCTAGTCCGATCCACTTAGTTAAACCGTCATTATTAGCACCTCCGTTTGATATGACTAGTGGGCTATGTATTAGTGAGTATCCGCCGGCGGGCATGTTTTCATTTGCGACTCCGTATGATTTCACGACGACTGTGCCTATTGATTTGGTGTCCTTCCTCTGATACCCCAAATTAATGTAGACCACTCCCCAAAGAAATTAAGACACGAAAAGGCTTAGGGGATTCCTAAGGGGAATTTAAGCGAGCACGTTATGTGCGTGCGAAACTCAAAATTCCGGCAGAGGTTCGTTTGTAAGTGCGTGATCTCACAAGCGGGAAATTCCCGTCCAAACCTGCACGAACACTTGCAAATACTCTTTCTCATAACCTAACCATACATCTAGCATTACATCACGATTATTTCCATCCACATGGAGAGCGATTCGGACTAACGCTCCGTTTGGAAGGACTTATTTTCACCGTCAAGCGGTCATGACCGTATGAATCGGGACTTAAAATAATCCTGATTCATGCGGTCATGGCCGCTTCACCGGTGAAAATAAGTCCTCCCAAACGGAGCCTAAGAATGCAATTCGGAAAATAGTCCAAAATACAACACTCAAACCAAACCAAACGAGGATATACCAAATTCTCTTGATCCGTTCGAAACCAAAGGTTAAACAAACCCTGGTTTGCAAGCGTCCAAGGGGACCTACCCTTACGAAAAATCTTCGCGAAAATTGGATGCAAAAAAAAGCAATAACAATTCAGATTTTCATATGCAAACTTAATTCAACACTTAGGATAAAATATGAAATCAAAAGTCTCCAAAACACTCACAAATCTAAGAAGAGATTCACACAATATTTTAGGGATAGAAAATGGTTACCCAAAACCAGGAATTAGAGAAGAGGTGAGGAGGAGGAGCAAGATAGTGGTGGAAGAGTCGCACTTCCACGGGTCACCGGAGTCACACCGGATGGGGAGAACCGAGCCACCTTATTCGGAGTCACACCGGAGGAGGGAGGAGGTCGCCGGAGCAGCGGGAGTCATCACCGAACGGCGGGCGGCAGCAAGCAGTTCGTGAAAACTCCAGGCGTCGGGTTCGGTGTTTTCAGCCAGGCCGAGAGGTAGGAGGGGGGGGGGGGCGGCTTGAGCAAACCGTAATTAGGTTTAGGAGTCTTTTTTTTTCTTCAAAAAAATTCCGGAACTACATCATAGTTGTGCCTTTTATAGGCATTACAATCAAAGGGGCTAAATGCACTAAAACCATGGCTAAACATAGGACAATTTAAACAAAATTAAAATGCTGGAATTATAATTAAAATGCTGAAATTAAATGCTGGAATTAAACAACAAAATTATAATTTCATGCGTAGATGCGGCAGAGATTTTGACGCGGCTTTGGCGGAGGATGTCGCGGCAAAGTCCCAACCTTCAAGCTTGCGGCAATGGTCATCAAAATCATCAAACTCCATATGGCGACGAACAACGACACCAAACATATCATGACAAATCTTCATCTCGAGGCGACAAGGTAACATCAAGCGTGTGTCGGCACCAACATCATCCGGGTCACCATAATCATCCGGAAGGGGATCTTCTTCAACAACATGACGCGGGTCTTCAACATGTATCGGATCACCAACGTCGTTCGGAGGGGGCGCTCCAAATCAACATGCCGGGGGGAGATGGCTCCATCAGGGGGCTAACCTCACAACCCTCACCTTACCTAACCTCCCTCTGATACCAACTGTCACGACCCGTCTCAACAATATCATAGTGCGCTTCGGGCGGGTCGTGATGCCACATGCATGCAGAGAAGAACCATGCCTGCTAAGGCGGAACCAAAAATTTTACAACTAGTTTTTAAATCAACTATTTTTGAAAGGGTTTTAAAAGATTTTTAAATTGGTGCAGAAGCCATACATAAATAGTTATAAAGTTGTTGTGCATGCATTTATTTTATAAAAACTATGTCACAAGCAGTACTGAAAATAATGAATGCAACTAGTCACAAAGGTAGAAAATGTATAAGTGATATGAACTAGTACAATGCTTCACCCTACAAGTTGTCTTCAATACAAGAGAAAATGTCTGACGATAACTAATACATGAATAGAAAATCCAACAATAACTGAAACAAAATATATAGAATCTGCTAATACATTAAAAAAAAATGAAACCTCCAAGCAAAGCTGTAGCTGGAAGAAGAAAAACTCAGGAATCGGGCGGTGCAGTCACGAAATCTAAGACAAATCCAAACAGAAGGAAAATGTCTCAGAACATGAAAACACATAAATATTCTAGTTAATAATTTGCACAAAAGTAAGCAGAGGAAACAAGAGCTCAGTGAACCAGTTTACACGTAGCAACCTACTACCAGACAAGTATCCATGTCAAACAAGGTGCTTTTAATTTAATGACCTACTCCAGAGTTTAGCCTAGCTGTAATACCATAAGCGGAATATATTGAAAGGTGAAGGTGTTGTCAGTTGGTGTACAGGATTCTGGTGTATGAATTGATGCAAGGCTTATCAACAACGGTGCTTGCAATGATCGACTAATGATTTCTCTTACCAGTTAGTCGGGAGCTCGATTCAACGCGTCACACCAAACCAACACTCTCCTCTCAATGTTTGCCTAAGATATTAGACAATTTCAGGGATTCATAAATAATTAGACGATTCCAGTTTATAAGGGGTTATTTCATAAACAAAAGTGAAGTAAATTAGATCTCATGTTTGCAAGAGAGAGAGTGTCTCTACTTGTCTTAAGGTGACTTCGAAAATGCTAGTGACAGCTAAGTGGCGCAAGCGAGGTTAGAAACTCGAGCTAAACCTGTTCAAGATCAAAATGCATTTCAAACAATATTCCTACACTTGCACATGTGTTTGATATTCGCACCACACAACAGGAGAGGGGTTTAGGAATTTACCTCCCTCGAGTGTGAGGGGAGAAGAGGCTACCGCGAGGGATCGGGGATTTTGGCGGAGTTTGGAAGCAAAAATCCCTAATTCGGAGAGGTCTTGGAGCGATTCCACCACCTAAATCTTAGGACACGCACTGGAAAGCACACAAAAACCCGGGATTAACGGGTTATACGATGGAACTAGGTTGGATCATCCAAAAATCCTAGATCGGAGAGCGAAAAATTAGCGTAATAAAATTAGGGCAAACTGAAAACGAGAGTTAGGCGGGGTTCCTTACCTAAGAAGTCCAGATCTGGGCTCAGAAATCCACAAAGAGGGGTTTCGAGCGAAATCCTAGGAATCCCTCACGAAATCCACCGGCCGGAACAAGGAGTCAGGGTTGCCGGAGAAGAAATGATGCCCTTGCCCTTACGTGTCGGAGAAGGAGAACATGAAGGGAGAAGGTAGTCGACCCCCCCTTGGATGTAGTCGGCCAAGAGAAGAGTAGCTGTTGCGGGAGTTGCCGGCCAAGGGGAGCGCCAGAGACGACGGGGAAGCAAGAGGAAGAGACGCCGGGCCTGGAGGGGGGATTCGCCGGCCACTGGAGGTGGAAGAGGGGGCTGTCGGGCGCTCGGGAGGCGGAGACGGTGCCGTCGGTGGCGAAAGAGGCGGGATCGGGATTTTGCGGGATGTGGGATGCGGGTTTGGACCGGGTGGGGGCTCGGTTTATAATGCCTATAAGTCTTTGTTTATATTAAAATTTTATTATTATTATTATTATAATTATTAAGTGTTAGGGGTTGTTACAGCTACTGCTTGGGTGTGCTACAAAGTGCCAACAGCCGGGTCTTATAAATCTCTATTGCCAGAGTTATACCAATAAGCAGGTAACAAATTTCAAGTTTTGTAGTCAACTTAAATATAAATTAATTCCATCTTAGTCTTACGAATGTGATCCTCTTTATCTAGTCGAAGTTTGAGGTTGGAGATCTCAGTAGGATCGACAAGGGAAAGACACTGATGGGACCTGACGTAAAGCTAGCCATTTGGAGAGGTCTTGTGCAATCAAAAGCATATGAACATGTCTAGCAGGAAGCCAAGGAGAATGACGAATTGAGGACATAGTTACATGTATGATTATATCGTAGATAGTTTATTTCTTCCTCCTTAGTGACTCTAAGGTACCCATGTTGCATTCATTCATGAAGATATATTTATGATTCGAAATGTATCCTCCAAGATTCTCTGTGACAGAGGTGCTTCACACTTGTTTATAACAGAATCCTTTGCGCTTAGGGTGGGCTTAGATATCTTTTCAAAGTCAACACCATTAGAGATCATGATGTCAAATGGATCCCTTATGCAGACTAGGCATAAGTGTAGTGCCCTAGTGTTGTTTGGAGATGCTAAAATTATCGTAGAATCCTCTCTTCTCCCGATTGCAGAATTTGATTTAATTTTTGGTATGGACTGGTTGTCAGACGTTAACTCCATGATAGATTGTAGGAGTAACATAATCTAGTTAGAAGGACCCAAACAATCCATCATTACCTTTCAAGGCATGAAGAGAGTCTCCAAACTGATTTTCTCTTCAGTCAAGATTGTCAGATGTATCAATATGGGTTGTGACACCTTTCTAGTGATGATGCATGCAAAAGCAAAAGTTAGTTTGTTAAAAGTACCAGTAGTTCGCGACTTTCCAAATGTTTTTCAGGAAGAGCTACCTGACTCCCCTCTTACCAGAGAGATTGATTTCTAAAGTGACCTTTTACCTAGATCCGTGCCAGATGTCAATGTTCCTTACCGCATGGCTCCCAGAGAACTAGCTGAATCGAAGATTCAGTTGTTGGAGGTGCTTGAGTTGGGTTTTATCCATCCCAACACCTTACATTAGAGTGCACCAGTTCTTCGTAAAGAAGAAAGATGGTAGTATGAGATTGTGCGTAGACTACCTCGAATTGTACAAGTCGAAAGTTAATAATAAGTTTCATATTTCATGGAAAGATGATTTATTTGATCAGCTTGAGGGGTCTTGCATATTCTCCAAATTAGATTTGATATCTGGTTATCATCAGTTGAAAGTTCGTGATGGGGATGTTCAGAAGAAAGATTTCAGCACGAGATACTGGAACTGTGTTTGTAGTTATGTCGTTCGGATTGACTAATGTCCCATCTGCTTTTATGGATTTGATGAACAAAGTTTTTCGAAAATTCTTAGATCGTTTCGTTATCATTTTCATTGAAGATATCCTAGTTTATTCAAAGAGTGAAGTTCATGCCGAACATCGTAGGACAGTTTTTTGTTCTCTTAGAGGAAATCGGTTGCATGCAAAATTTTCTAAGTGTGAGTTCTGGCTTCCATAGGTTTCTTTCTTGGGTCACTTTATCAGCATGAGAGATCTTGTAGTGGATCCGAAGAAAAATAGATGTAATAAAGGATTGACCATGGCCGAAGACAGTTACCGAGGTCCACTATTTTCTTTGTTTAGTAGGTTATTACAAGAGATTCATTATGGACTTTTCGAAGATAGTCGTGTTGATGACTACGCTTACAGGGAAAGGAAAAACTCTTTAGTTGGACAAGTGAATGTGAGCTTACTTTTGAGGAGTTGAAAACCAAATTGATGACTGCACCAATTTTGAGTTTACCTTCAGGTACGGATGACTTTCAGCTTTATATCGACGTTTCGGCTCTAGGCCTAGGCATTATTAAAGGCGCAAGATGTACCAAGACCCAAAGGGGTCTTGGAGCCTAGGCTCAAGGCGCAGACGCGCGTTCGATGAAGGCAATATACAATCACATTCAGTTTAAATAATCAACATCAAACATCACTTCATCTTCTTAATTAGATGTTTCATATATTCTACTAATTAATAATTCATTACTATCATTTATATCTCTTAAAAAATATAATCAATGTAATCACTTGCAACATATCTAAGTCTTAACATTTATTATATTTCACAAACACTAATTCATGCAAAAAAATATTGAGTTCATGCATTATTTGTTTATTTGCTTTGAAAAAAGTTCACAATAGAAATTGCGCCTAAACATGTGTTTTTTGCTCGAAAGACACAAAAAAGACGCACGAAGGCGCAAACCTCTTAGACTTGTGAGCCACGAGCCTTAGGCGCGCCTTTAACAATTTGTGCAACTTAGAAGGGTCATAGCTTTCGCTTCAAGATAGTTAAAAGTTCACGAGAAAAATTATTCTGTGCACAACTTGGAACTAGCAGCTATCATTCATGCACTGAAGTCTTGGATACACTACCTCTATGGAGTTTGTTGTAAAATTTTTATAGATCACTAAAGTTTCAAGTATATCTTTGATAAGCAATAATTCAATATGTGACAACCTAGGTGGATATTGTCAAATTATGATATGGATGTCCAGTGCCACTTGATGAAAGCAAATGTGGTAGCTAACGTGCGTAGCAAATGAAGTTCGAGTTATTTCCTCATTATCCAGCAAGAGGATCTAGCGCAAGCTCTGAAGAGCAGAGTGATACTGCATACTAGTATTAGTTCTGCAAGTTTAAGATGAACAAAAGTCACTTGTGACATTAAAGATAGAATCATACATGCTTTATCTCTAGATCTGAAGATGACAGATTTCAGAGTTGACTTATGCAGGTCAGAAAGAGAAGTTCATCATTCAGGAAGGCTTACTGTTATAGGACAATTGACTGTGCATTCCTGATGTTAGTCATCTTCGTGAGGATTTACTTTGAGGCTCATAATTTCAGATATTCTATGCATCTTGGTAGTACGAAAAAGTATGCAGATTTTAGGAGGTCAGTGTGGTGGCCGGAAATGAAGGGTGCGTTTGAGCACCCGTGTTCGCTCCTTTCTGGTCCAATCGGAACAATCCTCCTCTTTTTGGTGATCCCCGGTTTGAACAGGTCGGTTTAAACCCTTATTTTTGCCCCTTTTTGGACTGGACCCCCATATCTCCAGCCTGCCTTCCCAAAACGAGCGGCGGGCCTTCCCTCTCCTCCTTCCGGGCTACTGGCATCCTCCTTCCCGCCATCACGCCATCACACATCTTCTTACTAGCTTCCGGAAAATGGCAAGCAAATGGCATCTCCTTCCCAACTTCCCGCAAATGGCATCTCTTTCCCAACTTCCCGCAAATGGCATCTCCTTCCCAGCATCCTTAATTATTAATTTAATTAAATCCTTACATGAGAAATCGGGAAGCTTTTGTGCCTTCTTCTCCCAATCTATTCACATCTCTGGCTCCTGTAATTTTCTGCTGAAATTCTCAATTATTTTCTTCTCCTCCTCCTTCGACTGAGCTTGTGCTGCACATCCTCCCTCGACGACGGCTGCGGCCCTAGTTTCGTCGCCGATTGGGTTTTTCTGCTCTATTTATGTGCGGCCTCGGGTTTGACGGGCGAGAAGGCTAGCAGATGGAGGGATCGCACCGACGGAATGAGGGTCGAGGCAACTTGTCGCAAAGCACATCACTAGCAATTGCTTGTGCGGCAACTCACACATTTGTGGGTTGGAACACGAAGTGGGGGCGCTCCTCAAATCACTCAAACCACAAATCATTCCATATAGACATAGAAATAATCATATAACAAGATTAGGGTTTAAGCAACATCATCTGTATGACCAAACATTCAAAGTAAAAAATACTACAAGTAGGAGGTAAGACTACAACCAAAGACGAAGACTCGCTGCGATTCTCTCCCGGGATCGGTGGGTTGTCAATCCCCTTCCATGCTCGGACGCACGGTCTATGGACGGGTAGAGAAGGGTTTTCATTACCTTCTAATGGCCCGCCTTCTTCTTTGATCTTTTTCAGCCACATTCTTTGCCGGAGAACTCCAAGTATACAACGAGAAACACCTTGAAACGGAGCTTGGAAGCACACGATGATGGAAGAGGCCAAGAAGGATGTCCTAGCCTTGGATTTTCAAGAGAAACGTGGCGCAACTCCTCCCGATGGTGGGTGGCAATAGTTCAGCGAAAACTAGCGGATAGGAGCCCTTGGGCGCAAACTTGTCCAAAGATATGAAATTAAGGCGAGTTCCTGCGCTTAAGTAATAAACAGTCAGAAAAAATAAGCGCGCACGGTTGAACGAAGGACCGTGCGCGAATCGTGCGATATTAATCGCGCATGAAACACCCAGCCAGGCACAGAAAAAGACCGTTCGATTTTGCTCACACGGGCAAAACAACCCGTGCGAGAACAAACACACAGACATTGTTAGATCACTGAAAACTAGGCCAAACAGAGCAAACCGTGCGTTTTCCCTCTCGTACGGTTGAATCCAACCTTGCGTGAAGAAAATGGACGAGCAATAAATTCATAAAAATTTTAGACGAAAAGACAAGCGCGTGCGATTTTACTCATGCACGGTGGAAACCGACCGTGCGCGATCAAAATGCACAAGTCGAGGCAGATCACCAAATTTGAGCACTGCAGGAAATGCACGGTTGCATAGATCGTGCGTCATGGAAACACACAGACGTGTAATTTCTACAAGATAGAAATCTGGTAGCATTGGGGATCTGCCCACCTGCACAACACAAACACTAAATGGGACACAAGCCTCCAGCACACACAAACAGCAAGAAAACAACAAAAAGAGATACAGGGACTCAGGGAGCACTATGTGCTTACCCACAGCGGGCCAAAACAGTGTACTTAATGTGAGAATGTGAACTAGTGAAAAATAAGCAATACCGATCTAAAAGTGAAGTGCAAGTGAGTGAAATCGAGCACAGATGAGTCCGAAAAACCATATAAATATCAGACTCTTCAAACCCCCATACTTAACCATTTACTCGTCTCGAGCAAACCATCCCTCATGTGGATGAGAAAAACAAATAGTTGTCCTAGAAATTGCAAAGACGGAGTACCATGCGAAGTCGCATACTTGCGCGCGTAAAAATACAGTAGATGGAATTTTTAATTATGTAAAATAGTTTATAGCTTTCTAAGAGCGTATCTAAATATTATCACTACTCAAAAATAGACTTGTGGTAAATCATTCGGTCATGCGTAGGGAGAAAGTAGGCTGATCGCTGAGGTGAGCATTGTCAAAGATCGGGGCTCGGGACAACCTCCAAAGAAATCCATCAATGTCGGTGATCATAAGCTCACCCGTTCACACTCTCTCCACGACACTGGTTTGGTTCAATGCGCGAATTAGTAGGACTTTAGGTTTAAGATTGGGGCTTGGGTTTAGGTATGGTAAACAATGATAAACATAAAGGCTACACACCTAACTCAAATAAGCTAATGCAAAATACAGTTATCCACACACCAATAATAAATACAACGCGCGTTCACCCCCCCCCGGACTTGGACTTTACAACATGGGTGTGTGCACCGCCTACTCCCAATACAAATCTCAAATTTTATTTTCATTTCAACTTTTCATAATTTTTTTTCCTTTTCTTTTTCATACATTTTCTTTTCTCACTTTTCTTTTTCACAACAATATTCATCGTATTTTTTTCAATAGAGCACAACCATATATCCACAAGAACGAACATCACATCAACACTCCAAAATGAAAATAAAAATACACTAAATCTCGGATTTGAATGTGCGACTAGGATCGGCTTTTTGGCTTTGGTGAGATATCGGTAGAGCTAAATCAAAAGTTGGGGGTTGGCACAACGGGGCTAACAAGGACAAGATGATAAGAATGGTTATACAAACTCAACCGGGCCAAAATGATGGCCTACATCACACTCGCGCACTTGAACTAACCTATACCCATGCTTCAAGAATAGCTTGGGGCAAGTTCTTAGCCACCGAGAAAGTTCATCCTTCCTCCTGACTCAAGTAATCCGAGGCTAACGACCGTCTACACACATCCCTACGCTACCGTCGGATTCACACCGAATTCACCAATGTTTTAGTACAATAAACAATATTTACGCTAATAGAAAAAGTATAAACTATAATAAAAAAAAATTAATTCTACTCAAATTTCTATGCGAGATGCGAGCACTCGATTAGGAGCACTTCAGGAGTCAACATTTTACTTCGTCTCACAATCCTAAGCCAGCACCGTGATTTTCCCAAATCACACAAAAGAAACGAATTCAACTCTAGACGTGCTAACGGTTAAGCATGCGCTTAAGTGGGTGTTGTGGTGTGCGGTGAATATGAAACTATACTATACAACTGAAATAAAAGTACTTCTAGCATGCAAATGAGTCATGGACGTGCAGTGGGTAACGAATGCAACGACTCTCCCCCCAGACTTGATCTAAGCAAAACAGTCCACATGAAAACATAATAAAAATAAAATTATAAGGAGAGAAGTTACCTATGCTCAGAAATGGACATACCAGAAGATTACAATACAATTTATTAAAATTACCGCCACCACGTCAAATTTTTCATCCACGCCACCTGTGGCAAGAGCTCCAAGCAACACAATATGATAACTAAAAGAAAAACATCACAACGCTACATTACATTACCAGCTACTATCACATAACACGGATCATAGCACAAAAACAACAATATATAAATTAGATAGAAGCAACGGATGTTGTCCACAACACACCCTTGGGACGAAGCCCTAACAGAATAATGCCAAGTACAAACTTCAAGGGGAGAAAAGTGGACTGGCGCAGAAGGTACTGGGCAAGATCACGCCCAAGATGAAGAGGCACCCGACGATGCATGTTGTACAGGTAGAGAAGATCTTGCCAACCTGCTACATTCTGGCTCATGGTGCGGGCTTTGATGTTATACATGATCAAGTGCTGAACGTATCGAAGTGCGGGAGAGATAATCTGGGTAGACTTTGCTGCACGAGCCATGTACGGCCGGTTCCTTCCCGTAATAGACTGCTTGAACTTGTTGGGGGAAACTCCTGTGGGGAACTCGTGCGGTTGGTATAAAACATCCGACTGCATGAGTTCATCCTGGGTGTAAATCCCAGCGTGGACCGCCAGTGTGCCTATACCGATAGTGTAGGTACGACCTCACATACGGAAAGAAACGGACATGGGCTCCCTGGTTCTCTCATGCAGAACATCTAGAACGCGTCAAGTGGAGAGTAACTCGAGTGTGAGTTCACGGTACACATATTCCAATATGGAAAATAGGTTCCGCCATGAACCCACCTCGTGTAGCCGATCCACCACCTCATCTAGGTAGATGGTTACGAGCTCCGAGTCAGACACCAAGCGGTAATCGAGAAAGCTTTTCTGGCGCAGCAAATTATAACTCTTGAGATATTCCGGCGTCCCAAATTGCAACATCTCATCTGCCGATACAACAACCGTTCTTGAAGAGGACGATCCTTCTCCCCGCAAGAATCAGCTCATGATATTGCAAAAAACGAGTGATCGAGAGGGAAGGAGGGAGAGAATACGAGAAGAAACGACGGGAGAAACGACGGGTAATTGTCTGAGAAACTGTGCCTGGGCGGAACCGCACTTCGCACTGCCGGGAGAGAAGTTAGGGCCTGCGTGCGATTGGGGAAGATCGCGGGTTTTATAAAATAAAAATTGCACGATTGTGCGTTTTACTCGGGCACGGGCAATCCAACCGTGTGTTTTGCAATTTCTGCCCAAACGACAAATTTTTCCGGGAAAGAACTACGCGCGGCCGCAACGAACCAAATGGAACAACAAACTGACAGGAATCAGTGATAGCTCTACTAAACTCTTCATAGAGCGCACTAGGCGTGCAAATGTTAAAAAAAAAAGTTAAAAAATCTAGCACAAAGCAATTAAAAACTATCAATTGATGAAATTAATTAACATTACTCCTACTTTTAGATAAATACTGGGTTTGTTGTCCTCCTAGCACGACTTATTCAATAATTAATAAATGCTAACTAATAGGTCTGTGAAAACTGCAGTGAACAGGTAACTGTTCCATTATCCGTTTCGGTAGTAGGTACCGATATGGTGATAGAGCATTTACCCCCATACCTGAATAATAATACCTGCATTGAGCGTCAATCAGGTGTAGGTAGTATGCTGAGGAAATTTTATTGTCCATCTCGTCATGCGGTGGATCCAATCTATTGTCAGGCAGCACACTGGGCCCAACCACATCTTAACCAGCTCCAAAGTGGAACCCTACAAAGGAGAAGACACGAGAATATGATCAAAAATTAAATTAGAAGAATGACAATAAAGCATTTCATCTGTGGGTGTCATCCCGGTATCACTCCCGATAGGTTGAAGTAAAAGTAAATCGTCGACATCATCAAGAACATTGCAAGGCTCCGCAAGATCAACAGTTGGCCTCCTCCACGACTTGGACTTCTTCAACTGGTGCTGGAGTAATCACCTCCTCACCTATGAGAACATCCTCCTCAATAGGAGTGGGCACCTCACTGCAGCCACCTGCGTCATCCTGCAAGACATCCTCAACAATACTGTCAAAAACAAATGTAGTAATATGCGCAGGAGGGAGAGAAATAATGTTTGGCGAAAAATCGAGCACCGATTCCTCACAAAGAATCGAATCCACACAAGGTGATATATGAATAGGGGAGACAGGTGCATCCATGTCAGAACATAGATCCGCCACAATTCTGATGGGCATATACGCATCATTCCCTTCAAAACATGAAAGTGACACGGAGACGTAACCGGAGGTAGAAGGTGTGCTGCCAGAGACAGGAGTCGGGACGATCCGAATATCCGGCTTGTCATCCTCGTCCAATTGGCGAAGATACTCAGCACAATTCTTCAGAGCGTGGTCTGTGCTACTACAAAACATACACTGTTTTGTATTCTTCTTCGGTCCAAATGGGGCCTGAGACGAATTCCAAAACGGCACGTGCGGAGCAGAAGAATATCCATAGGACTTAGGCACAGTGTATGAGGTACCGTACGATGTCGGTGCCCTATACACAGCCTCACGAACTAGAGCTATTATCTCCCATTGAGCATCTATCACTTGCATGGGAGACATCTCCACACCAACGACAACGAATATTGAATTCGGCAAACATTGAGCGAAGGAAGTCTGATTCACCAGAAGGACACTGCTATGCAGAATACTATACCCAACAAAATACAACTAAAGCAACCTATAATTTAACAAGGAAAATGAGAATTAAATCAATAAACAAGAAAGCTAAAAAATTTTACAACTAATTTTCCCAACAAAAGAATCACGACACCAACTGTGCTCCTCGACAACGGGGCCAAAAACTTGATGCGTTGGACGACAAGTGTACCGGTCGCACAAGTAATATATAACATGGAAATTTCCTCGAGTATCGATCTCGAAGGAACGCAAGTTAGGATGCGTGATTCTTTCGTTTAGAAAAGTAATTATAAGGACTTTTGGGAACTAAAACGGGCTTTGGATTTGGATTTCAGAAATAAACAAAAACTAATCTAACTAACGCGAGTCGAAAGCACCGCTTCGCTTGGTGGGTGGAAACTATGCTGGCCGCTATGCACTGCTTCAGATGGCGGATGGGAGAGAAGGCTAGCGGATGGAAGGATCGCATTGACCAAATGAGGGTTGTAGGCACCTCGTCACAAAGCACGTCACTACCAATTGCTAGTGCGACAACTGACATGTTGGTGGGATGGAACACGAAGTGGGAGGCGCTCCTCAAATCATTCAAACCACAAAGCATTCCAAATAGACATGGAAATAATCATATAGTAAGAATAAGTTTAAGCAACATCATCCGTATGACTAAATATTCAAAGTAAAAATTACTACAACAAGGAGGAGGTAAGACTACGACCAAAGACGAAGACTCGCTGTGATTCTTTGCCGGAATCGGTGGGTTGTCAATCCCCGTCTGCGCTCGGTCTATGGTTGTCGTACTGTATAGAGAAGGGTTGTCACCACCTATAGCCCGTCTTCTTCGTTGATCTTCTTCAGCCACGGTCTTTGTTGGAGAACTCCAAGTATGCAACGAGAAACACCTAGAAATGAAGCTTGGAAGCACACAATGATGGAGGAGGCGCAATGGAGCGGCGAAAACTAGCGGAGAGGAGCCCTTGGACGCAAACTTGTCCAAAGATATGAAATTAGGGAGAGTTTCTATGCTTAATAGTAAACAGTCAGAAAAAATAGGCGTGCAAGGTCGAACGCACAATCGTTTGCGAATCGTGTGATATTACTCGCGCAGGAAACGCCCAGCCAGACACAGAAATAGACCGTGACTCACGCACGGTCGAAACCGACTATGCGCCAACAAAACACACGACTCGGGGCAGATCACCATATTTGAGCACTGCAGGAAACACATGGCAGTATGCCAAGGAAACGCACGACCGTGTGATTTCTACATGATAGGAATCTGGCAGCATTAGGGATCTGCCCACCTGTACAACACAAACACCAGTTGGGGCACATGCCTCCAAAACGCACAAACAGCAGGAAAACAACAAAAAGAGATACGGGGACCACCATATGCTTCCCCCCAGTAAACTAGTGTGCAAATGCACACCACGACGGGCCAAAACAGTGCACTTCTAGTGAGAATGTGAACTAGTGAAAAATAAGCAATAACGAACTAAAAGTGAAGTGCAAGTGAGTGGAATTGATCATTGATGAGTCTGAAATACCCTATAAATATCGGAGTCATCAATGTTCAGGAGCGTTTAGGTACTAATTTAAAATTCAGCATAGCTTTCTACCCCCAGACAGATGGGCAAATAGAGCGCACAAATATAACCATGGAAGACATGCTCCGTATATGCATTCTGAACTTTGGAGTTAAGTGGGAAAATTATGTCACCTTAGCAGAGTTCCTTTTACAATAATAGTTTCCAGGAAAACATTAGGATGACCATGTTAGAGGCTCTTTATGACAGACATTGTCAGACACCTTTATGCTGGGCTGAAACTGAATATAGTTCTTCTAATAAAGAATCATGGATTCACAAATCCATAGCTCGAGTCAAGCTCATTCAAAAGCGTATGAAAATAGCTCAGGATAGTCAGACCAAGTATTATGACCAGAGACATAGATCAGTTGAATTAGGCGTTGGAGAGTAAGTTTTCTATAAGGCCGAACTAGTTAAGGGCGTTTATAGAATCAAGAAGATGAAAAAATTGAGTTAAAGGGTCGTTGGTCCATTCGAAGTACTTGAGCACATTGGTGAGGTCGCATATCGGTTAGCCTTACATGAGGAAATGAGTGGATTACATGACTTATTCCACGTCTCCTACCCGAGGTGAGAAATTAGAGATCTTATTCCGGTGATCAATACTGAGGTCGTCAATTGAATCAAATCTTAGTATCAGTATTAATGCGGTCAGGATAGTAAACTCAAGGATTCAGAAGCTCAGAAACAGAAAGATCCGTTTTGTGAAAGTTCTTTGGATCAATTGTGGTCGACAGTAATACACATGAGAATGAGAAGATGAAATCCAAAGAAATGAAGAATACACGTTCCTTTTTTACCCAAGTTTTTTTGTAATTTTCGAGGACGAAAACTTTGTTAGGAGAGAAGATTTGTAACATCCGTAATTTTAAGTGTGAAAATAATGTTATATTGCAGGGTCCTTTCATGAATGATGTTCAGTCACGCTGCCTTGGTATTGAGGTATCTATTTTACTCATGGTCAATTTTTTGCATAATTTAAAAAATGTCTTTAAATAAAATTTAATTTCGGTGTGTTTTAAAATTAGAAAGGGCATTGCACGCTAAATTAAGAGGTTTCATTATGTTGTTGCAGAATTTTGGAATTAAGGCAAAGAAATCAAGTTTCCCCAAGCGTTCAATTTTAAGAGAGACACGTTTCTTTCTTTGTATAACTGACGTGTAAACTCTTTTGGTCATAATTACTCGTGTGTCATTACTAATTTTGCATTCAATCCAATTAACGAGGCCGTTGCTCTCTTTTTCTCTCACAAACGACTTCCTGCAAACTCCTGTTCCTCGTTCGAGATAGAATCGAGCCTTCCTTCGTCGGTGAGAGCGCAACAATCCCCCAGAAGGAAATCGATCATTGTTCCACCAAAGGCCATCGAGGATCAGTTTTCTTTGGAAGTTGAGATTTACGGCTCCTGTGTAGATGGCCGCTCGATTCCCCCTTCCCTGAAGTGAGTTTACAGTGCCATTTTTTCCTTTCCTTGTCCTCAAGAGTAGAAGCAAAACTCTGATTCATGTCTTCCTTTTTAGTTCTGGATATAAGCAATGAACTGAGTCTTTTTCCTTTGTGCCCTAGACACTGGACTGAACCTTTCTTGTCAGAGATCAACTACTTCTTTGCAGGGTTCAATTTCAGCCAGCTCTTTTTGGCTTTCTCTTGTAAGTAACTGACCCATTCCCTTATCTCAGCCGCAGTTGGCTCAATTTTCTTTTGTTATCGAATTTCCCTTCCCTTTAATCGCAGTACGACATAGGTTATAGAGTTATTCCCTCATCCAAATCGATGGCAAATCGCTGTTCCTGCAGGTTTTTTTCCCTTTATAGTAAGTGTATTTCAGATATTAGTAATTTCATTGTCTATTCTGTAGCCCTGGATTTTATTCATATTTTAATACCAAAAATTATAAATCTCTATTTTATTGGGAGATGGTTTCAACCCCTGTTTTCCCTCCTAGAATTACTCTTGTCCACTCTTTTGTTAACACTTGTGTACTGTTGCCATCTAAACCCTAGAAGATTGATAATTAATTAATTTGGTATGTCTCACTTCAGATCTAGGGTTCGAGTTGGCGTAGATTGGAGAAGATTACTAGTTTTAAAAAATAATCTAGAAGGAACAATGCCACCACGTCACATCTACGAGCGACGCAATACCGAGGTAAGAAACACTTTTGCTTTTGTCTAGGCATCTCATATACAACAGCAACAACATTCAAGCCTTTATCTCACTATAGTGGGGTCGGCTATATTTATCCTTTGTCGCCATTATGCCCCTATCTTTAGTCATAAACTCACTAATGACTAAGCACATAATGTCATTCCTTATAGTTCATTCCAAGTCTTTATTGGTCTACCCCTCCCTAGTTTAACATGCCTAGTGACCAGACTCTCACAACGCCTAATAGGTTCCTCTAATGGTCTCCTTTGTACGTGTCCAAACCATCTTAGTCAAGCTTCTCGCATCTTCTCTGCAATTGGTGCTACTCCTGTCTTATCCCTGATACATTCATTCCTAATTTTATCTAGTCTCATGTGTCCACACATCCACTTAAGCATTCTCATCTCCGCAACTCTCATTTTTTGCTCATGTTCACAACACTCAGAACCATAGAGCATCGCTGGTCTAATTGCAGTACAGTAAAACTTGCCTTTAAGTTTTAATATTATTTTACGATCACATGAGATCCCTGACATGCCTCCCCACTTCAATCAACCCGCTTGAATTCTATGTGTCTCTTTATCAATACCTCCATCTTCTTGAACTATCGATCCAAGATATTTAAAACACTCACTACGGGAAATATCTTGATCACCCAACTTAATAACGAAGTCATCCGTCCTTCTTCCACTGCAAAATTTAAGCTCCTTATACTTCGTCTTTGCCTTGCTCAACCTAAAACCCTTTTTTCTAAAGTTTCTCGCCAAGATTCAAGTTTTGCGTTTACACCCTTGCGTGTCTCATCGACCAAAACGATATCATCTGCAAACAATAAACACCAAGGTATTGCTTGTTGAATATGTCCGATGAGCTCATCTAAGATAAGGGTAAAGAGATAAGGGCTTAAAGCTGAACCTTGATGTAAGCCGAGATTTTTTGTGTTAATCCTCCAGATTTCCGCACCCTTTTCACTGAATTTGTATACATATCTTTGATTATGCCAATGTATAATACATTTACACATTTCTTTTCTAAGGCTCTCCATATGATCTTTCTTGGAACTCTATCATAAGACTTCTCAAAATCGATAAGCAGAACATGCAAATCTTATTTTCTTTCTCGATAGTTGTCAATGACATATTAGATAGTTTTGCATAAAATATTCTTAATAGTTAAGAAATTTCTTGTAACCATAGAAGCCTGTATGTATCGAGATTCAATAATAGTTGATGATACAAAACTATAATCTCATTGAAGCATCTAGTTAATATGAGTAGATCATGTCTAAGCATAAGTAATGTATTTTCCTTTCAGTTAGACCCCTCCCCCCCCACCCCCCCACCACACACACACACAATTTGTGGAATATATGATACATGTGATCACGTAATTCTTTAGAATGTGAGAAAATGCTAAATCACATGAGTATGCATATAAGGTGATTATCTAGTAGGAGACACAGTTTAAGACATTCAAATGAATAAGTAAGCAATCCAACATCTAATGGAAAATAATTAGGATACACTATCGAGACTTTTTTTATGACATAGATGCACACTATTTTACTCGTAGGGCGTAGCAGATCGTATGAGCCTCAAGTTTGGGGAGACGAAACTCCATTTAGAAGATTAGTAGATGTGAGTACATGTCCGTAAGACACTAGAACACTAAGTTCGTTAGTAGGGACTCAGATCGTTAAAATGTGCATAAAAATCTACTTAACCTAGAATATGAAGAAGAATAATCTTATAACGCCTAGAGGTCAAGTGTATACCGAAATCTAGAAATCTCTATAGTTTAACCATTTTTGAAATTGAATGAAAACGTATATTATGATTACACTAAAACTGACATTTATGTTTAAAGTATTTTTGATGGAAAAGCATGCGTATAATTGTTGTGTATTTTTCCCTCAGTGGGTCACAAGTAGGGACTTACACCTAAATAAGCATTCATGGTTCCCCTTATTTGTTTAGTTTTCATTCAGTGGAATTATCTTTCCCAGTTAATGTAGTGTTTATGTTTATGAACTCAATGTAACCTAAATGCTTATGGTTTTCATTGTATCAGACAATTTTTAATAATCCAACATTTCAAATGTTGATGCAAAAATTGCACTTCCACTACTTCACGCTAAGGGACACTGCGGGGAGGAGGGACTGTGAGTTGTCGGTTACTCCGGGCTAAAGATGTCACAGAAAGAGAGGGTCGCCGAGCGGCAAGACCAGACTTATCCGCCGCGTCGAATACCACTTGCGGCGGACAATTTATTAGATGAGAAAGATGTGGTTGCATGGAGAAGAAATAAGAGCTGGCGGGAAAACAGGAGACTGCAAAGGTACTAGATTTGAGACCGCTTCCCCAGGTGACAAGCTTGAGGATTCGAATCAGCGTGCCTTAAGGGTATTGTTCACCCCGAATTATAGGCTTGGGGGCTTTCCCAAACTGTAGGGCCTAAATTTAAAGGCTGCCCGAGGTACAAGAGAACCGGGCAGGGGTGAGGTGTTATATGGTGTGCAAATAAGAGAAAATACCTGATCGCGTGGTCCGGCGGTCAGTTGGAGACTGGCTTTGCTCTCCTTGGAGATCTCTATTGCTGAATGTCTCAGGCGATCTCTTTGGCCAGAAAATGTCTGACCCCCCCGACTGCCTTTGGAAAAAATTTGGTTGCAGGATTTCGGGTAAACATCAGATATTTAGTATTTTTTTCAAATCTAGTTGTCTTTATGGATTTAGAAATTTGAGGTACCCTTTTACCCTTAGTTTCATTTACTACTTCCGTTATAAGTTTATAGTTACCATTCACCACATTCATTTTTACCTGATATGTAGTACGCACCAATTTAGATATTTCTGCTTAGTTTAATTCTTATCATCAGGCTCGGTCGAACTGCTGATTTGTTGTTAAACTATGCTCTGGGGGAGGGGGGTGACACATACAAAATCCATGCGCAAACAGTTGAGGCAATTGTTGGGACCTGTCATAAGCATGATGATATCTATGCCGCGGTTCATTACTTCATTTGGTTTTGTTTTTACCCGCCATTGTTGCTACCGTCACCTTCTTGAACCTTACTACTCCATCTTTATAGTGCCATTTGGCACGTGAGATTAGCCTCAATAACTCAAATGAGATTAGCCTCAATAACTCAAAGTAAATTTCTTTTTTCATTTTCTGGAGTTTGAGGGAAATTTTTTTACAATGTCATTTACAGTATTTGCTAAATAGAATTTTGTTAGTAATTCTTTACCTATGATAAAGTCTATTTCAATTTTCCACCGCATTTTTTCCTAAATGGCAATAAATTATATTTTTATCTATCATTCTCGATGTACTTGATATCGACTTACTTGATACTTTCATTCAATCACACATTGCCATTTTCAAGATTTTTCTCATTTCTTAGGGCAGGCTTGGTCAGTTTTCTTGTCCACATACTCATCCCCATAATGGGCATCGCCACAATTTTGATGTAGCAAATCTCGACTTCTACTAGGTTCTGTTATTTTTCTCTCTAGTGTGTTCTTGATCAACATGATTCCATGCTCATGTTCTTGGTGGCATGTCTTCTTGTCAGAAATTGTTTAATCATGTTCTTGATTACTCTATTAATCGGTCTATGATTGCTCTTATTTCATTTAGTTACCTTCTATTGTGCTTGACAAGTCCTATAAATATGTTCCCTTTGTTTTTCCTGGATATAGCTCTCAACATATGGAATATAGGTATTTTATCTTATTCCTAGATATCTTAATGTCCCTTGACACATTATTTATCTGGACGCATTTCTTACTATGGTTTGTGTTCCCCTCACATTCCCTCACTTCACAACCGGGGAGCTCACATTCCTATAGATTGTGACATCTCTCCCTACTTCACTTTCTCCATCTAATTCATCTACTCCACCTTCACCACTTACTTCCACCTATGGATCATAATTATTACATGTTACTTGCTATAGTGGTCATGATATCTGTTCGAATACATGACTGTTGTGGCTTTAATGAAATTGAAATTATTATGCAATTCTTGTTTCATTAAAATGATCATACAGTTCATGTTAATAATAAGATTTATGAGTTTTGGATGGGAACTACCAAGGGATAGATGATTGTCTTTTGGGTGAAACAACACCTATCTGAAACAATCCACTCGAACCTTGAGCAGGCAGTGCTATATTTCCAATCACTATGTGTCTTAAGTCTCAACATGATTGGAGATACTAGTTAATATATTTCATTAAGTGACTAGTGAGAAAATTCAATGATGTTTTTGTTGAATATACATTATCATAATTAAGATGAAGTTCATCATGTTATTAATTTGTAATAGCATGTCAAAAATTATTTGTTTATATGATGTGACATATCATTTGAAAGGGTAAGAAGCTTGGTTTCTCTTAAAGGTATAATATTTAAGTGTCCATTACTATATTCGACTAGGTATTTCAAGTTTGAATGTCAAATTATGAAGAATGGATTTTTTTTCTTTTTATTCTTTGTAGGCCTCGTTTTACATAGCCTATGTCGTGACATCATGGACTAGTTTATCATCAGAGCTCACACGTGTACTCGCTCTTCTTGGTGATTGGATATGTGGTTGTTCGGGATGCTCAGATGAAATGCACGTACCCTCCATTTCATATCACAGCGAAATTCCCAGGCTTCTATTAGTTGCACTTCTTGGACTCACTTACTTCTTGCTAGCTCCATTGATTCTGCCATTTATATTGATTTTCTTCTGCATTGGTTATATCATCTATCGAAATCAGGTGACAGTCACTATTTTGGTTGTTACTTCTAATTCAATGCACAATTAATCACTGTTCTGTGACCATATTTTGCAATTATTTTATCTAGTGCTTCTCTAAGTTTGCATGAAATTTCTTAAGCTGAAATACTATTGTAATTTCCTTAAGTAGAGTAGTTTTTCCATAGTAATAAAATAAATAATTGCATTTGATAGAAGTTAACCCCTTTTTCTGTCACTGAATGTATCTTTTATTGTGTTATTCCTTTTATAGTATATAGATTAAAATTGATAGCTATAATTACCCATTAGAAGTCTTTTTTCTTGTAGTCATTAGTTCCATATTACCTAAGGATGTTTTGTCCTTCTCCTTCAAGTTATAAGTGTTTTTATATTCCTAGTGATTTAATATGAAGAAATAAGATTCTTATTGGTTCTAGATGAGAGATATTTGCAAGTCGTATATTTTGTTGTTATTATTATTATTATTATTATTATTATTTTGCATATGTGGGTTTTAGTCCCACATCGTATGTTTAAGTCTTCGAGTCTACTGTAATAATATATATAACCCTCTATGGATTAATAATAAGCATGCAATTATCATTTCCTCCTTATTCAACTTGGTATCAGATGCAAGGAAATTAAACCGTAGCACCCCGTTTTCGCCTCCCCTCCGTGTCCGCTCCTCTCCGTGTCCGCTCCTCTCCGCTTAGAATCGTTTGGCGCTTCCCTTTCCTGCTTGCTCTCAGGGGATGACGGGCGGCCTCCTAGCCGCCGGATGCTGAGAAGGTCGCTGCCGCCGTCCTTCCTTCATGCAGCCGGTCTGCCTCCTTTCTACGTCGACCGATCCAGAAATCTGCTCATGCGCCTCCTGAAGTGCGTCTGCCCTGCACCAGATCTGCCGCGTCTCCTCCCGCTGTGCCCATCTGCGGCTGTTGTGCCTCCGCTGGCGCCTCCCCTGTCTGCTCCGCCGACGCCTCTTCCGGCTGTGTCCGCCTGCTGCTGTTGCGCTGTCTGCCGTGTCTGTCTGATGCTGATGATTGCTTCTATCTAGCCTGCTACTGCGATCTCTCTTGTGGCTGCTTGATCTTGTAGTCTCCTTCTCTATCTAGCCAAGTCCACAGGTGTTGAGTGGAGCAAGCTCACTCAACGCCAGAGGTAAGGAAGAATGTTGGCAAGCTAGAAATGTGGCTGTCCACAGGCGTTGAGTGAAGGTCATTCACTCAACGCCATACATCTATAGGCAGAAATATGGCTAAGTAGTTTGACATTGAGTGATGAAGACAAACTCAACGCCATACAGCAAAAAGCTGTGAGTTGAACTGAGTTTAGAGTTCGTCAAGCTCAGTTGAGATTTCGTCGAACTCAGTTCAAAGTTCGTCGAGCTCAGTTCACCATTCGTCGAACTCAGTTCAAAATAAGACAGTCTAATCCAATGGTTTTAAACACAGAATTTTGGCTAAGGTAGAAAGCGTTGAGTGATGTGTGCTCACTCAACGCTCTCAACGCCTAAGATACTGCAGAGGCAGAAACATGGTTAAGGCAAAAAGCGTTGAGTGGAGGTTGCTCACTCAACGCTGTCAACGCCTAGTGAAGACAAAATTTTGTCTAAGGTGTTTGACGTTGAGTGATGCTCACACACTCAACGCCAAGCAGCAGATAGCTGATAAAGCAAGTTGGCGTTGAGTGGAGCTGAATCACTCAACGCCTAGAATCAGATTTATATTCTAAGTAGTTTGGCGTTGAGTGAAGGTTACTCACTCAACGCCAAGAGACAGTAAATCTGTCTAAGTGTTTTGACGTTGAGTGATGCTTACTCACTCAACGCCTATGCTAATATTGTTTGATTTTTGGCTAAGTCCATAGCTGATGACGTCAGCAAGTCAACAAGTCTACATATTTCAAATTAGTGGCGGGATGGCTACAGTACGCGACAAATGTTGCCGCATACCTACTATACGATAGTTGTCGTTAAAGCAAAGTTGTTGTTGGTCATTAATGATATGGGGCCCACTGCTCAAGAGCCGTTGGGACAAATTCAATAAAAGGAAAAGGCCTTTACAGAGAAAAAAAGCTTTTTGAGGAAAGAGAATCAGGGGAAGTTCTTCTCCGCCATTGTTGTGGAGCTGAAGAACAGGAAGCTCAAGTCTACAAGACAGAGAGCAAGATAGCTGTTGGAATCAACATCTTCAACAGCAAAATAGCTGGTGACATTCTCACCTGCACCGACGAGATTATGACAAAAGATAGGGCACAATGACGACAAATGATCCATATAGCCGAGCCCACTATAGTGGGATAAATGCTTGAGTGTTGTTGTTTATAAGTTGGATTTGCACCTATTTTTTGGGTTAATCTGGTTAGCTGCAAGGGCAAGTAACTATCGATTGTGGCTCGTTTAACCACCGAGGCTGAGTATCACTCAATTCTCTATGTGATTTCCGAGCTTGCATTGATTGAAAGTTCGCTTAAACGTATGTGATACAAGTTCTCTTATCAAATCATATAGTTTGTTTTACCAAATCATCAGAGATTTTTTCCAACATTCCATAACCTCTCAGATATGAAGACTACAAGGAAGTCTTTTGTATGCCACCTAAGAAAATCCATTTATGGCCTTAATCAATCCTCTTGTGTGTGGTCTGATAAATTCAGACAATTAGTTTTTTTAGGAGCTTATTGGGTTCCCATATCTTCACAAAGAGGGTATCCCAATTTTTCTTTTTTATGTTGATATTTAATCATCGATGATGATTAATAATATTTATGGTCAAAAAGTACTTAATCTCCTCCCACTTTCATACTAAAGATCTAGACCGTCTCAGATATTTTTTTGGTATCGAGATAGCCCGTCAACATTATTGACTAATATTATCCCAATCAAGGTAGGGAGTTCAAATTGTTCTTTTAAAAGATACACTTAAGTACATTGAGTGAAATCATTAATAAATATTACAAATTATAGGTTTCCTTCACTAACGAATTTGGTCAGACTAGGACCCCAGATATTTGAATGAATAAGATCAAAAGGGCGAACATAACTTTTACATAATTTTGTAGGGGAAGTAGTACAATGATTCTTGCCAAATTGGCAAGGTTCACATTCTATGATAGAGTCTGACTGAAAGGGATGAAGTTGGTGGAGGATACGTAGCAGATGATGACCAAAATGACAATACCACTAAAGTAGTGAAGTTTAGACAACACACATAGAAAGTGGGAAGATCTTCCATATAGTATAGTCCACCGCATCCAGTTCCAATGACAATTGTCTTCTTCGATTGTAGGCCCTGACAATAACATGTAGTGGAAAAAACTGAGATGGAGCATTGCAATTATTTTTAGAGTACACTGACAAATAGTAATTTGCAAAAGAAATTTAGAACATGTAGAGTGTTATCTACTGGAGAATGACGGTGGTACTAATAATGCCAGTTCCACAAACTAGAGTAGGAGAGTCATCAACCACAAACACCGGTGGTGGTCAGTTATGCTTCTCGTGGTGAGAGAAGATGAGAGAGTTCTCAGTCATATGATTGATAGTACCAGAGTCAATGAAAAATTTATCTTGCATAGCAACATACTCGCTACCAGAGAAGGTGACAATAAAGATACACTGCTTGGAAGCATTGATCAAAGCCTCAATATCTGCCGAACAGAACTGTTGGTCAGAGTCAGATGGCGGAGTAGAAGCTGGAGTGAGCGTTGGTCACACCATGACATTGTTAATACGGAAGAGCGAATCGAAGGAGATGATATGAACTTGCACAAAGTTGTGGGTCGAAATCTAGCAAGAAGATGATTGCTGTATTCAAGAAGTCGCATGCGGGAAGTTGATTGTATTCAGAACTTGCAAGCGGTCTCTGCTTTCCACTGTTCAATCTTGGGGTGAGCTCGTGGCTAGAGCGAGAACTCGCGGAAGAGGAATGACAGATTTTGATGAGTCTGATATTTATAGTGTTTTTTAGACTCATCTGGGCTAAATTTCACTCATGTGCACTACACTTTTAGTCTATATTTGCTTGTATTTCACTTGTACTCACTTTCACGCTAAGTGCACTAGTTAAGCCCGTTGTGGTGCGTAATTGCATGTTCCGTTGTTGGGGGTAAGCATTTGACGCTCCCCATTCTTTTTCTGGTGTTTTATTGGTGCTGGTGTTGTGTTCCCAGCTTTGGTTTTGCTGTGCAGGTGGGCAGATCTCCTATGCTGCTCAGGTTCTTCCTTGCAGGAATCTCACAGTCGTGTGTTTTTCTTCACGCACGATCGGTGCGATCGTGCGATGCCTAAAACTCTGTTTTTTGGTGATCTTCCCCGGGCTGTGCGATTTACTCGCACACTGGTTGTTTTGCCCATGCGTGACCAAATCGCACGACCTCGTCTTTTTGTCTGAAATTTTATATAATTATCCCCCATGTGTTTTGTTCATGCACGGGCAAAACAGCCCGTGCGCGAGGGAAAACGCACGATCTGCTTATTTGGCCTGATTTTCAGTGTTCTGTCAATAACTGTGCGATTTGTTCTTGCACGGGCTATTTTGCCCGTGCGTGATCAAATCGTACGATCTCTTGCTGTATCAGGCTGGGCGATTCTCGCGTGGTTATTATCGTACGATGCGCACACGGTCATGCGTGCCCATTTTGTCTGACTGTGTACTATTTAAGCACATGAGTTTGCCCTATTCCTGGAGAATCCTCCATTCCCGCGCAGAAGAGCTTCATTCGCCCCATTTCACCGCTCCATCGCCGCCCACCTTCGTGAGGCTCTCCAGCCATATTCCTCTTGAAGATCAAAGGCTAGGAGATCATCTTGGCCTCCTCCATCGATCGCTTTCTCCCAAAGGTGATTTCGAGTGATTTCTTGCTGCTCTAATGAAGTTCTCCGACGAGATCGTGGCCGAAGAAAAATTGACGAAGAAGACGGGTAATATTGAAGAAGGTGACAACTCTTTCATACTCCGGACGACAGTTAGAGCCTGAGCACGGACAAGGCTTGACAACCTTAGGTTCCGGCCGTGAACCTCCGACGAGTATCCACCCCTTTGGTTGTAATCTCTCCCCCTTCATGTTGTTGTAGCTTTACTCTTAATTCCGTGGTTGTATGTGTGGATGTTTGCTAAACCCTAAATGTTTATTATTCATTTCATGTCTATGTGAATTATTCTTGTGGTTTGTGCAAGTGAGGAGCGCCTCCACTGTGTCATTTCCATTCCCCCAGCGTGAGCGTGGCCGCACTAGCAATTGATAGTGGCATGCATTGTAAGGAGGTGCTTACGACCCTCATTCCGCCTATTCGAGTCATTCCCTCTGCTAGCCTTCTCGTCCATCCACCTACCGAAGCAGTGCTCCGCGGCCTGCATAATCTCCATCCACCTTGCGATGCGGTGATTGCGACCTGCATTAGTGTAGTTAATGTTTCTTTTGTTTTTCTAAATCAATCCAAAGCCCTTATTTCAGTTAAAATCTTTATAATTAGTTTTCCGAACAATAGAATCGCGCGTCCCATCCTGCGTTCCCCTGAGATCAATACTTGAGGAGTTACTCCCACATTTTATATTACTTGAGCGATCGCTGCATTTGGCTTTAGCGCATCAAGTTTTTGACGCCGTTGCCGGGGAACGCAGACGTCGTGTGAATCTTCGGTTTAGAAAATTGTTATAAAGGTTTAGTTGTTTTTATTTCTGTTTCTTTTCTGTTGTGAGTGTATGCAGGGGCGAGGCCCTGGTGATCTAGTTGAGTTTGATCCAGAGATAGAGCGGACGCTGCTTGCGCGCCGCCATATTGTTGTTGTTATGGAAGGTGTTAGGATCAATGTGAATGAGCATAGGGGAGAGGACGTGCCCCTTGTTGGTAAAGTTGTCTATGAACATGATGTGATTCGGCCAAGGCCCTGGACGATGCGTGATTACACCACTCCTAATGTTGGGAGTGTGCACCCTAGATTTGGCCCGTCCATTACTAATAACCAGTTTGAAATCAAGTCGGCTATCTTGAACATCATTAGCAACAATGCCCAATTCTCGGGGATGGCAAGTGAAGACCCCCATCTTCACTTGCCAGAGTTCTCCGAAATCTGCGCGACGTTCCGGTATGCCGGTATCTCTGATGATATGGTGAAGTTAAGACTGTTTCCCTTCTCTCTTCCGGACAAAGCTAAAACATGGCTCCACTCCATTCCGTCGGGAGCCGCTGCTACGTGGGATGCGCTGTCATCCAAATTTCTTGCTAAATTCCATCCGGTGTATAAGATTGTGAGTATGAGGCGAGAGATCGCCACCTTGCGGCAAAATGATCAGGAGATACTTGTTGAGCCGTGGAGAGGTTCATGGAGCTCCTACGGAAGTGCCCTCAACACGAGTTCCAGCCGTGGAACTTGGTTGAGAATTTTTACTTTGCTATAGAGCCAAATTACTATTTCACGGTCAATGTTGCTGCTGGCGGGACACTGATGAACCATACTCCTGAGGATGCATTGCGAATCCTACAGGATACTTCTTCCCACAGCTCGTTATAGAAGGCTGGTCGGAACACCCTGAGAAGTTCACGGGGATTGTTTGAAGTGAACACTACTGTGCCACCAGATGATGCGACACCATCATCCTTTGAGAATGTAGCTTTGCTGAAGACCCGCCTCTACTTTTTCTCAGGTGATGGCTATCTCGTGTCAAGGCTGCGGGAACCGCGGGCACCATGCTTATGAGTGCCCCGCTGGTGAGCTTTCTTCTAACTTTTCTGATTTGAATGTGATGCAGTGGTAGACCAGCTAAAATTAAAGGACTCTAAAAATGCGAACTAATGAGTATAAGACCAATGTATCGTGCACGTGCCAACATGAGAGCAACCCAAGTAGATCAAATAGCAAGTGATAAAATTTTAATAAAAGGCTAAAAGCACGGCCTCCACTATTATGAGCAACTATTAATCGTAAGAGACTATTATAATTTGCCAACGAACCAGGCGCCATTCGATTAAGCGCGTCGGTAAATATCCAACAAGTCAAACAACATATAATACGATAGCATATATTGATCCCACGACCACAACAATAGTTCAAAACCTAGCATCCAAATAAGAGAGATAAAACGCCATATACCTTGATTAGCTCATGCATGCGGCGGCTCGGCTTCGGGATGGAGGGCCGTGGGCGGGGTGCTTCCGCTGCGTCGAGGGATCCTGGAGGGCTACGACCTGCGGGTGGTAGAGGGAGGGGTGGATTTGGGCTATTGGGGAAATGGAAGGTTGGCCGGGGAGGGGTGTTTGTGGCTGGGTGGTGGCGGCGATGGGCTGCAAGGGGAGGAAGGGACGTATGCGGCTGGATGTGGGCGGCGAGGGGTAGGGTTGTCGGAGGATGCCCGGATCTGGACGGGAAAGTGGCCGGCTGCAGGAGGAGGGAGATGTTTGTGGCTAGGTGAGGGCGGCGAGGTGCTGGGTTGCCGGAGGTGGTCCGGATCTGGACTGGGAGGGTGGAAGATTGCGAGAGGGGGAGGGGGCGGGCCAAACCTGGGAGGGGAGGGGATGGACGGAGGCGGCGGGCTGGGCAGGAGCGAAACCGTGGAGCGCGCTCTTCGGAATCCACCGAGAGAAAGACCGGTAGGTTGCAGCACAAGCAACTCCGATCCCTTGAACCGGTCACCAACAAGAATATAAATAAGAGAAAGCTAAAGTAAAACTAGGGCTCCCGATCGGACGGCTATAAATGTTCGGCCCGATCGGGGGCTAAATACATCAAAATATAAAAAACTAATATTTCAAATTTGCTCGGAACTACCCTCCAGGCGCATCCGCGGACTTGGATCGCCCAGCCGGGTCGTCGATCACCGCCTCCTGCGGGAATATACATGCGCGTGTCGTCGATCACCATCAACTCCCCCTGACTTGAAAGCACTCATCTCCGGTGAGTGAAGATGATCGTACTCTCGGCGCAAGTCTGGGGAGAGTCTCTCGAGCTCCTCAACAGCAATCCAAGAGTCGTCAGAAGTCGGACAGGCAGACCAATGGACCAAGTACCGCAGGACCGTCAATCCGCCCATCGTCGTGAAGTCATGGCCAACGATCTGTAGTGCATCTCAGGTAGGCGACTGTCGTAGCGATGTATCTCCGTCAGAACGAGGTGCCACTGGAACTGTCGGCTGTAGAGGTGGATCCTCCGAGCGGTGCTCAATCGTCCGCGACTGCCTGGGCGAGGTGGGCGTAGGTGCACTGCAGGGGTGAGGGTCAGGCTGGGGCTCAGGGGCCGGTGGAGATAACGGATCCGCGTACACTCGCTCCTCACAGTATGAGGTCAGATCCTCTACATTGAACACCCGGTGAATCCCCATTGCTGGCAGTATGCCAACTTCATACGTGTTCGTACTAATCCGTCGAGTGATAGTGTAGGGGACCATCCGACGATCACTTAACTTTTTCGCAGCCCCCTGGGGGGACCTCTCAGGACGAAGACGTATCATAACTTGCTCCCCGACGTCAAATGTTTGCTCTCTCTTGTGCAGATCGGCCCGAGCCTTGTAGTATTCATTACTGGCCGCAATCTTCCTTCGGACTGTCACATGTAGTGTGTGTATATGCTGGATGAACGGCTCGGCGGACTCACTAGGTCGGGCTCCTAACGGGACGTACACTAGGTCAATGGGTTTCCTAGGCTCATAACCTAATATGACATGGAATGGACTCAGACCCGTGGTCCTATTGACCGAACTATTGAATGCAAACTCCGCAATAGGCAGGACCGAATCCCAAGTGGCCGGACTATCCCGAACTAGACAACGCAACATGGTCACAAGGCTTCGGTTGACAACTTCAGTCTGTCCATCCGTCTGTGGGTGGTAGGCGGCGGAGAACTTCAGTGTCATCCCTGTCTTCTTCCACAATATCTTCCAAAAATAACTCGTGAAGCGAACGTCACGATCAGAGACAATAGAAGTGGGCAGCCCATGGTACTTGAATACTTCCCTGAAGAACAGGGCTGCCACGTGGTGGCGTCGTACGTCCTATGGCAAGGAATGAAGTGGAACATCTTCGAGAAGTGGTCCACGACGACGAAGATCGAGTCGAACTTCCGCGGAGTGCGGGGGAGTCCAAGTACGAAGTCTAGACTGATGTCTGCCCAGGGCCGGTGAGGAGTAGGCAACAGAGTGTATAGGCCTGTGGGCTGTCGAGTTCCCTTCTCCGTCTGGCAGATTCGGCAATGTCGGACGACCCGCGTGACGTCCCTCTTCAGGCCAGGCCAAAAGAAGCGGTCCTCAACTAACGCAATCGTCTTATCCCGCCCAAAGTGCCCCGCGGCTCCGCCCGCGTGAAGCTCCCAGATTAGAAAATCCCGAAGAGAAGTTTGGGGTATACAAAGGCGAGACCCAAAAAACAGGTAGCCCTTAGAAATTATAAAACCCTCGCGGGGCTCAGGTGGGTCCGTAGATAGGGCAGAGAAGATACCGCCAAAATCAGGGCACTCGGGGTAGTCCTGGCAAACACGCTCAAATCCCTCAACTCGCGCGTCCATGGTATGGAGGATGGTTACTCGGCGACTCAACGCATCAGTCGGCTTGTTCTCAACACCAGCGCGGTGTTTGAGAACGTAGTGGTACTCCTGCATGAACTCCACCCACTTCGCGTGTCGGTGTCCTAACTTCTTTTCCGAATTCAGGTATCGCAGGGCTTGATGGTCAGAGTACATGACAAACTCCTTGTGTAGGAGATAGTGGCGCCAATATCGGAGCGCCTGTACGACAACGTAGAATTCCCGATCATAATTGGAGTATTTCTGTCGGGTGTCATTCAATTTCTCACTAAAGTAAGCAACTGATGACCCTCCTGACTCAGTACTCCCCCAATGCCTACCCCGGACGCGTCGCAAGACACCTCGAAAGCCTTGGAAAAATCCGGAAGACACAATACGGGGGCAGTCGCTAGCCTTTGCTTGATGCTCTCAAAGGCTCTGGTGGCTGCTGCAGTCCAGGCGAAATCTCCCTTGCGGAGGCAGCTCGTAATGGGGGTCATGATCGAACTAAACCCCCGAACAAACCTCCAGTAAAAGGTTGTGAGGCCGTTGAAGCTCCGGGCCTTGTGGATATTGGTCGGAACGGGCCACTCGCGAGTAGATTTGACCTTTTCGTGGTCAACGGAGATGCCGGACTGTGAGACGATGTATCCTAGGAATTGTATCGAGGATGTCAGGAATGAGCACTTCTTCAGATTGATGTACAAATGCTCCTTCCGAAGGAGATCAAATACCAGTCGAATGTGGTCCAGGTGCTCTGTGCGGTCCTGGCTAAAGATCAGTATGTCGTCAAAGTAGACCACCAGGAACTTGCCCATATAGGGCCGTAGGATATGCGCCTCATGAACGTGCTCGGCGCGTTCGACAGTCCGAACGACATAACCAACAACTCATACAGATCATCCTTCGTCTTAAAGGCCGTCTTCCACTCGTCACCCTCTCCTACCCTGATTTGATGGTATCCACTCCGCAGGTCTATCTTCGAAAATATTTGGCCACCAGCCATCGCATCTAGGAGGTCGTCGAGGCGGGGAATCGGAAAATGATATTTCACTGTGATCTTATTGATGACCCGACTATCGATACACATGCGCCAACTCCCGTCCTTCTTAGGGGTAAGGAGGGCTGGAACAGTACACGAGCTCAAACTCTCCCGAATAAAGTTCTTCCTAAGAAGATCGTCAATTTGTCGCTTCAATTCGGCATGCTCTGTAGGATTTAAGCGATAGTAGGGCAGGTTGGGCAAAGATGCCCCCGAGACTAAATCAATTGCATGTTGGATATACCTCATAGGGGCAAGCTCATCGGGGAGCTCCTCAGGCATGATGTCAATATATTCGGCTAGCAGGCGTCGAATGTCCGGGTCCACACTCTCCACAGCTGTAGTGTCGCCAGATGTCAAGGCGGCGGCCACCACAAACATAACTCCTGAGTCTAAACTCTTACAAAGAAAATCGCCCCTCCTCAGGATGTGCACAGGTCTAGTCGACCCCGCACTAATAGATGACTCGACTTGACCCTTGGGAGGATCCCTGGGCTGGGTCGGAGTGAGGGTGATCTTTCGTCCCTTGTCAATGAAGACGCACGTGTTGGAGCGGGCATAACACGTGGCGTCACGATCGTAGAGCCAGGGGCGGCCCAGGAGAACATGTGCGACGTCCATCGGGATGACGTCGCACCAAACCTTATCTTCAATGGACGCTAAGCGGACCGACACAAGACATCTCTGCGTGACTTGAATGGCCGACTTGTCCACCCAGAGGACTCGGTAAGGATGCGGGTGGGGTTCGGCGAAAAGCTGCATCCTCTCTAAGCCCTTCTTCGCTACGATGTTTACGCAACTACCGCTATCTATGGCGAGCTTGCAGGAGCCGCCCGCACTCTGAAAATAAGTGTCGAATATCGAGGTACGTCGCCAATCTTCCTCAGTACGGGGTGCGTGGAGGAGTCGGCGGATGACTCCCAACTCTAACGATCTCTCTGCGTCGCTCTCCCAACCGTCCTCGACCTCCGCAGTAATTTCTTCCACTATAGCATCGTCAACTTCAACACCCGCCTCATCGTCAACCTCCATCAGAAGGTTCCTCGTAGGACACTGTGCAGCAATGTGCCCCCTGCCCGAGCATCGATAACACTGTCCGGGTCCGGGTCCGTGTCTATGGGCGGTCGGAATGATAGCCTTGCACTTCGCATCTGAGTGGGCGTGGGTTGAGGCATCTGAGAGATGTGTGGTATGCCTCGATCCTGTGAGGCGCAGGTAGTTCTCATACTCGAGTGGGCGTCAGATGAGGTCGTTCTCAACCGGGGTGCGCTCTCGGCGAGGTGCCACATACTCACCGCGTGGATCGTCAGAGTCGTACTCGTGTCGTGCGGGTGGGCCACGCCCTTGTCGGGCCGGTGGTAGGTGTGGCTCGTAGGGTGGCCGAGGGTTACCCCTTGGGGCGGGGTCGCGACGGTAATCATGTACCGGCTCGGGGGTCCGTCTCCGTGGAGCGGGGTCCCGACGTGGTGGCTCTCTACCTCGCCAATCATGTGGAGGCGGTGCGTCCCGTGGGTCTTCCAGGGGTTCCTCATAACGGGGTGCTAGGGCTGGACCTCTAAGGGCTCCTATCTGATTGACTCTAGTGTTGACCCTAGCAATCTCGTTTTTAAGGGCGGCGAACTGCTCGAGGATTAAGCGCTGGAACTCGGGGGCCGCCATGTCCGAATTCGAACTGGTGGCCCGATCATCAGTGACGTTTTGGTCAGACATCGGGGCTCGAAACAACTACCACTACGGAGCATGCAAATGTGACTCGAACCTCCCTCTGATATCAAATGATGCAGTGGTAGACCGACGAAATTTAAGGACTCTAAAAATGTGAACTAATGAGTATGAGACCAATGTACCGTGCACGTGCCAACATGAGAGCAACCCAAGTAGATCAAATTGCAAGTGATAAAATTTTAATAAAAGGCTAAAAGCACGACCTCCACTATTATGAGCAACTATTAAACGTAAGAGACTATTATAATTTGCCAACGAGCGAGGCGCGATTCGATTAAGCGCGCCTGTAAAGATCCAACAAGTCAAACAATATATAATACGATAGCATATATTGATCCCACAACCACAACAATAGTTCAAAACCTAGCATCCAAATAAGAGAGATAAAACGCCATATACCTTGATTAGCTCATGCATGCGGCGGCTCGGCTTCGGGATGGAGGGCCGTGGGCGGGGTGCTTCCGCTGTGTCGAGGGATCCTTAGAGGGCTGCGGCCTGCGGGTGGTAGAGGGAGGGGTGGATTTGGGCTATTGGGGAAATGGAAGGTTGGTCGGGGAGGGGTGTTTGTGGCTGGGTGGTGGCGGCGAAGGGCTGCAAGTGGAGGAAGGGACGTTTGCGGCTGGATGTGGGCGGCGAGGGGCAGGGTTGCCAGAGGATGCCCGGATCTGGACGGGAGAGTGGCCGGCTGCAGGAGGGAGATGTTTGCGGCTAGGTGAGGGCGGCGAGGTGCTGGGTTGCCGGAGGTGGTCCGGATCTGGACGAGGAGGGTGGAAGATTGCGAGAGGGGGAGGGGGCGGGCCAAACCTGGGAGGGGAGGGGATGGACGGAGGCGGCGGGCTGGGCAGGAGCGAAACCGTGGAGCGCGCGAAATCCACCGAGTGGAAGACCGGTAGATTGCAACACAAGCAACTCCGATCCCTTGAACCGGTTATCAAAATATAAAAAACTAATATATCAAATTTGCTCGGAACGATCCTCCGGGCGCATCCGCGGACTCGGATCGCCCAGCCGGGTCGTCGATCACCGCCTCCTACGGGAATAGACACGCGCGTGTCGTCGATCGCCATCAGAATGTTGAGGAGAGTATCAATTATGTGTCCAATCAAAATTTTTTAGCACCATTCTCAAATACTTATAACCCGGGTGTGAGAAATCACCTGAATTTCCCTTGAAACCAAAATGTTGCAGGCTAACAATGGCAACCGGGCCACCATCAATTTGATGCTCAAGCCTCCGGAAGCCAACCGAGGCCGCCACATCCGGGTTATAATCAAGGTGTCCCTGTGCAGAGAAAAAGTGCACTCTAAGAAATGATGTAAAAATTCATGGAGATGGCCCAATCTAATTTGGCCAACCAAACTGCTTCTATGAGAAACTTGGAGACGCAAGTGGGGAAATTGGCCTAAGTGCTCTCTGAGCGTGCTTAGGATGCTATTCCCAGTATGGTTGAAAAAAAATCCTCATGAGCAGGGGAAGAGTTTGGCCGAGTCGGATGCTCTCCATGAGGGCCATTTAATAATTAACTGCAAGATCAATGATGTGGAAACCATACGTTGTGCGACACGGGGTCATCACGCAATGTCCTTGCTTTGCAAGACATTGGAATGCTTAATTTGAATATTGATGTTGATCACCGGACATCTCTTGTCCTCACCAACGGGTCTGTGGTGGAATCTGAAGGTGACGTTAAGGAGGTTGAGGTTGTCATGGACGTCATGTTGATTGTCACTAATTTTTAAGTATTGGGACCCATGGAGAACAAGTCCATTCCGATTTTGGGTGTCCCATTCTTAAAAGAGAGTGGAGCTACTCTTCATATTGCCGATGACTGTGTTACTTTGCCTCCCAAGGTAACACACCATGCTGGTCCGTCCACAATATCCAAGGACCTCAATATTTTATCGGATGTTGTTTTTAAAGAGGCTTTGAGTATTCAAGAATACAGGTGTGAAGTTTTTGGGTTGAAGAAAATTGTGGAGAAAGAGAATTCCGATGTCGAGAAGGTGAGGATCGAAGCGAGTGCTGAGTTGGAGGGTAATGCGGTTAAGCAAGTGAATGAGGGTATGTTGTACGACGAGGATGTGATGGATGAAGGCGGTGATGTCGCGGAGTTGTGTTGAAGGGGCATGCTTGGCCGCGAATTCTTCAAATTTTGCTACTGATTCTAATTTGTCTTGTAAACAATTAAAACAGGTTCGATGTGTGGATTTGTCACTCGTGGTGGGTGAAGAAATGAAGCCCCCTGCTGCCCCCATGATGAAAGAAACTGATTCTGATCGAGGGTCAAGTGCTCGATGGAGTTCTCCCACCGTAGAGAAGCTTAAACAAGAAAGATTGTTGCGCGCCGCTCGTTCTGCTTCCCTCCGGCGCGAGAAGGAGGAGACTAGAGGCAAGTGAAACAAATCTCCCTTTGGCTCTAAAGCTTTCACCTCCTGCCCATCTCGCATGGCGGGGGAGAACCACCACAAGTCGGCATATAGCTGATTCTTGGCGGTTCTCCGTGCTGTTTTGTTTCTTTTTGTGTTTGATCAGTTGTGTTCCTCTGGTTGAGATTGTTCTGTTATTTTTATTTAGTATTAATAGTATACATGTTATTTTTATTTAGTATTAATAGTATACATGGCTAATACGGAGTATATGGAGCTTAAATTTAACAGTACAAGAAGGACATATGACTTTGTTATTAAGTTGGGTGATCAAGATATTTCCTGTAGTGAGTGTTTTAAATATCTTGGATCGATAGTTCAAAAGGATGGAGGTATTGATAAAGATGTGAGACAGAATCCAAGCGGGTTGGTTGAAGTGGAGAGGTGCGTCATAGATCTTATGTGATCGTAAAGTACCACTAAAACTTAAGGGCAAGTTTTACCGTACTGCAATTAGACCTGCGATGCTTTATGGTTCTGAGTGTTAGGCAGTGAATTGTGTACATGAGCAAAAAATGGGAGTTGCGGAGATGATAATGCTTTGGTGGATGTGTGGACATACGAGATTGGATAAATTTAGGAATGAAAGTATCAGAGATAAGACAGGAGTAACACCAATTTCAGAGAAGATGTGAGGAGCTCGTCTAAGATGGTTGAGACACATACAAAGGAGACCATTAGAGGCACCTGTTAGGCATTGTGAGAGTATAGTCACTAGGCATGTTAAACGAGGGAGGGGTGGACCAATAAAGACTTGGAATGAAACTATAAAGAAAGACATGATGTACTTAGGCATTAGTGAGATTATGACAAAAGATAGGGCACAATGACGACAAAGGATCCATGTAGCCGACCCCACTGTAGTGGGATAAAGGCTTGAGTGTTGTTGTATTAATAGTAGACATGGCTAAAAACTTTATTATTTAACTGTTAATAAATGTATTTAGTCCACCTTAAGGATGGTAAACAAAAGGGATTTTGAGAGACAACCCAAGTTTCTGTTTTTATGTTTTATCTAATGCTTTACTTTTGTCATCACTACTGTTGTGCCAAGATCCTTGTCGCAGGTGTCGCTATATTTTTGTTGGGGAGTGGTTCTTCTTCCAAATTTGTTGGAACACCCTATTACTAATTTGGGTAAGGATCACTATGCTTGTCTTAGGAATCCCAGTTGACCTAGTTGTATAGTTGAGAAGGTCAACATTAGAATGAGTCTAGGGCTTAGAACTTAGGTTTGGAGCTGCCCCCAGGACCATTCCAAGATCAAGCTTGAAGAGCTAAGTCTAAGGCAATTTTCGTCGAGCTCAGGTCGACGAATCGTCGAACTCCGTTCGACGCGCTCTGAGCTCAACTTCAATAAATCGTCGAACTCCGGTCGACTTTCTTCGAGCTCAGATCGACTATCTGCTTTTGGCTAGCTTCTGCTTAGTCGTCGAACTCCCCTCGACTATCTTCTAGCTCAGTTCGACGATCCCTCCTTCAAGTTATTTCTCAGGTCGGTGAGCTCGGTTCGACGATCTTCGAGCTCAGATCGACGTTTTCTGTCTGCTTGTCTCATTTCATCTCTGAGCTCAGTTCGACGATCGTAGAGCTCAGATCGACGTTTTTTTGGAGAGATCGACGCTTTCAGGAATTCAAATGCTGCTGTTCTTTGGAATGTTTTTGAATATTATCAGCATTTATGTCAGAAGATCTCCCAGCCGTTTGTCTTTATTCTGGAGCAAGTTTCAAGGAATTATTCAGAGAATGTTTGCTGGACTTTCCTCTAGAAGACAAGACTCTTTTTGGAAGACATTTATGACTCCCAACGGCTAACTTGGACAAGAAAACTTCAGAAAATTTCAATTCCTCTCTTCTGTGTTTTTAAGATATACAGAATACACAAGAGAAAACGAGATACACAGATTGATAAGAAAAAAAGTGAACACACAGAATAGAGAATACTGATAGCAGAAGAACAACAGAAGAACTGTGACTTCAAAAATCTTCTTGCTGACTGAAAAGTGTTCACAATCTCATCTCAGAACTCCAGACACCTCATTTTCAGCCTTCTTGCTGAAACCATCCTTTGCTGGAGATCAAAGTTCTGAAGACCTATCACCCTAGAGCAAAGCTTCTTTTCCTGAACCTTTCTACATCTCAGGGGGAGCTTTGACATCATCAATCCACTTGTGCTTCTCTCATTTGATTGAGAACAGAGAAGACACCCTTCACTCTTATTTTTCTTTTCCTGCTGTAAAAGGGTTCTTGAACTCCCTTCAAAAGTTCTGTCTGGTTCTGAGAGCCTTGTCAAAACTCAGTGGTGGCAAGACACCTTATCAAAAAATCTAGTTTTGGTTTTTGGGCACCTTATCAAAAGCTCATTGGTGTCAGGACACCTGATCAACTCATCCTGAGTGGATTCCTACCAAGGGTGGTAGAAGAGTGGATGTACCCAGGTTTTTGGGGAACCACTATATTTCCTTGTGTCTTCTGGTTTGTTTGTGTGATTTGTCTGCTGTGTGCTGTGCTCTTTACTTCTTGGTTTTTAACCTCTTACTAGTACTCTACACTATATCATAAATTGAATTTTATATGTGCTGTTTATTTCAACTGTGAAAAATTATTTTAAAATACTCTATTCACCCCCCCTCTAGAGTTGAGATAGATCTTACCCTCACTTTCAATTGGTATCAGAGCCAGGTTGGTTGCTCATACAGGCTAACACCTGAACCAAAAGATCCTTGATAAGATCAATCTCTTAAGAGGATTATTTTTTATACATCTAGCTTTTTATTTAAAGACATGGCACAGAACAAAGATTATGCAAGCACCAGACCACCAGTGTGCAACCTTTCTAAGTTTGCACTCTGGAAGGCAAGGATTAGATTATACATGAATTCTATTTATGAAGACATTTTCAATTCTGTCTTGATAGTTTGTCCAACTCCACCAGCAAGCTCAAGTACAAGTGCTGTTCCATCTCCTTCTGGAACAGATGCAGATATAAAGAAGTGGAAGATTGCAGATGCTAAGGCTATGAACATCTTAGCCCAAACAATGTCTGATGAAATTTTTCAGAAGGTAGCTGAATGCCACTCAGCCAAAAAAATCTGGGACAAACTCTCTGAAATTGTCTCAGGATCTGCTGATGAAAGGAAAGATAGAAGATCTCATCTGATAAGCCAATATGAGAACTTCAAAAAGGGAGAAGCTGAATCAGTGGCTGACATGTACAATAGACTAAGTCTAATTGTCAATGAGCTAAAAACCCTAGACAAAGAAATCTCACTGACTGTGCTGAATGACAAAATCCTGATGTGCTTCCCCAGCACTTGGGATTCAAGAATCTGGCCAATCAAGGATGCCAGAAGTTTAAATGAGATTACTACTGAAGCTCTCCTGGGCAAGCTCAAATCCTATGAGCTGCTCATTAAAAATAGAGAAGAAGAACAAAAGGCTACCTCTCCAGCCACAAGGAAAGAAAAGACCATAGCCTTCAAAGCTGTAGAAGAGGAGCCTGAAGATAAAGCTACAAGAAATGATGAGCTCATAAGTCTACTGGCCAAAAGATTCTACAAGATGGCCAGAAAAGACTTCAGAAAGAGACCATACAAGGGTCATGATAAACCAAGGTATGATAAATCAAACAACAATAAAGAAATTATATGCTTTGGTTGCAGGAAACCAGGCCACATTGTGCCTGACTGTCCAGAAAACAAGAATAAGGACAACAAGGAAAGAAGAGAAAGAAGAAAAGAAAAGGATTACAAGAAGAATAGCTCAGACAAAGCCTCCTCCAGCAAGAACAAACATACAAGGAAGGGCTTTGTTGCTGAGACATGGAGTGAGACTGAAGAAGAATCTGAAGCCTCATCCAGTTCCAGTGATGATGAGGATGATGCAGATGAAAAAGAATTTTGCATGATGGCTGTCAATGCCTCACAGCAAAACTCTGATGAAGAATCAGAATCAGACTCAGAAACTCAACCAGATGAAGATCAGGTAATCAACTCTTTTGATTTTAATTCTGAGGACTTCAAAGATGAATTTAAGACACTGTGTCTAGATCTATTAAAATCTGAGAAGGAGATAATCTCTCTCAGGAATCAATTATCTGAGCATAGTGTCCTAAACTCAAAGAACCTCAAACTCTCTGAGGAGTTAGAATGCTGTAGGGAGGAGATAGCCTCACTGAAAAGTGAACTATCAAAGGCCAAAAAGTTTGAAGAATCCCTAAATGGGAGAAGTATCAGACTGATGGACATCACAAGCACAGTGAACTCTAGATTTAATAGCACACTGGGCTTGGGTGCCTCATCCAGCCAACCTATAATTTTGACAACTCCAATCAAGTTTGTCTCTGACAAAGGAAAGGGAGTAATAGAGGTACCCAGGAAGAATGCAGATCTGTCAGAGAAAAATTCAGTTCAACAGATGGCGTCGAGCAGAGCTCGACGATCGTCGAACAGAGCTCGACGATCTAACTACAGATCGTCGACCTCAGCTCGACGATATCCAAACTCTGAACTTCAGCATAATCGATCTTCGAACAGAGATCGACGATCTGACCCAAGATCGTCGACCTCAGTTCGACGATTGTCGAACAGAAATCAGGACTGTGAACATTCCTTCAATGACACATCTAGATTCAATCCTAGAAGTCCCACATCCCAAGGCTTTAATCCCTATACTGAATGGATAGTACCTCCTAGGAGATATCATCCTGAAGGTTATAAGGATCAACCTGGGATGTCCTTTATTTCAGAATTCAAGGGATATCAACCTAGGCCCAAGGTTAACTGGGTCAAAAACAAATAAGCTGTTTTTGTGCAGGTGAAGACCTATCCAGCATCAAAGCATCAATGGTATCTGGATAGTGGGTTCTCAAAGCACATGACAGGGGACAAGGACAACTTCACTTCCTTCAAAGCCAAGCTTGGACCCAAAGTAATTTTTGGAGACTCAAGCTTTGGAACTACAAAAGGATATGGTGCAGTCCAAATTGGCTCAGTCACATTCAAGAAGGTGGCACATGTTGAAGGACTCAAGCACAACTTGATAAGTATCAGTCAACTGTGTGATGAAGGATATCAAGTGACATTCAACAAAGCCATATGCAAGGTCAAGTCAGAGGACAACACAACTGTGTTGACAGGTAACAGAAGAGGTAACATTTATTTAGTGGATTTTCATTCACCTATAGTAGATATTTGCCTGTTCAATTCCATTTCAAAATCTAATATTTTATGGCATAAGAGACTAGGGCATATTAAACTTAGAACCATTGCTAAGCTATCTAAAGACAACCTTGTTAGAGGACTACCTTCTGGTCCCTACAAGAAGGAAGGACCTTGCAAGGCTTGTCAATTAGGCAAGCAAACTAAAAGTAGTTTTAAATCAATTAATAAGAGTGATTCACCTAGGATCTTGTACCTATTGCACATGGATCTTTTTGGACCCATATCTATACAAAGCCTAGGAGGGAAATCCTATACTCTAGTGGTTGTAGATGACTTCTCAAGATTCACTTGGGTATTCTTTTTGAGGAAAAAGTCTGATAACTTCAAGTGTTTGACAGATTTTCTCAAATGCATTCAGATTGAGTTCAACACTCACATTGCCCTGATCAGAAGTGATCATGGGACAGAGTTTGATTCTCTTCTCATGCAAGAGTTCTGTCAAAGTGAAGGGATCAGACACACTTTCTCAGCTCCTAGAACTCCTCAACAAAATGGGGTAGCTGAAAGGAAAAATAGAACACTCATTGAATCTGCAACTACATTATTGGCAGATGCTCACCTACCTCTATCCTTTTGGGCTGAGACAGTGAACACCTCCAACTATGTGTTGAACAGAAGCCTGATACACAAGCTGAAGGGCAAGACTCCCTATGAATTGCTCAAAGGGAAGAAACCTAAAATAGGCTATTTTAAAGTTTTTGGTTGCACTTGTTTTATTCATAATAATGACAAGAAATATCTAGCAAAATTCCAAGCTAAAGCTGATGAAGGAGTGTTTCTGGGATACTCCATGATCAGCAAGGCCTATAGGGTTTATAATAAATCTTCCTGTAAAATTGAAGAATCTGTTCATATTATTTTTGATGAAGCTAACATGTCTTTCAAGAAGAAGAATGCTTCTACCATAGAACCTTTGCAGGTACATTCTCTAGCTGAAGACTTGAACAAATTGCAAGTTGCTGAAAAGAATGAGAGAAGTGATGATGAAGAAGAAGTTCAACATCTTGAAGAAAATCATCCTGAAGAGCCAGTTGCTGCTCCACTAGAGGAGACAACAACACAGGCTGGTGAACAATCAACACTCCCTGTTGACTTAGTAACAACAAGAGATCATCCAATCACCCAAGTAATTGGAGAAATTTCAGCTGGTGTGCAAACTAGAAATCATGTCAACCAGAACCTGATGCACACTTGCTTCCTATCTCAAATTGAGCCTTAATCCATACAAGATGCAGAGCAAGATCCACACTGGATCATTGCAATGCAAGAGGAGTTGCATCAATTTGAAAGGAACAAGGTTTGGGAACTAGTGCCTAAGCCAAAGGATCATCTCATTGTTGGAACAAAGTGGGTATTCAGAAACAAGCTGGATGATCAAGGAGTTATAGTCAGAAACAAGGCAAGGCTAGTTGCTCAAGGGTACTCTCAACAAGAAGGAATAGACTATGATCAGACATTTGCACCAGTTGCAAGGTTGGAAGCCATCAGAATATTCCTAGCCTATGTTGCTCACAAAGGTTTCAAAGTGTATCAAATGGATGTAAAGAGTGCATTTCTCAATGTGGACATCAAAGAGGAAGTTTATGTTAGACAACCTCCAGGTTTTATCTCTCTAACTCACCCTGATTATGTTTACAAATTGCATAAAGCATTATATGGTCTCAAGCAAGCTCCTAGAGCATGGTATGAGACCCTAGCATGCTTTCTTCTGGAAAATGATTTTGTTAGGGGGAGAGTAGACCAAACTCTTTTTATTAGAACCCATAAGTCCCATACCCTACTAGTGCAAATTTATGTAGATGACATTATTTTTGGTTCTACTGATTCAAAATTGTGCAAAAAGTTTTCCAAGCTTATGCACTCTAAATTTGAAATGAGTAGCATGGGTGAGCTGTCCTTCTTCTTAGGACTGCAAGTCAAGCAACATGCTGAAGGCATATTTATTTCTCAAACCAAGTATGCAAAAGAATTGGTTAAGAAATTTGGTATGTCTGATGCATCATGTATGAAAACACCCATGCCCTCAAATGCTGTAATAGATGCTGATGAACATGGGAAACCTGTTGATCAGACAACATATAGAGCAATAATTGGCTCTTTATTGTACCTTACAGCTAGTCGGCCTGATATAATGTTTGCTACATGTATTTGTGCTAGATTCCAAGTTAGCCCTAGAGAGTCACATTTAATCTTAGTTAAGAGAATTCTTAGGTATGTAAAAAGTTGTCCAAATCTAGGTCTCTGGTATCCAAAAGATTCAGCATTTAATTTAACTGGATTTTCAGATGCTGATTATGCTGGATGCAGAATGGACAGGAAAAGCACCAGTGGAACATGTCAGTTCCTTGGTGACAGACTTGTCTCCTGGTTTTGTAAGAAGCAAACATCTGTGTCAACCTCAACTGCTGAAGCTGAGTATATGGCTGCAGGCAGTTGCTGTTCACAAATATTGTGGATACAGAATCAGCTCTTAGACTATGGCTACAACTTAGAGAAGTCTAAAATTTTCTGTGATAATACTAGTGCTATCTCTATAGCACAAAATCCAGTCCTCCATAGTAGGACAAAACACATAGAAATTAGGCATCATTTTCTAAGAGATACTGTAGAGAAAAATAAAATTGAACTTCAATATATTCCTACTGATTTGCAAAGGGGAGATATTTTCACCAAACCTTTGGATGAAAAGACACAGTTTCTTCCTAAATCAGTTAGGCATGTTAGATGGAGGAAGCCTTAATTAAATTACAAGATTTTGAAAAGCTAAAACAGACCAAGACTAGGCCAAAAATCCTTCTTTTTGTGTCTGTAGAATGAGTTTAGACTCTGAACTGCGCTCGACGTTTTCCCCAAAATCGTCGAACAGAGATCGACGATTTTCCAAAAATCGTCGACCAGAGATCGACGTTTTTGCAGTCGTCGATCTGAGTTCAGAGCCCTCGCTAGAACTAGGCTTTCTCTCTTTCTGATCAGAGGCCGTCGAGCTGAGCTCGACGTTTTTCAACATCGTCGAACGAAGATCGCCGATTTTGAAGACTCTTCAGATTCCCTCTGTAGCCCAAATCGTCGAGCTGAGCTCGACGTTTCGTCGAGCTGAGCTCAACGATCTTCCTTTTCGCCGTCGAACCCTAATATAAAATCTTTCTTTCAGCCGTCGTTCTCCTTTTGCGCTTTCATACTCTGCAACTTTCTTTCTTTTCCCTCCAAATTCTCTACGCTTGGTCGTTTTTGGTTTTCTGTTGCAGGTGAATATGGCTGAATCAAGTGCTGCTATTGCTAAGATGAAGTTCGACACAGGCTTTGACATCGACATAAACTCCTTCGATGGAAGCGACCAGCGCTTCAAGGACATCCTAAACTTATTCAGAGAACAACAGCTGACTCCAATAATGACTACAAGGATGAAGATCGCCTCAGAAGAAATTAAAGAGTGGTGTTATACCGCAACAGACGAGACAGATAATTCTGTTGTCGGCACCATTAAGGGGACTCAGGTACTTCTATCCCCGGCTCTTTTAACAGAAGTTTTTCAACTCAGTACTGGAGAAGACTCCATTGAACTGTCTGGAGAGGAGTATGACTCCATGCTGGATAGGATGGGTCACAATGCAGTCAACCCTCATAAGCTTTTGAAGAAATATCTGGCTATAGAATTTCAATTCCTGGCTGATGTAGTTGGGAAGGTGCTGTTGGCCAAGCACTCAGCTCATGACACCATATCCAGATATCAGTTCTGCCTGATGGGAGCTTTATTAGATAAGAAACACCTTGACTGGGGCTCCATCTTCTTCACTCTGATTAAGAAGAAGATCAATAAGAATGCAGTTAGTTATGAGAGAATCTTAGGGGTCTATCTGCACAACAGGTGCCCTGACCTTTTAACCTCCTCTGACATGTTTATCAATGCATCCAAGAGGCTTTCCTGTGCCCTCTTCAGTAAATGGGATAGGCAGATCATAAACCCCTCCAGGGCTGCTGCACCACTTCATTCAGGCACAAGGACTATTTCAGTCACTCCTCCAGCAGAAGAGCTGCCTGCTTCTTCCCCTCCTCCAGCCATATCCACCCAAGCCGTCACCTCCTCACCACCAGTCACCACCAGTCACCACCATAATCATCTCATCCCCAATTACCATTTCCTCACCTATGTCATCCCCTCCACTATCCACCTCAGAGGAATTCCATCCTCTCTTTTCCTATTCAACCTTCACCCTACCATCCTTCTCACTTATAGATGATTCCTTCATGGATGATTCACCCTCTACTCCTCCTGAGCCACCCTCAACTTCCTCCTTTCAACAAATGCTCCATGACATTCTCTCTCAACCCTCCTTCACACCCTCTCTTACTTCCCCTATCTCCACCTCAACCTCCTCTATCTCCATAATTCCATCTTCTGAACCAACCATTCCCTCTCCACCTTACTCCACATTTTCAGTTTCAGCCATCATCCCTCCATCCACCTTTGCTTCTACCTCTGCTCAAGCCCCACTTGAGCATGTGGATCTTCCTAGTTTGGCAGAACGGCTGTATGAGTTGCTAGCTCCCAAGCTGACATCTCTACTGGAGTCTTCCCTGGCTCCACTCCTGAAGCAAGTCCAGGAGCTGTCTACCAAGCTTGCCTCCCTTTCCTCCTCCCTGGCTATCCCATCTTCTGGGTGCCTTGATTCACCTCTCTCTGAACCATGGCAGGGGGAGATGCCTTATGAAGAAGTGGATGTGCCAGCTGCTGATCATATGTCTGCTCCAGCTCCAGCTCTTGGATGTGCTTTTGCACTGAATCTGCAGAGGCTGCTATCTATATTTGATACAGTCCATTTCAGATGTCTGCCTGCAACTCCTGCTGAAGATTTGTCTAAGGCCATTGTGCCCGTATCTATCTGTGATCCCAGCCTTATTGATTCCTACATCAAGTCCTGGAAGGCTGTGGATATCTCTGATGCTGCTACTAAGGCCACTGTGCCTCTTTCTGTTGAAATTGCTGCTGCTGCTGCTACTGCTGACATAGAGATGATTCCAGCAACTGATGCTGATGAAATTGCTGTTGAGACTGCTGATGAAGAGCTTGCCTCATACTTAGTAGATCCCACTCCTGCTGCTCCTGCTCTAGTGTCTGCTCCTGATTCTGTCTGCTCTGCTGCTGCTCTCTCTCCTCCTGCTCCTGCTGTTTCTGCAAAACTCAAAGCTCAAGAAGAGCTTATCAGAAGAATTGATGATCTGTATGATCAACCTCAAAGTTCTGAGAGTGATCAGTACAGGACTGATTCTGATGATTCTGCTAGCACTATTGCCAAGAAGAGAAAAGCTAGAAGTAAAGCAATGATGTCAGTCCCTCCTGCCAAAGCCAAAGACTCCAATGATATTCCATACTACATCCTGCATGACTGCCCCATCTCTGAGCCATGGATGCAATACTCCAAGAATCAACTGAAAGCTATGAAGAAGAAGAGGAAGCTAGACAAATATGAAAAAGGATCTTCTCAATATCAGCCTCCTCCTCCTCCTCCTCCAGATTCTGGCTCAGGCTCAGCCCCTCAAGCTCCAGTTTCCAGACACAGTTCTTCCCAGTATTATCAAAGATCCTATCAAAGGGGACAGCATCAAAGGGGATATCAATCCAGAAGAGATCAATTTAGAGGAAGCCAGAGAGGGCATAGACTTCATCCAAGGGAAGGGCAAGGTCACTCTGACCCTTCTTCAGGTCCTTACCCTTACAAGCTGAAAGACACAATTGTCTCCAGGACTCCTTCTACTGATTCTGAAATCATCAACAGATATGAACCTTCTATTCCTTTTAAAGATCCTGAGAACAACCCTGTGTCCTGGACAGCCAGAATGAAAGAATTGGCTGCCCTTGATCAAATAAAAAAGGCCAGAGAACAAGGCAAGGATACTTCAAACATAACTACTTTATCAGAGCAGAGAAAGAAAGAACTAGAGAGATATGCATCAAGGAAATTCTTCAATCCAGAAGACTATATGAAGCTGCACCCTGAGGCTGTTGTTCCAAGGCCCAAATCTCAAACTTCTCTAGGTGCAGAGGATGACAGAAGGTCAAAGAAAGAAAGTCAGAATCCTAATAGAGAAATTTTATTTAAAAAGGGAACTGAAAGGAAGTGAACTGTGTAGGCTAAACATTTCATCCACCTTTGGATATCTGCTGCTATTTATCTGTGATCTGCTTTGCTGCTATATATCTTCTCTGCAATTTTGTATTAGCTGCTGTATTGTTGTATGTTTTTTATTCCCTATGATTGTCTGTAAATAGTAATCCTAACCCAAATAGGGGGAGATTGTTGGAACACCCTATTACTAATTTGGGTAAGGATCACTATGCTTGTCTTAGGAATCCCAGTTGACCTAGTTGTATAGTTGAGAAGGTCAACATTAAAATGAGTCTAGGGCTTAGAACTTAGGTTTGGAGCTGCCCCCAGGACCATTCCAAGATCAAGCTTGAAGAGCTAAGTCTAAGGCAATTTTCGTCGAGCTCAGGTCGACGAATCGTCGAACTCCGTTCGACGCTCTCTGAGCTCAACTTCAATAAATCGTCGAACTCCGGTCGACGATCTTCGAGCTCAGATCGACTATCTGCTTTTGGCTAGCTTCTGCTTAGTCATCGAACTCCCCTCGACTATCTTCTAGCTCAGTTCGACGATCCCTCCTTCAAGTTATTTCTCAAGTCGGTGAGCTCGGTTCGACGATCTTCGAGCTCAGATCGACGTTTTCTGTCTGCTTGTCTCATTTCATCTCTGAGCTCAGTTCGACGATCGTAGAGCTCAGATCGACGTTTTTTTTGGAGAGATCGACGCTTTCAGGAATTCAAATGCTGCCGTTCTTTGGAATGTTTTTGAATATTATCAGCATTTATGTCAGAAGATCTCCCAGTCGTTTGTCTTTATTCTGGAGCAAGTTTCAAGGAATTATTCAGAGAATGTTTGCTGGACTTTCCTCTAGAAGACAAGACTCTTTTTGGAAGACATTTATGACTCCCAACGGCTAACTTGGACAAGAAAACTTCAGAAAATTTCAATTCCTCTCTTCTGTGTTTTTAAGATATACAGAATACACAAGAGAAAACGAGATACACAGATTGATAAGAAAAAAAGTGAACACACAGAATAGAGAATACTGATAGCAGAAGAACAACAGAAGAACTGTGATTTCAAAAATCTTCTTGCTGACTGAAAAGTGTTCACAATCTCATCTCAGAACTCCAGACACCTCATTTTCAGCCTTCTTGCTGAAACCATCCTTTGCTGGAGATCAAAGTTCTGAAGACCTATCACCCTAGAGCAAAGCTTCTTTTCCTGAACCTTTCTACATCTCAGGGGGAGCTTTGACATCATCAATCCACTTGTGCTTCTCTCATTTGATTGAGAACAGAGAAGACACCCTTCACTCTTATTTTTCTTTTCCTGCTGTAAAAGGGTTCTTGAACTCCCTTCAAAAGTTCTGTCTGGTTCTGAGAGCTTTGTCAAAACTCAGTGGTGGCAAGACACCTTATCAAAAAAATCTAGTTTTGGTTTTTGGGCACCTTATCAAAAGCTCATTGGTGTCAGGACACCTGATCAACTCATCCTGAGTGGATTCCTACCAAGGGTGGTAGAAGAGTGGATGTACCCAGGTTTTTGGGGAACCACTATATTTCCTTGTGTCTTCTGGTTTGTTTGTGTGATTTGTCTGCTGTGTGCTGTGCTCTTTACTTCTTGGTTTTTAACCTCTTACTAGCACTCTACACTATATCATAAATTGAATTTTATATGTGCTGTTTATTTCAACTGTGAAAAATTATTTTAAAATACTCTATTCACCCCCCTCTAGAGTTGAGATAGATCTTACCCTCACTTTCAAAATTTAACCTCTATCTTTTAGTATGCTCATTTCTGAGCATGGGTAATCTCTTCCTCAGCTCCTTCTTGTATTCTTAATGTTTATCATTTGCTCGTGTTGTTTAGATTAAATCTGGGGGAGAGTGTGTTATTGCGTTAATATCCGTGCACGTGCACACTGCGTAGCATACTAGAAGTACTTTTTATATTATTTTTATATTATCATGTTCATATTCACCGCACACCACAACACCCACAATAGTGCGTCCTTAATTATTAGCACGTTGCGAGCTTGCTCATCTCGCGTGATTTGAAAAATCACCGTGCTGGGTTAGGATTGTGAGATAAGGTAAAATGTTGATTCATGTAGTGCTCCTAGTCTAGTGCTCATGTTTCACATAAAAATATGTGTAGATTCAATTTCTCTTTATGCTTTTAGTTTATATTTTTCTATTAGTGTAGATGTTTACTCTACTCAAAATTGGTGAATCCAGTGCGAATCAAACGATAGTGTAGGAATGTGTGTAGACGTTTGTTAGCCTCGTATTGCTCGAGTCAGGAGGAAGGATTATCTTTTTCGATGGCTAAGAATTTGCCCCTATCGACTCTCAAAGCATGAGTACACGGTTAGTCAAGTGCATGAATATGATGTAGGCCTTTATTTTGGCCCGGTTAAGCCTTTGTGCCCGTTCCTATTGTTCTATCCTTGCTAGCCCCATTATGTCTACCCATCTTTTGATTCAGCCCCACTTTCATCTCACAAAAGCCTCATAGCCTAGCCCGGCCGCACACCCAAATTTGAGCTCTAGTTGTAGATTTATTTTCATGATTGGGGTGTTGTTGTGGTATTGTTTATGGATATGTGATTGTGCACCATTGATTTTATATGCTGAATATGATCTGCAAATAAAAAAAGAAAAGAAAAGAAAAAGAAAATAGAAAAAAAAAGTGAGAAACGAAAAAGAAAAAAAGGGAAGATGAAAAGTTTAATTGAAAGTATTTGTTGTGAAAATTTTGTTGGAGTAGGCGGTGCACACACCCATATAGTCAATTTCAAGTCTGGGGGTGTGGTGCACCCGCTTATGTATTTTGTGGTGTGTGAATAATTTCTTTCTATGCTAGCTCATTTGGGTTAGGTGCGTGGGCCGTCGTGTTTATCTTTGTATATCTCACCTAAACCCAAGCCTCATTCTAAACCCCAAGTCCTACTGATTCGCACGATTGAGTCAAATCATTGTCGTGGAGAGAGTGTGGAAGAGTGAGCTTATGGTCACTGACATTGATGGATTTCTTTAGAGGTTGTCCCGATCTCCGGTCTTCGGCAATGCTCACCTTATCGTTCTGTCTACTTTCTTCCTACGCGTGACCGGATGATTCGCTGTGATTAAATTTTTGAGTAAAAATAATATATAAATACGCTCTTAGAAATTTATTGACTAATATGTATAATTAGAAAATTTTTCTACTGCTTTTCTGTGAGCATGAGTATGCGACTTCGCATGGTACTCCGCATTTGCAATTACTAAGTTAGCTAGTCCTTTTTCTTTCTGCCGAGAGATGATTTGCTCGGGACGAGCAAATGGTTATGTCTGGGGGTGTGATGAGTCCGATATTTATAGTGTTTTTCAGACTTATCTGGGCTAGGTTTCACTCGTGTGCACTACACTTTTAGTGTATATTTGCTTGTATTTCACTTGTACACACATTCACGCTAAGTGCACTAGTTAGGCCCGTTATGGTGCGCAATTGCATGATGCGTTGTTGGGGGTAAGCATTTGGCTCTCCCCATTCTTTTTCTGTTATTTTGTTGGTGCTGCTGCTGTGTTCCCATCTTTTTGTTTGCAGTGCAGGTGGCCAGATCTCCTATGCTACTTAGGTTCTTTTCTATAGAAATCGCACGGTCGTGCGTTATTCACGCAAGATTGGTGCGATCGTGCATTGCCTACAACTCTGTTTTTTGTTGATCTGCCCCGGGCCGTGCGATTTGCTCGCGCACGAGCTGTTTTGCCATTGCGTTACCAAATCGCACGACCTCGTCTTTTTGTCTGAAATTTTATGTAATTGTCGCCCATGCGTTTTGGTCATGCACGGACAAAACACCCCGTGTGCGAGGGAAAATGCACGATCTGCTTATTTGGCCTGATTTTCAGTGCTGTCAATAACCGTGCGATTTGTTCTCGCACGGGCTACGCACGGGCTGTTTTGCCCGTGCGTGATCAAATTTGCACGGTCTCCTGCTCTATCAAGCTGGGCAATTCCTGCGTGGTTATTATCGCACGATGCACGCACGGTCGTGCGTTCGACCGTGTGTGCCCATTTTTTCTGACTGTATACTATTTAAGCGCATGAGTTCGCCCTTTTCCTGGAGAATCCTCCATTCCCGCGCAGAAGAGCTTTGTTTGCCCTATTTCGTCGCTCCATCGCCGCCCACCTTTGTGAGGCCCTCCGTCCATATTCCTCTTGAATATCAAAGACTAGGAGATCCTCTTGGCCTCCTCCATCGATCGCTTGCTCTCAAGGGTTATTTTGAGTGATTTCTTGCTGCTTTAATGAAGTTCTTCGGCGAGATCGTGGCCGAAGACAAGTTGATGGAGAAGGCCGGTAATGTAGAAGAAGGTGACAGCTCTTCCGTACCCCAGACGGCAATTGGAGCCCGAGCACGGACAAGGCTTGACAACCCTAGATTCCGGCCGTGAACCTCCAACGAGTCTCCTCCCCTTTGGTTGTAATCTCACCCCCTTCATGTTATTGTAGCTTTACTCTTAATTTCGTGGTTGTATGTGTGGATGTTTTCTAAACCCTAAATGTTATTGTTTTCATTTCATGTCTATGTGAATTATTCTTGTGGTTTGTGCAAGTGAGAAGCGCCTCCACTATGTCATTTCCATTCCCCCAGCATGAGCGTGGCCGCACTAGCAATTGCTAGTGGAGTGCGTTGTGAGGAGGTGCTTACGACCCTCATTTCGCCTATTTGAGACATTCCCTCCGCTAGCCTTCTTGTCTATCCGCCTACAGAAGCAGTGCATCGCGGACTGCATAATCTCCATCCGCCTTACGAAGCGGTGGTTGCAACATTAGTGTAGTTAATGTTTCTTTTGTTTTTCTCAATCAATCCAAAGCCCCTGTTCTTGTTAAAATCTTTATAATTAGTTTCCCGAACAATAGAATCGTGCGTCCCATCCTGCGTTCCTCTGAGATCGATACTTGGGGAGTTACACCCACATTTAATATTACTTGAGCGACCAGTGCACCTGCCTTTAGTACATCAGATCTCAGGATTGAGGACACGCTGGGATCCTTCCGTGATGTCGGAACTCACAAATATCAGACGATCCTGAAACACCAGAAGTTGATTCCATTCAGAGGTCACAGGAGGTCGCTTGCCAACAGAAGTTCAATCACGGGATGAACTCGTGAGTGGACGAGGACTGGCGGTAAGAGCAATGGCGGATCGCAGGAGTGAGGATTCGTTGGTTTCCTGTCGTGATGTCGGAACTCACAGATCGCAGATGATCGCACGAAGGAATCACGGAAGTAGCGAGATCGCAAGAGCAGAGCAGAGGAGGTGAGTGTAGGTTCGCACCGAGGAGAGCTCGCAAACATCACGGTGTGGTAGAGGTGATCGATCATTATAAAACGAATAAGAGTGGGACACTGAGTTGATCAAGGATCGTTCGAGGAAGGTGAGCTCGACGAGAGCAGGATATGGCGAGGACGATGAGCTCGATGAGATTGTAATTGCGATTTAGCGAGCGCGTATTTCGTCAAATTCACGGAGGCTTGATGGAAGAAGTTTGTGAGGCTTGTTGTGAGGTCGCAGATAGGGAGAGCTCGCAGTTGGGATTGCAAATGCAGTCGATGCAGTTTCAGATGGAAGATAGAGAGAGCTAGATGGAAATTGATGCACTGAAGCTGCAGATCATAGAAGAGTTTGTAAGAATTATTGGTCTTGCCAATGCACCCTTTGGACGCAAGCAGGAGATCAACAGGCGTTGGCGAGAGTCCGCAATAGATTGTACACAGGGACCACTCATTGATCTTCTATAATATGACAGTGATGAGGCTGGATATTTTCAATTGGTAAGCTCTATGGAAGAGATTGCAATACACAGGAACCTGCGAGTTTAGTGAGTAGATGCTGCAATAGTTGTATACATTTACAGGATGTAGTAGAAACCGCGGTGTCTATGATTTCGAGGAGCGACGAGTGGATGAGGGATGAGTTCTTTCAGCAGAAACTCTAAAATCCTATGGGAAGCCTCAGTTTTGATCATGAATATCGATCGGCCTAGGGAGTAGAGTTGTGAACTTAGCAAGTGTTGTTAGGTGAGTACTGAGATGGAACTATTCATGGAGATATTGGGAGATCTCATTTGAGACCAGAAGAGTTCACGAGGGACCAAAAATGTTTCGTGCAAAGGTCGGGTGTATTCATGAAAGAGGAGAGCCGCAAATGATTTTGTCCTACTCCGGTATCATGTGAGAATTTGAAATATTAATAAATATTATCCCCCAAAATTACTAGCCATTACAAAAAAACTCCCCTTTTTATATAGAATAGATGAGGAAGAATTTAAATTTGGTGATATGGGACTAAAAGCATGGAGAAAAGAATGAACAATGTGCCCCTATCCATTGGACTTTTTACAAATAAGCTTGGGCTTTAACATTCTGATTATGCGGGCTCCATTGAAAATAACTATCCTACAAGCGTGTTCTGCACCTATTTTCGGTATAATCTTGTTATCTGAAGGAGCAAGAAACAAACGGTTGTGACTCGTTCATCTACCGAGCCTGAATATCCCTCAATTTGCAATGCGGTTTTCGGACATACATGGCCAGAAAATCTTTTTATTGATCATTGTATGTCTCTCATCGTTCCTGCAGTCTGTTGCATTTGAAGAGTTGGTATTCATATAGATGAAAATTCTCTCATGTGCACACAAAGTATATCGAAATAGATTACCACTTCATTAGAGAAAAAATCAAGCTTCGCAAAATTAATCTCTAGCATGTTTTTGCTGTTGATCAATTATCTAATATTTTCACAAAAGTCTTTCCACGATAAAATAGATTACCACTTCTGTTTGTTTCTAAGTTTGGTGTCTGCGATATCAACGTTCCAACTTGTGGAAGAGTATAGAATATTGATAAATTGTGGAAGAGTATAGAATATTGATGAAATTGTGTGTATGGATACCCAATCTAAAGGCCCACTACAATGGCCCATTAGGAGTCATTTCTCTTGTAGACATTTGTCCTATTTTTTTAAATTAGTCCCGCATTGCCTATGGCGGTTTTGTGAATCTCCTAACTATATATAGGTTTATATATACTCGTTAGTTATTCAATACGAAGACATAAGATTCTTATTTGTTGATAAGGACAAAATTCTAACCATTCAAAATGATACGAGACCATGAGAAGCAAAATTTCTGTGAAGCCTACATGCATATTTTATATTCTTATGTAAATTCTCCTACCATGCCAATGTGTACCCATTTATGAAGTAGAATCTTCTTGATAGAGATTACAGGTCCATTCTCTTGTATGCTAGGGACGTTACTTTAATTGCTCTAACATCTATTATCTTCTCTTTTGTGCTTGTGCAGCTATTAAATGTGTATTTGCCCAAGTATGAATCCCGTGGACAGTTTTGGCCTATAGTTCACAATTCTACTATATTCTCTTTAATACTTATGCAAGCCATTGCATTTGGGATATTTGGGCTGAAGAAACTTCCGCTTGCTTCGAGCTTGCTTATTCCTCTTCCTGTTTTTACACTTTTATTTCATGATTATTGTCGAAAAAGGTTCATGCCAATCTTCCAGACTTACTCGGCTGAGGTAATTTTATTCCTTTTTTGTCTGGAATACTAATGAGGACCATTTTTATAGTTCTTTAGATTGAATGGTGTTTTCTGTTTGTAAAATTGAAGTTTTTTTCATGTTATTGTATTGCCGGGAAACCTGCAAATGGATAAGTTTAGGTACAAGTTTTCTGAATTACTTGCACGAAGGGATTATAAACCTTTTGGAGGTTAATCTCTTTTCTGATATTGCCATCTATTTGTAGTGTAGTCCCCAAATATCCAGAATTTATTGCACTTCAGTTTGTGCAGATTAATGTTAATGTAGTATTGTTTTAGCTGATTTAATTTTGTGGCACCTTCCATGTGACAGGGTAGGTTCTAACGGGGTTCAGGAGACTAATAAGAATTACTATGAATTTAACATTTATCTGACAACTATACGTGCAATAAAAGAAAATTACAAATAATGTTATTATGTCCAGTGAAAGAGGTATGATAGTAGGATTTCAAGTGATGAAATCAAGTAGGATTTCAAGGGAAGAAACAGGTATGATAGTGATGGAGATCGCTGTCCCATGCAGGTGTATTCCTGCAAGAGACGGTGACATATGAAATATATAAATAAAAATCTATATAAATAATTAGATTATATAAATATTAATAAATGATCACATATATATATGCATATATATATATATATATATATATATAATTTTGTATATAAATAATTAATTATTAAAACCCGGCATATGAAATATCCCCGATATATCTCTTGACATATTAAAACCGACGTGAAAAACATAAACCGGCGTGTCCCCCACATCCGACATCTGCAACCATAGATGTATATTAGCTCTTGAGATTCACTCCAATGTCTGATTGGTATATTCATATCAAGCTAGTTAATCTTTCATGAGCCTTTTAAATATAGTGTAGGAAATTATGATATGATGATTATGCATGCTTCTATGTATATGTGGTGATTTATCTGCAACAATGTTAAAACACATATCATTTATCATTTGTATGCACTCATGATAAACTCGTTTATATACATATGTCCTGGTTATGTTGCAACATTTTATTTATCCTTGGCTAAATCATAACCACTCAAACAGATTGCATTCATACGATCCAATGTTTTCTCTACACAAAAAATTAAAAGAATTGTGATTTTTTCTTACATGTTTGTATACAAATGAAATATATCTGCCTATATGGTTATATTTCAATTTATTCATGTCGAGGCACTCCCCTCCCCCCAAGCTGTAATACCCCAACCAAGTTTAACAGAAATTAGCAGTCCGGCCGGGTCCGCGATAACAAGTAAACTAAGTAACGGTATATAAACTGGTATAAAGTAGGTAAAAGTAATGAAAGTGCTAAAAAAAGGGACTTGCAGCGGATAGTGAAATAATTCTAAGGTTAAATGTGTACCTTGACAAGCTGAATTCACAGATCCAACTAAAAAGAAAATATATCACTAAGGGACTGAATTATTGTCAAATTGAAATATCTGATATATCAAAAACAAATTGATGGAGACGACGGCCCTCAACAGGTTGAAGACGAGGACGGTGCGCTTACGGAAGATATTTCTCCGTCTCCAAGTAGTGACGTGCGACGCCGTGAAGACTATGTGGCGCGTCGCCCAAATATCCGCCTGCGGCGCAAGCCTATATTTAAATAATTAATAATAATTATTACTAAAATTATTATTAATTATTTATGCATTTTGGTTCTATTTTATTTAAGCATTTTATTTAATTTTCATAATATGTGGCATGGTTATGTTTTGAACCATGATTATTTGTATTTTAATTTTGGGCTGCATGTAGCCTTTTCCCTTGTTGTTTGATGTAAGCCTATATATAGGCATGGATATTTTCATTTTGAGGTATTGATTGATGAAATAAAAATTGAAACTCTAATTGCCTCCCTCTTGAGTTCTCTCTCCCTTCTCCCCTTGGCCGAATTTCTCCTTTTCCCTCCTCTATCTTGGCCGTCGGCCTCTTCCCATCTCCTCCTCCCTATATTCTTCCCCTTCCCCTCTCCTTGTTAAGAAACCCGCCCCCATATCCCCTCCACCATTCCGGCCACCTTCTCAAAAGCCGCCAACCACTTCCTCCCTCCTCACCAATTTTGGCCACCCCCATCCCTTAGCCGCCAACCTCCACCAACCCGAGCCACCTCCATCCGTCCTCTCAAAAAATCCGGCCACCTACATCATCCCCCACAACTCCCTTTGTGGATCTCCAACACCGACGTGAAGCAATATTGGTGAACGAGGTTCTCATCTCCTTCCGGCGCAACTCCGGCGGAGCCGTTGGAGAACAATCCAAGTCGAGATTAATCGGAATCACCCATTCCGATTGGGTAACGAAATACTTCCACTTTTGTGAGAATTCTTTTTTTTAGAAACATTCAAGTGGTGGTTTTTATCCGTAGCGTTAACTATTGAAATATTCGGATTTCATCGTGGTTGATTTTCTCTTGTTTGTTATTCTCTTTATTGTTATTTTTCATTCAAGAGGTTTGGCGAACCTTTGCAATCTTTTCGTTGGGAGAGATCTACCCATTCCGAATCGAAGTTTTTCGGTAGATCTCTTTTGGTACAACGCCGCTCGGTCGGACCCAATATTGGTCCTTTTAGCTCGATCGAACATTGGCCTTATAGCCCTTGTTGGATCCAAACCGGTTTGGCTACCCGTATGCTAGCATAATATTGATAGATCTAATTGCGTGGTGTCGCGTAGAGCGGTTGTGCGAGTGTAGGGATTGGATCGAAGAGTGGCGTGACGTTAGACCGTAGTTCTATTCGGTGTGAAACGTGCAAGCCTACATCACAAATGGGTGAAGCACAACAAATACAAATGTTTGTAAATAAAAGCAAGTTTAACAGCAGTGGTACAACTGAACAAACTAACAACTGAAGACTGAGCCGCCTATCCTAAGCGGATCCCCTGACCTGAGCCCCCTGTAAAAACAAGTTCCAAATGGGTCAGGCTCACTGAAGAGTAAGAAAAACTACTCTCTCCAACAACACTTAAAGAAAACATTTTAGGTGAGTAAGACTTGAAATTAAAAGTTTGTATAATTATTCTAATATTAAACGTGACACTTGAAATCATGATCTGATATGAATTCAATCTATCGTGTGATTTGACACAGTCTTTCTTATCTGTATAAATCGTTGATTTCCGAAGTTTTGAAGTTATATCTGTTGTAAGTTTCAGCCCATTTCACTGACACCTTCTTAACTCATGTCACTAAGGACGACTGTGCACAACTCAAAACTGCATTCTGAGTGGCAAGTTTGATGGTGCCCTGAACTGAGTGTCTCTCAAATGGAACACAGACTCCTATCTGAAACAAGGTTCATCGGCCCTGAGCTTGAAATATGAGTGGTAGCCTACTGGCCCTAGAAATACGGTGGTGTGCCTCCACCAGGATCGCGAGGGCAATCCTTCCTCGCCACTTTTTTCTGAATTTCACTTAGACTGATGTTCAGTGAGTCTAACACGGAATATGACTCTCGTTAAATACACTGGACTTAGGATTCTCATGATACTGATTCTGCTAAATTAAGCGTAAGCGTATCCTACCCCTTTTACCTGGTTCTAACTATAGGAACTTGTAAATCTAAGTGCATATACCAACATTTTTAATACACGAATTAAAATAATATGAACTGCTAGACTAAAATGAGTCGAATTTCTTACCGGGGTGTTTCGACGTTCGTACACGCGTCGAGGCGATATTGAGCTTCTTCCCAAAAGATCTGACCACTAAGAAATTCTCCAATTCTTGGCTCCAACAACCACCAAAATTCTGAAATCCAACAATAACCCAAATTTAAGAGTTTCCACCCGAGGGTTTTCGGCGGGAAAAACTCAAAATGACAACAATTAAATATTTATGGAGCAACAAGAAAATAAACATAAGTGTTACCTCGATCTACAAGCGGGGATTTACACAAGATCAAACAAGCTTTGGTGCACGAATGCGCTAACTCTTCCAAAAACTGACATCAAAAGATAGTAGGACATGATCGCGAGGCAGAAGTGCGATAACCCTTGAATATAAGGAGAAATGACAAAATACACTCACCAAAAGCTTAAACGGCAAAAAAGGAAACTTCCACCCCCGGCTAGGGTTAGAAACGATACCTCACAAGGCCCTGGAAGTGAGGAGGGAGGTCACCGTAGCCTGTAGAGTGGGAAGAAGAGCCCGACGCTGGAAATTGGCGCGGAATCGAGGGTCGGCTAGGTTTCTGCTATACAGAAGGAGCGACGGTTCCTGGAGATGTCGCCGAACAGGTGCGGTGCGGGAGAAAGTAATAAACGCGGAAATAAAAAGGAGGGGCACCACTTGAAGCGACGACTGCTAGGGGTTGCTGTTTATTTAACTTCTTACGGTTTTCTCATAACCGTGAATCGGTAAAAGGGGGGAATCCCATTTTTTATTGTTATTCAATGTTTATTATTATCATAATAAGCTAATACACTATCACTAAGGAGTGCTATTTAAAAAGAATGTTACCTTCACATTCCGCCGACTTGATTAATTAAGCTCGCGATCAGACCGTGAAATTAAAACAAGTGCGACGTCAAAATCTGGGACGTTACAAATCTTCCCTCCTAATAATTTTTTGTCCTCAAAAATTACAAACATACCTGAATCAAAGAGAAACGCATAATCTTCTTTGCCACGGAGTTCGTCCTCTCTTTCCCAAGTATACTCTGGTCGACCGCAATTCATCCAAAGGACCTTAACCATACGGATCTCTCTGTTTCTGAGCTTCTGAATCCTTGAATCCTCAATCCCGATTGACATAATACTGATACTGAGGTTTGATTCAATCGGCGCATCCTTAGTATTGATCGCCTGATTTGGATCTCTGACTGCTATCCTCAGATAGGAGACGTGGAATACGTCATGCAATCCACCCATATCCTCAGGTAAGGCCAACTTATATGCAACCTTATCTATGCGCTCTAGCACCTCAAATGGACCCACAAATCTGAGACTCAACTTCTTCATCTGTTTGATCCTAGAGACTCCCTTTACTGGCCTCACCTTCAGATAAACGTGATCCCCAACCTTGAATTCAACTTCTCTATATCTCTGATCGTAGTACCTTGCTTGTCTGTCCTGAGCAATCCTCATGCGCTTCTGAATGAGTCTGACTCTGTCTGTGGTCTTGTCTATCCAAGATTCTTTGCTAGCATCTCTCTCTTCACATTCTGCCCAACATAAAGTTGTCCGACAACGCCTACCATACAAAGCCTCGAATGATGTCATACCGATACTCTCCTGGAAACTATTATTATAGGAGAATTCCACCAAAGTGATATACTTCTCTCATTTCCCCCCAAAGTCCAAGATATACATGCGAAACATATCTTCTATGATTCTATTTGTACGCTCTGTCTGCCCATCATTTTAGGGGTGAAAAGCTGTGTTGAACTTCAACTGGGTACCCAGGCGCTCCTTAACGTATCTCCAATCTCTGGCAGTAAATCTATCATCTCTATCTTACACAATAGAATTTGGCACGCCATGCAACCGATCTCATCCACGTACATCTGAGCTAACTTTGGACCCTGGTCGGTTCTCTTGTTGGGAATAAAATGTGCAACCTTTGACAGTCGATCAACGATCACCCATATCGAGTCATTCCCATTCTGGGACCTAGGGAGGTTGTTGGCCCTCCGCGCCGCCCGACCTTGGTTTTTTATTAGTGGTGCGGGAGTCGAGTTTCACGGAGGGAATGCGAGGAGGCAAGTGCACCTATCGCGAGTAATACAGGATATTCGGGGGGAATATCGAGGTCGTATATTTCCCGGGGCGGGTTGATTATTTCTACTTCTCTCGGAGGGACTATTATCTTACCGAAAATAGAGGTATCAAATTAACTAACTAACTAGGGCGGTTGTAAGAAAATTATGAAAATAGACTTAAAAAAATTGACGAAGAAATAACGCTCGGTAACGAAACGATTAAGACTAAAATAATTTTAGTTAACTAGAGATCCTGTGTTTCAAATTAATTAAAGGGGTAAATTGGCCGTGGAGGTTCTACAAGCATGAGCTCAACTATCTCTAGGGATATCGCTCACGTGAACATTAAGACTATTCGATCGAGTTCTCGTTCGGCAAAGGATTCCTCTTAATGTCCGTTTTACACTAAGAACCCCGCTATTGGGGGGGGACCCAATCCAGAAGAATTCTACTCCTTTCTCGAGGTTTTGTGCGAAAACTCTTTCTACCCAAGGGCGATCATCCATACGCATGGCCTCTCGGCTAGCTAACATATGAATAACGTAAATAGAGCCCACACATCGATATGTGGTTCTACGCGTTGTATATCGGGGTAAACCTTAAGTGCTTTAATTAAAGAGAAAAAGAGGACCTTTAATTATTTAAAAGGATTTTTATGTCCCAATGTTCTTCGATGTCGAGGGCTAAAAGCGATTAGCCACTCATCGGGATGTGAACGACTTATGAGTTTGGTGAGGCGTGAGTTCTAAACTAAGCGCTGAAGGGTTATAAAAAATGACATAAAATAACCTAACATTAGAAAGAGAAGAGCTTACAAAAAAAAGGAGAACGCACACACTCAGCAAAGGCATAATAAAGGAAAAAATTAAGTTACAAAAAAAGAAAAATACATAATTGAAATTGTAAGTCCTACTCAAACGAGTAGACGGGAAATGAAAGCAGTAAATTGCAAGTCCTACTCGAACGAGTAGGCGAGAAATGAAAGCAGTAAATTGCAAGTCCTACTTTAACGAGTATGCGAGAAATGAAATCTATAAATTGCAAGTCCTACTCAAACGAGTAGGCGGGAAATGAAAGCAATAAAAGCTATCTCATGCACGCACACACTCTACTTGAAAGAAAGAAAGCGATAAAGAAAGTTAAAACAAACTAACTTATACACTCACACACACAACAAAACGAGAAAAACAAAGTGATCGAAAAATTAAAACGATTATATTTCTACCACTAGAACTTACTAAAAATGCATAAAAAGATGAAATAAAAATTAAAGGAAAAGTTTTTCAAAATAAAAGCAAAAATCAAAGTGTTTCAAAAATTCAAATAACAACTAATTCATTCTTATAACTTTATAAAAATGCTTAAAAAGTGGAAAAATAGTTTAAAAGAACCAAAAGATTTACAAGGTAAAAAGCCTAAGTAAAAAAAATAAAAACCACTTTTAAAATCCTTTTATAAATTCATAATAATGAAATACAAAACACAAAAAAAACTAAACCTAAACAAATCCAAGGGACAAGATAAGAAAAGCTATCATAACAACACTAAACTAAGCAAAAAAAATGAGAACAAAGCTAAGTAAGAAAATTACTAAAACATAAAAGCATAAAGTTACTCTCATACACGCACAAACACTTAGAAAAACAAAGAAAAACAAGGGATTAAAAGAAGAGACAAGTGAGGCACCCAAATGAAACCGAATACAAGGTAAGGAGACAAAAACTAACACATTTTATTAAGCTTAAAAGAGGGTTACAAGAAAGCTAAAATAAACATAAAGAGGGAGGGAGAAATTTCTCCTTACATAGCACAAATTTCACTTAGGCAGCCCATTAACAGCAAAATGGTCCAAAAAAACTGAACCCTTGGGACATACAGAAAATTCCAATTTATAGACAAAATTTTCAGATTACACGCCCTGGTCACGGGCGTGACTTGGGGGCGTGTCGGGCTAGTGAAGTCGAAAATACGGTGAGCTGGCTTGGTTCTGGAAGCTTCAGGAAAGTCCACGTGTTGGTCAGGGGCGTGACTGGGGGGTCACGGGCGTGTACGTGGGGCGTGACTGGGCACCTGACAGGCATTTGATGTCGGCAGCAACTATTTGAACGGGGTCAAAAACTACAGGACCGACACGGGCGTGTCGGTGGCGTTGAGTGTCGACTGGAAGCGTCTTGTGTCGAGTCTGCTGGCGTTGAGTGTCGACTGGTGTGATACTGGCGTGACAGACAGGTCACAGACGTGTACTTTGATTTTTCAACTTTTTCTGCAAAATTTTTAGGAAAGAATAATAAAGCTAAGTTAGAAAGGAATATACTAAAAGAAACATTTTATTGAACAAAAGTAACTAAAAACAATGAAACTAAACTAAAACGACCTAAATAAAGTATTGAAAAATACGAGTATTTACAACTCATCAAATACCCTCATACTTAAGCTTTTGCTATTTCAGAGCAAAAGTTGGAGATATACTTATAAGAAATTAAAAAAAATCCTAAATTTAGCTACCGCTTGAATTAATTAAAAGAGAGATCTAAATAAACATCAGGAGTATAAGTGTTAAGTCCTAAATCATGAAAATGATTTTAATAGAGGAAAGGTTTTGGCCAAAAAGAATTCTTGAAGTAGCCAAATAGCAAGCATAAATTGTAATCGTTAGCTAACAAAAATAGATTGGAATTATAGAAACTTTAGCTTATAAGAGTTTAAAGAAAATAATGCAATTTAAAAATTATGCTCTCAAAATTTTTTTAAATTAAGTCTAGAATCATTTAATATGGCTAAGGGGGTTGTTGTGGTTTATGAAGAGGACTTTGGGTTTAGAGGTGAGGTATATTTGTTTCTCAAACCTTTAATGAAATTTTTCTTGAATGTGGATGTTTTTAGGAAAATGAAATCTTATTTTTCATAACATATAAATTTTGGAACAAGTTCATATAACTCAATGTATATGTATAGGAGTAATGAATTTTATCTTCTTACTCCGTAACATATAATCTTTTAAAATATTGGATGCCTATGTTTACGAAATGAATTCTTATTCTCATTAATATAGGTTCTTTTAAGGACAAATTTTATCATGACAAGTAAGACATGATAAATATGGGGTGATAGTTTTTTTTTCAAAAAAAAAAATAGATTTTAATAAAAAAAATTTGAGAGCAACTTTGATAAATTGAACGTTCCTGTGTTTCAAAAAGCTTGAAATAAACATAATTGAAGTCTAAGATTGTTTTTTCTAACATAATACACGTGCATTTATTTTAGATAAATTAGAAGTAGTACCTAAAACAAGTCTCCTATCTTAAGAAAAAAACATAAGAAATTTTTTAAAACTTAACCCCGGATATTTAAATCTATCAATCTCCAATTAATAAACGAATAGTAAATAATGAATTAATAAAATTCGCTTATAAATAAACTCGCAAGAAAATTTTTGCAGAGCAAAGAGGCTAAGGATGCTATATTCGAATTATTTGCTTCATAATAATAATAATTTTTTTGGTTTTTTAGGGTTATCATCTTTTTTTTGTATTTTTGATTTATTATCTTTTTTGGATTTTTGAAATTATTTCTTTAATATATACATAGTAAAGAAAGATGTAAAAAGGAAATTTTTTGAACATTTTTTTTTGAGTTTTCTAAAAATTTTGTGTTTTTAGGATTTTGAAGCAAATATCTACAAGAGATGAAAGAGAAACTATTTACAAAGATGAGAGAGAAAAGAAGAGGGAAAAGACAAAAGGGTATTTACAAAAATATTTACAAAGTAAAACTAAATATTTTTGTAATTTTTGTTTTACAATATTTTTTGAAATTTTTGATATAAAAGAAAATTTTTTTGGAGTTTTCATTTAAAAAAAAAATATTTTGTTTGGTTTTCATTTTTGTACTTTTCAAATTTTTAGGAGTGCAGAAAATAAAAGTGCAGAAAAAAAGTACGAAAACACCCTCATTCTTTATTCCAATACTGTCCCTCATGTTGTAATGTAAGTATGTGGAAAAAAATAAAATGAAATATATGCAAAAGTAAAGAAGGAGGGTAGAAACTTCCCTGAAACGTGTTCAGGGAGGCCCGTTTAGAAACCCTGCATTGTTAAGAACAAAACAGCAAAGGAAAAAAATAAAGAAATAGCGAAAAAGATAAACATGGGGTGCCTCTCAGGAGCGCTTTGTTTATAGTCGTGTAGCTTGATTGTTTTGACGGGTTTATATTTCGAGGAGGGTTATGGTTTCGATATTACTGCCCACAGGATCGCCCGCTATATATAATTTTAAACGATGACCGTTTACTTTGAACGAGCCTTTTTTCCGAGTGGGAGACGAGTACGGTCCCATATGGCCAAACCTATTCAACTTTGAAGGGGCCGGACCATCGTGATTTTACTTTACCCGGAAAAAACCTAAGACGTGAATTATAAAAAGGACAAGATCGCCCGGAGAAAAAAAATTTGGGGGCTTGATTTTTCGATCATGATAAAACATAGAACGCTCCTTATAGAACTTATTGCTCTCGTAAGCGTTTGCACGTCATTCATCGAGCTCGTTTAGCTGAAGTTTTCTATTTTGAGCGACTAAGTTAGCGCCGAGATTTACGAGTTTTAAAGCCTAAATAGCGTGATGTTCTAGTTCTACGGGGAGATGACACGCTTTGCCATAGACTAATCGATACGGCATACAACCAATTGCGGTTTTGTATGTCGTACGATACGCCCACAACGCATCGTCGAGTTTGACGGACCAATCTTTCCTATTAAGTAAAACGGTTTTTTTTTAATATACGCTTTAATCTCTCGATTTACGACCTCAACTTGGCCACTTGTTTGCTGGTGGTAGGGGGTGACAAGTTTGTGTGTGAATCTGTATTTAGCTAACGTCATAGCTATTTGGGCGTTACAGAAATACGTTCCCCTATCGCTCACAGTAGCTCGAGGCGTGCCGAAGCAGAAAATAGTTTTTTAAGAAAGGTAACAACAACTCGCGCATCGTTGGTGGGGAGAGCTTGCGCTTCCGCCCACCTCGATACGTATTCGACCGTCACTAAAATCTTTAAAAGACGGAGGTAGGGGGCCAACAAAATCGATGCCCTACAAATTGAAGACTTCGCACTCTAAAAACAAATTTTGGGGCATCTCGTCGCGACGAGAGATGTTACCCGACCGCTGGCAGCTATCGCATGAGCGTACAAAATTGTGATCGTCTTTGAAAAGAGTGGGCCAGAAGAAGCCCGCCTCCAGCGCCTTCCGCGCGGTCCGGTTAGCTTGATAATGCCCACCAGCCGGGCCCTCGTGGCAGTGCCTAAGTATTTGCGTGCACTCCACACCCGCGACGCATCTTCGGACCGCCTGGTCTGCACAGATACAAAAAAGAAAAAGATCCTCCCAAAAGAAACTTTTCAAGTCAGAAAAGAATTTCTTCTTTTGTTGGCTCGAAAAGTCTTTTGGGAGCACCCGCGCAACTAAATATTTCGTGAAATCTGCGAACCAAGGCGGGGAAGATGAAATAGTATTTATGGCTAGGAGGCGTTCCTCGGGGAATCTGTCATTTATGTCGGATTCGACGAGCGTTACCGCACCGAGATTTTCTAAACGGGAGAGGTGATCGACGACTAAATTTTTCGCGCCCTTCTTATCCTGGATCTCCAAATCAAATTCTTGTAGGAGGACCCATCGAAGTAGACGGGGCTTGGCGTCCGTTTTAGCTAATAAATATTTTGTGGTTTGTAAATACGATAACTTAGATAGCGTTATATACGAGCGAAACTTATCGAATGCAAAAACGACGGCTAAAAATTCCTTTTTCGTTGTCGTGTAATTTTCTTGTGCGGAAGTGAGCGTCTTGCTAGCGTAATAAATGAGGTGAAAGTATTTGTTTATGCGTTGGCCAAGAACGGCACCTACGACAATATCACTAGCGTTGCACATAATCTCGAACGGAAGGGACCAATCAGGCGCCACTAAAATTGGAGAATTGATAAGCTTTTGTTTTATAAAATTAAAAGCGGACTCGCATTCGCTACTAAAGAAAAAATGTGATTCCTTTTCCAGGAGGCGAGTAAGCGGCTTTGTTATCTTAAAAAATCTTGAATAAAACGTCTGTAAAAGCCCGCGTGGCCTAAGAAACTCCTAATAGATTTTATGTTAGAAGGCGGGGGAAGTTTTTCGATAATTTCTACCTTGACCTTATCGACCTCCATCCCCTTAGACGAAATCTTATGGCTGAGAACCAAATCTTCTTGAACCATAAAGTTACATTTTTCCCAATTTAAAACGAGATGTGTGTTCTCGCATCGCTGAAGGACACGATCTAAATTACGAAGACAGGTCGGGAATGAGCATCTGAAAACAGAGAAGTCATCCATAAAGATTTCTATAATGTCTCCTACCAGCTCGCCAAAGATTGCCAACATACATCTTTGAAATGTTGTTGACGCATTGCATAGGTCAAATGGCATCCTTCGGTATGCGAAGGTGCCAAACGGGCAGGTAAAAGATGTTTTCTCTTGTTCATCTGGGGAAATGGGGATTTGGAAAAACCCTGATAAACCATCAAGAAAACAATAATATGGATGACCGGATAAACGCTCCAGAATTTGGTCTAAAAACGGTAGTGGTAAATGGTCCTTACGGGTGGCATAATTTAGTTTTCTGTAATCGATGCACACCCGCCAATCCGTAACAGTACGAGTTGGGACGAGTTCATTATGCTCATTTTCCACTACGGTAAGACCATTTTTTTGGGCACGACATGAACATGACTAAACCAAGCACTATCTGAAATAAGATAAATAATCCCCGCATCTAATAATTTTATGATTTCGGCTTTAGCGACGTCTTTCATGTTTAGATTAAAACGTCGCTGCGGTTGAATAGTTTTGCGGCAATTATCGTTAAGGAAAATTTTATGGGTGCAAAAAGAGGGGTTAATCCCCTTTAGATCAGAAAGTTGTCACGCAATTGCGTGGTGATGTTTAAACAAAACTTCCAATAAATCGGAAGTCTCCGAATCGCTCAAATGCGAAGAAATGATAACGGGAAGGGTATCTTATTTTCCCAAAAAACGTATTTGAGAGATTCAGGTAGAGGTTTTAATTCTAGGCAGAGCGGTTCTTCTAACGAGGTTTTAATCTTAATGTCTTTCGATCCAAATGTTTCGAAAGACACATTTTTAGAGTCATGCTATACGCAATTAAAGTTTTCGAGCGCGAAAATATCGTCGTTTAAAAAGATAGACTCAAAAACAGGGGAAGAACAATCTCCAAAATAGGTATCTAAATTATAACAAAAATCATCGCTCGATAATGAGTTTTCCATCGAGGGATTAATAGAGAAAGTAACCTCATCATCTCCTGCCCGAAGGAGGAGACGACCGTTACTCGCGTCAATTAATGTGCGGGAGGTGGCGAGAAAAGGACGACCGAGTATAATTGGTACATCGGCGTCCTCCTCGATGTATAAGATGACGAAGTCTACCGGAAAGATAAACTTATCAACTCGGACAAGAACGTCCTCCATTACCTCGATGGGGAACTTAACCGAGCGATCCGCTAGTTGGATACACATTTTAGTAGGGGTCGGAGTCCCCAAACCTAATTTTTGGAAAAGCGAGAACCACATCAAATTAATGTTCGCGCCTAAATCTGTAAGAGCGTATTTTACTAATATATCGCCAAAAAGGCACGAGATGGAAAACCTTCCCGGGTCGTTTTGTTTTGGGGGCAATTTATTAGTAAGAGCCGCCAAGCACTTTGCATTAAGAGAGATATGCAAAATATTTTCTAATTTTTGTTTATTAGATAGATGTTCTTTTAAATATTTTGCATACATAGGCATCTGCGAGATTGTCTCGCAGAAAGGAACATTAATATGAATTTATTTTAATAATAAAATAAATTTTTTGTACTGCTCGTCCTTACGCTCACTATTTAACTTATGTGGATACGACAAAGGCGTATTTAAAATAATTTTATCTTTTAAAATTGGTAAAGGTGACGTAACCGAAGAAGGGGGAAGAGGGGTCGGGGGAGAAATATGTACCTGCGGATCGATCCGTTTTGTATCGACCACCTCCTTTCCGCTATAGAGGGTTATAACGTTGATATTTTCCCAGGGGTTGGGCTCCGTGTTCCCCGGCAGTGCCCCGAGCGCACGCTCAGACATCATCCGCGCCAGCTGTCCAACCTGTAGTTCTAAGTTTTTTAGCGATCTGGTGATGTTCCGGATATTTGACTCGTTGGACGCGATGTATCTAGAAAATGTTTCCTCCATCGGGGAGGGTTTTGGAAGAGGGGGAGGCAGCGGAAATCCGGGCGCAAAAGATTTAGGCAGGCGATATGCGTTGTTCGCGTTACTCCATGAGAAGTTGGGGTGGTTCCTCCAACCCGAATTATAGTGGGTACTATAAGTGTTGTTGTTGGTGTTGAAGGAAGGTCAACCCGAATTTCTTATATATTCTACGAATTCTTCGACTACGCTGACGTTAGAGGGAATCACCCAAGGCGGAGTGGAGGAGGCAGCATACATCTCTGTCACGACCCGTCTCGACGGAAGTCAGAGTGCGCTTTGGGCGGTCCGTGATGCCACATGCATGGGCGGAAAGGAACCATGCCTGCTAAGGCGGATGCGGTGATACTGAAAATAGTTTTTAAAAATAGTAATTTTGTTTGAACAATTTATTGAGTATAAATGTACGGAAGCACTTAAAGTTTTAAAACATGGAGAATTAATGCACATGTATTTTCTTGTAAAATTTAATGCTACACACAGTGGTGAAACAGAAGTAATGCAATAATAACAGTAGTGGAAATGTTATAGATAAGATGATCTAATACATCAAAAATATCATAGGAGTTGTCCATGATACAAAAGAAAATGTCTTACTCTAACTATTACATGATAGACAGACAGTAAATGGATCATAGAACCTGATGCAGACAACTATAAATGAAAAACCTCTGAGCAAGCTGAAGCTGAACGAGAAGTAGCTCAGGGAGCAGGCGACGCAATCACGAAACCTAAGGCAATTTCAAGACAGAAAGAAAATTCCTTAGAACTTAAAATTTAAACATGAGCAAATTAATTTTTCTAAAATGAGAGCAAAAACAACAAATATAATCAAGTACTGATATATCTTGAACAAAGCTACCAAACATACCAAAAATCATGTCAACAGACATATCTGAAATATTAGCATACTCCGGAGTATAGCCTAAAATTTATATATGTAATATGTTGTAAGTCGCGATCGATGAAGTGTGTACGTACTATAACGGGCGCGCATGGCTCACGATCAGATCTGAGTGCAAGTCTTATCGGAAAAGTAATCCTGCTTGTCGTGACCATGCCAGCAGACAGATGCCCAGTTAGACGTTACAATTCAAGGATTTCGCTTACAACTACGGATTTGTCTTATAGTTTCGTACTTAGGTGATTGCCTATCATATTTTGTTATGTCAACATTTTTAGAGTTCAGAATTTGAAAAAAAGAAATAATTTGTAAAAGAATAGGTAACCAGATTAAATTTAAAGTTTTGCAAGTGAGAGGGGGTTCTCTACTTGCCTTAAAGTGATGTCGAAAAATGCTTGCGACAGCCAAGTGGTGCAAGCGAGGTTAAAGGCTCTAGCTACACCTGTTCGATATGAAAAATGCATTCCAAAACACGTTTTTATGTCATCACATGCGTTTGATAATCGCTCCACACAAATGAAAGGAGTTTAGGAATTTACCTCCCTCGAGAGTGAGGGGAGAAGAGACTACCGCGAGGGATCAGGAGTTTTGGCGGCGTTTGGAGGCGAAAATCCCAAGCTTGGCGCGATTCTACCACCTAAGCCCAACGAGCGGCATCGGAAATGCAAACAGAACTGAAATTAGTTGACTTTACGACAAATCCAAGGGGGGATCGGCGAAATTACGCCCATCGGAGGGCGGAAATCCTCCCAAAAAAATTGGGGCAAACGAAAAATGAGGGATTGATGAAATTCCTTACCCAAGGAGTCCAGATTTGGGCTCAGAAATCCACGAAGAGGGGTTTCGAGCGAAACCCTAGGAGTCCCTCACAAAATCCACCGGTTGGAACGAGGAGTTAGCGTTGTCGGAGAAGGATCGCGGCCCTTGCCCTCACTGGTCAGAGAAGGAGAAGAGGAGGCAGCTGGAGGCCCTGGGAGGAGATTGCCGGTTTCCTGGAGGAGGTCTACCGTGCCTAACGATGTCGTCGGCCAAAGGGAAGGCCAGAGACCGCAGGGGAATCCAGAGGAGGCTGCGCCGGGGGCTACTGGAGGAGGAGGAGGAATCGTCCCGTCGGGGCGCAGGAGACGCTGGCGGCAGGAAATCGAGGTCGTCGGGACGCAGGAAGCGGAGTCGGGATCGGGAAGGGTTGCGGGATTTTCCTTGCGGGTTGCGGGATTTTAAACCGGGAGGGGCTCGGGATTTTATTAAAGGAGGGGGGGTAGGTTTAGACCGGAATTTTAGTTTTTGGTCTTTGTTTATTATTTTTATTATTATTATTATTATTATTATTATGGTGGTTGTTACAATCTCTGCCACCTGCTTCGTCAGCCTTTCAACTTGAAGGGCTAAGTGAGCAGCGACATCCACTTCAAAGAGGCCGACCGCCTGCTTGGGTCGTCCCCGTGGGACGTTCCACTGGTAGGCGTTCATGGCCATCTCTTTGATAAGAGCTTGGGCAGTCTCGGGGGTCTTGTTATTCAGGGTACCCTCGGCAGCCACGTCAATCATTTGACGCGTCTGATAGTTAAGCCTGTTGTAAAAGATTTGGACCTGCAGCCACGCTGGCAGCGCGTGGTGCGGACTCCTGCGGAGGAATTCCTTAAACCTCTCCCAAGTGTCAAATAGAGACTCGGGATCGTTCTGCACGAACGAAGAAATATCCGCCCGCAACTTTGCAGTTTTTGCGGGCGGAAAATACTTCGTTAAGAACCGTTACGCAAGCTCGGCCCAAGTGATGATACATCCTCGCGGGAGATAGATTCAACAAGTCAACATTTGACTTAGCACGGACATTCGTCGAACTCAGCTCGACGAACAATTCGTCGAACTCAGCTCGACAAAATCTGCGCCAAAAACGTCGAACGACATTCTTCGAACTCAGCTCGATGAAATTTGCGCCAAGGCCAGAACGTCGAACTTCATTTGTCGAACTCAGCTCGACGAAATCTGCGCCAAGGCCAGAACGTCGAATTGCATTCGTCGAACTCAGCTCGACGAAATATGCGCCAAGGCCAGAACGTCGAACGACAACATTCGCAGAGTTAACACTTAACCCGCGAAAGCGTTGACTGGACTCAACGCTCTCAACGCTTTCAGCCAGATGACGTTAAGTGAGCTAAACACACTCAACGCCAAAAGCCTTAGAATCTTTTTCAACCTCCATGGCGTTGAGTGAACTTAACACACTCAACGCCTTCAGCCCCATGACGTTGAGTGAGCTAAACACACTCAACGCCAAATGCCTTAAAATATTTTCAGCCCCTTTTTCAATATCCTTCAACTCATCATATGAGCTAAATTGTACAGATCCAATCTCCCAATTTCTCCACAATCTTATGTGCGACCCTGATAGCCTCATACTGAGTTGGCAGTGAGGCCACATGCTTGATCACTTCCAGATATCTATGGTTGCAGCAACACTTTCACTACACAAAATCACGAAGAGAAGAACCTCAAAGATTAGTAGAGAAATCATTACCCCAAGCTCACAAGATATACTTTGTGGAGAGTCTCTCTACCACGGTTCCACCGGAGTCACAATAAGTGGAGGGAATGACTTGCCAACACCTCAACGGAGTCACACCGAGGAAACGGAGGTAGGCAAGGCAGACGGATCCAGACCGGCTGGAGGTAGACGATAGGGCCGACGACTGCTACTGCGCACGGGAGTCACGAAACGGGGAGGGACGACGGTGTCGGCGACGATCTGCTCCATCACAGAGGAGATGCGACGCACGCAGAGGCAGCGAACTCCAGAGTCGCACTGGATCAGGAAAACAAGGAGGGGTCGAACCTTAGGGAGGAGAAATAACTATCGGTCTTCTTTTTGTTTTTGTCCAAATCTGATTTTAATTCATACATGATGTTAAAGTAGCGAACAAACGACTAAAAAACAAGCCAGAACTTTGAATAATTGAAAGTTTTATTATCCAAAAAGATAACTATTACAAAGGTATGACCTCCCTTTTATAGAATGGAGGAGAGAAGAGAGATTACAAATAAACAATGTGGGACTAATAATTGCAAGAACATGAAACTATACAAGCTGCATAAGCCGCACAAGCCGCGCGGTTAGACTAACCGCACGACCACAACAAAGAGGAAGACAGCCGACCAAGATCCCCAAGCCGCCAGACCGCCCAGACCGCCAGACAAACCGCCAGACCGCTCGGTCTCCAACCCGGCTACCAAACTGCTGGGACAAGCCGCCAGACCTCCAGACCGCCCGGTCTCAGCCGACAGACCGCTCGGTCTCAACATTCCCCCTCAAGCTGGAGCATAGATATCAATCATTCCCAGCTTATCGCAAATATGAAACAAAGAAGCGGACACCGGCTTGGTGAAGACATCTGCCAACTCGTTGTCAGAAGTGACGAACGGAGTACAAATTTGTTTCTTCAAAATCTCTTCTCGAATAAGGTGGCAGTCGACCTCTATGTGTTTTGTTCTCTCATGAAAGACCGGATTTTTGGAAATGTATATCGCAGTCTTGTTGTCGCAGAACATAGGAAGAGGATAGTTGTAGACCTCCCCTAGGTCAAGCATGAGAGCCCGTAACCATTTTAACTCACATGTGGTTGATGTCATACTACGATATTCCGCTTCTGCACTAGATCTGGAGACCACAGACTGTTTCTTGCTCTTCCAGCTCACAAGATTTCCTCCAACAAATGTGCAAAAACCCGATGTTGACTTGCGGTCTCCTTTATCATCAGCATAGCTTGAATCTGAGTACGCTTCAACCCTCAAATGACCATTCTTCTGAAAATGCAGTCTTTTCCCTAGAGCTGCTTTAACATACTCCAATATCCTCAGGGCAGACTGTAGATGACACTCCCTAGGAGCTTGCATGAATTGGCTAACCTTGCCTACAGCATAGGAGATATCGGGTCTGGTCACTGTGAGATAAATGAGTTTGCCCACTAGACGCCAGTACCTCAAAGAATCAGATAGAGGAGGCGAGTCATCTGTCCACGTTTTGTCTTCCCCAATAGCCATGGGACATCTGGCAGGTTTAGCACCAGTCAACCCTGCCTCTTTTAGCAAATCAAGAACATACTTCTGTTGGGAGAGAACTAAAGAGTTGGGTTTTCGAGAAATCTCAATCCTCAGAAAGTATTTGGGAGAGCCCATATCCTTAGTGACCAGGTGTTGCCGGAGGTGTTTCTTCGTCAGGGCAACCCCAGCCTGGTCGTCACCAGTCAGAAGAATATCATCCACATATACAGCAAGAACCACCATACCAGAGGAGGTTTTGCGAATGAATAAGGAGTGATCGGCTGAACTTCGTGCAAAACCAATGGATGCAACAATGTCGCTGAACTTGTCAAACCAAGCCCGAGGGCTTTGCTTTAGACCATAGATGACCTTCTTCAAATGACATACTCGTGTCTCCCCCTGAGCAACATACCCAGGAGGTTGCTCCATGTAAACCGCTTCCTGAAGGTCACCATAGAGAAAGGCATTCTTGACATCCAGCTGAGAAATGGGTCAATCCCTGTTGACAGCCACAAAGAGAAGAACCCGAATGGTACTGAGACGAGCAACTGGAGAGAATGTGTCAAAGTAATCAACCTCATAAGTCTGAGTGAAGCCTTTGACGATTAAGCGGGCCTTGTATCGATCCATACTGCCGTCCGGACGGAATTTCACAACGAATACCCATCGACAACCAACCACATCAGTTCCCAAAGGGGGTGGAACAAAAGTTCAGGTACCCCGCTCAGTTAGGGTCGCCATTTCCTCATCCATGGTCATCTTCCAACGAGGAATAGCAAGGGCCTCCTGGTAGGAGCGGGGTGTGGCAGTGACAGAGATAGCCAGTGCAAAGGCCCTGCGAGAATGGGTAAGACGATTATATGAAACAAGAGCAGCAAGGGGGTGTAGGGTACACGCCCGCACCCCTTTGCGAAGAGCTATAGGAAGATCCAGGTCTGCAGGTCCCTCGGCATCCGGAGCATCCGTGGCAGAGAGAGCTGGCCCAGGAGTAGAGAGCGACGACGGCGGAGATGAGGGAGACGGTGGCGGAGAAGTGGGAGAGAGAGGCGGAGACGGTGTAGGGGTGAAGATCATAGTAGGAGATGAGGGAACGAAGGGAACATCAGAAGAATCAGAAGTTGGGGAAAGAGGAGAGGAGTCATCCGAGAAGTAGAAGGTATTCTCGAAGAAGGTGACGTCAGCAGAGACGAACTGCTTACGAAGAACGGGATCAAAGCAACAATAGTCTTTCTGAGTGGTGGAGTATCCCAGAAAGACACATTTGGTGGAGTGAGGGGAGAGCTTATCACGGGTGGCAGATGGAGTATGCACAAAGGCAGTGCACCCAAAGATTTGGAGAGGGAGAGGAAAAGGGTCCTTGCCCGGATACAGAATGAAGAATGGGGTTTTTTCGTGGAGAACCGTGGAGGGAATGTGATTGATAAGGTAGCAGACAAGGAGAACAACATAGCCCCAATAGGAGCGAGGAACATGCATCTGGGTCATCAATGAGCGAGCGACATCGAGGAGGTGACGGTTTTTGCGTTCTGCCACACCATTTTATTGTGAAGTGTAGACACAACTAGTTTGATGAATAATCCCATTTTGCATGCAGAAGGTAGAAAAGTCATGACTGAGATATTCTTGGGCATTATCAGATCGAAAAACTTTAATAGAAACATTAAACTGAGTTTTGATCATGAGATAGAAGGACGTCCATACAGAGAATAATTCAGAGCGATCTTTCAACAGATACACCCACGTACAGCGAGAGAAATCATCAATAAACGTGACAAAATATGAACTACCCCGACCAACAGTAAGGGTAGGAGAAGGACCCCAAACATCGGAGTGGATGAGATCAAACGGACGGGTAGATCCACGAACGTGCTTTGGAGGGAAGGAGGAGCGGTGATGTTTGCCAAGCTGACAGGCCTCACAGTTGAGGGGAGGACTTTGTGGAGGAAGGTGGGGCAGAAGTTGACGAAGAAGACGTGGAGGAGCATGACCAAGTCGGAGATGCCATTGCAGAAGATTTGTGGAGGTGGAGGAGAATGTGGACAAAGCGGAAACGTTGTGAAGGAAGTATAGGCCGCCACTCTCAGTCCTAGTAGCAATCGTCCGTTGGGAGTCCGGATCCTTAAAGGAACAAGAAGTAGAAGTAAATGTGACGGAACACTGTAATTGCCTGCATAGAGAGGTAACGGATAATAAGTTGCACGGGAACTTGGGCACGTAGAGAGTATTCGCCAAGCGAAGAGACAGAGTGACATGAACCATTCCCGTCCCATTGACCGATGATGAAGAGCCGTCAACAAGAATAATCGGGGGTAACCGATCATGTGTTTCTAGGAGAGAAAAACACTGGAGATTGCCGGTCATATGATTGGTAGCACCGGTGTCGATCAGCCATTTTCCTTGAGTAACAACGTGAGCACTACCAGAAGACGTGACCACCGAGACGAACGGCTTTGAGGAGGATGTGAAAGCCATGAAGGGAGAAAAACTGCAGCGGTCACGGCGACAGCACACCAGTGGCAAGAAGGCCACGACCAAGGTGCAGAGCAAGGCAAAGGGAAAGAAGAGAGAAGAACAAGCCGCGTGACTAAAAAGGAGGTCGCGGCGACTAATCAAGCAGAAGCGGTTAAAGGAGGGACCGCACAGAGGAGGACATGCCGCTGCGACTTAGAAGCAGGTCGCGACGACAAGGGGCAAAAGCAACGAGAGAGGAAGCACAGGTCGCGGCGACTTAGAGACAGGTCGCGGGGACTAAGAGAGAGAGCGACAAAGGAAGAAGGGCAGAGAGGCCGTCAAAACAAGGAAGAAGCCGCCCGAACAGAGAGAAATCGCAACGGTTAGGAGAAAGAGATCTGCAACGGTCACGATGATAGACACCAGCGACCAGAAAAGCCACGACCAAGCCGCAGAACAAAGCAGAGGGAAAGAAGTCGAGCGGCTAGAGAACAGCCCGCGCGAACAGAAGAAAGAGACACCACGCGAACAGAGAAAAGTTCGCTGGGAGGCAAACAAGGCAAACAAGTCGCGACAACAGGCCGAGGCGACAAGAAAAGAGGAGCAGCTAGAACGGAGGGCGCGGCGACTAAGCACAGGTCGCGGCGAGAAGAAAGGAGAACTAAGAGGTCGCGCACACAAAGGGCAACGATAAGGAGAGAAAGAAGCCGCGCGAACAGGACGCAAGCAGGCGAAAGAAACAAGTCGCGAGGACAAGTCGCGAGAAGAAGAGGCAAGCCGCGCGGGCAGGTCGCGCGGTCAGAGAGGGCGCACAGAATCAGGAGGAGAAAATCGAGTCCTCTGATACCATGTTAAAGTAGCGAACAAACGACTAAAAACAAGCCGAAACTTTGAATAATTGAAAGTTTTATTATCCAAAAAGATAACTATTACAAAGGTATGACCTCCCTTTTATATAATGGAGGAGAGAAGAGAAATTACAAATAAGCAATGTGGGACTAATAATTACAAGAACATGAAACTATACAAGCCGCATAAGCCGCACAAGCCGCGCGGTTAGACTAACCGCACGGCCACAACAAAGAGGAAGACAGCCGACCAAGATCCCCAAGCCGCCAGACCGCCCAGACCGCCAGACAAACCGCCAGACTGCCCGGTCTCCAACCCGGCTACCAAACTACTGGGACAAGCCGCCAGACCGCCAGACCTCCAGACCGCCCGGTCTCAGCCGACAGACCGCTCGGTCTCAACACATGAGATTTATATATATGGTCTTTTACAAAACATCCAAGCCACACATCAACAAGGCTTCAACATAGCCATTAAAACAAAACTAAAACGCAAAAACTGTTTTAAAATGCAGCAATATAAAAAGAAACATGACGCGTAATTATGCCGAGACGCATAATGAAACGTCATGTGGATGAGAACGGTCGCGAGCGTAGTCATCTGTGATCGCCAACTTATTGACACCTCTCCAATGCACGTCCCTTATTTTGCTTTGGAGAGCGGGTCTTGAGGGTGACATTGAGTATATCAGGATTTTCTTAGATAAGTTAGAGCATCCACCCGACGTATTGAGAATTGAGCGTTTGATCTACCACACTCATGATGAGTTTGTAGACATACCGCCTGCTGACCCACATATGGGTTCTTGCTTATCAGCGACACTCAACTCACTCGAGTGTTTCATCATATTTTCGATGTCTCTGCTACTCACTCAGGTGACTGTCGCCTTCGCGACGAATTTTCATACGTACCTCCAGGTGAGTCGCATGATGCGTCACGTTCCTTGAGAGATATTAGGAACCCTATGAGTTTGTATTTGAGTGTTGGTGTCTCACGTGGTCATTCTTCCACTATTCACGCACTCACTGAGTTTTATTACACTCTTCCCGACGAACCTCCCGATAAACCACCCATTTCAAGGAACTTTCTCCACATGGAGCTTGTTGTATATTTGGGCACCGTGTCTGTCGTGTTTCTCTTGCATCATTCATGCGAGCATGCCATTTTTCGGGTTTATCATTCGCATAACTGTGTTGAGTCGTGTGGTTATCATTCACATGCACGTCATGAGACAGTCCAGAAAAAGATCGCAGTTAGTAATGAAATTTATAAAGCTCAGTCCGATCTACACAGGCGGGATTAGGTTTTTGGCATTGGAGAACAAGTTATGATCCACCTTCTACCTGAGAGGCTCCCACAGGGGGCAGAGAAGAAGTTAAGTGTCCGCCGAATGTGCCCCTATACAGTCACTCGATGGACTGATGCGAACGCTTATGAGGTTGATATCCCACTAGCAAAGGGAAGTCACCGGGTGTTCAATGCGGAGGATTTAACTCCATACTGCGAGGAGCTAGTACATGTGAACCCACTGTCTCCAGCTACCCCTGAACCACGGCTTGCCCCACCCTTCCCTAGCACCTCTCCACTTACTATACTCAGGCAGTCGCGGACGGTTGAGCACCGCTCGGAGGACCACACCACCCCGCCGACAGTTCCACCAACACCACTTTCAGACGGAGATACATTGCTACGACAGTCACCCATGCCTACTGGAGATATGTTGCAGATCGTTGGTCATGACTTCACGACGACAGGTGGTTCGGTGGTCCTACGGTACTTGGTCCATTGGCTTGCCCGCCCGACTTCAGACGACACATGGATTTCTGTTGAGGAGCTCGAGAGACTCGCCCCAGACTTGCGCTAGGAGTAAGATCATCTTCACTCACCGGAGATGAGTGCTTTCAAGTCGGGGGGAGTTGATGGCGATCGACGACACGTACGCACCTATTCTTGCAGGTGGCGGTGATTGGCGACCCGTTTGGGCGATCCGAGTCCGCGGATTCCCCCGGAGGGTCATTTCGAGTTAGTTTCTTATATTAGATTTTATTATTTTGATGTATTTAGCCCCCGATCGGTCCGAACAAATTATACCCGTCCAATAGGGAGTCCTATTTTTGTTTCTTTCATTTCCTCTTATAAATATGCACGATTAGGGTTGGCCAGGGGATCGTGAGTTGCCCTATTTCAATCGGCAGTCAAATTTCCTTAGTGGACTCCGAGGAACCCGCGTGCCCTGCTGCCGACTCCCCCTTCCCGTGAGTTTTCCCCAATCCTGACCGCCTCCCCTACCCTCTCTGGTAAGGTTCCTCCCAGCCCCCTCTGCTCTCTCCTTCCCTGGTCGACCACGCCCCCCCCCCCATCACGGCAGTCTCCGAGAGAGCCCGCAGCCCTCTCCCAGCCTCTTTTCCCAGCCCGACACCTACCCGACCTTCCCACCTCTCGATCCACCCCTCCCACCTACATCCTTCTCTTAATCCCAACCCCACAAACCCTCAGCACCCACAGTTTGCTACCCGCAGCCCCCTTTCCGTCATAACATTTTCAGATCTATTCATACTCATTCTCGCAGCCCCCCGTGGATCCACCGTCAATCCAAGAGGTCCCCACCATCGGCCCTCCATCCCGAAGCTAAGCTGTTGCGTGCGTAAGCAAATCTAGGTATGGATGCTTTAATTTCTCTCTTTGGATGCTTTGGTAATGAACTATTGTTTTGGCTTGTTAACTCTTATATGTTATTGTACTTTTTTTTAACTTGTGGGACACATTCGGTGCACTTGAATGGAAATGACGACTCATCTCGTTAGAAAATTATAAATTGTTATTTACATGTCTTTACTTGTTTCCAATAGCACAAAATTGTTGTTTAGAGCTTGGCTAAAATTTATTACTCGATGATGATCTTAATTTGGACTGTTATCTCATGATCGCATGTGCACTGTATTTAGATTGCATTTTCATTTGTTGAGTTAGGACATTTGTGTTACCCGCCGTTTGTAGACACGTGCTGCATCAAGATCACTAGTTGGTTCATAAAGGCAGTTGTTGCAGTTGATAACAACTACAAAGCACTTAAGTCTCTTGATGAAAAGCTAGTAAATAACCATCATGAACATCATATGTTAGTGGATGAACTTGGAAGTGCCATTGGTTTTCTAACTGAGAAAATCACTGCCAGCAGAAACGAAACCCTAAAGAAATTTGTGGATGGTCAAGACTTCTCTATTCAGTTTGTCTAACAAATTGGAAAAATGCAAAGATGAAATTCTGCATCACACTTTTGAAGAAGTCAGAAAGGGGGAGAATGTGATTAGTAAAAGAGCATTTTGGTTGCTTAATGAGCTAAATAAAGTTATAAGAGGTAATCAAATCTATCAGTCCCCAAAGCAGTATTATGATGATGTTGAATTTCAGATAATGGGAGAGCCCAATCCCAGACCATGACAAGTGCTAAGAGAAAATTATTTGAAGCCCAAACCAGTGCACAAAGGAGAAGAGAACAAAGGGAAGGCCCTACATTTGAAGTCTGGAGTCCTGAAATAAGAGCAATCAATTTATGGATCTAGGAAAAATTTGGCAAAGAAGTCAAAGGCAGGGAGAAATATTAAAGTTTTTAAGAACGGCAAAAACATGAACGATAGGAAATTAAAAGAAGAATTTATAAAAGAGAGTACAAGTATATGCCTGAACCACTTCCTAAGTATGCCCCACCTGAGCCTCGAAGATACATTCCAAAGCCATTTGACTTCTTTGATAGTAAGAAACAGAAACTGAAAGGAAACGAAACCGCTATGGAAGAAACCTTGAAGAGAGCCAAGAAGGCAGAGGATGGGGACAATGGAAAGGGGCGAATGCAATCTAATTTCATTATAAACATTTTGATTTTATTTATATTAAAATTTTGGTGTGTTGACTCATATTTGTGCATATGTTATTATGATTTTTTTATTAAGTTCATTTTTTACTTGAGGTTCTGAATTCTTCAAATAGGAGGAGATTGTTGGAAAAATTGTCCACAATTATCCTGATCTGAGGAAGTCATCAGGATAAAGATAAACTCACTATGTTTTTGATGAGTGTTTTAGTTTTGATGTTTCATTTGTTATTTAGTGCAAGGTTAGCATATGGCTAGACTTAGTGTCAATATACATAGTTTTGCCAATGTAATTCTTCATTGTGCAAAATACCATGTCAATATAAGTTCTAGACTATGTCAAGCTTGTCGCTTAATAATTTTCAATATTTACGAAGTTCGACACAGCTAGTTGGAGCACTGGCTCAAAGATCAGAAAGTTCAAAAATTCTGAGTAAGTCATCTGTCGAATAGACTCAATACCGACATTAAGAAGCTACTGCCAGAATTGACCAGAGTAGCCTTGGATATAAAATTTGTCTAATTCATTTGTCGACTAGTCATGTTTCCGACGCCAAGGAAATTGAACATTGTGTCGACTAGAAGATACTTAGTCAAATAAAATATACTCAGTATATCGACTGAAAGATACTTAGACAAATAAAGCATTTTCAGTATGTCGACTGGAAGACCCTTAGACAAAGAAAGCATATTCTATATGTCAACTGGAAGACCCTTGGACAAATAAAACATACTCAGTATGTCGACTAGAGATGCCTTCATCTTTGCTTCAGTGTACAGTGGTTGTCGACCAAAGTGGCTTTAGATAAGAAATTTGTGAACAGTCCTTGTTACCATATTAACTATTGATAGAACAATGAACAGATCTTGTCAACTTAAAGGCTTATTTGTTTACTGCGAATGTTTAGACAGGGCATAATGGATGTCGATTGCAAATGTTTAGACAAGGCACAGTGGATGTCAACTGGAGTACTTGTGTCGACTTGAGGTGAACAGTGCATATCACTAGAACAGTAAATATCAATGAGACACTTTCCGCTGTTTCGAAAATTTAAATCAGACGATCCCAATCGTTCCTATCACTTTGTACAGTTGTCATGGACATGTGGAAATATCGAGACGAAGTCAAAATTGTTGTTAGTCTTGCAACTCTTATAAATAAGGAGGAGAAGTCGGCGACTAAGTCCCTAATCTTGCATTCACAAGAAATCTAACGATTACTGAGAAACGAAGTTCGAGAAGGTTGTCATCGCTGCAAACTTAAATCACGTTGTTGCTCAAGAATCGACCGAATACTTCAATCAGTTCTTCAATCAAGAAAAGTCAGTTCTCAGGACAGCCAATCCAAGATCAGACCCGTTTCTGCACATCAAGGTTCTCCTCTCACTCACGGAAAGCCGATCCATCTGAGGAGACCGATTTCGTATAGGTCTGAAGTCTTCAGTCAGGAAGGAGATTTTCATTTCAATCATTTCAAGCTTCAAGAAGACTCAACGCTTTCAAGATTTTTTTTATTGAGTCTATAGAGGTTGTTGTAAAATATCTTGCAAACCTTTTGGTAGGATTCATCTGTTAAATTTGAGTTTTCTGTCGGATTCCTTTATGGAATCTGAGGTGGGATCCTGAGTTAGGGATTTGAGGTATGGAACAAGCTACTGTTCCTGAGGTAGGAGATCTGTTCTCTGAGTGTAAGATCATCTGTTGATCCGAGTTGATTTGGAGTTGTTGAGGCTAGCACACTGTAGATATGTGAAGGCGATTGTGGGCGTACACAAATCAGGGAACCATTATAAATCTGTGTTCGTGTTGTGTTTTTTCCCTCTCTACTTACGTCTAGATTATTCCGCTACGACAAATTAAAAAAAGATGTCACTTATTCACCTTCTCTGGGTGAGAGCTAGGTTATTCCCATATATAACAATAGCTTAATAAACATATCTTTAATTCTGGAGAAAGGATTTAAAATTATATTAAAGTCAAATAAAGTTGTAATAACTTTAAATGATATTTTTGTAGGAAGTGGATTTTTATCTAATGGATTATTTAAATTAAATGTTCTTGATTTGTAAGTTAATTAGATTTCTTCTTTTTTTAATTCTTGTTTCATCTTATAATTTTTGGTATGCTAAATTAGGACATGTTGATTTTGATTATATGAAAATGATGATTTCTCTAAATCTCATTTTAAAAATTAATATTACACCTGATGTTATATGTGAGATTTGTGTACAATCTAAATTTTCTAAAAAAATTATTTAAAATATAGTGAGAAAATCAATTAGGATACTCCATTAAGATTTTTAGATGACACTGATATAGAGAATATTCTTCGAATGAAATGACCCAACATTGCCAAGAACAAGGTATCGTTCATGAAGTAACTGCTCCTTATTCACCTCAATTAAATAATCTAGCTGAATATAAAAACTTGATGAACATGATCAATACCATGTTTGTCGAGTCTAGTGTCCCAAAAATTCTTTGGAATGAAGCTTTGCTTACCTCCTCTTTTTTCTTAATAGGATTCTCTTAAAATATAGTAAGAAAACCCCATTTAATTTATTCAAATCAAAGAAACCTAACCTTCATATTCTTCGTATGTGAGGGTGTTTAGCTAAGTTAGTAATTCCTGAGCCTAAAAGAAAGAAAATAGGAAATAAAACTATAGACTTTATTTTCATAGGATATGTATCTGATAGTAGTCGTGTTCAAAAAGATCGGGCTCGGCGGCCCGGCTCGAGCCCGGCCTTGAAAAAGCCTGGCTAGGCCTGGCCCGGGCTGGGGGCCCTTACAAGGCCCACGTTTTTGACTCGGTGCTCGGCCCGGGTAAGCCCGGGCGCCGGGCCTAGCCTGGCCGCACCCAGGCCGGCGGAAAATCCCACCTTCTGGAGGGATTTCTATTGAAATCCCGCCAGTGGCAGGATTACCATTTAGGCGGGATTAATCCCGCCTATTAATATGCGGGATTAATCCCGCCTATTAATATGCGGGATTAATCCCGCCTATTAATATGCGGGATTAATCCCGCCTATTAATATGCGGGATTAATCCCGCCTATTAATATGCGGGATTAATCCCGCCTCTAATCCCGCCTATTAATATGCGGGATTAATCCCGCCTCTAATCCCGCCTAAATAGGGAAATCAGGCTGGCTCGGGCCGGTCTTAAGGACCTTAATCTGGCCCCTCTTCGAGAGGGAGCCTGAGCCCAGCTCATGTCAGGCCCGGGCCGAGCCCAGTTGGCAAAAAGCCCGGGCCAGGTCAGGCCCGACCTGATCGGATTTTTTGGGCACGACTACCTGATAGTAGTGCTAATATATTTTTAATTACTACCTCTCAAATTAATGAGCTCTCTAATATCATTATTTTAGAAGCTAGAGATGTTATTTGTTTTGCAGATAAATATCCATATAATTAAATACCTCATCTCAACTTTCTAGTAGCTTTACCCAACCTTCCTCTTATTTAGACCCATCAAAAATTGATGAACCTAGAAAAAGTAAAAGAGTTAGAACTAAAAGAACTTTGGAGATGATTACTTCACTTATCTAATTGAAGGAGATCCTATCTCCTATAAGAAAAGTCATGATCTCTCTGACTCTCCTTTTTAGAAAGAAGCAATTAGCATAGAAATTAACTATATTCTAGAAAATAAAACTTGAATTTTAACTGTCCTATCTCCCGGTTCCAAAGCCATTTATAGATTGTTCTTTAAGACAAAACATAAGTTGGATAGCTCTGTAGAGAAATATAAGACTCGTCTTGTTACTAAAGGTAATGTTCAAAAACAAGGGATATATTATTTAGATACATATGCTTTTGTCGCTAGGAGTGTATTTGTTCGTGTGTTAGTAGTCTTAGCTTCGATTCATAAGATGATCATTCATCAAATGGATATCAAAATTGCTTTCATGCATAGAGACTTAGATGAAGAAGTCTATATGACTCAACTCAAATGTTTCGTAGTTAAAAGTCAAGAATATAAAATTTGCAAATTTGTTAAGTCTCTTTATGGACTAAAACAAACCTCAAAGCAATGACATCAAAAGTTTGATTCCGTGGTATTTTCTTTTAGTTTTTTAGCTAACGAATTTGATAAATGTACTTACTCAAAATAAGATGGCAACACAACTATTTTGTATTGTCTTTATATAGATGACATTTTAATATTTGAAACATCTATTAAAATTGTTAATGACATTATAAATTATTTATCATCTAAACTTGTTATGAAAAATTTAGGATTAGTTAACGTCATCTTAGGCATGAAGTTAGTTAAAATCGATTCAAGTGCATCTTATCTTTTTCTCATTCGATTAAGAAAATGTTACATAAATTGTCTTTATGATTCTACAACCACATCTTCTTATGATGCAAGCTTAAAAATTTGTCAAATTATAGGTAATGTATATTGGGTAATACTCACAAGGATATTTAAATAACTTTGAGGAACTATTGATTATACCTTAATATATACGGGATTTCCTGAAATGCTGGAAGGATATTCATATGTCAATTGGCTAACTTATTTGTTAGATATTAAGTCTACGATAGGAAATGTATTCCTCTTAAGAGAAGTCGTCATGTCTCTATGAAACAAATTGTGATTTCTTGAAGCACCATCGAATCTGAGCTTATAGTTTTAGACACTATTTATGAGGAGGTCGAATTGCTTAGAAATTTACTTAATGAAATTAATGTTTATCCAAAACTAATACCTGTTATTTAATTACTTTGTGATAATAAATCTTTTCACGATTTTGCTGCCACTAACAGTACTTATTCAAAAATAAACAAGTTCATGGGAACCAGATATAAATTAGTGAAGCAGAAAGGAAATGAAGTGATATCACTCAACTATGTAAAGACAAAATTGAATCTGACTGATAATCTTACCAAGGGATTGTCTCGAATGAAGATGTTATTGTCATCGAGGGGAATCAGGCTTAAGCTCACATGATTTACTGCTAATGGTGGATAACTAACCCATATAATTTGAAATCCCATGAATTGGGTTCAATGTGGTAGAAACGATGTTATTGATGTAGCGTAGTTGCGAGCACAAAATTTAAAGGTTTAGAAGACTTTCTCCCCATTCCTATGATGTTCTCTATGTAACAAATTAGGGTGAACTTATATTTCTTAATGGTTTTGAAAGGCATATATCTTTGCAAGATATTAATTACGAAATATCTCTTGAGACACCACCTATTTGTGGGTAGTCTTGAGGCCATGATTTTGGGATTGCTGAACCCTAATAACCTTCATTAAAAATCATGGAGTAAGCATAACCATTTAAGTGCCCACCACCATAGCCCAATCACAAACCAATTTTTTGTGTGCTTTGTTAATTTATCGGTCAAAAGTTTATAATTCAAACTCGCTCATTATATTCCTCGGTAGAGGAAATAAATACTAAGTGTAAGTAACCATTCCATCTACACCCTTTGCATTAAATACAATATCATGAATACATTTTTATTTGATTTTATTTATTAATATTAATCTCATTATTTATGAAGTTCGTTTTTTGTTTTCTCTTTTGTGGGGGATTGTTAAAAATTTTAATTGAAAATATTATTTAATGGTGTCATGTATGGTGTTTGGTTTTTGGGCTCCACATCAATTGATGGGAAAAACTCAACTAAATGGAGGGAACTCCAAAAATGTGGAGGGAAACCCTTCATGAGAAATGATAGACTACATTAGTCCCACTTGCCAAATCTACATAAAGAAATGAGTATATAAACCAATTCACTCATCTTTATCAGTTCAAAAAAATATCAGGAGATCTCATGAACCATACACGTGTGCACACGTACGCACTGCACCATATCCGAATTTGTGATTTCGGATTTGAGATTTGGGGAATAATTAAATTGAATAATCTTTTTTGTGCAAAATAGTTTTGACACTTTGGAAAATCCTAAATCATTTTACCGCAAGTCGATTTCTCCATGCGAGAATATCAACGTACATTGATACTCCTAACTCACACATCGATTTCTCCCTGACAGAATTGTGCGTCAATTTCGCTCCTTGGACACTTCGACATACGTCGAAATCTCCTCTTCGGTCATGTGTTGATTTCAACTCTCCCCTGCATCAAATAGAAATCAATACGTCAATTTCTTCCTTCCATATTCGTTTTGCCATTTTAAATCTTTACATCCTTGGACAATAAAACTTAGTATAAACGTTTGAAATTAAATATGTGAATATTACTTGCGGCTTTACGGTACTCCTATATAAGAGATTTGCCTTAATCGTTTACGTAGTCGTTAATTTGTTCTTCCATTCTCTTACGATGATCTTGCTCTCGCGATTTTACTTTCTTGACTTTTGCTTCACCAAGTGGGAGTTCGGATGCTCTGTGCATCTTCAATATCTACGCACATCGGGGGTCTCAGAATTTTGCCGAGTATTCCACCTTGGAGAAGTGAGCATCGATGAAATCCCTTCCGGAAGGTGGTGCAATATCTTTAGGATTGTGATCACTTGCGTCAGTTTGGTATCAGAGCCCAGTTTAGGACTTACTTTAAATACGCGGGACTACATGTTTTATCACTCAATGTCTTATAATAGTGGTCGTCACTACACTAATCCTCTATTTGAGGATCTTGAGTCCACTTACACCTGCTCCATAGAGCCCCATCAGGGAGATCTTTACGATACCTCGATGATTATCCTTGACCATAGTACACCACTTCCAGAGATCGTGTTGATCCACCGATACAATCTCATTATGCTAGAGACGATCAATATGAGGAATGTCGTCGTTCTTATCCTCGTACTCGAGTGGATCCTATTGATCCTTCGACACGTCTTTATGATGATAGAGTTCAGCATCGCTCAAGTCATCGACACTACAAATATCCTCTATATGAGAAACCTTAGCCTGTATGTGCAAGACCACCACCACATGTTCGTAGGACTCACGTCCACACATGAGTACGACGTGATTATGTTGTGGACGACCGTCACGATGACCCTCAAGAATCCTATAGAGGTCACTCTCATCAAGATTACAACACACGTAGTGATCTTCCTAGTATTCTGAAGACGGACATGACGGAGGCCGAATTTCAACAATGGGTTTTTAAGATGTTTGATCAATTAGATGTACAATTTGATGACCTACGCATCCGCATTACTTTCATTGAGGGTCGGCGAGAGCACTCCACTTCCCAAAGCTGAGAAAATTCACCCACTCCGATATTCTATTAGAAGCGGAGGGGGTTTCCCTCCCAACAAAGGAGATGTGCAGTCAACCCTCACGAGAGTCTGCTCCACTTAGATAGCCTTCCCTAAATTCTTTATCCATTAGCTCTCTATTGAGAGTGGACTTTTTGCACACTTCACCCGATGGCGCACCGAGTCACATTACGATCGGGAGCCTAGAGCTTAGTAGTGATCTTGAGGTAGCCACTTCACCCATTTTCGGGAGCACGACCCCTTCTGATGCTTTGCTTTGGGAGGACCATCACTGTAGTGATGGGTTCTTTGACGACCCCCCTATTGAGCCTCCAGATGAGCCACCTCGCCCTTGTGAGGATGAGATTCGGGTGAGTGATACACTTATGAGTTTTGAGACGTTGATATCTCTTTTATTATCGCCCTTGATTTTAATAGTGCTCCAGAGAGTGGATCTTGAGTGTAGCATCCAACATATTTGGCTATCCTTAAGCACACTTAAGTATAAGTCGTCTGTTTTTCGAATTTGTCATCTGGTCACACACACTCATGATGAGTTTTTGGCCGTACCTCCTGCTACCCTTCCAGATAGGTTCTTTCTTATGAGAAACATTCACCATACACTAGAGTCGCATTATAGTGTTGATGCCTACGATTCACTTTGGTGATCATCGTTTATATAAGCACTCTAGGTATTTTTTGGTCATACATGAGCACTCTTAACATTTGTGATGAATTTTATTATACTCCTTCCGGAGAACCCCCGGATGAGCCACATGTCGATCATCCACTCATTTGGAAGATATCCATTTTTAGTAGGATATCCAAGCTTGAGGGTGCACTCACTGATTTGTTGATTTTATATTTTATCATCCGCACTTGTAGAGGCAGTTCGCACACTACATTGACACATTATTACTGATGGTTTGGATGTTCATTGGAGTGTCCATCGCCCCCGCGATGAATTCTTCTATGATCCACCTTCTAAGCCTTCTGATCATGTACCTATCCTAGGAGTTACTTTTAGTACCTAAAATCACCGGTTTGTGTAGTTATTCATATTTTTAGTTCATATTTTACATTTGTTGTTTGTCCATTTACATTTAGGTGCGTTTGGTTGGGTGGATGAGCTGCGGTGCGGTTGGGTTACAACACTCTTTAATGCATAAGCTGAGTTTGGTTGAGCTGTTAGGGTAAACGACGTTTACTAATAAACGCTGCCTCTAAGCTATCAGCCATCCGCGCCTAATTTCTCCAGATTGTCCGCACCGCAGCGCACTTTTCCCTCTTCGCCCGCCTCTCCTCTTCGGCTCGCGACGAATGGAGTTCAAAGTTTGCAGAAGTGGATTCATGGCAGCCACGCCTGCTGCCACTGCCGTTGCTTTCTTCTGCTTCCATTGTCGCTCGACGGTAAATCAATCTCTTGCTTGCTTCTTTCTCTCACGTTTTGTTTTAGGGATTGCATTCTTCGTTGTTTCTGTAGGGTTTGAGTGGGCAGCGCTGGGAGACTTTGGCTGGCTCTGGTTCTCCGGATTGGAGGCGATGTACCTACGATCCCACTCGCCAGTGCAGAAGAAGGTCTGAAGTTGAATTATTACCTATTTTCTTGATTGCTGAGACTCTGCTTTACGTGTATGGGTTTTTGGGTGACAATGAATTTGTTCTGTCTGAAAAAAATAGTGCTTATTTTTATGAATTTGAATCTTTTAAGAATTTTTATGAGATGCGATTGGAAGTGCTTATTTAGCAACCATTGCTTTTGGCTGACATGATGATAGTGTGATTCATTCCCAAATAGTTCTGAGCGGGAAAAGAGGAAATCTTAGAGCGGAAAAGCTGAAATCAGTGGAGGGTAGTTTTATCATTTTCATTGTAGGGTTTGGCTATAAAATAACTGCTGCGGGAAGAATGGGTATGTTGAATATTGAGTGTTGTCCTTTGGGTTCAGTCCAATTTATTCCTTCGCGTTTGGATTTCTTGTTCACCACCATTGGACTTGTGGAGGCTATTCAAAAATTTCTTAAAATGTTAGGGTGATCGAAAAATATTTATTTTTCTACTAGATAATTAAACCAGGGAGGGGGTAGACCAATAAAGTCTTGGAATGATACTATAAGGAAATATGGGTTCCAAGGATCTCGAAGAACTGCATCTTGGGATGACCTCTCAAAGGCGGTAAGAAGATTGCTCTGACACTGCGGATGGTGTAGAGGAGATGATCGCACTGCGTGATATTATAGTAGATGAGGTGTTTGAAGCTAGAGCATAGACCTACAAATTGTCTGGATGAAAAAAAGATTTTTTGCGTTGGGTGTTACGATATATAGAAGATGTTTATGATTGAAAAATATATGTTATGATTGGAAAAAAATTTATTTGGAAAAAATGTATGAATGCAATTTTATTTTGTGTTATATTTGAAAAAAAAAATTATTCAAAACTCCGTTTTGTATCCAAACAACTTTTTGAAAACTCCGTTTTGTAAACTCTGTTTCAACCAAACAATTTTTTAGCAAAACTCTGTTTTTCAGAATCAGCACTTTTTCTATCAGCAACAGTTCATCAGCAACTTTCCATCAGCAACTTTCCATCAGCAACAGCCCAACCAAACAGAGCCTTAGTGTATGATTCAGCTATGTTTTGTGCATTACACATGTTTGTTTTGCATCATTTGCATGAATTGCATGGACTAATCTGGAAGAAAGCTGCTAGCAATATTGAATTATTTAAGGCATGAACAGATATGCACATGCGTAAGCAAGATTTTTGGGTGTGCGAGCATGTCATGGTCAGACTTTGTAAGGAAGGACTCCCAAAAGGAGTCGCTACTAAACTACAACTTAAGTGAATGAGTCCTTATAGGGTTATAAAGAGAGTTGGGATACATGCCTACGAGATTACTTTCCCTACAAATATGGGTATTCATTCTGTATTTAATACGAACACATTACTTTGAGCCTCTCGAGCATAGGGAGCCTACCTCGAGTTTTTTTTGACACCCTTTCCGTTACAGCTTCACACTTCCCATGTTTACCTTGGATGAGCACCCACAGATTTGCCTTGGATGATTCTACCGGATTTTCTGGATCCACCAGCACGAGTGGTTAGAGTTGATAGCATGAGTGATATTGTGACAAGTGCACCACTTACAGACGGTCCTTCTTGCCATTACTTGGTGCACTGGAGTGGACACCACTATTACACCTTTGATGATGCTTGAATATCTGCGATAGCTTGTTGGACTTATCCCCGATCTTCGACTACAGCATATTCATCTTCATTCCTTGGAGATGAATGTTTTTCAGTCGGAGGGAATTGATGAGGATCGGCCGCATGTTCGTGATCGAAGGAGATCGAGCCACTACATGGCGGGACGGCTTTTGCATATTTTTCGTTGATTCGTTGATCGGATCGGCCATCAGAGACCGCGAGCGTGTTCGGAGCGTCCGTTTTTATTGTATATGTATTTTTTATATTTTTTATATTTTTTGGACACCGAGTGTAACAGACAATCGTGGCCGTTCGTGTCGGGTGCCAACCACCCCCTCTCGTTATAAATAGGGGCGGATGTCCAGGTTTTTCAGTCATTGCTGAGTTTTGTGAGTGATTCCAGAATTCCGGCAATTTTCGTGGTGCGACGCCGCGAGCCCGGGGTGTGACGTCCCGGTTAAATTTTAGCTTTCTTTTGTTTACATTTATTGTACAGTTATTTTACTGTTCCCATATCCATATACCCACAATCACGTTAGTTATCTTCATCCTTTTGAAGAAAACCGCTCTTGTTCACTATTCATCTTCATCTTCCTCCTTGATAGAAAGTCGCAACCTCCCTCTTCCACCTGCAAGTCTCGCCCTAACTCCCTCAATCAGCCACGATCTCCTTCGGTTGGAAGGAGGAAACCAAACTAGCCATCTTTGTTTTCCTCTGCTACGCCCTGACCCCTCCATCGACGCATCCAGCACACCCAAACCCACACCCAGCCATCTTCGTCTCCCTGTTCGCCGCCTTCGTCGCCAGAGCAGCAGCACAGAAGTCGCTCGGCTCTGAGTCTACCATCATCGTTCCCACTGAGAAACCCTATCCCTCTGTTGTCTCTTACAGGGAAGCCCGTCCTGCCCTTATTCCTGCCGGAGCCGCACCTCCTGGTTTAATATCCAGCCCAGGATAGCTCGTTCAGCCCTGCTTCAGCCGGGAAGATATATTCAGACTCCATCCCAAGATGGGAAGTTCAAGCCCAGCTCCGGTTCAACCACCACTTAGTTCTAAAAATTGTTTATTTTAAGGTAGACGCATTCGTCTCGTGGAGTCACGCTTGTCTCCGGATTCTGCATGTTGGTGAGTATTTTTGTATTGTGTTCTAATTTTTGTATTTAATATTGGACAAGTATTTCATATCTATTTGGGTATTTTGACTCGCTATTGTAGTTGTTCTTCATTTTCTTTTAGTTCTATAAAATTTATCTGTGCTAGTTGTAGTAAAGTGCCACTTGTGAAAAGAGCGTGATTGTTTGCTTACACGGGCGAAAATTATTGTGAATGTTGCATTGTTTTGTTAGCCGTGTATAAATTTATTGCTAACGTTTAATTCCGGCTAATTTTTAAAACATACATACATAAATTACTTTGGGTTCATTCCATTCATTCACATATTCACGTAGGGTTGCATTAGCGTTTCAACATATTCAGTTTCACATCGGGCGTCGCCAATATTATTCTACTTTTTTTATTTCTTAATCTCTTTGTTTACAAGTTTTATTTATAATCTTGTTTTCAAGATCTGGTATTATAGCATTTATAGTTTTCAAAAACAAAAATTATTTATTATTTTAAGAATATATTAGAAATATTCCGACAATATCATTGTGTCTTGTTTCCCTTCCACAGAAGGGATTCTATTGCATTCAAAAACATTACACAGATCACCGAAGTTCATTTCGTCGTCTGGCTTATTTAGTTCTGATCTTTGATTCATAATGCCAAATTGTCTCGATGATGCCGGTCGATTCACTTATAACTGTCAAGAACATATTTTACTTCAAAAATTATTCTTATTTGCAAGAATCATAACTGCCAAATTTTATTGAAACAAGATGGAGATAATAATGTGAACAAGCCTAAAATCCTTCCGAATCTCCTACTTTAACATTTTGGTTTGCTTAGAAAGAGTGGTTTGCAATTAGTAATAATTTTCCTATAAGCTATTTTAAAAAAAATTTATAACATCACCCTAAATTAAAGGGGATAATCAACGTTTATTTTGATGCTCTGATTATTTACATTTCTACTCTCTCAACTTGTATCTCTTCATAATATAAAGCAGAACTGATTACCTCTCGACTCGTCTGTATTGCTTTCAGACTCTAATAAAGAAGGACCGCATGGATCAGAATGATTCAGGAATGAATGAATTCTTTCACAAACTGAAATCTGCATATAATGATCCATCTCTGATACCCAGGCAACACACCTATGACCCAGACGATCGCAGCGCTCCATTGTTATCTTCTTTGGATACTTGACTGCTTGCGGGATTCATGTTGAGGGACTCAAATGCCATCATCTTCGACCTAAACTGTACCGGGCCGTACCTTTAGCCATCGGAGCGTACTTTGCTGTGTCTTCTCAACAGGAGCCCTTCCCTTACATTTTTTTGTTAATATGCTTTCCATGTTGATCTTGTTGTTCACGTTTGCTCTTTGGTAGGTGTTTTACCTCATGTTACTAACATGTATCATATCTTGTGTTTGCTTTCGAGCTCTGTGAATTAACTTTATTATGGAAACTTCTTTTCAATTATATTGTCACCTTCGGCTTTATGAAATCATTATATTTTTGTACTGCTTTTTGCTGTACTGCTTTAGGGAATCATTACATTATGTTCAGCTGCTCTTTATTTTATTTTTCATGTTCTGTTTTTTTGCTTTATAAGGCGCTTTAGATAGTTTATTCATGCATTTTGTTCTAAAAGAGTTTTGGTGTATTTCTTTTATATTCGTAGATCTGTTCCATAGAGCTGCTTGATGATGTAACATCCAATGCATTCATCAAGTCTTTTTTACTTTCTTTAATTTTACTTCAAAATATTGCCAAGGGATTTGTAATCGCTTACCAACGGTAATACGCGGGAAAAAAATTGAGAAGATCCAACAAAGGGAGGAATTACTTTCTCCGGTCATCTCTTGCACGCCCATCCAGAGTTCATCAACACAGCCTTACATTGACAACACCCTCCTTCACCACGAGTTGTACCTCCTGTGGACTCGGGCATTGGATTGAAAGCTTGAGGAGTCACGAGGCGATACCTTCTCTGGTGAGCTTGAGAGGTTTGGAAGACAACTGATTACAATGGTGGAACTGCCCTCTCCAACACTTTGTGCTACATGTCCTTCCATTTCCTGGTAACACTTCAACACTAATTTCGCAAAAAAGAGGGTCCCTGATTGCACTTTGAGGCTTCACCAAAAGAAGGAATGTTGCTAGGACTTCTTTTTGAAAACACACCCGGGTTGGGATTTTTGATTTCACATTGGTTGGACGCCCAACAAAACTCATGTTTTTCTATAGGTAGATACTTCGTGAATATATTGTTATGGTCTCAAACACCCATTATTCAATTTAATTTATGTACTTTTTAATCTATGTTCGTGTTGACACATGTCACGTCTTTTAATTTTCATATCATTGAGTCTAGCACAAATTAGTTTATATATGTCCAATTGGTAGGACTTATTATGTTTTATATCATGTAATATTATTTAAAGACCACTAGGCTCATAGATGGAGACATTCATGAAATTTTGAAAGTCTCTTCTCCTCTCTCTAGTACTTTTCTTCCGCTCCTCCTATAGTTAGGGTTAGGTTTGAGCTTGGGTTCTGAGACTTTTATCCTATTCTCTTCCACATCCAATAGATCTGTACCCTGAACAGTTGCTGCTATGATTTCTTCCCTCAGTCAAACCTAGCTATTGCTTCGTTGTTCCGACATAGCAACTTTCTTCCAGTCAATTTCCGAACCCAAGCTCTCAGCTTCCATCCAGCTGACTTCCTAACCCAAGCTCTTGATCGATCTAAGAAAAGACAACCAACAGAGGTTGTGATCCCTTCCCAGAGCATCTCCTCCGGCAGCCTGGCCTCTGCCCCCGCCAATCACTATCGCTCCTTCGACTACCGATGTTCCTTCATTTGCTATCCCTAGGGATTGCGCTCGATTCCTACGCACAGTAGCCATGCCACTGTTGCACCTCCTCCAGCGGATCGTCCCAAGCTAGACGCCACCTGGACACAACTCCATTGAATTCGTAGAGACGACCTTCGCTCGATTCCACTCTTACTCCCCACACCCCAAGTTGAGATCCTCTGCAGTCCCGATGCATCAAGATTTAACATGGATTTATCGCCTTTGACGCTATTCTACCCTCCTCCCCATCATTATCGAGCCCAAACGTCGATTTTGTGCCCTGCCCTCCGTATACCCGCTGATCCTGCGTTTGCATAGTGATATCATTTCCTTTTAGCCTCTGTTCGGCGGGGCATTTTTGGAGTGGGTTGTCGCACGTTTTTCCATTGCCCCGCCAAACGTTTATTTTTGGCACTCTAGTGGAACCCTAAACAGTCGCAATTTATGGCGTTTTTCGAGTCGCGAAATATCAGCACGACTCCGGAAATCGCGACACCAGAATCGCGAGAGCCTTTCCTGTCACCCTAGCGGGCCTTTCCACGACTCATTCTCCCCGCCCTCCTTCCCCGACGATAGGCCACCGTCGACCATCCTTCTTCAGCGACAGGCCTGTCGTTCGGCTGTCTTCTCTGTCGGCGCTCTCACTCTTCTCCGCCCAAATATCTAAACAGTTTTTCCATTTAAAATAACACTGCAAACGCTATTCTTCCAAATAGTTTCACAGTTTCTGTCATTACTTTGCAAAACAGTTGATTATTTCACCACTGGTTTTTCAGTCGCTGCAGCTGAGGCAGTCAAAAACTTAGACTCCGTTTGGCGTAGCGGCGGTGGTCGTGAACGTGGTGATTATGAACCATCACTCATGATCGCCCGACCTCACCTAAGGAACTTCATTCACTTTTATGTTCAGTATTTTTTTTTCTTGGTGGTGGTCATAACTAGTGTCATGCCAAACATATATTTTATGATGTTGGCGTTTGTTTCAAAACTCATCGGAGCAAATAAACTCTGCCAAACGGAGCAGTCTTCTCCTACTTCCGAGCTCTCATCACCATCCTCAATTTTATCGAGCCACGTGTCTCCTCCAACACATCAAAAAGCATGGTTATTAATCAAGTACTCCATTAGTGATTAGTTAATTGATTTTTCTTATTTTGACGTGTTGAAATAATTGATTTAATTATTTTGAGATGGCGTTGAGCTCCGATGAGCAAATTATTCTCCGTTCAATGTTTCAAAAGTTATTAGCGACGTCGGCATCACATCAAGTTACGATTTTGCGACGCACTGCCATCATTGATAGACTCGCGGTGATCGGACAATTTGGGGACTTGATTCTGCCTGCGCAGCCATAGACCCAACCAAAGCTCGAAGAACCTCCAGTTCTTGTCTCCCCACCATCACCACAGGTTGTTCCCTCCTCGCACAACAAGCACCTTCGGCGCCCAACCCAATGGTTGTGTCGCAACAATTTATGCCCCATGACCTCTATGATTCTCATCCATACAACACTCGTGGTTACCCCCTCTTCCAGGCAGTTAAACCCTTCTTCAACCGGCCTCACAACAGCCTTTCTCAATCCACATCTTACAGAAACCTCACACTTTAAGATCATGATGTTCTCTTCTTCGATCATCACGCCACACAAGATACGACCCTCTCGAAAATATCACCATCCTTCATGACATTCATAAGCACGATTAGAGTGTCAGACCCCCCCCCCCCCAAACCGCAACTGACCAGATCGGAGACGGCCTTATTGCTCAAGGTGGTCACCCTACGCTTTCCAAGTGCCAACGGGCCCACTTTCCAAGTGCTAAATCATCATCTTGTCAGACAATGGAAACTCATCACATCATATATGCTAAAGCAAGTCAGAAACCAACATAATTTTTATATAATCAAGGTCGTATCCGACCCCACTATTGTGGGATAAAGGCTTGAGTGTTATTGTTGTTGTAATCAAGGTCATTGCCACTATTTATACATAAGCCAGGTGGGCTAAATAAGAACTGCTACTGTACTCTCCAAACTCTGCGCTACACTATAGGGACTCACATCTCTGAAGTCGGGAGACGAGACTTGTGCATCGGCTCGTGCAGGCTCTATAGCTGGTACACTCTAACACAATCACTGGGCCTCGCACTGCTCCATCTCCTAAAAATGATGTACAACAACAAGACTAGTGGATATACACCTCCTCTCCAAGATCCTTAAGGCTTGGGGATGAGAGTGTGTTTTATAGACAAAATAGCTAAAGCAACATGGGTTAGCAAAGTATTATAGTAAATAACTGTAAGCAGCAATTACATAAATAATTATTTAAGAGTAACTCTACTAGCTAGCGCGCAATTTAGCGGGTGTTCATAATCTGCAACAACACTCTATGTCGACAGAGTTTGACCACTTCTCTTTTAGTAATGTAGCAAACCCCGCGGGCCTCACCGATGTGCTCGTCGGTGATAGTAGCTGGTTGATGCAGGACATCACGTAGGATTTGCGCGTCTGTCAGTTTTTTCTAGAAAACCCTTACGTGTTCAATGAATAATGGATCTTGCAAACAAATAATTCGAGCGGGCGTTGCGCAGATTATGAAATTAAGCAACGTTTGTTTTTTTTAAAGCATAAAGAATTATTTTGATAAAAAAAAAATCAGATTTTCTTTAAAAAAGGATTCAATCCTAAATTCGAGAAAAGAAGATTCGCAACTTTCGTTCTTTTTCCCTTGTCGTAGCAAAATAAAAATCGTGAACACTAAATACGTTTTTGTTTTGAGTTTTTGACGTAGCGTTCGCTGAAAATATTCGGGTGAAAACCCAATAATGAATCTATTCTCTTACGAGAAAAAATATAGATGCACACAAAAGAGGAGAAAGAAATAAGTTACCCACGGAAAAAGGCGTCTTTTCGTATTTGAAATTGATGGCGATCACGCGAGTAACTCCTCGTCACCTTCGATCTCCCACTCTGAAGTCTCCCACTCCTGCAAGCTTCTATGAGAGTCTTGTTCTTTCTCTCAACAATCTCATTTTGCTGGGGTGTTCTTGGAGAAGAAAATTCCTGAAAAATATCTTGCTCTCCACAGAACTTTGTCATGTCTTCAGACTGAAATTCAGTATCATGGTCACTTCTGGTTTTGGCCATAGAGCTGTCCTTTTCATTCTGAACTTGTCTAACAAAGGTCTTAAAGATGTCAAGGGTTCCAGATTTTTTATTAAAAAAGAAAACCCAAGCAAATCTGTAATAGTCATCAACTATCACAAGTGTGTAGACTTTCTTACCTAGACTATGAACTGACATATGATCAAATAAGTTCATATGCAAGAGGTACAAACACCTCTCAGAATCCTTGGCCTTAATGCTTTTAAAAGATGTCTTTGTCTGCTTGCCCTTTTGGCATGCAAAACAAATGCCCTCTTTGGTGCATCTCAGATTAGATCCATTTCTAACTAGCCCTTCACTGAAGAGCCTGCGGATGGTCTTGTAATTCAAGTGAGCAAGGCTCTTGTGCCACTACACACAATAAGAGACATTCTCATTTACAACTAGACACACGGGTGAGTCTGTACTTAAACATAAGAAGTTTAGACAATAAATATTACCACTCCTATTGCCTATCAAAATTACCTCTTGGTCACTTGACCTTTTGATCAGACACTCATCTTTGCGGAAGACAATGACGTAGCTAATATCACATAGTTGGCTTATGCTGATCACATTGTGTTGCAATCATTCCACATAAGCTACCTTTGTAATTGTGACTATGTCATTGGTGATCATACCATAGCCCTTGGTAACTCCTCTGCCTGAACCTCCAAAGATGACTTTAGATCTATTCCTCACTAGAGTATAGTGAAAGTCCTGTTTTCAAGGCTAGCTAAACACCTAGAGGGGGTGAATAGGTTTTTGTCTCTGTTTAAATCTTCTTAATTGTTAGCCGATTTTTGTGCTTAGTGATTATGTTAGTTATAGCTTTCAAGGACAATCACAGATGACACAACAATTTTAGAGTGGTTCCCCAATCTTGGGTACGTCCACTGTCCCTCTGCGCCTTTCTAACAGTGTGTTAGACTAGGCTCTTCTCCCAAAACTCGGCTCCTTAAGAGCTTATAACACAGATCATGTAGGACCTCACAGGTCACACAGACCTACCACTTAGGCACTAAGCCAAACCACATGTCACAAAGACCTTTCACTTGACACTAAACCAAACCAAAGGTCACAAAGATCTTAGCCTTTATAACACAGACTTATAACTTCAGACTCACAAAGAATCTATATAGAAGAAATAAAAGGTGATTTGATTAGACACCAGAGCAATAACTCTGTGTCTACTTCTTCCTGGAATGAGCAGATATCAACTTAAAATTTTGTTGTTGAAGACAATGAAGTTGGCAGTTGAATCTTTCTTCAAACAACTATCGTTTCTTTGCATAGCTTGTAGATCTGCTTTCTCAGAATATCTTCTGAACCTGCTGTTGCAGATGGGGATTGCTTCAGCCATCTCTTTCCTCTACTAAGTTTTTTGTGCAGAACAGCTTCTTCAGGCTCGACAAGAAAGGTGGGGAAGAAGATGAAGTTCGGCCGCACTTTGTTTTTAGAAAACCTAGACAAGAATTCGATTGTTTGCTCTGGTCGATTTGCTTCTTTTTATTCTTTGACGGCCAATCGAGCAGTGGGCCCATCACTATGATTGATAGTTGAGATTTAGCCATACAGCACATTCTTTCCATTTACTCTTGATCAACGACTCTTTGTTGTGTGTGGGCCCCAACACTTAAAGACGAAAATATATCTTTCCAAGTACAGAGGATGATGACAGCTGGCCGCCAGCGCCTCTGGCAGCATTCCCGCAACATTTGAATTTTGTTTGACTTTTTGACTTTGCTGACGTCAGCATGACTCAACATCTGTGGACTTAGAAAAAATTCAAGCATTAGAAGCAAAGGTGAAAGATCTTATTTTCAAGATAGCTAGCAACCTAGAGGGGGGGGGGTGAATAGGTTTGTCTAGGTCTTTTGATTGTCTTTTTAATATCTTGTTGTTTTCTTTTAGCTTTCGGCTTAGGGTGATCTAGAGCTTGTCCTTAACACCTGCAATTAAGAAAAGAAAAGCAAACACAGAAAAGCACACAAGCATTTTATAGTGGTTCCCCGAAATTATGGGTGCATCCACTCTCCTCCCACCTTGCTAACTTCCTATTAGTCAAGGCACTTCTCCAAACCAATGCTCTAAGAAGCTTACACCTCAGATCCCTCAGGATATCTCAGTCTCCTCCAAGACTTACACCTCAGCCACAAAAGCCTACTCTCAGTGATACAAGTATCACCTACCTCAGGAAATTAAGCCCTACCACTCAGGCTATGGAGGATAGCCCTACCTCAGAGCAAACTTGCTCCTACAACTCAGAGAGATACACTCTCCTACAGCTCAGGCAAAACTGTCCTACTACCCAGTGAGTAAGAACTCACCTACCTCAGATCCCTCAGGATCCTACACTCAGAGAGGAGCCCTCTCCTACAGCTCAGACAAATTTTCCCTACCTCAGACCCCAAAGTCCTACAGCTCAGACCCAGAAGGATCCTAAAAAAAGAAATAGTTTAATTTACTTTGACATAGAGAAATTTCTCTGTGTCAACAACTTGAGCAGAAAAATTTCTGCTCCAACTCTCCTCACAATAGGGAAAAGATTTATTGGAGGAACTCAGAAGTTAACTTCTGAACTTGCTGCAAAAGGGTAAAGATCTTTTGATCTTGAGTCTTCAAACAGCTCACTGAACCTGCATAAGGATGAAGGTTCTTCTTTCTTCAGAACTTATTCTAAATCTGTTGTGGCAGATGGAGACTTGCACAGCTAACTGAACTTTTCTTGTCGGAGAGCTTCAAGCTTTTCACATGCAGCAATGACGAAGAAGATGAAGACGACTGCTCTCCTTTTTGATATTGTATGCCCTAAAAATTGTCTTTGTTTTGGCCCTATCTCTTCCTTTTGTATTTTGCCGATCAACGACTCTTAAAGATCGGTGGGCCCCACCTGCAGCATGCAGCTGCGTCTTGCTTTAACGGAAAAAGACGTACAGTAGCTTTACGGTAAGTTTTGTCGTGTACTGTAGCTTTCCCGTACCTGATTTGACTTTAGTTGACTTTGTCAATTTTGCTGACGTCAGCACCTGTGGACTTAGCCAAAATCGAGCATCAGTAGAATAGGCGTTGAGTGAGTAAGCATCACTCAACGCCAAAACACAGACAGATTTGTTGTCTCTTGGTGTTGAGTGAGTAACCTACACTCAACGTCAAACTACTTGAAATATAAATCTGTGTCTAAGCGTTGAGTGAACATCCCTCACTCAATGCCATCTGCCTTAGCCATAATTCTGTTTCTTCAACAACTTAAGCGTTGAGAGCGTTGAGTGAGCACACCTCACTCAACTCTTTTTGCCTTAGCCATAATCCTGAACTTAGTTTGACGAACTGAACTGAGTTCGACGAATGGCGAGCTCAGCTCGGCGAATGGCCAAAATCTTTCTGCAACTAAGGCATTGAGAGCGTTGAGTGAGCATGCCTCTTTCAACGCTTTTTGCCTTAGCAGAATTTCTGTGTTTAAAAAACACTGAGCTTAGACTGTCTTACTTTGAACTGAGTTCGACGAATGGTGAACTGAGCTCGACGAACTTTGAACTCAGTTCGACGAATTCTCAACTGAGCTTGACGAACTCAGAATCTCAAGCTCTGAACTTAGCTCGACGAATGGTGAGCTGAGCTCGACGAACTCTGAACTCAGTTCGACGAATTTTGAACATGGTTCAACTAGTTCAACTTACATCCTTTTAGCTGTATGCGTTGAGTGTGTATTCATCACTCAACGCCAAAACACTTAGCCTTATTTTTCTTTAGTGGCATGACGTTGAGTGAGTTGCCTTCACTCAACACCTGTGGACTTGACCACATTTCAGCTCATTCCAACTTAGGCTATTTCTGCTTTAGCCTGTCTCACAGCATTTTGCTGTATGATGTTAAGTGAGATGACTTCACTCAACGCCTGTGGACTTGGTCATTTTCTCAGCTTGCCACTAATTAGGCTTTGACTATATAGGCTCCAATCAGCGATATAAGTCATCTAGCGTTGAGTGATTTAACTTCACTCAACGCATGTGGACTTAGACAGATTTTTGTCATCCCACACCTTAGGTAAGTGTTTACCTGACTTAGCCATTTAGGCTACCTGTCCCATCACAGTCATCTTCTGATATGTGTATATCATTGATAAGATTAACTTCCTCAAATCCAGGACATTGTGGGCAATGCATGGCGTTGAGTGATTTAACTTCACTAACGCCTGTGGATTTAGACAGATTTCTGTCATCCCACACCTTAGGTAAGTGTTTACCTGACTTAGCCATTTAGGCTACCTGTCCCATCAAAGTCATCTTCTGATATGTGTATATCATTGATAAGATTAACTTCCTCAAATCCAGTACTACTTGACCCCATGGGAGTTCTCATGATGGAGGAATTCTCATCTTTGCTTACAGGCATACTTGACACCATGGGAGTTCTTATGATGGAGGAATTCTCCATGCCAAATTTCTTTATTAACTCCTTAGTAAACTTAGACTTGGATATGAACAAGTCATCATCAGTCTGTCTTACTTGGAGGCCCAAGAAGAACTTAAGTTCACTCATACTGCTCATCTCAAACTTCCCCTGCATAAGTTTAGTAAACTTTGTATAGAGGTTATCATCAGTAGATCCAAAGATGATGTCATCTACATAGATCTGAACTAGGATAATCTTACCCTTAGATTCCCTTAGGAATATGGTCTTGTCTATTTTCCCCCTTGATAATTTGTTCTTAATGAGGAAACTAGACAATGTCTCATACCATGCTCTAGGGGCTTGCTTCAGCCCATATAGAGCTTTCCTAAGTCTGTAAACATAATCAGGTGAGTTAGGAACTACAAAACTGTGAGGCTGGTCAACATAGACTTCTTCCTTTAAGTCACCATTCAGGAAGGATGACTTCAAATCTATTTGGTAGACCTTGAATCCCTTGTGTGCTGCATATGCAAGGAACAATCCGATGGCCTCCAATCTTGCTACATGGGCAAAAGTTTGATCAAAATCAATCCCTTCTTCATGCAAGTACCCCTTAGCTACTAGTCTGGCTTTGTTCTTAACTATAATGCCATTTACATCAAGCTTGTTTCTGTAGATGCACTTGACTCCAATGACATTATGACAATGAGGTCTGGGAACCAGCTTCTAGACCCTACACCTCTTGAATTGGTTCAGTTCCTCCTGCATAGCTCCAATCCAATGTTGGTCTATGTTGGCCTCTTCAAACTTCTTAGGCTCCACTTGGGATAAAAATCTTGAATACATAGCTGTGTTCAAACTTCTGCTCCTTGTCATTACTCCATGACTTGCCTCACCAATGATCTGGTGTGTTGGATGATCTCTCATATGTCTGACTGTAGGTGGCAGCCTTCCCTCAGCAATATGGGCATCTTCTTGTTGATCTTCATCCACTCCTAGTGTGCCTGGTAGATCTTCTTTAGTATCCATTTCATCTTGGATAACTGGTGATGCTTCCTTGATGGTCAGCTTGTCCATCATTTGTTCTGTACTTGCAGTACTATAAGAGGAGCTAGGCAATCCATTGTTACTCATGGTATACTCATCAAAGACTACATGAACTTATTCTTCTACAACTTGGCTTTTCAAGTTGTAGATCCTATATGCTTTGCTATGATTATTGTACCCAACAAATATTCCATCATAAGATTTGACAGCAAAATTAGTCATATAGGACTTGCTATTGTGAAACACAAAGCACTTACTACCAAAGATTCTGAGATAGCCCAAATTTGGTTTTCTACCCTTCAAGATCTCATAGGGAGTCTTCTTGTGCCTTTGGTGATAGAGGCCCTGTTGAGGACATGACATGCAGTATTTACTTTCTTAGCCCAGAAATATTCTGGGAGAGATGTATCACTCAATAATGTTCTACCAGCCTCTATGAGAGTCCTGTTTTTCCTCTCAACTATCCCATTTTGCTAGGGTGTTCTAGGAGAAGAGAATTCATCATGAATCCTATGCTCTTCACAGAACTTTGTCATGCTATCTGTAACACCTCAATTTTCAGACTTGGAGTCGCTGGAAGCTAACGCCCGACGGTAGGGATACCACGGGCGAACGGTCGCTATTTTCGGAAGTTGAATATAGCGCACGATCACTGGATCTAGTGCGCACGACCACTAGGTGTGCGCCACTGCTCGTGCACACTATTCACCATTTTTCCAAGTTCTGTCTGGGCGAACGCACGACCATTGGACAGAGTATGCAGGACCACTGGTCGTGCGTCGCTGCTCGTGCGCGTTCATCCTTTTTTTTGGAGTTCTGCCAGAGGTGATCGCACGATCATGGGATCTAGTGCTCACGACCATTGGTCGTGCGCCACTGATCGTGCGGACGGGACTGTTCCGTCATTTATTTTCCTTGTCCGTCCGATGCTTCCCCCAAATTAGATCCAAGGGCCACGATCTTTCACCCAATCAGTCTTATTAGGGCTGAGAGGTTTTTTCCTCTCATTATTCTCATCTTTTAAGTTGAGAGAAGGGTTGGAGAGGCAGAGAAGGGAAGAGGAAGGAGAGAGCCACTTCCGTCATTGACGGAGCTTCGGAACTCCGATCGCCATTCCAAGAACAAATCCGTGGAGAGGGCGTGGAGGCGCTCGTGTCAAGCCGTTCAAAGCAAGGATTCCATGTCTAGGAAGAGGGGTCATAAGGTAACGACACTTCTCCTCTTAGTTTCTAGGATGCGTGCATAACATCTTTTCCTTTCAAGCTTTTAGGCACCAAATCTCTCAAGTGAGAGGGGTTTGGGTCGCCATGGTTCAAGAGGAACCACCGAGTCGATTTTGTCCGTCCCCGACATGATATTGCATTAGAGATCCGCTCCGTTAGTGGATTAAGCATTGTGGGTGAAGCCGTAGTCGCGACCGTTAGTTCGACTCGGTGATGTTGCATAACGAGACTTAAGGATTTTGCAGAAATTCGTTGCGACAAGATGCCGTTTGTGATGTATGTGTTTTCCCCTTTTTCCGAGTGAGTACTTGTAGCCGGAACCGGACAAGGGTTGCTCCGCGTTGGCGGTAGATATTTTCCTTGGTGCGCGGGAACGTTGCAGTACGAGTGATGGATTAGGGTAGGAAAGGTTATGGATTGTGATGTGCTAAGGTGCGACTTTTTCTCCGTGGTCGGCTGGCTATCCCGTGATGTTCAAGTCATGTGGGGAGAGTGTCCCGGCGAGACTAGTCCCTTTCTGTGAGACTGACGAGAACGCCAACCGTAGGGCAAGCCCGGGCAATGAAGCCATGAGCGGGTGGGGTCCTGTAAGGGTTCTTAGAATCGGTTTGTGTGTGAGATGGAATCCTGACGCGAGATGTCAGAGTTTGCAGGCAAGCTTGGGTCTAAGACCCATGAGCGGGTGGCGCCTTGACAAGATTTCCATGTGGCGGCTTTTAGTCCGTTAGGGGAATCGCAATACCCTTTTTGTTTGCGGCTTCATGCCAATGGGGAATTGGAAGTACCCAAATGTTTTGATGATGTGCTAGTTACATACGTGATAGGGTTTCTTGGGCGAAGCTCGGGTTTGCGTACATGCTGCATAGTAGACCCCTTTTTATTCTGTGCTCAACATAGAGGACGTGTTTGTTGTTTGAGACATCCAAACCTGTTTTAAAAGTTTTACATGTTTATGTATATGACATACGAAGTGCTGACTTGCAGGTTGGAGGGGTACCCCGGGGTCCGTTAGAGGCGGCCGGGAGGAGATGTGTTGGTTACACAGTAGAGGTCAGTCTTTGCTGACCCACGTTACTACAAATTTTTACAGAGCAAGGATCACAAGTGGGAGCAAGTGCGCTTGTCGAAAAGCCCTAAGCCTCATGAAGTGATTGTTGTGTTTACTAGCTTGTTTTCTTATGCATTGTTATACTTCATGTTTTGGGTATTTTCCAGCTTGCATGCTGAGGTAGTCTAGGAGTGCTTAAGCACGTTGTTGCTATTGTTGTTATTGGAGTTTAGAACTCTCTTTTGTTGTACGACCTTAAGGCCATCTTGATACTCCTGTTTAGTAGTTGATAACTTCTAGTTGTTTGGCATGTTTTTGCTGTTATTTTATTTTGAGTTTTGAGTTGGGTAGTTAATATCATCTTTTAATGCTAAAGCTGTGGCATCCGTATGTTGTGGGGCCCTGGTCGGACCCATATTATAAGGTCATTATAGGGGAGGTGTTACAATTTGGTATCAGTGGCAGGTTCATTTCCAAGGAAAGGATTCATGGTCGAATGTCATGATCGAATCGTGTAAGAGAATCTATCCACGTAGGAGTATTGCGGGACCATGAGTGTCCCTGTGTTTGAGTCTTGCGATTTGAGACTGATTTGGGTTTACCTTGTTTTTGCTAAGGGTGCAAGCAGCGAGGCAGGGACGTCAAGGTCACGAGAAGAGCCTTCGGCGAGCAGTGCTACTGCTCCAGGTCCGTTGGGAATGGGGGTAACCCCGGCCGATTTCTGTCGCATGCTCGCAGAAGCGATGGTAGCGACCCAAGCTGCAGCGGCAGCACAAGTTGCAACCCCTATTGCTCAGGTAGCAACTTCTGTTACCCCAGATACGGCGACGGCCGTGCCGGGTGGAGAAGCCAGGCAAGCAGAGCCTTTGGCCGAAAGGGTGGTTATCGGGCACGGAGACCGGCAAATGAAGTATTTCTTAGGCTTCCATCCTCCAACGTTTAAGGGAGTCGGCACGCCGACCAATGTGGGGGATTGGTGGGCGGGGATTCAAGAAATTCTGAGGGCGGCAGAGACGCCAGAGGAGAAGAAATCTGAGTTTGCGGCCTTTATGTTGGAAGGAGACGCTAAGTTGTGGTGGGTGAGCCATAATGGTCGGCAGTTTACTGGACGCACCCCGTCCATTGAAGAGTTCGGGAATGCTTTCTTGAAAAAGTACATTCCTGCGTCGACGAGGTTAGCCCTTCATAGGCAATTTCTGCACTTGGTGCAGCGGGACAAGACGGTGGACGAGTATGTTCAGGAATTCACTCGATTGGGTTGTTATGCTGGAACGACCATGACAGACGATGAGGAGAGGGACAACCTCTTCTATCACGGGTTGAGGGAGAATCTGAGGCAACCCCTCATATCTATGAAGCGCGCTGGTTTTTATGAGCTGGTTGAGGCTGCCAGAATATTGGATAGCGATATGGAGCGAACCCAACGTCGTAAGGGTTTTGCAGCCAAGCAAGGGGAATGGAAGCCTTCTCAAACGCAAGGGAAGTCTGAAGGGAACAGGTGGAAGAAGAAGCCTCATCCTTTCAAGTTCGGTGAGAAAAGCAACTTAACTTCCGGAGAGTCTCGCTTTAAGGGATCACCGACGTGATTTAATTGTGGCAAGGTGGGCCACATAGCTCATTTTTGTACTCAAGGAGGTGCTGAGCAGGAGCCAAGGCAGGAGCGGACTGTGCGCTCCAGCCCCAGTGCCACAGAGAAAGGAAAGATGGCGGAGTCTAGCACTTCTCAGTTTCAACCAATGCTGCCAAGGGCCTATAACCTTGGACAACAGGAAGCGATCCACCAGCCTGATGTAGTGACAAGTACGAGAAAGTTTAAAGTTAATATTGTACTTCATGCTTTTAAGCTCGTTTATGTTTGTTGCCTGTGTTTAGGCTTTGTGTTAGTTTCTGGATACCCCGCTCGGGTGTTGATTGATACGGGTGCGTCACACTGCTTTCTTGCGGAATGCTTTATCTGGAGGATTGGAGTTGAGTCATTCTCGGCGGACGCAGAGCTGAAGGTGCGCATGCCTAATGGGTCATCCATGACTACCGGGGAGAAGGGGCGCATTTGTTGGAACCTAAGCGGAGTTGACTTCATGTTGATAGCAGCGGTCCTACCGTTGGTTGAGTTCGATGTAATATTGGGAATGGACTGGCTATCAGAGCAGCGTGCCAGTATTGACTGCCTATCCAAGGTGGTGACCCTGAGAAGCGATGGGAAGGCAGAAGTTAGGTTTGAGGGCCTCAGCGGAGTGGCTTTTTCCCTGATTTCGGCTATGCAGTTGGTGCGGGCAGTTAACCAGGGAGGAATAGATCTTGTAGCATTGTTGGAGGTTCGACTTTCCAAGTTATCACTTGGGGAAGTGCCTGCAGTGGCAGAGTTCGGGGATGTGTTTCCTGATGAGCTTCCTGTAGCACCTCCTCGACGGGAGATTGATTTCTCGATTGAGTTAGTGTCAGAGGCTAGGCCGGTGTCACGTCCTCCTTTTAGTCTGGCACCAAAGGAGTTGGACGAAATCAAAGTGCAGTTGCAGGAACTGTTGGAGCAAGGGTTTATCAGACCCAGTTCTTCACCGTGGAGCACGCGGTGTTGTTCGTGAAGAAGAAAGACGGTAGTATGCGGTTGTGGGTAGACTACCGAGAGTTGAATAAGCTGACTATCAAGAATAAGTATCCAATTCCTCGGATAGATGACCTGTTTGACCAGTTGGTGGGGGTCAGTGGTGTATTCAAAGTTGGACTTGAAGTCAGGATACTATCAGTTGCGAATTTGAGATGAGGACATACCCAAGACAGCGTTTGGTACGTGGTATGGTCACTTTGAGTTCTCGGTAATGCCGTTCGGGTTGACGAACGCACCATCCGTATTCATGGATTTGATGAGCCGAGTATTTCGAGAATACTTGGACTCTTTTGTAGTTGTCTTTATTGACGACATTCTGGTTTACTCCAAATCAGAGGTGGAGCATGAGACTCACTTGAGAGTAGTCTTGCAAGTGTTGAGAGAGAACCAGCTTTATGCAAAGTTCTCAAAATGCGAGTTCTAGTTAGAGAAGGTGGCATTTTTGGGCCATGTGATTAGTGGGGATGGGGTGGCGGTAGATCCAACAAAAGTGAAGCCATCAGAGATTGGCCAATATTGAGAACCGTGACGGAAGTCTAAAGTTTTCTTGGACTAGCAGGGTACTATAGAAGGTTTGTGGAAAACTTTTCGTGGATAGCTCTACCCCTCACTTCATTAACTCCTAAGGACCAGAAGTTTGTGTGGACTCAGGAGTGCAATCAGGCGTTTGACACTCTGAAGGAAGGCTGATGACAACCCCAATCCTAAGTCTGCCGAAAGGGACTGAAGGATTTCAAATTTTCAATGACGCATCAGGATGCGATTTGGGTTGCGTTTCGGTGCAGCATGGCAGTATGATCGCTTTTGGGTCTAGGCAGTTGAAGCCTCACGAGAGGAATTACCCCGTCCATGACTTGGAGTTGGCGACAATATTTTTTGCGTTGAAATTATTGCGGCACTACGTTTATGGTGCGAAGGTGGAGATCTTCACGGACCATAAAAGCCTGAAGTATCTACTAGATCAGAAGAACTTGAATATGCGACAGCACAGGTGGGTCGAGTTCCTTGGAGACTACGAGGTGGCGATTCAGTATATGCTAGGCAAAGCCAATGTGGTGGAAGATGACTTGAGTAGAAAATACTCTAGGCAAGGGAATTGGATCGAAGCTCATGATGAGCGGTTGGTGCGGGATTGGGAGTCCCTTGCCATCGAGTGCGTAGCGAGAGGAGAGTCTAGCATGGTTCGTTTTAACTGGATTGAGTTGCAAAATGACTTGTCCGATTGTATTCGGGAAGCGACCCGTTTGGATGTGGAGTTCCAGCCATACGTGGTGGAAGCTCAAAAGGGCGAGAGTGGCGCCTTGGAGCTGATTGATGGGATTCTGAGGAAGGACGGAAGGATTTGTGTACCGTAGTTCGACAAGCTCCGTAAGGTGTTGATGTTTGAGGCTCATTTTACGAAGTACTCCATTCACCCGGGCAGTACAAAGATGTACTTGGATATGAAGAAATCTTTTTGGTGGCCTGGTCTGAAGCGGGATGTAGCTTTGTACGTGAGTCAGTGCCAAACTTGTGCCTTGGTGAAGGCCGAGTGTCAGAAGTCGGGCGGGTTCCTGAAGCCTCTTCCTATTCCCGAGTGGAAATTTGATGACATCTCCATGGACTTTGTGCATGAGTTACCTAGATCACAGCAGGGTAACGACGCGGTTTGGGTGATCGTGGATCGCTTGACCAAAGTGGCTCACTTCATCCCAAATCGTAAAGAGGACAGCGTGGAGAAGCTGGTGGAGTTGTATGTTTGCAACATCGTGCGACTACACCGGATTCCTAAGAGTATAGTCAATGATCACGATGGACAATCACGTCCAAAGACTAGAGGCTGGTCTAGAAGAGTCTGGGCACGAAGCTCAAGTTCAGTACGACGTTCCATCCTCAAACTGATGGGCAAACCGAAAGAACGAACCGTACTATGGACGATATGCTGAGAATGTGTACTCTTGACTTCGGTAAGAAGTGGGAAGAACACCTCTTCATGGTGGAGTTTTCCTATAACAATAGTTACCAGGCAAGTATAAAGATGACGTCATACGAAGATTTGTATGGGTAGCGGTATCGAACACCGATGTCTTGGACAGAGGCGGGAGACACCAAACTTTTGGGAAAAGAAGCGGTAGCTGATGCATGTGAGTTGGTGCGAACCATTTAAGAGCACATGAAGGTTGGTCAAGATCGGCAAGCAAAATATTTTAATGCTCTCCATAGGAATGTGGAATATGCGGTTGGAGTCTGGGTCTATCTGAAGATCAAACCGTTCAAGGGCGTTTCGCGGATTTGCCGACTCAAGAAGTTTAGTCCGAAGTTTTTGGGACCTTTCGAGGTTATAGAACGGGTGGGAGAAGCAGCGTACCGGTTGGCGTTGTCCATAGAGCTGAGTGGATTACACGATGTTTTCCATGTCTTCGTCTTGACGAAAGCCTTAGTAGAGGCTAGTGTGGTGATCGAATCAGCATCGGTGCCGATAGAAGAGGACTTGAGGACGCGAGTTCGTCTTGTTAGTATAGAGGATACAGAAGTTCGGCAGTTGCGGAACAAAGAAGTCAAGCCCGTGAAGGTGCGTTGGGATAACTGCGGGCGCGACGAGTTCTCTTGGGAGCGTGAGCAAGCAATGCGCGAGGACTATCCCGAGTTATTTGTGTAAGGTTGGTTTGAAACAGTAACCGTTTTGTAGCAACAATGTTTTTTATTTGGTTGCAATAAATTTTCTTGTTGTCTTCCTGGATGAAGATTAATTTCGGGGACGAAATTCTTGTAAGGGGGGAGGAGTTGTAACACCCCAGTTTTTAGACCTGGAGTCGCTGGAAGCTAACGCCCGGCGGTAGGGATACCGCGGGCGAAGGGTCGCTGTTTTCGGCAGTTGAATATAGCGCACGATCACTGGATCTAGTACGCACGACCACTGCTCGTGCGCCACTGCTCGTGCATACTATTCACCATTTTTCCAAGTTCTGTCTGGGAGAACGCACGACCATTGGACAGAGTGCGCACGACCACTGGTCGTGCGCGGCTGCTCGTGCGCGTTCATCCCTTTTTTTTGGAGTTCTGCTAGAGGTGATCGCACGATCATGGGATCTAGTGCACACGACCACTGGTCGTGCGCCACTGATCGTGCGGACGGGACTATTCAGTCGTTTTTGTTCCTTGGCCGTCTGATGCTTCCCCCAAATTAGATCTAAGGGCCAGAATTTTTCGCCCAATCAGTCTTATTAGGCCTGAGAGGGTTTTTCCTCTCATTATTCTCATCTTTTAGGTTTAGAGAAGGGTTGAAGAGGAAGAGAAGGGAAGAGGAAGGGGAGAGCCTCTTCCGCCATTTACGGAGCTTCGGAGCTCCGATCGCCATTCCGAGACCAGATCCGTGGAGAGGGCGTGGAGGCGCTCGTGTCAAGCCATTCAAAGCAAGGATTCCATGGCTAGGAAGAGGGGTCGTAAGGTAATGACACTTCTCCTCTTGGTTTCTAAGATGCGTGCATAGCATCTTTTCCTTTCAAGCTTTTAGACACCAAATCTCTCAAGTGAGAGGGGTTTGGGTCGCCATGGTTCAAGAGGAACCACCGGGTCGATTGTGTCCGTCCCCGGCATGATATTGTATTAGAGATCTGATCCATTAGTTGATTAGGCATTGTGGGTGAAGCCGTAGTTGCGACCGTTAGTCCGACTCGGTGATGTTGCATAACGAGCCTTAAGGATTTTGTAGAAATCCGTTGCGACAAGATGTCGTTTGTGATGTATGTGTTTTCCCCTTTTTTTGAGTGAGTACTTGTAGCCGGAACCGGGCAAGGTTAGCTCCGCGTTGGCGGTAGATGTTTTCCTTGGTGCGCAGGAACGTTGTAGTACGAGTGATGGATTAGGGTGAGAAAGGTTATGGATTGTGATGTGCTAAGGTGCGGCTTTGTCTCCGTGGTCGGCTGGCTATCCCGTGACGTGCAAGTCATGTGAGGAGAGTGTCCCGGTGAGACTAGTCCCCTTCTGTGAGACTGACGAGAACGCCAAGCGTAGGGCAAGCCCTGACAATGAAGCCATGAGTGGGTGGGGTCCAGCAAGGGTTCTTAGAATCGGTTTGTGTGTGAGTTGGAATCCTGACGCAAGAAGTCAGAGTTTACAGGCAAGCCCAAGTCTAAGAACCATGAGCGGGTGGGGCCTTGGCAAGATTTCCGTGTGGCGACTTTTAGTCCGTTAGGGGAATTGCAGTACCCTTTTGTTTGCGGCTTCACGCCAATGGGAAATTGGAAGTACTCAGATGTTTTGATGATGTGCTAGTTGCATATGTGATAGGGTGCCTTAGGCGAAGCTCGGGTTTGCATACATGCTGCATAGTAGGCCCCTTTGTATTATGTGCTCAACATAGAGAACGTGTTTGTTGTTTGAGACATCCAAACCTGTTTTAAAAGCTTTACATGTTTATGTATATGACATACAAAGTGCTGAGTTGCAGGTTGGAGGGGTACCCTGGGGTCCGTTAGGGGCGGTCGGGAGGAGATGTGTTGGTTACACAGTAGAGATCAGCCTTTGGTGACCCACGTTACTATAAATTTTTATAGGGCAAGGATCGCAAGCTGGAGCAAGTGCGCCTTCCAAAAAGCCCTAAGTCTCATGAAGTGATTGTTGTGTTTACTAGCTTGTGTTCTTATGGATTGTTATACTCCATGTTTTGGATATTTTCCGACTTGCATGCCGAGGTAGTCTAGGAGTGCTTAAGCACGTTGTTGTTATTAGAGTTTAGAACTCTCTTTTGTTGTACGGCCTTAAGGCCATCTTGATACTCCTATTTAGTAGTAGATAACTTCTAGTTGTTTGGCATGTTTCCGTTGTTACTTTATTCTGAGTTTTGATTTGGGTAGTAATATCATCTTTTAATGCTAAAGTTGTGGCGTCCGTATGTTATGGGTCCCCGGCCGGACCCATATTATATGGTCATTATAGGGGAGGTGTTACACTATCAGACTAGAATTCAGTCCCATGGTCACTTCTGATTTTGATCACAGAACTACCAAGCTCATTCTGAATTTGCTTGACAAACCTCATGAAGTCATTAAGGGTTTCATCCTTTTTCTTAAGATAGAAAACTCAAGTAAACTTGGAATAGTAATCAGCTACCACAAGGGTGTAGACTTTCCTACCAAGACTGTGAATAGGCATAAGACCAAATAAGTCCATGTACAAGAGGTATAAGCATCTCACAGAGTCTTTGGTCCTAATGCCCTTGAAGGAGACTTTTGTCTGCTTACCCTTTTGGCAAGCTGAGCAAATGCCCTCATTGAAGCACTTCACATTGGAGCCATTCCTAACTAGCTTTTGACTAAAGAGCTTGCCAATAGTCTTGAAATTCAAATGGGATAGCCTCTTGTGCCACTGGACACAGTATGAGACTTTCTCATTTGCCACTAAACAGATAGGAGAATCTGTGTTTAAACATAGAAAGTTTAAGAAATAAACATTTCCACTCATAGTGCTTGTCAAGATGACCTCTTAGTCACTTGACCTCCTGATCAGGCACTCATCCTTGTGGAAGACAATAACATAGCCAAGATCAGAGAGCTGACTTATGCTTATCAGGTTGTGTTGTAACCCTTCAACATAAGCCACCTTGGTGCTGGTGACTATGTCATTGATAATCTTACCATATCCTCTGGTTACCCCTCTATCTGACCCACCAAAAATGACTTTGGGTCCATCTTTTACTGGAGTAAACTCCTTCAAGTTGCTCCTTATTCCAGCCATATGCCTGGAACAACCACTATCCAAGTACCATATAGGGGTATGACATCTTGGACTATCCTGCAATATACATATTACTTAATATTGATATCCCATTCCTTTTTTAGGGATCTCAAGAACTTGTCAGTAAGCTCATAGTTTGTGAACTGTCTGTCATAGGTGATCAGTTTTTTCACTATCATGAAGAACTTCTCACAGCATTCAACTGTGGAATTTTTCTTGCCTTGCTTGAATGCCTCATATTGTTGATTCTTGAGGGATTTTCTGTCATCGCTCACTTCATCTGTTCTTTCCATATATACTATAAGAGAATCTCACATCTCTTTAGCAGTCCTACAGTGTACCAGGTTCTGGAAAGTGGAGTCATCTATGACGCTGACTATGATGTTTTGAGCCCTTTTATCCATGATTCCTAGAATGACTTCATCCTTTGTCATCTTAGTGTACTTCTTTGGAGTCTGGACATTTGCATCTATGATAGAGAACTTCATGGGAATAAAGGGTCCCTCTTGAACTGTAATGAATATCCTTGGGTATGAGGCTTCCATGAATTGCCTTACCATTTCTTTCCAAATCCCAAAGTTCTCTTTTCTGCAAATATGCAGCTTCATGGAGCTCAACTCCTTGTGGTTCTCACCTGAACCTATGGAGATAATCTTTAGCTACTCTTGGAGATCTGTTCAGACTGTTAATTCCTCTTTGAACAACCTCCCTCTGATAACACTTGAAATTCTTTGTTCAAGAGTAGCTACATACCTAGAGTGGGGGGGGGGGTGAATAGGTTTTCAAGTCTTTATAACAACTTTTTAATGCGGTTGAATTGTGAGTTAGATTATGATGTTAGTTTTCAAGAACCGCAACAACACATCAGATTTTATAGTGGTTCCCCTATTAAGGGTGCATCCACTTTCCCTCTTCACCTATCTAGAAGTGAGCTAGATTCAGTTAATACCTCCTTTATCTCAGCTCCTTGTGCTTACACCTAAGATCCCACAGGATCCTACACCTCAGAGTGAAGCACACTCATACAACTCAGAGTATAACAACTCCTACCTCAGGCTAAATAGCTCTACACTCAGAGATATCTGATCTCCTACCTCAGATCTATACAGAGATCCTACCTCAGGCTAAACAACCTTACCTCAGATCCTAAACAGGATCCTATAACTCAGAGACTTAACTCCTACACTCAGCCTTTATAATGCTGGCCTACAACTCAGATCAACAGATGATCTTACAGAATGAGTAATGGTTTGATGATGATTGACTCCAGATAAATAGTTCTTCGAGCCTTCTTTCTGAATTGAGAAAACCCAGTCCTCTCTTCTTCACAGCACCAAGACTATTGATCTTCAGTTTATTTCTGCTTGTGTTGAGAAGACAACTGTAGAGCTCTGTGCATTCAAGCTTTTAATGTATCTATGTTGAGTGCAGTGGACTTTAAGATGAACATCAACTTTTGAATGTTCTGCTTCTCCTTCTTCTCTTATAGAAGAAGAGTTTTCTTTTTTTGCTGTAGAAGACTTAGTGATTTTCAGTTCTGAATCTTCTTCAAACAACATGCTTCTCTCTGTATAATACAGACCTTCTGTAAATCCTAGTGTGAAGGATTCTCAATTGATGGAGAAGATGACTATGCAGAGAAAAATCTCTTATTTAATTTCTCTGTGAAGTCTTTTTTATGTCCCGCCGTCCAACGACTCTTTTCTCTGTATGGGCAAGCCGAAATTGGTAACTACAAAGTAACTTTAGCTTTAATGATTGTACTAAAGGCATACAGTGTCATTTGTCTTTTAGTGTGCAAGTTCCGTAATATTTGAATTTTGGATGACGTCCACATGACATGCTTGTGGACTTAGAAGTTTTCAGTCACAGACATTGAGTGCAGTCAAATGACTCAACGCAAAAACACTTGGCAGAAAAATCTGCTTCCTGAGGTGTTGAGTGAATCTTCATCATTCAACGCATTTGACTTATACAACCTAACTGATAAGGCGTTGAGTGAGCCTTCATCACTCAACGTTTTTAGACTTGGTAGAATTCTTCTTGTTGAAGGCATTGAGTGAAGCTTCTATACTCAACGCTTCTAGACTTTGCTGAATAACTGATGAGGTATTAAGTGATCCTTCTTCACTCAACGCTTTTGTACTTAGTAGAATTCCTTTTGAGTAGTTGTTGAGTTAACTACCTTCACTCAATGCTTCTGTCCTTAGACATATTTCATTTCAGCAACACTGAGGCTTTGACTGCTGGATCTCCTGCCAATGCTTTTAGACTCCTGGCTTTGAGTGAAGTGTGTTCACTCAACGCTTCTGGACTTAGCCAGTTTTTTTCTTTTCCAACAACCTGTCTAATCAATAAAAAAATAGACAACCTGCATACAGTGAACTTGAACATATATATCAGATACTAACATGTGTATACCATTGACCTGTGACCCTTCTTCAAAACTAGGACATTGTGATCAATGGACCAAACACTATCTAGTAGTGAGCTAGATTCGGCTAACTCCTCCTTTTACTCGGCTCCTTGAGCTTACACCTCAGATCTCTCAGGATCCTACACCTCAGGGTGAAACTCACTCCTACAACACAGAGTATTGCAACTCCTACTCAGGCTTAGCAGTCCTACACTCAGAGATTCAAAGATCTCCTACCTCAGATCTACACAGAGATCCTACAACTCAGGCACAAACCTTACCTTAGATCCTAAACAGGATCCTACAACTCAGAGACTCAGCTCCTAGACTCAGTCTTTATAACACAGGCTTACAGTTCAGATCAAACAATGATCCTACAGATTGACTAATGATTTTGTGATGTTTGATTCCAGAGAAATGGTCCTCTGAGTCACCTTCCTGAACTGAGTAAACTCAGTCCTAACTCTTCAAAGCTACAAAATTATAGATCTTCAGAGTAGTTCTGCTTGTGCTGAGAAGAACTGATGCAGAGCTCTGTATCTTCAAGCTTTAATAAATCAGTGTTGACAATAGTAGCCTTGAAGATGAATAACAACTTTCTTTGAGTGCTCTGCTACTCTACCTTTTTCAGAAAATTAGATTTTTTGTTCTTGCTCAAGACTTAGAGATTTTTGATCACTTCAATCAGCAAGCATCTTTCTATATTCCATAACTCTTCTATAAATCCGAGAGATGAGTTTTGAACTTCGAGAGATATCTTTAATTTCTCTGTAAGGTCTTTTTATACCCCGCCGTCCAACGGCTCTTTGATCTGTATGGGCAAGCCAAAATAGCAGCTGTAAAGTTGCTTTAGCCTTAACTGTTATTTAAAAAGTATTCGCCGTCATTTGGCTTCTAGTGCGCAAATCTCGCTTAATTTGAATTTGGATGACGTCAACATGACTCAATGCTTGTGGACTTAGCAGTTTTCACAGTCAATCTACACAGATGTTGAGTGAAGCTTTGTGACTCAGCGCAAAAACACTTAGTATAAAATCTGCTTCTTGAGGCGTTGAGTAAGCCTTCTTCTCTCAATGCTATTGTCTCAGACAGCTAAACTGATAAGACATTGAGTAAACCTTCATCACTCAATGCATTTATACTTGACAGAACTCTTTTGATTGAAGGCGTTGAGTGAGCCTTCTACACTCAACGCTTCTGGTCTTGTACCTAATTTCTGAATGAAGGCGTTGAGTGAAGCTTTGTGACTCAACGCTTGTGGACTTTGTTGAATTATTGATAAGGCGTTGAGTGAGCCTTCTTCACTCAACACTTCTATACTTAGACAGATTTCCTTTTGAGTAGGATTGAGTGAACAACCTTCACTAAACGCTTCTGTACTTAATCAGATTTGAGTCCAGCAACACTGAGGCTCTGAATGCATGATCTTCAGTCAACACTTTTAGGCCTTCTAGCATTGAGTGAAGTGTACTCACTTAACGCTTCTGGACTTAGCCAGATTTCTGCTTTTCTAGCATCCTATCTTGAGTCCAATGTGGCATTCTGATCCTGACAACCTATCTAATCATGGAACAGTAGACAACCTGCATATATTGAACTTGAACATATATCAAATACAATCATGTGTATACTATTGACTTGTGAGCTTTCTTCAAATTTGAGATATTTTTGATCAATAGACCCAACAGTATATATATACATATATATATATACATATTTACACACACACACACACACACACACACACACACACACACACACACACACACACACACACACACACGCACACACACACACACGCACACACACACACATATATATATATATATATCCATGCATAAGTACAACATAATGCAAAAAATAACACTGATAAAACATGTAAATTCAGGGCCGATAGAGGTCCTGCCGGGTGCGGCGTCGGGCACCTTTGCATCGATCTGATTAGTGCTAGTCTCCACCACCGGTCCTTCCACTTTTGGGTGTGGTCGTACCGCACTACTCATGCCCCCAATGTATAACCTGGTGTACTCCTGTATGCAAGCGACATCCGACGATAACTGCAATCTGATCAACCAACGGGGCATAAAACATAGCTGTGCTCTCAGAGTGCACTTCTCCCTATTGCATAAAGTCGTCAACCCTCCCGTACTGGAACGAACGGTCTAAGGGCATGACCGACCCACCACTTTTCACCGCAAGTATTTTACAAATATTTCAATAAATTAAATAGCTGGAACATTTCGGGTCTGCGATGACTTGCCATACTCGACATGAAATAATTCGGATGGGCGACTATCCTACATGTAGTATGATCGTGTTGCTCTACTTTAGGCAAGGAGCGTAATGATTGTGGGAGCTCCTTATTTAGGATTAGATATGGAGGAATATCTCATATTCGAGTTAATCATAACTAATGTTCAACCAAAATAAATCGCATATCAAAGCAGAACTCGAAATAAGTTGCGGAAGTGAAAGCAATAGTAAATTGCAATAAATACGTGTCGTAATGAAATGTTGCTGTAAATAAAGTACAGACATTAAAATACTGAACTGAAATAAGAGTTGGACTAAAATAAAGTGTAGTACTGAGATGTTGAATAAATTGACAAAATAAGAAATTGTTCAGTTCTACAGTTTCATCTCCATTTAAGGAGGCAAGTTCAGTTTCATCTCCATTCAAGGAGAGAAGTTCAATTTCATCTTCATTCAAGGAAGCAAGTTCTTATCTTCTCTCTGATCATGGAGGCTTCTCCTTTCCAATGAGGAAAGTTTTATAATTTCGTGGCGGGTTCTTTGTATTTTACCATATTAGGGTTAGTCAACTTATTTGATTCCAATAATTATTTTAGTTACACCTCTTATGATGACTTATCAACTTGTGTTAGTGCATTAAGGCCTCATTATAAATCTAATCTTCTCGTTATAATCACCTGATTTGGTTGTTGAGATTTTAAATACTCGCAAGAGTTTTATCTCTGTCTTTTAATCTTGATTGCTTCCGTCACCGCGATTCAAGTTATTTATTTATGATCGATCCAAATATTCCTGATTTTCTACGTTTTTTAATCGATAGATGTTAAAAGCCATCGAAAAATTTCAAAACTCAAACCAGAGGTTGCAATTGCCCTAATATAATCCCCATAATTTTCTGGAATTAATTTGAACTTTATTCATTCTCAAATTTATTATTTGTCTCGCATATACCCTTATTAAATTTCAAAAAAATCTTAACCAAAAATTTCTAAATTTTTATTGAGGGTTTATATAATCATTGAGAGCCTTTCATGATTTTATCATATTTATTTCATAAATTTGAGTCTCTCTTTAATTTTTAAAAGAGAGATCTGGTCACTATTTAAAATCTAAAAAATATGCAAACATTTCAAAAATTCACCAAATATTTTCACAGTGTGAACACCAATCCCACAATCATTCATAAATTTTCTCAGAATTTTATAGCAAATATAAGGGCCTCTGATAATTTAAAAACAGAAAAATCTTTATTAAATTCTCAAAATATATCAAGGGTTGTATCATCCTCCATATGACATTATATAAAATTTCCAGCCATTTTAATCAGGTAGAATCCTCTTTGGCATTTTTATAATAAGAAGGGCTAATTTGATTAAATCCTTAAAAATAATCGGTAATCATCCAAAATTCCTCATTATTTATGGGGGGTGTATAATCGCTAAGGAAATGTTCCTAAATTTTTCCATAATTTTCTCATTAGTTTTGAAATCACAGATAATTCAAAAACAGATAAAACAGTCCTAATTCAATTACTAAAATATTAAACCTGTTGGAAAATTCTCAAAAAATTTGAGATAGACCTTTTCATTATGAACTATGAAGTTTGAAGTTTTTTAATTTGAGCCCTATATCAAAAAATCCATACCCCTCGGCCTTGATGATTTATACATAGCACAGATATTAAAGCATGATTTGCGGTTGAGATGGAGCCGCAGATTCCGCGTACTGGCCCCACAACGGATCTGAAGCCTATCTGCAGTGGAAAAAATCATTAGTTAGCAGTCTTTAAGGTAATCAAGGTCATCCGATCCCGATCACGGGATCAGACGGCATTTGTGCCTCCCCGCAAGCTTCGAGCTTGCAGGGCTTCTCCACTGTTGTCCGGTCTCTGTCGCGCCATCATCCCCGATCGACTTGTCGGGGTCCGACGCTTCCTTCGGCAGTGGTTAGACGGTCTAGCGCCACCGGTAGCCGCTGGAGTTGGCCATTACAGGAAGAACGCCTCGGGTGCCGCCAGAGCTCCATTTTCAGGCGGAACCACTGCCTCCCCCATATCCGGTGAGGGTTTGCCCACCCTCGTCCGGCAAGCTACATCCTCCCAGCGCCACCCTAGAGCGCTAGGGCTCATGTTGCTCGGCCATCACTCGAGCTTATAACATGACATGGCCGGTGGCGGCGACGCTCCGACAGCTGGATCCCACAAGCAACTCATCGACGAGCTAGGGAGGGAGGAGAGAAGGAGAATCCACCTGGTGGGGGTCTCTAGGAGCTTCCTAGGAGATTTGCCACTAGAAGGTGGAGGGTGGAGGATGGTGGGGGCTTAGGTAGGCTTTTTCGGGGAATTGGAGCTCCGGCAGGGGGTGGGTTCAGGTCGACTGAGAGGTGTAAAGCTATCTAGAGTGGATGAGGCCTATATATAGGCTAGGGAGGATCCCACTCCGCCTTACTCGTCGATATGGGACTAATATCCCCTTAGAGAGAATTGGCTTTGACCATCTCCAGCTGGATAGGGTAGGTGGCAGAGATCTATGATGGCAAGGACAGTAAGGTGTTGAGATTAGAGGGAGGCATGACCTTGGTGGCTTGATATTACGCTTTCGAGATAGTGAGGGAAAGAAGGTGGGTGCTTCTCCATGGACAATGGCCCATAGATCAAGTGGGGTTTTGTCAGGCCCATATAGGGCTGGGAGGTGGGGCCCAAGGATGTTTGGTGAGTGGCTTGTGTGAGAGTGGGGTTGAGCCTCTCAATTAAATCCAAAAAATGTAATTTGAAGGGTTTGACCAAAGTCAATCCTATGGTTGTTCTCCTATGTAGGTCATGATCAAAGTAGGTACAAGTCATCGAGGGACGAGTCAATGTTAGGGTATTGGAGAAATATTGGTATGTGCGTGCTTTTCGGTGCACCATAAAGCTTGTTTTGACCAAGTTAACTAAACAGCTTCAGAATTGAGCGCAACGAATTCTGATGCTCTCGTATTCACCGCACAAGTCCAATACAACTGATTGAGGTCAATTCCGAGTTTAGATGCTCATTATGCCAAAATGGTGTCGTGACATGCTACAATACTTAAAAAAGTAATATTCACTATATGACCCCGGATCGGAACGAAATGAGTTTTGTTGCACTCGTGTTGCATATACGTGTCCAATGCAACTAACAAAACTCAAATCATAGCAAGTATGCTCATTATACAAAATTAGTAGTGGCGGCACTACTCAAAATGGTTATATTCTCTACATGACCTCAAATCAGAACGAAACAAGTTTTATTGCACTCGTATTGACTATATTAGTTCAATGTAACTGATAGAACTAAATTCGGAACACGTAGACTCAATATACAAAATTGACGGCGACGTAACGCACTACTAAAAATGGTCATATTTTTCATATGACCTCAGATCGGAATGAAATGAGTTCTATTGCACTAGTATTGCTTATACGAGTTCAGTGCAATTGACAGAACTCAAATCGGAGTATCTATGCTTAATATACAAAATCAGCATCATTGTGACGCACTACTCAAAATAGTCATTCTCCATATGACCTCAGATCGGAATAAAATGTGTTATGTTGCACTTGTATTGACTATACGAGTCCAATGCAACTAACATAACTCAATTCAGAGCATGTATGCTCAATATACAAAATAGACGTCGTCGTGACACACTACTCAAAACGATCATATTCTTCATATGACCTCAGATTGGAATTAAACGAGTTTCGTTGCACTCTTATTGCCTATACGAGTCTAGTGCAACTGACAGAATTAAAATCGGAGTACATATGCTCAATAGACCAAATCGGTATCGTCGTAATGCACTACTCAAAATGGTCATATTCTCCATATGACCTTGGGTTGGAATGAATCGATTTATATTGCACTTGTATTGACTATACGAATTCAATGCAACAGACAAAACTCGATTCGTAGCACGTATACTCAATACATAGTTTAGGTCATCTCCTATCTTGTAGGGTACCATACAAGTGATCGGGTCACTTTTATTGGGTTAATTAGGGTTCTAGTGACCGAATAAAATTCAGGATGTTACAATCCATAAAAACTAAGAGAATTTTCCTCCCCGAAAATTGCTTAAAGTAGGGGGTTTTGAAGAGGTGACATGCCTGGGAAAAAGTTCCTTGTGTTTTTCTCGGACGAGAGTCTCTGGTTCTCACGTGTACTCGGAACGTCCACAATTCAACAATAGAGTTTTAACCATCATGATGGTCTTGTTTCGCTGATTTTTGACCTTGGAATCCATAATTCACACAAGTTCTAGCTGTATAGACTGTCAGATTGCACATGTGTCGGAGGTGTCTATAGATGTTGCGTTAGTTGCCGGAGTACATGTCGTAAAGAAGAGACGTGAAAGACGTCATGGGGATTTCCTCACTCCGGTGGTAAAGCTAGCTGATATGCAACTGGGCTAATTCATTCTATAATTTGATAAGGGCCCAAATAGTCAGGGTCCAACTTTTTCTTCTTCTTTATCTGGGAGGACCATGCATAGGCTTGATCTTCAAGAATACCATATCTACCATGCTAAACTCTACCGGCTGATGTCGAGCATCATAATATTTGGCTTGTCTGCTTTGTGCCTCCAACATCCGATCTCGGATCTATTTCATCATTGCGGTGGAATCATCAATGTACGTGACAACCAAGACTTCAGGGTCATCCCGAGCCCACAATAGAGATATCTGATAGCTTATCCCGTAAAAAGCTTCATACGGTGTCATCTTGATGATGGTTTGGAAGCTATTATTTTATGAGAATTCTACGACTGGTTGAAAATAACCTCAAGGCTCGTTATTCTCGACTATGCACTCTTGGGGCTGCGGTCCGGAATCGCCCCCGCGCTGCAGTGCTATGCGGTAATGGCTTAACTGGCTGCCCCGTGGATCCGCCCGAGGACCTTTGATATAAAGATTAGTGGCGCCGTCCTCCAACAGTCCGGGCTTTTGGTGCGAGTGGTTGCGCTAAGTCCTCTCAATTGGTATCAGAGGGGGTCGCGGGTTCGAAACCCCGGGGTCGTTTCTGGGGGGGGGATTTTTGGGGTTGCGCTAAGTCCTCTCAATTGGTATCAGAGGGAGGTTGCGGGTTCAAAACCCCGGGGTCGTTTCCGGGGGGGGGGGGGGTTATTAGGGCTGCGGTCCGGAATCGCCCCCGCGCTGCGGTGCTATGCGGTAATGGCTTAACTGGCTGCCCCGTGGATCCGCCCGAGGACCTTTGATATAAAGATTAGTGGCGCCGTCCTCCAACAGTCCGGGCTTTTGGTGCGAGTGGTTGCGTTAAGTCCTCTCATGCACAATCAAAGAAAGTCTTTCATGGTTTGATTTGTCCTTCCGATCTATCCATCGGTTACGATGTGATGAAGGCTAGCTTCGTGCCCAAATAAGCCTGCACACTTCTTCATTCCTTTGAAGTAAAACGTCCATCGCGATCAGAGACTATCATTTTGGGCAATCCATGGAATCATACCACTTGCTCTATAAAGATTCTAGCCAGAATGTCGACGCCATCACTTTGACAATTTGGTATAAATAAGGATACTTTTGTGAGGTGATCTACCATGACCCATATAGAGTCATTTCTCGCTCGTGATCGAGGTAGACCACGGACAAAATCCATTGAGATATCTTCGAATTTCCACTCTGATATTGGCAATGGTTGCAATAAACATTCTAGATTTCAGCACTCTACATTGACCATCTGATAGGTCTGAAAGTGCACTACATAATTTGTGACATCCTTCTTCATACTCGGCCAATACAAAGTACGACATAAATCAATATGCATTTTAACAACACCTGGATGAATAGAGTGTAACGTCCCAATTCGCGCTAGGCCCCTTGATTGCGTATTTGAGTCAAGGGGGCTGTGGTGAGCCCAATGGGGGTGTGGGTGAACAGGTGCGGACGTACGGGAAATGAGGAAAACAAGGCAAAACGGCATTTTTGGCTGACACGGGTATGGACACGGCCGTGTCCATACCCGTGTGCCTCATAAAAATAGGCTTACCAGTCAGAGAGGTACACGGGTATTGGGACACGGGCGTGTCCCTAGCCGTGTGCCTAGGACACGGGTCGGGACACGACCGTGTCCCTACCCGTGTGCCGCAACCCTGACCCGGCAGAAAGTGGTTCTGGGATGAACACGGCCCTAGACACGGCAGGCCACACGGCCGTGTCACCTGAACACGGGTAGGAATACGGCCGTGTGCCTACCCGTGTCTGCGATGTATAAAAAGGAAAAAGTTGGAAACCCTAGCATTCACTCCCCTTTCTTCTGCCCCGAAATTCCTGAGAGAGTTCTTGGCTGGAGGAGGAGGAAGAGCTTGCCAGAGCCATCTTTGGAGGAATCAAAACGCCGCCACCGTCAAGGGAAAAACAATGCCGCCGCGAAGGAGTGCGAGGCTCATGGCCGGCCATGTTGGTACCGCTGGACTTGAGGTGAGCTTCCTCCCCTCTCCCTTGGTGCTAGTTCTATAGTTATTTTAGGAGAGACATCGACTCCATAGAGTCTTGATGGTGAGGAGGAGAGTTCTTAGGATAAGCCATGCCTAGGTTTTAGGCTTAGTCTCCCTCAACCTTCTCATCATTCAAAGTGGAGATGAGAGGGGTTTTCGTTGGGGGTTTGGCTTTGAAAGGAGAAATAAGGTTGGGTGTGATTTCTGGAGAAGTTTATGCGAGGTCGTTGCAAGGAAGAAGATGAACGGATGCCGTTCATCTCGCCTTAAGATGCGTGCAGAAATCTGATTTCTGCACGCGGCGACCTTCGTGGCCAATTTCGGAGGTGTTCTGGCCAAATCTGGGTGATCGACTCAACACGAAAGTCGTAGCCCTTGAAATTACCTTTCCAACGAGGGGTTGCTCGTTTCCATGCGATACCTGTAGCCACGGGAAAGCTGGTTCGAGCCCGCTGCGTTCGGGAAAATTCCTGTACAGGAAACTGTTTCCTGTACGTATTCGAGTTGAATTTCTGGTATGTTGCGACCAGATCTGGGCGATCGACTCAACACGAAAGTCGTAGCCCTCGCGAATACCTTTCCAACGAGGGGTTGTGCATTGTGATCGGATTCCTGTAGCTCCGGGAATCCCAGTTTTAGTATTGGGCTATCCTATGTTAATGCACTTGTTAATTTATAATGTTAGCACTCTTGCAATGATTGTGATTTGCTCATTTGATATCTTGCTCCCATATATCTATAATGTTGTTGTTGCTATAATTTAGCATGGTTACTCATTTGGTTGTGTATTGAGGAATAACCATATAATGGTAGAGAAATGGATTGGATGGGAAGGTTAGATATTAGGAGTTGAGATTGGTATAGGATATATTTATACAATTTGGTGTTGAACATATCTATTATGCGTAGTGTTGAGGTGAATTCATTGATTAGGTGGGCGTGAATATGATGAACACTATGTGAAGAGTATTTTGTAACTGTAATCCGAGCCCAAGGGGTTTATTAACAACCGATGCCTAGAGTTGAAGTCTCCCTACGGGTAGCATCGAGTGAGTTGTTTTGGGGCATGTGATGTGCGACGATTCATCGTGTCGCGATGTTGGGAGAATGATTGTGGCAGGTCTACGGGTTCGCCAGTCGTCACACCGGTGGGAGCCAATGGGTAGACCTTGGGCGGTAGGGTTAGATACTTGGTGTCCATAACCCGAGATCTCCTCCGTGCCATGAGAACGGTTGGGCTTGCACCTCGTGCGTTTCCGAGGTTCCATCCGGTTCGAAATCAAAGGCCAGGTTGGGCTGTGTTCTTGGTGCACATTTACCCAAGACCCCTTCTGAGCCGTAGTACGCATGTGAGCTCCGCTGTTGTGTTCTTAGCGTTGAGGCGTACGGGGCCTAGGATAGGTAGTGTGATACCACCTAGTAGTGGAGACGCCCGCTCCACTGTCGCCGTCTGGCCACGACGGACAACGCCTGAGAGGTTAGCTACCTGCTCGAAAAGTGGGAACTTCTAGTCTGTGTCGACATAGCAACTTGCATGTGCGTGCGCATGATTCGGTCATACCATAACATTCATAACATGTCATTCATTGCATACACAAGATCCTCCTCGTATAAGTTTGTATGGGCACTCTTATACGATGAGTTACTATACTGTTAAGCCGATCCTTAACTTATAAGTTTGTATGGGCACTCTTATAAGTTAAGTTACTATTCTGATTAATTATACCTGCTGTCATTTATATATTATTGATACTCGTAGAACTGCTAGTTGTGTAGCGTAGTTTATACTTCACCATACTTACTGTCACCTGCTTGTTTACATGCTTATGTATATATATTGTACCTGTGTTCCTTTCTCCGCCCGGTGCCGAGGAGTCGCCGGGGGAGCGTATGTGAAGCCACTTAGTCTTATGACTAACGGTTGCTACGTCTTCCTTTTTAGGAGGAAACCCCGCAGGTAGAGCGGCAACGGACTATGCAGCAGGACAGCCAGGCCCGGATGATAGGACCTGAGGTGGTGGTGCCATCGGCACCGTCAGTGACAGTAGTGAGTGTTTTCATGTAGCCGTTTGGCAAAACATTTCTAGACTCTTGTTTATTTGTACAAGCCTGTTGTGCTTGTTATCTTCCGCTACTTTTGGACTTTAACTTAGCTGTGAACTGAACTGCTTTTAGCTTTACTTTTCTGTTACGGTTGGGTTGGCATAATTGTTGTGATATGGATTGTAGCCGGCGGAATAGGCGTCTTGTGGTAAAGGCTAACCCGTGTGTTAGTGCTACCGCAAGGTGGCTATTTCGGGCATAAGACTCCCCTCGTGCCGTGTGTTGTGTTCCGGGAGGGGGGTCTTACAAATGGTATCAGACTAAGCCGATCTTCACCTACAGCAGTCAGGTAACAATGGGCCACTGCCGTTCGATTAGTCGGTTTGGGGACAAACCGACTTAGCGGAAGCAGTGGTGTGTCCATATGTAATTCACACTAAGTTGTCCAACTTTGACATTAGTTTTAGCCAACCTGACCCTAGTTTGTACCTTGCGTATAGGTCCCAACGTAGGTGGAGCCGGTTGGGGGCACTCCTACCCCTTCCGTCCCTTCACAATTCCAGCAGTCGGAATTGGGACAAACGCTGTCAGCCATATTGGATGCATTTAAAGCCCAGCAAGCTCCGGTGCAACAACAGGCGCCAGGCTCCAACTGGGTGAGCACCTTCCGTGCCCTGTCCCCTCCTGCCTATCTTGGGACAGAATCGCCGGTGCGCACCGAGGAATGGCTTGATACCGTGCAGGAATTGATGGCTGACATAAGATGTCCGAACAACATGGCGGTGACATTGGTAGTGACGCTGCTAGAGCTACACGCCAAAAGGTGGTGGAAGTCCCTCATGGGCTCCACCTTCCAAGGGCGGTTGTACACGGACATCAGTTGGAACGAGTTCACCGAGGCTTTTCTGGATCACTTCATTCCTTCTTCTGCTCGGGATGAACTTGAAGAAAGATTTCTGCAGCTGAAGCAGGGATCGAAATCGGTAACGGAGTACCAGAGGGAGTTCCAACACCTCGCTAGGTTTGCTGATTCCTATGATTTGGACGATAGAGGCTATGCGAAGCGCTTCTACAAAGGGTTAAGGGACCCCCTGAGGCAGGCCCTTTTGTTTATAGCCGATGGAAGCCTGGCAGAAATCATTGACATGGCAAAGAGACTGGAGGCGGACCACATGGGATGTGGCAAGAGACCTGCGGAAGGAGTAATTGAAGTCGGCCCTAGTATTAGAAGGCGGAATGATCATGGCAGAGGAAGGGGAAACCACAGAGGCGGTCGGTGGGTCAACCGGAACTATCGGGTGGAGTACCCAATTCCGCAACCACTACCTTTACCACCACCACCGCAGCAGCAATATTATCAACAACCTGGGGGCCGACGTGAGATGATATGTTTTGAGTGCAACCAACCGGGGCATGCCCGACGAGTTTGCCCGCGACTGATCGGGGGTGCCCCTATTGCTCCCCCTCCAGTAGCTCCACGGGGACGAGGGCACATGCGTGGCCGAGGAAGAGGACCACCAGGGAGAAATCAAGGACATGCACGGGAGCATGTATTCGCATTGGATATGACTCAGGAGAGAAATCCGCAGGAAGTCATCACCGGTACGTGCAAAATTTATTAATATTATATGACTTGTTGGATTTACAATACAAATGATAAGCGCAATTTTGAATAGTGATTACCTTTTTGGAACTTAGGCACTGTCATGGTTAGCGGGAGACCCGCCTATACGTTATTTGACACGGGTGCGTCTCACTCGTTCATCTCGGAGGACTTCGTGAAGGACTTGGAGGGAGTGCAACACTTCACGGGCACTACTCAAAGGGTGCGCCTTCCGGACGGCTCTGAGATGACGTCGTCAGCAAGTTGCGACTTCGACACCCTTATTGGAGGAAAGTTCTTTGAAACTCCGGCGACAGTGTTAAGAATCCCGGAGTTCGATCTCATCCTGGGCATGAGGTGGTTGGACTGGCACCACGCCAGGATCAATTGTGCGGAGAAGCAAGTTATGTTGAGGCATGGAGACTCGGAAGTCATCTTCCAAGGTATTAAATTCGCACCCCGTAAATTATTGTCTTCAATCCAAGTTATGAAATCTCATATGGAAGGGGACGAGGTCTATGTAATTTGCTTCGAGTTAAAGAAATTGACACTAGAAGTCAAGGATGTGCGGGTGGTGCGAGAATTTCCCGAGATATTCCCCGAGAAATTGCCGGGACTACCCCCGCATAGGGAAGTGGACTTCCAAATCAAGCTAATTCCGGGTGCCAAGCCCGTCTCGCGAGCTCCATACCGAATGGCTCCGAAGGAACTTGCAGAGTTTAGAGTCCAGCTTCAGGAATTGGTGGAAGCAGGGTTCGTTCGCCCAAGCTCGTCGCCTTGGGGAGCGCCCGTTTTGTTCGTCAAAAAGAAGGATGGCACCTTGCGGTTATGTATTGATTATCGGGAGTTGAACCGGTTAACGGTGCGGAACACCTACCCCCTACCGCGCATTGATGAATTATTTGATCAATTGGTGGGATCGTATTGGTTCTCCAAGTTAGATCTGCGTTCGGGATATTATCAGCTGAGGATACAAGAAGATGACATTCAGAAGACGGCGTTCAGTTCGAGATATGGTTTGTATGAATTCACCGTGATGCCGTTTGGGCTCACAAACGCCCCTTCCGCCTTTATGAGCTTGATGAACAAGGTGTTCAGCCCTTATTTGGACGTCTTTGTCATCGTGTTCATCGATGATATCCTAGTCTACTCCAAGACTGAAGCAGAACACGCCGAACATCTAACTTTAGTGCTGAGGAAACTAAAGGAGCACACTTTGTTTGCCAAGTTCAGCAAATGTGAGTTTTGGCTTCGAGAGGTCGCGTTCTTGGGCCATGTGATTAGTGGGGCGGGGCTAGCAGTAGATCCGGCCAAGGTGCGGGCCGTGAAGGAGTGGTCGCCATTGAAGTCAGCGGCCGACATACGAAGCTTTCTTGGACTTGCCGGGTACTATCGCAAGTTCGTGAAAGGCTTCTCGAAGATCGCCCTTTCCCTTACTACGCTGACCAAGAAGGGTGTGCCGTTTGAATGGACACCCCAGTGCGAAGCTGCATTCCAAGAATTGAAGGACAGATTGACGACTGCACCCATCCTAGCTCTTCCATCTGGGAAGGAGGGCTTTCAAGTTTACACGGATGCGTCGTATCAAGGGATGGGAGCTGTGTTGATGCAGAATGGGCATGTGATCGCTTATGCTTCAAGACAGTTGAAGAAGCATGAAGCCAGCTACCCGGTGCATGATCTAGAGTTGGGAGCGGTGGTATTCGCCTTGAAGATGTGGAGGCATTATTTATATGGCGTCCACTGCGAGATCTACTCTGATCACAAAAATCTGAAGTACGTTCACACCCAAAAGGAGTTAAACTTGAGACAGCGGCGGTGGTTGGAGTTCTTGTGCGACTATGAATTCACCTTGAACTACCACCCCGGGAAGGTTAATTCCGTAGCTGATGCCTTGAGCCGAAAGGCACCGGGAACGAGCACGGAATCCCGCTTGATGAGGATGGAGCTAATCCGGACACTGCAAGAGATGGAAATCACTTTGGTCTTTAAGAATCAACCGGAAGAGTATACAGAATATTTGGCCGCGATGAGTATAGTTTGCAACATACGAGACCGGATCCGTACGGAACAAAAGAAGGATGCGGCTTTAACCCCGGCTTTCAAGTCAATGGAGGATGGGACTACAGAAGAATACTCCCTAAAAGACGGCCTCGTCCATTTTCGTGGCCGGCTTTACATCCCCGAAGGTGACAACATTCGGGAGGATATTCTAAAGGAGGCCCATTGCTCCAAGTACTCGGTGCACCCGGGGATCGCGAAGATGTACACCGATTTGAGAAAGACAATGTGTTGGCCGGGCATGAAGAGGGATGTCAAGTACTTTGTTACTCATTGTGTGGCCTGCCAAATGGTGAAGGCGGAGTGTAGAAGCCCCGGTGGAATGCTACAGTCGTTGCCCATCCCCGAATGGAAATTTGAGGACATCTCCATGGACTTCGTCCACGGGTTACCTCGCTCGCGCACGGGGAATGATTCTGTGTGGGTGATAGTTGACCGGTTGACCAAGGTAGCCCGATTTATCCCAATGAAGAAGGAGGCGCAGGTGGGCGTCTTAGTGCGTCTCTTTGTGGAACAATTTGTGCGGTACCATGGTGTGCCGAAGACGATCGTCTCCGACCGGGATGGTCGGTTTACTTCAAGAGAATGGAGGGCTGTACAGGCTTATTTGGGCTCGCGCCTCGCCTTTAGCACAGCCTTTCACCCACAAACGGACGGGCAATCTGAACGAACCATCCGAACATTGGAGGACCTATTGAGGTTGTGTGTGCTAGATAAAGGAGAACCATGGGAGAGGCTCTTACCTCTCGTGGAGTTCTCTTATAATAACAGTCATCAAGCCAGTATTGGAATGGCACCTCATGAAGCTTTGTATGGAAGGAGGTGTAGAACACCCTTGTCCTGGGTGCAAGACGAAGATCCGAAGACATTGGGAAATGAGTATATTGATGACACGGACGCGGTGGTCAGGTTGATCCGGGATCGAATGCTAGAGGCACAAAGCCGACAGGCGAAATATTACAACGCAAGGCACCGTATGGTGGAGTTTCAAGTGGGTGATAAGGTATTCCTGAAGATTCGACCGATGCACGGAGTGTCGCGGGTACGTGGAGTCAAGAAGCTCAGCCCAAGGTATGTTGGGCCCTATGTCGTAGTGGAAAGGATTGGCCCTCTGGCCTATCGATTGGAGTTACCACCGGAGCTGGAGAACCTTCACGACGTGTTCCATGTATCGTCGCTTCGGAAGGCTTTGCTGCGGCCTGAACAGCATATCCCCACGACGGATGGTGCCGTGGCATCTGATAGGTCTGTGCGACTGGAGCCGGTGCGGATCGTTGATAACGAGACAAGAACCTTGCGCCGCAAAAGTGTTCCCTTGGTGAAAGTGCTATGGTCTAATCATGGGAAGGAGGAGTTCACATGGGAGCCAAGGGATTTGATGCAAGGGCGCTACCCGGAATTATTTACTCCAGGTAAAAATTTTTATTTGAAAGCATAGTTCCCTTTTATGTGTTTCACCCCCATAGCCTTACCCTGATTTCGGGGACGAAATCTTTTATTTTGTTTATAGGATTTGTAACGTCCCAATTCGCGCTAGGCCCCTTGATTGCGTATTTGAGTCAAGGGGGCTGTGGTGAGCCCAATGGGGGTGTGGGTGAACAGGTGCGGACGTACGGGAAATGAGGAAAACAAGGCAAAACGGCATTTTTGGCTGACACGGGTATGGACACGGCCGTGTCCATACCCGTGTGCCTCATAAAAATAGGCTTACCAGTCAGAGAGGTACACGGGTATTGGGACACGGGCGTGTCCCTAGCCGTGTGCCTAGGACACGGGTCGGGACACGGCCGTGTCCCTACCCGTGTGCCGCAACCCTGACCCGGCAGAAAGTGGTTCTGGGATGAACACGGCCCTAGACACGGCAGGCCACACGGCCGTGTCACCTGAACACGGGTAGGAACACGGCCGTGTGCCTACCCGTGTCTGCGATGTATAAAAAGAAAAAAGTTGGAAACCCTAGCATTCACTCCCCTTTCTTCTGCCCCGAAATTCCTGAGAGAGTTCTTGGCTGGAGGAGGAGGAAGAGCTTGCCGGAGCCATCTTTGGAGGAATCAAAACGCCGCCACCGTCAAGGGAAAAACAATGCCGCCGCGAAGGAGTGCGAGGCTCATGGCCGGCCATGGTGGTACCGCTGGACTTGAGGTGAGCTTCCTCCCCTCTCCCTTGGTGCTAGATCTATAGTTATTTTAGGAGAGACATCGACTCCATAGAGTCTTGATGGTGAGGAGGAGAGTTCTTAGGATAAGCCATGCCTAGGTTTTAGGCTTAGTCTCCCTCAACCTTCTCATCATTCAAAGTGGAGATGAGAGGGGTTTTCGTTGGGGGTTTGGCTTTGAAAGGAGAAATAAGGTTGGGTGTGATTTCTGGAGAAGTTTATGCGAGGTCGTTGCAAGGAAGAAGATGAACGGATGCCGTTCATCTCGCCTTAAGATGCGTGCAGAAATCTGATTTCTGCACGCGGCGACCTTCGTGGCCAATTTCGGAGGTGTTCTGGCCAAATCTGGATGATCGACTCAACACGAAAGTCGTAGCCCTTGAAATTACCTTTCCAACGAGGGGTTGCTCGTTTCCATGCGATACCTGTAGCCACGGGAAAGCTGGTTCGAGCCCGCTGCGTTCGGGAAAATTCCTGTACAGGAAACTGTTTCCTGTACGTATTCGAGTTGAATTTCTGGTATGTTGCGACCAGATCTGGGCGATCGACTCAACATGAAAGTCGTAGCCCTCGCGAATACCTTTCCAACGAGGGGTTGTGCATTGTGATCGGATTCCTGTAGCTCCGGGAATCCCAGTTTTAGTATTGGGCTATCCTATGTTAATGCACTTGTTAATTTATAATGTTAGCACTCTTGCAATGATTGTGATTTGCTCATTTGATATCTTGCTCCCATATATCTATAATGTTGTTGTTGCTATAATTTAGCATGGTTACTCATTTGGTTGTGTATTGGGGAATAACCATATAATGGTAGAGAAATGGATTGGATGGGAAGGTTAGATATTAGGAGTTGAGATTGGTATAGGATATATTTATACAATTTGGTGTTGAACATATCTATTATGCGTAGTGTTGAGGTGAATTCATTGATTAGGTGGGCGTGAATATGATGAACACTATGTGAAGAGTATTTTGTAACTGTAATCCGAGCCCAAGGGGTTTATTAACAACCGATGCTTAGAGTTGAAGTCTCCCTACGGGTAGCATCGAGTGAGTTGTTTTGGGGCATGTGATGTGCGACGATTCATCGTGTCGCGATGTTGGGAGAATGATTGTGGCAGGTCTACGGGTTCGCCAGTCGTCACACCGGTGGGAGCCAATGGGTAGACCTTGGGCGGTAGGGTTAGATACTTGGTGTCCATAACCCGAGATCTCCTCCGTGCCATGAGAACGGTTGGGCTTGTACCTCGTGCGTTTCCGAGGTTCCATCCGGTTCGAAATCAAAGGCCAGGTTGGGCTGTGTTCTTGGTGCACATTTACCCAAGACCCCTTCTGAGCCGTAGTACGCATGTGAGCTCCGCTGTTGTGTTCTTAGCGTTGAGGCGTACGGGGGCCTAGGATAGGTAGTGTGATACCACCTAGTAGTGGAGACGCCCGCTCCACTGTCGCCGTCTGGCCACGACGGACGACGCCTGAGAGGTTAGCTACCTGCTCGAAAAGTGGGAACTTCTAGTCTGTGTCGACATAGCAACTTGCATGTGCGTGCGCATGATTCGGTCATACCATAACATTCATAACATGTCATTCATTGCATACACAAGATCCTCCTCGTATAAGTTTGTATGGGCACTCTTATACGATGAGTTACTATACTGTTAAGCCGATCCTTAACTTATAAGTTTGTATGGGCACTCTTATAAGTTAAGTTACTATTCTGATTAATTATACCTGCTGTCATTTATATATTATTGATACTCGTAGAACTGCTAGTTGTGTAGCGTAGTTTATACTTCACCATACTTACTGTCACCTGCTTGTTTACTTGCTTATGTATATATATTGTACCTGTGTTCCTTTCTCCGCCCGGTGCCGAGGAGTCGCCGGGGGAGCGGATGTGAAGCCACTTAGTCTTATGACTAACGGTTGCTACGTCTTCCTTTTTAGGAGGAAACCCCGCAGGTAGAGCGGCAACGGACTATGCAGCAGGACAGCCAGGCCCGGATGATAGGACCTGAGGTGGTGGTGCCATCGGCACCGTCAGTGACAGTAGTGAGTGTTTTCATGTAGCCGTTTGGCAAAACATTTCTAGACTCTTGTTTATTTGTACAAGCCTGTTGTGCTTGTTATCTTCCGCTACTTTTGGACTTTAACTTAGCTGTGAACTGAACTGCTTTTAGCTTTACTTTTTTGTTACAGTTGGGTTGGCATAATTGTTGTGATATGGATTGTAGCCGGCGGAATAGGCGTCTTGTGGTAAAGGCTAACCCGTGTGTTAGTGCTACCGCAAGGCGGCTATTTCGGGCATAAGACTCCCCTCGTGCCGTGTGTTGTGTTCCGGGAGGGGGGTCTTACATAGAGTACTTAGATTTGTGTGCTTCTCAAAGAATCTTCTCTCGAATTCCCTCGGTGGAGGGGGTAAATATATTGTGCCTGAATTGCAGGATGCCATCATACAAGTTGTAATCATCCAGCATACCTTCTCATAGTGTTTGGATGATCGAAGCCGCTTCTAGATTGTTCTTTTGGGCTTCGCGGATACGATCTCGGATGTCACACTGGTTCTCCATCCAATACAACTAGGTTGGTACTCTATTGGATATCTTCAAGTGATATGGTTAATATCCAGATCTACTAAGGATCACATCAACTCCTCTAGTATCGCTTCCATCCAACTTCCATCCATTGCAGGTTGACACCTAAAAGCATCAACAACCTTGTTGACCTTGCCATGGTGGTATTGAAGAGAAAAGTCATAGTCACAGAGAAATTTCAGCCACCAACATTGGCGAAGGTTCAACACTTTCTGGGTGAAGATATATTTGAGACTTTTATGATCAGAAAATATTTCGCACTTAACTCCACATAGATAATGTCTCCAGATCTTGAGGGAGAAGGCTACCGCTATCAATTCCAAGTCATAGGTTGGGTAGATAAGTTCATGCAGCTTCAATTATCGAGACACATATGCTATTACTTTGTCGTGTTGTATCAACACGGCTCCTAATCCCTTCAAGGATGTGTCGGTGTAGATTTGTAACCCTTCAAATCTGGACAAAATTATAAGAATTGGGGCAGAGGTCAAGCAGTTCTTCAGCTCAATAAATGTTTCCTTGCATTTGGGAGTCCAACGAAACATGGATTCCTTTCTGGTGAGGGCGGTGAGGGGCAGAGCAATTTTTGAGAATCCCTCCACAAGCTTTTGATAGTATCTTGTGAGTCCACGGAAGCTTCTGATGTCTGCTGCCGAATTGAGTGGCGCCCAATTCCGTACAGCCTGTACCTTTGTCCGTTCCATGACTACCACATTCTTGTTAATGTTGTGCCCTAAAAATCCAACTTCCTCGAGCCAAAACTCGCACTTGCTGAATTTGGCAAAGAGGGAGTGGTCATGCAACTTGATCAACACCATTTGGAGATGTCTCGCATGGTCCACCTTGGTCTTGGAGTAGATGAGAATATCATCTATGAAGACGATTACAAAGTGATCTATGTAGGGTTTGAACACCCTATTAATCAGTGCCATTAAGGCATATGGTTCATTAGTTAGTCTGAAAGGCATCACCATGAACTCGTATTGGCCGTATAGGGAGCTGAAGGCAGTTTTGGGTATATCCTCTTCCCGTATCCAAAGTTGGTAATGTCCTGACCTTAGGTCCATCTTAGAGAAGACGGATGCACCTTGCAGTTGGTCAAACAGCTCATCAATTCTTGGAAGGGGATGGGTATTCCGCACAGTGAGTAGGTTGAGCTCCCTATAGTCATTGCACAAACGTAGTGACCCATCCTTCTTCTTGACAAATAACATCGGGGATCCCCACGGTGATGAACTTAGGAGGAAAAATCCTACATCGATCAGCACTTAAAGTTGTATCCGGAAATCAGTTAATTCCTTCAGAGCCATCTAATAAGGTGCTCGGGACACTGGCCAAGTTCCAAGCACAAGCTCGATTTGGAAGTCCACCTCCTGTTGCGGAGGAATCCCGTGGAGGGACTTAGGGAAATATAAGGGAAGTCCCAAATGACCGACACTTTAGCAAGTACCTGGGTCCTATCTTCCAATTCAAAGTAAACCAGGAATACCCTGTCCCTTTGCCTGACTGACTTAGCAGTTCGTGTAGTAGTTAATATTATACATAAGACAGAGGTATTACCTTTCAGGACGATGGACTGTCCATCCGAGTTCTAGAGGTTGATTTCCCTGGTCAAGTAATTGATTTTTGCCTTATGCTCAACTAGCCAGTCCATCCCTAGGATGATGTCGAACCTGGTTATTGCCAATATAGTTATATAGATTTTGAATTCCATGTTTCCCAATAGAGCATGGAATGATCACTTCTTCGTTGTGGTCATATCTGATTCGTCTAGAAGTCGTATACGTATCGACATCCCGATTGATCAGATGACGTTTGTCTTGGACGAGATGAATTCTCGAGATATAAAGGAGTGTGTATCTACGGTATCGAATAATGTTTTTGTAGGGTGTCCTACCAAAACTAAACCTGGAATTATTCATATAATATAAACATATAGATTTACAATAATATACGTATTCATACCAGATGGTATCATAATAACATATCAAGGATTCCTTAGGTATATACTAATAACCACTTCGAGTGCGGGTACGTGTTATAGATCTAAAGTTATTACTCTAATTGTATTGCTTTGTTTTCCATAGGCTGGTATCTCCTGAATGGTCGGCCTCTGCGGCCTCCTCGGCCTCATCATCTATTTGCAACTCCCTAAACATCTCCTAGACTAGGTCTCCTTGCAACCTATGGGCAAAATGCTTGAATGTGTTTAGCCTGCTGGTATAGGAAGAAGTTCCTTACAAATGGAACATCTCGACGTGTTACCAATGCTTACTGGGGTGCTAGTCATGGTGTTGGCTGAGGTATTAGTCATGGTGCTAGCTGAGGTATTGGTCGGAGTGGGGTGCCATACAAGGTTGTATTGCTCGACGGTATGGCCCGTGGCGGCGATGCTGCCTCCCATCCTTGAACTGTCATTGTTGGGAAAACCCCTTATGATTTAACTTAACAAATTAGCTTATACGGTGAATTTACATCCTGGGTTTATTACACATTGTTTTGACTTCTAGTCAATGTGACATCGACTTCCAGTTGGCATTGCGTTGACTTCATATTGATACATATTGACTTTTTTTATTTTCTTAATCTAATCAATGTGCCTACCTCATGTCTTTGAGTCAACTGACTTCCTTGGACATCTTTGAACATATTACCCTCACTATATAAGAACAGAAGTTAAGTTGACACCACTCTAAGGTAGAAGGCGATGTATGCGTCGATATAATATCGATGCAATCTCGAATATATATAGTTTAGTCAATAGAGCTTCATTTTAAAGACAGATCTCGACGCTCCTTCTATTAGAAGTCGACGTAGCGTCGAATAAATACCCATAATGAAAATAATAGAAGACATGTTTTGAATTATTTAGATGATAAACATGGGATTCTTTTGAATCTTTAGAGCTGTTAGAAGAAGAGCTTAAGGAAAAAATTCTCCTTCAATTTTAGAAGATCTTATACGAAAAAAATTTGAAGAGTGAGTCGGGATTGGTTAAAGCAGAATTGGAAGAATATAATTATGTTCCTTCTGAAGTTATTTTCAATGAAGAGAGTAAATTGAATTTGCCCAAGGATTTGATATACACAGAATCCAGAGGATATAACTGACAGATACACAATACAGAATATACAGAGCCAGTTATATAGAAGTCAACATCAACTTTCTTCTCCTTCTTCTTTCTCTTCTCTATTGCTACTAAAACATATTCTGAAAGGATAATAAAAAAAGACTTTGGATCTAAAAAGCATATAATCCTTACAACTTCTGCTAGGAAGGATTTATCAAATACTGAAGATCCAATATGCTTAGTACCTACAATCCTCAAAAAATTTTTGAGTGATGACTCATCTTAGAAGACTTCTTCTCACTTCTTAATCTTCTTCTTGTACTTTGAGTAAATAGTTTTTAGAATTCCTCTTCTAAGGATTCAGTCACTGGTTCTAAGAGTCTCCTTATCAAAAGACTCGGTGCTTGGTTCAAGATCTCCTCACCAAATGATTTAGTCTTGGTTCAAGATCTTATCAAAAGATCTAGTTGTTGGTTCTTAGACTCGGGCATTGGGATAGTATATTACTAGCAAGGTGGTAGAAGAGTGGATGTACCCAGATTTTGGAGAACTACTATAGTTTTGGTGTCTTCTGTATTTTACTTTTTAATGTTGTTTGATGTGCTGTGTTTTAGTTTTTTTTGCATTTACTCTTTAGTTATCTTTTTGTGGATGCAAACTCTATGATAGGTTAATTTCAGTAACTTATTTAAAATAAATATTTTAAATCTCTATTCACCCCACCCCCTCTAGAGAATTCTTAGAGGATTTACTCAAATATTCACACTTTTAATTAGTATCAGATCCAGATTGTTCAAATTAAGTTTAACATCCTGATCAAAAGATTTTAATAATTGAAAAGATCACATGGTGTTATAAAAATATATTTTCAAAATTTCATCAAATAATTTTAAAGGATTTGCATTTACAAGGCCTCTAGTTGTAACCTAGAGATGTTTACACTCTAGAAGGCCAAAATATAACTGTATATGAATTCTATTGATAAAGGTATTTTTACTTTTATTCTTACATGAACACCAAGGCCATACAAGAAGGATGTTAGTGGGAGTACTATAACAAGACTTGTTCCTAGGTCTTAATGGATAGAAGAATAAAAGAGAGTGAAATATTGAGATGCCAAAGCAATGAAATTCCTAGTGTCTATCATGTTTGGCAAAATCTTCCAAAAAGTGGCTGAGTGCCAGTCAGCTAAAGAGATCTTGTAGTCCTTATCTAGGATTGTTGATGACAACTTTAATGAAAGAAAGGACAAGATGTCCCTTATCATATCCCAATATGAGAACTTTTAGAAGAACACTGAGGAAAGTATTGTTGAAATGTAGAGAGATTCAACATCATTGTGAATGAGCTCAAGGGACTTGATATGGAAATCTCACTAAAAATATCAATGACAAGCTTCTTGTGTGCTTCTCAAGTACATGAGACTCAAGGATCTGGTCCATCAGAGAGTCCAGATGCCATAGGGAAATCACAATCGATGTCATGTTAGGCAAACTCAGGTCATATGAACTTCTCTTTAAGAGTATGGCTGAGTCTGAAGTGAAGACCAAAATCTATACCCATAGAGATAAGCATATTGCTTTGAAAGTAATTGATGGAGAGTTTTCAACTTCTGAATAGGAGATGTTTAATCTCTTGGCTAGAAGGTGTATCAAGATTGAAGATTGCAAAAGAAGGTAAAGGAGCTCCAGTAAGCAAAAGTTTGTCAAGACTCCCAACCAAGAGGCCATCTACTTTGCCTACAAAAAGCGAAATCACATTGCTCCAAACCATCCTAAAGATAAATAGGACAAAACTAGCAAGGAGCACAAGTTTTCCTTCATAAAGAAAGACAAGAAGAAAGGGAAAGGTTTCATTGTAGAAACTTGGAGTGACTCAGACTCAGAGCCAAACTCCTCATCTGAGAGTGAAGATGAAGTTGTTGTTGAAGAAACATGTCTAATGGCTTTGGAGGTCATCTCTGAAATGAAGAATATCAGGTATTATGCTTTGATGATAATGATTTTTCTTCAAATGATTTTAAAGAATGTTTCAAAAAAAATTATGAAGATCAATTATAAGCTGAAAAATAAATATAATCACTCAAAAAAGAATTAGAAGAGTCAAGGAATGAAAAATAATATTATGTAAATTATGAACTAAATTTTTTTTGTAAAGATCAATTAGAAGTTGAAAATCAATAAAATGACTCAGAAAAGAATTAGAAGCGTTAAGAAATGAAAATTAATATTATGAAAATCTTGAACTTCGAGGTGAACTAGGAAGATTAGAAAAACAAATTATTGTACTAGGTGAACAAAATAAACTTTGAAAAATGAGCTAGTAAAGGCAAAAACCTTTAAGGACATTTTAATGGAAGAAGACAGAAGAACAAGGACATAACTGAGAATCTCAGTATGAGGTTCATTCACCTGAGATTAGGAGCTTAGCCTACAAGCTCAGAAAAAGCTGCCAACACACCTGCTCAAAAGAATCTTGTAGCATTTATCAAAGCTAAGGATAATCAACTCAACATAATCCCAAATGATGATTCAAATAAAGTCACTATATTCAATATGACTAGCTCACCTAATAATAAGGGTATTCTAGGAAAGAAACCTATAGAAAATAATGTCTCAAAATATATAATTTTTGTATACTGGGAATATGCGCTGAATTCATCTCGTCGTAACTCTGCAGATGTGTCGAGTCCTACTCAATGCATGCATGGATCTACATCGACCTCATATCGATGCAAACTCAACTCACATATGTGTCAACTCCATATCGATGCAACTAGAAAGTTGCATTGAATTCTAGTCAAAGTAACTTCCCAGTAAATAATTTTAAAAGGTTTAATACTACCGTGTTTTCAAATTCACATTCATTTAAACAAAAATAAAATAATTGTTTGAGATATTTACATGATGCTAGAAGTTGTTGGTTTAAAAGACCAACACTCTTTCATCCAAAAGGGTATCATGAAAGACTATATTACATGTTCATCACATTGTACAATGGTAGAAGAAGTAATGGACCAAAGGTAACCTGGGTCCCAATTATTGTTTAATTGCTTATGTTGGTGAGGGACTCCTTCTACAAACCAGTGGTGGTATTTAGATAGTGGATGCTCTAGGCATATGACGATACATAAGAATTGCTGGAACACTATAAGGGCAAGGATGACCATATGGTAATTCTTAGTGACTCTAATTGTGATCAAACCAAAGTCTATGGTTTGATCAAAATTAGATACATCTCATTTTCTAAGGTAGCCTATGCTAAAGGGCTTTAACATAATCTTATTAATATTAGCCATCTTTGTGATGGTGAATACAAAGTGATATTCACTCACAACCTATGCCAAATAGTCAGTGCTAAAACAAATACAATAGTGTTATCTGGTTTTAGAAAAGGAAATGTATATGTGGTTGACTTTAGATAAAATGCAAAAGAATTTTGTCTATTCAATTCAAATATGAGCTTAAATGAGCTTTGATATAGGAGACTAGCTTGGTCATCTAAACCATAGGACCATGGCCAAGATTATGAAGAATAATTTGGTTTGGAGCTTACCAAAAGGTAAGGAAATTGAATCCATATAGAGCTTGCTAGTTAGGTAAGAAAACTAAATTATCATTCAAACCAATTGATAAGAATGATTCCCCAGAATTCTACATTTACTACATATGGACCCGTTTGATCAAATTTCCACTCAAAGCTTAGGAGGAAAGTCTTATACTTTGGTAATTGTGGATGAATTTTCTAGATTGAGCTGGTTGTTCTTTTTGAGAGCTAAGTCTGGCACTTTTTGGATCCTATTAAGATTCATTAAACAGATTTATTCTGAATTCAACACACAAATGTCTATCATCAAAAGTGATTAGGACATAGTGTTTAAAAAGTAGTTAATCTGTAAATTTTTTGAGAATGGAGGAATTAGAGAGATCTTTTCATCTGTTAGAATTCCATAATAAAATGTGGTAGCTGAAAGAAAAAAACTAGAACTGTAATTGAATCTGGAAGGACATTATTGGTTGAGTCAAACTTGCCTAAGTCCTTCTGGGCTGAAGCAATTAATACTCCCAACTATATTCTGATAATAGTCTTATCCATAATACTAAGTTGAATACTCCTTATGGGCTACTGAAGGGAAAGCCACATATAGTATCATACTTTTGGATATTTGGTTGCACTTACTACATTCTTAATTATTAAAAGAGTCATTTTGACAAATTTGACAAGAAGGTTAATGATGGTATGTTCCTAGGATATTCATCATTTAACAAAGCCTATAGGAGCTACAATAAATGGACTCTCAAGATAGAAGAGTCTATGCATGTAATGTTTAATGATGCAAATCTATCATCAAAGGGAGAGGAAACTTCCACCAAAAGTATTTTACACGAAGAAGATCCTCTAGTTTTTGAGTTGGAGTAATTAAGCATCACTAAAGAAAAATATAGAGGGATCATTTAATGTGCACTCTCATCGGTTGAATAGTGTTGAAGCTAAATCTAATAATGAAGCGCCTGCTGAAATAAATACCAGTTCAGCTCCAGTCCATTTTTAGACCCAAGAGCACGTTGCTCAACTTGAGAATGCAGGTGAAGATAATCCAAATGAAGAAGAAGAACATGAAGAGATCACTTCTAAACTTTTTGATGATAGAATAGATCCTGAGAGGGCATTTTTCAGGGATTATCCCCAATCCCAATTGATATGAGATGTAAATGTTGGAGTAAGAAACAGGAACCAACTATCAACTAAGGTTATGCTACACTACTTCCTTTCCTAGTATGAACCCGAGATGTTTAAGGAGGCAGATAATAATCCTCACTAGATTGTTGCATTGCAGAAAGATCTAGCTCAGTTTGAAAGGAACAAGGTTTTGACCCTAGTGGAAATGCCTAAAAATTACCCAATTACAACAACAACAATCAAACCTTTATCCCACTATAGTGGGGTCGGCTATATGGATCCTTTGTCGTCATTGTGCCCTATCTTTTGCCATAATCTCCCTAATGCTTAAGTACATCATATCTTTCCGTATAGTTTCATTCCAAGTCTTTATTAGACTACCCGTCCCTCATTAAACATGCCTAGAGACTAGACTCTCGAATGCCTAACATTGCCTCTAATGGTCTCCTTTATACGTGTCCAAACCATCTTTGTCGAGCTTCTCTCATCTTCTTTGCAATTGTGCTACTCCTGTCTTAAACCTGATACATTCATTCCTAATTGTATCTAGTCTCGTGTGTCCACACATCTACCTATGCATTCTCATCTCCGCAACTCCCATTTTTTGCTAATATACACAATTCACTGTCCAACACTAAGAACCATAGAGCATCGCTGGTCTAATTATAGTACGGTAATACTTTCCCTTGAGTTTTAATGGTACTTTAAGATCACATAAGATCCTTGACGCGCCTCTCCACCTCAACCAACCTGCTTGGATTCTATGTGTCACATCTTTATCAATACCTCAGTCTTTTTGAATTATCTATCCAAGATACTTCAAACATTCACTACTGGAAATATCTTGATCACCCAACTTAATAACGACGCCATCCATCCTTCTTGTACAACTAAAGTTAAGCTCAATATAATCTGTCTTTTCCCTGCTCAACCTAAAACCCTTCTTTTCTAAAGTGTCTCGCCAAGATTCAAGTTTTGCATTTACACCCTCGCACGTCTCATCAACCAAAATGATATCATTTACAAATAATAAACACCAAGGTAGATCTTGTTAGATATGTCTGGTAAGCTCATCTAAGATAAGGGTAAAGAGATAAGGGCCTAAAGCTAAACTTTGATGTAAGCCAACGGTGATAGGGAATTCATGTGTTAATCCTCCAAATATCCTTACCCTTGTCATTAAATTTGTATACATATCTTTGATTGTCTCAATATATGATACATTTACACCTTTCTTTTCCAAGGTTTTCCATAAGATCTCTCTTGGAACTCTATCATAAGCCTTCTCAAGATTAATAAACAACATATGAAAATCTTGTTTTCTTTCTCGGTAGTTATCAATAAGTCTCCTCAAGAGATGTATTGTAACACCCCAAAATTGACAGCAGAACTTTTGTCACTATCGTCGGGCGATAGTGGGTATCGTAAGGTGGTGATAGAGTAAAAGCGATGAGTTGGAAGTCGACGCAGTCGACGTACTCGACGCACTCGACGCACTCGATAAATCGTCGAATGATATCGCCGAGTGGCGACAGTGGATGTCGTCGGGACATAGTTCTATATGGTGTGAGACACATGTCGATTTGGCCAAAGAGCGGCCGATAAGCGGTGGTAGATCTTGGTCAAAGAGGTGAAGCGGTTAAGTCGATGTCGTCGGGTAGCGACAGCCGATGTCGCCAGGCGATAACGCCAAAGTTGACCAGTCAACCCCAATCTTGGTCTTTGCTTCGTTTTGATTGATTAATCATGTGGCTGGGGTTAAACCCGAGGTCACTAAATTAGAGGGGTGTGGATTGAGGAGATCATTATTTTCTTCTTACTCTCTCTCTTCATTTCATCCTCTCCTTGAAAGGAAAGCTAAGGAAGAAGGTTGAGTTTGTGTTGGAGCTAAGGGCTAGGCTGAATCTTGAATTGCTTGGAGAAGAAGATCTCGTGGGTGAAATCAAGATCTGAGACTAGATCCATGAAGAGGAAAGTGACCTGCTCGTTTCCAATCGGATAGAACGCTAACGCCATGGGTCCAAAACGAACTACATGGGTAACGATTTTCTCCTTGACAAGTGAAGTCCTCAATACACATACCTGCATGGAACCCCTCACCAAAAAGGTGGAAAAAGGGTGGATTCCTTTGGGTCGATCGGTATGATCCCCATTTAATATTGCATTAGATCCAAAAATGTAAAGTACTGAATAGGCATGTGTGAAGCCCATCCGGGCGGGTTGGTTTGGATTGGTGATGCTTTCTTTTGCGAATCAGAGAAGACTCCGTGTATAAACGAGTATTTTATGGAGTTTATGGGTTATGCCGGCGAATTCGAGTAATAGGAAGTACTGTAGAGGAACTCCAGGAAAATACCTAGGTAAAATCACAGTTTTGGAGAAACTTTTGATATTGCCGGGCGACAGTGGGTGCCGCCAATGACAATAGCTCCCAGAGAGCTATTTGTGGTGTGAAAGACTATTTTTCTGGCACTGTAGGTCGCTGCAGAGTTTGGGTTGAGTTTGGGTGCAGAAAGAGAGCTTCTGTTGGCCCCGCCAAGCGATTGTGACGAACGCTGACATTAAATCCCTTTCTGATTATGAAGCAAGTCCTTGGTGGAAAGTGTGTCTATTGTGAGCTGCACGCTCTTAAAGGCCGTCGTGCCGAACGGATAAGGGGAAGCTGACCCGCGCCAGTCTAGACATTGAATCGGCAATTTGAGCAATAGGTAAAAGCTGAACTGTCTTCGCGTTATGGTTGTCTAACTTGAGTGCATGGGATATTCGCATTCGTTAGGATCACATAATGAGACTCTTGGGTTGTACGCCATCAAGACTAAAGTCTTCGACCGTGGGCCGTCGAGCATGAATGCTCAATGGTTGAGGTGGGACCTCGATTTTCCGGTACACCGATAATGTGCCGTGAGTGCATGGAGCGTCGGGCCGTGCAGCTGATGTTTGTGAGATATATTGAAATGTGTGGTCGTGCACTTTCATGGGATATATCTATTGTTATTGCATTGTTTGCAGGGAAGGAGAATCACCGCCTCGAGTAAGGGGTGGGGTCGTTATAAAATTGGTCAGCTAAAGCTGACTGTTGCCTTGTTTACTACCCTCGTGGTGGATTGTCTCTGTACAGGTGTTGGGGATCCGAGCGGGAAATAGTGGGATGAAGCCCTTGCTGCTTTTTTGGCCCTCGAAGGCCAAGAGGAATAGTTTTACTATTTTCATGTGTAGTTGGCCTGTGCGCCGATGTATGTAAACCACACTTATGAAGTTTAACTGTAAGGCGTTAAAGCCAAACTCTTTTGTGTAGTTCTATATACATTCCTGTGATATATAAATGTTGTTGTTTATATGTAGTGGACATTCATGTGTGATGAGTTCAATAATAAATCTCAAAGCTTCTGCTAGAATGCTCTGAGTTAGGATGCAGGTACTGATTTTGATATTCGTAAGTAACGTCATCGACTATCTGCGAAATATAGCATGGGGCCCCATCCGGACCCTCTGTTATATTTCATGTGACAGACGGAGGTGTTATAATTTAGTATCAGCGTTCTTGGTCTTCCTCCTGCGAATTCGAGGTCGAATTCTTTTGAGGGGTGGCAAGCCCGTGCCGATGCTTACCGTGATAACATAAATGAACTCAAGAATGTCCACATAAGAATGAAAATACACTTGTTTGAGGAACATGCGTGTTCTTAATAATCGTTGTTTGCTTCTGAGTTGTCGTAAAATTGTGTATTTTACACTTATAGGTGACTCAAAGTGGCTCGGGGCAGTCTGAGCCCCAACGTTTTGTTGAAAGTGCGGCACCAACTGAGGTGCCCACACCTCTTCCTTCTGCGGATACAGTGCGTTTAGTTGCTGAGGCATTGTTTGCAATGATCCACGCACAACCTACTGGGCAGGCGCAGCCTGCAATGGTGCCAGAATAGGTTGGTGTGAGGCCAGAACCTATGGCGGCTATGGTAGATTTACGAGTAGCGGAATGATAACTGAAGCAGTTCATGAGTTTCAGTCCTCCTACATTCACGGGTGCAGGATCCCCAACACAGGCAGAGGACTGGTTTGCGCGAGTCAACTAGATTGACTGCGATATGAACTGAGGAGGAACAGAAGGTCATCTTGGCTACTTTCCTGTTGGAAGGAGAGTCTCGGCTTTGGTGGGACAAAATGGAGCTTCTCCACTGTTGGGTCCACTGCCCATAATGTTCCCTAGAGTGAATTTGAAGAGGCATCACCATCAAGACTAAGAGCATAGTTGTATTTGATGTGTGCTTAAGATCATGCATGCAGGTTGTCCTTGATTGGACAGGTGAACAAAAAGAGTAAGCTGGAAGTCAGCTAATTTAACTAAGGAAAAAACATCGAGATAACTGAGACAGCTGAGAAGAATGTCTTAGCATAACCGCTGAGACAGCTGAGAAGGAAGCATTGAGACAGTCAATGCAGGTTGTCCTTGATTGGACAGGTGAACACAAAGAGTAAGCTGGAAGTCAAATATTTTGACTAAGGCAAAAGTGTCGAGATAGCTGAGAAGAATGTCTCAGCATAACTGCTGAGATAGATGAGAAAGAATTCGTCGAGCTCAGTTCAGAATTCGTCGAACTAAGTTCAGAGTTTGTCAAGCTCAACTCACCATTCGTCGAGCTAAATTCAGAGCTTGAGAATCTGAGTTCGTCGAGCTCAGTTGAGAATTCGTCGAACTGAGTTCAGAGTTCGTTGAGCTTAGTTCACCATTCGTCGAACTCAGTTCAGCATTCGTCGAACTAAGTTCAGGATTTTGTCTAAGGCAAAAACTGCTGAGACAAGTGTTAGTCTCAGCATAACCGCTGAGACAAGTGTTTGTCTTAAAGGAGAATAAGAAAGCGCTGAGTCAGTTAAGCAGGAAAATGCCTAAGGCAAATAACGTTGTGTGAGGAGTACTCACTCAATGCTCTCAACGCCTAAGATGCTGCAGAGGCAGAAATATGGTTAAGGCAAAAAGCGTTGAGTGGAGGTTGCTCACTCAACGCTATCAATGCGTAGTGGAGATAAAATTTTTTCTAAGGAGTTTGGCATTGAGTGATGCTCAATTACTCAATGCCAAGCAGTAGAAAGCTGATAAAGCAAGTTGGCACTGAGTGATGCTTAATCACTCAAGGCCTAGAAACAAATTTATATTCTAAGTAGTTTGGCGTTGAGTGAAGGTTACTCACCCAACGCCAAGAGATATTAAATCTATCTAAGTGTTTTGGCGTTGAGTGATGCTTACTCACTAAACGTCTATGCTAATGTTGTTTGATTTTTGGCTAAGTCCACAACTGATGATGTCAGCAAGTCAACAAGTCAAAATATTTCAAATTAGTGGCGGGATGGCTATGGTACGCGATAAATGTTGCCGCAGACCTACTGTACGATAGTTGGTGTTATACCAAAGTTACTGCTGACCATTAATTATTTTGGGTCCACTGCTCAAGAGCCGTTGGGACAAAATCTACAAGATGAAGTGTAAGTTAGTTCTTGGTGTTATACAAAATTTTTTACTCAGAGAAAGCAATTAGGTAGTTTTTCTTCTCCGCCATTATTGTGGAGCTGAAGAACAGGAAGCTCAAGTCTACAAGATGAAGTGTAAGTTAGTTGTTGGTATCAACATCGTCATCACCAAGATAGCTGGTGTGATCTTCATTTGCACCAGCAAGTTAGCTCAAAAGGATTTTTTGAGAAAAAAGGTAGCAGCTTGGGCTGACCCTTGCTGCAGGTGCTTTATAGGCTCAGCCAACAAACCTAAAGAACTTTCTCTTGGGGAGCTGTAAAGAAGTAGATAGGGCTGAGTAGTTGGCTCAGTTCAGAAAGGGGTAGAGAAGCTAATCTGCAAGTTACTTCCAGAACATGCCAAAGAGATCTTCATCCTTGTTATTGTGAAGAAAGGAGTTGGGCTGGGATTCTTCCAGCTCCGGTTGCAGCAAGATCTACTGCAGTTACTTCCCTAGCTCCAGCTGGATAAAATCCCTGGTGCTAAGAAGGGGAAGTTAGGTCTAAGTATTCACTCAGGCTAGATAAGTAGACTCAGGAAATACATTTCCTGGAGTCAAGGTTGGGCTGGGTTTATCTCAGTCTAGGTAGATTGGCATAGTGAAATTTCACCTATGGCCAATCATCACACCAACCCACATTCATCTTGTAGGATCCAAGTGTGGATCTGAGCTGTAGGGATTAATTGCCTGAGGTAGGAGAGTGTTGCTCTCTGAGGTGTGTGGATCTTAGTGTATGGCCTTTTGACCTGAGGTAGGTGATAAGCTTGTCACCGAGTTGTAGGTGCCTGGAAGAGCACTGAGGTAGGTACCTATTGGGTATTGAGTGGTGGGAGTGTTGCAGCACTCTAATAGTAGGGCCTTATGCCTAAAGTTGTAGGGCTGAGAATCCTGAGCTGTAGTCCTTAGAGATAAGGCTAAGGTAGGTGGCTTGAGGTTCACTGAGTGTAGGAGCACTACAGAGCTCTGAGGTAGGATCCCTAGTGGATTTGAGGTAGGGCTGTCCTCCCAGCCTAAGTGTAGGGCTTAATAGCATGAGGTAGGTGGTTTATTGACCACTGAGTTGTAGGACCTTGTGGCTGAGAATTAAGTCTTGGAGGAGACTTAGAGATCTAGAGGGATCTGAGGTGTAAGCTCTTTGGAGCAGGTTTTGGAGAAGTGCTTAGTCCAACAAGATAGTCGGATAGGTGGGAGGGAAAGTTGATGTACCTAGTTGGGGAACCACTATAAATATATGTGTATTGTGCTGTGTTGTTTGTTCTTCTTTTATATTACAGGTACTAAGGACAACTCTAGATCACTTAGTAAGGAAACAACAAAAAGAACTTAAAAAAGTGACCAATAACCTATTCACCCCCCCCCCTCTAGGTGATTTAGCTATCCTTGAATTAAAGACTTTCAAGTGGTATCAGAGGGAGGTTACTCAAAAAGGACTTAACATTCTGAGTAGACCTCAAACGATAGATAAAAGGTTAGCATTGGTGGGTTCAAAAGAAAACCATAAGGAGTGGAGCTCAATGGAGCTTCAAGTCTGCAGCAAGGAGAACTTTGGGACATGAAAAGAAAGGATCAGGCAGATTATGGAAGCCAGTGATCCTAGAGTCTTGGCTTCAATTCAAGAATGACCCATCATTCCCATGAGGATCTCTACATCAGATAAAAGTATCCAGAACCCAAAAAGTTATGTAGAGATGTCTTAAGATGAAATCAACTTGGCATTTATGGATAAGATGGCACGACACATCATGGTAAGTGCCATAGATGAGTCTACCTTCCAGATGGTTGTCCACTTCAAGACAGCCAAAGAGATATGGGTCTAACTTGCTACATGGAAGGGACAGAGAAAGTCAGTCTTTATGACAGTGGTTCAGAGTCTGAATTAGAAGAAGAAGCTTTCATTGGGCTACCTGGTTCCATTACAGATAAAGTAGAAGATAATCCAGATGCAAGGATAGAGATTAGGGCCCCCCTATCACAATCAAAAAGTGATTCAAAGGTGGATGAAGAAGAAGAAGATGACTGCAGTTGTTATGGGATAATTGCCATGACAGAAGAAGAAGAATCCTGCAAGGATCAACCTGGTCCAGATCAGGTACAATATCTTTCAAGTTCTTCTTATTGCTCAGGTTATGTGACTAGTCTAGATTCTGATACATCCTCATCCAGGGATGAAGATGAATCTGAATCTAAGGTAGATGCCAATCAATTGATTGACAAGCATGGTAAAATCTTGGATGCTTTGAGAAGAAGCAAGAAGTTGGCCAAGATGCAAGCTGAGGAGATTATCTCTCTAAAACTAGTTGCTGCCCAACAGTTTGAGAAAACATCCTTGCTGGATCAGAAAGTGAGTGAAGTCAGCCAACTGAAGGCCATCTTAATCATCCAAATTGAGTGCATAAGATAGAAGGACAAGATCATTTTGGATCTTGAACAGAAACTCCTAAAGGAGAGAAGGGCTGTGGCTGAATTCAGCAAGCCTAAAGCTGTGCTGCCCTTGACAAATTCCTTCTCCTCCCAAAAGGGTAAGAAGGAGTTAACAGTCAAGGGAAGCACAAGAGTTGACCTTTCCAAAGGGAAAGGCAAAGCTCCTGTAGTGCCACAGTCAACCATTCATAAGGTAATCCTCCCTTCTCATAGGTATGATCAGGACTGCATGTATGGTCACTATAAGAATGGGAATTCTTCTTGTAAGAATACAGGTGTATCTTACAATGGAAGAAGAAAGGGTAGGGGAATAAGTTCCTGTATGGATCCCCATGAAGAAATTCAATTTGCCCATCCTGAACCATTTGTATTTAGTGCACCAGCCCCCACACTCATGAGTAAGGCAGTGGCCTTTTCCCAAGATCTCCCAACACACTCTCAGACCAAGGACAAGTCTATCAACAAGCCAAACTTGGGCATTTCTATAGCCATCAATAGTGTGTCTTCCACAAAGAAGACCACTATTGGTATACTTCAAGAAAATCCAAGTTCATCTACTGCCAAACCTACCTTCAGTCAGACTGTGGCTGAGAGAAATAAGAACAAGGAAGATGCTCTTCCTTCTGTTCAGTCTGCAGTCAACCATGTAACGCCCCGAAACTCAAAAGAGGGACAGTTAGCATTTTGAGCCATGTCTGGGATATGGTGGAGGTGACACGGCCTGGGACACGGGCTTGTCCCAGGGGCGTATCGTGCTCGACGATGGATGTGTGGTCGACGAAATTGTAGTCAACGTTCGTCAGGGCAGTGAACACGGCCTGGGACACGGGTGTGTCCCAGGGCGTGTCAGCCACTCAACGCCTCAACACAACGATTTTCACTCAACGAGCGTCGAGTGAGGGCACACGGCCTGCGATATGGGCGTGTCCATGGCTGTGTCCTGCTCGGGTGATTTGTGGGTTTGTGCTGAGCAAGCTACACGGCCTGGGACACAGGCGTGTCTAGCACACGGCTTGTGACAGGCATGTCACATGGCCGTGTCGTGCTCTGGACGTTTTGGTCTTGAGTCCATGGAGAAACACACCCAGCTACACGGGCATTTACTGGATGACACAGGCGTGTCAAGCCTGACATGGGCGTGTCGAGTGCCTGTGTTCTTTTTGGGATGCGACGATTTTGACGGCGAATGAGTTACACGGCCTTGGACACGGGCATATCACAAGCCGTGTTCGGCCCATAAAGTTTATTTTAATGGCGAATCGTGGCCGTTCGTTTCCTTATTTTGGGATCTAACGGCTCAAGCCTCTCCATGCTAGGGTTAAGGCTTGGATTGGGGGTTTAAACTCTCATATTCCTTTGGCCATTCTCTTTCTAGATCCTAGAGAGAAGGGAGATCAAGGAGGAAGAAGGAAGAGGGAGATTCGGTCGCCGAAGGAGATTCAGAGCGTCAAATCACAAACCGAGTCCAGATCTATGGTGGCGAGATCATCGCGGTGCTTTTCATCCATGTAGATTTCCATGGCGCCGAAGAGGAATGCTAGGGTAACGATTCTCATCTTGAGCATGCGAAGCTCTTCTTCTTTTGCATAGGAAAACCCTCTCACTCGAGTGTGCGGCGAGTTTGCGGTGTTCCTTGGTGGTAGATATATAAAGTCCCCCTTGTTTAGAGTCCAGAATCGTAGTACGGACATAGACATTGTGTTTGAAGCCTACCTGGACATGTTGGTCTGGATCGGTGATGTTTTGCTATGCATTGTTGACCGGAGAAGACTCTGTGCCTTTGGTTGTTTTCGGGTTTCTACGTGGTAGATTGTAGCAGGGATCCTTGGGGATTAAACCTAAGGCGCACCTGGAAAACTAGGCGGAAATGCATTTCTACCATCTTGGTGGCCTGGGAGCCAACCATGAACATAATGGGGTTATGTGCTTGTGTGATCGAATTTGGGATCCGGGAGAAGCTTGGCCCGTGCGTACGTCTTAAATTGACTATGTGGAGTGAGCAACGGGCAAGTGGAAATAGACCCGGGCTATGTGGTTTGGTGACAAATACCTAAAAAAGGGACTGGCCACTAGCATAGTCATGTGACTCTTAGGCTTAGGTCGGAAGGACTAAATGCTCATGAGGTTTGCCGCCCTGAGGGCGGTGGTGGAGCCAAGGAACGGACTGGGTTCAGGCTGGCTTCACCGAGTAAGTGCCCTGAGAGCACGGGGTGTATGGCCTTGTGGGCATGCACCTGTGATGTTGTGTTTATTCACTATATTGCTTGTTTTGCTAACAAGTGCAGGGAAGGAGCTTTGCCGCCCTGAGTTTGGGGGCGGAATCAGTATAATTTGGTCAGCTTTAGCTGACCGTAATTCTTGTTTTCCACTGTTGTGGTGACTTGTACTTGCAGGTGCTGCGGAGCTGAGCCCTAAATAGCAGGCCAAAGCCCTTGTTGCGGAGCCGGCCCTTGAAGTCCTTGTTTGTTTTCTTATTTAAATCATGTGTGGCCGGCCTGCGAGCCAAAGTTTATAAGATACTGTTTTAAATTTAGTGATATATTGTATGGCCATAAGGCCAGTACTTTGAGTACTTTGTATTTCATTCCTGCTGGGTTTTTATTAGTGGACATTCATGCTTGTGGTTGGGTTCTTATTTTCACAACTTAATAAATTTCTTCCGCTAGATGCTCTGTGTAGGACGTGTGCTTTGGTTGTATGGTTTCATCTCGTAACTCGCCGGTCTGTCCGTGGTATATGGCATCGTGCCCCGGCCAGACCTACTACTATATACTATGTGACAGATAGGGGTGTTACAATTTGGTATCAGACTACCGGTTTCGGTCAGGCTTAAATGAATTCGTGGGCGAATTCACTTTAAGGGGTGGTGAGCACATGTGTGTGCGTCATCGTTATAACATGAAAAGAACCCATGAATTTCCACTTTAGAATGAAAATACACATGTTTGAGGAACCTGTGTGTTCCTATAATTGCTTTTTGCAATGTTATTTGGTCGCTTATCGGTGTTTTGTATGACTATAGGTGACTAGGAGTGGTGCGGGGCCGTCAGAATGTCCAGTTTCTGAGGCGAGTAGCGCACCAATTGATGCGTCGGCAACACCTCCTTCGGCTGAGACCATACGATTGGTAGCGGAGGTAGTGTTTGCGATGATTAACGCGCAGCCAGCGAGACAGGTGCTGCAGCCTGCCCCTGCTGTGGAGCAAGTATCTGTTGGAACACCCTATTACTAATTTGGGTAAGGATCACTATGTGATTAGGATTTTATTATTACCTTGCTGTATAGTCTGATAGGTCAATTAGAATGAGTCTTAGGGTTATTACTTAGGTTTGAAAGCTGCTCTCAAGACCTTCTACAGATCAAGATTCAAGTGCTAAAGACTAGGACAATTCTGGTCAAGCTCAGGTCGACGAAACGTCAAACTCAGGTCGACGATCTCTGAGCTCAGTTTAATGAGGCGTCGAACTCCGTTCGACGATCGTAGAGCTCAGGTCGACGATTTCTGTCTCTAGTATATAATCCAATCTTTGAGCTCAGGTCGACGATAACTGAGCTCAGGTCGATGATTTTCTGAGAGGTTGACGTTTTCAGAATTCAAATTCAGGACATTTATTGAATTCATTCAGATTTATTTTCAGCATTTATGACAAAGGATTCTGTAGCCGTTTCAAGCAATCTGGAGCAAGTTTCAAGGAAGAATAATTGGAATGTTACTTAGGACTTTCCCCAGAGACAATTGTCAATTATGAAAGTCATTTATGACTGAGTAACGACCATCTAAAGTCAGAATCTGATATACTCCTTAGAGAATAATTTTCAGTAGAGAACAGACAAGATTTGAAAAAGGATATACAGAAAAGAGAACAAAAAATTCACTCATCAAGAATTCATCTTCTGAGAATAGATTCAGTAGACATAAGCTTACAGAATTACTGAGTCAGAATTCTTCAAGAACACAAGGAACATCATTGTGAAGGAGATCATCTGCTATTCTACTCCTTCAAGCATCAAGTGTTCAAAAGCTTCTTCATCAAGGACTCTAGACATCACACATTTCAGCATCTGCTGAAATCATCTCTTGCTGGAGATCTAAAGCAACTGAAGACCTATAACCCTAAGCAAAGCTCATCTTCCTAAACCCTTACAGATCTCAGGAGGAGCTTTGACAACATCTTCCACTTGTCTTCTCTTAGATTGTTGACAGAGAAGAACAACTCAACCTTTTTGTTTTTCTTTATTCCTTCTGTAAAAGGGTTTCTCAAAACTCCCTTCAAAAGTTTTGTGGCTGGTTTCTGAGACCTTGTTAAAACTCAGTGGTGGCAAGACACCTTATCAAAAAGTCTAGGTTTGGTTTTTGAGCACCTTATCAAAAGCCCATTGGTGCCCAGGACACCTGATCAACTATTCCTGCAGTGGATTCCTACCTAGGGTGGTAGAAGAGTGGATGTACCCAGGTTGTTGGGGAACCACTATAGCTCCTTGTGTCATCTGGCTTGCTGTGCTTTTTGCTTTGCTGTGTGCTGTGTGTTTCTGTTTTCTTACTACTTTAGTGTTTACTTTTCTGCTAGCACATTACACATATAAGTAAACCAAGTCTTCCACTGCTTTACAGTTTTAAATTGTAAATTATTTTAAAATACTCTATTCACCCCCCCCCTCTAGAGTGAAGATAGATCTTACCCTCACTTTCAATTGGTATCAGAGGCAGGTTGGTTACTCAACAACTGAATCTTCAACAGATTGGTTGAACAGGCTTACACCTGAACCAAAAGATCCTTGATAAGATAAATCTTCTATAGAGGGTTATTACTTTTTGTATTATATTTATTTTCTACAAAACCATGGCACAGAACAAAGATTATCCTAGCACCAGATCTCCAGTGTGCAACTTTTCTAAGTTTGCACTTTGGAAGGCAAGGATTAGGCTTTATATGAATTCTATTGATGAGGACATCTACAATTCTGTTTTGACAGTTTGTCCAAGACCCCCAGTAATTACAAGTACAAGTGTTGTTCCATCTCCCTCAGGAACAGATGCAGAAATAAAGAAATGGAAAGTTGTAGATGCAAAGGCTATGAATATCCTTGCTCAGACTATGTCTGATGAGATATTCCAAAAGGTGGCTGAATGCAGTTCAGCAAAAGAGATATGGGACAAGTTATCTGAAATTATCTCAGGATCTGCTGATGAAAGGAAGGACAGGTGATCCCATCTCATAAGCTAATATGAGAACTTCAAAAAGGGAGAAACTGAATCAGTGGCTGACATATACAACAGGCTAAGCCTAATAGTCAATGAATTAAAAACACTGGACAAGGAGATCTCTCTAACTGAACTTAATTACAAGATCCTAATGTGCTTCCCTAGCACTTGGGATTCAAGGATCTGGCCAATCAAGGATGCCAGAAGCCTAACTGAGATTACTACTGAAGCTTTGTTGGGCAAGCTCAAGTCTTATGAGCTGCTCATCAAGAACAGAGAGGAAGAACAAAAGGTTGCTTCTCCAGCTATCAGGAAGGAGAAGACAATAGCATTCAAAGCTACAAAAGATCTAGCTGATGACAAGGTCACAGACAATGAAGAATTGATGAGCTTGCTGGCCAAAAGATTCTATAAGATGACTAGGAAAGATTTCAAAAAGAGGTCATCTAGAGGGCATGAGAAGCCAAGGTATGACAAGTCAAATAATAAAAAAATAATTTGTTTTGGATGTAGGAAACCAGGCCATATTATGCCTGACTGTCCAGAAAATCAGAATAAGGACAAGAAGGACAGGAAAGATAGGAGAAAAGACAAGGACTCCAGGGGAAACAATTACAACAAATCTTCCTCCAGCAAAAATAAACATACAAGGAAGGGATTTGTAGCAGAAACCTGGAGTGAAACTGAAGAAGAATCAGAGGCTTCATCAAGCTTAAGTGATGATGAAGATGATGCTGAAGAAAAGGAATTCTGCATGATGGCTATCAATGCCTCCCAATAAAATTCTGATGCAGAACAAGAGTCAGAGTCTTAATCTTAAACTCAAACTGAAGAAGACCAGGTAATAGATTCCTTTGATTTTAATTCAGAGGACTTTAGATCTGAATTTAAGGCACTTTGTTTAGACCTGTTAAAGTCTGAGAAAGAGATTATCTCTCTCAGAAATCAATTGTCTAAACATAGCACCTTAAAATCAGACAACCTCAAACTCTCTGAGGAGTTAGAATGTTGTAGGGAGGAGATAGCTTCACTGAAAAGTGAGCTATCTCAGGCAAAGAAGTTTGAAGAATCCCTTAATGGGAGAAGCATCAGACTGATGGACATCACAAGCACAGTGAACTCAAGATTCAACAGTACACTGGGCTTGGGTGCCTCATCCAGCCAACCCATAGTATTAACAACCCTAATTTAATTTATTTCTGATAAAGGAAAGGGTGTTGTAGAGGTAGCTAGGAAGAATCCTGATTTACCTAAGGAAAACAAAGTTCAACAGAAAACGTCGAACACAGCTCAACGATCCAAGGCTGAATCGTCAAACTCAGGTCGACGACTTCTTAACTCTGAACTCTGGTATAGTCGATCTTCAAACGGAGCTCGACGATCTGACCCAAGATCGTCGAACTCAGGTCGACGATCGTCGAACGGAGCTCAGAGCCTTGAACAAGCTTTCAGAGGTAAATCTAAAATCAATCCTAGAAGTCCTACATCCAAAAGCTTCAACCCCTATACTGAATGGATAGTACCTCCTAGGAGATACCATCCTGAAGGATATAAGAGTCAGCTAGGGATGTCTTTTATTTCTGAGTTTAAAGGTTATTAACCTAGACCCAAGGTAAACTGGGTCAAAAACATATAAATTGTTTATGTGGAGGTGAAGACCTATCCAGCAATGAACCAACAATGGTATCTTGATAGGGGTGCTCAAAGCACATGAGAGGGAGCAAGGAGAATCTCACATCTTTCAAAGCCAAACTTGGACCCAAAGTGATGTTTGGTGATTCAAACTTTGGTCAAACAAAAGGATATGGTGCTGTTCAGATTGGCTCAGTCACATTCAAGAAGGTGGCTTATGTCAAAGGACTGAAGCACAACCTAATTAGCATCAGGCAACTTTGTGATGAAGGCTATCAAGTGATATTCAAAAAATCCTTATGCAAGATCAAGTCAGAGGATAACACTACAGTGTTAACAGGTAAAATGAAAGGTAACATTTATCTTGTAGATTTCCTTTCAACCAATATAGATATCTGTTTATTTAATTCAGTTTGCAAACCAAATGATCTTTGGCATAAGAGACTAGGACATCTAAATCTTAGAACCATTGCTAGGCTATCCAAGGACAACCTTGTTAGAGGACTACCTTCTGGTCCCTACAAGAAGGAAGGACTCTGCAGGGTTTGTCAATTAGGCAAGCAAACTAAAAATAGTTTAAGTCACTTAATAAGAGTGATTCACCTAGGATCTTGTATCTGTTATACATGGATCTTTTTGGACCCATTACAGTACAAAGCTTAGGAGGGAAATCTTACACTTTGGTGGTTGTAGATGACTTCTCCAGATTCACATGGGTGTTCTTTCTGAGGAAGAAGTCTGATAACTTTAAGTGTTTGACAGATTTTCTCAAATGCATACAGATTGAGTTCAATACTAATATTGCCCTGATTAGAAGTGATCATAGGACAGAGTTTGATTCTCTTCTTATGCAAGAGTTCTGTCAAAGTGAAGGGATCAGGCATACTTTCTCATCTCCTAGAACTCCTCAACAAAATGGGGTAGCTGAAAGGAAAAATAGAACCCTTATTGAATCTGCCACCACATTGTTGACAGATGCTCACCTTCCTCTATCCTTTTGGGCAGAGGCAGTGAACACCTCAAACTATGTGTTGAACAGAAGTTTGATACATAAACTGAAGGGCAAGACTCCCTATGAATTGCTCAAAGGGAAGAAACCTAAAATAGACTATTTCAAAATTTTTGGTTGCATTTATTATATTCAATAATGAAAAGAAGTACTTAGCAAAATTCCAAGCTAAAGCTGATGAAGGAGTGTTTCTGGGATACTCCATGATCAGTAAGGCATATAGGGTTTATAACAAATCTTCTCTTAAAATTGAAGAATCTGTTCATGTATCTTTTTATGAGACTAACATGTTTTATAAGGAGAAGTCTACTTCTACCATAGAACCCTTGCAGGTAAACTCTCTTTCAGAAAATTTGGACAGATTGCATATTGCAGAGAAGGATTTCGTATATTCACCTAACCAACGTAAGGATGAAATCAGTGAAGATGAAGAAGATGTTCAACATCTTGGAGAGAACCATCTTGAAGAGCCAGTTGTTATTCCACTAGAGGAAACAACAACGCAGGTTGGTGAACAATCAACACCCCCCTCGTTGATTTAGTAACAACAAGAGACCATCCAATCGCCCAAGTGATTGGAAACATCTCAGCTGGTGTGCAAACCAGAAATCAGGTCAATCAGAACCTGATGCACACTTGCTTTCTATCTCAAGTTGAGCCTCAATCCATTCAAGATGCAGAACAAGATCCACACTGGATCATTGCTATGCAAGAGAAACTACATCAATTTGAGAGGAATAAAGTTTGGGAACTAGTGCCAAGGCCTAAGGATCACTCCATTGTTGGATCAAAGTGGGTGTTCAGGAACAAATTAGATGATCAAGGAGTTATTGTAAGAAACAAGGCAAGGCTAGTTGCTCAAGGATATTCTCAAGAAGAAGGAACAAACTATGACCAGACCTTTGCACCAGTTGCAAGGTTAGAGGCCATAAGAATATTCCTAGCTTATGCAGCTCACAAAGGATTCAAGGTCTACCAAATGGATGTGAAGAGTGCATTTCTTAATGGAGACATCAAAGAAGAAGTCTATGTTAGACAACCCCCAGGTTTTATCTCTTCAACTTATCCTGACCATGTTTTCAAATTATATAAAGCATTATATGGTCTCAAGCAAGCTCCTAGAGCATGGTATGAGACCTTAGCATGCTTTCTGTTGGAAAATGATTTTATAAGGGGTAGAGTAGACCAAACTCTTTTCATTAGAACCCATAAGTCCCATACCCTACTAGTACAAATATATGTAGATGATATCATATTTGGTTCTACTGATTCAAATTTGTGCAGAAGGTTCTCTGACCTAATGCATTCTAAATTTGAAATGAGTAGCATGGGTGAGTTTTCCTTCTTTCTAGGATTGCAAGTCAAACAACATGCTGATGGCATATTTATTTCTCAAACCAAGTATGCAAAAGAACTGGTTAAGAAATTTGGTATGTCTGAGGCATCATGTATGAAAACACCTATGCTTACTAATGCTGTATTAGATGCTGATGAACATGGAAAACATGTTGATCAGACAACATATAGAGCAATGATGGCTCTTTATTGTACCTTACAGCCAGTAGACCTGACAAAATGTTTGCTACATGTATATGTGCTAGGTTCCAAGTTAGCCCTAGGGAGTCACACCTAACATTAGTTAAGAGGATTCTTAGGTATGTGAAAAGTTGTCCAAATCTAGGTCTCTGGTATCCAAAAGACTCAGGATTTGAATTAACTGGATTTTAAGATACTGATTATGCTGGATGTAGAGTAGACAGGAAAAGCAACAGTGGAACTTGCGAGTTTCTTGGTGACAGACTTGTCTCCTGGTTCTGTAAGAAATAAACATCTGTGTCCACCTCAACTGCTGAAGCTGAATATATGGCAGTAGGTAGTTGTTGCTCACAGATTTTGTGGATTCAAAACTAGCTCCTAGACTATGGTTACAACTTAGAAGGGTCAAAAATTTTTTGTGATAATACTAGTGCTATTTCTATAGCACAAAATCCAGTCCTTCATAATAGGACAACACATATAGAGATTAGGCATCACTTCTTAAGAGACAATGTTGAGAAAAATAAAATTGAAATTCAATATATCCCAACTGATTTGCAAAGGGGAGATATTTTCACCAAACCATTGGATGAAAAGAAACATACTTTCTTCCTAAATCAGTAAGGAATGTTAGATGGAGGAAGTTTAAAATAAAACCCAAGATTTAAAACTCTAAAAACAGACCAAGACTAGGCTAAAAACTTGAATTTTCTAGTGTCTGTAGGCTATTTTTAGTCTCTGAACTACGCTCGATGCTTTTCCCCTCGATCGTCGAACGGAGATCAACGCTTTCCAATAGCGTTGATCGGAGTTCAGCGTTTTCCAGATAGCGCTAGGCTATCTTCTTCTGGTCAGCGATCGTCGATCGGAGATCGATGCTCTCCAATATCGTCGAACGGAGATCAACGCTTTCCAATAGCGTTGATCGGAGTTCAGCGTTTTCCAGATAGCGCTAGGCTATCTTCTTCTGGTCAGCGATCGTCGATCGGAGATCGACGCTCTCCAATATCGTCGAACGGAGATCGACGTTATTGAAGACTCTTCAGATTCCTTTAGAAGCCCAGATCATCGAACGGAGTTCAACGATCTTTCCTTTCCAGCGTCGAACCCTAATATAAAAATCATTCTTCGGCCGTCGTTCCTCTTTTGTGCTTTCATACTCTCTGCAAACTTTTTCTTTCCCTCCAAACTCTACTGCACTTGGTCGTGTTTGTTCATCTTTGCAGGTACATAATGGCTGTGTCTGTTGCCGCCCTCGCCAAGATGAAATTCGACACAGGCATTGATATTGACATGGTCTCCTTTGATGGAAGCGATCAAATCTTCAAAGACATTCTGGACCTATTCAGAGAACAGCAGCAAGTGCAAATAATGACCACAAGGATGAAGATTGCTGCTGATGAAATTAAAGAATGGGTATAGACAGCGCACAATCTGGATCAAAATACATTGGTTGGTACTATAGCCGGGGCTCAGGTACCCCTAACACCTGCTCTCATGACGGAAGTCTTTCAACTAAGTTCTGGAAATGATTCTATTGAGTTATCTGGAGAAGAATCTGCAAATATGTTAGATAGAATGAGACATTCTGCCGCTAACCCTAGCAAATTGCTAAAAAAGAATTTATCTATTTAGTATAGATTTCTTGCTAATGTTGTGGGGAAAGTGTTGTTGGCAAAGCACTCAGCACATGATACCATTTCTAGGTATCATTTCTGCTTGATGGGAGCACTTGATGATAAGAAACATTCGAACTGGGGAGAGCTCTTCTTTGACTTGATTAAGAAGAAAGTGAACAAAAGTTTGGTCAACTTTGGGAGGATCATAGGGTTATTCCTGCACTCCAGGTGCCCTGAACTGCTGGTATCAAGTGGGATGCACATCAATGCATCAAAGAGGCTGACCTGTGCCCTGTTTGGGAAATGGGACATGCAGATAGTCAAGCCAACCAGGACTACTACTGCTTCAGGCACAAGGACTGTTGCAGTCTCTTCCCCTTAGGCCCCTGCCCTCATTGAAGAATTGCCTGCCTCCTCCTCTTCTCAACCTTCTCCAGTTCTTCCCTCAACCATTCCCTCATCTACCATAACTGTCTCTACCTCCATCTCCACCTCAACAATCTCCACATCAATCTCCTCCCCCATCACCATTTCATCCCCTCTGTCCACTCCCTCATCTCCTCCAGCCAACACAAAACAACAATTCCATCCACTTCATTATTATCCACCTCTTGACATTCCATCTTTCAACATCATGGAAGATTCCTTCATGGATGATTCCCCCTCCTCATTTACTGAGCTTCCCTCCACTTCCTCATACCAACAACTACCCCATGACATTCTCACCCAACCATCCTTCAACCCATCCATCTCCACACCCATAACCTCTATCTCCACCATCCCAAACTCTCAACCTAACATCCTACCATCCCCACCCACACATCCTGTAGCCCATCCATCACCTGCCACAGTCATTTCTTCCTCCACCTCTACTCAAGTTCCACTTGAGCAAGTGGATCTCTCAGCACTGGCAGATAAGCTCTATGGGATACTGGCTCCCAAGCTAGTAGCCCTGCTGGAGACCTCCATGGCACCACTCCTGAAGTCCATCAAGGAGTTATCTGACAGGCTCTCCTCTCTATCTACTCCATAGGCAATCCATTCGATGGGGTGCCATGATCCAGTTCTCACTGAATCAAGGCAGGGGGAGATGCCCTATGAAGTTGTGGTAGTGCCTGCTGCTCCAGAAGATTTGCTACTTCCAGAACTTTCTGCTGCTACTCCAGCCCCAGTACCAGTACTAGCAGTTGACCTCAGGTTACTATTATCTGATTTTGACTTTCTTCACTTCAGCTGTTTACCAGCTCAGGGAGTTGAAGACTTTACTAAGGCCATCGTGCCTATTGCTGTCTGTGATCCCAGCCTAATTACTTTTTATATCAGTTCTCTTAAGGCTGAGGAAGTTATTGTTTCTGTTTGCGCTGCTGCTGTTGAAGTTGTTGAATATGCTGATATTGATATGTTGCCTGTTGTTCCTATTGATGCTGCTGCTGCTGATGAACTTGCTGTTTACTTAGAAGAACCTGTTGTTTCTGAGGTTCCTGCTACTCCTGCTGCTCCAAAAGTTCCTGTCTCTGCTCCTGTTGCTACTCCAATAGTTTCTGCTCCTGCTGCTGCTCCTGAGAAGTCAAAACAAAGAGAAGAGTATATCAAAAGAATTGATGATTTATATGACAGACCCCAGAGTTCAGATAGTGATCAATTCAACACTGACTCTGATGATTCTTCTAGCACCATTGCCAAGAAAAGGAAAGCAAGAAGTAAGGCTATGATGAGAGTACCTCCTGCAAAAGCCAAAGACAACAATGATATACCCTATTACATTCTTCATGACTTCCAAATCACTGAACCTTGGATGCAGTACTCTAAGAACCAGCTTAAGGCCATGAAGAAAAGGAGAAAGCTTGACAAGTATGAAAAAGGATCATCCCAATTCCATCCTCCTCCTCCTCTTCCTCCAGATGCTGGTACTGGTGGAGGTTCTGCTTCTCAAACTGAATCTGCTACAAAACATAGCTCGTCTCAATCCTCACATAGATATCAACCAAGAGGACAATATTAAAGAGGTTATCAGTATACAATAGGCCAGCATAGAGGAAGTCAGAGGGATTACAGAACTTACTCCAGACAACATTCTTACCAAAGGGAAGGACAAGGCCCTACTGATTCTACATCAGGTCCTTTCCCTTACAAGCTCAGAGATACAGTTGTCACCAGGGCTCCTCCTACCGATTCAGAGTCAATCAACAGATATGAACCCCCAGTTCTATTTGAGGACCCTGAGAACAATCCTTTATCATGGACAGCTAGAAACAAATAAATTGCTGCATTAGATCAGATTAAGAAGGCTAAAGAGCAAGGCAGAGATACTTCCAACATCACAACCTTGTCAGAACATAGAAAGAAAGAATTAGAGAGATATGCTTCAAGGAAATTCTTTGATCCAGAAGACTATATGAAGCTGCATCCTGAGGCTGTAGTTCCAAGGCCAAGATCTCAAACCTCCTTAGGTGTAGAAGATGATAGAAGATCCAAGAAGTAAGCCCTAAATCCCAACAGAGAAATTCTTTTCAAAAAGGGCAATGAGTAACTTGTGTAAGCTGATACTTATATTTATTTTCTGACTTAATCTGTGACTCTTGCTGTGTTTCTGCAATGCTCAACATATGTTATCTGCATTGTTGTTTCTGTTTTTTTTTGTTTAAATCTGATGTATGTTTGTTATTTCACATTCTGTCATGTAAATAGTAATCCTAACCCAAATAGGGGGAGATTGTTGGAACACCCTATTACTAATTTGGGTAAGGATCACTATGTGATTAGGATTTTGTTTTAACCTTGCTGTATAGTCTGATAGGTTAATTAGAATGAGTCTTAGGGTTAGTACTTAGGTTTGAAAGCTGCCCTCAAGACCTTCTACAGATCAGGATTCAAGTGCTGAAGACTAGGACAATTCTCATCGAGCTCAGGTCGACGAAACGTCGAACTCAGGTTGACGATCTCTGATCTCAGTTTAATGAGGCGTCAAACTCCGTTCGACGATCGTAGAGCTCAGGTCGACATTTTCTGTCTCTAGTATATAATCCAATCTCTGAGCTCAGGTCGACAATAACTGAGCTTAGGTCGACGATTTTCTGAGAGGTCGACGTTTTCAGAATTCAAATTCAGGGCAGTTATGGAATTCATTAGGATTTATTTTCAACATTTATGACAAAGGATTCTGTAGTCGTTTCAAGCAATCTGGAGCAAGTTTCAAGGAAGAATAATTGGAATGTTACTTAGGACTTTCCCCAGAGACAGTTGTCAATTATGAAAGTCATTTATGACTAAGTAACGACCATCTAAAGTCAGAATCTGATATACTCCTTAGAGAATAATTTTAAGTAGAGAACAGACAAGATTTGAAAAAGGATATACAGAAGAGAGAACAAAAAATTCACTAATCAAGAATTCATCTTCTGAGAATAGATTCAGTAGACATAAGCTTACAGAATTACCGAGTCAGAATTCTTCAAGAACACAAGGAACATCATTATGAAGGAGATCATCTGCTATTCTACTCCTTCAAGCATCAAGTGTTCAAAAGCTTCTTCATCAAGGACTCTAGACATCACACATTTCAGCATCTGCTGAAATCATCTCTTGCTGGAGATTTGAAGCAACTGAAGACCTATCACCCTAAGCAAAGCTCATCTTCCTGAACCCTTACAGATCTTAGGGGGAGCTTTGACAACATATTCCCCTTGTCTTCTCTTAGATTGTTGACAGAGAAGAACAACTCAACCTTTTTGTTTTTCTCTATTACTTCTGTAAAAGGGTTTCTCAAAACTCTCTTCAAAAGTTTTGTGGCTGGTTTCTGAGACATTGTCAAAACTCAGTGGTGGTAAGACACCTTATCAAAAAATGTTGGTTTGTTTTTTGAGCACCTTATCAAAAGCTCATTGGTGCCCAGGACACCTGATCAACTATTCCTGCAGTGGATTCCTACCTAGGGTGGTAGAAGAGTGGATGTACCCAGGTTGTTGGGGAACCACTATAGCTCCTTGTATCATCTGGCTTGTTGTGCTTTTTTGCTTTGCTGTGTGCTGTGTGTTTCTGTTTTCTTACTGCTTTAGTGTTTACTTTTCTACTAGCACATTACACATATAAGTAAACCAAGTGTTCCATTGCTTTACAGTTTTAAATTGTAAATTATTTTAAAATACTCTATTCATCCCGCCTCTAGAGTGAAGATAGATCTTACCCTCACTTTCAGTATCGCTCCAAGTAGTGGAGCCAAGGAGAGTGGAGCAGGTTGTAGTGGAGCCAGTGTTGTCTAGGAGAGAATCGGAGAAATAGCTCAAGCACGTTATGGGATTCAATCCTCCAGTGTTCTCGGGGACGGGAACCCCTACCCAAGCAGAGGATTGGCTCTCTAGAGTCAAGAGAGTGCTGATAGCTACTGAGACAGAAGAGTGGCAGAAGACCACAATTACCACGTTCTTGTTGGATGGTGACGTAAGGTTATGGTGGGAAGGCTTGGAGCTACACCATTTGAGGGGTAGGCAGCTTACTGACGTATCGATAGAGGAATTTTCGAGACTATTCTTGGCTCGATACCTCCCCTCAACTCAGAGGATAGCAATGGAAAATGAGTTCCAGAAGCTAGTACAAGGTGAGAGTAGCGTGGATGAATTTCTCCACGAGTTTACTCGCTTAGGTCGGTATGCAAGCGCTACCTTCGCTTATGAGGAGCGAAAGACAAGTCGATTCTATGAAGGTCTAAGGGATGACTTGAGACTGCTACTTTCGGGGACGATGACGCAGGTTTTCCTGACGTTGGTCAACACGGCCCGGTCTTTAGAGAAAGACATGAAGAATGTTCAGGCGAAGAAAGACTCCGGTGTTAGGAAGTCAGAATTCAAGGTGCCGTCTTCAAAATCCGGTTTTTGCAGGTGGAATAAGAAGGCTAGGACGTTGGGTCCAGCCCCTTCTTCGGGTGCCTCAGGGGTAACTACCAACCGAACCCCGGGCGCTTGTTTTACTTATGGGAAGACGGGGCATTTTTCCCGCGACTGTTGGATCGGACGGCCAAAGTCCGAGAGGAAGTATGGAGCAACTTACGAGGAAAAAGGCAAGGCTGGGGAGTCAACCGCATCTCATTATGCTCCGACTCAACCAAGAGTCTACAATATGGGCCAGCAGGAGGCCATCAAACAAGCGGATGTGGTGACAGGTACGGTTTAAATTTATAGCAAGTTAGCTTTGAATACTGTTACCTAGTTCTTGTTAGATTATTACTATTTGTATAGGCTTTGTTCTGATTTGCAATAGTCTGGCAAGGGAACTATTCGATACGGGAGCTTCGCACTCCTTTTTGTCCGAAGGTTTCATATCGCGCATCGGAGTCCCTTCTTCGTTGGCGAAGGACAAATTGGACGTGTTGCTGCTGAATGGGTGTTCTATGCGTGCAGACAGAGTATGTGCTGTAAAGATTCGTATTGGAAGTCAGGAGTTCGACTTACTAGCATCTTTACTGCCGCAAGTAGAGTTCTACGTCATCTTCGGTATGGACTGGCTTTCGGAGCAGAATGCATATATAGATTGCAATTATAACGAGGTCTAGCTGGGTGCTGGGCGGGAGACAATGTTTGTAGGATTGAAGGGGTCGAGCAAGACGTTGATGTCTGCTCTTCAGGTGGTCAAGGCAGTTCGTGTTGGCGCAGAGCTGTTCTTCACGCTAGTGGAGGCTGTAAAGCCTAAACCCACTTTGGGTAGTATCCCAGTGGTATGCGAGTACCCCGACGTGTTCCCGGTCAATCTTCCCGAAGCCCCACCATAGCGAGAGATCGATTTAACCATCGAGCTAGTGCCAGGTGCCAAACCTGTGTCATGCTCTCCTTATAGGTTGGTGCCTAAGGAGATGGTGGAGCTAAAGGTTCAACTAGAAGAGTTGATGGAGCAAGGTTATGTGCGTACAAGTTCGTCGCCTTGGAGCGCACCGGTTCTCTTTGTTAAGAAAAAGGACGAAAGTTTGCGGCTGTGTATCGACAATAGAGAACTGAACAAGTTAACAGAAAAGAACAAATACTCGATCCCAAGGATTGATGATCTTTTCGATTAGTTTGTCGGGTCGTAGGTATATTCAAAATTGGATCTGAAGTCCGGTTACTATCAGCTGAGGATAAGGGAGAGTGATATTCCAAAGACAGCGTTCAACACAAGGTATGGGCATTTCGAGTTTACGGTCATGTCGTTCGGGCTGACTAACACGCCATCAGTATTCATGGATCTGATGCACAGGACGTTCAGGGAGTACTTAGACCATTTTGTGATTGTCTTTATTGATGACATATTGGTGTACTCGCAGTACGAAGAAGATCACTTCAAGCATCTGCATTTGGTGTTGGAGACACTGAGGAGGAACGAACTATACGCAAAGTTCTCCAAATGCGAGTTCTGGTTGTCCTCAGTGGCATTCCTTGGTCACATAGTCAGTGGTGAAGGGATCACGGTAGATCCGGCGAAGATTGTTGCGATACGGGAGTGGCCTGTGCTGTCTTCGGTAGTGGAAGTCCGGAGTTTTCTGGGGCTTGCCGGCTACTACAGGCGCTTCGTAGAGAACTTCTCGCGGATAGCGTTACCTCTCACGACGTTGACAAGGAAAGATCAGAATTTTGTATGGACACAGGAGTGCGCGCAAGCGTTCGAAGAGTCGGTTGACCACGACGCCAGTGCTAAGTTCGCCGAGTGTGACCGAAGGTTTTGAGATATACAGCGATGCCTCAGGCAGTGGTTTGGGTTACTGCTGCTGTAGCATGGTAGTGTTATTGCGTATTGCTCGCGTCAGCTAAAAGTGCACGAATGGAATTATCCGGTCCACGACTTGGAGTTAGCGGCCGTTATTTTTTCGCTAAAGCTGTGGAGGCACTATTTATACGGCGTAAAGGTCGATATTTATACAGACCACAAGAGCCTGAAATACTTGTTGGATCAAAAGGATCTGAACATGAGGTAGCGGAGATGGATGGAGTTCCTAGGGGACTATACGTTCAAAATTCATTATGTGCCCGGGAAAGGCAATGTAGTTGTGGATGCGTTGAGTCGCAGGGCTCCCGCACAAGCCAACTGGTTGTCGATTCATGATGAGCGGTTGATTCGGGAGTTAGAGGAGTTAGATATATCTTGTATTGACAAGCAGACTAGCGCCAAAGCATTATTGAACTGGACGGAAGTTTAGTGTGATCTGGCTGATCGGATTTGGCAGGCTATGGATTTGGAAAGTAGCATGAAGGAAATCATGGATGCAGCTTCGGATGAGTAAAATTCCCAATTTACAGTTGAAGATGGACTGCTAAGGAAGGACAATCGTTTGTGCGTCCCAAATGTGGGTTATTTACGGGTGGATTTGATGTACGAGGCTCATCATACCAAGTACTCGATTCACCCATGGAGCACGAAGATGTACCGAGATCTGAAGAAGTTGTTCTGGTGGCAAGGACTCAAGAAGGATGTGGCACTGTATGTGGCTAAGTGTCAGACTTGTGCCTTAGTGAAGGCAGAGTGCCAAAATCCAGGGGATTTCTTGAATTCTTTGCATATTCCGGAGTGGAAGTTTGTCAACATTTTGATGGACTTTGTTCATGGTTTGCCAAGGTCGCAGAAGGGAAACGACGGCATCTGGGTGATCATAGATCGGTAGACAAAAGTGTCGCACTTCATTCAGCATAGGAAGGATGATTCAGTGGAGAAACTTGCGAAGCTTTACGTGGAAAACATTGTTAGACTGCACGGTGTGCCCCACATCATCATGAGCGATAGAGATGGACGTTTCATGTCCAATGACTGGAGGTTGGTACAATAAATGTTGGGGACTAAGTTGAAGTTCAGCACAGCCTTTCATCCGAAGATAGATGGGCAGACTGAGAGGGTCAACGAGACGATGGAGGACATGCTTCGCATGAGCGTTCTGGACTTCGGAAAGCAGTGGGAAGACCATCTATATTTAGTGGAGTTTGCGAACAACAATAGCTACCAAACGAGCATACAAATTGCGCCCTTCGAGGCCTTATATGGTAGAAAGTGTCGCACGCAGTTTTAGTGGCTAGAAACGGGTGAGGCAAGGCTGTGCAAAAAGCAAGAGGTGGAAAGCGCCACTTCATTGGTGCGAACCATTCGAGAACGTTTGCTGATCGCTCAGGATAGACAAGCTAAATACTACAATGCCAAGTATCGGAACATGGAGTTCGCGGTTGGCGATTGGGTGTATCTGAAGATAAAGCCGTTCAAGGGTGTTTCACGGGTACGACGTTTGAAGAAGCTGAGCCCGAGATACCTTGGACCATTTGAGATTCTGGAGCAGATCAGTGAAGCGGCTTATCGTCTAAAGCTATCGGTGGAGTTGAGTGGTCTACACGATGTATTCCACATATCATTGTTGCGGAAGGCGGTGCAAGAGCCTTCACAAGTGATCGCTGTTGATCAAGTACCGGTGGACGAAGGGTTGAAGACGAGTGTCAAGCCCATTCCTATTGAGGACTCTGAATTCAAAAGACATCGTAACAAGGAGATCAGGACGGTCAAGGTCCGTTGGGACAATTGCGGTCGTGAGGAGCTCTCTTGGGAACGGGAGCAGACCATGCTTGAGGAGTACCCAGAGTTATTCCACTCAGGTACCGCTTTTGGTTTTGTGTATCTTTTCCTTTCGGTAATTTTGTGGACGAAATTCTTTTAAGAGGGAGAGAGCTGTAACGCCCCGAAACTCAAAAGAGAGACGGGTGGCGTTTTGAGCCAAGTCTGGGATTTTGTGGAGGTGACACGGCCTATGACACATGCGTGTCCTAGGGGCGTGTCGTGCTCGGGATCGGCGATGGTCGTGTGGCTGACGAAATTGCAGTCAACGGACATCGGGGAAGTGAACACGGCCTGGGACACGGGCGTGTCCCAGGGCATGTCAGCCACTCTACGCCTTAGCACTCAACGCTTTTCACTCAACGAGCATTGAGTGAGGGCACACGGCCTGCGACACGGGCGTGTCCATGGTCGTTTCTTGCTTGGGTGATTTGCGGGTTTATGCTGAGGAAGCTACACGGCCTGGCACACGGGCGTGTCCCAGGACGTGTCTAGCACACTGCATGTGACACGGGCATGTCACATGGCCATGTCGTGCTCTGGACGTTTTGGTCTTGAGTCCATGGAGGAACAAGCCCAGCTACACGGGCGTGTACTGGATGACACGGGCGTGTTAAGCCTTACACGGGCATGTTGAGTGCCCGTGTTCTTTTCGGGACACGACGGTTTTGACGGCGAATGAGTTACAGGGCCTTGGACACGGGCGTATCACAAGCCGTATTCGGCCCAGGAAGTTTATTTTTAGGGCGAATTGTGGCTGTTCGTTTCCTTATTTTGGGATCAAATGGCTCAGGCCTCTCCATGCTAGGGTTAAGGCCGGAATTGGGGGTTTAAACTCTCATATTCCTTTGACCATTCTCTTTCTAGATCCTAGAGAGAAGGGAGAGCAAGGAGGAAGAAGGAAGAGGGAGATCCGATCGTCGGAGGAGATTCAGAGTGTCAAATCGCAAACCGAGTCCAGATCTACGGAGGCGAGATCATCACAGTGCTTGTCATCCATGTAGATTTCCATGGCGCCGAAGAGGAATGCTAGGGTAATGATTCTCATCTTGAGCATGCGAAGCTCTTCTTCTTTTGCATAGTAAAACCCTCTGCAACGAGTTAGCGGTGTTTCTTGGGGTAGATATGTAAAGTCCCCCTTGTTTAGAGTCCGAAATCGTAGTACAGACATATGCATGGTGTGTGAAGCCTACCCAGACATGTTAGTCTGGATCGGTGATGTGTTGCAATGCATTGTAGGCCGGAGAAGACTCCGTGCCATTGGTTGTTTTCGGGTTTCTACGTGGTAGATTTCTGCAGGGATCCTTGGGTATTAACCTCAAGGCACACCCAAAAAACATGGCGAAAACGCATTTATGCCATCTTGGTGGCCTGGGAGCCAACCTTGAACATAACGGGGTTATGTGCTTGTGTGATCGAATTTGGGATCCAGGAGAAGCTTGGCCCGTGCGTACGTCTTAAAGTGACAAGGCATAGTGAGCAACGGGCAAGTGGAAACAGACCCGGGCTATGTGGTTTGGTGACAGATACCTTAAAAAGGGACTGGCCATTGGCATAGTTGTGTGAGTCTTAGGCTTAGGTCGGAAGGACTAAATGCTCAAGAGGATTGCTGCCCTGGGGGCGATGGTGGAGCCAAGGAACGGACTGGGTTTAGACTGGCTTCACCGAGTAAGTGCCCTGAGAGCACGGGGTGTCTTGCCTTATGGGCGTGCACCTGTGATGTTGTGTTTATTCACTATATTGCTTGTTTTGCTAACAAGTGCATGGAAGGAGCTTTGCCGCCCCGAGTTTGGGGGCAGAATTGTTATAATTTGGTCAGCTTTAGCTGACCGTTATTCTTGTTTGCCACCATTGCGGTTACTTGTACTTGCAGGTGCTGCGGAGCCGAGCGGTAAATAGTGGGCCAAAGCCCTTGTTGTGGAGTCAGCCCTTGAAGGCCTTATTTGTTTTCTTATTGAAATCATGTGTGGCCGGCCTGCGAGCCGAAGTTTGTAAGACACTGTTTTAAATTTAGTGATCTATTGTAAGGCCATAAGGCCAGTACTTTGAGTACTTTGTATTTCATTCCTGCTGGGTTTTTGTTAGTGGACATTCATGCTTGTGGCTGAGTTCTTACTTTAACAACTTAATAAATTACTTCCGCTAGATGCTCTGTGTAGGACGTGTGTTTTGGTTGTATGGTTTCATCTAGTAACTCTCCGGTCTATCCGTGGTATATGGCATCGGTCCCCGGCTGGACCTACTGCTATATGCTATGTGAGGGATAGGGGTGTTACAAACCATGCTGTCAGACCTGCTCAGAAGAGAAGGTATAATATCCATGGGTGCTGGTGTTGTGGCAAAGTGATCCACTTTGCCATAGATTGTTGGCACAACCTTAGTGTCTCAAGGGCAAGGGTGAGTCATCCTAACAGGCCTGTTGTAGGTTGACACATGCATGTGTATGCTAACAGGAACCTAGGATCCAATACCTATTGGGGTCCTAAGGTAAGGTAATTCTGTTTTGTTGGTTAGTCTTAGTGCCCATCCCCATGTGGCACTTAAACAGAAAATGTTCCAGAATTTGGACTGGAACAAGGAAGTTATCCTATGGTTCATACGCCAAGGATATGAATATTGTGTGCATTCCTAAAGAAGGATAAATTGCACAAGTATTGGGCTAAGACCAGCTGAATCCAGCCAGCAGGAATGTCTGATTGGATAAAGTCTTGCTGCCACACCAACAAATCTAGAAAGGACAAGTAGGTTGTACTCATCTTTGAGGAAAGCACAAGTAGCTCCTCTATGAGCAGCAAGGAAGAGGCACATTGTGCTCAACTGATAAAGCTCACTATACAGAAGGGACAAATAGTCAAGTGGTATCATCAGCTGAAATGATGACTGATAGTCATAAGGACAGGATTTGTGCAAATGTTGAAGGGGAAACTTTCAAGCTAAGATACGCCTACTAATGGGGAGCATGTTCAGTCAAGGTTGTTGGACAAGCCTGAATCTTACCCAAAGTTCTCCCAACATAGAATAGATCAGCATTACTGCTGAGGATCAGCTTGTCCCCATGGATATTGCAGAAGCTAAGAGGGAAACTACCCAAGTGATGGCACCCACTGGAAGAAGGCAAAACAATCAGTTTACAAGAATAGCTGGTTTACTCCAGCTATTGGTGATACAAGTCAGCACATTCCTATTGGAATAGCAGTGTAAAGAAAGACTTTGTATCAGAATGAAAGGATGGTTCATGGAAAGATCATTCTAGGTTCAAGTGATATTAAAGTCCAGCAGCTGCAGGAGAACATTCAGCCTCATGAGAAGAGAAAGATGGCCGCTGCACTAATGGTATCATCTACAATCAGCTAGGGGGGGAGAAGAGAATCACAGCAGAATAGCTCTTCCCTGTCTATTCAGAAACCAAGAAGGGATTGATCAAGTGGTGATCAAGTGTGGAGATTAATTTAATGATCAAGATAGTACTAAGTTAGCTGAACAATCTTGTACTGCTAATAAGAAAGTCGAAGCCAAAGGCAAGTATGTTGCTAAAGAAGGGGAGAAGATCTGGCTCAGCAAAAAGAGGCTGTGCAAGGTGAAAGGGAGTTGTTAAGCATCAGCATGAATGGAGCTTGACAAAATAACCTTCATTCGTCGAACGGAGCTCGACAAAATCACCTTTATTCGTCGAACGGAGATTGACGAAATCAGAAGAATTCGTCGAACGGAGCTCGACAAAATCTGAATAATTTGTCAAACTCAAGATTGTCAAACAAAAAATTTATGACATCAGAACCATAACATCCAGATAAGTAGAAATTATTTTATATTGATATTCTATTAGTGTAATATAAGTTGCTAGGAATCCTGACTGTCATAGCAGGACTATGCATATGTAGATTAAGTATCAATAAGTTTGGGAGCATAAGGAAGAACTCAATACTGAGTTTGCCCGGACTGATAAGTGGATGTCATGATTATCATGTCACTAGATGAAGTCAAGTTCAACATCCTCTTGGTTGAGTTGGGTATGTGGAACTTAGGATAGTTTCAGCAGCTCCAAACTATTGTTTGTGTTGTAGGATTTACTTTTTCTTGCAGGTAGATAAGTCCTTGATGTGACATCAAGACTATAAAGACCATCAAGTTGTATCCAGACTGGCATAAACTAGAATGTCTACCAGGAATCTGATAAAGGATGTCTCAATTGAGGGGGAGCAAGCAACTGCTATAGTAGATCAGCTGTCACAACTGCTGATTAGTTTGTCTTAAGGACAATGCACAGACAAAGGGGGAGATCATGAGAAAAGAGACAGCTACCAGCCAGCTCAAGTGGATCCATGGGTCACTCAAGTGCTAAGGGGCTACAGTGATGTAGTGTATCAATGATATCACCATAGGTGGATGCTGATTCTATAGACACAACATTAATAAGTGGAACTATGTGTGCAACAAGCTCTAATGTTGCAGTGTTGTGTTGTATCAATGTATCAACACAAAATATATGACTCCTAATCAAGTAGACTGATCACTAGGATGACTTCCTTAGTAGAATCAACATAGGACTTTGACTAGTATCAAGAGATAATCTCTCCCATGATATTTTTCTACTTCCTCAATAAATATGCCTATTGAAGAAGATAGAAAGGGGGGGATATGTGTGGCAATACATAAGAGGGAGATATAGAAGCAATATTTGACATGAATAGGTCATGTTGAGTCGGTTCATATTACTGAAAAAGATTCTAGTAGTATGAGAAATGCAATGACTGACCACATGTTGAGTCATGATTGTGTCAATGCATATTTTGATTGTGTCAGTGCATATTTTGAGGTAAGTGCTTCTAGTGGTGCACCATTTAAATATTAAGTGGTATAAAGGAGAGTGCATTTTACTTGAGCAATTGCTCAAGTAGTATGAGGATGCATTGACTTAACCTATTGAGTCAATACATTTAATGGAGCACATTGTATTAATATAACATAAGCTAGCAGGTGTGTAGAAATGTCTAGAGCTGCATGAAATAATTCTGCCTATCATGATAATGCCTCTTAGTATTGCTAGGTGTTCTGCCTTCTTCAAATAGGGGGAGATTGTTGGGTCCATTGCACACAATGTTCCCTATAGTGGATTTGAAGAGGCATCACCATCAATACTAAGAGCATGTGTGCTTAAACTCATGCGTGCAGGTTTTCCTTGATTGAACATGTGAACAAAAAGAGTAAGCTGGAAGTCAGCTAATTTGACTAAGGAACAAACGCTGAGACAGCTGAGAAGAATGTCTCAGTATAACCGTTGAGACAGCTGAGAAGGAAGCATTGAGACAGTTAATGTAAGTTATCCTTGATTGGACAGGTGAACACAAAGAGTAAGCTGGAAGTCAGATAATTTGACTAAGGAAAAAGTGTCGAGACAGCTGAGATATCTGAGAAGAATGTCTCAGCATAACTGCTGAGATAGCTGAGAAATAATTCGTCGAGCTTAGTTTAGAATTCATCGAACTGAGTTCAGAGTTTGTTGAGCTTAACTCACCATTCGTCGAGCTAAATTCAGAGCTTGAGATTCTAAGTTCGTTGAGCTCAGTTGAGAATTTGTCGAACTAAGTTTAGAGTTCATTGAGCTCAGTTCACCATTCATCGAACTCAATTCAGCATTCGTCGAACTAAGTTCAGGATTTTTTTTAAGGCAAAAACCGCTGAGACAAGTGTTAGTCTCAGCATAACCGCTGAGACAAGTGTTAGTCTTAGCATAACCGTTGAGACAAGTGTTTGTCTCAGTAGAGAACAAGAAAGCGCTGAGACAGTTAAGAAGGAAAATGCCTAAGGCAGAAAGCGTTGTGTGAGGAGTGCTCACTCAATGCTCTCAAGACCTAAGATGCTGCAGAGGCAGAAATATTGTTAAGTCAAAAAAATGTTAAGTGGAGGTTGCTCACTCAACACTGTCAACGCCTAGTGGAGACAGAATTTTGTCTAAGGAGTTTGGCGTTGAGTGATGCTTACTCACCCAACGCCAAGCAGCAGAAAGCTGATAAAGCAAGTTGGCGCTGAGAGAAGCTGAATCACTCAATGCATAGAAACAGATTTATATTCTAAGTAGTTTGGCGTTGAGTGAAGGTTACTCACCCAACGCAAAGAGACAGTAAATCTGTCTAAGTGTTTTGGCGTTGAGTGATGCTTACTCACTAAACGCCTATTCTAATGTTGTTTGATTTTTGGCTAAGTCCACAGCTGATGATGTCAGCAAGTCAACAAGTCAACATATTTCAAATTAGTGGCGGGATGGCTATGGTATGCGACAAATGTTGTCGCAGACCTACTGTATGACAGTTATCGTTAAAGCAAAGTTGCTACTGGCCATTAAATATGTGGGGCCCACTGCTCAAAAGCTGTTGGGACAAAATCAATAAAAGAAAAGGGCTTTTACAGAGGAAAAATGTTTTTCGGAAAAAGCAATCAGGCAGTTCTTCTTCTCCGCCATTGTTGTGGAGCTGAAGAACAGGAAGCTCAAGTCTATAAGACGAAGAGCAAGTTTGATGTTGGTATCAACATCTTCAACAACAAGATAGTTGGTGTGATCTTTGTCTTCCCCAGCAAGTTAGCTCAGAAGGATTTTTTGAGAAAAGGTAGCAGCTTGGGCCGACCCTTGCTGCAGGTGCTTCATAGGCTCAACCAACAAACCTAAAGAACATTATCTTGGGGAGCTATGAAGAAGGAGATAGGGCTGAGCAGTTGGCTCAGTTTAAAAAGGTGTAGAGAAGCTAATCTGCAAGTGACGTCCAGCACAGGCCAAAGAGATCTTCATCCTTATTGCTGTGAATAAAGGATTTAGGCTAGGATTCTACTAGCTCAAGTTGCAGCAAGATCTGCTGCAGTTACTTCTCTAGCTCCAGCTGGATAAAATCCTCGGTGCTAAGAAGAGGAAGTTAGGTCAAAGTATCCACTCAGACCAAATAAGTAGACTCAGAAAATATATTTCCTGGTGTTGGGTACATTGGAAAATGTGTACCTGATTTGTAGAAGCCTAACTTAGCTCAATGATATACATCAAGGTATATTTGATGTTATTTTGAGTTGATATGTGCAGGTGAAGAATGTACTAAAATACTGGAAAATTATTCTAAGTTCATGTGTCGACACCAGAAGAAGCTGTGTCGACACTTTAGAAAGATTGTGTCGACACTTGAAGAAGGCTGTGTCAACACAGAGAAAAAGAGTCGACAACAATTGTGTCGACACCGGGAAGCAGTGTTGACACACAGAAGTTTAGTCGACATCAACTGTGTCGACACTGGGAGGCTGTGTCAACACACAGGATTGCTAGTCGACAACACGTGTGTTAACACCAGAAGACTGAGTCGACATACAGAGGCAGAGTCGGCAATAGCTGTGTCGACACCTGGAGGCAGTGTCGACACACACTATATTCTGAGTCTACATCAACTGTGTTGACACACAAGACTTGTGTTGACACACTGCAAAGTCTAGACCAAGTTAGTTGCTGGAGAATGATTAAGTGTTTGTGTCGACACAAATACTCTGTGTCGACACATTCTCTAGATGCAGTATCTAGAAGCTGAGTCGACATAAAGGCAGACATGTCGACATCATCAAAGGAAGTGTCGACACTTAAGTCACTTATGTCGACATATATTGACAGATGGTCTCGACACTTTCTAATAGACAGTCTCGATGCTTTGCTGACAAAGACAAAGGCACAAGATCTGTCTGAAGACCTGAAAGCTACGAGTTACAACAGGTTGACAGAAGCTGTCAGACTTGTCAGAAGTTTGTTAGAAACCGGATCAGCCGGTTACCAAGGATGAAGTCTATAAATAGACAGATTCAGAAGAAGAAAAATAAGATTTGAGACATAGAAACAAACTGAGTGATCATTGTTGTGAGACAAGATCTCAAATCAAGAAAGTGCAAGGCACAGAAGAAGATCTTCGTGAGAAGATCTAAGAAGACATTCTGAAGTGAACATCCACTCAGATTCAGTCTAAGTTGAATTCATCCAAGAATTAAGAAGTATTATCAAGGGTTGTGGATAGAGAGAGATCCAGCCATTTGAAGACAAGAAGGAGCTATCACAGGTTTCTTAAGTTCAGATTCAAGAAGTTTGAAGAAAGCTAAGATCCAGTTGATTTCATCCATCAGGTTTTTCAAGAAGCTGATCAAGAACAGTCTTGTCCCTTCTCTCTCAATAGGGGCAAGATATTATATAACTTCAATTTCAATTTCTGTAGTATCTATTTGTATAGATCTGAGTTGTAAGCCTAGATTATAAAGGCTGAGTGTAGGAGAGATATTCTCTGAGTGGTATGGCTGTTTATACCTGAGTTGTAGGAGAAGGTTTTCTCTGAGTTATAGGCCTTGTGGCAAGGCTGAGGTAGGGCTGGTTAGCCTGAGCTGTAGGAACCTTATAGGGTTCTTAGTTGTAGGAATCTTTCAGGGTTCTGAGTTGTAGGATCTGAGGATCTGAGATAAAGGTGGAAGTTAGGCTGAATCTAGCACACTGCTAGATAGGTGAAGGGGGAAAGTGGATGTACCCAGACCTTGGGGAACCACTATAAATCTGTGTGCAATCTGTTGTGTGTGCATATTTGTGATTGCTGTGTTGTGTTTGCTGCAGTGTTTGCTAAATTCTCTTATAGTTAGTAATTATATTCTGCCTTAAGTGAAAACAAGCATTAGAACCTATTCATCCCCCCTCTAAGTGTTTAGGTGGTCTTGAAAGTATAACTATCAAGTGGTATCAGAGGGAGGTTGCTCAAAGAAAGACTTAACAGTCTGAGTTAGATCCCTAATGCAGAATCAAGAATCAAGAAAATGGGTTCAGGTGAGAATCACAAGGAGTTAGGATCTATGAAGTTACCCATCTGCATAAAGGAAATCTTTGGAATCTGGAAGGAAAGGGTTAGGCTATTTATGGAGTCCTCTGACCCAAGAATTTATATCACAGTTAAAGAAGGTCCATACATTCCAATGAAGTTATCTGTATTAGATGCAAATCAGAAAACTCCTAAGGACTTTTCTGAAATGACAAAGGAAGAAATCATTTTAGCCACTATGGACAAGAGAGCTCAGAACATCATAGTCAGTGCAATAGATGATTCCACCTTCCAAAATCTGATACATTGCTAGACCTCCAAAGAGATGTGGGACACCTTGATTGTCTACATGGAGGGATCTGAAGAAGTAAGACAAGACAGAAAATCAATGCTCAACCAAGAATATGAGAGCTTCAGACAAGGAAAATCTGATAGCATAACTGAATGTTATAAGAAATTCTATAGGATTGTGAATGAAATAATGTCCTATGGAAGAGTCTTCAGTACATATGAGCTGAATGACAAATTTCTCAGATCTTTGACAAAGGATCGGGATACCAAAATATGTGTTATTAGAGAAGTGGCCAAGTTAGCTGACATCTCCCCTCCAACCTTGTTTGGAAAATTGCTATCATATGAAATGCAATTGATGGCTAGGAAGGAGGAAGAAAGAAATACAAAAGGTGAGCATAGATCTGTGGCTTTCAAAGTTGAAGCCACTAGAAACAAAGGGAGGATATCTTCATCTCCTCTTAAGGAAGCTACAGAAGACATAACAAAAAATTCAGATAGTTAGAAATCAGGGAGCAGTGATTCAGATGCTGACTTTGCTGCCTTTACAAGGCAGTTTCAGAGGTTCTTGAAGAATAAGCAGTGGAAGTCAAGGCCCTCCACATTACAGCCAGTTGATGATTACTATTAGAAGAGAAAATCATTAAGAAAGGAGAGGAGCAGAACTAAGCCCAGCAAAGCTACTACATCAAAGATTGTTTGCTATTGTTGCAATAGGCCTGGACATGTGGTGGCTGAGTGTCCAGAAAAGTGGAAGGAGTCAACAGGCAGAAAGAAGACTCAACAAAAGGGCAAGAAGGAGAAATCTTTTGTTGCAAAGAAGATAAGAGTCTTTCAGATCAGTCCTCATCAGAATCAGAATCTGAAGAAGAAGCATACATAGGATTGTATGCAGCCAGTGATGAAGAGGAGTTTATGCAATTGATAAACTCCATCCATGATCAAGAAGACCAAGAATGCATGGGTCTGATGGCTGAGTCAGAAGATAACCAATGCTAGGATCAACCTGGTCCTAGTAAGGTACAAAATGATTCTAGTACTTCTGATATTAGTACTAGTTCAGAGTCAGATTCATCTACATCAAGTGATGTGAATGAGTCTGAATCTGAAGGTGATATTCATCAATTGATGGATGAATATAGGGTCTTATTGGAGGCTCTTAAGAAAAGCAAAAACCTGACCAAAACTCAGGCTCAGGAAATTGCTGATCTTAAGTTGGTTGTATCAGACTTGAAAAAAGAATTGGATCAAAAGTTGAATGAGGTTGCCAAACTGAAAACAATAACTGTGATTCAGATGGGCACAATCACATACAAATCTGATCAAATTAAAAGTCTGGAGGCCAAACTTCAAGTTGAGAGGAACTTAGTGGCTAGTTACTCTAAGACAAAATCTGTCCTACCATTGATAGATGAGTTTGTAGCTCAAAAGGGTAAGGCAGGATTAGGCTTCAAAGGTAACACCAGGGCTGCCCAATTCAAGAGAAAAGGCAAAGCTCCTGTCCAGCCACTAAACCTTAAATTCCCTGTTATGTTTAGAAAGGTACAAGTGCCTTCTAACAAATATGATCTTGAAAATATTCATGGTCATATTAAGACTGATGTTCTGAAAAACAAGGGTGTTAATGCTAATAGGTCTGCCCATGTTCATAAACCCAATGGTTATAAGAAATCAGTGGGTGAAGCTGCAGCAGCACCAGTACTGGACAGAAATTTTTCTGCCAAGGGTATATCTAGACCTAGATACAACAAATATTAATGTTGGTGCTGTGGCAAGAGAGGCCATTTTGCCTTAGACTGCTGGCATAACACAAGTGTAAGGAAGAATAATAGTCTACCAGTTAGAAGAGCTGCTGGTAGTTTTGATGTGAATGGTGCTAACCTGAACCAAGGACCCAAGACTTACTTGGGTTCTAAGGGAAAGTAATTCTGTATTGTAGGAAAGTCCAAGTTGCCATGCCCCTATATGGTACTTGGACAGTGGTTGTTCCAGGCACATGACTGGAATAAAGGGGCTGCTGAAGGAGTACACATCTGTCAAGGATGAGCCTAAAGTTATCTTTGGTGGATCTGAAAGAGGGATCATCAAAGGGTTTGGTAACATTTCTTCAAATAAAATTACCATTACTCAAGTGGCTTATGTAAAAGGTTTGAAACATAACCTCATCAGCATAAGCCAGCTGAGTGATCTAGGATATGACATTTCATTTATAAAGAATGGATGTTATATCAAGAGGTCAAGTGATCAAGAGGTTATATTGACTGGTTATAGAAAAAGAAATGTGTATTGTCTAAATTTTGGGTGTGAGATCAAGGCTTCTTCTATCTGTCTTGTAGCTGATAAGAGAGCCTCACATTGTGTCAAATGGCATAAGAGGTTAGCTCATCTTAACTACAAGACAATTGGCCAACTCTTTAGTAAAGAGTTAGTGAGGAATGGTCCTCAAGTTAAGTGTATAAAGGAAGGGATATGCTCAGCTTGTCAAAAGGGCAAACAGACAAAATCCTCCTTTCATAGCCTTGAATGCAAGGATTCAGTGAGGTGTTTATACCTCTTACATATGGATCTTTTTATTCCTATTCCAGTTCATAGTCTAGGTAGGAAGGTCTACACTTTTGTGGTTGTAGATGACTATTCTAGATATACATGGGTGTTCTTTCTGAGACAAAATTCAGAAACCCCAAGTGTCTTACTTAGTTTTGTGAAACAAATTCAGAATGAACTGAACAGTATAGTGGTCAAAATCAGAAGTGACCATGGAACTGAATTTCAATATGAAAGTATGACAAAATTATGTGAAGACTTTGGGATTTTCCAAGAATTCTCCTCACCTAGAACACCACAGCAAAATGGTATTGCTGAAAGAAAGAATAGGACATTGATTGAAGCTGGTAGAACTCTATTGAGTGACACTTCTCTTCCATAATATTTCTGGGCTGAGGCAGTAAACACTGCATGTCATGTGATCAATAGGGCTTCTATCACCAAGAGCCACAAAAAGACTCCCTATGAAATTATGAAAGGTAGAAAACCAAATCTATCCTACTTTAGGATCTTTGGTAGCAAGTGCTATATACTTAACAATGGAAAGTCTTATCTAACTAAGTTTGCTGCCAAATCCCAAGATGGGATATTTGTTGGGTATAACATCAACAGTAAGGCTTATAGAGTCTACAACTTGACTACTCAGGTTGTAGAAGAATCTGTACATGTTGTATTTGATGAAACAAGATTAATCAACAGTGAGTTGCCTTGTAGATCAATAATCCAACAGGTATAAGCAAAAGGATGGACAAGCTTTCCATTGCAGAAGCATCAAATGCAGATGAAGTATTGGAAAATGAAGGCTACTGTCCAGGGGGAGTACAAGACTCAATAGAAGCTGATGACAACCAAGAGGTACAGCATAATGAAGGAGCTGGAGATGTTCAACCTGAAGGAAATCTACCTCCAGCTATAAGACATCTAAAAGACCATCCAGCAAATCAAATTATAGGTGATCCAAGACAAGGAGTGCAGACTAGAAGCAGAAATCTGAGCACAGTCATGCACTCAAGTTTTCTATCTCAATTGGAGCCTAAGAAATTTGAGAAGCAATCTAAGACCAACACTGGATTAATGCTATGCAAGAGGAGCTTAATCAATTCAGAAGGTGCAAAGTCTGGGAGTTAGTTCCTAAACCAAGATACCACAACATCATTGACACAAAGTGGATCTTTAGGAACAAGTTGGATGAGAGTGGAGTAATTGTGAAGAACAAAGCAAGATTGGTTGCTAAAGGATACAGACAGGAAGAAGGGATTGACTTTGATCAAACATTTGCCCCAGTAGCAAGACTGGAGGCAATCAGAATGTTCCTAGCCTATGTAGCATATCAAGGATTCAAAGTATACCAAATGGATGTGAAATCAGCATTCCTGAATGGTGATCTAAAAGAAGAAGTCTATGTAGAGCAGCCATCAGGTTTTGTAGATTCTCTTAAACCTGGTTATGTCTATAGACTTAAGAAAGCTTTATATGGGTTAAAGCAAGCCCAAAGGGCTTGGTATGAAACCCTGTATACTTTTCTTATTGAGAACAAATTCTCAAGAGGCAAAATAGACAAAACTCTATTCCTAAGGGAATCAAAAGGTAAGATAATCTTAGTCCAGATCTATGTAGATGACATAATTTTTTGGTCTACAGAGAACAACCTTTGCAAAAAGTTTGCCAAACTTATGCAAGGGAAGTTTGAAATGAGCAGTATGGGGGAACATAAGTTCTTCTTGGGACTCCAAGTAAGACAGACTGAAGATGGCTTGTCCATATCCCAGTCTAAGTTCACCAAGGAATTAATTAAGAAGTATGGTATGGAATCATCCTCCACCATGAGAACTCCTATGGGAACAAATATTTCAATATGCAAAGATGATGTAGGTAAGCCTATAGATGAATATTTGTATAGAGGAATAATTGGCTCTCTATTATATCTCACTACTAGTAGACCAGACATTATGTATGCTACATGTGTCTGTGCTAGGTACCAAGCTTGTCCTAAAGAATCACATTATACTGCAGTCAAAAGGATCTTGAGATATCTTAAGGGCACACCTAATCTAGGCCTTTGGTACCCTAGGAATGGAGATTTTCAACTAATAGGTTATTCAGATGCAGATTTTGCAGGCTGTAGAGAAGATAGAAAAAGTACTACAGGTACATGTCAATTTCTGGGAGGAAGGTTGATTTCATGGAGTAGTAAGAAGCAGACTAGTGTGGCAATATCCACTGCTGAGTCTGAGTATGTTGCAGCTGGAAGTTGCTATGCACAACTATTGTGGATTCAACATCAGTTAAAGGACTATGGTATTCAAGTAAGTAGAACACCTTTATTGTGTGATTCTAAAAGTGCTATTTCTATTGCAAACAATCCTGTTTCACATAGTAGAACTAAGCATATAGAAATAAAATACCATTTTCTTAGAGAACATGTAGAAAAAGAAGACATCTCATTGGAATTTGTTAAAACAGATTATCAAATTGCAGATGTATTTACTAAGCCACTGGATGAAACTAAATTCAATAAATTTAAAATTGAATTAGGAATGCTGGCCATAGGTTAATTTACCATAAAATTAACTAAGTAAAATGGTATCGACACATTCAGTGATAAAGTGTCGACACAGAGGAGTCATGTCGACTAATCAGGGAAATTGTGTCGACACATGAGAAAATGTGTCGACACCTAGGGGTCAAGAGTCGACTCATCCAGAAATGTAGTGTCGACACATCTAGTATAATGATGTCGACACTTACAGATTTTGTGTCGACTATTATACTAAGAGTCGACACATAATTTCTGATGCACTACTTAGTATCTCCCGTATCGACATATCATCAATTGGTGTCGACACAATGTAGTCAACATTAATGTCGAGACAATAGAAGTTTGTGTCGACACATTCCGACTGTGTCGACACATTTAGACTGTTTTTGCCCGGCTCTTGACCTTCTTTCATTAGAGGGTATAAATAGGTCGATAACGTATTCTGTCGACACGCTCACAAGGTTTTCAAGACTAAAACCCTGTGTCGACAATCTCTCTTCTCTTCTCTCAAGCTTTCTCATCTTTCTAGTGGCGCCAAACGTTGAAGACAACATCAATGAGGGATATGAGTTGGTTAGGGCTGCATTCGACAATGCCGCGCCAGAAATCAAACAGGTGATTTCTCTTCTTGCTGACAATGGATTGGAATAACTTGTTTCTGAACCTTCAAAGATTTGGAAGAAAGAAGTTGTCGAGTTCTATACTGCTGCAACTTTGGATTCCACTGGTCTCAAGATAAAATCTACGGTTCATGGGACTAAGATTAAAATTACTTTAAAAAGTATAAGAAAGATTCTTCAACTACCTAACATCCAAGATGAAGAAGAGGTCCCAGCCTCAAAGACAAGAGAGGCTCTATAGTGGTGTGGATTGGATCCAACCCTAAAGATTGGAGCAGCCATCAACCGAAAGGGAATGAATCAACAGGGAAAGTTTCTATCTGAGATAGTAAGAAAAGTGATTTTGTGTAAACCAGGAGGTCATGATAGGATATCTGCCATGATGTTCACTCTCATGATAAGAATACTGTACAAGATTAACACAGACTGGTCTGCAGTTGTGTTTGATAAAAAAAAGGAATGAAGAAGCCAAATATGGCTAGAATTATGAGTCTATACCTGGATGGACTCATTCCAGAGGTCATGCAACAAATTCCTAGGTCTAAAATTAATCATATGAGAAAAATGGACATGCGATTATTCTCCAGGTGGGATAGAGTTCTGTCCAAAGAGGTGCCTGATGTGGACAGGCAGGACACACCTGAGACATCACTTGGACATGATCAGGGCACTGAACAACTTCAAGGAGAACAAGTTAGAGAGCAGGCCGAGGACCAGACTTGGTCTACTCAAGTCCAGAAAGAAACATTACCTGCACAGGTGCAGGGGGAGCCAGTTCATTATCCTGCCCAGAACATTTCTAATCCTGAACAGTTGCAGGGGGAGTCAATTTCTGAACAAATATAAGTGGAAGAAAGAGTACACTTATCAGAAGATTTGAACACTATTGGCCTTGATGACTCATCTTCTGCTCAAGCACAAAATGAATTCACTCTAGATGAGTTGTTTCCTGATGATGGAATTGCTACTGATAGGATTGAGGAGGAGCAAGATGTTGAGGGGGAGCAAGTGCATGTTGAGGAAGAACAACAAGACACTGAGAAAGAAATTCCTCCATCTCCTCAAGAAAGAGTTCAGATTGATAGTTCTTCAGAATCTGAGGCAGAAGAAGTCAGGGAGGCTAAGAAAAGGAAGCTAATGGTCTTCAAGAGAAGAAGCCATAGCTATAAGCATGCTCTCCAGACACCAACTCACCAATCTCCTACTAAGTTTTATTACAACAAGTTCTTGGTAGATTTACAAGTGAAGATGGATGAGCAAAGAAGAGCCTTGGAAAAATACGTAGATGAAAGTAATAAGTCACTTCAGTTTGATCTTGCCCAAGATGTCAAGTCAATCAGATTTGAGGTAAATCTGAATAAAAAAGAGATGACAGATTGCTTCCACAAGGGAGGTAATGTTGTGGTATATCTAGCTCAACAGCACCAAACTATCCTTACTAAGGTGGATGACATTGCATTAAAACAAGGATATGTTCTAGAAAATCAGCTGAGAATGAATGACAATCTGACTGAATCTCACAATGAAATTCTCACTGAGTTAAAAGATATTGCAACAAAGCTGACTGCTGCAAGGACTAAATATATGGAAGACTTTGATCAAAAGCTCAAAGATGCCCTGAATTTAGTTCAAACTGCAATCACCACCTCACAGAAAGAAATATCTGACAAGCTTCTCAAATTAAAATCATTCTTTAAAGAGGGTGTGAATTTTCTTGATGGACAAATAAGGTTTCAGAAGGATGATCTTAGGGATCATGTTGCCAGAGAAGTCCTAAAGGGGGAGAGGGTACTTATACATGCTGGCTCAGAACATGCCAAGTGGGTAACCAACAGTGTTAGAGCCACATTGGGATATCCACCATTGTGTGATGATGATGCCATTGCTGAGTCAGGAATACAACAAGGTCTACTTGAAGGCAATCAACCTGAGGTTGCCCAAGTCATATACCCCCCTGCTAATTTTGAATTGATTCATCAGCAAGTACAGGCCATGTACAGTCCTCCAAAGGAAGTTACAAATGTAATTATTGAAAAAGTAGATTAGCTAGGAGCCAATTTGAAAGATCAACAAGATGCTCAATTATCCAAGAAGAGATTTAGAGAGCAAGCTGAACAAAGACCTGATTTTGAGCAGTGGAGCCCCACCTCAAGGAACATTATACTAACTGCCTGAAAGGCTGTGAAGGATCAAATGCATGAAAGAGGAAAGTGGTATAATGAAATTGAATGGCAAAAGTATGAGGCTAGGCAGGAGGCCATAGTACAGTTCTGAAGAAAGGCTAAGATGGGGAGGCTACCACCTGATGCTCAGGAGCCGAGCAAGTATTTTCCCAAGCCCTTTCATTACTTTGAAAGGCAAAGGCTCAAGGAGGAAGCTAAAAAGAAATTTGAACTGAAAGGCAAAAAGCCTGCTGATGTTGCTGAACCTACTGTGAAGGCTCAGATTCAATCAGGAAAAGGAATTGTCATCCAGGAGCCTGATCAGTCTTAGTTTAAGTTTATCAGTTCTTTCAAATGTTTTGTAATGATCTGTTTGTTAATCCAATCAATGTAAATAAGCTCTAACAAACATTTCTAAATGAATAAAAAAAACCTTGTTCTGTAATCATTTCTTCATATTTATCTTTATTCTGTGATGAATCTGTGGTTAATGTTTTGTTTATAAAAGATTCCTGTTATATTATGCTCTTGTACATCATCATATTAAATTTTCATAAATGGTGTATATCATTAGCTAAAAAGGTTATGACTTCTCCAAATAGGGGGAGATTGTTGGGTACATTGGAAAATGTGTACCTGATTTATAGAAGCCTAACTTAGCTCAATGATATACATCAAGGTGTATTTGATGTTATTTTGAGTTGATATGTGCAGGTGAAGAATGTACTAAAATACAGGAAAATTATTCTAAGTCCATGTGTCGACACCAGAAGAAGCTGTGTCGACACTTCAGAAAGATTGTGTCGACACTTGAAGAAGGCTGTGTCGACATAGAGAAAAAGAGTCGACAACAATTGTGTCGACACCGGGAAGCAGTGTTGACACACAGAAGTTTAGTCGACATCAACTGTGTCGACACTGGGAGGGTGTGTCGACACACAGGATTGCTAGTCGACAACACGTGTGTCGACACCAGAAGACTGAGTCGACATACAGAGGCAGAGTCGACAACAGCTGTGTCGACACCTGGAGGCAGTGTCGACACACACTATATTCTGAGTCTACATCAACTGTGTCGACACACAGGACTTGTGTCGACACACTACAAAGTCTAGACCAAGTTAGGTTCTGGAGAATGATGAAGTGTTTGTGTCGACACAAATACTCTGTGTCGACACATTCTCTAGATGCAGTATCTAGAAGCTGAGTCGACATAAAGGCAGACATGTCGACATCATCAAAGGCAGTGTCGACAGTTAAGTCACTTATGTCGATATATATTGACAGATGGTCTCGACACTTTCTAACAGACAGTCTCGACGCTTTGCTGACAAAGACAAAGGCACAAGATCTGTCTGAAGACTTGACAGCTGTGAGTTACAACAGGTTGACAGAAGCTGTCAGACTTGTCAGAAGTTTGTTAGAAACCGGATCAGCCGGTTACCAAGGATGAAGTCTATAAATAGACAGATTCATAAGAAGAAAAATAAGATTTGAGACATAGAAACAAACTGAGTGATCATTGTTGTAAGACAAGATCTCAAATCAAGAAAGTACAAGGAACAGAAGAAGATCTTCGTGAGAAGATCTAAGAAGACATTCTGAAGTGAACATCCACTCAGATTCAGTCTAAGTTGAATTCATCCATGAATTAAGAAGTATTATCAAGGGTTGTGGATAGAGAGAGATCCAGCCATTTGAAGACAAGAAGGAAGCTATCACAGGTTTCTTAAGTCCAGATTCAAGAAGCTTTGAAGAAAGCTAAGATCCAGTTGATTTCATCCATCAGGTTTTTCAATAAGCTGATCAAGAACAGTCTTGTCCCTTCTCTCTCAACAGGGGAAAGATATTATATAACTTCAATTTCAATTTCTGTAGGATCTATTTGTATAGATCTGAGTTGTAAGCCTAGATTATAAAGGCTGAGTGTAGGAGAGGTATTCTCTGAGTGGTAGGGCTGTTTATGCCTGAGTTGTAGGAGAAGGTTTTCTCTGAGTTATAGGCCATGTGGCAAGGCTGAGGTAGGGCTGGTTAGCCTGAGCTGTAGGAACCTTATAGGGTTCTTAGTTGTAGGAATCTTTCAGGGTTCTGAGTTGTAGGATCTGAGGATCTGAGATAAAGGTGGAAGTTAGGGCAAATCTAGCACACTGCTAGATAGGTGAAAGGGGAAAGTGGATGTACCCAGACCTTGGGGAACCACTATAAATCTGTGTGCAATCTGTGGTGTGTGTGCATATTTGTGATTGTTGTGTTGTGTTTGCTGCAGTGTTTGCTGAATTCTCTTATAATCAGTAATTATATTATGCCTTAAGTTAAAACAAGCATTAGAACCTATTCACCCCACCTCTAGGTGTTTAGGTGGTCTTGAAAGTATAACTATCACCTGGAGTCAAGGTTGGGCTGGGTTTATCTCAGTCCAAGTAGATTGGCACAGTGAAATTTCACATGTGGCCAATCATCACACCAACCCACATTCATCCTGTATGATCCAAGTGTGGATTTGAGCTGTAAGGATTAATTGCCTGAGGTAGGAGAGTGCTGCTCTCCGAGGTAGGATCCAAGTATGGATCTGAGTATAGGGCCTTTTGTCCTGAGGTAGGTGACAAGCTTGTCACTCAGCTGTAGGTGCTTGGAAGGGCACTGAGGTAGGTACCTATTGGGTACTGAGCTGTAGGAGTGATGCACCACTCTGAGAGTAGGGCCTTGTTCCCGAAGTTGTAGGGCTGAGAACCCTGAGCTGTGGGCCTTATAAATAAGGCTGAGGTAGGTTTGAAGCATTGCAAAGCTCTGAGGTAGGATCCCTAGTGGATCTGAGGTAGGGTTGTCCTCCCAGCCTAAGTGTAGGGCTTAACAGCCCGAGGTAGGTGGTTTGTTGACCCAAGAGTTGTAAGCCCTTGTGGCTGAGAAGTAAGTCTTGGAGGAGACTTAGAGAACCTGAGGAATCTGAGATGTAAGCTCTTTGGAGCAGGTTTTGGAGAAGTGTCTAGTCCAACAAGATAGTTGGATAGGTGGGAGGGAATGTGGATGTACCCAGTTGGGGAACCACTATAAATATCTGTGTGTTGTGCTGTGTTGTTTATTCTTCTTTTATATTGCAGGAACTAAGGACAACTCTAGATCACTTAGTAAGGAAACAACAAAAAAAACTTAAAAAGAGACTAATAACCTATTCACCCTGTTGGGAATTGTGCCCTTCAATTTTCCTTAGGATTTGAAGAGGCATCACCAATCATGCTAAGGGGTATAATGTATTTGATGTATGCTTGAGTTATTTCATGCAAGTTGTCCTTGATTGGATAGGTGAACAGGAAGAGGAAGCTGGAAGTCAGATAATTTAACTAAGACATAACTACTGAGACAACTGAGAAGAATGTCTCAGCATAACCGCTGAGACAGCTGAGAAGCTCAACACAAAACATTGAGAGAATTATTGGTCTCACCTAAACCGCTGAGACAGAAGACAGTCTCAACTGTGAAGAAGAAACCGCTGAGACAGTGTTGAATAAACCGCTGAGACAGAAGAGTCTCAGCTATGAAGAAGAAAATGCTGAGACAGTTGACAAGGAACCACTGAGACAAAGCCAACATAAATTTTCTAAGTCCAGAAAGTGGAGTTCGTCGAACTAGGTTAAGAGTTCATCGAGCTCAGCTCACAAATCTTCGAGCTCAAGTTAAAGGTTGAATATTCAGAGTTCATTGAGCTGAGCTCACCTTTCGTTGATCTCAAGTTAAGGTTTGAAGATTCAAAGTTCATCGAGCTGAGCCCGCCTTTCGTCGAGCTCAAGTTAAAGTTTGAAGATTCAGAGTACGTCGAGAAGAGCTCACATTTCATCGAGCTAAATGTAAAGTTATAGATTCTGAAATTCATCGAGCTTAGCATAGAGTTCGTCGATCTCAGCTCGACGATCATCGAGCTCAGTCCAAGTAGTTCGTGTCATTCCGGGAAAGCTACAGTAGCGCCGAAAGCTACTATTTGTCTTCTTCTGAGGGAGGTGGCGCTCACCATACTTGACTGAGCCCACATTTAAAGTATGACGTTGATTCAAATCAACAGATATAAAAGGAAGAGAAGAAAATAAGATTAGGGTGAATGAAAAATTAGAACGGAAGCAGAAAATGAAAAAGAGGCGGTTGGATTTCATCTTCTTCCATAATCTTGAAAGAAAAGTCCAGCAGTGAAAGCCAGAAGGCAAAGATAGCTGAAGCTTCTTCCATTTCAGCAAGAGTGTTCCTTTAAGAACAAGTTGGCTGATTCAATCTATCAGCAAGAGGATTTAGCTGTATGAAGTGATGTAAGCCTTCAACAGCAGTTAGCTGCCTTCAGTACAACAAAGATATTGGTAGTTGTAGAAGAATACTAATTCCTTCTACAGCAAGTGGGCTGGACTGATATCTGCTCAGTCCAGCAAGTTAGACTCAGAGATTTATCTCTGAGCCAGTATTTCAATTTTACTGATTACTTTCATGTAGGATTCAGTTTATCTGAATCTGAGTGTAGGGCACTTTGTGCCTGAGTGGTAGGTGACTAATTTGTCACTAAGGTAGGCGCCCTACTGGCGTACTGAGGTAGGATCCAAGTGTGGATCTGAGCTGTAGGGCTTAAGTGCCTGAGGTAGGAGAGTGCTACTCTCTAAGGTAGGATCCAAGTGTGGATTTGAGGCAGGGTTGTCCTCCCAGCTCTAGTGTAGGGCCTAGTGCCTAAGGTAGGTGACTGGTGAGTCACTGAGCTGTAAGTGACAAGTGTGTCACTGAGTTGTAGGCCTCGGAGAAGGCTGAGCTGTAGGTGCCTGGAAGGGCACTGAGGTAGGTACCTGGATAGGTACTGAGTTATAGGAGTGCTGCAACACTCTTAGAGTAGGGTTGTGTGCCTGAAGTTGTAGGGCTGAGAAGCATGAACTGTAGGCCTTAGAAATAAGGCTGAGGTACGTGGTCAGCGGACCACTGAGCTATAGGAACACTGTAGGGCTCTGAGGTAGGAATCCTTGTGGTTCTGAGTTTGGATTCTAAAAAGAATCTGTGTGTAAGGCTGATGGCCTGAGGTGTAAGCTCTGAGGAGCATATTGGTGGAGTTTGTGCCTAGTCCAACAAATCAATTGGATAGGTGGGATGGAAAGTGGATATATCCAATTGGGGAACCACTATAAATATTTGTGTGCTTGTTGTGTTGCTTGTTTCTTTCTTGTATTGCAGGTAATTAGGACAAGCTTTATATCACCAAATTTATAAACAACATAAAGATCTAAGAAAGTTTAAAAGACTCGGCCTATTCACCCCCCCCCCCCTTTAGGTGACTAGCTAACCTTGAAGTAATAACTTTCAAGTGATATTAGAGAGAGGTTACTCAAAATGGATTTAACAATCTAAGTATACCTCCAAGGTTAGCTATACGATATAAGTATGGGGTCAGGAATGAACTATAAGGAGCGAGGGGCCATGAAACTACCAATCTGAAGGAAGGAAGGATTTGGCCTCTAGAAGCAAAGGGTCAGACTATTCATGGATGCATCTGACCTTAAAATCTATATAATAGTAGTGGAAGTTCCCTTTGTCCCCACAAAGGCTTCCACCATAGATCCAACTGTGAGAGTGCCTAAGGCATACACATAGATGGATTGAAATGAGGTGATTCTGTCCACTATGGACAAAATGGCACAAAATATTATAGCCAGTGCCATTAGTGACTCAACCTTCCAAAATCTTGTACAATGCAAGACTTCCAAGGAAATGGGGGACACCCTTGTGGTCTATATGGAAGGCTCTGAGGAAGTTAGAGATGATAGGAAGTCCATGATCAATCAAGAGTATGAGGCTTTCAGGCAAAGCAAATCTGAAAAAGTAGTTAACTGTTTTGAAAGGTTCTTTAGGACAGTTAATGAACTAAGAACCTATGATAGGGTCTTCAGCAACTATGAGCTGAATGACAAGTTCCTTAGATCTCTAACTAGAGACTAGGACACTAATATTTGTGCCATTAGGGAAATGGCTAAGCTGGCAGAAACTCCTCCACCAACACTCTTTGGAAAGCTGATGTCCTATGAAATACAGCTGGCTACTAGACAAGAAGAGGAGAAGGAAATTCAATCCAAGACCAAGGATAAGACAGCGGTCCTCAAGGCCGAAACCCCAAGAAGAATCAGAAGAAAGACTCCTTCTCTACCAAGGAGAGAAGCTGAGACAAGCTCAGAATTGTTTGAAAATAGTTCCTTAGACAACCAAATGTCTGATGAAGAGTTTGTAGTCTTCTCCATGAAGCTTCAGAAGTTAATGAAGAATAAGCATTGGGAGAATAGATGTAACACCCCAAAAATCTTAAGATGGAGTCAGGCTGGGTGACACGGCCTGGGACACGGGCATGTCCCAGGGCGTGTCCAGTTCACACGGCCTGGGACACGGGCGTGTCCCAGGGCGTGTCCTTTTTTGTAAGGCGTCGACTCGAGTTCTCGAGAACTGATCGTCGAGAGGCGATACGGCCTGGGACACGGGCGTGTCCCAGGGCGTGTCCTGCTCGAGTGAATATCGGATGGCGTTGAGTGGCGTTGAGTGGCAATGAGTGGAATGACATTGAGTGGTGTTAAGTATGGAACACGGCCTGTGACACGGGCGTGCCACAGGGGCGTGTTGGGCACACGGCCATGGACACGGGCGTGTGCCTTAGCCGTGCGCTTCTCAGGTGATTTGGGCTTATGTTAAAAAGGATGACACGGCCAGTCACACGGCCGTGTCAAAGTTAACACGGGTATGTCTGCCCTGTGACATGGGCGTGTTGGAGCCCATGTTCTGGTTCAATTTGAGTCGGTTCATACACCGCTTGGGGGACATGGCCTGGGACATGGGCGTGTCACATGTCGTGTCAATTCAAATTTGGACTTTTGGGCAGATCTTGCCATCCAATTATTTCTATTTGGATCCAATGGCCTAGGTCCTTTCCTGCAGTGATAAGGTTGAGTGTTAGCCTCTTCTATCATTCTTATCAAGAGAGAAAAAGAGTGAGCTTTGAGGAAGGAGAAGGAGGAGAAGAGCAAGGCTTTGGTGGTGCTCTCGCGGTCCGATTCGAGATCCGGGGCTAGTTTAGTGGAGGCAAAGCTGCTGCGGTGCTTTCCAACCGGTAAAATTTTTGATGGCTCCCAAGAGATCATCAAGGGTAACGATCTTCCTTCTTGGACATGTGAAGTCCTTCTTTATGCATGAGTAAGGAATCCTCTCCACAAAAAAGTGGAATGAGTGAGTGATTCCGGTGGGTTGATAGTTGCTATCCCCTGTTGAGTCTACATATAGACCCGGAAAAGTGTAGTATGGGATAGGCATGTTGTGTGAAGCCCATCTAGACATGTTGGTCTGGATTGGTGATGTTGCATTTACGCACCGGAGAAGACTCTGCGTATACTCGTGTAGTTAGTGTGGTCGTTGGGTTATGCCTGTGAAAGGGAGTAGCAGGAAGTACTGGAATGTTGAACTCCAGGAAAATGCCCTTGTGCTGTTTGTGCTGTGGATACGATGTAGCCAGTCCTTGATGAATGATGAAGCCAGTCCTAGTTGGACAGTGTGGCTATTTTTACGCCAATCCTTGGCGGACGTTATGGCGATTGGGAGCTGCAAGCTCTAAAAGGCCTCGTGCCGAACAAGAAAGATGAAGCCGACCCGCACCTTTTATTATAGCCGCAAGTACGATGTGCTTGGTGATGGCAAGGCGATTTTGAGCAATGGGGGTGGTGGATCTGTACCTGCATTATGTTGGTTGTATAAGGAAGTGCCAAGGCATTGGGCTTTCGTCAGTAGCATAACGAGAGTCTTAGGCCAGCGCGCCATTAAGACTAAATGCTCAATGGTGTTGATCCTGGTTCGCCGGTGTACCCAAAAGTGTGCCTTAGAGCACAGATCGTCGGGTCGGGTGGCCGACGGTTGTGATGGATTGCTTGTTCGTGAAAGCACAATATGTATAGTATCTGTCAATTGCTGTATTGCTCTGTAGGGAAGGAATGCCTCTGCCCCGGGAAAGGGGTAGGATTGTTATAAATTGGTCAGCTGAATGCTGACTGTTGCCTTGTTTGCCACCTTCTGGGTGGATTGTCCCTGTGCAGGTGCTGGAGAGCCGAGCGGAAAATGATGGGCTGATGCCCCTGCTGCTCTTGTTGCCGCTCTTGTTGTTGATGCTTGCCCTTGAAGGCTAGCTTTTGTATTTTATTTTATTCATGTATGACCGGCCTGCGCGCCGATGTCTGTAATCCATACTATTTAAAGAGGAACTGTAAGGCCTTAAGGCCAAACTGTAGTATTTTCTATCCCCTCATTTGAGTGGTTGTATATAACGTTGGGTTATATATATCTAGTGGATATTCCTGCTATGAGTTCAGCTAATTGTGTATCTATTCCGCTAGCATGCCCTGTGTTAGGATGCGTTGATGGTATTATACTGTGACCTCACCGTCTATTTGTATCATATAGTGTGGGGCCTCGGCCGTACCTTCTATGATATGTTATTTAACAGGTGGAGTCGTTACATTTTGGTATCAGCTTGTTTCGGTCTTCCTCTTTCGAATTCGTGGTCGAATTATTTTATGGGTGGCGAGAACGTGTCTGTGCGAACCGCTGTAACGCTGCTGAACTCTGGAATATCCACTAAGATATGCAAAAACACTTGTTTGAGGAATCTGCGCGTTCCTACTTTGTTGTTATTACTTGCGTATTATCACTAATGTGTGTCTTGTCCACCAATAGGTGACTCGTAGTGGTACTGGGCAATCTGAGCCTCAGCGCTCTGATGAGAGTGCGACACCAGCTGAGGTGCCAACACCTCCTTCATCTGCGGAAACTGTTCGATTAGTTGCTGAGGCTCTATTTGCGATGATTCGACCGACCGGGCAGGCGCTGCCGGCAGTGGTGCCAAATTGTGTTGGTGTCCGACCCGAACCGGTTGAGGCTGTGGATCCGCGAGCAGCTGAACGATAATTGAAGCAATTCATGAGATTCAATCCGCCTATGTTCACGAGACTGGGATCCCCAACGCAGGCAGAGGACTGGTTATCGCGAGCCAAACGTATTTTGATGGCGATCAGGACGGAGGAAACTCAAAAGGTCACTTTGGCCACCTTCTTGTTAGAAGGAGAGGCGAGGTTATGGTGGGACAAGGTTGAGTTACACCATTTGGAGGGCAGGAAATTGACTCAAGTATCGATTGAGGAGTTCTCTCGTATGTTTTTGGCTAAACATCTTCCAGTGGCACAACGCATTGCTATGGAGAACGAGTTACAGGGGCTAACGCAAGGAGAAACTAGCGTTGATACGTACCTACATGAATTTACAAGATTGGGACGGCATGCAGGAACAATCTTTGCCGATGAACAAAGAAAAACAAATCGATTCTATGAAGGATTACGGGACGAGTTGAGGTTCCTGGTTTCTAGTTCAGTGAACCAGGGATTTCAGGCTTTGGTTGATACGGTGGGTGCGCTGGAGAAGGACATGAAGCGGGTGCAAGGTAGGAAGAACTTGGCTGTGGCAAAGCCCGAGTTCAAAGCACCCCGCTCTGGAAAATCGTACTACCAGAAGAAGTGGGGCAAGAGGTCCAAGCCTTCGGGGCAAAATTCTGTGACGGTTACATCCGGAGCAACGTCGAGGCCGGAGTCTCGTACATGCTTTACCTGTGGCAAAGTGGGGGCATATAGCCCGTGATTGTCAGGTTGCTCAACCTAAAGGAGAAAATAAGATGGGTGGATCTTATGCTGAGAAGGGCAAAGCAGTGGTTGATTCCTCTACATCGCAGGCGCAGCCCAGAGTCTACAATATTGGCCAACAGGAGGCTATCAAGCAAAGTGACGTCGTCACAGGTACGAGTTAAGTTAATGCTCGTTGTATTGATTGCATATTTTGTATGTTATAGGCTTTGTCCTGATTTGGAACAATCCGGCGAGAGCCCTGTTTGATACGGGTGCTTCACATTCTTTTCTGTCTAAGGACTTCGTAACTCAAGTTTGAGTACCGAGTCACGTGACGACAGATGGTGTAAAGGTGCTACTACCGAATGGTTGTATCATGCTTGCGGATAGGACTTGGGATGTGGACGTGCATATAGGAAATCGAGATTTCGGATTGAGAGCATCCGTGCTACCGCAATCAGAGTTTGATGTGATCTTTGGCATGGACTAGCTCTCGGAGCAGCGTGCCTTGATTGATTGCACTTCCAAGGAGATCACACTGGGCCAGAATAATGAACTTGAGACGAAGTTCGCTGGTATGCGAGGAGTATGCAGGACCTTGTGGTTTGCACTCCAAGTCGTCAGGGCTGTTCAGAAGGGCGTAGAGTTATTCTTCACGCTTATTCAGGCTGTTGAGCCAAAGGCCAGTGTAAGTGAAGTTCCGATTGTGTCGGAGTTTGCAGATGTATTTCCTAAGGATCTTCCTGGGTTACTGCCCCAGCGGGAAATTGACTTCGCGATTGAGTTGGTTCCAGGTGCAAAACCTGTGGCCCGCTCACCATATCACGTTGCGCCAAAGGAAATGGCTGAACTTAAAGTCCAATTGCAAGAATTGTTGGAGCAGGGATACATATGCCCAAGTATGTCACCTTGGAGCGCGCCTGTTTTATTTGTGAAAAAGAAATATGGTAGTTTGCGTTTGTGTATTGACTACCGCGAATTGAATAAGCTGACGGAAAAGAACAAATATCCGATTCCACGGATCGATGAACTATTTGATCAGCTAGCGGGGTTAACCGTCTATTCAAAGTTGGATTTGAAATCGGGATATTATCTATTGCGGATTCGGGAAGGCGATATTCCTAAGACAGCGTTTGGGACACGCTATGGTCATTATGAATTCACGGTGATGTCGTTTAGCTTATGTAATGTGCCTTCGGTATTCATGGATCTAATGCACCGGACGTTCCGAGAGTACTTGGATTTATTCGTAATTGTGTTTATTGATGATATTCTTGTGTACTCTCATTCGGGAGATGATCATGCAAACCATTTGCGGTTGGTGTTGCATACCCTGCGGAGGAATCAGCTGTATGCCAAGTTCTCAAAGTGTGAGTTCTGGCTATCGTTAGTGGCTTTTCTGGGCCATGTGGTAAGTGGAGTGGGCATAACAGTAGATCCGGCAAAGATAAGTGCCATACGAGATTGTCCAGTGATGTCTTCAGTGGTCGAAGTCAGGAGCTTTCTTGGCCTGGCAGGCTACTATAGACGGTTTGTGGAAAACTTCTCACGGATTGCTTTACCTCTGACCACGTTGACGAGAAAAGATCAGAAGTTCGTTTGGACGCCGGAGTGCGCATGAGCTTTTGAAGAGCTGAAGAGTCGTTTCACCACGGCGACTGTGTTGACATCGCCAAGTGGTACATACGACTATGAGATCTACAGTGATGCTTCAGGGAGCGGCTTAGGCTGCGTTCTTCTGTAATTTGGTAAAGTGATTGCTTATGGCTCACGCCAGCTAAAGGTGCATGAACGGAACTACCCCGTCCATGATTTAGAGTTGGCGGCGGTAATCTTTGCGCTAAAGTTGTGGCGACACTATCTTTATGGCGTTAAAGGAGATATCTATACAGATCACAAGAGCCTAAAGTATTTGTTAGATCAGAAGGATCTGAATATGCGACAACGGAGGTGGATGGAGTTCCTTGGGGACTACACTTTCGATATTCACTATACTCCCGGGAAGGGAAATGTGGTCGCTGATGCTTTGAGTCATAGGACGCCAGTATGGGTAAACTGGTTACAGAGGCATGATGTGCGGCTAATCCAGGAGTTGGAAGCGTTAGAGATATCTTGTGTTGACAAGGATGCTACGACCGACGCATGCTTGAACTGGACGGAGGTACAATATGACCTTGCGGACAGAGTTCGGCGAGCAACGAAGCTTGATGAAAGTCTCCAACACTATACAAAAGATGGTCCTGGTGACCAATTCTCCTGGGATGATGGACTGTTGCGAAAATATGGTCGATTGTGCGTCCCAAGTACGGGGAAGTTGAGAGAAGAGTTGATGTACGAAGCACATTTTGCCAAGTACTCAATTCACCCTGGGAGCACAAAAATGTACAAAGACATGAAAAAGTTATTCTGGTGGCCTGGACTAAAGAAAGACATAGCACATTATGTGGCAGAATGTCACACTTGTGCTTTGGTAAAAGCGGAATGCCAGAAGCCTGGTGGTTTCTTGAAGTAGTTACCAATTTCGGAGTGGAAGTTTGATGATATTTCAATGGATTTCGTGCACGGGTTGCCGAGATCTCAATGTGGTCATGACTCTATCTGGGTGATTGTAGAACGGTTGACAAAAGTGGCTCACTTCCTTCCAAACAAGAGAGATGATTCAGTGGAAGCCTTGGCTAAGCTCTATGTAGAACAGATTGTTCGACTGCACGGTGTTCCTCGGAGCATTGTCAATGATCGTGATGGGTGATTCACCTTAACTGATTGGATGCTAGTTCATCAAATATTGGGCACAAAATTAGCATTCAGTACGACCTTTCATCCCCAAACGGATGGCTAGACTGAGCGAACCAACAGGATGATGGAAGATATGCTTCGTATGTGCGCCCTAGATTTCGGTAAGAAATGGGAAGAGTACATTTATTTGGTTGAATTTACCTATAATAACAACTACCAAGCGAGCATCGGTATGGCACCGTTTGAGGCTCTATATGGTCATAAATGTCGTACACCATTAGCTTGGGCAGAGGTAGGCGAATCCAAGATGAATGGGCGAAAGGAAGTCGAAGAAGCTACCTCGATAATACGCTTTATTCGGGAGAGGCTATTGATAGCCCAGGATCGACAAGCAAAGTACTACAACGCCAAGCATCAGAACATGGAGTTCGCGGTGGGCGATTGGGTCTATTTGAAGATCAAACCCTTCAAAGGTGTGTCTCGGATTCGGCAGTTGAAAAAGCTAAGTCCCAGATACCTTGGTCCGTTTGAAGTGGTGGAGCGAGTCGGGGAAGCTGCTTATCGGCTAGCGCTTTCAGCAGAGTTGAGTGGATTGCATGATGTCTTCCACATCTCAGTACTTCATAAAGCCGTCAAGGATCCAGCTCAAATAGTTGAGAATGATCGTGTACCGGTCGATTATGGGCTAACGACAAAGGTTAGACCCATTCGGATCGAGGATCGAGCTGAGACACAGTTGCGGAACAAGATAATCGGGATGGTCAAAGTCCAGTGGGACAATTGTGGCCGTAAGGAGCTAATATAGGAGCGTGAGTAGACCATGCGAGCTGAGTTTCCCAAACTTCTTGTATAAACTGTTGACCGTGTACATTTTTTATAACAGCACTTTTAACCTTATAGCTTTGTGATTCTTTTTTATTTGTTGAGTACAAATTTCGGGACGAAATTTATCTTAAGGGGGGGGATTGTAACACCCCAAAAATCTTAAGATAGAGTCAGGCTGGGTGACACGGTCTGGGACACGAGCGTGTCCCAGGGCATGTCCAGTGCACACGGTCTGGGACACGGGCGTGTCCATGGCATGTCATTTTCTGTAAGGCGTCGAATCGAGTTCTTGAGAACTGATTGTCGAGAGGCGACACGGCCTGGGACACGGGCATGTCACAGGGCGTGTCCTGCTCGAGTGAATACTGGATGGCATTGAGTGGCGTTGAGTGGCGCTGAGTGGAATAGCGTTGAGTGGCGTTAAGTGTGGAACACGGCCTGTGATACGGGCGTGTCACAGGGGCGTGTTGGGCACACGGCCATGGACACGGGCGTGTGCCTTAGCCGTGTGCTTCTCGGGTGATTTGGGCTTGTGTTAAAAAGGATGACACGGCCAGTCACACGGCCGTGTCAAAGTTGACACGGGTATGTCTGCCCTGTGACACGGGCGTGTTGGAGCCCGTGTTCTGGTTCAATTTGAGTCGGTTCGTACACCGCTTGGGGGACACAGCCTGGGACACGGGCGTGTCACAGGCCGTGTCAAGTCAAATTTGGACTTTGGGCAGATCTTGGCCATCCAATTATTTCTATTTGGATCCAATGGCCTAGATCCTTTCCTGCAGTGATAAGGCTGAGTGTTAGCCTCTTCTCTCATTCTTATCAAGAGAGAAAAGAGAGAGCTTGGAGGAAGGAGAAGGTGGAGAAGAGCAAGGATTTGGTGGTGCTCTTGGGGTCCGATTCGAGATCCGAGGCTAGTTTAGTGGAGGCAAAGCTGCTGCGGTGCTTTCCAACTGACCAGATTTTCGTTGGCTCCCAAGAGATCGTCAAGGGTAACGATCTTCCTTCTTGGACATGTGAAGTCCTTCTTTATGCATGAGTAAGGAATCCTCTCCACCAAAAGGTGGAATGAGTGAGTGATTCCGGTGGGTTGATAGTTGTTATAGCCTGTTGAGTCTGCATATAGACCCCGAAAAGTGTAGTATAAGATAGACATGCTGTGTGAAGCCCATCTAGACATGTTGGTCACATCGCACCGGAGAAGACTCCGCGTATACTCATGTAGTTAGTGGGTTCTTTGGGTTATGACTATGAAAGGGAGTAGCAGGAAGTACTGGAATGTGGAACTCCAGGAAAATGCCCTTGTGCTGTTTGTACTGTGGCTACGATGTAGCCAGTCCCTGATGGACGATGAATCTAGTCCTAGTTGGATAGTGTGGCTATTGTGACGCCAATCCTTGGCGGACGTTATGGCGATTGGGAGCTGCGAGCTCTAAAAGGCCTCGTGCCGAACAGGAAAGGTGAAGCCGACCCGCGCCTTTTATTATAGCCGCAAGTACGATGTGCTTGGTGATGGCAAGGCGATTTTGAGCAACGGGGGGTGGTGGATCTGTACCTGTGTTATGTTGGCTGTACAAGGAAGTGCCAAGGCATTGGGCTTTCGTCAGTAGCATAACGAGAGCCTTAGGCCTGCGTTCCATTAAGACTAAATGCTCAATGGTGTTGATCTCGATTCGCCGGTGTACCCAAAAGTGTGCCTGAGAGCACAGATCGTCGGGCCGGGTGGCCGACAGTTGTGTGGATTGCTTGTGCGTGAGAGCACAATATGTATATTATCTGTCAATTGATGTATTGCTCTGCAGGGAAGGAATGCCTCTGCCCCGGGAAAGGGGTAGGATTGTTATAAATTGGTCAGCTGAATGCTGACCGTTGCCTTGTTTGCCACCTTCTGGGTGGATTGTCCCTGTGCAGGTGCTGGAGAGTCGAGCGGGAAATGAAGGGCTGATGCCCCTTCTGCTGCTGTTGCCGCTCTTGTTGTTGCTGCTACCCCTTGAAGTCTAGCTTTTGTATTTTCTTTTATTCATGTATGGTCGGTCTGCGCGCCGATGTCTGTAATCCATACTGTTTAAAGAGGAACGGTAAGGCCTTAAGGCCAAACTGTAGTATTTGATATCCCCTCGTTTGAGTGGTTGTATATAACGTTGGGTTATATATATCTAGTGGATATTCCTGCTATGAGTTCAGCTAATTGTGTATCTATTCTGCTAGCATGCTCTGTGTTAGGATGCATTGATGGTATTATCATGTGACCTCACCATCTGTTTGTAGCATATAGTGTGGGGCCCCGGCCGAACCTTCTAGGATATGTTATTTAACGGGTGGAGTCGTTACAATAGACCATCATCATCATACCATCAAAGGAGTTCCTCCAAGAAGGACAGGTATGACACTCAATCCAATAAATAGATTTCATCTAAAGTCATCTGTTATTTTTGCAGGAAGGCTGGACATGTCATTGCTGACTGCCCAGTCAGGAACAAGGAAGAGGATGAGAAGAAGAAGAAGAAGCATCACCATCGCCACAAGGACAGGAAGGAGAAGTCCTTTGTGGCCAAGAAGGATAAAAGCTGGACAAATTCTTCCTTCTCAGAATCTGAAGATGAAGAGGAAGAAGCCTATATAGGGCTGATATCTGTTGCTACAGATCCAGAAGAAGAAGAGGAACATCCTACTGCCAGGATAGGGATAAGATCCCCTCTGTCACACTCTGACAGTGACAATGAGGAGGATGAAGAAGACTGTGGATGCCAGGGGCTGATGGCAATAACCGAAGAGGAAATAAGTCAGGCAGATTCAGAATCAATCAAGGTACAATCTCTCTCCATTCCTTCATCTTCCTTTGAATGTGAAACCAGTCCAAATACTGGTGCATCTTCATCTTATGATAAAGATTGCTCAGAATCTGAAAGTGATGTCAATCAATTGATTGACAAGTATGGATTGCTCCTAGATGCTCTAAAGAAGAGCAGAATTCTTGTCAAAAGGCAAGCCAAGGAGATTGAAGTCCTGAATCCTTATAAAACTCTTTATAACAATAAATCAATTGAGGTTTATAAGAAAAGTCATGAGGTGTTTGAACTTAAGAAAAGTCTTGAGTGTCAGACCATGCTTCTATAAGAGAAGAAAAAGCATATTAGATATCTGGAACAAAAGTTTACAAAGTAGTTGGGGATTGTGATTAACCCTTCTCAGTCACAGGGTTAGTTGCCAAAAGCTGCAACTTGCCAAGTCCCTGAGAAGTTGTGTATTAATTACATTAATCATCATTTCAAATCTGAATTTCCTGATAAGAGGACAGTGTTTCAAAAGGTGAATTTACCTTCTAAAACTGTCAATTTTGCACCTCCCCTTGAGCATCAATCAAATGTGTGCTCTACTAGTGGGGTAAAGACACATGATCTTAGAGGGAGTGTTTCTGTACACTATAGCCATAAAGCTCAGGATAAGCTCTTTAGATTTGGATCCAAATATCCTGTATCTAAAGAGATGAGAGAGACCACTAGATGGCAGGCTCCAAAAATACAATTGGCCCGTCCAGGACAAGGTGTATTTAGTTCCTCAGCACCTTCATTCAGGAAGAAGGAAGCAGCATCATGCAATGCTTTTCCAGCAAAATCTGGAGCTGCTCACATCTCTCATGGAAAGCAATTCTGTGATGTCCTGAAGAGAAGATACAACATTCATAAATGTTGGTGCTGTGGGAAGGTGGGCCACTTTGTCATTGAATATTGGCACAACCTGAATGTGGCTAGTGGACAGAATGGTGCTCAGTCCAGGCAGAGAGTTGGGCAAAAGTTTTTTAATCCTAATAAGAACTTAGGACCCAAATATTGTTGGGTGCCTAAGGGTAAATGAATTCTATTTTGCAGGATAGTCCAAGTACCTGTCTAAATAAGACTTGGTACTTGGACAATGGATGTTCTAGGCAAATGTCTGGGACTGGATGATTGCTCAAGGAATATGCTCCATGTAAAGCAATAAACAAAGGTTGAGGCTGTTAAGTTTGTAATCCTCAAAAGCTAGAGGCAGCAAGCCTTAAGGTCAGTCTATCTTTCTTGTATAGAGACTATGTTTGCAAATTCATGAATTGAGTTAGATGTCCTTAGGATGAATCTAATCAAGCACACCAGTTAATAACGATGATTAAAATATCCTTCATAATTATCTGCATTGTTAACTTATGTAGCCTTTTCTCTCAAGCCCAAATAACATGTAAACCAGTGCAAAATAAGGTTGCTAATAAAACTGGCATATTAACATGTTAGGTCTCCATTATACCTAGAAGTGATAAAATATTAGTATAATAATGTGACAAATAGAATGTACAACCAGACAGTGAGGGAAGCTACAAATTAATCTGTCATTAAGTGAATAAAAGAAGAGCTGAGAGGTATAATATAAGCACTAAGTGGCATGTATCATAACAGGAAGCGTAGAGCAAACCGTAAAGCCTATATGTATTAACTTAAGTCTAAAAATGTTTAATTGGTTAATCTAATGATAAGGCATTTAACCTTTTTCATTATATATATAAAGGCGGCAAGAAATGAAAAGTCACATCACTCTTAAAAGCTTTAACCCTAGCCGTCGAGACCGAAACCTTCTCAGCGTCTTGTCGCACAGACTCAATGGCGCCGAAGATCACAAAGGAGATCCAGGAGGGCTATGAAATTGTGAGGAATGGATTCAGTCATTCCTCGCCAAAGATTAAGGAAGTGTTAAGGATGATTGAGACCACGGGTTTGGAGTACACCCTTTCTGAACCCTTAACCATTCTTAGAGAAGAGTTAGTGGAATTCTTCTCCAACGCTAAAGTGTCGTCTTCTCAAAACTCACTTAAATCTAAGATTGAAGACATCAAGATCAAGGTAAACCCTAAGAGACTAGGAAAAGCCCTTTGTCTACCCTCCGTCACCCCTAGCGAGGAAGAAGAATCCACTATCACGGACAGAGACAGAGCTCTCGGATGGTGTGGATATAATGATGCTAAACCTGGGTTTATTAAGAGGAAATTCTTCAATTAGAGAGGTAAACTCCTAGCAGATATTGTAGGGAAAGCCCTTATCTGCAAACCTAGATAACATGACACAATCTCCAGGTTAATGTTTGATGTGATGACTAGGATAATCTTCAATAGGAAGACCTCTTGGTCATCAATCATCTACCAGAGAATAGTCGACTGCCTACACACTCCAAACATGGGCAGAATTCTTTCCTTATACCTAGTGAATACCTACCCTAATACATTCAAGCAGGAGCAAGGAGTGAAGATTAACTATCTCAAAAGAATGGAAATAAAAACTTTGGACAGATTCACTAGGGTACTACAAATGAGCCAACCTTCAGCAATAAAGAACTCCTCTAGGGACACAAGAAAGAAACCTGCTGAGGAGGAAAGAACTGCCAGCTCTGAACCAGAGCTTGGAACCTCCTCTCCAGCTGATGTTGGTCTGCAAGTTGACTTATCACTCAGTCAATCCTCTGCAAACATTCAACTCAAGGATACTATTGTGCATGTTGATAAAATCAATGCCAGCCCTAAGTCAGGACAAGTGTCAAAGAATGCCACTAAAGAAGAGGTTGTTGCAGAGGATGAGGCAGATATGGCAGATATCGATGATGTAGCTACAATTAATGATATCCCTACTACAGAAGATAACCATGAGCCTTCTGAGAAATTAGATACTTATCTTGATAGGTCAAGCCCAAAGAAGGATGCTCAGTCTAAGGGGGAGCATGATCAGATGGATTTGACAAACTTGGATCAAGTTGTCAACAGAATAGTTGAGTCTGCACCCACTATAGGTAATACCCATACCCTCTTAATTAGTAGTGTTAATACAGCTTTAACTAAGAAAATGTTTTCTTCTATAGGTGTTATTTTTTAGGGTGAGCCTTCTCATGTCCCTGCTCAGGATGATGTCCCTCCTCCTATGAGCCATACATCATCTACCCCTATCTCAAATGAGCAATTAGTAAACCAAATCAAAGCACTCATAGATGCTCAGACCACAACCCTCAAGGAGTATGTTGACCAATGAGTTTCCAAGCCGAGGGATGAATTGTCAACCAAAGTCAAGGAAAATAAAGAAGAAATCTCTAACTTAAACAAACAGGTCACCACCTAGTTTGATAGGGCTGGAACTACTGGCAACAAACTGACCACCCTCATGAAATCCTTAGACACAAGCCAAAAACTCTCTACAGCTGACATGGGATATGTCAAGAATTATGTGAGTACAACTGATGAGGTGATCAAGGGTATATCAGATCATGTAAATCCGCATGTCACCAATGTTGCTTTCCACTGTATGAAGGAGGCACTACTTCTGAAAAATGAGCTGCTTGCTGACAATGAAAGAATATTCCAATCCATATCAAGCAAAAATGAAGCCAACACCACCCTACTACAAAATACCATCTGTGAAGAAGGAAGAAAGGGGGAGAGCAGCCATGCTAAGACAGCAGCACTCATATAAGAACAAGCCTTCAATGTAATTCAAGGCACCAGGGTGGCACTACACCATCCCCTCCTGGATAGAAAGAGGCCAGAGGGCCTAGACTTCCCAGTACAAGCTAGTGTTGCACAGGATGCACAACTTGCTGCCAAAAGAAAGAGGGAAGGAACTCAAATGGCTGAAGAGTTCATGGAAAAGAGGAGAGTTGAGAACAGAGATGATCGAGATTATGAACAGCTAAGTGATGCCTCTGAATCCATCATTATAAATGCTTGGGTAAGCCATAGACAAATTCTAAAGAAAATTGATAGTGTATATCCTTCTGAGGAATGGATAAAGCATTTGGAAAGGAATTCTCTAAGGGAAAGAGTATTCAATGAAAATCTGGTAAGGAAGAGCAATCCTAAGAAAATGCCTTCCAGATATATTCCAAAACCTTTCCTTTACTTCAAGACGCAGGAGAACAAAGCTGAAAACTAGAAGAAGACAGCTGTCACCAAGGATGCTGCTTCAAGTTCATCAAAGAAGAGCTGAGATGGGACTGCAAGACTTAGGATGCTTTAAAACATGTAATAAATATCTTGTAATGAATATCAAAAGTGTGACAATGCCAAATCTTTATCAATAAAATTACTTTGAGTTGGCCATGACTATATTGATGTGATAAATGTGTAATGCAACTCTCATTTATGTATCTATAAAAAATTAATATGCTATTCTTTCATAGATATCTTGTAATAACAAGTTTACTACTGTTGCTTGGCTAAGTTAATGATTTGGTAGATCTTAATAAAAATGTTTACCTTATAAATGATCAATAAAGCTGTTGCTACTAATCATACAGTTACACTGATAGTGATTGATAATTCACTAGTGCTTTTTGTTAGTCAAACGTAGTGTTATGCCTTCCTATCTAGGGGGAGTTATCCTATACTGGGATGGCCAATTGTCATGGTAATGTCTCTTTAGGCTCATCATGATATGTTATTGTGTAGATGCACCTTAGCATGGATGAGTGTGTTGCCTTCTTCAAATAGGGGGAGATTGTTGGGAATTGTCCCCTTTAATGTTCCTCAAGATTTGAAGAGACATCACCAATCATGCTAAGGGGTATAATGTATTTGATGTATGCTTGAGTTATTGCATGCAGGTTGTCCTTGATTGGACAGGTGAACAGAAAGAGAAAGCTGGAAGTAAGATAATTTCACTAAGGCATAACCATTGAGACAGCTGAGACATCTGAGAAGAATGTCTCAGCATAACCGCTGAGACAGCTGAGAAGCTTAACAAAAAACGTTGAGAGAAGCGTTGGTCTCAGCTAAACTACTGAGACAGAAGACAATCTTAGCTATGAAGGAGAAACTGCTGAGACAGTTGAGAAGAAACCACTGAGAAGCCTCAGCTGTGAAGAAGAAACCGCTGAGACTGTTGAGAAGGAACCGCTGAGACAAAGCCAACATAAATTTTCTAAGTCCAGAAAGTGGAGTTCATCGAACTGAGTTCAGAGTTCATCGAGCTCAGCTCATAGATCATCGAGCTCAAGTTAAAGGTTGAAGATTCAGAGTTCATCGAGCTGAGCTCACCTTTTGTTGAGCTCAAGTTAAGGTTTGAAGATTCAAAGTTCGTCGAGCTGAGCCCACCTTTTGTCGAGCTCAAGTTAAAGTTTGAAGATTCAGAGTTCGTCGAGCAGAGCTCACTGATAGTTTTACTTTCAAGACAACCTAAACACCTAGAGGGGGGGGGGGGTGAATAGGTTCTAATTTCTTGTCTATAAATCTAGGCAGAATTCAATTACAATTTAAAACATCTAGCACAGAATTCACAGACAACTAAGCATCACAGATTGCACAATGTTTTATAGTGGTTCCCCAAGGTCTGGGTACATCCACTTTCCCCCTTCACCTATCTAGTAATATGCTAGATTCGGCCAAACTTCCACTATACTCAGATCCTCAGATCCTACAACTCAGAACTAGGATAGGTTCCTACAACTCAGGCTCAACAACCCTACCTCAGCCTTGCCTCAAGGCCTACCACTCAGAGAATAACTTTCTCCTACATTCAGGAAAATAGCCCTACCACTCAGAGATCACCTCTCCTACACTCAGCCTTTATAACATAGGCTTACAACTCAGATCTGTGTAAACAGATCCTACAGAAATTTAGAAAAAGATATTTTGATGTCTTGCCTTGTTGAGAGAGAAGAGGACAAGACACTTCTTGATCAGCTGATGAAATCAACTGAATCTGAGCTTTCTTCAAAGCTTCTTGAATCTGAACTTAGCTGAGTTGATTTCCAAACAGCTTCTTGAGAAACCACTGATGGCTTCCTTCTTCTTCTTCCTCAAGATGACTGGATCTCCCTCTATCCAACACCTTTACTGATACTTCAGACTTCTTCTTCTTAGACCTTCTGATGAAGATCTTCTTTTTCACTTTCTTGAATTGAAACTTCAACAGGATCGTAATCCTTCTGTTTCTTCATCTTAGATCTTCTTCTATTATTTTTCTTAGCTTAGCTACATTTTAATTCCTTCTGAATGTGTCTATTTATAGACTTTCTTCATGGTAACCGGCTGATCCGGTTTCTAACTATTTTCTGACAGGTCTGACAGCTTCAGTTAAACAGTGGCAACCCACAGCTGTCAAGTCTTCAAACAGTTCTTGTACCTTAGCCTTGGACAGCAAAATGTCGAGACAGTCAGTTAGAAAGTGTCGAGACCAATCTGTCTATCTGTGTCGACACAAGTGATTTTGGTGTCGACACAGTCTTTGATGATGTCAACTAAGTTGCCTTTAAGTCGACACAGCTTCTTCAGAAAATAACTTGGTCTAGACTCTGCAGTGTGTCGACACAAGTCCTGTGTGTCGACACAGTTGTTGTAGATTCAGAACTCAGCATGTGTTGACTCAGCCTTCAGGTGTCGACACAGCAATCTTCAATCCTGCCAAAATGTGTCGACTCAGTCTTCTGGTGTCGACACAAGCATAGTCGACTTCTGCCAATATGTGTCGACACAGTCTTCTGGTGTCGACACATCCACCCAGTGTCGACACAGTTGTGGTCGACTATCTTCTTCTGTGAGTCGACTATCTTTCTCTGGTCGACTATCTTTCACTAGTCAACTATCTTTCACGGTGTCGACTAACCTTCTCTGGTCGACTATCTTTCACGGTGTCGACTAACCTTCTCTGGTCGACTATCTTTCACGGTGTCGACTAACCTTCTCTGGTCGACTATCTTTCACGGTGTCGACACTGATATTCTGAAGTGTCGACACAAATATTCTGAAGTGTCGACATGTGGACTTAGAATATTTTTCTGCATTCTTTAATACTTTTTCACCTGCACATGTCAACTCAAAACAACATTAAATACACCTTGATGTATATCATTGAGCTAAGTTGGGCTTCTTCAAATCAGGTACACATTTTTCAATGTACCCAACAATCTCCCCCTATTTGGAGAAGTCATAACCCTTATAGCCAATGATATACACCATTTACAAAAAGTATAATCTGATGATATATGACATAACAGGAATACCTAATATAAACAAAACATAAAAACAATCCATCACAGAATGAACATTATATGATACCAACCAACATTTTGTTTATAACTTGATAATGTTTGAATACAGAGATTTACATTTAATGATTTAATCAAAACATTACAAAATACTTTGAAAGAACTAAAGATTAAGACTGATCAGGCTCTTTAATGACAATTCCTTTGCCAGACAGAACTTGAGCCTTCACAGGAGCTTCAGAATCTTCAGCTGGCTTCTTGCCTTTTAGATCAGCCTTCTTCTTTGCTTCTTCCTTGAGCCTTTGCCTTTCAAAATAATGAAAGGGCTTTGGGAAGTACTTGCTTGGCTCCTGAGCATCTGAAGGCAGCCTACCCAGCTTGGCTTTTCTTCTAAACTGTACAATGGCCTCTTGCCTGGCTTCATACTTCTGCCATTCCATCTCATTGTACCACTTGCCTCTTTCCTGCACTTGGTCTTTGACAGCCTTCCATGCAGTGAGTATTATATTTCTGGAAGTAGGACTCCACTGCTCAAAGTCTGGCTTAAATTCAGCCTACTCTCTAAACCTTTTCTTAGATAGAAGAGCATCTTGCTGGTCTTTCAAAGTAGCCTCAGGCTTATCAACCTTCCCAATAACAATATTAGTAACCTCCTTTGGAGGACTATACATCCCTTGAACCTGCTGATCAATCATATCATAATCTGGAGGGGGGTAAATGACTTGGGCAACCTCAGGTTGATTGCCTTCAAGTAGACTTGTTTGTATTCCTGACTCAGCCACCATAGCATCATCACACAATGGGGGATATCCCAATGTGGCTCGAATACTATTGGTCACCCATTTGGAGTGCTCTGAGCCTGCATGAACTAGCATCCTCTCCCCCTTTATGGCTTCTCTAGAAACATGATCTCTGAGATCTTCCTTTTGAAATCTGATTTGGCCATCCAGATAATTGACACCCTCTTTAAAAAATGGTTTTAACTTTTGAAGCTTTTCAGATATTTCTTTTTGAGAGGTAGTGATTGCAGTCTTAACAGAAGCAATAGCAGCTTGAAAGTTCTTATCAAATTCTTCCATTTCTTTTGTTCTATCTGCAGGCAGGCCTGGAACAATCTTTTTCAATTCCTCTATTATCTCATGATGAGATTCAGTTAAATTATCATTCATTCTTAACTGATTTTCCAAGACATAGCTTTGCTTTAAAGCAATGTCATCCACCTTAGGGATGATAGTCTGTTGTTGTTTTGCCAGATATACCACAACATTACCTCCCTTATGGAAGCAATCTGTCATTTCCTTCTTATGCATATTGACCTCAAACCTAATTGATTTTATATCTTGAGCTAAGTCAAACTGCAGAGACTTATTATTCTCATCAACATATTTTTCAATGGCTACCCTGTGTTCATCCAATTTCACTTGCAAATCTACCAAGAACTTGTTATAATCAAAGTCAGAAGGAGTGTGATGTGCTGTAGACTGTAGAGCCTGCTTATAGCTCTTGCTCCTTCTCTGAAAGACCATAAGTTTTCTCTTTTTAGCCACCCTGGCTTCTTCAGTCTCTGAATCAGAAGTGCTATCAATTTGAACTCTTTCTTTGGGAGGAGGAGAAACAGCTGCTTCAGTGCCATGTTATACAGTCTCAACATGCACTGGCTCCCCCTCAATTTCTTGCTCCACTTCCAGACTATCAGTAATTGTTTCATCATTTGGAAATAACTCCTCTAGAGTATATTCCTTCTGGGCTTGTTCATTTGCAGTATTCAAATTTGGAGATTGATGAATTGGAGCATCTTCTAGCACTTGCTCCCCCTGGACCTGTGCAGAAATAGAAATATTAGAAATCTCTGTTGTAGGAAAAGACACCAGCTCCCCCTGCACCTGTACCTGGTCATGAGTAGATACAGTTTGTGTAGGTGAATAAACTTGCTGAGCTGGTATACTTACTTCTTCTTCTTGAACTGCAGGTATTGTGGCATCCTGAACTTATATAGATGCAGGCTGATCTTCAACCTCCAGTCTTTCTTGCTCTTCCTGTGGATGCCCAGTACTGGTAGCATGACCTGGGGATTTCTCAGGGGAATCCTGCCTTTCCACTTCAGGCATCTCTTTGGTCAGAACCCTATCCTATCTGGAGAACAATCTCATGTCCATCCTTCTCATGTGATTAATTTTAGTTCCAGGTTGTTGTTGCATAACCTCAGGAATCTCCTTACTTAGATATATACTCATTATCCTAGCCAGATTTGGCTTCTTGATCCCTTCCTTAATCTTTTCAAAAATTACAGATGACCAATCCGTTGGAATTGTAAACACAATCCTGGTCATTAGGCTGAACATATAGGCAGAAATCCTATCATGTCCACCTGACTTGCACAGAATAACTTTTCCAACTACTTCTGACAGGAACTTGCCTTGTTGATTCATTCCTTTCCGATTGAACGCAGCTCCAATTTTCATGGTGGATTCCAATCCACACCATTGAAGAGCCTCCCTAGATTTAGAAGCAGGGACATCCTCTTCATTCTCAATTGTAGATAATTGCAGAATTGTTCTTATCTTTCTTGGTGTAATCTCCACAGGTGACCCATGTACTGTGGATTTTATCTGATGACTTTCAGAGTTCACAGATGCAGAGGTAAAGAACTCGTGCACCTCCTTCTTCCATATCTTTGATGGTTCGGAGACCAGAAATTATAAACCAGAGTCGGAGAGGAGAGAGATAACCCCAAGAACATCTGGAGGGGCAGCTGCAAAGGCCTGGCGCACCAACTCATATCCTTCATTCACATTGTCTTCAATCTTCGGCGCCATTGATCAGTCGAGAAAGCTTGCAAGATGAGAGATAGAGAGAGAGAGGGAGAATGTCGACACAGGGTTTCGAAAACCTTGTAAGCGTGTCGACAGAATGAGTTTTTGACCTATTTATACCTTCTGTTTAAAGAAGATCAAAAGTCGCCAAAAACAGACTATAAGTGTCGACACAGATGGATTGTGTCGACACAAGCTTCTATTGTCTCGACTACAAGTTCGTCTACTATGTGTCGACACCAATTTGCGGTTATGTCGACACTAGGGATATATAGTAGAGCATCAGAAATTTTGTGTCGACTCTTAGTATAAGTGTCGACACAAAATCTGTAAGTGTCGACTCCACTATCCTGGTGAAGTCGACACTACATTCCTGGATAAGTCGACAATAAGATTCTTAAGTGTCGACACATATTTTCTGTGTCGACACAATATCTCTGACTTGTCGACATTACTACCCCGAGTCGACACATTATTACTGAATGTGTCGACACCATCTTACTTAGCCAATTTCTGTTTGTTCAATTCAACTTATAAGTACTACAAAGTACTTTATACTACTTCAATGTGTCTTAATATCACTTGAATGTCTTGTTATCACTTCAACTTCATTGTTGATGATTTTGTGATTACACTAATCAATGGTTAACATACCTAATTCAATTTTGAATTTATTGAATTTGGTCTCATCTAGGGGCTTAGTAAATACATCTGCTATTTGATAATCTGTTTTCACAAATTCCAATGAGATGTCTTCTTTTTCTACATGTTCTCTAAGAAAATGGTATTTTATTTTTATATGCTTAGTTCTACTATGAGAAACATGATTATTAGCAATAGAAATTGCACTCTTAGAATCACACAAAAGAGGTGTTCTACTTACTTGAATACCATAATCCTTTAGCTGATGCTGCATCCATAATAGCTGTGCACAGCAGCTTCCAGCAGCAACATATTCAGACTCAGCTGTGGAAATTGCCACACTGGTCTGCTTCTTACTACTCCATGATATTAGTCTTCCTCCTAGGAATTGACAAGTACCTGTAGTACTCTTTCTATCCTCTCTACATCCTGCAAAATCTGCATCTGAATAGCCTGTTAGTTGAAAATCTCTATTCCTAGGGTACCAAAGACCTAGATTAGGTGTGCCCTTAAGATATCTCAGAATCCTTTTGACTGCAGTATAATGAGATTCTTTAGGGCAGGCTTGGTACCTAGCACAGACACATGTAGCATACATAATATCTGGTCTACTAGCAGTGAGATAGAGTAGTGAGCCAACTATTCCTCTATACAAAGTCTCATCAACAGGTTTACCTGCATCATCTTTGCATATAGGCATACTTGTTCCCATAGGAGTTCTCATGGTGGAGGATGACTCCATACCATATTTCTTAATCAATTCTTTGGTGAACTTAGACTGGGATATGGACAAGCCATCATCAGTCTGTCTTACTTGGAGTCCCAAGAAGAATTTCAGTTCCCCCATACTGCTCATCTCAAACTTCCCTTGCATAAGTTTGGCAAACTTTTTACAAAGGTTGTTTTCAGTAGATCCAAAGATTATGTCATCAACATAGATCTGAACTAAGATGATCTTGCCTTTGGATTCCCTAAGGAATAGAGTTTTGTCAATTTTTCCACTTGAGAATTTGTTCTCAATAAGGAAAGTAGATAAGGTTTCATACCAAGCCCTTGGGGCTTGCTTTAACCCATACAGAGCTTTCCTAAGCTTATAAACAAAATCAGGTTTAAGAGGATCTACAAAACCTGATGGTTGCTCTACATATACTTTTTCTTTAAGATCACCATTCAGAAATGCTGACTTCACATCCATCTGATATACTTTGAAGTCTTGATAGGCTGCATAGGCAAGGAATATTCTGATTGCCTCCAGCCTTGCTACAGGAGCAAAGGTTTGATCAAAGTCAATCCCTTCTTCCTGCCTGTATCCTTTTGCAACCAACCTTGCTTTATTCTTTACTATTATTCCACTTTCATCTAGCTTATTCCTATATATCCATTTTGTGCCAATTATGTTGTGGCCTCTTGGTTTAGGAACAAGCTCCCAGACATTGCACCTTCTGAATTGATTCAGCTCCTCTTACATAGCATCAATCCAGTACTGGTCTTGGATGGCTTCTTCAAACTTCTTAGGCTCCAATTGTGACAGGAAACTTGAATGTAGAACTGTGTTTTGATTTCTGCTTCTAGTTTGCACCCCTTGTCTTGGATCACCTATTATCTGATCAGCTGGATGATCTCTTAAATGTCTTGTAGCTGGAGGAAGATTTCCTTCTGGTTGAACATCTCCAGCTCCTTCATTTAACTGATTCTCTTGATTTTCATCAGCTTCTATAGTGTCTTGTTCTCCCCTGGACTGAAGCCTTCATTTTCCAATGCCCCATCTTCCTTTGATACTTCAGTAATGGAAAGCTTGTCCATACTTTTGCTTATACCTGTTGAGTCATTTGATCTACAAGACAACTCACAGTTGATTAATCTTGTTTCATCAAACACAACATGCACAGATTCTTCAACAACTTGTGTGGTCAAGTTGAAGACTCTATAGGCCTTACTATTTGTGCTGTACCCAACAAATATCCCATCCTGGGATTTGGCAGCAAACTTAGTCAAATATGACTTGCCATTGTTAAGTATATAACACTTGCAACCAAAGATCCTAAAGTAAGATAGATTTGGTTTTCTGCCTTTCACAATCTCATAGGGAGTCATTTTGTGGCTTTTGGTGATAGTAGCCCTATTGATTACATGACAAGCAGTGTTAACTGCCTCAGCCCAAAAATATTCTGGGAGAGAGGTGTCACTCAATAGAGTTCTACCAGCTTCAATTAATGTTCTATTCTTTCTTTCAGCAATTCCATTTTGCTGAGGTGTTCTTGGTGAGGAGAACTCTTGGAAAATCCCAAAGTCTTTACACAAGTTTGTTATGCTTTCAGATTGAAACTCAGTACCATGGTCACTTCTGATTTTGACCACTGTACTATTCAGTTCATTCTGAATTTGCTTTACAAAATTAAGTAATACACTTGGGGTTTCAGATTTTTGTCTCAGAAAGAACACCCATGTAAATCTAGAATAGTCATCTACAACCACAAAAGTGTAGACCTTCCTACCTAGACTATGAACTGGCATAGGACCAAAAAGATCCATATGCAAGAGGTATAAGCACCTCACAGAATCCTTGTTTTCAAGGCTTTGAAAGGAGGATTTTGTCTGCTTGCCCTTTTGACAAGCTGAGCATATCCCTTCCTTTATACACTTAATTTGAGGTCCATTCCTCACTAACTCTTTGCTAAAGAGTTGGCCAATTGTCTTGTAGTTTAGATGAGCCAATCTCTTGTGCCACTTAACACAATGAGAAGCATTGTCATCAGCTACAAGACAGATGGGAGAAGCCTTATTCTCACATTCAAAATTAAGACAATATACATTTCTCTTCCTATACCCAGTCAATATGATCTTTTGATCACTTGACCTCTTGATATGACATCCATCTTTAACAAATGAAATGTCATATCCTAAATCACTTAGCTGGCTTATGCTTATTAGATTATGTTTCAAACCTTTTACATAAGCCACTTGAGTGATAGTAATTAGGTTAGAAGAAATGTTACCAAACCCTTTGATGACTCCTTTTTCAGATCCACCAAAGATCACTTTAGGTCCATCTTTGACAGATGAATACTCCTTCAGCAGCCCCTTTGTTCCAGTCATGTGCCTGGAACAACCACTATCCAAGTACCATATAGGGGCATGGTTACTTGGATTCACCTGCAACACAGAATTACTTACCCTTAGAACCCAAGTAAGTCTTGGGTCCTTGGTTCAGGTTAGCATTAATAAAGCTACCATAACCTCTTCTAACAGGTAGACTATTGTTCTTTATAACACTTGTGTTATACCAGCAGTCTAATGCAAAATGGCCTCTCTTGCCACAGCACCAATATTCAAACTTATTGTATCTAGATCTAGATACATCCTTGTCAGAAGAATTTCTGTTCATTGCTGGTGCTATAGCAACTTCACCTACTGATTTCTTAAAACCATTGGGTTTATGACCATAGGTAGGCCTGCTTGGATTTACACCCTTGTTCTTCAGAACATTAGTCTTAATATGACCTTGAATGTCTTCATGATCATATTTGTTAGAAGGCACATTCACCTTACTAAACTTTATGGGGACTGAAAGGTTTAGTGGCTGAACAGGAGCTTTGCCTTTCCTCTTGAATCTGCCAGCCCTGGAGTTACCTTTAAATCCTAATCCAGCCTTACCCTTTTGAGTGACAAATTCATCTATCAAGGGTAAGACAGATTTTGGCTTAGAGTAACTAGCCACTAAATCCCTTTCAATTCTAAGTCTGGCCTCCAGACTCTTCACTTGATCATTAGTATAATTAATTGTGCCCATCTGAATAATAGTTATATTCTTCAGCTTGGCAATTTCATTTAATTTTTGATCAATAACTTTTTCTAACTCAGTTGTAGCAACCCTTAGTTCAGCAATTTCCTGAGCCTGAGATTTAACCAGGTTCTTGCTTTTCTTAAGGGCCTGCAATAGGTCCCCATACTTGTCTATCAATTTATAGACATCTCCTTCAGATTCAGATGCATCTACATCTGTTGATGCAGATGTAGCTGATTCTTCACTTGTATAACAAACAGATGTAATAGAAGGACATTGTACCTTATTTTGACCAGACTGATTCTGGCATATGTCCTCTTCTGATCTTGCCATCAGCCCCATACACTGATGATCCTTTTGTTCATTGATGGAGTCTAGCAACTGCAAAAACTCCTCTTCTTCAGATGCAGCATATAGTCCAATATATGCTTCAGCTTCAGATTCTGACTCTGAAGTTGACTGGTCTGTTAGACTCTTATCTTTCTTTGCAACAAAGGATTTCTCCTTCTTGCCTTTCTGATAAGTCTTCTTTTTGTCTGAAGATTCCTTTCTCTTATCAGGACAGTCAGCCACTACATGTCCAAGCCTATTGCAACAATAGCAGACAATCTTTGAAGTAGTGGCTTTGCTGGGCTTTGATCTGCTCTTCTCTTTCCTTGATGATCTTTTCTTCTGATAATAGTCATCAACTTGCTGTGATGTGGAAGGCCTAGACTTCCATTGTTTCTTTTTCAAGAACCTTTGGAATTGCCTTGTGAATGCAGCAAAGTCTACATCTGAATCACAGCTTTCTGAACCCTTATCTGAATTTTCAGAACTATCTTCTGCAACTTCCTTAGGAGGAGATGGTGATTTCCTCCTATTCTTTCTAGTGGCTTCTGCATTGAATGCCACAGTCTTTTCTCTATGCTCTCCTCTTGAATTCTTTTCCTCCTCCTTCCTCACCATAAGTTGCATTTCATAGGATAGCAACTTTCCAAACAAGGTAGGAGGAGATATTTCTGCCAATTTAGCCACTTCTCTTATGGCACAGATCTTTGTGTCCCAATCCTTTATTAAGGATCTCAAGAATTTGTCATTCAGTTCATAAGTACTGAAGACTCTTCCATAGGACATAAGCTCATTCACAATTCTATAGAATTTCTTGTAGCACTCAGTTATGCTATCAGATTTTCCTTGTCTAAAACTTTCATACTCCTGATTGAGCATAGATTTCCTGTCCTGCCTCACTTCTTCAGATCCCTCCATGTAGACAATCAATGTGTCCCACATCTCTTTGGAGGTCTTGCAGTGAATCAGATTCTGAAATGTTGAATCATCTATGGCACTAACAATAATGTTCTGAGCTCTTTTATCCATGGTTGCCAAGATGATTTCATCCTTGGTCATTTCTGAATAACTCTTTGGAGTTTGGATATTTGCATCAAGAACTGATACCTTCATTGGAATGAAGGGGCCTTCCTGTACTGTGATGTAAATCCTTGGGTCAGATGCTTCCATAAACAGTCTGACTCTCTCTTTCCAAATTCCAAAAATTTCTTTCTTGCATATGGGTAATTTCATAGACCCTAGCTCCTTATGATTCTCACCAGAACCCATCTTTTTGAATCTTGATTCTGCCTATAAGATCTACCTCAGACTGTTAAGTCCTTTTTGAGGAACCTCCCTCTGATACCACTTGATAGTTTTACTTTCAAGACAACCTAAACACCTAGAGGGGGGGGTGAATAGGTTCTAATTTCTTGTCTATAAATCTAGGCAGAATTCAATTACAATTTAAAACATCTAGCACAGCATTCACAGACAACTAAGCATCACAGATTGCACAATGTTTTATAGTGGTTCCCCAAGGTCTGGGTACATCCACTTTCCCCCTTCACCTATCTAGCAATATGCTAGATTCGGCCAAACTTCCACTATACTCAGATCCTCAGATCCTACAGCTCAGAACCAGGATAGGTTCCTACAACTCAGGCTCAACAGCCCTACCTCAGCCTTGCCTCAAGGCCTACCACTCAGAGAATAACTTTCTCCTACACTCAGGCAAATAGCCCTACCACTCAGAGATCACCTCTCCTACACTCAGCCTTTATAACATAGGCTTACAACTCAGATCTGTGTAAACAGATCCTACAGAAATTTAGAAAAAGATATTTTGATGTCTTGCCTTGTTGAGAGAGAAGAGGACAAGACACTTCTTGATCAGCTGATGAAATCAACTGAATCTGAGCTTTCTTCAAAGCTTCTTGAATCTGAACTTAGCTGAGTTGATTTCCAAACAGCTTCTTGAGAAACCACTGATGGCTTCCTTCTTCTTCTTCAAGATGACTGGATCTCCCTCTATCCAACACCTTTACTGATACTTCAGACTTCTTCTTCTTAGACCTTCTGATGAAGATCTTCTTTTTCACTTTCTTGAATTGAAACTTCAACAGGATCGTAATCCTTCTGTTTCTTCTTCTTAGATCTTCTTCTATTATTTTTCTTAGCTTAGCTACATTTTAATTCCTTCTGAATGTGTCTATTTATAGACTTTCTTCATGGTAACCGGCTGATCCGGTTTCTAACTGTTTTCTGACAGGTCTGACAGCTTCAGTTAAACGGTGGCAACCCACAGCTGTCAAGTCTTCAAACAGTTCTTGTACCTTAGCCTTGGACAGCAAAATGTCGAGACAGTCAGTTAGAAAGTGTCGAGACCAATCTGTCTATCTGTGTCGACACAAGTGATTTTGGTGTCGACACAGTCTTTGATGATGTCGACTAAGTTGCCTTTAAGTCGACACAGCTTCTTCAGAAAATAACTTGGTCTAGACTCTGCAGTGTGTCGACACAAGTCCTGTGTGTCGACACAGTTGTTGTAGATTCAAAACTCAGCATGTGTTGACTCAGCCTTCAGGTGTCGACACAGCAATCTTCAATCCTGCCAAAATGTGTCGACTCAGTCTTCTGGTGTCGACACAAGCATAGTAGACTTCTGCCAATATGTGTCGACACAGTCTTCTGGTGTCGACACATCCACCCAGTGTCGATACAGTTGTGGTCGACTATCTTCTTCTGTGAGTCGACTATCTTTCTCTGGTCGACTATCTTTCACTAGTCGACTATCTTTCACGGTGTCGACTAACCTTCTCTGGTCGACTATCTTTCACGGTGTCGACTAACCTTCTCTGGTCGACTATCTTTCACGGTGTCGACACTGATATTCTGAAGTGTCGACACAAATATTCTGAAGTGTCGACATGTGGACTTAGAATATTTTTCTGCATTCTTTAATACTTCTTCACCTGCACATGTCAACTCAAAACAACATCAAATACACCTTGATGTATATCATTGAGCTAAGTTGGGCTTCTTCAAATCAGGTACACATTTTTCAATGTACCCAACACTCACATTTCGTCGAGCGAAATGTAAAGTTAGAGATTCTGAAATTCGTCGAGCTCAGCACAGAGTTCATCGATCTCAGCTCGACGATCGTCGAGCTCAGTCCAAGTACTTCATGCCATTGCGGGAAAGCTATAGTAGCACTGAAAGCTACTATTTGTCTTCTTCTGAGGGAGGTGGCACTCACCATACTTGACTGGGCCCACATTCAAATTGTGTCGTTGATTCAAATCACCGAATATAAAAGGAAGAGAAGAAAAGAAGATTAGGGTGAACGAAAAATGAGAACGAAAGCAGAAAATGAAAAAGAGGCGGTTGGACTTCATCTTCTTTGACAAGCTTGAAAGCAAAGTCCAGCAGTGAAAGCCAGAACACATAGATAGCTAATGCTTCTTCAAGTTCAGCAAGAGTGTTCCTTGAAGAACAAGTTGTCTGATTCAATCAATCAGCAAGAGGAGTTAGCTGTGTGAAGGGCTATAAGCCTTAAACAGCAGTTAGTTGTCTTCAGTACAACAAAGAAATTTGTAGTTGTAGAAGAAGACTAATTCCTTCTACAGCGAGTTGGCTGGACTGATATCTGCTCAGTCCAGCAAGTTAGACTCAAGGTTTTATCTCTGAGTCAGTATTTCAATTTTACTGATTACTTTCCTGTTGGATTCAGTTTATCTGAATCTGAGTGTAGGGCACTTTGTGCCTGAGTGGTAGGTGACTAATTTGTCACTTAGTTAGGTGCCCTGCTGGGGTACTGAGGTAGTATCCAAGTGTGGATCTGAGCTATAGGACTTAAGTGCCTGAGGTAGGAGAGTGTTGCTCTCTAAGGTAGGATCCAAGTGTGGATCTGAGGTAGGGCTGTCCTCCCAGCCTGAGTGTAGGGCCTAGTGCCGAAGGTATGTGACTGGTGAGTCACTGAGCTGTAGGTGACAAGTGTGTCACTAAGTTGTAGACCTTGGAGGAGGCTGAGCTGTAGGTGCCTGGAAGGGCACTAAGGTAGGTACTTGGATAGGTACTGAGTTGTAGAAGTGATGCAGCATTCTAAGAGTAGGGCAGTGTTCCTGAAGTTTTGCAACTGAGAAGCCTGAGCTGTAGGCCTTAGAAATAAGGCTGAGGTAGGTGGTCAGTGGACCACTGAGCTGTAGTAGCACTGTATGTCTTTGAGGTAGGAACCCTTGTGGTTCTGAGTTTGGATTCTGAAAATAATCTGTGTGTAAGGCTGATAGCTTGAGGTTTAAGCTCTGAGAAGCATATTGGTGGAGTTTTTTCCTAGTCTAACAAATCAGTTAGATGGGTGGGAGGGAAAGTGGATGTACCCAATTAGGGAACCACTATTAATATTTGTGTGCTTGCTGTGTTGCTTGTTTCTTTCTTATATTGCAGGTAATTAGGACAAGCTCTAGATCACCAAATTTATAAACAACATAAAGATCTAAGAAAGTTTAAAAGACCTATTCACCCCCCTTCTAGGTGACTAGCTAACCTTTAAGTAATTACTTTCACACCCCCTCTAGGTGATTTAGCTATCCTTGAATTAAAGATTTTCAACCACTTAGCAAGAAGACAACTAACAGAGGTCTTGATAGGGGAGTTTTTGAGACTGTTCTGGGCAAAGTATCTGCCATTAGCGCAATGCATAGCCATGGAAAATTAGTTCCAGCATCTAACTCAGGGAGAAAGTAGTGTTGATACCTACTTACATGAGTTTACAAGATTGGGACACTATACGTGGTCTATTTTTGTCGAAGAAGAGCGTAAAACCAATAGGTTCCATGAAGGACTGCAGGATGAGCTGAGATTTCTGCTCTCGAGTTCGGCGAACCAAGGGTTTCAAGCATTGGTGGATACGGCTACATGATGGGTGCGGATAGGTCTTGCTTTGAGGTAGTATGGATAGGAAGTCGAGATTTCGGGTTGGAAGCATCCTTGCTGCCGATATCTGAGTTTGATGCGATCTTTGGTATGGACTAGCTTTCGGAGCAGAATACCTGTATTGATTGCAAATCAAAGGAAGTCACACTAGGTCAGAATACCGATCTAGAGACAAAATGCGCTGGTATGCGAGGATCAAGCAAGATATTGATGTCTACTCTCCAAGTAGTCAAGGCTGTTTGGAAGGGCGCGGAGTTATTCTTCACGCTTTTATAGGCTGTTGAGCCGAAGACCAGTTTGAGTGACATTCCGATTGTATTGGAGTACGTAGATGTGTTTCTGAAGGATCTTTCTAGGTTACCACCCCAACATGAGATTTACTTCTCTATTGAGTTGGTGTTAGGTGTGAATCCTGTGGCCCGCTCGCCGTACCGAGTTCCACCAAAGGAAATTGTGGAACTTAAGGTTCAATTGCAAGAGCTGCTATAGCAAGGATATATACGCCCAAATATGTCACCTTGGAGCGTACTGGTTCTTTTTGTGAAAAAGAAGGACGGAAGCTTGTGGCCGTGCATCGACTATCGAGAACTGAACAAGTTAATAGAAAAGAATAAGTATCTGATTCCACAGAAAGATGACTTGTTCGACCAACTGGTGGGATGAACGGTGTACTCGAAGCTGGATTTGAAATCTTGGTACTACTAGTTGAGGATTCGGGAATGTGACATTCCCAAGACAGCATTTGGAACATGCTACGGTCATTATGAATTCACTATGATGTTGTTTGGTCTATCAAATGCGCCATCAGTGTTTATGGATCTAATGCACTGAACGTTCCGAGAGTACTTTGACTTATTTGTGATCGTCTTTATTGACGACATATTAGTGTACTCTTAGTCTGAATAAGACCATGCAAACCATTTACGGATGGTGTTGCACACCCTAAGGAGGAACAAGTTCTTGTTGTCGTCAATGGCCTTTCTTGGCCATGTGGTTAGTGGAGAGGGCATTGATGTGGATCCTGCGAAGATAGTTGCGATACTGGAGTGGCCGGTGTTGTTTTTTATAGCCGAAGTCAGGAGTTTCCTTGTACTAACGGGCTACTGCAGGCGCTCGTAAAGAACTTTTCATGAATAGCCTTGCCTCTCACCACACTGACGAGAAAAGAGCAGAAGTTCATCTGGACACCCGAGTGCGCGCGAGCTTTTGAAGTTATCAAGAGTCATTTGACCACGGTCCCAATTTTGAGTTCGCTATGTGGTACAGACGGCAATGAAATTTATAGTGATGCATCAGGGAGCGACCTAGGTTGTGTTCTTCTTCAGTTCAAAAAAGTGATATCTTATGGATCACGCTAGTTGAAAGTACATGAACAAAACTATCGCGTCCACGACTTGGAGTTGGCGGCGGTGATTTTTGAACTTAAAGTGTGGCGTTATTACTTATATGGCGTGAAAGTTGATATATTCACGGACTAAAAGAGCCTAAAGTATCTTTTGGATCAAAAGGATCTCAATATGCGACATCGGAGGTGGATGGAGTTCCTTGGGGACTACACCTTCACGATTCATTACACTCTCGGGAAGGGAAATGTCATTGTAGATTCTTTGAGTCGTAGGACTCCGGCAAGGGCAAATTTGTTGCAGATGCATAATGAGCGTCTGATCCAGGAGCTGGAAGCTTTATAGATTTCTTCTGTTGTCAAGAATTCCACTGCAAATGCATGCCTGAAGTGGACAGAGGTACAGTATGACCTTGAGGATAGGGTTCGACGAGCAATAGAACTCGATGAAATTTTAAAATGCTATGCAGCAGATGGGTCAGATTCCCAGTTTTCCTTGGATGACGGCCTTTTTCGGAAAGTCGGTCGTTTGTGCGTCCCGAATATGGGCAAGCTAAGAGAAGAATTGATGTATGAAGCTCACTTCACGAAGTATTCAATTCACCCAGGGAGCACAAAGATGTACAAGGACATGAAGAAGATGTTCTGGTGGCCGGGTATGAAGAAAGAAAAAGCTTTCTATGTGGCAAAATGCCAAACATGTGCCTTAGTGAAAGCAGAATGTTAGAATTCTGGAGGTTTCCTGAAGTCGTACCTATTCCATAGTGGAAGTTTGATGACATTGCGATGGATTTCATGCACAATTTGTCGAAATTGCAACGCGGGAATGATTCTGTTTGGGTGATCATGGACCGGTTGACTAAAGTGGCTCACTTCATTTCGAACAAGAGGGATGATTAAGTGGAAAATTTGGCTAAGCTTTATGTCGAGCAAATAGTACGATTGCACGGTGTTCCCCATAACATCGTCAGTGACCGAGACAGGTTCTTCACTTCGAATGATTGGAGGCTAATCCATCAGTTGTTGGGGACAAAATTAAAGTTTAGTACGACCTTCCATCCGCAAAAGTATGGTCAGACTGAGAGAACCAATAGAACTATGGAGGATATGCTCCGGATGTGCACCTTGGATTTCGAAAAGAGGTGGGAAGATCATCTCTATATGGTAGGGTTCACCTACAATAATAACTATCAAGCTAGCATAAAAATGGCGCCTTTTGAAGCTTTGTATGGTAGGAAGTGCCGTACACTGTTAGCTTAGGCGGAAACAGGCGAGTCTAAGTTGTATAAGCGTAAGGAAGTCGAAGAGGCTAATTCGACGATATGCTCTATTCGGGAGAGGCTACTGATAGCCCAAGATAGGCAGGCAAAGTACTACAACGCCAAGCACCGAAATGTAGAGTTTGTGGTTGGAGAGTGAGTATACTTGAAAATCAAATCATTCAAGTGTGTGTCCAAGATTCGTCACTAGAAAAAGCTGAGTCCAAGATATCTTGATCCATTCGAAGTAGTGGAGCGAGTTGGAGAAGCTGCCTATTGGCTAGCTCTTTCGGCAGAACAGAGTGGCTTGCATGATGGGTTTCACATATCAGTGCTTCGAAAAGCCTTGAAAGAGCCAGCTCAAGTGATTGTGAGTGATCGAGTACCGATCGAATCTGGGCTAATGACAAAAGTTAGGCCCATTCAGATTGAGGGAGGATAAGGCGATTAAGCAGCTACGAAACAAGACAATTGGGATGGTCAAGGTCCAGTTTGACAACTGTGTCCATGAGGAACTGACATGGGTGCGTGAGCAAACCATGCGTATTGAATATCCCGAGTTGTTTATGTAACGTTGTTGTAATAATATTTTTATGAATAAAAAGTTATTGTGACATATAAGTTGATGTCTTTCTTATAGCTGTGTGTAAATTTCGGGATAAAATTTCTATAAGAAGGGGAGGGTTGTAACACCCCAAAATTGACAGCAGAATTTTTGTCACTATCGCAGGGCGATAGTGGGTATCGCCAGGTGACGATTGCATTAAAGCATTGAGTCAGCAATCGACGCAATCGACGCACTCGACGCAGTCAACGTACTCGACGAATCGTCAAATGATATCGCTGAGTGGCGACAGTGGATGGCGTTGGGCGATAGTGCTATGTGGTGTGACACACATGTCGATTTTGCCAAAGAGCGGCCGATAAGCGGTGGTTGACCTGGGTCAAAGTAGTGAAGCGATTAAGTCAATGTTGCCAGGTGGCGACAACCGATGTCGCTAGGCGATAACGCCAAAGTTGACCAATCAACCCAAATCTTGGCCTTTGCTTCGTTTTGATGCATTAATCGTGTGGCCGGGGTTAAACCCGAGGTCACTAAAGTAGAGGGGTGTGGATTGAAGAGATCATTATTTCCTTCTTACTCTCTCTCTCTCTCTCTCTCTCTCTCTCTCTCTCTTCATTTCATCCTCTCCTTGAGAAAGGAAAGCTAATGAAGAAGGTTGAGTTTGTGTTGGAGCTAAGGGCTGGGCTAAAGCTTGAATAGCTTGGAGAAGAAGATCTTGTGGGTGAAATCAAGATCTAAGACTAGATCTGTGAAGAGAAAAGCGACGTGCTTGTTTCCAACCGGATAGAACGCTAACGCCATGGCTCCAAAATGAACTACAAGGGTAACGATTTTCTCCTAGATAAGTGAAGTCCTCAATACGCATACCTGCATGGAACCCCTCACCAAAATGGTGGAAAAGGGTAGATTCCTTTGGGTCGATCGGTATGATCCCCATTTAATATTGCATTAGATCTGAAAATGTAAAGTACGAAATAGGAATGCTGTGTGAAGCCCATTCGGGCGGGTTAGTATGGATTGGTGATGCTTTCTTTTGCGAATCGGAGAAGTCTCCACATATAAACGAGTATTTTACAGAGTCTGTGGGTTATGCCTGCGAATTGGAGTAACAGGAAGTACTGGAGAAGAACTCTAGGAAAATACCCTTGTAAAATCACAGTTTTGGAGAAACTGTTGATATCGTCGGGCAATAGTGGGTGTTGCTGAGGGCGATAGCTCCCAAAGAGCTATTTGTGATGTGAAAAACCAGTTTTCTAGCACTGCAGGTTGCTGCAGGGTTTGGGTTGAGTTTGGGCGCAGAAAGAGAGCTTATGTTGGCCCTTCCAAGCGATCAGGACGAACGCTGGCATTAACTCCCTTTTTTATTGTGAATCCAGTCCTTGGTGGATAATGTGGCTATTATGAGCTGCGAGCTCTTAAAGGTAGTCGTGTCGAATGGATAAGGGGAAGCTAACCTGCGTCGTTCTACACATTGAATCGGCGATTTGAGCAACGGGTAAAAGCTGAACTGTCTCCATATTATGGTTGTCTAACTTGAGTGCCTGGGATATTGGCGTTCATTAAGATCACATAATGAGAGTCTTGGGTTGTATGCAATCAAGACTAAAGTCTTTCGTCATGGGTCGTCAAGCATGAATGCTCAATGTTGGAGGTGGGACCCCAGTTTTCCGGTACACCGATAATGTGCCCTGAGTGCATGGAGCGTCGGGCCGTACGACCGACGTTTGTGAGATATATTGAAATGTGTGGTCGTGCACTTTCTTGGGATATATCTGTTTTTATTGCATTGCTTGCAGGGAAGGAGAATCACCGCCTGAGTAAGGTGTGGGGTCGTTATATAATTGGTCAGCTAAAGCTGACCGTTGCCTTGTTTGGCACCCTCCTGGTGGATTGTCTCTGTGTAGGTGTTGGGGATCCGAGCAGGATATAGTGGGTTGAAGCCCTTTCTGTTTTGCTAGCCCTCGAAGGCTAAGAGGAATATTTTTTCTGTTTTCATGTGTGACCGGCCTACGCGCTTATGTATGTAAACCACACTTGTGAAATTTAACTATAAGGCCTTAAGGCCAAACTCTTTTGTGTAGTTCTGTATACATTCCTGTGATATATAAATGTGGTTGTTTATATATAGTGGACATTCATGTGTGATGAGTTCAATAATAACCCTAAAAGCTTCCATTAGAATACTCTTGTGTTAGGATGCGGGTACTGGTTTTGATATTCATAAGTAACGTCGCCATCTGTCTGCGGAATATGGCATGGGTCCCCGACTGGACCCTCTATTATATTTCATATGACGGACGGATGTGTTACATGTATAGCTTCCATGGTTGACCTCCCTGACATGAATCCAAATTAATTCTCCGAGATGTTAGTCTCTCGTCTTACTATTCTTTCTATTACTCGTTCCCATAATTTCATGGTATGATTCATCAATTTAATTCCTCTATAATTAATGCAATTTTGTATCTCTTTTATTCTTATATAAAGGTATCAAGATACTTTTTCTTTATTGTTCTGGCATTTTCTTTGACTTCAGTATCTTAGTGAAAAAACATGTAAGACATAAAATTCCTTCAGTCCCTAGATATTTCCATACTTTGATGGGTATATCGTCTGGCCCAACCGCCTTTCCATTTTTTATCTTTTTAGAGCATCATTTACCTCTAATACTTGAATTTTACGATATAATGTTCTATTTCTATACTCCTCTGATTTCCTTAACTCTTCCAAGTTCAATTCATTGTCAATTGTTTCATTATAGAGTTGATAAAAGTATCTTTTCCATCACTCTTTAATATCGACATCATCCCTCTAAACTGTATCTGTCTCATCTTTTATGTGTTTTACTTGACTTAAATCTCTTGTCATCAATTCTCTAGCTCGAGCAATTTTATATATGTCACCCTCTCCATCTTTGATATCTAGTCGCTTATAAAATTCTTCATAAGCTTGACTTCTTGCGTTACTTACTGCATGTTTAGCTTCTTTTTTGCGACTTTATACCTGGCTAAGTTTTCTTCATTCCTACAAGAATAGAGTGATTTATAGCTAACCCTCATTGCCCTCACTTTGTCTTGCACTTCCTCTTACCACCACCAAGATTATTTATTTAGGAGCGCATGACCTTTTGATACTCTAAGTACATTCTTTCCACTTATCCTTAAATGTGAAGACATAACTTCCCATGAAACACTAGGATCATCATAAGAGTCATCAACTAGTTGTTCCATAACTGTTGTCTTGAAAACAACCTTCTTTTCCATCTTCAAGTTCCACCATCGAATTTTTTGCAACATTTTTGTTTTTATCCTAAATTTATTATATTTAATGTGTACATCTAACACCACCAATCTATGGTGTATTGTGAAACTTTCTCCTGGTATGACTTTGCAATCCTTACAAATCATTTTATCCATTTTGTAAGTCATAAAATAATCAATTTGTGATTTATTTGGTCCTCTTAAACATAATTAAAAGTTCTTCTCTCTTTATGAAAAACTTATTAGACACAATTAGATCATGTGCTACAAAAAAGTCTAAAATGGTTCATCGTTCTTCATTTCTTTCTCCATATCCAAATCCTCCATGAACGGCTATATAATCTACATTGTCCTTCCCTATATGTCCATTTAAGTCCCCTTCTATGAAAATCTTCTCTCTTTGTAGGATTTCTCTTACTAGATCATCCAAGTCTTCCCAATATTGTGCTTTAATTGCTTCACTTAATCCTACTTGTGGCGCGTAAGCATTGATCATATTAATAGTTTCCTTTCTTATGACCAATTTAAAAGCTAAGATTCTATTACCTTTTCTACTTACCCCAAAAACTTCATCCTTCCAAGTAGTATCCACAATAATACCTACTCCACTGCTTGTTTTATTTTTTCATGTGTACCATAATTTAAAACCTGAATTATCTAAAAATTTTGCTTTCTCACCCACTCATCTAGTCTCTTGCAGACATAAAATATTTATACTTCTCCTAATCATCGTATCAACTACTTCCATCATTTTTCCTGTTAGCGTACCTATGTTCAACTTACAAACCTAAGTCGATCACAAATCCTATGACATATCTCCCTAGGACGTCTAATATGTGTAGACTTTTGCCTATTTAACACTACACCCAAGTCCTCTTGGAGGCGCAGCGGTCCATGCCAAGACACAGCATTCAGACCATACGACGAGGACTTTGTATATTTAACACTACACCCAAGTCCTAGAGATACAACGGTCCTTGCCAAGATACCACATTCAGACCATGCGACGCGTTCCTTAAGGCGAACAACCTAACTTTTGCATAATTTCTCAAATGATCTATATTCATAATGGTGACTAAATTTTACGCTGGTCATCTACCTAACACAACCCTCACTATTTTTCATCCAGGCTTGGGACCGGCATAGGCTGGTTAAAATTACCCAATTATTATAAAAAATGGATATATAGAAATAAGTTGGATTCCAATGGATTAGTAATCAAAAATGAGGCATAACTTTGCACCAGTTACCATACTTGAGGCAATTAGGTTATTTCTTGCCTATATATCATATTAGAAGATTAAAGTACATCAGATGGATGTCAAGTGTGTCTTTCTCAATGGCACTCTCCAAAAAATGGTCTATGTGGACCAACCTCTAGGTTTATCAATCCATCTTTCCCCTTTTATGTTTATAAATTAAATAAAGCACTATCTGGTCTAAAGCAAGCTCTAAGAGTTTGGTATGAGACATTATCCACTTTCCTCCTAGAACACTAATTCACAAGAGGAAAGGTGGATAATACACTATTCATTAGAACACATAAACTACAATTACTTATAGTTCAAATCTATATGGATTTTATTATCTTTGGCTCAACAGACCCAAGACTTTATAAAATATTTGCTGACCTAATGTAATCTAGTTTTGAAATAAGTAGCATGAGGGAGTTATCATTTTTCCTTGGTCTGCAAGTGAAACAAAGTGATAAAGACATATTCATATCTTATTCTAAATACACAAAAGAACTAATCAAAAAGTTTGGTATAGAAAATGCCTCCACCATGAAAACCCACTAAGTTGTTAATGCTATAATTGATTGAGATGAATCAAGTCAATCCATTGACTCGAAAACCCATAGAGTAATAATTAGCTCTCTTCACTACCTTATAGCTAGCAGGTCATACATAATGTTAGCCACATGTGAATGTGCTAGATTTAATGTTTACCCCAAATAATTACACTTGAGTTCTGTAAGAAGAATTATAAAATATCTCAATGGTACACTTGAACTTGGGTTGTGGTATCCAACATAATCTAAATTTGAGTTATATGGATAATCATATGTAGATTATGCTGGATGCAGACTGGGTAGAAAAGCACTTCAAGAACTTATCAATTCATGGGTGATAGACTGATTTCTTTGCTTAGCAAAAAAGTAAACCTCAATTTGCACTTCCACAGCTGAGGATGAATATATATGTGTTGGAAGTTGCTATTCACGGAAATTGTGGATGCAGAATCGATTTCTTGATTATAATTTGAATTTCACAAACTCCATAATTTTTTGTGATAGATTAAGTGCAATCTAAACTACCTCTAATCCAGCGCTGCATAGTAGAACTAAGCATATTGAAATCAGGTATCACTTCCTTAGGAATAATATAGAGAAAGGGAAAATTTTCCTTGAATGTGTGTTCACTAAAAATCAAGGGGCCGACATTTTCATAAAGCCCCTTGATAAATAAAGCAAAAGCACTTCTTCAATGTATTTGGTGTGCTTGATGGTGAACATTAAATCATGTTATAATAAGTACAAAATTAATTTTTTATTATAATGCATTGCTGGGAAAAACACCATAAGACTTAAAAATTTAAAGTCTATACTTGACGTAATATTAAATACAAGTTGACGAAACATTGAATTCTATTTGATACAACGTCTAGAGCTGGCAATTATGATGAGTTTGAACCCACTCAACACAACCTCGATATAAATCGAGTTATGCGTCAACGGTAAGTCTGATATGGTATCCTTGAAGCTACATCGAATTCTTATCGACGTAATGTTTACTTAATAAGCATGTGTCGAACATTTCTTAAAGTGTGTTTCTTTTTTCCCTAAGTCTCGATGTAGCATCTACTTCTACTAGACTTTTGTTATAACTTAATATATCTTCAAAACTCTTCATCTTCCCCGCTCTCTACTTTTTTGCTCTCTCTCTCTCTCTCTCTTGTTTGTTAAGTATTTTTGCAGGTACTATTGGGAATTTTCCCTCAATATTTTTAGATTTGAAGGAGTGCATCATGCAATGATAAGTGCATTATGTATTTGATGGCTACCTGTCCATATTTGTGTAGACTCGATTATCAGTATTGATAGTTAATCTCTTTGGACAAGAGATGAGTTATGACTAAAATTTAACCTACATTTCACTAAGAACTGGTCCAAGGGGTGATCTATGAAGTTCTAGCTCATATTATTTTGATGGGCTTTGAAGATCAAAACGATATTGTTTTGATAAGAAAGCTTCAAAATGATATTTATTGTTTTGATGTCCAAAAAGACGGTATTTGAAATCTACGGAGGCACCAAAAGTAAACATCACATCAGTGATGTAATTAAGGAAGCTTTGAATTTTTATCAGAAAAGTGTATGACCGTTGGCGATGTTAGAACTGTAAGGTCAAGTGGTAGGGTACTTTATAAAAGGGACAACTTCAGGGAAGAAACCCTAACAACAACTACTACTGAACAACTTATGATCTGCCATCAATAAGCAAAAAGCTAGCGGTTGTAATCTGAACTTTGTAATCTTAGTGGTGCAAGTTTGCTTACACAACAAGAGATCAGGAGGATCAACTTTCTATTGAAGAAGAAGAAGAAGACCAAGACTTTCTTCAAAGAAGTGATTCAGCTTTAGACCTGCTACAACACTGTTCCATTGCTGAATAGGAAAGCTTTCTTCCAGGAAATCTAAGGAGGACTAATTGCTTAAAGTAACATTTATTCTGAGTTAGTTTGTTATGAATTCTTTATAAACATTCATATTATAGATCTCTTTGAGATCTGAGTTGTAGAGCTAGTTTGTGATCCTTAGTGTAGGGCTGATTAAGAGGCCTGAGTGTAGGACTTTGTTGAAAGTTTGAGGTAGGATTCAGGGGTTGAATCTGAGGTAGGATACCATCTGGATTTCTGAAGTAGGATTGTCAATAACCTAAGGTAGGGTCTGTTGTAGACCTGAGGTAGGATCCTGGAGTGGATCTGAGTTGTATGATTTTGATCTGAGAAGAATAGTTGGACTTTTTCGAATCTATCACATTATTAAATAGGTGTAGAGGGCAGTGGATGTACCCATACTCTGAGGAACTACTATAGAATCTTGTGTGTGGTTCTGTGTTCTGTGCTTATGAATTAATCATATGCTACAGTTAGGCAGACAAATTTTAAAAGCCTAAAAGTTCAAAGCACCTATTCATCCACCCCCTCCAGGTGACTTAGACTACCTATAATCCTTCAAGTGATATCATAGGGAGGTTGGTTGATAAAGTACTTAACAGTCTAACCCAGATCCTATCAAGAGTAGTTAGTCAATCACTTTGATTTCCGGTGAAGGTCATGAAGAGATGAGCTCCATGAAACTTCTCATATGCTAGAAGGAAAACTTTGGCATCTGGAAACAGTGAGTCAAGTTATTTATGGAATCTTCAGATCCAAGGATCTACATCACTATTAAGGAGGGGCTTTCATCCTAATAAATATCTCCTCTATAGATACAAATATTCAAGTTCCCAAATTATACTCTGAAATGACTAGGGATGAGATTGTACTGGATACTATGGATAAAAGGGCCAAAATTATTATTGTTAGTGCAATTGATGACTCTACCCTCCAGAACCTAATTAACAGCCAAACTGCTAAGGAAATGTGGAATACTCCCATTATATATGGAAGGAACTTAGGAAGTCAAGGATGATAAGAAATCCCTTCTGAACCAGGAGTATGAGGTCTTTAGACAAGAAAGCAGAGATATCATAGTTTAATGCTATGAAAAGTTCGTTAAAATTGTGAATGAGTTGAAGAATTATGGTATAGTCTTCACTGATTATGAACTCAATGATAAGTTCTTGAGGTCCCTTGCCAGAGAATGGGAAAATATGATTTGTGCAATAAGGGAAATGGGGAATCTGGCTAACATTCCTCCCCATACTCTTTTTGGGAAACTACTTTCCTATGAGATGCAACTTAATATCAAGAAGGAAGAAGAGGTTACTACCAGGTCTCACATAAAGGAGAAGTCTGTGGCTCTCAGGGCTGTAGGATTAAGGAGATGCAAGGAGAGAATCCCATCTCCTCCTAGAAAGGTGTCAGAGTCAGAATATTCTAGGCCCAACACTTCTGATGTCAAGTCGACTGATGGAGAATTTGTAGCATTCTCCAAGCATTTCAAGAAGATGATGACTAGAAGAAAGCAGTGGAAGACCAAACCTTCTTCCATATCTAGCTCCAGGAAGGACTACCAGAAGTCAACAAGCTCCAGGAAGGAAGGACCCCAAAGGGGACATATATGCATCTAAACATAGCAAACATATTTTTGTTGACATCATTTGTTATTGTTACAACAAGTTTGAGCATGTCATTGTTAACTACCCCATGAAGAGAGAAGAGAAGAAGGATGTTGGTGATAAATATCACCATAAGGGAAAGAAAACTGAGAAGACCTTCTTAGCTAAGAAGGAAAAGACATGGAGTGAGAGTGACTCTGACTCATCTGAGACTCTCCTACTACTAGGATTGGCATTAGGGCCCCTCTATCACACTCTGATAGTGACAATGATGATGAGGAATGTTGTGCACCGATGTCCATGTTAGATGAGGATGATCAGGATGACAACCATGCTGATAAGGTAATTCTTCTAGTCCCTTCATCTTCATTAGAATCTAATTATGAAATTGGTGCAGATTCTGATCCAATCCCAACATATAATGAGGAGGGTAACTCAGAATCTGAAGATGAAGTTTGTGATCTTATTGACAAATATGGTGTTGGAACCCTAGGTTTTGATTTGAGTTCAGTCCTCTCTCTCTGTCTCTTGACCCAAGATTTATCTATGGTCAAAGGTTAGTTGATAGGTTAGATTCTCTAGTTGTGTAGAATTGCTTTTCCAGATGAATATTTGGTTAAGTAGTTTTTCGTTCGACTATGGTCGAACGCCGCTCGACTATCGTCTATCGGCTGATCGACGATCGTCTATCAGTTGGTCGACGTTCTGTCTGCGTTGATAGTTCGACTATCTGTTGATAGGTCGACTATCTGTTTTCCCTTGATAGCTCGACTATCTGTTGTTAGGTCGACTATCTGCTTTTCTTTGATAGTTCGACTATCTGCTTGGATAGTTCAACTATCTGATAGTTCGACTATCTGTTGATAGGTCGACTATCTGCTTTCTGTGATAGCTCGACTATCTGTTGATAGGTCGACTATCTGCTCTTCTTTGATAGTTCGACTATCTGCTTGGATAGTTTAACTATCTGATAGTTCGACTATCTGTTGATAGGTCGACTATCTGTTTTGCTTTGATAGGTCGACTATCTGTTGATAGGTCGACTATCTGTTTTCTGTGATAGGTCGACTATCTGCTTGATAGGTCGACTATCTGTTTTGTTTGGTAGTTCGACTATCTGTCCTGATAGATCGACTATCTGATAGCTCGACTATCTGTTCTGATAGGTCGACTATCTGCAGAGATAGTTCAACTATCTTCTTTGATAGTACAACTATCTGGATTGTTCGACTATCTGTCCGATAGGTCGACGATCTCCGTGCTTCGGTCGACGATCTCCGAGGGTTGTTTGACGTTTTGCTGTATGTTTTAAATAGTTTTGTCGTCTTCTGTGATGTGATTAATTTCATAATTATTTTAGCAAATTTTATAAAAGATTATCTGAATAAATTGTGATATCATTTCCATGCAATATCTTTTCTACTCCTTATGCATGAGCTAATCTTTTCTGACAAAGTTGTTTGTCTTATAACTGAGATATGTTATCTGCTTTATCTGCCAGGCTGTCCTTTATAGCCGTTAGACTCAAAAAGTCTTCCTTGGCTGTAAAGAGTCTCTTCTGATGTGACTTTCTCTTATATTATTTCATCAGAATTATTTGCAGCTTCTTAGAAAGCTTTATCCTTTTATAGGATATCTGCCTGCAGTATTTTGTTTTTTGCTTTATGCTTTTTGGCAGCCCAGCTTGCAGAGTTCAGAAGAAGACAAGATTCAAACTCAAGTTAAGAGCCGTTGCTGCTGCTGCTATATAAAGACTTCTTTGAAGAAAGAAATAAGCTAGTTCAGCTCTCATATACCAAAAAGCCATCAGCAGCATTCAAGCTTAAGAACTTACAGTTTCCAACTGCTCTCAGCACATTCACATCTAACTGAGAAGAAGTTTTAGTTCTTCACTCTTCTTCAACCTGAGTTCTCCTGCTTACAGGAAGATCTTCACTCAGAGCTTTTTGAAGAAGAAGAAGATAGCTGCCTAAAGAAGAAATTTTATTTCATATTATTTATCTTCTTGTAGCTTTTTCCTTCAGTATTTTCTGAACTGTTTCTGCACTGAAGTAAGACTTCACCTGGACATTCTTTGAGCCAGTGGGAGCTTTGATTCTTTTAGAGCTTTCTAGCTCAGTGCAAGTTATTGTGCTTCTCTAATCTATTGTAAAATAGAGAAGACACCTTAACCTCCTTTCCCCCTCCTGTACAGGGTTATTACTCCCTTCAAAAGTATCCCTTGGTGGTAGGGCACCTGATCAAAAACTTGTGTTGGTTTTTAGACACCTGATCAAAAGTCTAAAGGGTTTCTGGATCTACCTGAAGCAGATCTTGTTGATGGCCGGGCACCTGATCAAAAACCTGAGTGGATTCCTACCTTGTTGGTAGAAGAGTGGACGTACCCAAGTTGTTTGGGGAACCACTATAAATTCCTTGTGTCGTCTGGATTGCTTTAATTAATTACTTGCATTGTGGCTATGATTAGATTGTAACTAGGTTTGCTAGTTGGTGTTTAGGATTCCTAGACTTAACTGTATTTACAGTTGGCTGCCTTTTGTGCACATCACTTGTGTTAGGCTTTAAGGTTTAATCTTAAATATCTATAACCTTTATTCCGCAAATTCACTCCAAGGGAGTTGAGTAGATAGTCAACTTTGCTAGTGCAATTTTTGATTACTCTATTCACCCCCCCTCTAGAGTAGTATCTATCCCCTTTTCTTTCAATTGGTATCAGAGGGAGGTTGATTGACTGAATAGGCTAACACCTAAGTCACAAGATCCTGATAGATACCAAAGTTTATAGATATTCACTTTCACTATCATGGCCCAGTTCAAGGATTATTCTAGCACCAGACCTCCAACATGCAACTTAGCTAAGTTCAGCATCTGGAAGGCAAGGATTAAATTATATATGAACTCTATTGATAAGAGTATTTTTGCTTTTATTTTGACAGGACCACCAAGAGCACCTGCTGCAGCTACTACCTCATCATCAACTGATATGAGTGCAGTACCTCCTCCAGACTACAATGATGAATACAAAAAGGCAAAGATAGCAGATGCCAAGGCAATGAACATTCTGGCTCAGACAATGTCTGATGAAGTATTCCATAAGGTTGCTGACTGCTCCTCAGCAAAAGCTATGTGGGATACACTGAACCAGATTGTAGCTGGTTCAGCTGATGAGAGGAAGGACAGAAGGTCCAACCTTATCTCACAGTATGAGAATTTCAAGAAAACTGATGCTGAATCAGTTGAAGCCATGTACACAAGGCTCAGCTCAATCATCAATGAGCTGAGGACTCTTGACAAGGATATTTCATTGACAGAGGTCAATGATAAGATTCTTATGTGCTTCCCTAGCACATGGGATCTGAGGATCTGGCCTATCAAGGAGGCCAGAAGCACAACAGAAATATCAATAGAAGTCCTTCTCGGCAAGCTCAAGTCTTTTGAGCAAGTGCTGAAGTCCAGGGAAGCTGAAGCTGAAGCAAAGACCCCAACTCCTACAAGAAAAGAGCAAACCCTTGCTCTCAAAGCTGCTGACACTTCTGAAGGCAGCCAGTCCAATGAGGAACTGATGGCATTATTTGCCAAAAGATTTCTCAAGATGGGAAGGAAAGACTTCAGAAAGAAGTCTTCAAAGTATGAAGAAAAACCAAGGTATGATCGCACTCCCACTAAAGAAATAATCTGTTATGGTTGCAGGAAGCCTGGACACATTCTTCCAGATTGTCCAGAGGAAAAGAACAAAGATAAAAGGAAAGACAAGGATCAGCACAGGAAGTATTCCAAGCCATCCTCCTACAAGAACAAAAAGAAGGAGAGAGGCTTTGTTGTTGAAACCTGGAGTGATTCTGATGAGGAATCTTCCTCCTCAAGCTCTAGTGAGGATGAAGAAGAAAAGAAGGCAAAGGAAGTTTGCCTGATAGCAATTGATGCCTGCAGCAATCACTCAGCTGCAGAAAATTCAGATTCTGATGAAGAAATGCCAACTGAAGATGAGGTATTGTCTTCTTATGACTTTATATCTGCTGAATTTAAATCTGATTTTAAATCTTTATGTTTAGATTTAATTAGTTCTGAAAAAGAAATAAAAGAGCTTAGAATTAAACTAGCTGAATCTGAATTGATTGCAAATGAAAACATTAGGTTAACAGCAGAACTCACTAATGCTAGTGAAGAAATAAAATTCCTTAAGAATGAATTAGCTAAGTCCAAAAGGTTAGAAGAGTCTCTGAATGGTAGAAGCCTTAAGTTGCTTGAAATAACCAGCATGTCTAACACTAGGTCAGGCAATAACAAATTAGGCTTAGGAGCATCTTCTAGTGAGCCCCCAATCATTCTTAAAAACCAACTTTCAACTCCAGTGAATTTTATTTCATCTAGTGGAATAAAAAACACTGAGCAAGTTAACCAAGTTAATAGAGCTTTAAATAAATTTAAAAGAGAGAAAAGAAAACAGAAATTTAAGGAATTACAAAGAGCGTCGAATGCAGCTCGACGATCGCAGACCCAGTGGTCGAACGAAGATCGACGATCTGGGTACCAATCGTCGAACGCCGATCGACGCTTTCAACAAGATTTTCAAAACTACACCCAGAACTTTAGAAACCCGAATATGAATAGAAACCCTAGGTTCGTTGACCCATCATCTGCATGGAGAATCCCACCTCGGAGATCTTACCCGTTAGGTTATCACCCTCAGCCTGCTTATTCATTTATTTCCAGTTTTTCTTATGTGAAAAACAAGGGACCCAAGGTTACCTGGGTCCACAATGTTTAAATTGATTTATTTGCAGGTGAAGACCTATCCTATCACTCAAAATAAGTGGTATTTGGATAGTGGTTGCTCCAAGCATATGACAGGAAATAAAGAACATCTGTCAAGGTTCAAGGCAAAGCTTGGCCCAAAGGTAATCTTTGGAGATTCAAGCTGTGGTCAAACTGAAGGCTATGGCAGGATGACAATTGGAGCTGTAACATTCAAGAGAGTTGCATATGTAACTGGACTGAAGCATAATCTAATTTCAGTAAGTCAGTTATGTGATGCTGGATACCAGGTATCATTCTCTAACTCCCTTTGTAATATTACTTTAAATAATAATGTTGTACTAGTAGGTATTAGACAAGGTAACATTTATTTAGTAGATTTTAACTCAACTCACTCTGAAATCTGCTTGTTTAATGAAGTAACAAATAACAATACTTTATGGCATAAAAGGATTAGCCATGTTAACCTCAAGAATATATCTAGGTTATCTAAACACAACCTTGTTAGAGGTTTACCTTCTTGCCCCTACAAGAAGGAGAGCTTTTGCAAGGCTTGTCAGTTAGGCAAGCAAACCAAGAATTCATTTAAATCAGTAAATAAAAGTGATTCTCCTAGAATCCTGTATTTATTACATTTGGACCTATTTGGCCCAAAAAATGTACAGAGTTTAGGAGGGAAGTATTACACCCTAGTCATTGTGGATGACTTCTCTAGGTTCACTTGGGTGTTCTTTTTGAGAACTAAGGCTGATAACTTCAAAGCCCTTATAGATTTTCTATTATGTGTGCAGACTGAGTACTCTACTCATGTGGCCTTGATCAGAAGTGATCATGGTACTGAGTTTGACTCTCTTCTCATGCAAGAATTCTGTGAGAGAGAAGGTATCAAACATAGCTTCTCAGCTCCTAGAACTCCCCAGCAAAATGGGGTAGTTGAAAGGAAGAACAGAACACTAATTGAAGCTGCTGGCACATTGTTGGCAGATGCTAATATGCCTCTTTCCTATTGGGCAGAAGCTGTTAGTACAACCAACTATGTCTTAAATAGAAGTTTGATACACAAGCTTAAGTGTAAAACTCCTTATGAGTTGCTTAAAGGAAAGAAACCTAAAATAAATTATTTTAGAGTTTTTGGCTGTATAGTTTATATTCATAATAATAATAAAGAATACCTTAGAAAATTTGAAGCAAAAGCTTCAATGGGAATTTTTCTTGGATATTCTCAAGCAAGCAAAGCTTATAGGGTATTTAATAAATCATCTTCTAAAATTGAAGAGTCTGTTCATGTGTCCTTTGATGAATCCCAAATGTTTTACAAGGAGAAGGAAACTTCACCTTCCTCAAGTTCATTACAGGTACAAGAATCTACCAGAGATGTCACTCAAGAAATTCTCCATCTTTCAACTCTTCATATCACTGAATTAGACAGTGATGAAGACATTGCAGAAGTTGTTGCTGTACCACCAATAGTAGATCAAATTCCTCCTGAGGAATTAATCCCAACTATTGCTGAAGATCACATCCCACCTGCTGATGTTGTCACACTTAGAGATCATCCTACATCTCAAGTGATTGGAGACATATCAGCTGGTGTTCAAACAAGACATCAGTTAAGACAGGATGTGATGCACGCTTGTTTCCTCTCACAGATTGAGCCCCTCACCATTAAAGATGCTGAGCTAGATCCCCACTGGATCATTGCTATGCAAGAGGAACTCAATCAGTTTGAAAGATGTAAAGTATGGACTTTGGTTCCAAGACCTAAAGGCCAACTGATCATAGGCACCAAGTGGGTGTATAGAAACAAGTTGGATGCAAATGGAATCATTGTAAGGAACAAAGCTAGGCTTGTAGCTCAGGGCTACAGACAGGAGGAAGGTATAGATTATGACCAAACCTTTGCTCCTGTTGCAAGGCTAGAGGCAATAAGGATCTTCTTAGCCTATACAGCCTATATGAAGTTTAAAGTTTTTCAGATGGATGTAAAGAGTGCCTTTCTTAATGGTGAGCTAAAGGAAGAGGTATTTGTTGAACAACCACTTGGGTTTGTTTCTTCAACTCAGCCCTCACATGTATTTAAGTTGCAAGAAGCTCTTTATGGACTAAAACAAGCACCAAGAGCCTGGTATGAGACTCTAGCTAGTTTCCTATTAGAGCACAACTTTGTTAGGGGAGTAGGTTATAGAACCCTTTTCGTCAAGCACCACAAGGACACAATCCTGTTAGTTCAAGTGTATGTGGATGACATTATTTTTGGTTCCACTGATCCCAAACTGTGCAAAAAGTTCTCTAACTTGATGCATTCTAAGTTTGAGATGAGTAGTATGGGTGAGCTGTCTTACTTTCTTGGTCTCCAAGTAAAGCAAGATGCTGATGACATCTTCATCTCCCAATCCAAATATGCCAAGGAATTGGTAAAGAAGTTTGGGATGGCTGATGCTTCAGCAATGCATACACCTATGGATACTAATGTAGTTATTGATTTTGATGATCAGGGAAAGCCTGTTGATCAAAAGAATTATGGGGCCATTGTTGGTTCCCTATTGTATTTAACTGCAAGTAGGCCATACATAATGTTTGCTACATGCCTTTGTGCTAGATTCCAGGTCAACTCCAAGGAATCTCATCTGATTCTTCTCAAGAGAATCCTGAGATACCTGAAGGGATGTCCAAATCTAGGACTTTGGTACCCAACTGAGTCAGAATTTGAATTAATTGGATATTCTGATTCTGATTATGCTGGTTGTCGAGTTGACAGGAAAAGTACCTCAGGAACTTGTCAGTTCCTGGGAGAGAGATTGGTCTCTTGGTTCTGTAAGAAGCAGGCCTCTGTCTCAACCTCAACTGCAGAAGCTGAATATATAGCAACTGCTAGTTGTTGTTCACAGATCCTGTGGATACAAAATCAACTTTTGGATTATGGGTACTCACACAAGAACACTAAAATCATGTGTGATAGTACAAGTGCTATCTCCATTGCACAAAATCCAGTGCACCACTCTAGAACGAAACACATTGAGATCCGGCACCATTTCCTGAGAGATTGTGTGGAAAAGAACAAGATCAGTCTTGAGTTCATATCCACAGACCTTCAGAGAGGTGATATATTCACCAAGCCCTTAGATGAACAGAAGCATCTGTTCTTTTTAGTTCAACTAGGCATGATTAATGGAAGAGACTAAGTGTGGCGTCTGTCTTGTTGAAACTTGTTCGAAGATAGTCGAACGACGTTTGAAGATAGTCGATCGGATTAAGCCTATCGTCGACCTATGGTTGAAGATAGCTTATCTGCTTGAAGATCGTCGACCGGCGTTCGAAGATAGTCGAACAGGTCGAGCTTATCGTCGATCTATGGTTGACGACAGCTTGCTGTTTGTGAAGACAGAAATAGTCGAACGATTGATCGACTACTCTGCTTCAGGACCGATCGTCGAACGACCGTTCGACCATCGTCTCCAGTATCTTTTAAATAGATCGACGATCGTTGTTTTAATATAAATTCGATGGTCGACCTAAGTTAAGAGATAGTTGTTTTTATCGTCGACGGAGAGCGTCTTTTCGCATTCCGTCTTCCCGCTTGCTCTTTGTCTTGCGATTTCTGCCGCTCCGTCCTCGCCGTCTCTCCCTCGTCTTCTCCAGCTCTCTCGATGGCGATTTCTCCAGCGCTCCTAGCAGTAGTAAAGTTTGATGCAGGATTCAGTATAGATTTTGACTCCTTTAGCTGTTGCGAACCCGGAATAGTGGAAATTCTTACTCTGTGCAAAGATCAAGGGTTAGAGAAGCTCATGTCTTCCAGAATAAAGATAAACACTCAAGAGATCAAAGAGTGGGCATTCACTTCGTCTTCAACTGATGATTCGATGACTGGAACCATTAGCGGAGAAGAGGTAACATTGACTCCCGCTATTTTAACAGAAATTTTTGGATTGATTAATGGAGAAGAAGAGTATGAGCAAGATGCCCCTGAGTTTGGGAGGATGCTGATAGAGCTGGGACATGCCGAAGGCATTCCCTCTAAGCTGCTGAAAGTAAACTTTCCATTTAAGATTAAGTTTCTTGCTGAAATAGTTGGAAAAGTGCTACTGGGAAAGCACTCCGCCCACGATAATATTACAAGGCAGCAAATTGCACTAATGTGTGCATTTGTAAATAAGAAGCAGATCAATTGGGCAGGCGTTATGTTTGACTTGATCAGGAAAAAGAATGGCAAGAAAGAAGTTACCCTGGGAAGGGTAGTTGGGATTTTTCTGAAGGAGAAATATCCCCATCTGTTAGTGTCAGCTGCCACCTCCATAAACGCCAGCAAGATGATGGATCCATCCCTGTTCACAAAGTGGAAAAGGACCTTCCTGAAGCCCGATCCCGCAGGGGTTGCTCCAGTTATATCTGAGAGCACCAGGACTGTCTCAGTCACTCCCCCCCTTCTAGCAGCTGGCTCAGCAAATCCATCCCTTCCATCTTCTTCATCTGTTTTGCCGTCTACTTCAGTTGAAGTTCCCTCAACTTCAATTGAAGTACGACCCTCTGCTTCTCCTCTTGCATCTCCTCCTGCATCTCCTCTCCCGACTCATCTTGCTGGGATCTCTCATCCCAGTTTTGATTTGTTGGTGTTTGAGATTTCTACTCCTATTCATTCTCCAATTCCCTCTTCTGATCACATTGATCACCCTGCATCATCTCATCCATCTCCAGTTCATTCTCCAGTCCATTATACCATCCCTACTGTCCTTCCATCCTCTGAAATCCCCCCATCATCATCATCATCTTTTGAGATCTCTCCAACTTTCATCTCTAGCATTGTGGAGTTAATTACCCCCTCAATCAAAATTATGATTGAAGAGGCGATTGCTCCTCTTGCTTCCTCTATCTCCTCTTTGACTGCTGCTATTCAAGAACTCTCAAAGTCTACTGAGCCCTCTTCTTCTAGGGGCCTGGTTTTAGTTTCTACTGAAATCAGGCAGGGGGAGATGCTTGATGAAGATGTCTCAGAGCAGCCTTTGGCCTCCCCTCCAGCAGATCATCATGCAGTGGTAGAGAAAGCAATAGAAGATTCAGCTCCTCCTCCTCTATCTGAAACATAAATTTCTGATGCAGTATTGAAATCTGAATTTATTGTTAAAGCCTGCTTAGAAGAATGTTCTACTCCCTTGGTTTCCCTGTACCTAGAAGGAATCATCACTTCCTTTCTAGATGAATTGTGGGAGTTAGGACGCGCAGTGGTCGATTCTGAAGGTATTCCCTTTACTTACTTTTTAGACTTGTTAACTGATATGCTTGTTTGGGAATATCTGGAAGGGATGATTAGATGTCATTTAGAAAAATTTTATTCATAATACTACAGATAAATTGGAAGAAGTTTATCAAGAGCCTGATCCCCTACCAGCTATAGAAGCTCAGTTTGAACCAGAACAAGTTGCTCAGCCAGAAGTGCAAGTAGAACTGGTCACCATGACAGTTTCTGATCTTCAAGAAAAAGCTGCAGATGCCCAAATTGAAAAATCTACTGTATGGGATGATTCCCCAGGTTTGGATTTAGATGCTCTCCTGGCACAGGATGCCATGGAAGAAGAACTAGAAAGAGCTGCTCGAAAGGAAAAAGAAAGAGCTTTGAAAGATGCTATTGACCCTTATGATCTACCCATCTCCTCAAATTCTGAAGATGAAATCGATTCTGATGAGTCTGCTGAGTCTAAAAGAAAAAGGATTGCTAAAAAGAAAAGGAAAGCTGTAGCTCCTCCTCTTGCTAATCCAGATAATGATACCCCGTATTATATTCTGAAAGGGATTGATCCAAAGTCAAAAGACTTCCAGCATTGGATGTTATTTTCTAAGAACCAGCAAAAGCAAAGGAAAAAGTCAAAGAGGTATGACTCTCCTGTCCCAAGATGGAATCCTAGAGGTCCTCCTCCTCCACCTCCCGGTACAGGAGCCTCAGGAAACTTATCTTCAAAACCTGCTGCTCAATCTGAAAGATCAAATCCATCTCAGTCAGCTCAAAGGAGAAGTTCACAAGGATACCAAGGTAAAAGTCAAACTGGCTATCAAAGACCTGATGCTGTTAAAGAACAAGTAAAGGAGGTAGTATATCAAAGACCAACATTTTCTCCTCCTCAGTCTAAAGAAATCAAAAGCGCAATCTCTCCTAAGCCAGTTCATTCTGTGAAGGATGTTCCAAAAGGTAAGCAATTTATTTTTATCTGAAAATTCTAGCAAGACATTTGTTAAGTCTGCTCCCTCTTGTTATCTAGTTAATCAGGATAAAGAACCAGTTGACACATCTTCTGAGAATGTTTATGAAAGCCCAGAGCTTGATCCTAATTTTAGGATGGCTCGTTTTCTTGAACTCGTTGGAGCTGCGCAAATTAAAAAAGCAAAAGCAGAAGGAAAGGACACTGCAGGATTGACCACAATGTCAAAATTCAGAATGAAGGAGCTCGAAAAATTCCAGGTTAGACCTGAGATATTTGATCCTTCAAAGTATATGGAAAAGCATCCTGAGGCAGTTGTCCCAAGAACAACAGAATTGAAAATTATTGGAGAACAAGACCTGAAGCTATCAAGAAAAGAAGCTTTAGATCCCTCAAGAAAGATTACTTTTGTTTCTAGCTCTTATGATCCTAAAACTAACCCTGAAGAACCTTAATTTTTCATTGATTGACAGTTAATTTCTTATCTGTTTGATTGATGATATCTGCTTAGTTATTTCTCTTTATGCTCTTTATTTACTTTCAGTAATTAGTTTTGTATGGTTTAGTTGTTGAGAGACTCAACTCAAATAGGGGGAGATTGTTGGAACCCTAGGTTTTGATTTGAGTTCAGTCCTCTCTCTCTATCTCTTGACCCAAGATTTATCTATGGTCAAAGGTTAGTTGATAGGTTAGATTCTCTAGTTGTGTAGAATTGCTTTTCTAGATGAATATTTGGTTAAGTAGTTTTTCGTTCGACTATGGTCGAACGCTACTCGACTATCGTCTATCGGCTGATCGACGATCGTCTATCAGTTGGTCGACGTTCTGTCTGCGTTGATAGTTCGACTATCTGTTGATAGGTCGACTATCTGTTTTCCCTTGATAACTCGACTATCTGTTGATAGGTCGACTATCTGCTTTTCTTTGATAGTTCGACTATCTGCTTGGATAGTTCAACTATCTGTTAGTTCGACTATTTGTTGATAGGTCGACTATCTGCTTTCTGTGATAGCTCAACTATCTGTTGATAGGTCGACTATCTGCTCTTCTTTGATAGTTCGACTATCTGCTTGGATAGTTCAACTATCTGATAGTTCGACTATCTGTTGATAGGTCGACTATCTGTTTTGCTTTGATAGGTCGTCTATCTGTTGATAGGTCGACTATCTGTTTTCTGTGATAGGTCAACTATCTGCTTGATAGGTCGACTATCTATTTTGTTTGGTATTTCGACTATCTGTCCTGATAGATTGACTATCTGATAGCTCGACTATCTGTTCTGATAGGTCGACTATCTGCTGAGGTAGTTCAACTATCTTCTTTGATAGTTCGACTATCTGGATCATTCGACTATCTGTCCGATAGGTCGACGATCTCCGTGCTTCGGTCGACGATCTCCGAGGGTCGTTCGACGTTTTGCTGTATGTTTTAAATAGTTTTGTCGTCTTCTGTGATGTGTTTAATTTCATAATTATTTTGGCACATTTTATAAAAGATTATCTGAATAAATTGTGATATCATTTCCATGTAATATCTTTTCTACTCCTTATCCATGAGCTAATCTTTTCTGACAAAGTTGTTTGTCTTATAGCTGAGATATGTTTTCTGCTTTATATGCCAGGCTGTCCTTTATAGCCGTTAGACTCAAAAAGTCTTCCTTGGCTGTAAAGAGTCTCTTCTGATGTGACTTTCTCTTATATTATTTCATCAGAATTATTTGCAGCTTCTTAGAAAGCTTTATCCTTTTATAGGATATCTGCCTGCAGTATTTTGTTTTTTGCTTTATGCTTTTTTGCAGCCCAGCTTGCAGAGTTCAGAAGAAGACAAGATTCAAACTCAAGTTAAGAGCCGTTGATGCTGCTGCTATATAAAGACTTCTTTGAAGAAAGAAATAAGCTAATTCAGCTCTCATATACCAAAAAGCCATCAGCAACATTCAAGCTTAAGAACTTACAGTTTCCAACTACTCTCAGCACATTCACATCTAACTGAGAAGAAGTTTTAGTTCTTCACTCTTCTTCAACCTGAGTTCTCCTGCTTACAGGAAGATCTTCACTCAGAGCTTTTTGAAGAAGAAGAAGAAGATAGCTGCCTAAAGAAGAAATTTTATTTCATATTATTTATCTTCTTGTAGCTTTTTCCTTCAGTATTTTCTGAAGTGTTTCTGCACTGAAGCAAGACTTCACCTGGATGTTCTTTGAGCCAGGGGGAGCCTTGATTCTTTTAGAGCTTTCTAGCTCAGTGCAAGTTATTGTGCTTCTCTAATCTATTGTAAAATAGAGAAGACACCTTAACCTCCTTTCCCCCTCATGTACAGGGTTATTACTCCCTTCAAAAGTATCCCTTGGTGGCAGGGCACCTGATCAAAAACCTGTGTTGGTTTTTAGACACCTGATCAAAAGTCTAAAGGGTTTCTGGATCTACCTGAAGCAGATCTTGTTGGTGGCAGGGCACCTGATCAAAAACCTGAGTGGATTCCTACCTTATTGGTAGAAGAGTGGACGTACCCAAGTTGTTTGGGGAACCACTATAAATTCCTTTTGTCGTCTGGATTGCTTTAATTAATTACTTGCATTGTGGCTGTGATTAGATTTTAACTAGGTTTGCTAGTTGCTGTTTAGGATTCCTAGCCTTAACTGTAATTACAGTTGGCTGCCTTTTGTGCACATCACTTGTGTTAGGCTTTAAAGTTTAATCTTAAATATCTATAACCTTTATTCCGCAAATTCACTCCAAGGGAGTTGAGTAGATAGTTAACTTTGCTAGTGCAATTTTTGATTACTCTATTCACCCCCCTCTAGAGTAGTATCTATCCCCTTTTCTTTCATATGGTGCTCTTCTAGAGGCCCTGGAGAAAATCAAGCAGCTTAATAAGAAGCAAGTTGAGGAGATTGCTTCACTAAAGCTTGCCAAATCTGAATGTCCTGAGACTACTAACTATTTATCTCAAATGAACAAGGAGATTAAAAAGCTGAGAAGGATGTCAATTATCCATCTTGGCTCTATTAGTCATCAAACCAAGACCATTAGGGTCCGTTCGTTTCAACGACATTGATATTAAAGTATTGACTAAGAAAATGAAAGCCATTTCCGTTGTTCGTATTAACAATTGTAGAGTGGAATTGGCTTTCTGGCGGAAAGTCGTTGATATTCACCCAAAACTAAAAACTCATTGGTTCAATGTCTATCTCCAAGTGCGGATATTGAGATTGTCAACAATGACTTTTCAAAATAAGAGTAATTTTTCTGCACGAACATGATTTTTTGGCACGGACGCGATTTTTTCGCGCAGAAGAATTTTTTTTCGCCTGGGCGCGATTTTTTCGCCCGGTCCCGATTTTGTTGCCCGAGCACGATTTTTTTGCCCGATCCCGATTTTTTCGCCTGGTCCCGATTTTTTCGCCCTGACGTAATTTTTTCGCCCTAACGCAATTTTTTCCTCTCGGCACGACGCAATTTTTTCGCCTCGGGCGCGATTATTTCCCCCTGGCGTGATTTTTTCGGCTCGGGCGCGATTTTTTCTCACTGGTACGATTTTTTCGGCCGGACGCGATTTTTTCGCTCATACCCAATTTTTTCGCCCGTTCATGGTTTTTTCGCCTGTGCTTTATTTTTACGCTCGTGCGCGCTTTTTTCACCCCTGTGCGTTATTTTCGTCCGGGCGAACAAAGTCACGTTCGGGATTAAAAAGTCACATCCGGAAGAAAAATTCGAGCCCGGGCGAAAAATTCGTGTCCGGGCAAAAAATTCGCATCCGGGCGAAAAATTCGCGTCCGGGCGAAAAAATTGTGTCCAGGCGAAAAATGCATGTCCGGGCGAAAAAAGTGCATCCCGAAGAAGAAAACCCTCACGGGAGAAAAAAATGCGTCGCGGCGAAAAATCACTTCGGGGAGAAAAAATCGTGTTCGAGTGAAAAAATCGCATCCGGGTGAAAACTCGCGTCTGGGCAAAAAAGTCACGTCCGACCGAAAAAATCACTTCGGGCGAATAAAGTCTTACCCGGGATTAAAAGTTGCGTCCAGGCGAAAAAATTACGTCTCGGCGAAAAAATCGCGTTCGGACGAAAAATTTCGCGTTCTTGCTGAAATATTGAAGTTCAGGCAAAAACATCGCGTCATGCCGAAAAAATTGAGTACAGACGATAAAATTTATGTCAGGAGAGAAATCCGCGTTTGTTATTTTTAATTGAGAGCATTGAAGAATGCCAATTCCTATGATAAAAAATCTTTCTGCAAACGAACAATAAAAAGTGATTGATGTCAATTTCTATGGCAGAAAGTCATCATGCGGCCGAACAAAAATATTAGATTTAAACTCAATGTCATTTCCCATGTATATTGATATTGGATTAAAAGCCAATACTTTAATATCAATGTCGTTGAAACGAACGGACCCTTAGGGATCTTGAAGAGAAGCTCCTCAAGAAGAGGAAGCTTGTGGCCCAATTCTCCAAGCTACAAACAATATTGCCCATTATTGATACCTTCTCATCTAAGTTTAGAGGTGGAGTAGGTTGCAATAGGAGGGCAGCAGTGCAAAAATAGAGGAAGTGTTGAAGTAATTGTGCCTCAAACCACCTTTCAAAGGGTGCTTCTGCTTCTTCCATCAAATAGTTATGACCAAGACAGTATGTATGGTCACCAGAAAAATGGATGTTCCTCCAGTAAGGTCAACAATGATCCTAACTGGGGAGGAAGAAAGAGAATGGGGTTGAGTGCACTAAAGGAACCCCATGAAGAAATTTAAATTGGTCAATATTAACTATTTGTGTTTTGTACACCAACACCTACTCTTAAGGGTAGGGAACTTGTTGGAGCCAACGGTTCACTAATCCTTAGTTTGATAATATCAATTCACATATTGTATTTGATCACATCTTGTGTTTGGTATAGTGTACAGGTTTACAGGTTCAAGAGAAGCGAGAAACTCTCCTCTGCACCTACCATCGCGCGGTAGTCGTTATTGTCGAGAAGTAGCCTGAATTAAATTGACATAGCGCTCAGGTTGCTACCGCGTCGTGCCAGCTCTACCGCTCGTGCTAGCTCACTGAATGCCCGTCGAGACGGAGGCGCCGAGACAGAGCTAACACCAAGCGATAGCTTGGTACCGGGTCACGCTAGCTCACTCAACGCTCGTCAAGATGGAGGCGTCGAGACAGTGCTACCGTTGTGCGATAGCTTGATACCACACAACACTAGCTCACTCAACGAGAATCGAGATAGATCTATCGCTAGGCGATAGCTTGGTACTTCGCAGCGCTAACATGAAAAAGCGGAAAATATTCTTTTAGAATATTCTTTCCAAATATGCAGGATAGCTGTCAGCATCAAGCACGTCAACCTACCGCCGGGCGCTAGCTCTACCACCGGCGGTAGCCTATTTTTGAAAGATGTATAAAAGGCTTCATTTTTCATTCCAGAAAAAAGAAGGCATCTATTCTCAAGCCTAGGGTTCATGTGTTGCCTTTGGAGCACCAAAACACCACCTCCGTCGAAGTAAAAGAAAATCGCCTCCCTCCTTTTCGCGCACAAAGATCTCCGACGAGTCAAGGACTTTAATGACTACGTTGTGTTGATCGGTTGCAACCAAACTAAGATCACTAGCACCGGTAATGGATCGCCCAACGGAGGAATCGTCCTGAGGGAGATTCAATCTTTAATCTTCTTTATACTTTTGAACTTTTCTCTTTTTCTGTGTTCTTGTGGTGAGAAAAATCGACTGGTGAGGGTCGTCGGAATCTGGCATGGATTCCATTAGAAATCGTCCCAGGGAAGGGACATCTTGATCGGGTGATCTAGCGGGGGCTCTAATACACTTTCTTACGTGAAGGTGAAGATCCGACTAGAAGACCTTTCTTGAAGGGAAAGGGAGAGAGCCAACCAGTCCGAGTTGTGGGTCGGTATAAAAGAAAAAGAGATTTGATTTTCACCGTCTCTGATCTCCGGCGTCATGGAGATAAAGTTCTTATAATAATAAAAACACTCGTTGATTTAGTTTGAATAAAATTCATTTGCTATTATTTTTCTTGCCTGTAACATTGTGTATGTTAGCCGGTGATTCTCTAAAGGGTGCGTAAATCTCAAAGGAGAAATTTTCCCAGGAAAATGAGGTCTGTGACCTACCGCCGCTTGTTAGCAAGCTAACGCCCCATGGTAGCTTCCAGAACAAGTTTTTCTGGACCAAAATATTTCGAATTTTCAATTAACGCATAAAACCTTATTCACCCCCCCTCTAAGGTTGGCCACACGATCCAATAAGTGGTATCAGAGCAGGTTACTTAAAAAGGCTTAAAATCCTAAAGTAGTATGGCCAATGTGGTTCACACTTTCCCTGAGGGACAAGGTGTGAGTAGACATCAACTGTTCATGGGGAGTGACTGCAGTCATTGGAAAATGCGAATGAAAATTTTTCTGATGACACAAAACATGGACGTATGGGTCATGATCAAAACAAAATATACTGCACCCACTATAACTATAGGTGATATCATACTAATCAAACTGCGGGATAAATGGGATGACCTTGATAAGCTGAGATGTATGAATAATGCAAAAGCCATGAATTCTTTATCCTGTGCATTGGACAAAACTGAATTTAATATAATTTGCAATTGCGAAACTGTGTATGATATATGGCATTTACTTGAGCTTACTCACGAAGTTATCTCGTAGGTAAAGGAATTGAAACTGTTCTGACTTGAATCTGAATATGAACAATTCCAAATGGAGATCGATGAGGAGGTGGAAAACATGTATACTCGCTTCACTAAGATTGTCAACACCTCAATCTCTCGGGAAGAGCTACTCAAATGGAGATCTGGTGAGGAAGATCCAACGATCTCTACCTCCACGTTTCTACCCGAAGGTGACGGCTATTGCTGAATCACATGATATCAGCACCCTAGAGATAGAGATCCCCATTGGAAACCTGAAGACGCATTAGCTCGAATTAAAGATACAAGCTGAGTGTTGGGTATTGTATACACAATGACTCTGATTTGAAGAAGTGTCCATTGAACTAAGATGAATTGAGATTGTATTTGATACTGTTTATTTAGTTATGTGCTTGCAGGACTATATTGCTAAGTACAACCCAATGTCAGGTTACAGTGGGTCATGAAACACAAGACTATATAATGTAATCCTTCATTGTGTAGGACAATGTGTTGACTCACGTGTAATATCTCTATTAGGGTGTACTTCTAATTCAAGTACACTAGGAGCAACAAGGAAGGACAAGTTGTTGCATTCAGAAGAACAAAATTTTTCTCTAAGTAAAATTCGTCGTGTATAATAGTGAATACTCGTCGAATTCGTCGAGCATACTCATGGATATTTGTCGAATTCGGCGTGTATACTACTGTACTCGTCGAATTCATCGTATTTACTTAGGTAATAACCTCTGAGTTCCTGGAAATTAATTAAGTAAAAATCGTCGAGTATCTTCATGAATACTCGTCGAATTCGTCGAGTGTATCTATCGATACTCGTAGAATATATATGTCGATACATGACAAATTTGTCGAGACTCCCTATATATGTTAAGTTCTCGAATTTACTTCTCTAGATTTCTCTAACTTAAATTCGTCGAATCTCACTTTGTCAATGCGTCAAATGCATTGAGAGTATCTACCGATACTCATCGACTTCATCGAGTATGCTAGTCAATATTCATCAAATTTTTCGAGTATCTCTTCAGGAAAGCGTTGAGTTATCTGTTAGATCCGTCTGGAATCATCTAAGTTATTTTCGTCGAGTTTTGAAGCAGTTCGACGAGTATACCCGTATATAATCAACGATACTCGACGAGTAATACTTAGGGTTTATTTTTTTCTATTTTCAAATTTCCGACTCGGATCGTCCAGATCGCCATGTACAGTAACTCGCGGATTTCTCGGTATGGAAGGAATCTTCTTGCCATTAGAGAAGAGGATTTCTTATAAATACCTAGGGTGGATTTCGAGAAACCCTAATCGTAATATTGTTCAAATCGATAAATTTCAAGAAGGAAAACTCCCGTCGTCGTATGATATGGCTTTTCACGATTCTCTCGGTCGATGACAACTTGCTGCACGATTCATTCTTCATCAAGCCTTTTGAATAGAACCTTGATCTCTGAAGGTTCTCATATTACTTATATCTAGTTGATCTGTGTGTTCAGATCAAGTCTATAAAGCTCTCAGTTTCTTTTGTTCCTTAAGACATTCAAGATCTACTTTTCAGAGGAACGGAAGACCGTAGATTTAAAATCTGAAGAAGATTATTTTAATCTTTGTTTGTGTTAATCTTTTATACTATTTTAGGAGGTTTTGACTCAGAGTTGTAGATCCTTATTTTAGAATCGAGTTGTAGGAGAGGTTGTTCTCCGAGTTGTAGGAGAGGTTGTTATAGGAGAGTTGTCTCTGAGTTGTTGGAGTTGAGGCTCCGAGGTGTAAGATTGTGTTCAATCTGAGGTAAAGGTGAAGTAGTTGAATCTATCCCATCGTGGTAGATAGGCGAGGCGGGATAGTAGACGTACCCAACTCAGGGAACAACTATAAATTCTTTGTGCTTCTGTTAGCTTATTTTTATACAAATTTTTATTCCGCTATAAGACGCAGAACTCACCTATTCACCCCCTCTTGATGATTTAGGTTTACTACTAGACACTTTCAATTGGTATCAGAGGCATGTTGTTTGATATAAGATTAACACCCTGAACAAGATCTCCATTTAGTTGTTAAGAGAATCTGCTTAACTGCACTGGACAGAAGAAAGGATATGTCTTCGATGAAGTTGCCTGTGTGAACTAAGGAGAACTTCCCCATGTGGAAGGAGAGAGTCAGTTTCTATATGGAAGCAACTGATCTCCGTATATTTCAGATTGTCGAAGAAGGCCCTAATATTCCTACTCAAGCTTCTGCTCTGAATCCAAACATCCAAGTTTTGAAGAAAATGATGGATCTGAATAAAGATGAGATTGATCTAGACTCCCTGAATAAAAAGGCAAAGAATATCATAGCTAGTGCAGTGGACGACTCAATACTGCAAAATCTATTCCGCTGCAAATCTGCCAAGGAGATGTGGGACTATCTTGTAGTCCTCATGGAAGGAACTGAAGAAGTTAGAGATGATCAGAGATCTCTAATTAATCAAGAATATGAGGCGTTCAAGAAAGGCTCAAGTGATACAATTGCAGACAACTTTGAAAAATTCTTTAAGATCGTCAACGACCTCAAAAACTATGGTCGTACATTTACTAATGGTGAGCTCAATGACATTTTGTAAGATCCCTGACAAAAGACTAGGACACCAAGGTGGTAGCCATTAGGGAATTTGGAAAGCTGCCTGATATTGATCCTCAGAACCTATTCGGAAATCTCCTTTTCTATGAACTATAGATGAACACAAGGAAGAAGGAGGAACAACTCAGCAAGACTTCAAGCAAAGAAAAGTCAGTAGCTCTGAAGGCCGAAGGGTTTAGAAAATATAAAGTCGTGTCACCAGTAAGGACACGAGCTTCTAATGACCAAGAAGATTTTTAGCCAAGCATGTTAGGCTCTGAATTGTCTGATGGAGAATTCTCACTAATCTTCAAGCAATTCAAAAGACTGCTAAGTAAGAGGAGGTAAATGAAAAATCATTCCTCCTCCTCTGACTTCAGAAGATCACATTGTGATGGTGATCCATCCAAAAAAAAGCTACAATAGAGATGACAAGTATATGTATAAACCGAATAAACATTCTTCTTCTGACATAGTTTGTTATTATTGCAATAAGCCAGGACACATGATTGTGAAGTGTCCATATAAGAAGAAGGAAGGATCCAAGAAAGACGAGAAGAGATCCTTCAAAGGTAAGAGGAAGGAAGAAAAAAGCTTCATTGCAAAGAAGTCAAAAACTTTTAGCGATAGTGACTCTAGTGAGTCAAGCTCGGATAATGAAGAAGCCTACTTCAGGTTCATGGCTCAATCAAATGAGGAAGTAGGCGACTTCCAATTCAACGGAAAGGTAAACTCTCACACTATGCTCTCTGAACAGGAAACCTCAACTAATGTTCATGAAGACTATTCTTCTGAGGAAGTTGATTTTATCTTGATGGCTCAGTATCATGAACTTTTGAGAGCCTTTAACAAATGTCGCAAGGTAGTCAAAAAGTAATCAAAAGAGTTTGCTTCTCTCAAGGCAGAGGAATCACATCTGAAGGAGGAAAATGCTAAATTAACTCCTCTCAGAGATGAAGTTCACTCCTTGAAAGAGAAATTAAAATGCTCTGCTGAATTATTAAGTCAAAATGAAAAATACTTAGATGAGCTAGAAGAAAAGCTCTTGGTGGAAAGGAAACTTGTTGAAAGTTACTCTAAGATAAAGACCATTCTTCCTCTCATTGATGAATTCTCTACTCCTAAGAAGGGTAGTGGTCTTGGCCACGTAGCTGAGAAAGGTAAGGCTACTAAGAGAGCCTATACCAAAGGCAAAGGGAAGGCACCTCAGAGTCAACCCTCTTTTAAGAAGGTAATCTTTCCCACAAATAAATACGACTTTGAGACGTCCTATGGGCACTTTGCTAGGCCACCTTATGTGGAGCATTAAAAGCACTACCAAGGATGGACCCATCCCTAAGACTTTAGTGCTAGTGCTTTCAAGGCACCATATGAAGAAATAACTCTTAAATAGTATGGTTCCTATGTTCACCGACCAAATTTCAAGAAAGCTCAGAAAGCCAAAACTATTGTCCCCAAGGAAAAGGAAACAAAGTGGTCGTCTGTGTGTGTTGTACTCATGAGGCTTCTTCCTCCAAGTCGGTAGCCCCTGCTAGACCTCTCATTCTTCAGGTAAAGCAGGAGTACAAGAGAAGGTACAATATGTTTGACTGTTGGTGTTGTGGCAATATTGGTCACTTTATCATAGATTGTTGGTTTCATCCTGTAAAAATTGATACTCCACGTGTTAATAGTGCGAGACCGAGCACTTGCAATTTTAATGTTCCTAGTGGTGTTAAACTAACAAGGAACCAAGGACCCAAATCTGTTTGGGTTTCTAAGGGAAAATGATTTATGATTGCAGGTATGTCCAAAGGCTAGCAAAACTCCAATCTGTTATTTAGATAGTGGATGCTCTCGGCATATAACCGGGACAAGAAACCTATTGCAAGAATATACCCCAGTCGAAGACGGTCCAAAAGTCATCTTTGGAGGGTCTGACCCTGGAATCACTAAAGGCTACCGTATGATTACAAATGGTATAGTCTCCTTCACAAAAGTGGCCTATGTTAAACGATTACAATATAATCTAATCAACATAAGCCAATTATGTGATAATGGCTATATCGCTGAGTTCTATAAGGACAAGTGTTTGATAAAACCGTCTGCCAATTTGGAGACAGTCTTATTAGGCACTCGGAGTAGAAATATTTTCTGCTTAAATTTTCTATGCTTAGATAATTCTACACTAGTGTGTTTTTTGGCAAAAGATAGTGAGTCTCTCTGTGACCAATGGAACAAGAGATTAGCACATATAAATTTCAAAACTATTAATATGCTATTTTCTCAAAACTTAGTGTGTGATGCTCTCATCATTAAGTGCCTTAAAGTGAGTCCATGTCATGCATGCCAAATGGGTAAGCAGATAAGGGCTACCTTTAAGGGTACTGTTGAAAAAGATTCTTCTAGAAGTTTGTACTTACTTTATATGGACTTGTTTGGTCCTATTCCAGTTCATAGTTTAGGAGGTAAAGTCTATACATTGGTCATTATTGATGATTACTCTCGTTTTACTTGGGTGTTCTTTCTAAAATACAAGTCAGACACCTTTGAAGTTTTCACTAATGTTGTTAGGCAAATTCATAACGATTTAAACTGCTCTGTGGTAAAAATTAGAAGTGATCATGGAAAAAAATTTTAGTTTGGGGCTATGACGGAATTCTGTGGAAGTCAGGGTATCTTTCATGAGTTTTCCTCTCACCATACTCCACAACAAAATGGAGTTGACGAGAGAAGGAACAAAACCCTCATTGAAGCATGTACAACTATGTTGCATTACGCTTCACTACAAGATTACTTCTAGGCCGAAGCAGTCAACACAGCTTGCCACGTGCAAAACAGAGCATTAATCAACAAAAGCCATCGTAAGACTCCATATGAACTGTTGAAGGACAGAAAACGGATTGTGTCCTACTTTAGGATCTTTAGCAGCAAATGCTTTGTACTTAACAGTAGGAAGTATTATTGTACTAAGTTTAGTGAAAAGTCTTTTGAAGGTACTTTCGTATGTTATAGTAGCCATAGTAAGGCATATAGGATTTTTAACAATAAAACTCTGGTTGTAGAAGAGTATATAAATGTTGTATTTGATGAGACAAGCATGTTTTATAGTAGCTCATTTAGTTTTATTAGTGTAGATGCAGGTATCACGTTAAAGGAACTGAGCTTGGAAGAAGCGGTCAAGGAAGATGCTCTAAGCTTAGTCAAAGTCGTCAATCCAAGTGTGGTGGAAGAAGAACTACTATATGAAGAGCTACTTCAACCAACAAGGGATGCAACAGATATGGCAGAGCTTGCTAGTGAGAGAGGAAGAAATCTAGTGTTCAGACACCTAAGAGATCACCCTGTTGATCTGATCATTGGAGAGCCAGGCGACGGTGTAAGAACCAGAAGAGGTACTGCTAACGAAGTTCTACATCTTAGCTTTCTGTCTCAGGTTGAGCCAAAGAAATTTGAAGAAGTAAATAAGGATGCCTCTTGGATAATGGCTGTGCAAGAGGAGCTCAAGTAGTTTGAAAGGTGCAAGGTTTGGGAGTTGGCTCCCAGGACCAAAGGACAGAACGTGATTGGTACCAAATGAATATTCCTAAACAATCTTGATGAGAATGGAGTAATTATAAAGAGCCGGGCTTGTAGCTTAAGGGTACAAATAAGAAGAAGGGATCGACTTCAATCAGACCTTTGCTCCAATGGCCAGACTCGGAGAAATTTGGTTATTCGTTGCGTATGCTGCTAACAAAGGCTTCAAAATCTGTCAAATTGACGTGAAGTCGTCATTCCTCAATGACGATCTAAAAAAGGAAGTATATATAGCATAACCCCCAGGTTTTGTCGGCTCAACTTTCCCTGATTATGTACATTTTCTTAAAAATGCTTTGTATGGTTTAAAACAAGCTCCTCGGGCTTGGTAAGAGACGCTGTCTAGCTTTCTTCTTGAGAATAAGTTCGCAAGAGGAAAGATAGATAAGACATTATTTCTTAAGTAAAAGACAAGATTTTGTTAGTGCAAATATATGTCGACGACATTATTTTTAGATCTATGGAGGACCACCTTTACAAGAAGTTTTCTAAACTTATGCAAGGGAAGTTTGAAATGAGCAGTATGGGAGAGATGAAGTATTCCTTAGGACTCTAGGTGAAGAAATCTGAAGATGGAATTTTCATCTCTTAGACAAAGTTCACCAATTAGTTACTTAAGAAATTTGGAATAGAGAGTGCAACTTCGATGAGATTCCAATGGGTTCAACTATGTCTCTGGACAAGGACGAGAAAGGGAAACCTTTTGATGAAACCAAGTACAGAAGCATAATTGGGTCCTTGCTCTATCTTACTTTCACTAGACCCGACATAATGTTTTCAATATGTGTGCGCTAGATTTTTGGTGAACTCTGAGGAATCGCATTACGCCGCTGCAAAGAGGATCTTGAGATACCTTAAGGGTACACCAAATCTTGGCTTATGGTACCCAAGAAGTAATGACATCGAGTTAATTGGTTTTTCAGATGATGATTTTGCAGGAAGTAGGGATGATAGGAAAAGAACTTCCTAGACTTGTCAATTCCTCGGAAGAAGGCTTATTTCTTGGAGCAACAAGAAGCAAAATTATATGGCAACCTCCACTACTGAGTCAGAGTGCATCTCTGCTGGTAGTTATTATGCACAGCTTCTCTGAATCAGGAATCAACTTGAAGATTACAACTTGAAATTCAAGGAGATTCCAATGTTTTGCGACTCCTCAAGTGTGATTGAAATTGCAAATAATCCAGTCTCTCACAGCCAGACAAAGCACATCAAAATCAGATATCATTTCATCCGGGAGCATGTGGAGAACAGGGACATAATTCTCAACTATGTCCCTATGGATAAGCAAGTCGCAGACATATTCACGAAGCCACTAGACGAGGCCAAGTTCTCATTCTTTAAAAAGTAACTGGGCATGCTAAATAAAGATTCTTTAAGTCGGCTAAGGAGACATAAATTCTCTCAGTGAAGTACATCTTAAGCACTCAAAATAAACCAAGGCAAATTCGTCGAGTCACTCGTGGAATCTCGCCAATTTGTCAAAATAATTCATTGCTATTCAACGAATTTTTTGCGATATTTGATGATTTCTGCTTGGCTTTCATGGGATTTTGACGAATAGTAATCAGGTCATTTTTTTATTGGATATGAAGAGTCGCCGGTTTAAGGTACTCACCGATTTCTCACTTCTCGGAACTTTAAGTTTATATATATAAGTAAACTACTTGGGGCAAACACTCTCTCAGCATAGGAGGAGGTAGTTCCTAAGGAAAGAATTCCTACTCCTTCCCCACCATGAAATTCCTGAGAGCTCGAGTGGAGGAATTGAGGGGGAGTTTGGTGAAACCCAAGTGGTTACTGATGTACTAGTGCCCTTGAGTGTTCCCTCTACTATAGAGTCAGTTGTTCAGTTAGTTCAGAGATAGTGATACCAGATACAGTTGTTGAGTCAGTTGATATACTCACAGAGATTGTTATTATTAGTCTTGCTGCTACGACTGAGATTGTATCTGATGAGACTGATGTTGTAACATCCCATTTCTAACTAGACCCCTGGAAGTGGTTTTGTCATAACAGAACCCTAGGAAACCCAGGAATTGAAGTTTATCGACCAAGATTTTGAGTCAAGGGGTGGTCACGCCCGTGACCGACCCATCACGCCCGTGACCTAGGGCGTGACCCCTTCGACGATCGTCGACCTCAGAAAGACGATCAACGAGCTCAGAAATTTCAACATGGGCCTGGCACGCCCGTGACCGATCTGTCGCGCCCGTGACCATGGAATGGCGTTGAGTGAGCTGAGCTCACTCAATGCCGTAGTCTGGATGGCATTGAGTGAGCTTATCTCACTCAACGCCATAAGCTAGACCGCGTTGAGTGCACAGACTGCACTCAACGCCATCTGGTGTTCTAGATGGCGTTGAGTAAGCTAAGCTCACTCAACGCCATCCAGTCTACGGCATTGAGTGAGCTCAGCTCACTCAACGCCATAAACTAGATAGCGTTGAGTGCACGGACTGCACTAAATGCCGTCTGCTGATGCCTGGAATGGCGTTGAGTGAGCTGAGCTCACTCAACGCCGTAGTTTGGATGGCGTTGAGTGAGCTTACCTCACTCAACGCCATAAGCTAGACGACATTGAGTGCATAGACTGCACTCAACGCCACCTTGAGTAGGCTGGATGACATTGAGTGAGCTTTTGAGTGAGCAAAACTCACTCAATGCCATAATCTGGAAGGCATTGAGTGAGCTGAGCTCACTCAACGCCATAGTCTGGGAGGGCAATTCTTGATGGCATGGAGTGAGCAGAGCTCACTCAACTCCGTATCCGGGATGGCATTGAGTGAGCAGAGCTCACTCAACGCCGCAGCATGGATGGCGGCGAGTGAGCTCTGCTCACTCCACACCATAGCTTGGATGGCGTTGAGTGAGATGAGCTCACTCAACGCCATTGTACTTAGAATTTTTCTGGTAGGATTTTTGGCTGTGTGCTGGTTCAGCTGAACCAGGCCGGTATAGATGGTGGACCCAAATGCATTATTAGGCCATTTCTTTTAATAAGACCCAATTAAGTCTTATTTTAAAAAGTGTTGACCGGTCATGCCATGTGGCTGTCGGTTTTGAAAGCAAGGAGGAGCCACGACCATGGCCGAGAACCTGCTCTCATGGCCATCAATGGCACTTGATGTCGTGGCCCCTTCCCATCCTCTTTAAACGGCTGGATTCAAGTCCTCATAGGGAGAGGAGGAGTTTCTATCCCTCCTCCAGCTGTTATAGAGCCGTTTCTAGCCCCCACCACCATGGCCGAGCCAAGCTTTAATGGACCATTAATGGCCATTGAAGTTTTGGCCTTTCCCCTCCTTAACCGAGCTCTTAAACACCATTAGAGGCCTAAGAGGAAGGTTTCCCAGCCTTTAACCGAAGCTTTCGAGCCCTCCCACCGTACTATTGAAGAATTCCAGCGACACCACCACCGCGGTAATGGCTTTCCGTCAATCTGCACGCCTCCAGCCCGCGAACAAGGTCCTCCCCTCCTCTCTTTCTATGGGTAGATCTTATAATTCTTTAGGTTTGATAATCGAGCTCAACGGAGCTCGATCGGAAGAGCTCCTCTTCCCATTTTTCCCGCAAAAAAAAGGCTAGTCACGGGTTCGCCGGATTCTGCCTCTCCGGCGGCCGCGCCGCTGCCCGGCGATGGCCGCCACCTAAACGGAGGTGGTGGTGGCGGTGGCCAACACAGGGAGGTGGCTGGATGGCCGACGGAAGCTTCTGGAATACACTCCAGGTCGGGATAATCTCAGCCCTTGGCTGGAGGAAGAGGAAGACCCAGCACTGTTGGATCTGCTTCAAGATTAGTGCTGTTATTTAATTCTTTTCTTTTATATGAATTTTCTGTACAAAATAACATCCACTTTAGTTAATTTATGAAAATAATTAGAGGCTCTATATGAAGAAATGGTCAACATGTAATTTGTAGCCCTATGGGTCTACTTTATTTTAAAATTGATTTGGGTCAATTTGGTCAACTGGTTTGACCAGGGCACCTCTTTTAGTGGGATCTATACCTAGAGCTAGGTAGAGACTAAAAGGTGTTCGTACCCTTCATCCCTTGACCAAATGATATGAAATTTGGGCAGAGAGTCTACCCTAGCTATACCTAGGGCCTTTTCAAAAATGGGAATTTTTGGAGAATGTTTTTCTATAGTTTTTAGAAAAATTTAATAATCTTAGGATAAATTAATTAGATGGCTTAATGACTTCCAAACCCTCCCAAATTTTTGTGAGTGGTCCTTGAGTTCATCATGAGGCTCTGTATAATTTTGCATCTCAATTGGAGATGTTTTAAATTGGAAATGGACAAACCTAAGCTTTGCCCTATTAAAGGGTTTTAAGGTCAAAAGTGCACTTTGAGATTGGAGTGGCCAAATCACTTCAACAGGGGCTGAGATTTTGGCCACTGACTAGGCATGATGCCTAGCACCCTCTCATGGATTTTGAGATGGTTTGGGGTAAATTTTCACTAGGACCCAAGGTCAAACCCTAAGGATAGTTCTTGGTGGTTTGTGAAGGGCAAGTGGTCAAATGACCTGTTTATGAATTGAAACTTGGTAGATAGAATTCTAGGGTAGATAGAATCCTCTTGTAGAAATATGAATGGATTTTAAAGTAAATAAGTCCCTCAAAACCCTAACCCTAGTTTAGGGCACAAAACTTTTAGAGATAGAAAATGTCACTAAAACTCACTGAACAGTGATGGGATTTGGGTAGAGTAGTTTTTAAGGTTAGTACAAGCCATGAAGATTTTATTATGAATTTAGGATCATTATTTTGGATACTTCATTAACATTTTAGTAGTTTGTATTATTTGCTTAGAAATTTATTATTGAGAAAATACTTTCTGAAAATTGATGATATTTAGGCAGAGGACTCCTTATTATGTTTTAAAGCTCTGTGAATTTTTATGGGATTTTTTAGAAGTTTAATTCTTAAGCTTGCTTCACTAAGTGTTATTTCCCATGAAAACTTAATTAAATCTATTTTGGTGTCTAGCAAGCCTGTAAAATTATGATCTTTGCACAATGACCTTTTCTGTACCATATTAATATTCAGTAATTTTTCTATATTTTTATGATGAGTAATTTCAGTAATTCCTTCTTTACATAGGATTAAGGGGATTATAATGGATAAATTAATTAGAGGCTAAATACTTTCTGTAAAATCATGATAATGAGTATTTGATGATACCTTGCTGTTATTTAGTGATCATAATTTTTGGGTGGCCATTAATTAAGAAGATCATGTAGTTCATGTTTAAAATTACCCATGGCTAATCTTTTGGGAAAATTAAATAAATATCAGATTAATTAGGAAAATTATAAATTTCTGGATTTAGGCTAATTATGTCATGATAGACCTCTAGTACATTTTATAGAAGATTTGGAAGACAATTTGGAGTACCTCCCCTTGTATTCCTCATATAGCTTAGGATGGTCTGCATACAGTAAAACCGCAGAAACTGAATTAGAGTGGGTAATGAACTTGGAGAGATGGAATTTTGGTAGTTTGCTGGTTTGGATAGGGTAAGTTAAATTAAGTTCATTATTGGAAGTCAGGATGAGTAGAGTGTGAGATTGGCTAATGTTAGGTGGTGTTCGGGAATGACGAAAGATCGTCCACCCCGGTTGGAGCGGAAGAGTCTCAATACACTAGGTTAGATCCAAAGTAATTTGAATGGGATCGGGTAATGGGTAATAACCAATAAGAGTAAGTGCCTTGCGAAAGGGAGCGATGGGCTTCAGCTACCATCATAGTTCCTAGTGCCCTTTAAGAGCCCTTCACAGGGAATACCGGGGGCAGTCCTGGGCTAACGTAAACCGTAGGAATAATAAACTAAAAGAGCAACTATAATATCTAGGGTTGCAAATTCACACACCCCGGTAGTTAGGGAGGTAGAATAAGTTGGTTTGGTTGCTTTTCAGACGGTAGCTCTGAAGGTAGATGCACGGACGGGACAGTCCGGGGAGCCGAGGGCTCGAGGGTTTTAATATAGAATAAGGTGGTGGGTCTTTGGTATTTGATTGTCGTTCACACCGACATCGGTACGTTGACTCGGCGGTGTGGGACACTTAGCCAAATAAAGTCTGGCAGATATTGCCAGCACTAGTACACGAATACTCTAGGTTGTGTTCTTCTAGGGGCGTACGGAAGGGCTAGGCCAGGTAGTGTGGATACCCGCCTAGGAGTGGGGGGCCCGACCCACAGTCTCTATTTGCCACTACAGAGGTTCCTGGGAGTGAAGCTAGCTGCCCGAACAGGGGGAACTAAAGGTCTGTGCGAATAGAGTCGTGTGCGTGAGTTGCACTTGCATGAATCATGGCATAGCATATCACTACACTCATATTTGTATACAACCGACACCCCAATGTATAAATCAGTATGGGACTTTTTATACGATGAGAGTCTTGCAGAAGACCCCTTAACTTATAAGTTTGTATGGGCATTCATATAAGTTAAGGTTACTTACTTATTTACTTACTTATTTACTTACTTGCTTTCTATTTGTCTACTTTACTACTCTCTACCGTAGAACTGCTAGATGTACTCTATTTTGATTAGTTGTTTATACACCATGAACAATTGTTAGACTAGTTCCACTATCATCCATTTGATTATTCTCCACCATTGTAGCTTCCCTTTCCTCCTCTCTGCTCGGTGCTTAGGAGCCGTGGGGGGAGGGGTAGGGGATGATAGAGCTTAGTCTTTCTCACTAATGGTTTTCGAACCACAACATTAATGGAGCTACGGATGGGAGACAGGGACCAGCAGCCCAGGGACCAGCACCAGCGGAGTACGGTGCGCATGGAGGTGGGCCAGTCTAGCACCTGAGCACTTGTGACCAGCTCCGTGAGTGTTTAGTATTTTTATAGCTTCCGCGATGAGTGATTTGTAGTGAGGACTCTTATGTACCGGGCTCGAGCCCATTTTTTCTATATTTCATCTGAACTGTTCCTTTGCAGTACTTTCTTTTACTATATATTGATGGACTTGTTGTGATTTTATTCATATGTGTTTCTGTGGACCTGTTTACATTCAGTGTAATATTTACTTCTCTCTCTTTGTGATCGAAAAGGGGCGGCAGAATTGGGGTTTTGTAGTGACGGCCTTCCTGTGAGTCGGTGCCACCGCAAAGCGGCAATTCTGGGCTAAGACCCCGGTGGTTGAAAAAGAAAAAAAACGTGGGTCTTACAAGTGGTATCAGAGGAGACCTCGATTGGAAGAGAAGTAGTCCACAAAACCTTGGGCCACCCACGTGCGAGCTTAGTTTGCGGACAAACTAGCAGCGGAAGCAGTGGTGTGCCCATAAGGGAAATCACATGTGAAAGTCCATCCTACCCCTTTCTTATATTCCATTCATACATTATCTAACAAATTGAATTTTTTCCTTGTAGCCTGTGACGAACCCTACATCACAGCAGGGGACACCTCAGGCTCTGAATGTGGTCCCACCTCTGCCGGCTCCAGCTCCGTTCCAGCAGACGGAGATGGGGCAAACACTGAAGGCCATTCTGGAGGCCTTCAGAGCTCAACAAGCCCCGGCTCCACAGCCAAACCCCGGGGCCAACTGGATGAGCATCTTCTGGGGACTTTCCCCTCCATTCTTCATGGGGACGAAATCGGCAGTACACACTGAGGAGTGGTTAGATACCATTTACGAGATGCTTGCGGGGATCCGATGCCCCACTGAGGAGGCAGTTGCTTTGGCGGTCTCCTGCCTGGAGTCACATGGAAAGAGGTGGTGGAAGTCACAGCTGGACACCACCTTTGCGGGTATGGATTGCGCAGATATTACTTGGGAGGAGTTCAAAGCAACGCTCTTGGGACATTTCGTACCTCAGTCGGCGAGGGACGAGCTGGAGGATAGGTTCCTTCGGTTGAGGCAGGGAAACAGGACTGTGGTGGAGTATTATCAGGAGTTTACTCACCTGGCCCACTATGCGGACGCTTATCAGTTGGACGACGCTGGCTATGCCCGGAGGTTTTACAAGGGGCTACAAGACGACATGAGACAGGCCCTCCTATTCGTCTCAGAGGGGAGTTTGGCCAGGATTCTGGAGATGGCTAAGAAGAGAGAAGCGGATCAGCTTACAGTTAAGAGCCGGAAGAGACCGGCTGATGATACAGTGATTGGAGGTCGTAGAGACCGTCCTCGAGGCTAGGTTATTGGGGAGAGAAGGAACGAGGATCAACCTCATCAGGAGATTGGGTAGGAGCAGAGGAGTCAGGGGATATTGGCTCCCAAGCCTTTACAGATGCTGGAGATGCCAAGGACAGCAAAGCAGGCACCAATATGCTTTTAGTGCAATCAGCCGGGGCATATCAAGAGGAACTGCCCTATGAGGCAAGCACCCCCACCAGTACATCAGGGCGCTCCACCTCCCTGACAGTTTGGCAGACGAGGACATGATCAAGGACGAGGATTTAAAGACCGAGGCCACAGGCCAGAGAGGGAGCAAGTGTATGCTCTAGACCTGACACAGCCCCAGAACTAGGAGCAGGTTATCGCAGGTATGGCAGTACTTTTAAGTTTCTTCCTATGAACTATTTTTTTTGGTTTTCTAAACATAACCTAGTTAGAAATTAAGAGAAGACAACTATAACAAGAATACTAAGACATTTAATTACCTTAGACATAGTCTTCATTAGCGACAAGCCCACTCACACGCTCTTCGACACCGGTGCTTCGCACTCATTTGTGTCGGAAGATTTCGTGAAAGGATTGGCAGGCATGGACCGTTCACCGGAAAGATGATGAGGGTGCGCCTTCCCGATGGATCAGAGCTAATGACCTCTGCTCATTGCAATATGGAAGCCGAGACCGGTGGGAAGGCATTTGAGGCACCAGCGACGATTCTGAAGATGCCAGATTACGATCTTATCCTGGGCATGACTTGGCTGTGCTGGAACAATGCCCAGATCGACTGCGTGGCGAAGAGGATCACCGTGAGGTACGGGGACTCCTTTATTGTTATCGAAGGTATTATACCAGCACCCACACCTTATTATCATCTGTGCATGCCGTTAAGGCCCATCTGTAGGGGGAAGAGGTTTATCAGGTCCTTTTTGAGGCGGTCGTGGCCAAGGACTCCATTTTAGATATTCCAGTAGTACGAGACTTCGCCGACGTATTTCCGGAGAAGCTACCAGGGCTACCCCCGCACCGAGAGAAGGACTTCCAGATTCAGCTCGTACCAGGGGCTAAACCGGTATCCAGAGCTCCCTATCAAATGGCCCCAAAGGAGTTGGTGGAATTTCGAAGCCAACTTCAGGAGTTAGTGGAGGCCGGGTTCGTTCAGCCTAGCTCTTCAACATGGGGAGCTCCGGTATTATTCATCAAGAAGAAGGACGGAACCCTTCGGCTGTGTATAGATTACCGGGCCCTGAACAGGTTGACGGTCCGGAATACTTATCCCTTGCCAAGGATAGACGAGCTATTTGACCATCTAGAGGGAGCCCATTGGTTCTCAAAGCTGGATCTGAGGTCGGGGTACTACCAGCTTCACATTCGGGAGGAGGACATCCCGAAGACGGCCTTCAGCATCAGATATGGTTTGTACGAGTTTACCGTGATGCCTTTCGGGCTCACGAATGCACACTCCGCATTCATGACCTTGATGAACCGGGTGTTCGAAGAGTATATGGATGTCTTCGTTATCGTATTCATCGACGACATCCTTATCTATTCAAGGACGGAGGAGGAGCACGTGAGACATCTGGCCTTGACCCTGGAGAAGCTGCGGGAGCATAAGATGTATGCCAAATACAGCAAGTGCAAGTTCTGGCTAAAGGAGGTGGCCTTTTTGGGCCATGTCATCAGTGGAGCAGGCCTGGCAGTGGATCCGGCAAAGGTCCATGCAGTACGGGATTGGCCACCACTAAAGTCGGCCTTGGATGTTCGAAGTTTCTTAGGACTTGCCGGTTATTACCGGAAGTTCGTAAAGGGGTTCTCTCAGATTGCCCTCCCTCTTACGTCTCTGACGAAGAAGGAGTCCCCTTTTATTTGGACACCACGATGCGAATCTGCTTTTCAGGAGCTGAAAGATCATCTTACCTCGGCTCCCATCTTTGCTCTTCCGTCAGGGAAGGAAGGATTCTAGGTGTACACAGATGGTTCCTATCAGGGGATGGGTGCCGTTCTGATGCAGAACGGGCACGTAATAGCTTATGCCTCCCGTCAGCTGAAACAACATGAGCAGAACTACCCCGTGCACGATTTGGAGATGGGGGCAGTCGTTTTTGCTCTTAAGATCTGGCGACACTATCTCTACGGAGTACATTGCGATATCTTATTAGACCATAAGAACTTGAAATATGTAGATACATAGAAGGAGTTAAACATTTGGCAAAGACGCTGGGTGGAGTTTCTGTCAGACTACCAGTATACCATGCACTACCATCCAGGGAAGGCAAACGTGGTCGCAGACGCTTTGAGTCGGAGAGCGAGTACGTCAGGAGTAGGCCCGTAGTTGATGGCCTTGGAGTTGGTTAAATCATTCGAGGGGATGTAGATATCACTAGTGTCCAAGGATGACCCGGAGTTATATATGGAGTACCTGGGGTCGATGGTTACTACTGATGATATTCGGGACCGCATCAGAGATGGGCAGAAGCTGGATATGAGAGCTGAGCCGATATTCAGGGCCTTGGAGGAAGGCACGGAAGGAGATTACTCTTTGTGGGATGGGCTCCTGTGCTTCAGAGGCAGGGTCTACATACCGGCAGGAGGCCAGATCCGGGAGGACATTATGACAGAAGCTCACTGCAGCCGATACTTGGTACAACCGGGGATCACCAAGATGGTAAAAGATTTGAAGAGGACGATGTACTGGCCGGGTATGAAGAAGGACATTACGTACTTTGTGACGCATTGCGAGGCCTGCCAACTCATAAAGGAAGAGTGTAGGAACCCGACAGGCTTGCTGCAACCACTTTCGGTGCCGGAGTGGAAATTTGAGGATATAGCCTTGACTTCATACATGGGCTACCCCGATCTCGTGCGGGGAATGACTCGATCTGGGTGATAGTGGATAGGCTAACAAAGGTGGCCCGATTCATTCCAGTGGCGAAGGACGCTCTGGTTAGTGTATTAGTACGGAGGTTCATTGAGCAGTTTGTGCGTTATCATGGGGTGCCTAAGACTATCGTTTCGGATCGGGATGGGCGGTTTACATCCAGGGAGTGGAGGTCAGTCCAGGCCCATCTAAAATCTCGGTTGACATTCAGCATAGCTTTTAACCCTAGACTGACAGGCAGACGGAGCGCACCAACCGTACACTGGAAGATCTTTTGCGCCTGTGTATTTTGGACCGCGGCGAGCCTTGGGAGAGATTGCTGCCACTGGTCGAGTTTTCGTACAACAACGCCCATCAGGCCAGCATAGGCATGGCTCTATACGAGGCGTTGTATGGAAGGAGGTACAGGACCCCACTATCATGGGTTCAGGATGAGGATCCGCAGGCACTAGGCTCGGAGTTTGTGGGGGATACAGATGCTCAGATTAGATTTATCTGGGACAGGATGTTGGAAGCCCAGTGCAGGCAGGCCAAATACTACGATGCGAAGCATCGTCAGGTGGAGTTACAGGTGGGAGATCGAGTTTTCTTGAAGATACGGCGGATGCACGGAGTCTCGCGGGTTCGCGGGCGGAAGAAGCTCAGTCCGAGATATATGAGGCCTTATAGGATCCTGGAGTGGATCGGCCCCTTGGCTTATAGACGTGAGCTACCGCCGGAGTTAGCGGGATTGCATGACGTCTTCCACGTCTCCTCACTTCAGAGGGCTCTGCTACGACCAGAGCAGTTGATTTCCACAGCAGACGGCCCGGTGGCCTCGGATCGGTCAGTCAACCTGGAGCCTATCAGGATCGATGAAACGACAGTGTGGGTCTTGTGACGTAAGAAGGTTCCGTTAGTCAAGGTCCTGTGAAACAATCATGGGTAGGAGGAGCATACATGGGAGCCACAGGACTTGATGCGACAAAAGTATCCGGAGCTTTTCAGTCAGGTATACCTCACAACCCCTCTAAACAATCAATTTGCTTTCCTGTTTTAAACCAATAGGATTGAAATTTCAAGAATAGAGGCTAATCTTTTGTTTATTGGGGTATATACTTAGTCAATTGGACGAATTGGTCTTAGATTTGACTATCACCTTCAAACCACAAATAGCAAACGTGACGTGGAGATGTAAATCTTTCAACTCTCATGGGATGTGACAAGCTTTTTTCTCTCCCGATAGGAGCCCCCGTAGGCTTAACCTTGATTTCGGGGACGAAATCTTTGTTTTGTTTATTGGGATTTGTAACATCCCATTTCCAACTAGACCCCTGGGAGTGGTTTTGTAATAACAGAACCCAAGGAAACACGGGAATTAAAGTTTATTGACCAAGATTTCGAGTCAAGGGGTGGTCACGCCCGTGACCGACCCGTCACGCCCGTGACCTAGGGCGTGACCCCTTCGACGATCGTCGACCTCAGAAAGACGATCGGCGAGCTCAGAAATTTCAACATGGGCCTTGCACGCCCATGACCTTGGAATGGAGTTGAGTGAGCTGAGCTCACTCAACGCCATAGTCTGGATGGCGTTGAGTGAGCTCAGCTCACTCAACGCCATAAGCTAGACGGCGTTGAGTGCACAGACTGCACTCAACGCCATCTGGTGTTGTCTGGATGGCATTGAGTGAGCTGAGCTCACTCAACGCCATAGACTGGATGGCGTTGAGTGAGCTTAGCTCACTCAACGCCATTAACTAGACAGCATTGAGTGCACGGACTACACTGAACGCCGTCTGCTGAGGCCTGGAATGACATTGAGTGAGCTGAGCTCACTCAACGCCATAGTTTGGATGGCATTGAGTGAGCTTACCTCACTCAATGCAATAAGCTAGACGGCGTTGAGTGCATAGACTGCACTCAACACCACCTTGAGTAGGCTGGATGGCGTTGAGTGAGCAGAGCTCACTCAATGCCATAATCTGGAAGGCATTGAGTGAGCTGAGCTCACTCAATGCCATATTCTGGGAGGGCCATTCTGGATGGCGTTGAGTGAGCAGAGCTCACTCAATGCCGTACCCGGGATGGCATTGAGTGAGCAGAGCTCACTCAACGCCGCAGCATGGATGGCGTTGAGTGAGCAGAGCTCACTCAACGCCGTAGCTTGGATGGCATTGAGTGAGTTGAGCTCACTCAACGCCATTGTACTTAGAATTTTTTTCTGGCAGGATTTTTGGCTGTGTGCTGGTTCAGCTGAACTGGGCCGGTCTAAATGGTGGGCCCAAATGCATTATTAGGCCGTTTCTTTTAATAAGACCAAATTAATTCTTATTTTAAAAAGTGTTGACCGGTCATGTCATGTGGCTGTCGATTTTGAAAGCAAGGAGGAGCCACGGCCATGGCCGAGAACCTGCTCTCATGGCCATCAATGGCACTTGATGCCGTGGCCCCTTCCCCTCCTCTTAAAATGGCTGGATTCAAGTCCTCATAGGGAGAGGAGGAGTTTCCAGCCCTCCTCCAGCTGTTATAGAGCCGTTTTTAGCCCCCACCACCATGGCCGAGCCAAGCTTCAATGGACCATTAATGGCCATTGAAGTTTTGGCCTTTCCCCTCCTTAACCGAGCTCTTAAACACCATTAGAGGCCAAAGAGGAAGGTTTCCCAGCCTTTACCCGAAGCTTTCGAACCCTCCCACCGTGCTATTGAAGAATTCCAGCGACGCTACCACCGCGCTAATGGCTTTCCGTCGATCTGCACGCCTCCAGCCCGCGAACAAGGTCCTCCCCTCCTCTTTTTCTACGGGTAGATCTTAGAATTCTTTAGGTTTGATAATCGAGCTCAACGGAGCTCGATCGGAAGAGCTCCTCTTCCCATTTTTCCCGCAAAAAAAAGTCTAGTCACGGGTTTGCCGGATTCCGCCTCTCTGGCGGCCGCGCCGCCGCCCGGCGATGGCCGCCATCTCAACGGAGGTGGTGATGGCGGTGGCCGGCCAGGGAGGAGGCTGGATGGCCGGCGGTAGCTCATGGAATGCACTCCAGGTCGGGCTAATCTCAGCCCTTGGCTGGAGGAAGAAGAAGACCCAGCACTGTTGGATCTGCTTCAAGATTAGTACTGTTATTTAATTCTTTTCTTTTATATGAATTTTCTGTACAAAATAACAGCCACTTTAGTTAATTTATGAAAATAATTAGAGGCTCTATATGAAGAAATGGTCAACATGTAATTTGTAGCCCTATGTGTCTACTTTATTTTAAATTTATTTGGGTCCATTTGGTCAACTGGTTTGACTAGGGCACCTCTTTTAGTGGGATCTATACATAGAGCAAGGTAGAGACTAAAAGGTGTGCCCACCCTTTATCCCTTGACCAAATGATCTGAAATTTGGGCAGAGTGTCTACCCTAGCTATAACTAGAGCCTGTCCAAAAATGGGAATTTTTGGAGAATTTTTTTCTATAGTTTTTAGAAAAATTTAATAATCTTAGGGTAAATTAATTAGATGGCTTAATGACTTCCAAACCCTCCCAAATTTTTGTGAGTGGTCCCTGGGTTCATCATGAGGCTCGGTATAATTTTGCATCTCATTTGAAGATGTTTTAGATTGGAAATGGACAAACCTAAGCTTTGCCCTATTAAAGGGTTTTTAGGTCAAAAGTGCACTTTGAGATTGGAGTGGCCAGATCACCTCAACAGGGGCTGATATTTTGGCCACTGACTAGGCATGATGCCTAGCACCCTCTCATGGATTTTGAGATGGATTGAGGTAAATTTGCCCTTGGACCCAAGGTCAAACCCTAAGGATGGTTCTTGGTGGTTTGTGAAGGGCAAGTGGTCAAATGACCTGGTTATGAATTAAAACTCGGTAGATAGAATTCTAGGGTAGCTAGAATCCTCTTGTAGAAATATGAATGGATTTTGAAGTAAATAAGTCCCTCAAAACCCAAACCCTAGTTTAGGGCACAAAACTTGTAGAGATAGAAAATGTCACTAAAACTCACTGAACAGTGATGGGATTTTGGTAGAGTAGTTTTTAAGGTTAGTACAAGCCCTGGAGATTTTATTATGAATTTAGGATCATTATTTTGGATACTTCATTAACATTTTAGTAGTTTGTATCATTTGCTTAGAAATTTATTATTGAGAAAATACTTTCTGAAAATTGATGATCTTTAGGCAGAGGACTCCTTATTATGTTTTAAAGCTCTGTGAATTTTTATGGGATTTTTTAAGAAGTTTAATTCTTAGGCTTGCTTCATTAAATGTTTTTTCCCATGAAAACTTAATTAAATATATTTTGGTGTCTAACAAGCCTGTAAAATTATGATCTTTGCACAATGACCTTTTTGTACCATATTAATATTCAGTAATTTTTCTATAATTTTATGATGGGTAATTTCAGTACTTCCGTCTTTACATAGGATTAAGGGGATTATAATGAATAAATTAATTAGAGGCTAAATACTTTCTGTAAAATCATGAAAATTAGTATTTGATGATACCTTGCTGTTATTTAGTGATCATAATTTTTGGGTGGCCATTACTTAAGAAGATCATGTAGTACATGTTTAAAATTACCCATGGCCAATCTTTTGGAAAAATTAAATAAATATCAGATTAATTAGGAAAATTATAAATTTATGTATTTAGGCTAATTATGTTATGATAGACCTCCAGTAAATTTTATAGGAGATTTGGAAGACAATTTGGAGTACATCCCCTTGTATACCTCATATAGCTTAGGATGGTCTGCATATAGTAAAACTACAGAAACTGAACTAGAGTGGGTAATGAACTTGGGGAGATGGAATTTTGGTAGTTTGCTGGTTTGGATAGGGTAAGTTAAATTAAGTTCATTATTGGAAGTCAAGATGAGTAGAGTGTGAGATTGGCTAGTGTTAAGTGGTGTTCGGGAACGACGAAAGATCGTCCACCCCGGTTGGAGAGGAAGAGTCTCAATACACTAGGTTAGATCCAAAGTAATTTGAATGGGATCGGGTAATGGGTAATAACCAATAAGAGTAAGTGCCTTGCGAATGGGAACGATGGGCTTCAGCTACCATCATAGTTCCTCGTGCCCTTTGAGAGCCCTTCACAGGAAATATCGGGGGCAGTCCTGGGCTAACGTAAACCATAGGAATAATAAACTAAAAGAGCAACTATAATATCTAGGGTTGCACATTTACACACCCCGGTAGTTAGGGAGGAAGAATAAGTTGGTTTGGTTGCCATTCGGACGGTAGTTCTACAGGTAGATGCACGGACATGACAGTCCGGGGAGCCGAGGGCTCGAGGGTTTGAATACAGAATAAGGTTGTGGGTCTTTGGTATTTGATTGTCGTTCACACCGATATCGGTACGTTGACTCGGCGGTGTGGGAAACTTAGCCAAAGAAAGTCTGGCGGATATAGCCAGCACTAGTACACGGATACTCTAGGTTGTGTTCTTCTAGGGGCGTACGGAAGGGCTAGGACAGGTAGTGTGGATACCCGCCTAGGAGTGGGGGGCCCGACCCACTGTATCTGTTTGCCACTATGGAGGTTCCTGGGAGTGAAGCTAGCTGCCCGAACAGGGGGAACTAAAGGTCTGTGCGCATAGAGTCGTGTGCGTGAGTTGCACTTGCATGAATCATGGCATAGCATATCACTACACTCATATTTGCATACAACCGACACCCCAACATATAAATCGGTATGGGACTTTTTATACGATGGGAGCCTTTTAGAAGACCCCTTAACTTATAAGTTTGTATGGACATTCATATAAGTTAAGGTTACTTACTTATTTACTTACTTGCTTTCTATTTGTCTACTTTACTACTCACTACCATAGAACTGCTAGATGTACTCTATTTTGATTAGTTGTTTATACACCATGAACAATTGTTAGACTAGTTCCACTGTCATCCGTTTGATTATTCTCCACCATTGTAGCTTCCCTTTCCTCCTCTCCGCTCAGTGCTTAGGAGCCGTGGGGGGAGGGGTAGGGGATGATAGGGCTTAGTCTTTATGACTAATGGTTCTCGAACCACAACATTACAGGAGCTCCGGATGGGAGACAGGGACCAGTAGCCAAGAGACCAGCACCAGCGGAGTACGGTGCGCATGGAGGTGGGCCAGTCTAGCACCGGAGCACCTGTGACCAGCTCCGTGAGTGTTTAGTATTTTTATAGCTTCCGTTATGAGTGATTTGTAGTGAGGACTCTGATGTACCGGGCTCGAGCCCATTTTTTCTATATTTCATCTTAACTGTTCCTTTGCAGTACTTTCTTTTCCTATATATTGATGGACTTGTTGTGATTTTATTCATATGTGTTTTTGTGGACCTGTTTACATTCAGTGTAATATTTACTTCTCTCTCTTTGTGATCGAAAAGGGCCGGCAGAATTGGCGTTTTGTAGTGGCGGCCTTCCCGTGAGTCGGTGCCACCGCAAAGCGGTAATTCTGGGCTAAGACCCCGGTGGTTGAAAAAGAAAAAAAAGGGGGTCTTACAGATGCTGAGATAGTTGTTGATGATGAGTTGTATGTTGCTAATTTTGATGAGGTTACTGATGATGAGGATATGGCTTCTGATAATGTAAATGATGCAGACAAGGTTGGAGCTGCTGATAATGTAAATGATTCAACTACTATTGCTTCTACAGAAAGTTTGCGCGTAAGTCTCCTAGAGATTCACCCAATTGTGTCTAAGGAGGAGCAAACTCAGTATTCAGTGTCTATTCACACCAAGGTTGACAAGTTTATCAGACAAATACAGAGAAGTATTGCAAAGATTCCAGGTGGACCTCCAGCTGAGGAAGAATAGATTGTTGATATATCTGTTGAGGAAGGAGAAGCTGAGATACTTCCTCCTATCCTAGTAGCTCAAGATCCATGACTGTTATCAAAAGCTCATATTTCCCTTATGGTAGAGCCATCCAGTGACTTTGAGGGCAGTGTAGATCTTCCATCTCCCCCAGTGTTTCTACTTCAGAGATTCCAAGTTCAAGTTCAGATAGTTCTTTGCTGAAGTCTATAGAAGCTATGATGGCAAAGAAACAAGCTTATTTTGATAGATCTCTGAAGAAAGTTTAGAAGACAGTTATGAAGAGAATAAAAGTGACAGAACAAGATATAAACAATGTTCTTGCTGAAGTCAAGGTGTGTTATGATAAGATGGAATCGTATTTGGATAGCTGGTTTGTGAAAGGTGGGCAAGCAATTAATCTAACTATGGCTAGTCTGAAAAGCAATTTGGATGTTCTCAATAATGTTGATGTGAATGCCAAAATAGTTATCAATGCCCAAAATATAGGGATGGATTATTTTTGACAATCAGATGGTTTTTTATAATAATGCAATTGCATCAAAAGTGCTTGAATAATTCAAAAAGGGGAGAAAAATTAAAAACTAAGGTAAATGCACTTGAAGTTTCAATGAAAGAACAGTTCACGACAGCAAACACCTACTGTTACGATTACTTCAGTTTGCTACATGGAGAGCTGTTTCCAAGGTCTTGCTGGGGTAAGGATGCCAGAACATGTGATACCAAATCCTGTATATGACCATGTTCAGCCTGCTCAGGATTACACCCAGTATTGAACTGAATCTCAAGATTACCTTGCTGCTGCAGCTGAACCAAATATTCAAGTGGTTGAGGATGTCTTTCAACCAACTTCTAAGAGAAGGAGATATGGTGAAGGCCCTTCTGCTCTCAGGTCTGATCCTAGCAGAGAACTATGTGAAGTGTGGAATCCAATCTCAAAAGGTATTATCTTGGACACCTTTACATTAGTCGATGTAGGACATGAAGACATGTACACTCACTACTATAGGGAGGAGTGGCAAAAACATGAAATTGCCAGTGTCAAAAGAAGGATTCACTTCAAAAAATTCAGAAGGGATGATCTTGCATCCCCTCCTTTGTCGACAAAGTATTTCCCAAAGTCGAAGGCTTTCTTTGATAGACAGTTGTAAAAGAGTTTGGGCAAACAAGCTTAATGTTTTTATTTGATGATTGTCAATAATATTTTCCCCAATAGAACTTTCACATATATATTAAATATTTTGAAAGAAATTGTTTTAATTCTATTTCTTTTTATATGTCCTTTCCTTATCATGCTCTTTCCTTATTTTATTATATTATGTACAATTCACCTTAGTTTGTAGGGTTTTGACTTCTTCAAATAAGGGGGGTTTTGTGGTTATTGTATCAACAATGACCCTGATTTGAAGAAGTTTCCCTTGAACTAAGATGAATTGATATTGTATTTGATGTTGTTTATTTAGTTATATGCTTGCAGGACTATATTGCTAAGTATAACCCAATGTCAGGTTACGGTGGGTCATGAAACACAGGACTATACAATGTAATTCTTCATTATGTAGGCCAATGTGTTGAATCATGTGTAATCTTTCTATTGGAGTGTACTTCTGATTCAAGTACACTAGGAGAAACAAGGAAGGATAAGTTGCTGCATTCAGAAGAATAGAATTTTTCTAAGTAAAATTTGTCGAGTATAGTAGTGAATACTCGTCGAATTCATCGAGTATACTCATGGATACTCGTCGAATTCATCGTGTATACTTACTGGCCCTCGTCGAATTCATCTTATTTACTTAGGGAATGACCTTTGTGTTCCTGGAAATCAGTTAAGTAAAAATCATCGAGTATCTTCATGTATACTTGTCGAATTCGTCGAGTGTATCTATCGATACTCGTCGAATTCGTCAAATATATATGTCGATACATGATGAATTCATTGAGACTCACTGGATATGCCTTAAGTTCTCAAATTTACTTCTCTGGATTTCTCTATGTTAAATTTGTTGAATATCACATTGTCTATGCGTCGAATGCGTTGGGAGTATCTGCCGATACTCGTTGAATTCGTCGAGTAAGCTAGTCGATATTCGTCGAATTCATTGAGTATCTCTTTAGGAAAGTGTTGAGTAATCTGTTAGATTTGGCTAGAATCGTCTAAGTTATTTTTGTCAATTTTTGAAGCAGTTCGATGATTTTCGAAGTAGTTCGACGAGTATACCCGTATATACTCGACGAATAATACTTAGGGTTTTTTTTCAAATTTCCAACTCGGATCGTCCAGACCGCCATGTATAGTAACTCGCAGATTTCTCGATATGGAAGGAATATTCTAGCCATTATAGAAGAAGAGTTCCTATAAATACCTAGGGTGGATTTCGAGAAACCCTAATCATACTATTGTTCAAATCGATAAATTTCCAGAAGGAAAACTCTCGTCGGCATATGATACGGCTTTTCATAATTCTCTCTGCCGACGACAACTTATTGCACGATTCGTTCTTCATCAAGCCTTTTGACTAGAACCTTGACCTCTGAAGGTTCTCATATTACTCAGATCTAGTTGATCCGTGTGTTCAGATCAAGTCTACAAAGCTCTCAGTTTCTTTTGTTCCTCAAGACATTCAAGGTCTACTTTTTAGAGGAATGAAAGGATGAAGATTTCAGATCTAAAGAAGATTATTTTTAATCTTTGTTTGTGTAAATCTTTTAAACTATTATAGGATGTTTTGAATCTGATTTGTAGATCCATATTTTAGGATTGAGTTGTAGGAGAGGTTGTTCTTCGAGTTGTAGGAGAGGTTGTTCTTCAAGTGGTAGGAGAGTTGTCTCCGAGTTGTAGGAAGGCTCCGAGGTGTAAGATTGTGTTCAATCTGAGATAAATGTAACGTAGTTGAATCTATCCCTTCGTGGTAGATAGGCGAGGGGGTACAGTGGGCATACTCAACTCGGGGAACCACTATAAATTCTCTGTGCTTCTATGTGCATATTTTTGTACAAATGTATATTCAGCAATAAGATGCAGAACTCATCTATTCAACCCCCTCTAGGTGATTTAGATTGACTACTAGACACTTTCACTGAGAAATATCCCAGGGAGATAAAGAAGAAGGGGCTTGCGCTAAAGGCTGCAAGGGAGAGGAAGGCTACTTGTTGGGTATTGCATCCACAATTACTCAGATTTGTACAAAGTCACCCTTGAACTAAGATGAATTAAGTTGTATTTGATGCCTTGCTTGAGTTATGTGTTTGCAGGACTATATTGCCAAGTGTAGACCAATGTCAGTCTACAATGGGTCATCAAATACAGGACCATACAATGTAATCCCTCATTGTGTGATCCATGGTGTTGACCCATGTGTAGCCTCTCTATTGGGATACACTTCATATTATAAGCACTTGGACTGATTGGACATAGAAGTGTTGGTGACCCTCATTGAAGAAAATAATTTTAATGAAGAAAAATTATCTAAGTCATTTACTCGAGTAGATGTATTCATACTCGAGTAAGTGAAATGGTACTCGAGTAGTTGAATTCTAATACTCGAGTCACCAGTTTCTCCTCTCAGAATTTTTCTAAGTTAAATACTCGAGTAGTCAGTTTTTACACTCGAGTAGTTAAGTCTTTTGTCTCCAGTAACAGAAGTCAAGGACTCGTGTAGATTCTTTTCTCTCAAGTAGTTAAATTCCTATACTCGAGTAGTCTATATACTATTCGAGTAGTCCAGAGTTTATACTCGAGTATTTCTCTTTCTCTAACTCAGAAATCCTCTAAGTACTTTACTCGAGTAGTTTATCTTCATACTCGAGTAGGTCCTTTTCACTCGAGTAGTTCATTCCCATTACTCGAGTAACCCGTTTTCCATTCTCAGAAATTTCTCTAAGTATCTGACTCGAGTACTTCTTCTATTCACTCGAGTAGTTGAACTCTCTCACTCGAGTAACCCGTCTTATACTCGAGTAGCCCAATTTCTTTGTCTCGAGTAATCAGCTTAGCACTCGAGTATGTCTTTATCTACTCAAGTATCTGCTCCTCAATTCTTGATATTTTTTCAAGTAAATACTCGAGTAGTCTCTTTCTCCCTTACTCGAGTAATGACTTCAAGTACTCGAGTAGGTATATGATGACTCGAGTATATCAGTCAGTTTTTCAGAAATTTCTTCTAAGTCCAGATTTGACGAGATTCTCAAATATGTTGATGTGATTGGTCCACGTGTACCTCATTAAGAATAATTATGACCGTTAGGGGATATCTTATAAATAGGTCTTATCAAGACCGATCAACCCTAATGCTAATAATCATATTCATTCAAGCCGTCAGATTATTCTAAATTATTCTTAATCGCGTTTCTCTCTCCAAAACAAAAGCCGTTGTCGCTACCGACAATCTCCTTCGCGCCAGGGGTAGGGTTTCGACTTCAAGATTCAGATCAAGTTTGATTTCCAGATTGAGATATTCTGTTCGTTCTTCATCATCTCTTTCTCCGATCTGGTGAAGTCAAGAGAAATTTTCAGATCTAACTTTTGCCGAGACATCTTCTTCAACTTTTCTGATAATGCCTCAACGTCTACAAGAAGAAGATCCAGGCAGATCTTGTCAAGATTTGAAGATTACTGTTTGTATTTTTATTTCTCTCAACTTATTTCTTGTAGAAGAATTTTCTCCGAGTTATATGAAGTTTTACCTTCTGAATGTAGATCCGTTTGGATCGAGTTTGTAGGAACGTTGTTCCGAGACGTAGGATTGGTTTTTCAATCTGAGATAGTGGAGTAGCCGAGTCTAGTGGTTTGCTAGATCGGTGAGGGAAAGTGGACGTACCCAAGGTTGGGGAACCACTATAAACCTTTTGTCGTCTGTGAATGCTTGATTGATCTGTGTGCATAGTCTTTAAATTTTTTATTCCGCAAAAAGACGCGCAACTCACCTATTCACCCCCCTCTAGGTGATTTTGGTAGACAATTAAACTTTTTCAGTTGGTATCAGAGGGAGGTTGATCGCTAAAAGATTAACACTTTGATCAGATCCATCCCTAGTTATCTTTTGAGATCATCCAAGAATGAACAAGGCTAAAGATTTTGCCAAGCTTCCAGTTTGCTCAAAGAACAATTTTCCCATATGGAAAGAAAGAATTAAGTTTTTCATGGAAGCTGTGGATCCCAGGATCTTCATGATGGTTGAAGAAGGTCATCACATTCCTATGACTACCTCCAATATAGATCCAACAAAGCAAGTCCCAAAGAAATTGATGGATCTGGTTAAAGACGAGATTGCACTTATCTCCTTGGATAAGAAAGCTAAAAATATAATTGCAAGTGCAATCGATGACTCAATGCTGCAAAACCTGATCCACTGCCAGTCTGCTAAGGAGATGTGGCAGTCCCTCGTCACCTTGATGGAAGGTATAGAATAAGTAAGGGATGACAAACGATCCCTTTTGAATCATAAATATGAAGCCTTCCGACAAGGGCACAAAGATACCATTGTTGACACATTTGAGAACTTTTTCAAGATAGTCAACGGCCTAAGAGTATATGGCCGGGTCTTCACTAATGGGGAGCTAAATGACAAGTTCCTGAGATCCCTAACAAAGGAATGTGATAATAAGGTGTGTGTTATCCGGGAGTTTGGAAATCTTGCTGAGACAGACCCTCAGAATCTCTTCAGAAAGCTAATGTCATATGAGCTTCAACTCAACTCAAGGAAAGCAGAAGAAGAGAAGAGCAGATCTGTATCCAAGGAGAAGTCTATTGCTCTAAAGACAGACACCTCCAGGAAGTCAAAGGCTACCTCTCCTGCCCCAGCACAAGAAGAAAGTGAAGAGGAATCATCTGAGTCAAGCACTTCAGGCTCAGAGCTATCTGAAGGAGAATTCTCCCTACTCTCATGAAACTTCAAGAAATTCTTGAACAAGAAGAAACAATGAAAAGTCAAGGATGCCTCCTATAGAAGATCACGACATGATGGTGATCGTCAAAGAAAAGTCTCAAGAAGCCATGACAGGTATGGTTTTAAACCTAACAAACACATTTCGACTTACATCATGTGTTACTGTTGTAATAAGCCAGGTCATGTCATCACTTATTGCCCCCACAAAAAGAAGGAGGGTGGAAAGAGAGAAGAAAAGAAGTCCTCATACAATAAGAAGAGTACAGAGAAGAGCTTGATAGCCAAGAAGGGCAAAACTCTTAGTGACTCAGAATCATCTGAGTCGAGTGAAGAAGAAGAAGAAGCTTACTTTGGTCTTATGGCTCAATCAGATGATGAACAAGAGCCCCAGTTCACTGGGAAGGTAAATTCTCACACTCCTCTTTCAGAATCTGAACTCTCTGAGCATGATCATGAGGACAGCTCCTCTGATGATGATTCTGAACTCATGGCCTAGTATAAGGAGTTGATCAAGGCATACGACAAATGTCGAAAGGTCGTGAAAACTCAGGCAAAAGAGATTAAGTCTCTAAAGGCCATAGAAAGCTCTCTAAGAGAGGAAGTCATTAAGATGGACTCACTCAGAGAAGACTTAGATACTGCAGTTGATGAGTTCAACAAGGCTATCTAGCACCTAGATCTTAAGGATGAAATCATCAAGTGGTTGGAAGAATTACTAGAAGCAGAAAAGAAACTTGTTGAAGGTTTCTCTAAGCCCAAGGTAGTTCTTCCTCTTATTGCTGAGTTCTCTGCTCAGGACAAGGGTGCTGGGCTAAGCCATGTAGAAGCTCCTAATAAATATTCTAGGAGGAATAAGGCTCAGAGAAGGAATAAGGCCGCCAAGAAGGTCTTGGCCGCAAAGGGGAAGACCCCTCAAGATCAGACTATCTTTAAGAAAGTCATATTTCCAACTAATGAGTTTGATCTTGACTCATCTTACGACCACTTGACTAGGCCTTCTTATGTAGAGCCAAAGTCTCGTTACCAAGGATGGACTCACCCCAGAAACTTTGGTGAGAGTGTCTTTAAGGCACCTTATGAAGAAGTCATTCTTCAGGACTATGGTCCTTATGATCATGGTCATAACTTCAAGAAAGCACTAAAGGTAAAACCCATTGTGGAAAAGCCTGTGAAGGAGAAGAAATCATGTGATTGCCATCATCATGAATCCTCCTCCTCAAAGACTGCAACCCCTGCTGGACCACCATCCCAGAATGTCAAGTAGGAGTACCTAAGGCAAAGATACAACAGGTTCGACTGTTAGTGCTGTGGCAGAATTGGTCATTTTGCCATCGATTGTTGGTTTAATCTAAGAAATGTTGCAACTCCTCAAGTTGGCAACACGAGAATGACCACTCATAATGCTAATCCTTGTAGGGGGAGTGTTCTAACCTGGGACCAAGGACCCAAACATGTTTGGGTTCCTAAGGCAAACTGATTATGATTGCATGGATGTCCAAAGGCCACTAAAACGCCTATCTGGTATTTGGACAGTGGATGCTCTCGGCATATGACCGGGACTAGAAGCCTACTTCAGAACTATTCTCTAGTCTTGAACGGACCAAAGGTCATCATTGGAGGTTAAGACTGAGGAATCACTAAAGGCTACGGTATGATCACTAACGGTAGTGTATCCTTTTCGGATATAGCTTATGTCGAGGGATTGGAACACAATCTCATAAGCATAAGCCAACTATGCGATAAAGGATACATAGTTGAATTCCATGCTAACAAGTGCTTGATAAAGTCTGTTGACAATATGGAAACGATTCTATCAGGCACTCAAAGCAGAAATATATTTTGTTTAAATTTCATTTGTATAGACTCTTTTACACCAGTGTGCTTTTTAGCAAACGATAATGCGTCTCTTGGTGACCAATGACACAAGAGATTATCACATATTAATTTCAAAACTATTAATAAATTATTCTCTCTAAACTTAGTACGTGATTCCCCGAATGTAAAGTGCGCTAAGGACAAATGTTGTCATGCTTGTGTAAAAGGAAAGCAAACAAGGGCTACTTTTAAAAGCATAACAGGCAAAGACTCCAATAGGTGTTTACACCTACTTTATATGGACTTGTTCGGTCCACTGCAAGTTAGAAGTTTGGGAGGTAAAGAGTATACGTTGGTTATTGTTGATGACTACTCGCGCTTTGCATGGGTGTTCTTTCTGAAACACAAGTCAGATACCTTCGATGTCTTTACAAATTTTGTCAGGCAGGTACAGAATGAATACAACTGTTTCGTAGTCAAAATCAGAAGTGACAATGGAATAGAATTCAAGTCTGGGGCCATGACAAAATTCTGTGAATGCCTAGGTATCTTTCATGAGTTTTCATCTCCTCATACTCCACATCAAAATGGAGTAGCTGAGAGAAGGAACAAAACACTCATAGAGGCCTGCAGGACTATGTTGAGTTATGCCTCACTACCGGAGTATTTCTGGGCTGAAGTCGTCAACACTGCATGCCACGTGCAAAATCGAGCACTCATAAACAAGAATCATGATATGACACCTTTGAACTTTTAAAAGGATGGAAACCGACTGTCTCATATCTTAGAATTTTTGGCTGTAAATGCTTCGTGCTTAACAATGGTAAGTATCACACTACAAAGTTTAGTGAAAAGAGTTTTGAAGGTATTTTTGTAGGATATAGTAGCCATAGTAAGGCATATAGAGTTTTCAATAGAAAAACTCTGGTTGTAGAAGAATCAATACATGTTGTATTTGATGAGATGAGCTTGCTGCAGAGCAACTCTTCTAGTGTGTTCATCGAAGATGCAGGTACAAAGTTAAAAGAAGTTAGCTTGGATGAACCGACTGAAGATAAAGGTGAACAATTCATCAAGATCACCACTCTAACCTCTATTGCAGAGTGATGTAGGCCACGGGTTTCGACACCGTAACGGCTAAGGGGTTCACACGCTCGCTTAATTATAATTACTATTACGCTCACATGAAGAATAAACACAGCCACTACGCAAGTTGCCACAATTAATTTAATAGAATTCGGGGGGTTCGCTAGGCCCCTTAAGATAATATCATGGCTATAGGCCAAGATCCTCTCAAGCGAAATTAACCCACATGGTTCGGTCGAGCATACGTTGTACCAAAAGAGACACCACCAAAAATAAGGATTCGGATAACGGGTGGTTCTCTCCCAACGAAAATAAAATGAGGGCCGCCACGCCTCACGAATTCAAAAGGGAATCAATAACAATAACAATAATTTAATAGATATTATCCACGAAAATTCTACCAATCACAAATCACACGATATGCTAAATGCCCAAAGAAAAGATCTAAGAGAGAAACACACAACAGTGGAGACGTTCGTTACCCAACCGGAATGGATGATTCCGATTTAACTCTCTTTGGATCGCTCCGTTCCGGATCCACCGAAAGCGTGTCGGTTGGAGGGAATGTAACGACCCCATCCGTTACATGACATATAGTAGAAGGTCCAGCCGGGGCCCCACACTATATGCCACAAACAGACGGTGAGGTCACAGGATAATACCAAACCATACACGAATCCTAACTCAGAGCATTCTAGCGGAAGCTTTAAGTTGTAAATTTGAACTCTAACCAGGAATGTCCAATATATATAAACCACAGTTATATATACAACCACGGAATGTACAACAAAGGTTTGGCCTTAAGGCCTTACAGTTCCTCTTTCCATACAACATGGATTCCAAAACTCGGCGCGCAGGCCGGCCATACATGAGGAAAAACAAAACAAACAAAACCATTTGCTCAGCCTTCAAGGGCTAGCCGCAGCAGCAGCAGCAGCAATAGCAGTAGGGCTTCAGCCCTTCATTTACCACTTGGCTCTCCAGCACCTACATAGGGACAATCCACCCAAACAGTGGCAAACAAGGCAACGGTCAGCATTCAGCTGACCCAATTATAACAATCCTACCCTTTCTCGGGGCAGTCGCATTCTTTCCCTGCACAACATGGTATCATCAATAGCAACTACGTGCGCGCAGGCACGTTCAAGACATCACAACCGTCGGCCACACGGCCCGACAGTCTGTGCACTCAGGGCACATTCTTGGTGTACCGGAATACCAGGGTCAACACCACCGTCTACACGGTATTTGAGCATTCTAGTCTTTTCGGCGCGCGGGCCTAAGACTCTCATTAGGCGCTCCAACAAAACCCATAACCAGGCTTCCAAGTCGGACGGACCTAACGCAGGTACGGATCAGCCACCCCTTGTTGCTCAAGTCGTCGTTCCACCTCAAATACGGAAGTATCCATGGCAATTTATAGGCGCGGGTCGGTTTCACCTTTCTTGTTCGGCAATCTGCCTTTTTATCGAGTTGCAGCCCAACGGCTCAACCGAACACAAAGTGGCAATGCACTGCCACAAGAGTTGCATCCAACCCTCTTCATTTCCTGGACTTCATCCAGTACTTCCTGCTGCACCAAGCAACAGGTAGGCACAAGGCAACACAAGCCATAATCACGGAGCCTTCTCCGATATGCAAACAAGCATCACCAATCCAGACTAGCATGTCCAGATGGGCTTCACACAGCATGCCTAGATCCGTACTCCAATTCCGGACTCTAACAAGGGGACTTCACATATCTACCCCAAGGGACACCACAACCCACCGCCCACTCGCGGGGAAGGGTTTTCCCTATGCAATGCAAAAAAGAAGGACTTCACATGTCCAAGAAGGGAGATCGTTACCCTTGTCGATCTCTTGGGAGCCATCAAAAACTAGCCGGTGAGAAAGAACCGCAGCAGCTTTGCCTTCACAACGCTGGCCTCGGATCATGAACCGGACCACGGGAGCTCCACCGGTGGCTTGATCTCCTCCTCCTTCTTCTTCCTCCTCTCTCTTTCTCTCTTCCTTAACCAAATGAAGAATAAACTCTTCATCAGCCTCTGCTGTTTTAATCCAGACAGGAAACACCTGAGCCCTTGGATCCAAAGAGAGAAAATGAACGGCCACGATTTTCCCAAAAACCCACTTTTTTGGCTGACACGGCCTGTGACACGCCCGTGTCACAGGCCGTGTACCCTTAAGCGGCACACGCGGTATTCGTACCGACTGAACTTTACCAGAACACGGGCATCGACACGCCCGTGTCGAACCTGACACGCCCGTGTCAGTCATAAGACACGCCCGTATCAGTCATAAGACACGCCCGTGTCACCCTTGCCTCATCGAGCTACAAGCAGTACACGGGTAGGCACACGACATCAGACACGCCCGTGTCAAACCTGACACGGCCGTGTTCAAGGCTTGGTTCCGGGCCGTGTAATCTTCTGACTCAGATCGCCTATTATTTGAGTGACACGCCCTGGGACACGCCCGTGTCCCAGGCCGTGTACCCCCGACACGCCCTGGGACACGCCTGTGTCCCAGGCCGTGTAAACCAACCTGCACCTCAAATCTAAATTTGAGATTTTTGGGGTGTTACAATCCTCCCCCCTTAACAAAATTTCGTCCCGAAATTTGCACGGTAAGGAAATAATGAAAATAATGCTATAACTTGACAACTCTGTTATAACACAAGGTACACGGTCTACAGTTTATACAAACAGCTCGGGAAATTCAGCTCGCATGGTCTGCTCTCGCTCCCATGTTAGCTCTTCACGGCCACAATTGTCCCATCGGACTTTGACCATCCCGATCACTTTGTTCCGCAACTGTTTCTCAACTCGATCCTCGATCCGAATGGGTCGAACCCTCGTCGTTAGCCCATACTCGACCGGTACCCGATCATTCTCCACTACTTGAGCTGGATCCTTGACAGCCTTACGAAGTACTGAGATGTGAAATACATCATGTAATCCACCCAAGTCTGTTGAAAGTGCTAGTCGATAAGCAGCTTCCCCAACTCGCTCCACCACCTCAAATGGACCAAGATACCTCGGACTTAGCTTTTTCAAACGCCGAATCCTGGACACGCCTTTGAAGGGTTTGATCTTCAAATATACCCAATCACCCACCGCGAACTCCACGTTCCGGTGTTTGGCATTGTAGTACTTTGCTTGACGATCTTGGGCTATCAATAGCCTCTCCCGAATAGAGCGTATGAGCGAGGTAGCTTCTTTGACTTCCTTTTTCCCACTCAGCTTAGATTCGCCTGCTTCTGCCCAAGCTAACGGTGTACGGCATTTACCATATAAAGCCTCAAATGGTGCCATACCAATGCTCGCTTGGTAGCTATTATTATAGGCAAATTCGACAAGAAAAATATTATCTTCCCATCTCTTACCAAAGTCTAGGGCGCACATGCGGAGCATGTCCTCCATCGTCCTGTTGGTTCGTTCAGTCTGGCCATCCGTTTGGGGATGAAAGGCCGTACTAAACGCTAACTTTGTACCCAACATTTGATGAACTAGCCGCCAATCATTCAATGTGAACCGCCCATCACGGTCACTGACGATGCTCCGAGGAACACCGTGCAGTCGAACAACCTGCTCCACATAAAGCTTGGCCAAGGTTTCCACTGAATCGTCTCTTCTGTTTGGAAGGAAGTGTGCCACTTTTGTCAACCGGTCCACAATCACCCAGATTGAATCATGACCGCGTTGAGATCTCGGCAACCCGTGCACGAAATCCATCGAAATGCCATCGAACTTCCACTCCGGAATAGGTAATGACTTCAGGAAACCGCCAGGCTTCTGGCATTCCGCTTTCACCAATGCACAAGTATGGCATTCCGCCACATAACGTGCTACATCTTTCTTTAGTCCGGGCCACCAGAACAGCTTTTTCAGATCTCTGTACATCTTTGTGCTCCCTGGGTGAACTGAGTACTTTGCAAAGTGAGCTTCATACATCAACTCTTCCCTCAATTTACCCACACTCGGGACGCACACTCGACCATTTCTTCATAACAAACCGTTATCCCAAGAGAATTGGTCATCCGGCCCATCTTTAGCATAGCGCTGGAGACTTTCATCAAACTCCGTTGCTCGCCGAACTCTGTCCGTAAGGTCATATTGAACCTCCGTCCAGTTCAAGCATGCATCGATCGACGAACCCTTGTCAACACAAGATATCTCCAATGCTTCCAATTCCTGGATCAAACGCTGATCATGCCTCTGCAACCAGCTTGCCCGTACCGGAGTCTTCCGACTCAAAGCATCAGCGACCACATTTCCCTTCCCGGGAGTATAGTGAATCTCGAAGGTGTAGTCCCCAAGGAACTCCATCCATCTTCGTTGTCGCATATTCAGATCCTTCTGATCCAAAAAGTACTTTAGGCTTTTGTGATCTGTATAGATGTCCACTTTAACGCCATAAAGATAGTGCCGCCACAACTTGAGCGCAAAGATTACCGCCGCCAACTCCAAATCATGGATGGGGTAATTCCGCTCATGCACTTTCAACTGGCGCGAGCCATAAGCAATCACTTTACCAAACTGCAGAAGAATGCAGCCTAAGCCGCTCCCGGAAGCATCACTATAGATCTCATACCCATCTGTACCACATGGCGATGTCAACACAGGCGCCGTGGTCAAATGACTCTTCAAGTCTTCAAAAGCTCGCGCGCACTCTGGCGTCCAAATGAACTTTTGATCTTTTCTCGTCAGCGTGGTCAGAGGTAAAGCAATTCGTGAGAAGTTTTCCACAAATCGTCTATAGTAGCCCGCAAGCCCAAGGAAGCTCCTGACCTCAGCCACTGAAGACATCACTGGCCAATCTCGAATGGCACTTATCTTCAACGGATCCACTGCGATACCTTCTCCACTTACCACATGGCCTAAAAAGGCTACTGAAGAGAGCCAGAACTCACACTTTGAGAACTTGGCATAAAGCTTATTCCTCCGCAGGGTATGCAAGACCACCCGCAAATGGTTTGCATGATCCTCTTCCGACTGAGAGTATACTAAGATATCATCGATAAACACAATCACAAACAAATCCAAGTACTCTCGGAACGTTCGATGCATTAGGTCCATAAATACCGAAGGCGCATTACATAGGCCAAACGGCATTACCGTGAACTCATAATGACCGTAGCGTGTTCCAAACGCCGTCTTGGGAATGTCACCTTCCCGAATCCTCAACTGATAATATCCCGATTTCAAATCCAACTTGGAATAGACCGTTGATCCTGCCAGCTGATCAAATAGGTCATCAATCCGTGGAATCGGATATTTGTTTTTCTCTGTCAGCTTATTCAATTCGCGGTAGTCAATACATAACCGTAAACTACCGTCTTTGTTTTTCACAAATAGAACAGGCGCGCTCCAAGGTGACATACTTGGGCGTATGTATCCCTGCTCCAACAACTCTTGCAATTGGACTTTCAACTCAGCCATCTCTTTTGACGCGACGCGATATGGTGAGCGGGCCACAGGTTTAGCACCTGGCACCAACTCAATAGAGAAGTCAATCTCCCGCTGGGGTGGTAACCCAGGAAGATCTTTACGAAACACATCGGCAAACTTTGACACAACCAGAACTTCACCGACACTGGCCTTTGGCTCAACAGCCTGAATTAGCGTGAAGAATAACTCCGCGCCCTTCCGAACAGCATTGACGACTTGGAGCGCAGATAACAGAGTCCCGCCAACTCCTCGCATACCAGCGAACTTCGTCACAAGTCCGGTATTCTGGCCCAGTGTAATCTCCTTGGAGTTGCAATCAATAAAGGCACGCTGCTCCGAGAGCCATTCCATACCAAAGATCACATCAAACTCCGATAACGGTAGCACAGCAGCACTCAGACCGAAATCCCGACTTCCTATTTGAACATCCACATCGCAAGCCCTATCCGCAAGCATCACACAGCCATTCGACAATAGCACCCTTGTACTATCCACCGTCACATGACTCGGTACCCCAATGCGAGATAGGAAATCCTCAGACAGAAAAGAATGCGAAGCACCCGTATCAAACAGGGCTCTTGCCAGATTATTCCGAATCAGGACAAAGCCTGCAGCATACACATCATGCACAAGCTATACATAACCACAAACAATAGCACGTAAGCAAGTAAGCTAATCACTCATACCTGTGACGACGTCACTTTGCTTAATCTCTTCCTGTTGGCCAAGTTGATAGATTCGGGGCTGTGCCTGGGACGCAGAGGAATCAACCACCGCTTTGCCCTTCTCAGCATAAGACGCACCCGTCTTCTTTTCCCCTTTGGGCTGAACAACCCGACAGTCACGAGCTATATGCCCCACCCGGCCACAGTTATAGCATGTACGAGAATCCGGCCTTGATGTCGCCCCCGACACAACGGTCGTAGTCACTTGCCCCGACGGCTTGGACCTCTTGCCCCCTTTCTTCTGGTAGAACGATTTGCTAGGGCGAGGTGCTTGAACCTCTGGCTTTGACACAATCAAGCCCTTGTTCCCTTGCACCCGCCGCATGTCCTTCTCCAACGCACACGCAGTATCAACCAACGCCTGAAACCCTTAGTTCACTGAACTCGAAAGCAGGAACCTCAACTCATCCCGCAATCCTTCATAGAACCGATTCGTTTTCCTTTGGTCATCCGCGAAGATTGTTCCCGCATACCGTCCCAACCTGGTAAACTCATGCAAGTAGATATCCACGCTATCTTCTCCTTGCTTTAACCGTTGGAACTCATTTTCCATGGCAATGCGTTGCGCCGCTGGGACATGCTTCGCCAAAAATATTCGAGAGAACTCCTCAATCGATACTTGCGTTAATTGCCTGCCCGCCAAATGGTGTACCTCAACCTCGTCCCACCACAACCGCGCCTCTCCTTCGAGCATGAAGGTGGCCAAGGTGACCTTGAGAGTTTCCTCCGCCCTGATCGCTGTCATTATCCGCTTGACACGCAATAACCAATCCTCTGCCTGCGTTGGGGATCCCAGTCCCGTAAACGTAGGCGGACTGAAGCTCATGAATTGCTTCAACTGTCGGTCAGCTGCTCGTGGATCGACTGCCTCAACCAACTCGGGTCTTACATCAATACGAACTGGCACTTCTGCCGGCTGCGCTTGCCCGGTCGGCTGAATCATGGCAAATAGAGCCTCAGCAACTAAGCGAACAGTTTCCGCAGATGGAGGAGGTGTTGGCACCTCAGCTGGTGCCGCACACTCATCAGAGCGCTGGGGCTCAGACTGCCCAGCACCACTACATGTCACCTATAGGTGGACAAGACACACATTAGCGAACGTATGCAAGCAAAAAAACACAAAAAAGGAACGCGCAGATTCCTCAAACAAGATTTTGTACATTCCTTAGTGGACATTCCAGAGTTCATTAGCATTACAGCAGGACGCATAAACACGCGCTCGCCACCCCATAAAAGAATTCGACCACGAATTCGAGAGAGGAAGACCGAACGAAGCTGATACCAAAATGTAACGACCCCATCCATTACATGACGTATAGTAGAAGGTCCGGCCGGGGCCCCATACTATATGCAACAAACAGACGGTGAGGTCACAGGATAATACCAAACCATACACGAATCCTAACTCAGAGCATTCTAGCGGAAGCTTTAAGTTGTAAATTTGAACTCTAACCAGGAATGTCCAATATATATAAACAATAGTTATATATACAACCACGGAATGTACAACAAAGGTTTGGCCTTAAGGCCTTACAGTTCCTCTTTCCATACAACATGGATTCCAAACCTCGGCGCGCAGGCCGGCCATACATGAGGAAAAACAAAACAAACAAAACCATTTGCTCAGCCTTCAAGGGCTAGCCGCAGCAGCAGCAGCAACAACAGTAGGGCTTCAGCCCTTCATTTACCACTTGGCTCTCCAGCACCTGCATAGGGACAATCCACCCAAACAGTGGCAAACAAGGCAACGGTCAGCATTCAGCTGACCCAATTATAACAATCCTACCCCTTTCTCGGGGCAGTCACATTCTTTCCCTGCACAGCATGGTATCATCAATAGCAACTACGTGCGCGCAGGCACGTTCAAGCCATCACAACCGTCGGCCACACGGCCCGACAGTCCGTGCACTCAGGGCACATTCTTGGTGTACCGGAATACCAGGGTCAACACCACCGTCTACACGGTATTTGAGCATTCTAGTCTTTTCGGCGCGCGGGCCTAAGACTCTCATTAGGCGCTCCAACAAAACCCATAACCAGGCTTCCAAGTCGGACGGACCTAACGCAGGTACGGATCAGCCACCCCTCGTTGCTCAAGTCGCCGTGCCACCTCGAATACGGAAGTATCCATGGCAATTTATAGGCGCGGGTCGGTTTCACCTTTCCTGTTCGGCAATCTGCCTTTTTATCGAGTTGTAGCCCAACGGCTCAACCGCACACAAAGTTGCAACGCACTGCCACAAGAGTTGCATCCAACCCTCTTCATTTCCTGGACTTCATCCAGTACTTCCTGCTGCACCAAGCAACAGGTAGGCACAAGACAACACAAGCCATAATCACGGAGCCTTCTCCGATATGCAAACAAGCATCACCAATCCAGACTAGCATGTCCAGATGGGCTTCACACAGCATGCCTAGATCCGTACTCCAATTCCGGACTCTAACAAGGGGGACTTCACATATCTACCCCAAGGGACACCACAACCCACCGCCCACTCGCGGGTAAGGGTTTTCCCTATGCAATGCAGAAAAGAAGGACTTCACATGTCCAAGAAGGGAGATCGTTACCCTTGTCGATCTCTTGGGAGCCATCGAAAACTAGCCGGTGAGAAAGAACCGCAGCAGCTTTGCCTTCACAACGCTGGCCTCGGATCACGAACCGGACCACGGGAGCTCCACCGGTGGCTTGATCTCCTCCTCCTTCTTCTTCCTCCTCTCTCTTTCTCTCTTCCTTAACCAAATGAAGAATGAACTCTTCATTAGCCTCTGCTGTTTTAATCCAGCCAGGAAACACCTGAGCCCTTGGATCCAAAGAGAGAAAATGAACGGCCACGATTTTCCCAAAAACCCACTTTTTTGGCTGACACGGCCTGTGACACGCCCGTGTCACAGGCCGTGTACCCTTAAGCGGCACACGCGGTATTCGTACCGACTGAACTTTACCAGAACACGGGCATCGACATGCCCATGTCGAACCTGACACGCCCGTGTCAGTCATAAGACACGCCCGTGTCACCCTTGCCTCACCGAGCTACAAGCAGTACACGGGTAGGAACACGGCATCGGACATGCCCGTGTCAATCCTGACACGGCCGTGTTCAAGGCTTGGTTCCAGGCCGTGTAATCTTCTGACTCAGATCGCCTATTATTTGAGTGACACACCCTGGGACACGCCCGTGTCCCAGGCCGTGTACCCCCGACACGCCCTGGGACACGCCCGTGTCCCAGGCCGTGTAAACCAACCTGCACCTCAAATCCAAATTTGAGATTTTTGGGGTGTTATAGGGAAACTCCAAGTTCTTCGTTGCCTTCCGACGCCGTTGAAGTTTCACAAGATTCACCTCAAGCTTTGGCCGATTCTTCTCTTGGATTAGAAGATGGGGCTGATTTGGATCTAACCAAAGGAATCGGTTTTTGCTAAGGATAGGGTTATGGATGGTGTTGGGATGGAGGTGGGGAGGCGGCTAGGGGTAACCCTTGAGTAGAGAAAGGTGATAGAGTGAAGGGAGGAGGAGAGGAGGTGGCCGAAGCCTTGGAAGGGGAGGAGGGAGGCTGGCGGCCAAAGAGGGAAAGAGAAAGGTAGGGGGCGGCCAAGAGGAAGAGGGAAGAGGAGAAGGTAATTCCAAAATCTGAAATTAGGTTTTTAATTTTTCATTCAATCTACTCAAAATCCAATACAACATAGCCTTATATAGGCTTTACAAAGACAGGGGTTATAAGCACCCCAAATGTGGCTAAACAAAGGCCAAAATGAAATGACAAATAATTATAACTTTGGCTAAACATAGGCCAATTAAAAACATAATTATAAAATCTGAAATAATAATTTAAATGATGCGGCGATGGCGGTGGATGTCGCGGCAAAGTTCTAACATTAAAATGACGCGGCGATGGCGGTGGATGTCGCGGAAAAGTTTCAACATTCCGACTTGCGGCACGGTCATAAAGATCTTCAAGCTCCATATGGCGACGAACAACGGCACCAACAAGTAAATCATCATCTCAAGGCGGCGAGGGAACATCAAGTGTGAGCCGGCACCAACATCAACCGGGTCACCATAGTCATCCGGAAGGGGATCTTCTTCGGCAACATGACGTGGATCTTTGACATGTACCGGATCACCAAAGTCGTCCGGTGGGGTACGCTCCAATTCAATATGTCGGGGGATGGCGGCGCCATCAATCTTCCCCCTCTCAAAAATACTCATCACTGATGAGTAGTCCCGAGTATAATCGTTGAGGAAGAGGAACCTGCAAAGCAAAAGGTGGTCTTGGGGGGACCTCACAGACGCATTAGACAAATAAGAACAAAGTATTTCCACAACGTCAACCAATATACCTCCGATGGAGACCGGAGAAGAGAACGATCCAAACAAACTATCACCACACAACCCAATAGAAAGCATAGTGGAATATGTAATCGGAGAGATAGACTTTTCAAGGGGCATATAAACATGACGCGTAAAGTATGAAAAGTAGAAAATAGGAGCGATGCCCCAATCAATGGAAAATTCTACAAGAAATGTCATGCTACTAAATTTCCATAAGATTCGCAAATAATGGACTGGCCGGTTCATAAATATTTCTGAGGTGCCCGGAGGCATCCGTTCAGGGACGAGACAAACCAAAACCAAATCACTTATATAACGGTAGGATACTCTCCAATTCCAACAAATAATCTTAGAACTGTGTGGGGAGAACCCATGTGCAACGTGACTTGCTTTAATAGTGGGCAGTAACGGGACCAATTCAGGTGGCACGGGTGCTAATAAAGCAGTGGTGAAATCAACGCCATACAACGTCGTAGTTTTAGATTTAAACTTAAATTTAAATTTTAAAACGTCATGAATAAAAGCTAACGGAAAACACTCATCACTATATATAGAACGGGGCACTCCTGGATTTGACATTACGTGCGGGCAACACAACTTAACATTCGCAACTACGTTCACTAGCGTGTGCGTGCACGGGTCATCAAAAGGCAGGGGATAAATGCGTGCGGCCGGGCTTGGCAAATAAGTTTGTCGAGGAGACATCACGTCATAAGGCAGCATCGCCAAGGTACCACTAGTAATCCAATTCGAAACCTCAAAACACGGATTTGACTTCCAATAAAGATCATCCGGTCGCAACCCAATAAAGTCGTAAGAAAGTTCAAATAGTGGATTTACTCTTACGGAAAAATCATCTGACATGTCTTCTAAATCATGGGGGTAATCAGGTATTTCAGGCTCAGTGATCGGATCATAGATCGACAACGCTACAACGAGATCAGGCGTTAAAAACGGGAGAGAGTTAAAATCACATTCAAGTTTAGGTAAAGGAGTTAGCATTAGGGGATGCTCATCCGGTTCCACTTCAATATCGTATTCAAAAAGTTTAACTCCTTTACTAGAACAATCTTTTAACACATCAGTCCTGACATCAGTTACAGTGAAAATCTCAGAAATGGGCACTTCGATACGTCTCGGACTAGAAATAGCAAGCTCATGTCCTAACAGATCGTCAAATGAGTAACGACTGGGTAAGCTCTCAGCAGACTGTAACTCTTCTAACTCAGCTAGAATATCAATCGACTTAGGATCATCAAAAGGCTCCACAAAAGTCAAAAGGGATGGCTCCAAAATGTCGTCGAAAGGGAGTGGAGAGGGTTCCTCAAATGAGAAATCATCATCCAAGTCACTCGGGTAACCAATCTCCTCATCGTCACTCATGTTGTCAACATTAACAACATCGGCCTCAGTGACGGGCGTACTCGTAATCGCAAGCTCAGATACCATTTTCACGCTGATAGGAACACTCTCATAAACCGAAAAGGGTCTAGTGCCCAGTCGGCGAGAAATAAAATCATGAGACGTCCTCATACGGGAGTACGAGGGAACATGCTGGTTTGATGTAGGCAAAATCTTGGGCGGCGACTCACTCAGATAATCAGTAGACGGAGAACGACAGTATGGAGGGTAATACTCATCCGTTAATAAATTCTTCATAATCTGCCAACCTATACGTGGGTCGACGGAGGGCATTCCTAAACGTCTTTCCTCATTGAGCCAGAAAGTATGGGCTCGACCAAATAATTGCAGTCTCGTAACGGGAATCCTGTGGGGATCCACAATACGATATTGCTCAAAATAATGCTCCATGTTGTTCACCCAACATAGAAACACTCGCGGTCCACCTAGCCCATCATATGTCGGAGCAGGAATCCTAACACGCCTAGAGGTGCGCGATGTAACTTGATTAGCCTTTAGTTGGCCAATCAACCCCTTAATCTCTTCCACTACCGGGCAATGGACTGGCTTTCTAACTTTCATGACGGAACCTAAAGATTTCATTCGGGAAACGTGAACATCGTAGGTCATTTTTTTGTTTTAATTTTCAGCGGGAAAATGGGGATAGACTACTCGGATTAAGTGCACAAATACAAAGAAATATAGTCTGGTTGTATTTAATTTTCAAAGATCGATTTGTTCCCGCTAATATTTCAAAATACTATATATATATTTTTTGATAGTCTTGTTGGCAAAAATATGGAGATTATTAATAAATTTTTATTTTTGAATTTTGCTGAAAAAATAAAAATATAGGCCGCTATTGGCAAACCAACTATTAAATTTTAAAATAACTTAATAAAAATAATGACTTAATGAAAAATAAATTTTTTTTGGATTTCTTATTAAAAATAAGATAGAGAATTTCCAGAATTTAATTTTTTAAGATTTTGAGAAAAATTTGAAATTTAGAATTTTAAATTGGAATTTTGAAATTTTGAAATTTTAAATTTTAAATTTTGAAATTTGAAATTTGAAATTTGAAAGCTTGAAATTTGAAATTTGAAATTTGAAATTTGAAATTTGAAATTTGAAATTTGAAATTTCGAAATTTGAAATTCGAAATTTCGAAATTTGAAATTCGAAATTTGAAATCTGAAATTTGAAATTTAAAATTTGAAATTTGAAATTTGAAATTCGAATTTTGAATTTTAAATTTTGAAATTTGAAATTTGAAATTTTGAAATTTTAAATTTGAAATTTGAAATTTGAAATTTTAAATTTTTATTTTCTTTAGCCTACCTAAAAATAGAAGGATGGTGCCGATTAGGAAATCGACAATAACCTCCCTCTGATACCAAATTGATGTAGGCCACGGGTTTCGACACCGTAACGGTTAAGGGGTTCACACGCTCGCTTAATTATAATTACTATTACGCTCACATGAAGAATAAACACAGCCACTACGCAAGTTGCCACAATTAATTTAATAGAATTCGGGGGGGTTCGCTAGGCCCCTTAAGATAATATCAAGGCTATAGGCCAAGATCCTCTCAAGCGAAATGAACCCACACGGTTCGGTCGAGCGTACGTTATACCAAAAGAGACACCACCGAAAATAAGGATTCGGATAACGGGTGGTTCTCTCCCAACGAAAATAAAATGAGGGCCGCCACGCCTCACGAATTCAAAAGGGAATCAATAACAATAACAATAATTTAATAGATATTATCCACGAAAAGACGTTCGTTACCCAACCGGAATGGATGATTCCGATTTAACTCTCTTTGGATCGCTCCGTTCCGGATCCACCGAAAGCGTGCCGGTTGGAGGGAAATTCCAAGTTCTTCGTTGCCTTCCGACGCCGTTGAAGTTTCACAAGATTCACCTCAAGCTTTGGCTGATTCTTCTCTTGGATTAGAAGATGGGGCTGATTTGGATCTAACCAAAGGAATCAGTTTTTGGTAAAGATAGGGTTATGGATGGTGTTGGGATGGAGGTGGGGAGGCGGCTAGGGGTAACCCTTGAGTAGAGAAAGGTGATAGAGTGAAGGGAGGAGGAGAGGAGGTGGCCGAAGCCTTGGAAGGGGAGGAGGGAGGCCGGCGGCCAAAGAGGGAAAGAGAAAGGTAGGGGGCGGCCAAGAGGAAGAGGGAAGAGGAGAAGGTAATTCCAAAAATCTGAAATTAGGTTTTTAATTTTTCATTCAATCTACTCAAAATCCAATACAACATAGCCTTATATAGGCTTTACAAAGACAAGGGTTATAAGCACCCCAAATGTGGCTAAACAAAGGCCAAAATGAAATGACAAATAATTATAACTTTGGCTAAACATAGGCCAATTAAAAACATAATTATAAAATCTGAAATAATAATTTAAATGACGCGGCGATGGCGGTGGATGTCGCGGCAAAGTTCCAACATTAAAATGACGTGGCGATGGCGGTGGATGTCGCGGCAAAGTTTCAACATTCCGACTTGCGGCACGGTCATAAAGATCTTCAAGCTCCATATGGCGACGAACAACGGCACCAACAAGTAAATCATCATCTCAAGGCGGCGAGGGAACATCAAGTGTGAGCCGGCACCAACATCAACCGTGTCAACATAGTCATCCGGAAGGGGATCTTCTTCGGCAACATTACGTGGATCTTTGACATGTACCGGATCACCAACGTCGTCCGGTGGGGTACGCTCCAATTCAACATGTCGGGGGATGGTGGCGCCATCAGAGAGGTAGATGATCAAGATGAAAAAATCATCCAAGTTGATGAAGTCACTCCAGTGATTGAAGATGTTCCAGATGCAAGTACTCTAGAGCTCAGACATATGAAGGATCACCCCATGGACCAAATCATAGGAGATCCCTGGGATGGTGTCAGAACTCGTAGAGGTACAACTAATGAGAATTTATACTTAAGTTTTCTCTCTCAGGTTGAACCAAAGATGTTTTAGGAAGCAAACTCGGATGCATCATGGATCCTGGCTATGGAAGAAGAACTGAATCAGTTCAAGCGCTGCAAATCTGGACACTTGTTTTAAGACCCAAAGGCAAGAATGTCATCGGAACAAAGTGGGTCTACAAGAACAAGATGGACGAAGATGGAACAATCATAAAGAACAAAGCCAGACTCGTAGCCAAAGTATATCGCCAAGAAGAAGGAATCGGATTCGACCAAACATATGCTCCAGTGGCAAGACTGGAGGCAATAAGGTTATTCCTAGCATATGCTGCTCTCAAGGACTTCACCGTCTATCAGATGGACATAAAGTCCGCCTTCCTTAATGGTGACATAAAGGAAGAAGTATATGTGGAACAACCTACAAGTTTTGTTGACTCTAACTTTCCTGATTATGTTTACTTACTGCAAAAAGCTTTATATGGTCTGAAACAAGCTCCTCGAGCTTGGTATGAGACGCTGTCTAGCTTTCTACTTGAGAACAAGTTCACAAGGGGAAAGATAGATAAGACATTATTTTTTAGGGAAATAAATGGCAAGATTTTGCTAGTGCAAATCTATGTTGACGACATCATTTTTGGCTCTACTAACGATAACCTCTGCAAGAAGTTTTCTAAACTTATGCAAGGGAAATTTGAAATGAGCAGTATGGGAGAGCTAAAGTATTTCTTAGGGCTTCAGGTGAAACAATCTGAAGATGGAATTTTCATCTCGCAGACTAAGTTCACCAAAGAGCTAATTAAGAAATTCGGAATGGAGAACGCAACCTCTATGAGGACTCCAATGGGTTCAGCTATGTCCCTGGATAAGGATGAGAAAGGGAAACCTTTTGATGAAACAAAGTACAGAAGCATAATTGGATCCTTGCTCCACCTTACTGCCAGTAGACCTGACATAATATTTTCAACATGTGTTTGTGCTAGATTTCAGGTGAACTCTAAGGAATTTCACTACACTGCTGCAAAGCGGATTTTGAGATATCTTAAAGGCACACCAAATCTTGGCTTATGGTACCCAAGAAGTAATGATAGTGAACTAATTGGTTTTTCAGATGCAGATTTTGCAGGTAGCAAAGACGACAGGTAAAGCACTTCTGGGACTTGCCAATTCCTTGGAAGGAGGCTTATTTCCTGGAGTAGTAAGAAGCAGAACTGTGTTGCAATCTCAATAGCTGAGTCAGAGTATATCTCTGCAGGTAGTTACTGTGCACAACTGCTATGGATAAAGAATCAATTTGAAGACTACAACATGAAGTTTCAGAACATTCCATTGTTTTGCGACTCTTCCAGCGCAATTGTAATAGCCAACAACCCAGTATCACACAGCCGGACAAAGCACATAGAGCTGCGATACCACTTCATCCGGGAGCATGTGGAGAATGAAGATATAGATCTACAATATGTCTCTACATACAGGCTAATTACAGATATTTTCACGAAGCCGCTGGACGAGACAAAGTTCTCGGTCTTCAAAATAAAACTTGGTATGCTCAACAAAGAAGATTAGAGATGGTGGACTCATACAAAGGCTTAGAGATGAATAAATCAGTCAAAAGTTGGAATTTCCCAAAATTCTAAGTCCATGACTCGAGTAAGCTAAGACCTACTCGAGTACCTAATGTCATACTCGAGTACTTCCTAGACATACTCGAGTACTTCCCATCACTCGAGTACATGGAAGTCCAGCTATGTGAAGAGGTTGGCACTTTCAAAACTGAGACTTTAGATCAGCTATGTGTAGAATTCAAAAAGGGGGAGGACCTTGTGAAAGAACAAATTGCAAAATTTGACACTTTTGTCAGGCTCTCTGGGAAGAAATCAACAAAGATGTTTTAGCTCAAATTTAGTCAGTAGTTTACTGCATTTTAATTTATGCTCAATATTTTTATTATTGTCCTTTCTACTTTGATATAATTCACCTTAGTGTAGAGGGTTCTAACTTCTACAAATAGGGAGAGATTGTTTGGTATTGCATCCACAATTACTCAGATTTGTACAAAGTCACCCTTGAACTAAGATGAATTAAGTTGTATTTGATGCCTTGCTTGAGTTATGTGTTTGCAGGACTATATTGCCAAGTGTAGACCAATGTCAGTCTACAATGGCTCATCAAATACAGGACCATACAATATAATCCCTCATTGTGTGATCCATGGTGTTGACCCATGTGTAGCCTCTCTATTGGGATACACTTCATATTATAAGCACTTGGACTGATTGGACATAGAAGTGTTGGTGACCCTCATTGAAGAAAATAATTTTAATGAAGAAAAATTCTCTAAGTCATTTACTCGAGTAGATGTATTCATACTCGAGTAAGTGAAATGGTACTCGAGTAGTTGAATTCTAATACTCGAGTCACCAGTTTCTCCTCTCATAATTTTTCTAAGTTAAATACTCGAGTAGTCAGTTTTTAAACTCGAGTAGTTAAGTCTTTTGTCTCGAGTAACAGAAGTCAGGGACTCGTGTAGATTCTTTCCTCTCGAGTAGTTAAATTCCTATACTCGAGTAGTCTATATACCATTCGAGTAGTCCAAAGTTTATACTCGAGTATTTATCTTTCTCTAACTCAGAAATCCTCTAAGTACTTTACTCGAGTAGTTTATCTTCATACTCGAGTAGGTCCTTTTCACTCGAGTAGTTCATTCCCATTACTCGAGTAACCCGTTTTCCATTCTCAGAAATTTCTATAAGTATTTGAATCGAGTACTTCTTCTATTCACTCGAGTAGTTGAACTCTCTCACTCGAGTAACCCTTCTTATACTCGAGTAGTCCAATTTCTTTGTCTCGAGTAATCAGCTTAGCACTCGAGTATGTCTTTATCTACTCGAGTATCTGCTCCTCAATTCTGGATATTTTTCCAAGTAAATACTCGAGTAGTCTTTTTCTCCCTTACTCGAGTAATAACTTCAAGTACTCGAGTAGGTATATGATGACTCGAGTATATCAGTCAGTTTTTCAGAAATTTCTTCTAAGTCCAGATTTGACGAGATTCTCAAATATGTTGATGTGATTGGTCCACGTGTACCTCATTAAGAATAATTATGACCGTTAGGGGATATCTTATAAATAGATCTTATCAAGACCGATCAACCCTAATGCTAATAATCATATTCATTCAAGCCGTCAGATTATTCTAAATTATTCTTAATCGCGTTTCTCTCTCCAAAACAAAAGCCGCTGCCGCTACCGACAATCTCCTTCGCGCCAGGGGTAGGGTTTCAACTTCAAGATTCAGATCAAGTTTGATTTCCAGATTGAGATATTCTGTTCGTTCTTCATCATCTCTTTCTCCGATCTGGAGAAGTCAAGAGAAATTTTCAGGTCTAACTTTTGCCGAGACATCTTCTTCAACTTTTCTGATAAATCCTCAACGTCTACAAGAAGAAGCTGCAGGCACATCTTGTCAAGATTTGAAGATTACAGTTTGTATTTTTATTTCTCTCAACTTATTTCTTGTAGGAGAATTTTCTCCGAGTTGTAGGAAGTTTTACCTTCCGATTGTAGATTCGTTTGAATCGAGTTTGTAGGAATGTTGTTCCGAGACATAGGATTGGCTTTTCAATCCGAGATAGTGGAGTAGCCGAGTCTAGTGGTTTGCTAGATCGGTGAGGGAAAGTGGACGTACCCAAGGTTGGAGAACCACTATAAATCTTTTGTCGTCTGTGAATGCTTGATTGATCTGTGTGCATAGTCTCTAAATTTTTTATTCCGCAAAAAGACGCACAACTCACATATTCACCCCCCTCTAGGTGATTTAGGTAGACAACTGAACTTTTTCACTACTGAAGAATCTGAGGACGACGATGAATAAAGCCTCTATGTCTATGAGTTTAGAAGGTTCTTGAAGAATCCTAAGAGGCAGGGAAAGTTTAAGAAATTTCTGAAGAATGGCGCTGAAGAAACAAAGAGGTTGAACAAACTGTCAAAAGAGACGGAGAGCGATGATGAAAAGTCTCTACCTGAGTGCTACCATTGTCACATACCTGGTCACATCAAGAGGGAATGTCCAAGGCTCTAGAAGGAGGTAAAGGAGAAATCGAGTCGACATAATGGAAAGAATAAGGTGCTGAAGGCGCTAACGTGGGATGAGGATGGATCTTATGATCGAAGAGCTAAAAGTAAGTCTCTCCATGACATCATTGAAAATGAACAATCTTATTAATGAAAGGAATGTCTTGTAGAAAAGACTTAAAATATCTCTTGCTAAAATATAAGAAAGTAAAAAACAATTCGCCAATCGATGTGAAATGCTAGTCACGAAAAACACCGCCCTAAAGGCGAGGATCCATGATCTTAACTTGCTATCCAGAAATTTGGAATATGACAAAAATCTTGGAATATGCTGATGGTGTACACTGTCATGGATCTGGGAAGTATGGACTAGGGTACATGAGTCCAACGCTACCACTGAGTGGTAATCACTTTCAAGTTAAGCCTAGAATCAGTTTTGAAAAATCACAAAATAAAGTCAATAATTCTGAAAGGCTATCTCCATCCTCCAACACGAGCCATAGGAACATGAAAAAGGCAACATCTACTGCTTACACCTTATTTGCCAACTGTCAAAAGTTTGGTCACTCATCTGGCTCGTGTCTGAGGAAAGGCACCAAGAAAACTATGCAAGTATAGCTACCAAAGTCTTCTACCTATTGCATGGGTGGGACAACTTAGGTAACCAGATCTACACCCTCATATTCCTTTTAGGTGTGTTGGCAGGATAAGGACAAGGAGAACGTGTGGTACTAGGACTATGGGTATTCAAGAACTAGCACAAATAATGCTCGCCGAGTTCGGCTTACCTCAATATTTTTGGGCTGAAGCGGTTAACACAGCAAGCTATGTGATGAACCGGGTCATGCTTCGCCCCATTCTTAAGCGAACTCCTTATGAGCAATATTTCGATAAGAATCCCTCTGTATCATATTTTAGAGTCTTTGGTTGCCCGTTTTACATTCTAAACATTAAGGATCACATAGGAAAATTTGACAAAAAATCAGACCATGACATTCTCTTAGGATACTCGAGTACGAGTCCTGCCTATATGGTCTATAATAAGAGAACCTTAGTTGTTGAAGAATCGGCTCACATACACTTTAACAAAAATACACCAACTGAAGAATCTAGGTTGAATGAAAAGGAAGTTGATGACGATGTGCAGTTAGGAGATAAGGGTTAGGAGAGAGAAGTGGAGGTTGATGTTCTAACTCACGTAGAAGGATATAGGCCTCCAAGCACTCTAAACTTTTCAAAACAACATCCACAAGAACTAGTTATAGGAGAGGCCTCACATGGAGTTAGAACTTGGTCGGCCCTGCATGAATCCTTCTCGAACCTATGCTTTATATCTGGGATTGAACCCAGAAATATCTCAGAAGCTTTAAAGGATGAATCATAGATTTTGGCTATGAATGAAGAATTAAATCAGTTTGAGAGAAGTAAGGTCTGGGTATTAGTGGAGCATCCTGATGACCATCTAGTTATCGGTCTGAAATGGGTATTCAAAAATAAACTTGATGGTTAATCTAGGATAACTAGTAATAAGGCCTGATTGGTGGCACAAGGTTACTCATAAATAGATGGTGATAACTTTGAAGAATCATTTGCAACAGTTGCACATCTTGAATGCATTCGTATGTTTTTAGCATTTGCAAGTTACAAACAAATTAATTTATATCAAATGGATGTTAAGAGTGCATTCTTAATTGGATATATCAAGGAAGAGGTTTATGTCGAGCAACCACCTGGGTTCAAGAATGCTAACTGCCCAAATCACGTATACAAGTTAGTGAAAGCCTTGTACGGACTGAAGTATGCACCCCGTGCTTTGTATGATAGGCTCATGACTTTTCTCCTAGAACATGACTTTAGGATGGGTAGTGCAGACACCACTCTGTTTGTGAAGCACGAGAATCTCGATCTAATTCTTTTACAAATTTATGTGGATGATATCATTTTTGGGGCCACAAATGAAAAATTATGCAAAGAAATTGTCACTTTAATGCAATCTGAATTTGAAATGAGCCTAGTTGAAGAGTTAACATTTTTTCTACATTTCAGATTTCTCAACATAATGATGGAATTTTTATAAGTCAATCAAAATACATAAAAGATATGTTTATGCGATTCGGCTTTGAAAATTCAAAATAAGTAAAAACTCCAATGAGTTCTTCTCTAAAATTTGGAAAGGATGAAAGTGGCATTTCGGTGGACCAAACTGTATTTAGAGAAATTATCGGATCACTACTCTACTTAAGTGCATATAGGCCTGATATTACATTCGCGGTGTGTCTTTGTGTTAGGTATCAAGTCAATCCTATAAAATCTCACTTCAAAGTAGTTAAACATATCTTTAGGTATCTTATAGGAACCCAAAATCTTTATCTTTGGTACCCCCACACAACCGACTTCACACTCCACGGGTATTTCGACTCTGATTATGCTGGATGCTCACTTGATCGTAAGAGCACAAGTAATACCTATCACTTCCTATGTCCAACACTAGTCTCATGGTCAAGTAGGAAGCAAAACTTTGTTGCCCTCTCTACTGCTAAAGCCGAGTATATTGCCTTAGGAAGTTGTTGCGCACAAGCACTTTGGATGTCGCAAATGTTAGAGGACTTTGGCTAGTATTAAGGAATGTTAAACTTAGGTGAGACAACAAGAGTGCCATAGACCTGCCAAATAATCCAGTACATCACTCTCATTCCAAACATATTGACATTCGTCATCATTTCATTCGAGATCACATTAGGAAAGAGAACATGGGAGTAAGATTCATTGGAACCGACGATCAATTAGTTGATATCTTCACAAAACCCCTCCGCGATGCTCGTTTTTCTCTACTTTGACGCGAGCTTGGCATTTTGGATCTCCCTACCTAGTCATGCTGCATTACCAACTATCATTAGGGCATTGTTTTCGTTTTTCTTGATTTCTGTGAGTTATCGTCGGTGGTAGCCTTAGCGCTGGCGGTATGTTCCTTTTTGGTTTCTACTTTTGTTTATTTTTTTAGTGTTGCCTTTAAAAGAATTTTTTTTTGTAAAATCCCACTAAAAATCCAAAAACATGTATTGTTCTTATTCGTTTGTTTTGCATGTGTTGTTTACTTTGTTTATTTTTTTTGTCAAATTAGAAAATAATAAAATATAAAAATTATATAAAACCAAAAATAGCAAAAAAACTGTGGATTGTTAACTCTTAGGACACACTTGGCTAGAACCTAGAGCACAATGATTAAGTATAATGTTTGATTTAGGATTGTTAATCCCTATGACCATTGTCTACTTATGTCATGATGTGTCAAATCTATAGGTGCTTAGCTACTAAGTACGACTAGACATGTTAGTGTATGTTGAATATTCCTCTAGGTATGTGTGTGTATTTAGGTAGCATAATGACTTTACACTGTTCACACATCCCTAGACGGAGTACTCATGTAGAAACTACGTGTACATGTTAAAGCTCGTGATATTGTGTCTAATACATTAGAAATAACTTGAATAATAGATTTCACGATATACATGTGCTTATACAAAAGTTAGAACTTTGGGCAAAATCTTTAGTGATCATGTATTTTGTATATAAGTTACAGTGCATCTATCTATGTGGGTAGATTTCAATTGATTCCGAGTCCTTGAACTGAATGCTGTAATAATGATGGTACAAAAAAACAAATAAAAAAATTATGCATGCTATCAACTAATATGTCAAGGATACCCACCAAACTCTACTCACTCCTCCTGAAAAGTCTTCATGAGCATTATGAGGATGAACACCTTGGTTAAATGAATCATTTCGATCTTGTGCAAAGACTAAACCTTAAGTGTAGTGCCCTTGGTTCTAGTCTTAGTATGTAATATATAGAAACGTGACATGTTTTTTCACTTTATTTCTCTTGTGATAGAATAGTGAATTATTTAGATAAAACATGTATAGAATGTAATTTATACTTGATGTTGTCTCTCTTAATGCTACGCATTCACACGTCATTGCTCTATCTAATGCTTCCATGCATAAGAATTAGACTGAAACTTCATTATTTGTCTACAACATATAGGTACTAGTACACGATTTCTATTCTTGACTTTTATAATGTTCCAATGTGTTAACTTAATAAATCACTTAGCATTGTACTCTAAATCGTTGTGTGCTTAGTTTCACCTGTGTTTTCCAATTCTTTTTACTCTGAAAAACTCATATGATTTGATTATGTGTACTCTGCTCGTATAGTTGACCCATATGCTTTGTATTCTCTTATTTATGTTTTGTCACCCCTATTATGCTTGCTTCTTGATTCACTGCTTAACGTGCACTATTTGATATGTTATCACACTCATCTCAATTGTACTCTTCTCCCGTACATGCATATAGTTTTGTTTGATCTAGCCTACCCCCTTTCAATAATATCAAATGGGGAGAATAGAATGTTCATGTGTCTTCAGTTAGGAAAGACTACATGTAGGGGAAGCTTGTTACACTGTGTGTACGTAGATAGGGGGAGCGCATAGAGTATGTATATAGGGGGATCGCGTGTGTAGGGGGAGTTATTAGTAACCTGAAACCTGAACCTTTAAAGCTTATCTCGTATTTGCACTGAATCATGCATCACATCTTTTATATCTCATGAACAAGATTTGATATTATCAAAAGGAGGAGTTTGTTGGAGCCGACGGTTCACAAATCCTTAGTTTGATAATATCAATTCCCATGTTGTATTTTATCACAACTTGTGTTTGGTATAGTGTGAAGGTTTATAGGTTCCAGCGAAGCGAGAAACTCTCCTCTGCACCTACCACCGTGCAGTAGCCGTTACCGCTGGGCGGTTGATGTTGATTTTCTAGAAGTTAAATTACGTCCAAACTAGAATCTCGATTAGGCAAGCGTACCTATCGAAATGCAGTATAGGAAGTGTCGTATTGCGATTCGGGGCCTGTTGAGTACTTGTACTCACAAGGAAGAGCTATTATTTTATCTAACAGAAAAGTGGGTTTGATTATACTAGATAATAAAAATAAAGCTGAAGCTAAAGAGAAATTCAAATATGAGAAAGCTAGCACTTGATCTAGAATCCCCTTTGACTAAAATAAATCTTTTTGATAAATAATGAAATGCGAATTCTTAATTATACTCACTCGACCGTGGAGGTTCCTAAAGTATAGAAGCGTCTCTCTCGAGCTCATGCTTCTAACTAACCTTAGGTTGATCGATTAAGACCTCTCGGCCAGTCGAAACCCCTAAGCTTGCTTTATGCGGTGAACCCCGCTATTGGATTTGACTCCAATCCGGAAGATTTACGTCGTCCTCTCTCGAGGAGTGCATTCAACTCCTTTTATCTTTGAGTGATCTCCTCGTATCCGCAACCTCTCGGTCATTTAGGATACGGATCTTAGATCGAAGATCATATCTGCGTAATATGAATTCGACGAAATGAAAATCAAAGATAAATCGTAGCGAGAATAATTAAGAAGAAGACATTTAATAAGAAGAAGAAAGATCTATTTTATTCTAAGGTTCATCATGATCAAGTGCTAAAAGAAGATTAGCTACTCATCATGATTGGGAAAATACAAAATAAAGTAGGAAAAGACATGATTGAAATAGAAATAACTAAAATTAAAGTTGCAACAAAGGTAAATCTAACTTAGAAATGAGAAAATACAGCAAAATAAACAGAACATTACAAGAGTCCAACTCCCAAAATTCTTCCCTTCAGCATCTGAAGCTGTCTGGAATTTATAGAAAAATTTCTGTTTGGTCACGCCCCTAGGTCACGCCCGTGACCTAGGGCGTGTTAGGCTCGGAACCGTCGTCTTGAAAGCCCGGGAACGTTGGAGGAGAAACCGCCAAAATTGGTTAACTGACGGGTCACGCCCCTAGGTCACGCCCGTGACCTAGGGCGTGTCACGGCTGTTTCTGGAAACGGCGGGAAGCTGAAACGGCGGGAGTGAAAGTTGTCTTCAAGAAGGTGTCACGCCCCCTAGTCACGCCCGTGACTAGGGGCGTGTCAAGCAGGAACGTAAATCTGGCGGCAACGGTTGGAACGGCGCGTTAATGATTGGAAACTTCTTCGACATGCCCTGGGTCACGCCCGTGACCCAGGCGTGTAATTTTAATCCGACGTGGCACGGGCAGCTGTGATGTCGCAGGCCGTCACGCCCCGTGTAAGGAGTACACGGGCGTGTCTTCATCTGACACGGGCGTGTCTGGACCGGTCGACGATCTTTTGGCGCGGTCGACGAGCTCTGGCTGCAGGCTTGGTTATAACGTGTCACGCCCCTGTGTCACGCCCAGGTAGGGCGTGTCACAGGGCGTGTCTAGGCAAAAAAAATGAAAAACATTCTCTTTGCTCCAGATAACCTGTAGATCAGCCCTGCAAGATTAAAATTGATTTTATTAGAACAAAGAGATATAAATTATAAAAACAAGTTAAAATAAACTTAATATTATAAAATTAATATAAAATAACTAACTATTAATATAAAAAAATAAGTAAAAAGAAAGAAATAAATAGAGTTATCAAATACCCCCATACTTATCCGTTTGCTAGTCCCGAGCAAACAACTTTCTATAGGGAGTAGAAAAATTTTAAATGCTAGAAAAGAAAATTGAACCTAAGGAGTAAAATGCGAAGTCTTATGCCTATGTTTGTAGATACTTTTGTAGAAAGACTTACTCAGCATACAAATTAGGTTTTTATTTTTCTTAAAATGCGTTTTCACTATTATTTTTACTTTTAAGATGAAAATCCGGTAAATCTTGAAATTATCTTTAGGGAGAGTGTAGCGTGCGTACTAAGATAACATTGCACAAACTAAGATTAAGATACCCTCCAAAGAAATCCATCAATGTCGATGGCCATAGGCTTGCCCTTTCACACTCTCGCCACGGCACTAGTCTAACTTATAAACATAAATCAATAGGGCTTAATTAGGTTGAAATGTAGGCTTAGGTTTTTGGTGAGGGTAATCAAAGATAAACATGATGGCTAGTCACACCAAAACCTAGAGAAGCTTGTACATAAAAATTTGCTATGGCTCTTAAGGAACGTAGCCAATTTTTTAAATTCCTTTGTTTCTTTTCTTTTTTTTTTAACTCTCTCATCATATTGATTTTTTTCTTCCTCTTCATTTATTATTATATTTTTTTTTAATGATAATTTTTTTCTTTAATTTGAAGAGGAGAAAAATAAATCAACTTTTTTTTTTTTAAGAAAAGAGCCACTAAAAATAAAAAGGCTCCTAATCACTCACAAAATATTTGTACATTTGTTCTTTCAAGCTCGGGTTTAGGTGTGTAATTAGGATGCTTTTTAGGCTTTGGTAAATCATTTGGTGGAGCTAAAACAAAAGGAAAAGGTAATAGGCTCAAATTGGCTAAGCAAAGTTAAAATTTTAGGTGCGGGTACAAAAGCTCAAACTTGCCAAAAGAAGTGCCTAAATCATATTTATGCTAATGAGTTAATCTTATGCAAAGTCTTGAGAATAGTTAGAGGGCAAGTTCTAGACATCGAAAAAGAATAACTCTCTCTTGGTCCGCGAAATATCTCTCTAGCAAACTTCTACTTACTCACCTAAATTATTTTAGAGTTTTACCGGTTTTCAAAATTGAAGTAAAATAAGTTGTTTCTACGCATTTAGAAAAATGAAAATCTAATTATATGCTGAATATTTAGATCTACTAAAAATTCTACTTACACGTGCACTTAACTAGAAACACAGCATGGCCAACAGTTCTACTCCAAAATTCAACATTCAATTAAAACATCAAAATTCTCTAAACACTATAAAAAAGTTGAATTACTAGGAATTTTGCATGTGAATAAATATAGAAATAAAGACTTCTCTAATAATTTTTTTTTGATTTTTTCATTTTTTTTTTATTTTTTTTTTGTTTTTTTTTTTGTTTTTTTTTTTTAAATATTTTGGAAAACAAAATAAAATTTTTTTTATAAATTGAGTTTTTAATTTTTTTTTTTTTTTTTTTTTGTTTTTGTTTTTTTAAAATTTTTTTTTTTTTTTTTTGAAACATTTGTATATGTTTTGCTTGAGAAATATCCCTCCCCCCATACTTAAACTATACATTGTCCCCAATGTAAAAATGAAGAAGAAAAAGAAGAGAGAAGACTTCCCTGAGAAGTGCAAAGCAGCATCAAAAGATACCTGTAAGAGATGATGAAAGCAAAACATAATATTTTATAGATTTTTTTTTTTTTCATAAGAAAAAACAGATACATGAAAGTAAAATAAAGATACAGATACAAAGAGGTGGCCCTCTACAGCTCCAAAGAAAAGAAAAAAAACAGCTACTCCTGGTCAGAACCGTCCTCGTGCTCCTGATAGAAAGTCCGCATGTTCGCGAACTCGCGAGTAATATGCGCTATGGAGGAAGTATGGTTTCGCTCGAGCACGGTGAAGCGCGCATCAAAAGAATCGAAGCGACCGTCAAAATGGGTTTGCATCTGGTCTATGCAAGTATGGAGCAACCCAAATTGTCGGTCCCAATAATTTGCAGGATCCGGCGCTGGAGCAGAGTGCAGCGGTGGTGGCGGAATCTGCGGGGAATGATGAGTACCGCTGGGACCGGCACCATGATCAAGATCAAGATCACCGCCACCAACGAACGGGGGAACAGCCTCAAACTCGCCGTCGCGTCGGCGAGCTAAACCAAGCACCTGAAGGGTCGGGAACTGAAGAGGCTGCGGCGTTTGCATGCAAGTGAGCCGCGGAAGAGCTGCCCACACGCCGAGCTGCTTGGCGAGGAAAGTGATGAAATTCCCGCCGTGCACCGCTCCCAATCTCACATTTTCGGCCTGGTGCCGAAAGAAAATGGCGAGCATGTAACCAAGGTTGAGTGGGACACGGTAAAACATACTATACAAGTATAGTAAGTCCGCCCGAGTCACCACGCCGTGGCTATCGCCGCGCCCGGAAATGGTAAAAGAGAGAAGGTTGTGTAGAATACGTAAGGCGGGGGAGATGAGGTGGCTACCCTTAGATTTCTTTGGAGTGTAGGGGGCGACGTCATTACTAATTTCCGACCAAAAAGTGGGGAGACTGAAGTCGGGAGGGAAATCAGTTTTGAGGTCGGGGTAGGCGGGGGAAGTGGATAAGGCCTCCGAGCAAAAGCCCATGGCAACATTGAGCTGGCGGATGGTGAGTTGGTGCATCATCCCGCCCAGGCGAAAGACGATGAAATCATCTTGCGCCGCCCAACGGAACTCAAACGAGGCCAGGAACTCAATGGTGAGCTCGAGGAAAGCAGGCTCAGAAATGGCAAAAAGGGGATCCCACCCTTGGGTAGAGATGAGCTCCCGAACTAGCTCCGCTGCTCCGAATTGGGCGAGGATGGCCCAATCCAAGATCCTGAACACGCCAAAGGGTTTGGTGCGCAGTCTCTCGCTTCGATCTTGTTGGGTAGCATTCTCGAAAAGAAGCATGGCCTCCGCCGAGGCTGGATCAGCGGGGTGCTCGGAGGAGGAAGCGGTAGATCGAGCGTGGTGGCGAGGCATGGTGAGAAATGTGGAGGAAATTTCGGCCAAAGGGAGGAGAGAAGAGAAGGGTTGATGGGTGGAGGTGTGAAGAGAAAAGGGAAGGAAAAATTCTATTTATAGAATTTTTCGGGTTAGTCACGCCCCCCTGTCACGCCCGTGACAGGGGGCGTGACAAGCCCGGGTCAAAGCGGAAAGGAATCCGAGGCGGACTGCCTCGGATTCGGGGTCATGCCTCAGAGTCACGCCCGTGACTCTGAGGAACACGCCCGTGACGGGGCGTGTAGGGGGAATCCAAAGGAGCATCCGATGCTAAGGCATCGGATTCTTCGGTCACGCCCCAGAGTCACGCCCGTGACTCTGGGCGTGTTAGTCAAATTTGACTGACTAAGAAGGAATCCGAGGCGTGACTGGTCAACGCCTCGGATACCCGCGACACGAGCTCGACACGCCCGTGACAAAACATGTCACGCCCGTGTCATGTCCGAATGACGGGCGGGAAAACCGAGGGAGGAGGAACCTCCCGCAGTCTTGTCAAAACACGTCCGGGACACGCCCGTGACATTGGGTCACGGGCGTGTCGGACGCGTGTACGAGAATTTTTTTTTTTTTTTTTTGTTCTTTTTGTTTTTTAGTTTTTTTTTTTTTTTTAGATATTTAAATAAACTAAAAAAAATAAAAAATTAACCGACTTGAAGAACAATGTAGACTTGATGTTCGTCCCCGGCCGATCATCATGCATCGCAATTCTTCAATCCTGTAAAAAAAAACTCAACAACAAAATTAAAATAAAAAGGCAAGATAACCATGGGATGCCTCCCACGAGCGCTTTGTTTATGGTCGGTGAGCTCGACCATAGTGGCGCGCGCTTATTATGGGTTTGACAACATTATGTTGTCTAATTTTTCGTTAATATTATCACCGGCAAAAAATAATTTTAGCCGGTGCCCATTCACTTTAAAGCTGCCTTTTTCCGGGTGTGAAATAAGAATCGTCCCGTAAGGCCAAACCTCCTTTACGACAAAGGGGCCGGACCAACGGGACTTAAGTTTACCCGGAAATAAGCGTAAGCGCGAGTTATATAAAAGGACTTGGTCTCCCGGTTTAAAGTCCTTTGGGTGCTTAATTTTCTTGTCATGATAAAATTTGGTGCGCTCCTTATAGAGTTTATTACTCTCATAAGCGAGGGAGCGCCACTCATCGAGCTCGTTAAGTTGGAATTTGCGGAGCTCGGAGGACAAATTTTCATCAAGATTTAAAAATTTAAGTGCCCAAAAGGCACGATGTTCAAGCTCAACTGGTAAGTGGCATGCTTTCCCATAGACCAATCGATACGGCGTACAACCGATAGCGGTCTTGTACGCGGTCCGATAAGCCCATAGAGCATCATCAAGCTTGACCGACCAATCCTTTCTATTAGTAGAAACCGTTTTTTCTAAAATACGTTTAATTTCTCGGTTAACTACTTCTACCTGGCCACTAGTTTGAGGGTGATAGGGGGTGGCTAACCTATGTGTAACGCCATATTTAGATAATACTTTAGCAAATTGTGCGTTACAAAAGTGGGTGCCCCTATCACTAACTATTGCCCGCGGTGCTCCAAATCGTGAAAATAATTGTTTAAGAAATCGGGTCACGACTCGGGCATCATTGGTGGGGAGAGCTTGCGCTTCCGCCCACCGTGACACATAGTCAACCGCTACCAGAATATATTTATTTCCAAAAGAAGTTGGTAGCGGGCCGACAAAGTCGATTCCCCATAAATCAAAAACTTCAATTTCTATAAATAAATTTAAGGGCATTTCATCTCGGCGGGAAATATTACCTGAGCGTTGGCATTGTTCACAACGACTTACATGTGCGTGAGCGTCCTTGAAGATGCTCGGCCAATAGAAGCCTGCTTCAAGTACTTTCCGAGCCGTCCGATTAGCTTTATAATGCCCACCGGCGGGTCCCTCGTGACAATGTTTTAAAATTTCTGCGCCCTCCTCATGAGAAACACACCTCCGCACTACTTGGTCCGCGCAAACTCGGAAGAGAAATGGATCCTCCCAAAAATAATTTTTCAAATCTGAAAAGAATTTCTTCTTTTCTTGATAAGAAAAACCATTTGGGAGGAATCTTGCAACAAGAAAATTTGCAAAATCGGCGAACCAAGGAGTGGGGAGAGTGATTACCTTATGCATAGCGAGGAGGCGCTCTTCTGGAAATGTGTCATCGATGTCCTCCTCTTTGAGCTCCTCTGAATTGGGGTTCTCCAACCGAGAAAGATGATCCGCCGCTAGATTCTCCGCTCCTCTTTTATCCCGAATCTCCAAGTCAAATTCTTGGAGAAGCAATACCCACCTAATCAATCGAGGCTTGGCATCTGTTTTGGTTAGTAAATAACGCAAAGCCGAATGATCGGTAAAAACAATAACTTTGGATAAAGTAAGGTAAGAACGAAATTTGTCAAAAGCAAAAATTACGGCAAGAAGTTCTTTTTCGGTGGTTGTATAATTTTCTTGTGCGGTGGTTAGTGTTTTGCTCGCATAATATATCGGATGAAAATTTTTATTGATGCGTTGTCCTAAGACCGCACCAACGGCAAAACTACTAGCATCGCACATAATTTCAAAAGGAAGTTCCCAATTGGGAGCTATTACGATTGGTGCGTTTATCAATTTTTCTTTAATAAGAGAAAAAGCGCGCAAACAATTTTCATCAAAAATAAAAGGCGCGTCTTTTTCTAATAAGTGTGTAAGGGGCTTAGTGATTTTAGAAAAATCTTTAATAAACCGGCGATAGAAACCGGCGTGCCCCAAAAAACTACGAACGGCCTTAACATTTGAGGGTGGAGGTAATTTTTCTATAGTTTCAATTTTTGCTTTATCTACCTCTATACCCTTGCTAGAAATTTTATGGCCTAAAACCAAACCTTCCCGCACCATAAAATGGCACTTTTCCCAGTTCAAGACTAGGTTCGTGTCCTCGCATCTTTGGAGTACACGGGAAAGATTTGCTAAACATAAATCAAAAGAGTCTCCAAAGACGGAGAAATCGTCCATGAAGACCTCCATGATATCCTCCACTAATTCATCAAAGATCGCTAGCATACACCTTTGGAAGGTTGCCGGCGCATTGCATAAACCAAAAGGCATCCTTCGATAGGCGAAGGTGCCAAACGGACAAGTGAAGGTTGTTTTCTCTTGGTCTTCGGGCGCAATTGGGATTTGAAAATATCCCGAGAGACCATCAAGAAAACAATAAAACGAGTGCCCGGATAACCGTTCAAGGATTTGGTCAATGAACGGCAAAGGAAAATGATCCTTTTGGGTTGCATCATTTAATTTACGGTAGTCGATGCAAACCCGCCATCCGGTAACGGTTCGAGTAGGAATTAATTCATTTTTATCATTAGGAACTACCGTTAAGCCTCCTTTCTTAGGCACTACTTGGACCGGACTCACCCAAGAGCTATCCGAAATCGGATAGATGATGCCCGCATCTAATAATTTAATCACCTCGGCCTTGACTACCTCCTTCATGTTAGGATTTAGCCGGCGTTGAGGTTGAATTGTTTTGTGGGTATGTTCTTCTAATAAAATTTTATGGGTGCAAAAGGAGGGATTAATTCCCCTCAAATCCGTTATCTTCCACGCAATTGCGCGGCGATGACGTTTTAAAATATTAGATAATTTAAATTTTTCATCATCGGTCAAGTAGGCCGACACGATTACAGGAAGTTTAGAACCCTCCGCTAAAAATAAATATTCTAAATGATCAGGCAATTGTTTTAATTCTAGCGTGGGAGGTTCATCATAGGAAGTTTTCAAACGATCACTACTAATTTCCAAAATTTCAAAAGTAGGTGTGCGAGTGAACGAATCCTTATCACTATTTTCATAAGTAAGTAAATCTAAATTTTCAAAATATGCGTTATGATCAATAGACGATAAAGAATGTTCAGAAAAAGGAATGAAATCTTCTTCGGGAGAAGCCTCTAAATAATAACATGAGTCGTCATTGGAGAGCGAATTTTTCATAGACGCGTCAATAGTAAAGGTAACTTCTTCATCTCCGACTCTAAGGAGAAGTTTACCGTTACTAACGTCTATAACGGCGCGCGAGGTGGCAAGAAATGGGCGACCGAGAATGAGTGGTACCTCGGTGTCCTCTTCGATGTCAGAGATGACAAAATCTACCGGAAAGATAAATTTGTCAACTTTGACAAGCACATCCTCAATAATACCCATCGGATATCTTATAGACCGATCCGCCAATTGAATGCTCATTCTTGTGGGTTTAGGTTCTCCTAAACCCAATTTCTTAACTAAAGAATAAGGCATTAAATTTATTGAGGCACCTAAATCGGCTAACGCACGTTTTACCAATAAATCGCCAAATGAACAAGGTATAGAGAAACTACCCGGATCAGGTAATTTCTTAGGCAATTTATTAAGTAAAACCGCCGAGCACTCCGTGTTCAATTGAACCGTGCAGATATCCTCAAGTTTCTTTTTATTTGATAAAAGATCCTTGAGGTACTTAGCATATTTTGGCGTTTGTGCTATCACTTCGCATAACGGTAAATTTATTTGGATTTGTTTAAACATGTCTAAAAATTTACCGTGGTGCTCATCTATCCGGTCTTTTTGCATTCTAGACGGATAGGGAAGAGGTGGTTGATAAGGTTTTGGTTTAATATAACTAGAAGGCTTAATCGGAGGAGAAGATGAAGAAATTGTTACCTCCGTATCAACCGGAATTGAAGAAGTTTCAACTGGAATTGTAGAAGTTGTTACCTCCTTCCCGCTCCGTAAAGTGATGGCTTTGGCTTGCTCCCTTGGGTTTGGCTCTGTATTGCCTGGTAGCGCTCCTTGTTGTCGATCGGAGAGCATCTTTGCAATTTGCCCAATTTGAGTCTCCAAATTACGAAGAGATCCGGTGAGATTCCGGATATTGGTATCATTTGTACTCGTATATTTGGAGAACAACTCCTCGAGATTGGGAGCTTTTGGAGCTTGTGGTGGAAAATATCCTGGTGGGATTGTGTTTGGTGGGCGAGCCGCGTTCCCCGGATTACTCCAAGAGAAGTTGGGGTGGTTCCTTATACCCGGGTGATAGGTATTACCATAATTAGTATTACCCGGATTAAAAGGTGGCCGATTCGGATTACCCATATAATCCACATGCTCGGCCAACGTAGTGGGAGAGGGGGAAGAGGTAGGATCCCAGGTAGGTATAGAAGAGGGAGCAGACATCTCTTCTAATCTTTTGTTTAGCATCTCAACCTGGAGAGATAGATTGGAGACCGTATCAATTTCATACATCCCGGCCGGTTTAGGTGATTTAGACCGAGGTGTATTCCATTGATAGGTATTCAAAGCCATACCTTCTATAAGCTCTTGGGCGGCCGTCGGTGTTTTGTTATTAAGCGTTCCACCAGCGGCGGCATCGATATGTTGCCTAGTTTGAGAATTTAGGCCGTTATAGAAGGTTTGGATTTGTAACCAATCCGGAATTGCATGATGAGGACATCGACGAAGCAATTCCTTGAAACGCTCCCAAGTATCATATAACGTTTCCGAATCAAGTTGGGAGAAATAAGTAATATCATTGCGCAATTTAGCCGTTTTAGCCGGCGGAAAGTATTTCGTAAGAAATCTTTCCGTCATTTCAGCCCATGTTGTGATTGATCCTCTTGGTAGAGAACTCAACCATTGCTTGGCTTTAGTGCGCAATGTAAATGGAAATAACCTTAGCCGGATGGCATCATCGGATACACCATTAATTTTAAAAGTATCGCATATTTCTAAGAAATTAGAAATATGCGCGTTTGGATCTTCATCTTGAAGCCCATCAAATTGTACATATTGTTGTACCATTTGGATGATGCTTGGCTTCAACTCAAAATTATTGGGAGCAATAGCGGGGCGAACAATACTAGATTGAGCCTCGTCCAAGTTTGGACGGGCATAATAGGACATAGTTCGTTGTTCGACCGCATTTGGTTCACCCATATTGGAAGAAGAAGAAGAAAGAGATCTAGGAGAATGAGAAGAAGAACTTAATGAAGAAGGAGGAGAAGAAGAGGGTGACGGAGATAGAATTAAAGAAGGATTAGGAGTGTCTCCTAAGGATTCCGTATCTTGAAAATTCGGAACTCGAAATTGTAAGCGGTGCCGAAGGGTTCGCTCGATTTCCGGATCCAAATCAAAAAGAGGTGACGGATTCCCTCGGGTCATACACAAGAACAAAACAAAAGATAAAAGTTTTAAGGTTTAAAAATTTATAAGATAAAATTTCCCGGACTTCCCAAGGGCTACCCAGTGACGGGTTCGCAAGGTACTAGGCGGTATTGCGGGATGAAAACCCGACACGGCCCTTTCGCAAGAAATTTTAAATATAAAAATTTAAAGATAAAACTTTTTGAAAGAAAAAGTTTGTTTTTTTTTTGAAATAAAAGAAAAAAAATGATAAAATTAATAGATCCTTGCTTTCAAAATATCAACAAATAAAAGTCCCCGGCAACGGCGCCAAAAACTTGAGTATAGTGGTGAGTATTCCCCGAGTCGTTGTAGTATAGTGGTGAGTATTCCCGCCTGTCACGCGGGTGACCCGGGTTCGATCCCCGGCAACGGCGCCAAAAACTTGATGTTGATTTTCTAGAAGTTAAATTACGTCCAAACTAGAATCTCGATTAGGCAAGCGTACCTATCGAAATGCAGTATAGGAAGTGTCGTATTGCGATTCGGGGCCTGTTGAGTACTTGTACTCACAAGGAAGAGCTATTATTTTATCTAACGGAAAAGTGGGTTTAATTATACTAGATAATAAAAATAAAGCTGAAGCTAAAGAGAAATTCAAATATGAGAAAGCTAGCACTTGATCTAGAATCCCCTTTGACTAAAATAAATCTTTTTGATAAATAATGAAATGCGAATTCTTAATTATACTCACTCGACCGTGGAGGTTCCTAAAGTATAGAAGCGTCTCTCTCGAGCTCATGCTTCTAACTAACCTTAGGTTGATCGATTAAGACCTCTCGGCCAGTCGAAACCCCTAAGCTTGCTTTATGCGGTGAACCCCGCTATTGGATTTGACTCCAATCCGGAAGATTTACGTCGTCCTCTCTCGAGGAGTGCATTCAACTCCTTTTATCTTTGAGTGATCTCCTCGTATCCGCAACCTCTCGGTCATTTAGGATACGGATCTTAGATCGAAGATCATATCCGCGTAATATGAATTCGACGAAATGAAATCAAAGATAAATCGTAGCGAGAATAATTAAGAAGAAGACATTTAATAAGAAGAAGAAAGATCTATTTTATTCTAAGGTTCATCATGATCAAGTGCTAAAAGAAGATTAGCTACTCATCATGATTGGGAAAATACAAAATAAAGTAGGAAAAGACATGATTGAAATAGAAATAACTAAAATTAAAGTTGCAACAAAGGTAAATCTAACTTAGAAATGAGAAAATACAGCAAAATAAACAGAACATTACAAGAGTCCAACTCCCAAAATTCTTCCCTTCAGCATCTGAAGCTGTCTGGAATTTATAGAAAAATTTCTGTTTGGTCACGCCCCTAGGTCACGCCCGTGACCTAGGGCGTGTCAGGCTCGGAACCGTCGTCTTGAAAGCCCGGGAACGTTGGAGGAGAAACTGCCAAAATTGGTTAACTGACGGGTCACGCCCCTAGGTCACGCCCGTGACCTAGGGCGTGTCACGGCTGTTTCTGGAAACGGCGGGAAGCTGAAACGGCGGGAGTGAAAGTTGTCTTCAAGAAGGTGTCACGCCCCCTAGTCACGCCCGTGACTAGGGGCGTGTCAAGCAGGAACGTAAATCTGGCGGCAACGGCTGGAACGGCGCGTTAATGATTGGAAACTTCTTCGACACGCCCTGGGTCACGCCCGTGACCCAGGCGTGTAATTTTAATCCGACGTGGCACGGGCAGCTGTGATGTCGCAGGCCGTCACGCCCCGTGTAAGGAGTACACGGGCGTGTCTTCATCTGACACGGGCGTGTCTGGACCAGTCGACGATCTTTTGGCGCGGTCGACGAGCTCTGGCTGCAGGCTTGGTTATAACGTGTCACGCCCCTGTGTCACGCCCAGGTAGGGCGTGTCACAGGGCGTGTCTAGGCAAAAAAAATGAAAAACATTCTCTTTGCTCCAGATAACCTGTAGATCAGCCCTGCAAGATTAAAATTGATTTTATTAGAACAAAGAGATATAAATTATAAAAACAAGTTAAAATAAACTTAATATTATAAAATTAATATAAAATAACTAACTATTAATATAGAAAATAAGTAAAAAGAAAGAAATAAATAGAGTTATCAGCGGTAGCCTGAATTAAATTGACATAGTGCTCGGGTTGCTATCGCGTTGCGCTATCTCTACCGCCTGCTCTAGCTCACTCAACGCCGGTCGAGATGGAGGCGTCGAGACAGAGCTACCATCGATCAATAGCTTGATACTGCGTTGCGCTAACTCACTCAACGCTCATCGAGATGGTGTCATCGAGACAGAGCTACCGTCGAGCGATAGATTGATACCACGCAGCGCTAGTTCACTCAACGAGCATCGAGACAGACCTACCGCCAGGCGATATCTTGGTACCACGCGGCGCTAGCACAAAAGAGCGGAAAATATTATTTTTGAATATTCTTTCCAAATATGCAGGACAGCTATCGGCATCAAGCGCGTCGACCTACTGCCAGGGGCAAGCTCTGCCACTGGCGGTGGCCTATTTTAAAAAAACGAATAAGAGGCTTCATTTTTTGTTCCAGAAAAAGGAAACATTTATTCTCAAGACTAGAGTTCGTGTGCCTTATCTAGATCACCGAAACACCGTCTCCGTCTAATAAAAAGAAAACCACCTCCCTCACGTTCACGCATGAAGATATCTAGCGAGCCTGGACTTTAACGACTACGTGTTGTTGATCGGTTGCAACCAAATGAAGATCGCTAACACCGGTCACGAATCGCTTAATGTGGGAATCGTCTTGAGGGAGATTCAATCTTTAATCTTCTTTATACATTTGTACTTTTCACTTTTCTGTGTTCTTGTGGTGAGGAAAATTGACCAGTGAGGGTCATCGGAATCCAGTGAAAATTCCATGAGAAATCATCCCGAGGAAGGGATGTATAGATTGGGTGATCTAGTACGGGCTCTAAGACACTTACTTGCATGAAGGTGAAGAGCCGGCTCGAAGACATTTCTTAGAGGGAAATGGAGAGAGCTAACCGGCCCGAGTAGTGGATCGATATAGAAAACAAAAAGAGATTTGATTTTTCACTGCCTCTGATCTTCGGCATCATGGAGATCAAGTTTTTGTAATTGTAAAAACACACGTTGATTTAGTTTGAATAAAATTCATTTGCTGTTATATTTTTTTACCTGTACTGTTGTGGAAGTTAGCCGGTGATTCTCTAAAGGGTGCATAAATCAGCAAGGAAAAATTTGCCTAGGAAAATAAGGTCTGTGACCTACAGCCGGGCGTTAGCAAGCTAACATCCCGCGGTAGCATCCAAAACTAGTTTTTCTGGACCAAAATTTTCCGAATTTTCAATTAACACATAAAGCCTTATTCACCCCCTCCCGCCTCTAAGGTTGAAAGACTTGATTTCAAGAGCCTAGACACTTAGAAGGGGGGTGAATAGGTTCTAATTTCCTTTAATAAATTTAGACTAGTAACTAGATCTATCACAACATTGAATATACTATCCACAACATAACATACACAGCACAACACAGTACAGTACAGTAGATTTGTAGTGGTACCCCAAGTTATGGGTACATCCACTTCCCCCTTCACCTATCCAGTAGAGAACTGGATTCAGCCCAACTTCCTTCCACTAACTCAGATCCACAGATCTTACAACTCAGAACCTGATAGGTTCCTACAGCTCAGACTTATACAAGTCCTACCTCAGATTCTCCCAAAGAACCCTACCTCAGGCAACAGCCTTACCTCAGTCTTTATCACCAGGCTTACAACTCAGACCTTCACAAGTCCTACACCTCAGGATCTCAGCCCTACCTCAGCCTTTATAAACACAGGCTTACAACTTAGATCTATAAAAGATCTTACAAGGAAAAAGAAGATTTAGTTGTACAAAAATTTCACCCAGAAATAACTCTTAATTGGTGTGAGCTTCTTGATCAGTTCTTGAATAAACTGTATACTTCAGATCCAACCTGACTTAGCTTTTTCAAAGCTTCTTGATTGAACAAAATGAGGTTGATCCTGACCGTGTGTAGAAGTTGATCTTCAGACAGCTCCCTTGTTAGATTCAGAATTAGATCTGAATCTTTCTTACAGACTGTACAAGATCTGCCTTCTTAAGGGTTCCTCCACTTTCTTATTGTTGAGTTCTCTCTCTGAATCTGTGTTGGTTTGTTCCCCTGTAATTGCTTAATTTCTTGCTTTGGTTGTCATGGATCAATCCTTTATATAGAGTTTCTCAATGATTACTGGCTGATCCGGTTTGTAACAACCTTCTGACAGTTCTGACAAAGGTGTCAGACTTGTTGTTTATGACAGTTGTCAAGTCTACAGTCGTGACAGTTGATTCTGCAATGACTTTATATCTCAGAAGGAAACACTCAGCAAACTACTTCACATGTGTCGACACAAATAGACTATGTGTCGACACAAGTCTTGATGATGTTGGCACATCACTCAATGTGTCGACACAATCATTCTTCTTCTTCTCGACATAGCTTTTGTTGTATGTGTCGACACAAGTCATGTGTGTCGAGACAACTCCTCCTAGTCTCGACATAGCTGATGTAGACAGATGGCGTTGAGTGTATGTCAATACGTCGTTGAGTGTTTGTCGACACAAGTCCTGTGTGTCAACACAACTGCTCCTGGTCTCGACATAACTGATGTTGACAGACAAAGTTGAGTGTATGTCCAGACGTCATTGAGTGTGTGTCGACACAAGTCCTATGTGTCGACACAAGCCTTTCAGACTCAGTATAGATGTTGCTGATAGATGGCGTTGAGTGTGTGTCGACACAAGTCCTGTGTGTCGACAAAAGCCTTTAAGACTCAGTACAGCAGTTGATGATAGTTGGCGTTGAGTGTGTGTCGACACAAGTCCTGTGTGTCGACACAAGCCTTCTTCAGGTGTCGACACAATTCCTGGGTGTCGACGCATGCCTTGCTACTGGTTTTGACATAACTCCTGGGTGTCGACACAGCTCATTCTTCAGGTGTCGACACAATTCCTTACAAGTGTCGACACTTGTACTTAAGAAATTTTCCTGCATTTCTTAACCTGCACATTGGAACTTAAACATCCCATCAAATACAATTGATGTATATTATTGAGTAAGGGGAGGCTTCTCCAAATCTGGTACATAGTTCCCAGTGTACCCAACAATCTCCCCATATTTGGAGAAGTCATAACCATTAGTCAAAGATATACACCACACATAATAAATCAAAGAAAAATTGATGTTCATACATTTCACTGCAAGGTAACATAAAAACATAGATGATAGCTAACTCAATACTGAAAATGATGTCATTCATTAATCAGAAAATTGTTTAGGTTTACTTGTTTCTTCAAAGAACAAAAATCAAAAGATTGCATTGTTTACATGTTAGCTTATCTATCCTAAGATAAACTAGGCTCCTTGATTACTATTCCTTTTCCAGATCTGATCTTAGCCTGCACATTAGGTTCAGTATCATCAGCTGTTTCTTTCCTTTCAGGTCTTTCTTCCTCAGTTCTTCAGCCTTGATTTTTTGCCTTTCAAAATAGTGAAAAGGCTTTAGAAAGTACTTGCTAGGCTCCACAGAGTTAGCAAGTAACTTCCCAGCTTTAGCACCCCTCCTATACTGAAGTATATCCTCTTGCCTTGCCTGATACTTGATCCACTCTTTCTCAGAGTACCATTTGCCTCTATCATATATCTTGTCCTTCACAGCTTTCCAGGCAGTTAAAATAATATTCCTGGAGGTAGGACTCCACTGCTCAAAATCAGGCTTCAATTTTGCCTGTTCTCTAAACCTTTTCTTAGAAAGTTGTGCCTCCCCCGAGCTTCCTGTGCAGCCTCTGACATTTCTACCTTTTCAATAATAATATTTTGTGCCTCTTGTGGAGGGCTATATATTTGCTGAACTTCTTGCTGGACTATGTCAAAATCAGTTGGAGAAAAAATGACATGTGCAACCTCTGACTGATCCCCTTCAATGTAGGAAGGTTGAACACCAGACTCAGCTGTATTATCATCCTCACATAGGGGTGGAAATCCAAGTGTAGCTCTGATGGTGTTAGATACCCATTTTGCATGATCAGAGCTTGCTTTGACTAACATTCTCTCCCCCTTTATGAATTCTCTAGCTATATGATCTCTCAGATCATTCTTCTGAAATCTTACTTGATCAGCAAGATATTATGTATCTTTTTGGTAGTAGGCTTTAAATTTAGTCAGGTAAGCAGAAATAGTCTTTTGAGAGGCTTCAATGGCTGTTTGGACAGCAGCTAGATCTTCTTGTATTTGCTTGGATACTTTAGTTTTCAAATCAGTAGAAATACTTCCCAGTTTTTTGAGAATTTCTTCATGGGAGTCTTTGAGATTTTCATTTGACCTGAATTGATTTTCTAATATATATCCTTGCTTGATTGTAATGTCTTCAACTTCAGTCTTTATCAGCTGTTGTTGCTCAGCCAAATATATTACATCATTACCTCCCTTATGGAAGCAATCTGTCATCTCTTTCTTATTCAAGTTGACTTCAAATCTGATGGATTTAATGTCTTGAGCCAGCTGGAACTGCAGTTATTTATTTGACTCATCCACATATTTCTCCAAAGACTGCCTTTGCTCATTAAACTTGACTTGCAGTTGGGCCAGTAGTGAACTAAAATCCATGCCTTGAGCAGGTGGTGGAGTGATTGTATGTAAGGCCTTTTTATAGCCTGTGCTATTTTTCCTGATTGCAACCAATTTTCTCTTTTTAGCCATGGAGGCTTCTTCATTATCAGTAGATTGAGACGAGCTTTCTATATATACAGTTGCTTTATTAACTGGGGCATCCAGTAGCTCCTCCCCCTCAGTTCCTGGTAGTTCCTTTTCTACTTGTTATTGCTCCCCCTCAGTCCTTGCTGTAGATAAATTAGGGAACAGTTCCTCCAAAGTTACCTCCTACTGCATCTGAACAGGAGGAACAATTTTGGCTGGAGAAGCAAAAGGTTCTTCCTGGACATCCAGATCTTTATCCAGAGCCTTCTCTATACAAGAGATGTTCACTTACTCATCTTGAGCTTTATCTTTCATCTGCACATCTGGTGCTTGATTCTCAGTAGTGATCAATGCTTATTTGTTAATGTCTGATACAATGTCCATCACTGTATCAGCAGCATACTCACTCTCCATAGTACCTACAACAATGCCTCCCTCTTGGGAAGGTTGCTCAGGTTGTTTAGTGTCTTGTACTATTAATTCAGTGTTCTCTCCCCCTGGAATGGAGGCCATCTGATGCTCTGGTTTCTGACTGCTCTCCACTTGAGCTTGGGCTTATTTTTCCTGTTGGTCTTCATCTGAACTGAAGACTACTTCTTCTTCAGAATCACAAGAGGATTCTCCTTTCTGAACAATTGCTTTCTTCCTATCCTTCTTGACTTGTTTCTGTGGAGTAGAAACCTCTTTGGTCAAGACTCTATCCCACCTGGATAGAATTCTCATGTCCATCCTCCTCATATGATTGATCTTGGATCCTGGAAGTTGATTCATAATATCTGGGATAGTTGAAACTAAACACAAGCTTAGGATTCTACCCAGATTTGGCTTATTAATTCCATCTTGGATCTTATCAAACACAACTGATGACCAGTCTGTTTTTAAATTGAATATGACTCTGGTCATTAGGTTGAACATGAAGGAAGATATCCTATCATGTCCACCAGTCTTGCAGAGAATCACCTTGCCTATGATTTCTGAAAGAAACTTACCTTTAGAATTCATCCCCTTCCTCGTAATCGACGATCCTACCTTGGTATTTGGATTCAATCCACACCAATTTAGTGCATCCTTTATCATAGATGGAACAATGTCATCATCTTCTTTAACTCAGGGAAGTTGAAGCGACTTCCTGATCGTCTTAAGTGAGAGTTTCACTCTTGAATCCTGGACTATGGCTTTGGTCTTCTTTCCTTCATAATACACCGTTTCAGACGAGTAGAACTCAATAACTTCCTTCTTCCAAATTCTTGTAGGTTCAGAGACCAAAAACTCCAAGCCATTTTCGGAAATTAGGGTAATTATACCCTTGATGTCCTGAGAAGCTGTCTCGAATCCCCGCAAACCAGCTCATATCCTTCATTCACCATGTCGTCCTTGTGTGGCTCCATTGACGAGAGAGAGAGAAAGAAGAGAAAAGAAGAGAATATCTATGTCGACACAAGGTCTAGAGTCGAGAATTCTGAAGGCGTAGTCGACCAGATTTTGTCGTCTTCTATTTATAGAGTATTGGTAAAGGGTAGGTCAAAAGACGCGCCTTAGTAATAATACTAGCCGACATAATTTTACATGTGTCGACATAAAAGACTTATATCTCGACAAAACCTATTTTTAGTCAACACGTCTATGTGTCGACATACTAGTGTTAGTGTCGACACGGGCTAGTTAAGTCTCGACAGAGTGTGTCGACACAAATACTGTTTCTGTGTTGACACAACATACTGAGAGTGTCGATACAACTTGGTAGTGTTGACACAACTTTCTTACTTACCCAAATTTCCTGAGAAATTTAGTGCTTACATATTCTACTTAGGAATGCTTATGCTGACCTAGTCTAGGTTCAACATACCTAATTCAATTTTAAAATAATTGAATTTAATTTCATCTAGAGGTTTTGTAAAAATATCAGCAATTTGATTATTTGTGTTCACAAATTCTAAACTAATATCTTCCTTCTCCACATGTTCTCTGATGAAATGAAACTTAATTTCTATATGCTTAGTTCTACTGTGTGAAACAGGGTTATTAGCAATAGAAATATCACTAGTAAAATCACAAAATAGTGGAATTCTACTTACCTTGATGTCGTAGTCTTCAAGTTGATGCTTTATCCACATCAACTGTTCACAGCAGCTGCCTGCAGCTATATATTCTAATTTAGCAGTTGAGATAGCTACACTTGTTTGCTTCTTGCAGCTCCATGACACCAGCCTTCCACCTAGGAATTGAGAAGTTCCTATGGTACTTTTCCTGTCTTCTTTGCATCCTACAAAGTCTGCATTTGAGAAGTCTGTTAGTAAGAAATCTCTATTCTTAGGGTACCAAAGACATAGATTAGTTATGCCCTTAAGATATCTCAAAATTCTCTTGACAGTAGTGTAATGAGATTCCTTTGGGCATGCTTGGTACCTACCACAGACACATGTTGCATACATGATGTCAGATCTACTAGCAGTCAAGAAGAGTAGAGAGCCAATTATCCCTCTATACAAAGACTCATCAAAAGGTTTCCCTGCCTCTTTTTTGCCTATATGCATACTTGTCCCCATTAGAGTTTTCATGGTGGAGGTTGAGTCCATTCCATATTTATTAATCAACTCCTTGGTGAACTTAGACTGAGATATGGACAATCCATCATCAGTCTGTCTAACTTGAAGTCCCAAGAAGAACTTCAGCTCACCCATACTGCTCATTTCAAACTTCTCTTGTATAAGTTTGGCAAACTTTCTACAAAGGTTGTTTTCAATAGATCCAAAAATAATGTCATCAACATATATCTGGACTAGGATGATCTTGCCTTTAGATTCCCTAAAGAATAGAGTTTTGTCTATCTTTTCTCTAGAGAATTTATTCACAATAAGAAAAGCAGACAAGGTTTCATACCAAGCCCTAGGGGCTTGATTCAAACCATATAGGGCTTTCCTAAGCCTATATACATAGTTAGGATAGTGAGAGTCTATAAAACCTGAGGGTTGTTCAACATAGACTTTCTCTTTTAAGTCACCATTCAGAAATGCTGACTTTACATCCATCTGATATACCTTGAAACCTTGATAGGCAGTATAGGCCAAGAACAATCTTATAGCTTCCAGCCTTGCCACTGGGGCAAAGGTTTGATCAAAGTCAATCCCTTCTTCTTGCCTGTAGCCTTTTGCTACCAGCCTGACCTTATTCTTGATTATCGTACCATTCTCATCAAGTTTAATTCTGTAGATCCACTTAGTTCCTATAACATTGTGACCCTTTTGTTTAGGAACCAGTTACCAGACTTTACATCTTTTGAATTGATTCAGCTCTTCCTGCATGGCATCAATCCAGTTTGTGTCTAACATGGCTTCTTCGAACTTCTTAGGTTCTATCTGTGATAGAAAACTTGAACATAGAACTGTGTTCATGCTCTTGCTCCTGGTTAGAACACCTTGACTTGCATCACCAATGATTTGGTGAGCTGGATGATCCTTCAAGTGTCTTCTTGCTAGAGGAAATCTGCCAACCTCTTGGCCTTCTTCATTTTCCTCATCCTGATGCACCTCACTGTTTTCTTCTTCATCTAGTGAATCTTCTTCTCCCCCTGGATAGCATGCATCCTTTTCTTTATCCTGCCTAGCAGGTGCTTCTTCATTAATAGTCAGCTTGTCCAGGCTATCCTTTAAACCTGTAGAACTACCTGAAGAGCTAGACAATTCACTGTTTATCAACTTAGACTCATCAAATATTACATGGACGGATTCTTCTACAACTTGTGTAGTCAAGTTGTAGATCATGTATGCCATACTATTATTGTTGTACCTAACAAATATCCCTTCTAGGGATTTGACAGTAAACTTAGTTTGGTAGTGCTTACCATTAACTAGGACATAACACTTGCTACCAAAGATTTTGAAGTAGGAAATGTTTGGTTTTCTGCCTTTCAAAATCTCATAGGGAGTCATCTAATGTTTCTTATTGATGGAAGCTCTATTGTGACATGACATGCAATATTTAATACCTCAGCCCAGAAGTACTCAGGGAGAGTAGTGTCACTAAGTAGTGTTCTACTTGCCTCAATAAGAGTCCTATTCTTCCTTTCAGCAACTCCATTTTGTTGGGGAGTTTTAGGTGAGGAGAACTCCCGATGAATCTCAAGTTCTTCACAGAACTTTGTCATACACTCAAACTGAAATTCAGTTCCATGGCCACTTCTGATTTTGGCCACTGAATTGTTAAATTCATTCTGAATTTGTCTAACAAAAGTCTGGAAGATAGTAGGGTTTTCAGATTTCTGCCTCAAGAAGAAAACCCATATGAATCTAGAATAGTCATCCAAAATAACTAATGTATATACTTTCCTACCTAGACTATGAACTGGCATAGGACCAAATAAATCCATATGCAAAAGATATAGACATCTCATAGAATCTTTGGTATAAAGTACTTGGAAAGAGGACTTAGTCTGTTTTCCCTTTTGGCAAGCTGAACAAACACCCTCCTTAATGCACTTGACTTGAGGACCATTCCTCACTAACCCCAAACTAAATAGTTGTCCAATTGACTTATAGTTCAGATGAGCTAGCCTCTTGTTCCATTGGACACACTGTGATACTTTCTCACTTGCAATTAGATAAATGGGTGAGATGTTATACTCACAATCAAGGTTAAGACAACATACATTCCCTTTCCTAGTGCCAGTCAGAATGATCTCTTGATCACTTGACCTCCTTATTTGGCACTCCCCTTTGAGGAAAGAGATGTCATAACCTTGATCACTAAGCTGCTTATGCTAATTAGGTTATGTTTCAGACCGTTCACATAAGCCACTTGAGTGATAGTAATAGAATTACTAGATATGTTACCAAATCTTTTGATGATTCCTTTTTCAGATCCACCAAAGATTACTTTGGGTCCATTCTCTATGGGTGCATAGTCCCTCAACATTCTTCTTGTTTAAGTCATGTTCTTGGAAAATCCACTATCCAAGTACCATATAGGGGTATGGCCACTTGGATTCACCTGCATCAAATAAAGATTTACTTATCCTCAGAATCCAAATTGTTATTTGGTCCTAGGTTCTTGTTAGTTTGAAATCTATCATGCTTTCCTGTAGCTTTTCTGATAGGTAAGATGTTCTTATTTTTAACACTTGTGTTGAACCAAAAATCCATGGAAAAGTGGCCCACCTTTCCACAACACCAACACTCAAATATATTGTACCTTCTCTTAGGTACAGACTTCACAACTTGGTTGCCAGCAGTCCTTTTAAGTGTAGGTGCTGGAGCAGCAAACCCCAAGGATTCCTTAAGAACCTGATGAGTTTACTTATAGAGTGGCCTATTGGCATATACACCCTTGCCAATGAGATCTCCATACTCACAGCGACAATGAGTAATATCATGATCATACCTGTTTGTAGGTTGCATTACTTTCCTAAAGAAGATAGGGTGCTTTGAGGCTAGTGGCTGAATTGGGGCTTTGCCTTTTCTATGAGAATTGGTGGCCCTTGTTCTTCCCTTAAAGCCTAGACCTGTCTTTCCTTTTTGAGAAATAAAATTGTCTATTAAGGGTAAGACAGACTTTGGCTTAGAGAATTTAGCCACTAACTCCTTTTCTTTCAAAAGTTTTGCCTCCAGATTCTTGATGTGATTTTTCTTGAAGGAGATTGTGCCCATCTGAATAACAGTTATGTTTTCAGTTTGGCAATCTCATTCAAATTCAAATCCAACATCTTTGCTGAATCTGATGCAGCCTGCTTAAGAGATTCAATTTCCTTGACATGCTTCTTGACAAGGAACTTTCTCCTCTTCAGAGCTTGCAAGAAAACACCATACTCATCAATGAGTGGATGTATATCCCCCTCAGATTCAGAATAATCCACACCTTTTGATGCAGATGCTTCTGATTCTGATCAAGTATAGTAATCAGAAGCTGAGGGAGAACTGTATACCTTACTTGGACCAGGCTGATCCTGGCACTGATCATCTTCTGCTAGAGCCATCAGACCTTTACAGCAACAGTCTTCAACTCCATTTATGGAGTCCAACATTTGTAAGAATTCTGATTCCCTGGAATCCTCTTCTGTAGAGAACAATCCAACATATGCTTCTGCATCATCTTCTTCTCCAGATTCTGAGGATGAAGAGTCTGTCCAACTCTTCAGCTTCTGAGCAACAAAGGATTTCTCCTTCTTGCCTTTTATGTTATGCTTCTTCTTGTCCTTAGACTCCTTCCTCTTGTCAGGACAGTCAGCTATGACATGTTCAGGCCTGTTGTAGCAAATACAAACAATCTTAGAATTAGTTTCTTTACTAGGATTTGAGGCATACCTGTCCTCCTTGGAAGTCTTCTTTTTCTTGTAATAATCATCCTTGGAAAAGGATGTTGAAGGCTTGGTTCTCCATTTCTTCTTTTTCATAAACCTCTGAAACTGCCTTATAAAGGCATCAAAGTCCTCATCAGAGGTGTGGCTATATGATGTACTGATGTCAGGGTTCTCTACTTCTGCCTCAGCACTTCTTCTGGGTGGAGAAGGAGACTTTCTCCTACCCTTTCTTGTGCCTTCAGCCTTGAAGGCTACAGACTTATCTTTATAATCAGACATGTTGCTTTTGTCTTCCTCCTTTCTGTCTGTGAGCTGCATTTCATAAGATAACAGCTTTCTAAACAATATGGGTGGAGGTGTATCCGCAAGACTGGCCACCTCTTTGATGACACATATCTTTGTATCAAAGTCCTTGGTTAGGGACCTAAGAAACTTGTCATTCAATTCATATGTGCCTAATACTCTTCCATAGGTCAACAACTCATTTACTATTCTGAAGAACTTCTTGTAACATTCTGTTATGCTGTCAGACTTGGCTTTTCTGAAGCTTTCATATTCTTGATTTAACATAGATTTCCTATCCTCTCTAACTTCTTCAGTTCCATCTATGTAGACAATCAAGGTGTCTCATATCTCCTTAGAGTTTTCTCAATGTACCAAGTTCTGAAATGTGGCATCATCTATAGCACTCACAATAATGTTTTTTGCTCTCTTGTCTAATGTTGCCAGGATGATCGCATCCTTAGTCATTTCAGAAAAGCTCTTTGGGGTTTGTAGATTTGCATCAAGAGCTGATACCTTCATTGGAATGAATGGACCTTCTTATACTGTAATGTAGATTCTTTGATCAGATGCTTGTATGAACAACCTAACCCTTTCCTTCCATATCCCAAAACTTTCTTTCCTACAGATGGGTAGTTTCATAGATCCAAATTTCATCTGATTCTTATTTGAACCCATTCTTGCTATCTGTTAATTTCCTTGGAGATTCACTCAGACTGTTAGTTCTATCTTTGAGCAACCTCCCTCTGATACCACTTGAAAGACTTGATTTCAAGAGCCTAGACACCTAGTGGGGGGGGGGGGGGTGAATAGGTTCTAATTTCCTTTAATAAATTTAGGCAAGTAACAAGATCTCTCATAGCATACAATATACTATCCATAACTTAATATACACAGCACAACACAGTACAGTACACTAGATTTATAGTGGTTCCCCAAGTTATGGGTACATCCACTTTCCCCCCTTCTCATATCCAGTAGAGAACTGGATTCAGCCAAACTTCCTTCCACTAACTCAGATCCACAGATCTTACAACTCAGAACCTAATAGGTTATTATAACTCAGACTTATACAAGTCCTACCTCAGATTCTCCCCAAGAACCCTACCTCAGGCAACAACCATACCTCAGCCTTTATTACTAGACTTACAACTAAGACTTTCATAAGTCCTACACCTCAGGCTCTCAGCCCTACCTCAGCCTTTATAAACACAGGCTTACAACTCAGATCTATAAAAGATCTTACAAGGAAAAAGAAGATTTAGTTGTACAGAAATTTCACCCAGAAATAACTCTCAATTGGTGTGAGCTTCTTTTTTAGTTCTTGAATAAACTGTATACTTCAGATCCAACCTGGCTTAGCTTTTTCAAAGCTTATTGATTGAACAAAATGAGGTTGATCCTGACTTGGTGTAGAAGTTGATCTTCAGACAACTCCCTTCTTAGATTCAGAATTAGATCTGAATCTTTATTGCAGACTGTACAGGATCTGCCTTCTTAAGGGTTCCTCCCCTTTCTGGTTGTTGAGTTCTCTCTCTAGATCTATGTTGGTTTGTTCCCCTGTAATTTCTTAATTGCTTGATTTGGTAGTCATGGATCAGTCCTTTATATAGAGTTTCTCAATGATTACCGGCTGATCCGGTTTGTAACAACCTTCTGACAGTTCTGACAAAGGTGTCAGACTTGTTATTTATAACAGCTGTCAAGTCTACAGCCATGATAATTGATTCTGCAATGACTTTATATCTCAGCAGGAAAAACTTAGAAAACTACTTCACATGTGTCGACACAAATAGACTAAGTGTCGACACAAGTCTTGATGATGTCGACACAGCACTCAATGTGTCGACACAGTCATTCTTCTGCTTCTCGACACAGCTTCTGTTGTATGTGTCAACACAAGTCCTGTGTGTCGACACAACTGCTCTTGGTCTCGACATAGCTTATACAGACAAATGGAGTTGAGTGTATGTCCAGACGTCGTTGAGTGTGTGTCGACACAAGTCTTGTGTGTCGACACAACTGCTCCTGGTCTCGACATAGCTGATGCTGACAGACGGCGTCGAGTGTATGTCCAGATGTCGTTGAGTGTGTGTCGACACAAGTCCTGTGTGTTGACATAAGCCTTTCAGACTCAGTATAGCTGTTGCTGATAGATGGCATTGAGTGTGTGTCGACACAAGTCCTGTGTATTGACACAAGCCTTTCAGACTCAGTACAGTAGTTGATGATAGATGGCATTGAGTGTGTGTCGACACAAGTCCTGTGTGTCGACACAAGCCTTCTTCAGGTGTCGACACAATTCCTGGGTGTCGACACATGCCTTGCTTCTAGTGTCGATATAACTCCTGGGTGTCGACACAACTCCTGCTTCAGGTGTCGACACTATTCCTTACAAGTGTCGACGCTTGTACTTAGAAATTTTCCTGCATTTCTTAACCTACACATTGGAACTTAAACATCCCATCAAATAAATTGATGTATTTTATTGAGTAAGGGGAGGCTTCTCCAAATCTGGTACATAGTTTCCAGTGTACCCAACAAAGGTTGGCCACACAATCCAACATAAGTGTCCTGCCATCAAAGGACCCTTCCTAAGAAGCAACAACAGCCTATCAAAATGATACAGGTACCTAACAAGGCGATAACGTCTTGTAAGGTCCCCTACCCCAATTCTCATAGATGGTTACTTATAGAAAGAAACCTGGAGAATGATAAGGCTTTGAAATCTGAACCAGCTCAATCTCACACACATTCTAACCCAAAGTTAGTTCAAAATAGAAGGCATAACATTCATGAGTATTGGAGTTGTGGTAATGTTGGGCACTTTATTGTGGACTGCTGGTATAATCCAACAGTGCCTCATACAAAGAAGGCCTTCCCAGTTAGTGTTTCTTTTAATAGAAAAGTTTTTTCAAATGCTGATAGGAACCAAGTACCCAAGGAAGGTTGGGTTCCTAAGGTAAACTGATTTGTTTTTGCAGGATAATTCAAGTACAGATCTTAGGAAAATATGGTACTTGGACAGTAGATGTTCTAGACACACGACTGGAACAAGGAATCTTCTTAAGGAGTACGTTCCAGTAGATTTCTAATGGGATAGTCTCTATTATAAGGTTAGCTTATGTGGAAGGGTTGCAACACAACCTTGTAAGAATAAGTCAACTATATGACTTAGGCTATGTTATTGAATTCCACATTTACTACAAAATAATATGCAAGATGTTCTCTAAAAAAAATTTTAGGTATAGTCCCAATCTGAAATATATTAAAAAGATTCCATGTCATCCATGCCAAATGGGGAAGCAAACTAGGGCCACATTTAAGGGAATTGCACACAAAGGCTCTATAAGATATCTTTATTTATTATATATGGATCTTTTTGGTCTTCTTCTTTATAAAGAAGTCAGATACACTCAATATCTTCAGGACATTTGTTAAGTCTATTCATAATGAAATGGATTGTCTTGTGATCAAAGTGAGAAGTGACCATAGAACAAAATTTCAATCTAGGGCTATGACAAATTTCTGTCAAGAACAAGGCATCTCCCATGAGTTCTCTTCTCCCAAAACTCCACAATAAAATGGAGTGGCTGAGAGAAAGAACAGGACCCTAATAAAGGCAGCTTGAACATTGTTGAGTGACTCTTCACTGCTAGAATATTTCTATGCTGAGTTAGTCAATACAGCTTGTCATATTTTGAATTGGGCCTCTATCAACAAGGTTCATAAGAAAACTCCCTATGAATGACTGAAAGGCAAAAAACCAATAATTTCCTATTTTAGAATCTTTGGATGCAAATGCTTCATTTTAAATAATGGAAAATCTCAATTAAAAAAGTTTGTAGAGAAATGCAATGAGGGGATTCTTGTTGTATACACCTCATACAACAGAGCCTATAGAGTATTCAACAAAAAAATCCATGTGGTTGAAGAATCTATTAATGTTGTATTTGATAAGACTAGTCTGATATACAAGGGCTGGTCTAGTTCTCCCATTGTTGTAGGTAATGAAGTAAAATTAAATGAATTGTCATTAAATGACAAGCCCAACACAAGCAAGATCTCCTCAGATGAAATAATCACAACTAAGGAAGATCATCCTTCAGATGAAGTTCAAGTTGCTGAATATGAGGATCAACAAACTGATGACAATCCAGAAATTCAGCCAACTGTTGTTAGGTTTCCTGCATCAACCAGGCACCTAAAGGATCACCCCAGCAATCTTATTATTGAGGATGTCATCCAAGGAGTCACAACAAGGAGCAAAATTCATAATGAATCCTTATACCTGAGCTTTCTCTCTTGGGTAGAACCAAAGAGATTTGAAGAGGCAAACTAGGACCCTTTCTAGAAAAATATAATGCATTAGGAACTACAACTATTCAAGAGATATAAAGTTTGGAAGTTGGTGTCAAAACATTAAGGACACAACATCATTGGCACTAAGTGGATTTTCAAAAATAAGCTAGATAAGAATGGTATAGTGGTGATGAACAAGGCACGACTGGTTGCTAAAGGATACATATAAGAAGAGGACATTGACTTTGACCATACATTTGCTCTAGTTGCAAGGCTAAAAGCTATAAGGATGTTCCTTGCATATGCTGCATTCAAGGGATTCAAGGTATATCAAATGGATGTCAAGTCATCCTTTCTGAATGGGAATCTTTAGGAGGAGGTATATATAGAGCAGCCCTCAAGTTTTGTACATCGTACTCTTCCTAATCATGTTTATTTTCTTAGAATCTATATAGGTTAAAGCAAGCCCAAGGGCATGGTATGATACCCTATATACCTTCCTTATTAATAATATCTTCTCAACGAGGAAGATAGATAAAACATTGTTCTTTAGGGAAACAAAGGGCAAGTGTCCCTATTGGGTATTTTATCCACAATAGCCCTGATTTGAAGAAATTCTCCTTGAACTAAGATGAATTGAGGGTGTATTTGATGTTGTATTTATTTTTTTATGTTGCAGGACATTTGAAGTGCTAAGCACAAACCTTTGTCAGATTACAATAGGTCGCCAAACACAGGTCTATGCAATGTAATTGATCATTGTATATAAAATCGTGTTGACTCATGTGTAATCTCTCAAATGGGGTGTACTTTATCTTTAAGTGCAATAGAAGAATCAAGAGTTGTTGTTTCATTCACTAGAGATGGTCAGAAATTTTCTAAGTACATTTGTAGAGTAAACACATGAACACTCATCATATTCGTCGAGTCTTCACATGTACACTCGATAAATTCGTCGAATGTACTCGAGAGTTCTCAAGAGTTCTCGAAGACCTGTTTTGGATTTTGTCTAAGTTAAAAGCAGTTATAATTATGTGAGTACTCGAATAATTCGTCGATAGTGCTCGTGTGGACTCGATCAATTCATTGAGTACTTATGATCGTTTATGCGAAGTCTTTTCGTGAAGTTCAATTACTTCAGTAAGTCACATTTGTCGAGTGGACTCAGCTAATTCGTCGTAATATCTAATGATGTTATGTGAAGTCTCGACAAATGGACTTAATAGTTTTTGTTTTTGATCTAGACGGCTTTCAAAAATTAGACCTAGCGCCATGTATAGTACACATAGAGGATTTCTCTGAGTTTTAAATCTATCCATTACAGAGGAATCACCAATATATATTCAAGGGTATTTTCCAAAAACCCCAATCACTATTGCTCTAATATTCGAGAATTAATAATATGCTCTCATGAAGAACATAATGGTGATAACTTTCCCAATCAGCGATTCCCCCTGCAAGAAAAGTTTTGATTGATTTCTTGTTCTCAGATTCTCCTAAAAAGTTTCAGAGATCATTTCGAAGCTAAGTTTAGATCGATCATCAAGCAAGCCGTTCATTCTTCTTAAAGATTCAAATTAAAGCTTCCACACAAGAAAGAAGGGTTGATTTTAGGTCTGAAGAAATTGTAAAATCTTTTTATTCCTTATAGGAAGTTGTTTGCTTCCGATTTTTTGTAGATCCTAGTTGAGAGGATAAAGTGTAGGAGACATTGCTCTCCGATTTTACAGGAGTGGGAAACTTTGAGTTGTAAAATTATTATTAATCTGAGTTTTGGTGAAGTAGCCGAGTCTAGCCAGAAGTGCTAGATAGGCGAGGCGGAATAGAGGACGTACCCATTATGGGGAACCACTCTAAATCCTTGTGTTTGTTTTGTGCGTGCTCTCTTGTTCTGTGTGCTTAATTTTTACTAGATTTTTATTCCGCTATAAGCTGCGGGATTCACCTATTCACCCCTTATAAGTGATTTAGGTTGGAAACTAGATACTTTAAATTGGTATCAGAGCTAGGTTGTTCGTTTAAAGACTAACACCTTGAACAGATCCAGATCTAGTTGTTAAAAGAGACAAACTTGTCTGGAATGGACAAGAGCAAGGATTTATCCTCGATGAAAATGTCAGTATGCTCCAATGATTTAAATTCTTCATGGAAGCTTGTGATCCCAGAATCTTCACAATTGTTGAAGAAGGTCCACATGTTCCTATGACTCCGTCAACAATTGATCCAAATCTGATGGTTCCCAAAAAGATGATGGATTTGAACAAGGATGAGATTGCTCTCCTCTCTCTTTATAAGAAGGTGAAGAATATCATTGCTAGTGTGGTGGATGATTCAATGCTACTAAATTTAATCCATTATAATTCTGTTAAAGAGATATAGCAATCTCTAATTGTTTTTATGAAAGGAACGGAGAAAGTCAGGGATGAAAGAAAATTCATCCTCAATCAGGAGTATTTGTCCTTCAAGCACGATAAGAGGGACATTATTTTTGACTGCTATGAAAAGTTTTTCAAGATCGTCAACGGCCTAAGAAATTATGGTCGTGTGTTTACCTACTGTGAACTTAATGACAAATTCTTGAGATCCCTAACCAAAGAATGAGATATTAAGGTTTGTGTTATAAGGGAGTTTGGTAATTTGGCTAATATAGAGCCATAGAACTTGTTCGGGAAGTTGCATTTTCACGAGATGCAACTCAACACTAGAAAGGCAGAAGAAGAGGGAAGTGGGACTTCATTCTTAGAGAATTCTGTAGCATTGAAGGTTGAGGGGTCAAGAAAAGCTAGAGTTGTTTCACCAGCAAGTACATAGGCATCAAATGAACATGAAGAATCAGAGGAAAGCACCTCCAGTTCTGAAATGACTGAGAGAGAGTTTTATTTACTCTCTAGACAGTTTAAGAGGATGCTCAGCAAAAGGAGGAAAATCAACAATCAGCTCTCCTCATCTGATTATAGAAAATCTCATCTTAATAGTGATTATCACAAGAAGAGCTCCAACAATAATGATAAGTATAAATATAAACAGAACAAATATGTTTCTTCTGACATTCTTTGCTATTATTGCAATAAGCTAGAACACATAATCTCTAACTGTCCTCACAAGAAGAAGGAAGGATCGAAGAAAGAAGAGAAGAGATCCTTCAAAGGGAAGAAGAAAGAAGAAAAGAGCTTCATCACGTAAAAGTCAAAGACTTTTAGCGATAGCGACTCAAGTAAGTCATGCTCATATGAAGAAGCCTACTTTAAGCTTATGGCACATACATACGAGGATAACTATGACTCCTAATATAATGGGAAGGTTAATTCAAACACTCATATGTCTGATTCCAATGCAGAATCCTATGGTCATGAAGATCACCTCTCTGAGGTTGAGTCATACTCAATGATTCAGTATCGAGCATTACTGAAGGGATTTGACAAATTTCCTAAGGTAGTCAAATCTTAGGCCAAAGAGATTGTATCTCTCAAGGCATTAGAATCTGAATTGGGGGATGAAATTTAGAGATTGAGTTCCCTCAAAGATGAAATCCAATTCTTGAAAGAGGAACTAGAATGCTCTACTAAGTTAGTAAGTCTGAAAGAGAAGACCATAAATGAATTGGAAGAAAAGTTATTGATTGAAAGGAAGCTTGTAGAAAGCTTCTTGAAACCAAAGATTGTTCTTCCTCCCATTGATCGATTTTCAGCCTCTAAGATACATGGTGTTGGATATAAGGATCCTATAAATAGAAGGAGGCTCCTCAAAGTCAATCTGTATTAAAGAAGGTAATCTTTCTGATCAATATGTATGACTTTGAAACATCCTGTGGTTAATTTGCTAGACCAAGGCATGTTTCCTCTAATAAGAATAACCAAGGATGGAGTCATCCTAGAAATCTCAGAACAAGTGCTCTCAAGGCAGCTTTTGAAGAGATCATTCTGAAGCATTATGGTCCATTCGTTCATGGACCGAATGAGAAGAAAGCACCAGAAGGCAAACAAGTTGCTAAGCAGCCATATAAGACAATAAAGCCTGCCACTTATTGTTCTCATGAGGATTCTACTTCTAGATCAGTACCTCCTGCTAGACCCCCCCCCCCCCTTCAAATGGTGAAGTAGGAGAAGAAAAGAAGGTACAACAAATTTGACTGTTGGTGTTGTTACAAAATTGGTCATTTCGCCATAGATTGTTGGTACAATTCATTTGAATATACCCTGAGTTAACAATGCTAGAATGATCCCTTATAAAGTTAACATTCCCATTAGTGTTCATCTAATAAGGAATTAAGGACACAAATCTGTATGGGTTCCTAAGGGTATTTAGTCTATGAATGCAGGTATGTCCAAAGGCCAAAAAAAATCCTATCTTGTATTTGGAAAGTGGATGTTCCAGGCACATGACCGGAATAAGAAGCCTTCAACAAAATTTTACCTCAGACAAAGACAACCCAATTGTTATTTTTTGGCGGTTCTGATAGAGGACTTACAAAAGGCAACGATATGATTACCTACATTATAGTCTCTTTCACAAATGTAGCTTATGTTAAAGGATTGCACCATAATCTTATAATCATAAGTCAATTATGTGACAAAGGGTATATGGTTGAGTTCTACAAGTACAAGTATCTGATAAATCAGATACTATTTTAGCAGGCACTCGGAGTAGAAATATTTTGTCTTAGTTTCCATTGTTTGGAATCTTCTATACTAGTGTGCTTTTTGGTAAATGGTAGTGCTTCTTTGTGATCAATGGCACAAGAGACTAGCACATACACTACAACAAATTGCACTTATAGAAAGAACCTAAATCGTTTCAACAAGTACCAAAAATCGTTACAAAAACTCTTTGGTATTGAAAAAAACTTTATGTAACAGTCGTTCTCTAAATCTCAACGCTAAAACTTCGTATAACGAATGTATGTGGATCATTACAAATAAATTAATTGTAAAAAATTCTTCAAAAAAAAAGACAAGTTGGCGGGTTGGTGCCGGGTTGAACAGGGCACCTTGCGGGTGTGGATATCGAGCAGCATGGAGCTTGCGGGTTGCTGGCGGGTTGATAGTGTTGAGTTTCATTCCCACCCCCATTAGAAGGCAAACCAAGAGAACACTCCACTAGGTTAAGTGATCTTATCTACAAATTTTAGAACTATATTATATATATACTATATCTATATGTATTTATTTATTCAAACAATATATTTTAATTTACTTATAATATTAGATTTATTATTATTATTATTATTTATTTCATCATAATAATAATTATTATTATTTATTTATTTATTATTACTATTATTATTACTGTTATTATTTATGCATAAATATATAAATATATACATATATTTTTATTACAACAAACCGATACATATATTTTATATACATATAAATAATTTAATTTAAAAAAAAACTATTTAGTCAATAATTTACATGAAATATTACAAAATTTATTTATAAATTAAACTAAAATATATACAAAATGCTAGCTTCTCCCGAGTAAAAAACGTGCACTTGCAAAATTTTGTATTCTCCCGAGCAAAAAAGAACTAGTGGAATATACGCGACTAAGCAAAAAACGTGTGCTCGGGGAAAAATGTGCGTCCGAGTGAAAAGCACGTGCTCGGGAGAAAAATGCTCTCACGGCCAAAAATGCTAGCTATGGAACACTCGTTATACTAACAAAACATAGAACCGCTCGTTCCCCGAGCAACATTAATTACCCTCGCCTCGGTAGTGTCCTAGCGTGATGACATTGTGTAGCTCGCAAACCACCCCCGCACGCACAAAAAAACACATGTCGGAATAGTATCACATATCTGCGATAGCCGCGTACGGATGTTTGAGAGCTGTAGGAGTGTCATCGTGTTAAAGCACTATTAAAGCGGGGTACTACTGTTGCAAGTATACAAATGTTTTTTTAATTTCTAAAAAAAAATTATTGAAAACTTTGATAAAAAAATAGTACAAATTTTGAAAATAAAATATGATATATTTATTGTAACAAAATTTTAATAATAAAATATTACTAATAGTAAGGAAAATATCTTTGTCATAAAAAACTTTCATGATGTGATTACAATTGATACATATTGTGAGGAAAATTTACTATTTATAACGTAACATTAGTGTTGTTATAAATACTTACATTTATAATAACAAATTAATTATTATTATAACAAAATATAAAATATTCATTACAAAAAGTACTTTTTGGTAACAGCAGAAAGAATTTGTTACTAAATATTGTTATTAGTAATAAATTATGTTTTAGTTATATTTCGGTCCTTACGACAGATGTAGTTTGTTGTAGTGATATTAATTTCAAAACTATAAATATGTTATTTTCTCACTATTTAGTGTGTGATGCACCTGATATTAAGTGCGTTAAAGAGAGATCTTGTCATGCGTGTCAGATGGGTAAGTGGACAAGAGATACCTTTAAAAGCATCATCGCTAAAGATTCTTCCAAATGTTTATATCTTCCTTATATGGACTTATTCGGTCCCTTGTCGGTTCGTAGTTTAGGAGGTAAACATACACCTTTGTTATTGTTGATGATTACTCATGTTTTGCATGAGTGTTCTTTCTAAAGCATAAGCCAGACACCTTTGACTCTTTCACTAACATTGTCAGGCAGATATAGAATGAATTGGACTGCTCTGTGGTCAAAATCAGAAGTGATCATGGAACATAATTTGAATCTGAAGGCATGACAGAGTTCTATCCCACAGCAAAATGGAGTTGTCGAGAGAAAGAACAGAACACTCATTAAGGCAGGCAGAATAATGTTGAATGAATCTTCATTACCAGAGTACTTCTGGGCTGAAGCAATCAATACAGCTTATCACGTGCAAAATAGAGCCTTTATCAACAAGAATCATCGTAACACACCTTATGAAATTCTGAAGTGTGGAAACTGACTGTATCCTACTTTAGAATCTTTGGATGCAAATACTCCGTACTTAATATAAGAAGTATTACAAAACTACGTTTAGTGAAAAATCTTTTGAAGGTATTTTCATAGGATATAGTATCCATAGTAAGGCATATAGAATTTTCAATAAGAAAACCCTGGTTGTAGAAGAATCCATTAATATTGTATTTGATGAGACAAGTATGCTTCATAGCAGCTCTTCTAGTATTTTTTTTGAAGATGCAGGTTTGCAGCAAAAAGAGCTAAGTTTAGAGGAAGCAGTTAAAGAAGATGTCTCAAGTTCAATTAAAGTAAATTCTCTAATTTTGGTTGAAGAAGAAGAGCTTCAGGATGAAGAACGTGCACCAGAAGTAGCAAAAACTCCTAGTGGAGCTACATGGAATCTAGTGATCAAAAACTCAAGAGATCGCCCTGCTGATCTATTTATTGGTGATCCTAGTGATGGACTTATAACAAAAGGAGGTACAACTAATGAACCCTTGAATTTGAGTTTTCTTTCCCAGATTGAGCCTAATAAATTTGAAGAAGCAAATAAGGATGCTTCATGGATTATTACAATGCAAGAAGAGTTCAATTAGTTTAAAAGGTGCAAGCTGTGGTAGTTGGTACCAAGACCCAATGGTCAAAATGTTTATGTTATAGGGATGAAATTGTTGAAGCCAAAATTGACCGAAGCCAAAATTGGCTTCTGTGGAGTTCGGGGTCCCAAAAGAGGGGTGAGACGTCTAAGTTGTTAGCCTAAATCACCTAGAGGGGGGTGAATAGGTGAAATGCGTGTCAAATGCGGAATTAAAATCTAACACAGCACACATCAAGCAATCACAGACGACAAGAGATTTATAGTGGTTCCCCAACCTTGGGTACGTCCACTTTCCTCACCGATCTAGCAAATCACTAGACTCGGCTACTCCACTATCTCGGATTGAAAACAATCCTACACCTCGGAACCACGTTCCTACAAAACTCGATCCAACTGGATCTACAAAACTCGGAAGAAAGGTCTTCCTACAAATCTCGGAGAAAAACTCCTACAAAGAAATTTTGGTTTGAGAATAAAAAATCAAAACAACAATCTCAGATCTGGATCTTTGACAGTCTTCTTCTTTAGGAACTTCGGCTTGATCAGAAAAGGTTGAAGATGACTTGAGAGAGATCCACGAATCTGAAAACTAGAACCACCTCGATCGAGAAGATAGATCTGAAATATTTGAGGCTCGGCGAGATCGAGTGATTCACTTCTATCTGGATCGCTGGAGAAATAGTCGTTAAAGACGGAGATCGGCGATCCAGAGTTTCTTCCGTGAACAACGATGGCGGCGGCGGCGTGAGAATTAGGGTTCACGGAATTTTCTCTTTCTTAAAAAGAATATCTCTGTAATCTTGTTAATTAGTCAATTCTGAAATGACCTATTTATAGGTGGACTCCAACGGTCATAATCTTAATTAAGGATGACACGTGGACCAATCAGAAATGACGGATTCAAAATACTTATGGCGAATTCGAACTTAGAAAAATTCTGGAATAGAGAACTGCTATACTCGAGTAAGAGAAGATATACTCGAGTATGGGAATTTAGATACTCGAGTGACAAAGAGGAGTATACTCGAGTATGAGAAGAGAAATTTACTTGAGTGAAAAATGAACTACTCGAGTATCAGAAGAGATATACTCGAGTATCAGAAAAGATATACTCGAGTATCAGCAAAATATACTCGAGTATCAGCAAGATATACTCGAGTGAAAGGAGAATTACTCGAGTATCAGAATACTTACTCGAGTATTAAAATCAACTACTCGAGTATCAGAATACTTACTCGAGTATTAAAATCAACTACTCGAGTATCGAATAATTTACTCGAGTATGAAAATCAATTACTCGAGTATAGAAACACTTACTCGAGTATGAAAAGAAACTACTCGAGTATGACTACTTGAACTTGCAGAGAAGAGAAGAAATGGAGCTACTCGAGTATGATACATGATTTACTCGAGTGATTAAGTTACTTACTCGAGTATGAAAAGAACTTACTCGAGTGACTAACTAACTACTCGAGTATAGATTTATCTACACGAGTATTCAGAGCCTACTCGAGTAAGTCTAACTGATTACTCGAGTATGTATAACTAACTACTCGAGTATGTCTAACTAGCTACTCGAGTATTAAGTCTGATATTCGAGTATAAAAAAGGGGTTACTCGAGTATTTTGGACTTAGAAATATTTTTCTGAGAAAATTAGCTCCAATGCTTCTGTCCATCAATCCAAGTGCATGAATGAGAAGTGTATCCCAATAGAGAGGCTATACATGGGCCAACACTTTGGATCACACAATGAGGGATTACATTGCATGGTCCTGTGTTTGGTGACCCATTATAGACTGACATTGGTCTACACTTGGCAATTAGAACCTGCACACATACAACTCAAACACCACATCAAATACATCTTAATTCATCTTAGTTCAAGGTCTGACTTCCTACAAATCTGAGGTATTGTGGAGACAAACCCCAACAATCTCCCCCTATTTGTAGATGTCAACACTCTCTATACTAAGGTGAATTACTTAAGAGTAAAAGAATAATATGCATATAACAGGAGAATAAACTAAACTAAAGCAGGGTAAACAAAACATTGCCATAATCAGAATTAAATATATATATATAGAAATTTTTTAAGCACAGAAACAAAAGTCCAGTTCCACATTCTCAGTTCAACTCAAGATGGGGCATCCTTGTGCATCCTTTCTCTTTTCAGCTCTTGCCTCTCTAGGTAGCTGAAAGGTTTTGGAAAGTAAGTCCTGGGCCTAGGAGGAGCAGCTGGGTTGTTGTGCCCCCAATTTCTATCATGTAGTCTGATCTTTATCTGAGATGCTTCATAGGCTTTCCACTCTGAATAACTGTAGTAATTATCTCTGTTCTCCCCAAGATTAGTCACTAACCTCAAAGTATCAAGAATCAGAGACTTAGAGGTAGGACTCCACACTTCAGCATGAATAACAGGTGGTCTACCTTCAGAAGCTGGCTCTTTCCTGGGTGCAGAACGGCTGGCAGAAGCGCCGTCACCATATTTTCTTTTCTTCTTAGAAGGACCTTGAGAACTGGAAGGAAAATCATCTTGCCATGCTTCAGTATAGGATAGGGGAGGCTCAGTCACATCACCCTCAGGTCTGGGTGAGAAGACCGGCACACATCCTTGAAAGGTTGCTTGAGCTGAGACATCTGCTGGAGGCTGTTCTGCAAGAGGATCTAGATGCTGAGGTATAATGGTAGGGTCCAATTGAAACTCAGGAAAGTTTTGATTATGCAGCCAGACAGCAGTGTCATAGGTATAGAATTTGACAGACTGGAGCTGGGAAAGAATGGATTCTTTCAATCCTTTTACTAGATCACTTATAGCCTCTTGAGATTGGGCAGATAGTTGTTTGATTTGAGCTTCAGCCTGTTCAGAGAGCTTTTCAACTTGTTCTTTTACGATCTTCTCCCCCTTGCTGATATCTATGGATAGCTGGGCAATTGCTTCATCTCTGAAGGTGCCCACTTCATTACATACTTTCACAACATTAGTTTCAGCTCTCTCATCTAGCTTGAGATGATTGTGAGCTACTGTCTCTGCCTGGTTTCTTAGCTCACCTATGCTGGTGATGGTGTGATCTATGGCTTTGCCTCCAATATTGAACAGCTGCTTGAGTATGTCAGTGTTTGCTTGAATTTCAGCAAAGCCTCTGCTCATCTCCTTTTCAAGAGCAGAGACCTTGGAGGTGACTGACTGTAGAGAGGCATCAAAGTAATCTCTCTGTTCTTTGAGCATAAGCTCAATCTTGCTTACAAGATCTGAAGAGGAAGAAGAAGGAGGGGCTGAGGTTGATGCAGGGACTGAGGGAGCAGGAGTATTCCAAGGGGGGGATCTCTTCCACAATCACTGAGCTCACAGCTCTCTTGGTTGGAATTATCTCTATGGAATCACAAGGGTCAGTGAAGGAGGGGAGAGAGAAGTGAAGTGTCCTCAGAGGAGGGTCAACAGGTTCTGGGGAATCCTCCTCGTCATCAGACAGGATGATATCATCATGAAGATCTGCTGCTGCTAAGGGAGAGTGAGCAGGGGATGGAGAAGGTTCTGCTGTAGGGGTCTGTTCTTCTGCTAGCTCAGGTTCTTTATCATGACTTACAGTATCTGCTGGAGGAGGGGAACTGGTATCTCTCAGTTCTTCAATCATGCTGTCTATGTCTGCAGCTGATGATAGAGCCTCCTCCTGAACCTGGGTTTCTGACTGACTTAGAGCTTCTGAGGATATCTGGAGATTTGGAAAGGATGATGGAGAAGGATCTCTGACAGTGTGGACTGGTATCTCTGAAGTCTGTACCTGAAGGGTGGATGAGGCAGGCTCCCCCTCAATTACTGCACCCAGAGTGTCAGCAATTTGATGTTGAGGAGGAGATGGAGTCCTGATCATAGCCTGATGTCTAGGAGCATCTGCTGTTTGGGAGGCCTTAGAGGATTGAGCAGTGTTCTGAAGCTTGATCTCGTATCTTTGTATAGAGAAGAGGGTGACTTTCTTCATGTGGTGAAGAGGAGTCCCTTTTGAGAAGTCAAACACTGTAGGGTTGATCTCATGGAGGAGGAGGGAGATAATCCTAGCAAAACTGGGATGTTTGATGCTTTCTCGGATCTTATCCAGTATCATCATTCCGAACTGGAATTTCTTCCTGCAGACAATAGCTTGCATAACGTCGAATAGATTTTGGGAGATGTCTCTTATGGAGTATGTCTTGCACCATAAGATTTTGGCGATGATGTCAACGAGAAACTTCCCTTCTGAATTGAACAAAGATCGATTCAAGGTTTCACTTCCACCTTCAGGATCTCGACCACAGAATAGAGAGGTGCGGTCGGCATCTTCCTTTTCTAGGTCATCTTCTTCGTCGACCACTGGCATCCGAAGCAGAGTGGCGACTGAAGTTTTATCCAACCGAATTTCAACTCCCTTTACCTTGGATTTCAGAACTGTGCCGTTGTGTCTAACCTTCAGATTTCTGTAGAATTCTTCAACATCAGGAAGCAGGAGACGGCAGGGTTCTTGAAGAACGAAGGACAATCCGGCCGTGTCCAGGAGAATCAGTAAGTTCTTGAAGTCATCCGAAATATCTTCAATTCCATCTGTTACTAGTTCAGAGCCGATTCTAATCTTGGAGGAGGGAGGAGCCATCAGCGATTCTGCAATGCGAAGGAAACAAGAACGAGGAAGACAAAGCTCTGCAACTGTTCTGGGAGACGAAGAGACAGGAATCTTGCGGCGACGGAAGAGGAAGAACAGGAATCGGGAATACGAAAAGTCGGCGGCTACTCGAGTGAATGAGAAGTGGAAAGGACTTTTTCGTTTTGAATATATATATAAGTAATCCTAATTAGGTTTAAGAAGGATTAAGTATAATGTCATACCTGAACGAGGCGGCAATTTGCTAGGTGCTAGTAGAGATTTTGAAAATAAAAAAAAAATCCGAGTACTCTAGTAGAAGATGACAGCATACACGAGTATGAAGTTTAGTATACTCGAGTAGGCACAACATACACGAGTAATCAATAATTCATACTCGAGTATGTAATTAGCATACACGAGTATTAAGTCCTTGACGAATTTTCATACTCGAGTATAAGAAGTTCATACACGAGTATCTTTTGGATTACTCGAGTTTATGAAACTTTTTACTCGAGTATTAGCCGTTTACTCGTGTAAGTGTAACGATGCTCGAGTCTCTAATACTTGAAGGAATTTCCCTGGTAGATGTCTATTTCCACTAAAGAACTGTACCTCTGAGCAGCCAACATTACTGATATCTTCTTAATTTGAGAGTCCATCACTGGTCTTCTTTGTTGAGCAGTCCAAGCTCAGTTTTGAAGAACGAGAACTTGGACTCGTCCAGCGGCTTCGTGAATATATCTGCCACTTGCCTGTCTGTGGAGACATATTGTAGATCTATGTCTCCATTCTCCACATGCTCCCGGATGAAATGATAGCGAAGCTCTATGTGCTTGGTCCTGCTGTGGGAGACTGGGTTGTTGGCTATTGCTATGGTGCTGGAAGAGTCACAGAACAGGGGAATGTTCTGGAACTTCATGTTGTAGTCTTCAAACTGATTCTTGATCCATAAAAGCTGTGCACAACAGCTGCCTGCAGAGATGTACTCTGATTCAGCCGTTGAGATGGCTACACAGTTTTGTTTCTTACTGCTCCAGGAAATGAGTCTCCTTCCGAGAAATTGGCAAGTCCCGGAGGTACTTTTCCTGTCATCTTTGCTACCTGCAAAATCTGCATCTGAAAATCCAATTAGTTCACTATCATTACTTCTTGGGTACCATAGGCCAAGATTTGGTGTGCCTTTGAGGTATATCAGGATTCGCTTTGCAGCGATGTAGTGAGATTCCTTAGAGTTCGCCTGAAATCTAGCACATACACATGTTGAGAACATTATATCTGGTCTACTCGCAGTAAGGTAGAGCAAGGACCCAATTATGCTTCTGTACTTGGTTTCATCAAAAGGTTTCCCTTTCTCATCCTTGTCCAGAGACATAGCTGAGGCCATTGGAGTCCTCATAGAGGTTGCATTCTCCATTCCGAATTTCTTAAGTAGCTCTTTGGTGAACTTGGTCTGTGAGATGAAAATCCCATCTTCAGATTGTTTCACCTGAAGCCCTAAGAAATACTTTAGCTCTCCCATACTGCTCATTTCAAACTTCCCTTGCATAAGTTTAGAAAACTTCTTGCAGAGGTTGTTATCCGTAGAGCCGAAAATAATATCGTCGACATAGATCTGCACTAGCAAAATCTTGCCTTTTATTTCCCTAAGAAATAATGTTTTGTCTATCTTTCCTCTTGTGAACTTGTTCTCAAGAAGGAAGCTAGACAGAGTCTCATACCAAGCTCGAGGAGCTTGTTTAAGACCATATAGTGCTTTCTGTAATAAATATACATAATTAGGATGGGTTGAATCAACAAAACCTGGCGGTTGCTCTACGTACACTTCTTCCTTTATGTCACCATTCAGGAAGGCGGACTTTACGTCCATCTGATAGATGGTAAATCCCTTAAGTGCAGCGTAGGCAAGAAATAACCTGATCGCCTCCAGTCTTGCTACTGGAGCATAAGTCTGGTCGAAGTCAATTCCTTCTTCTTGACGATATCCCTTGGCGACAAGTGTGGCTTTATTCTTTATAATTGTTCCATCTTCGTCCATCTTGTTCCGGTAGACCCATTTTGTCCCAATGACGTTCTTACCTTTGGGTCTAGGAACAAGTGTCCAAACCTTGCATCGTTTGAACTGATTCAATTCTTCTTCCATGGCTAGAATCCAGGATGCGTCGGAGTTGGCTTCCTCAAATTTCTTTGGTTCAACCTGTGAGAGAAAACTTAAGTGTAAACTCTCGTTAGTTGTACCTCGATGAGTTCTGACGCCATCCCGAGGATTTCCTATTATTTGGTCAACAGGATGATCCTTCAAGTGTCTGAACTCTAAAGTCCTTGCATCTGGGATCTCTTCAGCCACTGGAGTTGCATCTTCAGCTGGGATGTCTTCTTCATCTTGATCATCCTCCTCTCCAATGGTGGTTGTAGAGGGGACCTTGATGAATGTCTCATCTTTATCTTCACTAGGTTCATCCAAGCTAAGTTCTTTCAACTTTGTACCTGCATCTACAATAGGCACACTAGACGAGTTGCTTTGCAACAGACTCGTCTCATCAAATACAAGATGTATCGACTCTTCCACCACCAGAGTTTTTCTATTGAATACTCTATAAGCCTTACTATGGCTACTATATCCTACAAAAATACCTTCAAAGCTTTTCTCGCTAAACTTGGTAGAGTGATACTTGCCATTGTTAAGAACGAAACACTTACAACCAAAGATTCTAAAGTATGAAATGTTTGGTTTCCTGCCTTTTAGAAGTTCGTAAGGGGTCTTATCATGGTTCTTGTTGATGAGTGCTCGATTTTGCACGTGACAAGCGGTGTTGACGGCTTCAGCCCAGAAATACTCCGGAAGTGAGGCATCACTCAACATGGTCCGACAAGCCTCTATGAGTGTTCTGTTCCTTCTCTCAGCTACTCCATTTTGCTGTGGAGTGCGAGGAGAGGAAAACTCATGAAAGATACCTTTACTTTCACAAAATTCTGTCATGGCTCCAGATTTGAATTCCGTTCCATTGTCACTTCTGATTTTGACTACAGAACAGTTGTATTCATTCTGGATCTGCCTCACAAAATTAGTGAAAATACCGAAGGTATCTGACTTGTGTTTCAGAAAGAACACCCACGCAAAGCGCGAGTAATCATCCACAATAACCAACGTATATTCCTTACCTCCCAAACTTCTAACCTGCAGTGGACCAAACAAGTCCATATGGAGAAGCTGCAAACTTCTATTGGAATCTTTGCCTATTATGCTTTTAAACGTACCTCTTGTTTGCTTGCCTTTGATACAAGCGTGACAAGGGCTGTCCGTAACGGACTTGACATTAGGTGCATCACGTACTAAGTTTTGAGAGAATAATTTATTAATGGTTTTGAAATTAATATGTGCTAGTCTCTTGTGCCATTGGTCAGCAAGAGATGCACTACTTTTTGCCAAAAGACACACTGGTGTCGAAGAGTCTATACAAATAAAATTTAGACAGAAAATATTTCTGCTTCGAGTGCCTGATAAAATAGTTTCCATATTGTTAACCGATTTTATCAAACACTTGTCAGCATGAAATTCAACTACGTATCCTTTGTCGCATAGTTGGCTTATGCTAATGAGATGGTGTTCCAATCCTTCAACATAGGCTACATCCGAAAAGGATACGCTACCGTTAGAGATCATACCATAGCCTTTAGTTATTCCTCGATCTGAACCTCCAAAGATGACCTTTGGTCCGTTGCAGACTGAGGTGTAATTCTATAGTAGGCTCCTTGTCCCGGTCATATGCCGAGAACATCCACTGTCCAAGTACCAGATTGGCATTTTGGTGGCCTTTGGACATACCTGCAATTACAATCATTTAGCCTTAGGAACCCAAACAAGTTTGGGTCCTTGGTCTCGAGTTAGAATACTCCCCCTACGAGTATTAGCCTCATGAGTGGTCACTCTCACGTTGCTAACTTTAGGGGTTGCAGCATTTTCAGGATTGAACCAACAATCACTGGCAAAATGACCAATTCTGCCACAGCACCAACAGTTGAATATGTTGTATCTTTGCCTTGTGTAGTCCTGCTTGACTTTCTGGAATGAAGGTCTAGCAGGAGCTTTACTCTTGGAGGAGGAGGCTTCATGATGATGGCAGTTACATGAGGTCTTCTCCTTCATAGGCTTTTCTACAATGGGTTTTACTTTTGGTGTCTTTTTGAAATTATGACCATGAGCATAAGGTCCATAGCTTTGAAGCTGAATCTCCTCATAAGGTGCCTTGAAGACACTCTCGCCAAAGTTACGTGGACGAGTCCAACCTTGGTATCTTGACTTAGGCTTCTCAGGGATCGGCCTAGAAAAGTGTCCGTAGGTGGACTCATAATCGAGTTCGTTCGTGGGAAAGATAACTTTCTTGAACACAACAGGTTCCAAGGGAGCTTTCCCTTTTTCTTCAGCTAGAGCCTTCCGGGCAGCCTTATTCTTTCTCTTGGCCTTGTTTCTCCTAGAGGATTTACTAGAAGAGACAATGTGGCCTAAACCAGCACCCTTGGCCTTAGCAGAGAATTCAGCAACGATTGGAAGAACTGTCTTAGGCTTAGAAAAACTCTCAACAAGCTTCTTTTCAGCCTCGAGTTGTCGTTCCAATTCTTTGATGATTTCCTCTTTAAGGTCGATGTGCTTGAGAGCTTTATTGTATTCCTCTATAGCTACATTGAGGTTCTCTTGAAGAGAGTTAGTCTTATCGACTTCTTCTCTCAAGCTGCTCTCACTAGCTCGTAGAGTATTTATCTCTTTGGCTTGAGTTTTCATTAATCTACAACATTTTTCGTAAGCGGTGAGTAACTCCTTATACTGACCCATGAGCTCAGATTCATCTTCAGAGGAATATCCCTCTTGCTCATTGTCATCATCAGAATCAGAGAGAGGAGTGCGAGATTTTACCTCCCCAGTAAACTGGGGGACTTGTTCATCATCTGAATGAGCCATGAGCCCAAAGTAAGCTTCCTCTTCTTCACTCGACTCAGATGAGTCAGAGTCGCTGAGAGTTTTGCTCTTCTTGGCTACTAAGCTTTTCTCTTTCCTGTTCTTATGGAGTGAGGATTTCTTTTCCTCTCTTCTTCCACCCTCTTTCTTTTTGTGAGGGCAATCGGCGATGACGTGACCTGGCTTATTGCAACAATAACAAATGATGTCAGTTGAGATCTGTTTGTTCTGTTTAGAATTATACCTGTCATGGCTGCTTGAGCCTTTCTTCCGATGATCACCGTCATACCGTGATCTTCTATATGAGGCATCCTTGCCTCTCCATTGCTTCTTCTTGTTCAAGAACTTCTTGAACTGCCTTGAGAGTAGGGAGAACTCTCCATCAGATAGTTCTGAGCCAGATGAGCTGGGCTCAGATGATTCTTCTTCATCAGCCTCAGGAACTGGGGCAGGTGAGTTAGCCTTTATCTTCCTTGAGCTGTCTGCCTTTAGAGCGACAGATTTCTCCTTAGATGCAGACCTGCTTGTCTTTTCTTCAGCTTTTCTTGAGTTGATTTGCAGCTCATAAGACATAAGCTTTCCGAACAGATTCTGCGGGTCCGTTTCAGCTAACCTTCCAAACTCCTGAATGGCACATACCTTATTGTCCCATTCCTTGGTTAGGGATCTTAAGAATTTGTCATTGAGTTCCCCGTTGGTGAAGACTCGGCCATAAACTCTTAGGCCGTTCACTATCTTGAAAAAGTTCTCGAACGTGTCAGCTATGGCTTCCTTGTGACCTTGCCGGAAGGCTTCATACTTTTGATTCAGAAGGGATCTCCGATCATCCCTCACTTCTTCAGTGCCTTCCATCAGAGTCACCAGGGATTGCCACATCTCCTTGGCAGACTGGCAATGAATCAGATTCTGCAGCATTGAGTCATCGACTGCACTTACTATAATATTTTTAGCTTTCTTGTCTAGAGAGACAAGTGCAATCTCATTCTTATCTAGATCCATCAACTTCTTGGGAACTTGCTTGGTGGGATCTATGGTGGAAGCAGTTAAAGGAATGTGGGGACCTTCTTCAACAATCATGAAGATCCGAGGATCTACTGCTTCCATGAAGAACTTGACCCTTTCCTTCCACATAGGAAAGTTGTTCTTGGTGTAGATAGGGAGCTTGGCAAAATCCTTAGTCTTACTCATGCGGTGTTAACCTTTTAACGATCAACCTCCCTCTGATACCAATTGAGAGGTCTAAGTTGTTAGCCTAAATCACCTAGAGGGGGGTGAATAGGTGAAATGCGTGTCAAATGCGGAATTAAAATCTAACACAGCACACATCAAGCAATCACAGACGACAAGAGATTTATAGTGGTTCCCCAACCTTGGGTACGTCCACTTTCCTCACCGATCTAGCAAATCACTAGACTCGGCTACTCCACTATCTCGGATTGAAAACAATCCTACACCTCGGAACCACGTTCCTACAAAACTTGATCCAACTGGATCTACAAAACTCGGAAGAAAGGTCTTCCTACAAATCTCGGAGAAAAACTCCTACAAAGAAATTTTGGTTTGAGAATAAAAAATCAAAACAACAATCTCAGATCTGGATCTTTGACAGTCTTCTTCTTTAGGAACTTCGGCTTGATCAGAAAAGGTTGAAGATGACTTGAGAGAGATCCATGAATCTGAAAACTAGAACCACCTCGATCGAGAAGATAGATCTGAAATCTTTGAGGCTCGGCGAGATCGAGTGATTCACTTCTGTCTAGATTGCTGGAGAAATAGTCATTGAAGACGGAGATCGGCGATCCAGAGTTTCTTCCGTGAACAACGATGGCGGCGGCGGCGTGAGAATTAGGGTTCACGGAATTTTCTCTTTCTTAAAAAGAATATCTCTGTAATCTTGTTAATTAGTCAATTCTGAAATGACCTATTTATAGGTGGACTCCAACGGTCATAATCTTAATTAAGGATGACACGTGGACCAATCAGAAATGACGGATTCAAAATACTTATGGCGAATTCGAACTTAGAAAAATTCTGGAATAGAGAACTGCTATACTCGAGTAAGAGAAGATATACTCGAGTATGGGAATTTAGATACTCGAGTGACAAAGAGGAGTATACTCGAGTATGAGAAGAGAAATTTACTTGAGTGAAAAATGAACTACTCGAGTATCAGAAGAGATATACTCGAGTATTAGAAAAGATATACTCGAGTATCAGCAAAATATACTCGAGTATCAGCAAGATATACTCGAGTGAAAGGAGAATTACTCGAGTATCAGAATACTTACTCGAGTATTAAAATCAACTACTCGAGTATCAGAATACTTACTCGAGTATTAAAATCAACTACTCGAGTATCGAATAATTTACTCGAGTATGAAAATCAATTACTCGAGTATAGAAACACTTACTTGAGTATGAAAAGAAACTACTCGAGTATGACTACTTGAACTTGCAGAGAAGAGAAGAAATGGAGCTACTCGAGTATGATACATGATTTACTCGAGTGATTAAGTTACTTACTCGAGTATGAAAAGAACTTACTCGAGTGACTAACTAACTACTCGAGTATAGATTTATCTACACGAGTATTCAGAGCCTACTCGAGTAAGTCTAACTGATTACTCGAGTATGTCTAACTAACTACTCGAGTATGTCTAACTAGCTACTCGAGTATTAAGTCTGATATTCGAGTATAAAAAAGGGGTTACTCGATTATTTTGGACTTAGAAATATTTTTCTGAGAAAATTAGCTCCAATGCTTCTGTCCATCAATCCAAGTGCATGAATGAGAAGTGTATCCCAATAGAGAGGCTATACATGGGCCAACACTTTGGATCACACAATGAGGGATTACATTGCATGGTCCTGTGTTTGGTGACCCATTATAGACTGACATTGGTCTACACTTGGCAATTAGAACCTGCACACATACAACTCAAACACCACATCAAATACATCTTAATTCATCTTAGTTCAAGGTCTGACTTCCTACAAATCTGAGGTATTGTGGAGACAAACCCCAACAAGGGGTGACCGCACACCTACTACACTCAAATGAACAATCTAGGCTCTAGACTAGGAACGTAAGGGACAGACCCAAGGTCTCAGCGTGGAGGTCCCACCGCATACCCGGAAGACTAACAAACTCTTCCCCTCCCAAGCCAAAAGCTGAGCTAAGACACCTTCGGAGGGCGCTTTTGGCCGACCGGAACATCTAAGGAGGGTCTCAAGACCAACTCTCTCCTATCCAGATGCATCTCCTTGGGTCTATACAAAATGCTCCTCAAACGCGCTACTAAAGGCGCAACATCGCCGAGCAATTCTATAACACGCTGCCCAACTGGGCTGCAAACAGCGCGACTCCGCTGCCTTAGAAGGCTATCAACAGGCCAACAGGGGCTTCCCAGCATAAACCTCGGGGCTCCCACGGGACGAGTGGTTCACGAGCACACCGCTCGCCCAAAGCAAAAAAGAGTAAATCGTACATTCCCAGAGCATCACAGATTATAAATTATTACAGGAATATTAATTCCGTACATCGGCACGCAGACCGGCAATATGAATAAAAATGGGCCTTCGAGGGCCGGCACGAGCTTGGGCTTAAGCTCGCTATTCTCCGCTTGGTATTGCAATACCTGTATGCCAACGTCTCGGTGAACGACTGCCAGCTGAACGACGGTCGGCTAACATAAGCGGGCCAAACATATTCCGTACACCCCTTTTTCGGGGCTACGGTGCGCATTCCCTGCAAATAGACAATATCCAACTTCCACGGAGTCTTCTTCGGGAACCCCAGAACATCACCGATCCGGCTCATACGTCCGGACGGGCTTCACACAGAACATCACCAATTCGGCTCGTACGTCCGAATGGGCTTCACACAGCACATCACCAATTCGGCTCGTACGTCCGAATGGGCTTCACACAGCACATCACCAATTCGGCTCGTACGTCCGAATGGGCTTCACACAGCATGCCTAAATCCGTACTCACACTTCCGGATACTAGATGCAATTAATAGCGGGGACGTACACGTCGACCCGTCGGAGAGCTCCCTTCCCCCACCCATTGGTGGAGAGGGGCTTCCATGCAAATATGTAAAATTAGGGCTTCACCTGCCCAAGAAGAAACTTCGTTACCCTTGACGCGTGCTTGGCGGGGGTGCCGGTGGCCGATCTCCCTTTTAGGCCGAGCCTTGCTCGAGGCGGCGATGGCGGTGGCCGGCCTCCCTTCTAGGCCGAGCCTTGCTCGAGGCGACGACGGGAAGAGGGGGCCGAGGGGAGCTCGGCCCCGCTGGAGGCGGCCTGGAAGAATAAGGGGCCGAGAGGAGCTCAGCCCCGCTGGAGGCGGCCTAGAAGAAGAAGGGGCCAAGACGAGCTCGGCCCCGCTGGAGGCGGCCTGGAAGAAGAAGGGGCCGAGAGGAGCTCGGCCCCGCTGGAGGCGGCCTAGAAGAAGAAGGGGCCGAGAGGAGCTCGGCCCCACTGGAGGCGGCCTGGAAGAAGAAGGGGGGCCGAGAAAAGCTCGGCCCCGCTGTGCTGCTTTAGGCCGGGAAAAAGAGCGGGGCCGAGCCCTAACTCGGGCTTGCCGGCGGCAGGAAAGGAGGAGGCCGAGCAGGATGGCGTCGGGCTGCTTCAGGCCGGTCGACGAGGGAGGGGGTGGGGCGGAGCACTGTGGTCGGCACCGGGCTCCAGGCCACCCGACGAGAGAGAAGCGGAAAAGCTATCGTCGTACCCTCGCAGCTCCAGGCGGCCGATCGGTGGAGGTAGCCATTAGGGCTTTTCCATTTTTTTTCTCCCTCTGCTGGCTGCTCCACTTTTCCCCCGATGACTGCTCCTCTTTTCCCAGCTTTTTTCCCCTTTTCTCTGCCTGTACCGAGCCCCCCCTTTTTCCCATGCCTGCTCCTTTCTCTCTATTATATAATCTCTAATATTTATATATATTATAATATATATAATATTAAAATATTAGATATTAATAATATTAGTCAAATATTTAATATAAAAGCCTCTACAAACAAAGCATCCACGCGTGTGTACGAGTGCTCGCACGTCCTCGAACGGGGCTGCACCACATCGTCGCTCGTAGCGTGCCCCGAGTCCGCCACTTGGGGAGGATCCCGCTCGGCCGGATACGGGGTTGTACAGAAATGGGTCTTAAAAAACAAACTGGACGAGGATGGAGATATCATAAAGAACAAAGCCAGACTTGTATCTCAAGGTTATCGACAAGAAGAAGGGATCGACTTTGTTTGGACCTTTTCTCCAGTGGCCAGACTCGAAGTGATTGATTTTTCCTAGCGTATGCTGCTCACAAAGGTTTCAAATTCTATCAAATGGATGTGAAGTCAGCCTTCCTTAATGGTAATTTAAAGATAGAAGTTTATGTGGAACAACCCCCTTGTTTTGTCAATTCATCTCTACCTGATTATATTTATTTTCTGTATAAAGCTTTATATGGATTGAAATAATCACCTAGAGAGTAGTATGAGACGATATCTAGCTTTCTTCTTGAAAACAAGTTTTCAAGAGGAACGATAGATAAGATATTATTTCTTAGGGAAGTAAAAGTCAAGATCTTGCAAATACAAATATACGTCGATGATATTATTTTTGGATCTATGGATGATTACCTTTTCAAATTGTTCTCAAACTTGATGCAAGGGAAATTTGAAATGAGCAGTATGTGTGAGCTGAAGTATTTCTTAGGGCTTCAGGTGAAGCAATCTGAAGATGAAATTTTCATCTCTCAGGCAAAGTTCACCAAGGAGTTGCTTAAGAAATTTGGAATGAAGAATGCAACCTCTGTGAGGACTCCAATGGGTTCAAATCTGTCTCTAGACAAGGATAAGAAAGGGAAATCTTATGATGAAACTAAGTTTAGAAGCATAATTGGATCCTTGTTATACCTCACTGCTAGTAAACCATATATAATGTTTTCATTATTTGTTTGTGCTAGATTTCAAGTGAACTCTAAGGAATCTCATTATGTCGCTGCAAAGAGGATTTTGAGATATCTTAAAGGCACGCCAAATCTTGGCTTATGGTACCCAAGAAGTAATAACTATGACCTAATGAAAGTCTTTAATTCCAAGGTAGTTAAACACCAAGAGAGGGGTGAATAGGTTTTGTAGTCTTTTAAGATTTTCTTTAACTTGGTGTGTTGTGAGTTAGCTAGGTTATCTTGCTTTTAAGACAATCCACAAAAGCGCACAAAACATTTATAGTGGTTCCCTAAATTATGGGTACGTCCGCTGTCCCTCACCTTTCTAACAGCTTGTTAGACAAGGCCCTTCTCCAAAACTCGTCTCCTAAGAGCTTACAACCCAGATCCTGTAGGATCTCTCAGTCTCCTCCAAGACCTACAACTCAGGCACAAGGCCCTACCTCAGAGAAATCTTGCTCCTACAACTCAGTGATCAAAAGAACACAAACCTCAGACTTGAACACAAGTTCTATAGCTCAGGCTATAGAGGTTAGCCATACAACATAGAGAGTAAAACTCTCCTACAGCTCATATCTGTTAAGATCCTACCTCAGCCTTTATAAATCAGGCCCACAACTCAGATCCAAAAAGATCCTACAGCTCAGATCCAAGAATGGATCCTATAGAAAGAAAGGAGTTTCTTATTTTTGATTTGACACCAGAGAAAATTTCTCTATGCCTGCCTTCCTGGACTGAGTTATCTCATCCCAAACTTTCTTCACAGCAACAGAAATAAGATCTTTATTAAGCAGTTGCTTATGCTGGAAGAAACTCAGAAACCAAGTTCCTGAACTTGCTAAAGAAGACTCTTCAATCAGCTAACCTGGAATGCAGAAACAAGATGACACTACTCCTTCTTTATCAGAACCATATCTGAACTTGTTGTAGTAGAAGAAATTAGCTACAACTAACATGCTAGAACTTTTGGAATAGCTTGCTGAACTTTTTGGTTTCAAGCTCGGCAATAATGGCGAGGAAGATGATGTTCAGCTACCTATTTTCATAATGAATAAAACCTTAAAAGTTATTTTGCATCTGCTGAACTTGTCCCTTTTATCTTTAGTCATCTAACGACTATATGACCCATGGGCCCCATTGAAGTTGTTGGTTGCAACTTGGCTTTAACAGAAAAAGTCTTCCTATAAACCTGTGGCGCTATTTGTCCTATTCTGTAGCTTTCCCGCAACTAATTTGAATCATGTTGACTTTTGTTGACTTTTACTGACGTCAGCATTTGTGGACTTAGCAAAATTCTCAGATTCAATCCATACATTGAGTGTGTCGAGTGAATGGCCTTCACTCATCGCCTCTAGACTTAGCCAATTCTTCTTCCTTGCTTAGGCGTTGAGTGAACTGGCTTCACTCAATGCCTCTGGAATTAGCTGCAACTTTTTTTATCTGCTAGGCATTGAGAGCGTTGAGTGAACTGGCTTCACTCAATGCCTCTAAACTTAGCTACAACTATCTTTATCTTTTAGGCATTGAGAGCGTTAAGTTAGCCTTCATCACTCAATGCTTTTGTCCTTAGCTGCTTCTCTGGAGTCTGCCAGCTTTCTGAGGCGTTGAGAGTGTTGAGTGCGCTGTCCTCACTCAACGCATCTAGACTTAGATAGATTTTTCTGCCCATATTTCTTGAGTTTTGACATCAAACGACGCTTTCTTCTATAGCGTTGAGTGAGCTGTATTCACTCGATGCTTCTGGACTTAGCAAGAATTCTTAACAGATCTTCAACTTCTTTGACTGCTTGAGCTTTTCTCAGCGCTTATTGGTATATAGCATTGAGTGAATTGGCTTCACTCAATGCCTGTGGACTTAGCAGCATTTTCTTCCTTGTCAATGCTTAAGCTTTGACAGACTCATCTATACTTGACGCCTTTTGATATATGGTGTTGAGTGAACTGCCTTCACTCAATGCCTGTGGACTTAGCCGTAGAGTTGCTTTGCAGACTACTGGGCTTTGACTATCCACACCTTACTCAGCGCTTTTTGACATATGGCATTGAGTGAACTGGCTTCACTCAATGCTTGTGGACTTAGGCGATTATTAGCCTTTCTAACATCCTTCTTTGACATCTGGCGTTGAGTGAACTGGCTCCACTTCTCTACCTTATGACCACCTGTCACAATCACTTGGAATACCTGTCCACTCAATATAATAAGGACCAATCTGCATGTATGAACTTGAACATACAATAAATACAACTATATGTATACCATTGACTTGTTTGACTTCTACAAATCTGTGACATTGTGAGCAATAGACCAAACAATCTCCACCTATTTAAAGAAGTCAAAACCCTCAAAAAACATTCGGAGTTAATGATATACACCAACATATGCAGTAATAAATTGTTAAATTTAAAACTTAGAACAAGAGAACAAGAGTGTCAAGTTATAAGTTACCACACTTTCCCTGCTTATAGGGTGATCATCATCCCTTCCTGCTCCCCTTGTTTTGATAATTCCTGGCCTTGATCATTTCCTTCTCCTCCCCCCTTTTGACTTTTGTAAATAATCAGGGAGGTGATGGCCTCTGATTATCTTCTCCCCCTTTTTGAGTTCAGATAATCAACTGTTGCAGTATCTTGCTTCTTCTCCACAGGAAGCTAAATCTATCCCTGCAAGTGCTGGACTTGCTCCCCCTCAACTGGAGCATCTTCTATCATCCTTTTTGATAGACACTATAGTCTACTCTAGTCTTGATAGCACTTGAACCACTTGAAGATCTTCATACCACTGAAGGTCTTTTCCACCTACAAGAAGTAGCGCAACCTGCAACAAAAACAACATAAGGAGCATATGAAGTTATGCCAAGTTCAACATACGCAAATCAAACTTGAAGGTGTTGAACTTTTCTTCATCTAGTGGCTTAGTGAAGTTGTTAGCCACTTTCTTGTCTGTAGGGACAAACTCAAGACTTATATCTTCACATTCCACATGCTCCCTAATGAAATAATACCTAATCTCAATCTGCTTAGTCCTGCTATGAGAGATGGAATTCTTAGCAATTGAGATTGCACTAGTAGAATCACAGTATAAAGGAGTTCTACTTATCTGGAGGTTATAGTCCTGGAGTTGATGTTGGATCCACAGTAACTGTGCACAGTAGCTACCTGTTGAGATGTACTCTGACTCAACTGCTGAGATTGTAACACTGGTTTGCTTCTTGCTTCTCCAAGACACTTGTCTTCCTCCCAAGAACTGACAGGTGCCTAAAGTGCTCTTCTTGTCCTCTTTACAGCCTGCAAAATCTGCATCTGAATAGCCTGTTAGTTTAAAATCCCTATTTCTAGGGTAGCATAGGCAAAGATCTGGTGTTCCCTTAAGATACCTCAAAATCCTCTTAGCAGCTGAGTTATGAGATTCTTTAGGCTCCTGATAACTAGCACAAACACATGTAGCATATATGATGTCTGACCTACTTGTAGTAAGATATAGAAGGGAGCAAATTATCCCTTTATACAAAGTTTCATCAACAAGTTTCCCCGCCTCATCTTTTCCTATAGGCATACTTGACCCCATGGGAGTTTTCATGGTGGAGGCATTCTCCATACCAAACTTTTTGATCAACTCCCTGGTGAACTTGGAATAGGATATGGATAATCCATCTTTAGTCTGTCTTACTTGGAGGCCCAAGAAGAACTTAAGTTCACCCATACTGCTCATCTCAAACTTTCCTTGCATAAGTTTGGCAAACTTCTTGCAAAGTTGTCATCAATAGATCCAAAGATTATGTCATCTACAAAAATCTAGACTAGGATGATCTTGCCCTTAGATTCCCTTAGGAATAGGGTTTTGTCTATCTTCCCCCTTGAGAATTTGTTCTTAATGAGGAAACTAGAAAATGTCTCATACCATGCTCTAAGGGCTTGCTTTAGCCCATATAGAGCTTTCCTAAGTCTATAAATAGAGTCAGGTGAGTTAGGAACAACAAAACCTGGAGGCTGCTCAACATAGACTTCTTCCTTTAAGTCACCATTCAGGAAGGCTGACTTCACATCCATCTGGAAGACTTTAAATCCTTTAAATGCAGCATATGCAAGCAAGAGTCTGATGGCTTCCAATCTTGTTATAGGGGCAAAGGTTTGATCAAAGTCAATACCTTCTTCTTGTCTGTACCCCTTAGTTACTAGCCTAGCCTTGTTCTTGATTATAATGCCATTTTCATCAAGTTTATTCCTCTGAATCCACTTGACACCAATGACATTATGTTCTTGTGGTCTGGAAACCAGCTTTCAAACCTTGCACCTCTTAAACTGTTCAGTTCCTCTTGCATTGCTACAATCCAGAATTGATTTATGTTGGCCTCTTCAAATCTCTTGGGCTCAACCTGTGATAGAAAACTTGCATACATTACTGTATTAAGGCTCTTACTTCTTGTCACCACTCCCTGGTTGGCATCACCAATAATCAGGTGTCTTGTATGATCCATTAGATGCTTGATAGCTGGTGTGAATCTACCTTCAGCCTTCAGTGGCTGCATCCAGCTGATCATCATCCACCTCAATTGTGTCTTGTGCTTCTTCAAGAATCTCCACTCCATCTTGGACTATTGGAGCAGCTTCTTTGATGGATAGCTTTTCCATCATCAGCTTTGTACCCGCAGGACTAAAAAAGGAGCTTGGCAGCTCACTATTAATAGACTCTTCTACAACTTGACTTTCCAAGTTGTAGATCATATAGGCCTTGTTATGATTGTTGTACCCAACAAAAATCCCATCATAGGACTTGGCAACAAACTTAGTCATATATGAATTACCATTATGAAGCACATAACACTTGCTACCAAAGATCCTGAGATAATACAGGTTTGGTTTTCCGCCCTTCAAGATCTCATAGGGATTCTTCTTGTGGCTCTTAGTGATAGAGGCTCTGTTAAGGACATGACATGCAGTATTCACTGCCTCAGCCCAGAAATATTATGGGAGAGATGTGTCACTTAACAAGATCCTTCCAGCCTCTATGAGAGTTCTATTTTCCTCTCAACAATCCCATTTTGCTAGGATGTTCTTGGAGAAGAAAATTCTTGATGAATCCCTTGCTCTTCACAGAAACTTTTCATGCTTTCAGACTGAAATTCAATCCAATGGTCACTTCTTATTTTGACCACAGTATTGTCTAGTTCATTCGGAATCTGCTTGACAAAAGTCATGAAGACATCAAGGGTTTTAGATTTTTTTTCTTAAGAACGAAAACCCAGTCAAACCTAGAATAGTCATCAACCACCACATGTGTGTAGACTTTCCTACCTAGACTATAAACTAGCATAGGACAAAATAAGTCCATATGCAAGAGGTATAAGCACCTCGTAGAATCTTTGGTTCCAATGCCCTTGAAGGAAGCCTTGGTCTGCTTGCTCTTTTGGCAAGCTGAACAATTGTCTTCCTTGGTGCATTTCTTTTTGGGACCATTCCTAACTAGCTCTTCACTAAAGAGCTTGCCAATTGTCTTATAATTCAAATGATCTAGTTTCTTGTGTCATTATACACAATATGAGACTTTCTCATTTGCAAATAGATATATAAGAGAGTCTATATCTAAACATAGAAAATTCAATCAATAGACATTCCTACTCCTAGTGTCTGTCAAGATGAGCTCTTGGTCACTTGACCTCTTAATTTGGCACTGATCCTTATGGAATACAATGACATCGTTAAGATTACAAAGTTTTCTTATGCTTATCATGTTATGTTGCAACCCTTCAGTATAAGCCACTTTTGAGATGTTGACTATGTCATTGGTTATCTTACCATAGCCTCTTGTCACTCCTTTTTCTGAACCACCAAAGATAACTTTGGGTTCATACTTCACTGGAGTGTACTCCTTTTGATTGCTCCATGTTCCAACCATGTGCCTGAAACAACCACTGTCCAAGTACCATATAGGGGTTTGGGCACTTGGACTAACCAATCACACATAATTTATCTTACCTTAGGACCCCAATAGGTATTGGGTCCTAGGTTCTGATTAGTCTGAAACACAAACTATTTTCCTACATAATTTCTAACAGGGAGACTAACCTTTGCTCTCAGCACATTTGGATCATGCCAACAATCTAGGGCAAAACGCCCGCACTTTCTCACAGCACCAACACTCATGAATGTTGTATCTTCTTTTCTATGTTGGTCCTGCAGTTTGGTTAACTGATGACTGAACAGAAGGAAGAGGTGCAACAGCCTTCTTCAAGTTTCATTAAGTAAGGATCTAACTGAACGTAAGTCTTCCAGTAGACATCCTTGGTTGGCTCTGATTGCCATTTGTAGCAGCCTTTGTTGCAGATGACATACTATTTTTAGCATCAGAGTTAGCTAGATTTGGCCTGCTAAAAGTACCCTTGGTCTGAGCCTTTGCTAGATGGGCTTGAGTGAAGGCAACTGCCTTATTCTAATGAGTGGGGGCTGGGGTACCAAAAACAAATGGTCCGGGATGGGCCATTTTAATTTCCTCATAGGGAGCCTTAAAGGCACTCATTCCCCTACTATACCTTCCACCATAGTTGTGAACCTATTTGTTCACACTAGTGGATCTACCATTCATCCAGTGACCATAGATGCTTTCTTGGTCATACCTGTTTGAAGACAACATCACCTTCCTAAAATGGATGGGAGGCTTAGAAGCTAGAGGCTGGACTAGAGCTTTCCCTTTCCCTTTGGAAGGGGCAACTCTAGTGTTACCATTAAACCCCAACCCCTTCTTACCCTTCTTAGAGGAGATGGAGTCTATCAGGAGCAGCACAATATTGGGCTTAGAGTAACTAGCCACAATTCTCTTCTCCCTTTAGAGCTACTCTTCAAGATCTCTAATGAGACTATCCTTGTACATGATGGTGACAATCTAGATCAGAGTAATGTTTTTTTTAGTTGGCTGACTTCCCTAGCCTTCTGATCCAGCATGGATGTTGTCTCATCCTGCTGGGCAGCAGCTAGCTAAAGGGAGGCAATTTACTCAGCTTACTTTTTTGCCAACTTCCTGCTTCTCTTGAAAGCATCCAGAAGTTCACCATACTTGTCAACCAGTTGATTGACATCTTATTCAGATTATGACCCATCATCACCCCTAGATGATGATGCATCAAAATTTGGACAAGTCTCATAATCTGATTCAGGAGATGAGCTAGATAGAGTGTGTACCTTTGCTGAACCAGGCTGATCCTGGTTGGATTCTTTATCAGACATTGTCATCAGCACACATCAGCTGTAAGCATCTTCATCCTCATCATCCTCCTCTGAGTCACTGTCTGAATGTGACAGAGGGGCCATGTTACCTGTCCTGGCATTAGGACAGTCTTCAGATTCATCTACAATTACAACTAGCAGGCCAATGAGGACTTCTTCTTCAGACTAAGATGAAGATGAGTCAGTCCAGCTCTTCTCCTTCTTTACAATAAAGGACTTGTCCTTCTTGCCCTTCTACTGGTGCTGTTTCTTCTCACCATCCTCCTTTCTCTTGACTGGACAGTCAGCTATTATATGCCCAGGTTTGCTGCAATAGTAGCAAACAACTTTAGAGGAAACATGTTTACTAAGCTAAGAGTCATACATGCATCCCTTGGAGTCCTTCTTCTATGAAATGTAGTAGTACTCATTGTGATGAGAGGAGGAGGAAGGTCTGCTCCTCCACTGCTTCCTCCTCATCAATTTATGAAGCTGTTTGGAGAAGGCAGCAAAGTCTTCATCTGACAAGTTACTGTCAGTTGAAATTGTCCTTATGCTGTCTGAGTCAGCAGGGCTCCTTGGAGGGGAGGAAATCTTCTCCTTTCTCCTTTTGGTACTGTCAGCTCTAAAGGCCAAAGACTTTTCCTTGTCCTGGGATTTGATGATGGTCTCCTCCTCTTTCTTGGAAGCCAGCTGCATCTTATAAGAGAGCAGTTTTCCAAACAGAGTATGGGGAGGAGTATCAACTAGCTTGGCCACCTCTTTGATGGCACATATCTTGGTGTCCCAGTCTCTACTGAAAGACCTAAGAAACTTCTCATTAATCTAATAATGACTGAAGACCCTCCTATAGGTCTTCAACTTATTCACTATTCTGAAGAATCTTTCATAGCAAACAGCTATTCTCTCGCCCTTGGCCTGCCTGGAAGCCTCATACTCCTGGTTGAGCATGGACTTCCTATCATCTCTGACCTCTTTAGTTCCCTCCATGTGATCATAAGTGCGTCCCACATTTCCTTAGAGGTTTGGCAGTGAACCAGATTCTGAAAGGTAGAATCATCTATGACACTAACAATTATGTTTTGTGCCCTCTTATCTAGTGCAGCTAATGTGACCTCATCCTTAGTCATTTCACAATATTTCTTTGGTGTCTGGACTATTGCATCAAGAGATGAGACCTTCATAGGGATGAAAGGTCCCTCTTTGTTTGTCACAAAGATCCTTGGGTCAAAGGCTTACATAAACATCCTGACCCTCTCTTTCAAGATTCCAAAACTCTCCTTTGTGCAGAAAGGAAGATTCATGGAACCAAGCTCCTTACGATTCTCTCCTGAACCCATAATTACACTAGTTTCAGCTACTCTTTGAGATCTTCTCTGACTGTTAGGTCCTTCTTGAGTAACCTCCCTCCGATACCACTTGAAAGTCTTTAACTCCAAGGTAGCTAAACACCTAGAGGGGGGTGAATAGGGTTTCTTATCTTTTAAGATTTTCTTTAACTTGGTATTTTATGAGTTTGATAGGTTAGCTTGCTTTCAAGACAATCAACAAAAGCACACACAATATTTATAGTAGTTCCCCAGATTATAAGTGTGTCCACTGTCCCTCACCTTTCTAACAACTTGTTAGATAATACCCTTCTCCAAAACTCGGCTCCTAAGAGCTTACAAACCAGATCCCGCAAGATCTCTCAGTCTACTCTAAGATAAACAACTCAGGCACAAGGCCCTACCTCAAAGCAAGCTTGCTCCTACAACTCATTGATCAAAAGACCACCTACCTTATACTTGAACACAAGTCCTACAGCTCATGTTATAGAGGTTAGCCCTATAACTCAAAGAGTAAAACTCTCCTACAGCTCAGATCTATTAAGATCCTACCTCAGGACAAAGACCCTACCTATAGAATACATGCCCTGCACTCAGATCAACAAATGATCCTACCTCAGCCTTTATAAATCAGGCCTACAACTCAAATCCAAAAGGATCCTACAGCTCAGATCCAAGAATGGATCCCACAGACAGAAAGGAGTTTGTTGTTGTTGATTTGACACTAGAGTAAATTTCTCTGTGCCTGCCTTCCTGGACTGAGTTATCTCAGCCCTAACTTTCTTCACAATAACAAAAATAAAATCTTCAATAAGCAGCTGCCTGTATTGGAAGAAACTCAGAAACCAAGTTCCTGAACTTGTTGAAGAAGACTCTTCAATCAGCTAACCTGGAATGCAGAAGCCAGATGGCTCTGCTCCTTCTTCTTTATCAGAACCTTATCTGAACTTTCTGTAGTAGAAGAAATTAGCTACAGCTAACTTGCTAGAACTTTTGGAATAACTTGCTGAACTTTTTTGTTTAAAGCTCGGTAACAATGGGGAGGAAGATGATGTTCAGCTGCCTCTTTTCATAATGAATAAAACCCTAAAAGTTATTTTGCATCCGCCGAACCTGTCCCTTTTATCTTCAGCCATCCAACGGCTCTATGAACTGTGGGCCCCACTGAAGTTATTGGTTGCAACTTGGCTTTTACAAAAAAAGTCTTCTTGTAGAACTGCGACGCTATTTGTCCTATTCTGTAGCTTTTCCGCAATTAATTTGAATTTTGTTGACTTTTGTTGACTTTTGTTGACGTCATCATTTGTGGACTTAGCCAAATTCTCAGATTCAATCCATGCATTGAGTGAATGACCTTCACTCAATGCCTCTGGACTTCGCCAATTCTTCTGCCTTGCTTATGCGTTGAGTAAGTTGAGTGAACTGACTTCACTCAATGCCTCTAGACTTAGCTATAACTTTCTTTATCTGATAGGCATTGAGAGTGTTGAGTGAACTGGCTTCACTCAACGCCTCTGGACTTAGCTGCAACTTTCTTTATTTACTAGGCATTGAGAGCATTGAGTGAGCATTCATGACTCAATGCTTTTGTCCTTAGCTGCTTCTCTGGAGTCTGCCAGCTTTCTGAGTCGTTGAGAGCATTGAGTGAGTTGTCCTCACTCAACGTATTTGAACTTAGACAGATTTTTCTATCCATCTTTCCTTGAGCTTTGACATCACACGATGCTTTCTTCTCTGGCATTGAGTGATCTGTATTCACTTGATGCTTCTGGACTTAGCCAAAATTCTTGACAGATATTCAACTAATTTGACTGCTTGAGCTTGTCTCAATGCTTCTTAGTATATGGCGTTGAGTGAACTGGCTTCACTCAAAGCCTATGGACTTAGCCGCATTTTCTTCCTTGCCAATGTTGAAGCTTTGATAGACTCAGCTATACTCGACTCCTTTTGACATATGGCAATGAGTGAACTGCCTTCACTCAATACCCGTGGATATAGTCGCAGAATTGCTTTTCAGACTGCTGGGCTTTGACCGTTCACACCTTACTCGGCGCTTTTTAACATATGGCATTGAGTGAACTAGCTTCACTCAACGTCTGTGGACTTAAGCAATTTTCAGCCTTTCATGCATCCTTCTTTAACATCTTGCATTAAGTGAACTGGCTTCAATCAACGCCTGTGGACTTGGACAGATTTCTATCTCTCTACTTCTTTACCTTGTGACCACCTACCACAACCACTTGGAATACATGTCCAATCAATGTGACAAGGGCCAACCTGTATGCATGAACTTAACATACATCAAATACAACTCTGTGTATACCATCGACTTGTTTGACTTCTACAAATATAGGATATTATGAGCAATGGACCCAATAACTAATTGGTTTTTCTGATACTGATTTTGCGAGAAGCAGGGATGACAAGAAAAGCACTTCTGAGACGTGTCAATTCCTTGGAAGAAGGTTTATTTCTTGGGGTAGCAAAAATTAAAATTGTGTGGCAATTTCAACTGCTAAGTCAGAGTATATCTCTGCGGGCAGTTGTTGCACATAACTTTTTGGATAACGAATCAACTAGAAGACTACAACCTGAACATGGAGGAGATTCCAATGTTTTGTGATTCATCAAGCACAATAGTCATAAATAACAATCCAGCTTCTCACAGCCGGATAAAGAATATCGAGATACCATATCATTTCATCCGGGAGTTTGTGGAGAACAAGGTCATCAGCCTTTGTTATGTCTTATCAAATAAACAAGTTGCAGATATTTTCACGAAGCCACTTGATGAAGCCAAGTTAACCTTTTTCAAAACTAAACTCAGAATGCCAAACAAGGAATCTTGAATTGGTCAAGGAATCTAACGACATATGCCCAAGTGAAGAAGCTGAAAATTCTCAAGTTTTCATGCACTCATGAAATCAATCGAGAGATCCCAAGCTAATTAGATGAATTAGTCGAATTTCACAAGTGTTTTCGACGAATTTCACAAGTGTTTTCGATGAATTCGTTGAGTACATATGATTCATCTCGAAGAATTCTACAAGTGACCTCAGAAATTTCGACGAATCCGTCAAATTGCCTATGAAAGTGAAGGGATAGATCACACTAACTCTAGAGGGGGGGGGTGAATAGAGTATTAAAAACTTTTGATTAATTTTCATAGCGAATTAATAAAATAAGTGATATCTACAAGTAATAGGAAGAAATAAAACAAGAAAATCACAGCACAGAAAAACAACAAGTAGAGCAACTGGACGACACAGATTTTATAGTGGTTCCCCTAAAACATGGGTACATCCACTCTTCTACCACCCTGGTAAGAATCCACTACAGGTTTTTGATCAGGTGCCCTATCACCACCGGTTTTTGCTCAGGTGCCCTATCACCACAAGATCTATTTTCAAGGGAGATCTAGCAACCCTTTGAGCTTTTGACCAGGTGCCCAAAAACCAAACTAAGTCTTTTGATCAGGAGAATTAACAACCAAAGACTAACTTTTGAAGGGAGGTAAAACCTTATACACAGGAAAGTAAAAAAGAAAATTGATGATGTCTTCTCTTTCTCAATAATTTGAGATGAATAGTGGATTGCCGTTGTTGTCAAAGCTCCCCCTGAGATGTAGAATTGGTTTAGGAGAAAGAGAGCTTTGCTTAGGGTGTAGGCCTTCGGAATGCTTGAAAATCTTCAGGGAACTTTTAGACATAAGTTGATGATTTTGTCTCTTGAAATTCCTGAAGTAAAAGGTATGCCTGACTTCTTGGTTACCTCTGTGTTATTATTCTCTGTATTACATCTTCTCTGTGTTTCTTTGACTAAAAGAATAAAACCTTATATATTACTTGCAGTTTTTAGCAATTGAAATTTGAATTCCTTTTTCTTGATTGACTGCAAAAAATTTGGGAGTTGAACTGCTAGAAATTGTCTTAACTGAATTTCCTCAACTGTCCTATTAAAATAAGCCAAGTAATAACTCTATGAAGACCATAATTAATGTTGCCATGGAACGGTTATATTCTTGAGAATATGAGCATTAATTATCAGAGTATTACTGCCTTAATATAATTGAATTTGAAATGATAGTCGATCTGAGAAACTACAAAGGAAAAACGTCAAACAGAACCTAGAAGGAAATAGTCGAACTCAGGAATAATTTCGTCGACCTGAACTCCAATTTCGTCGAGCTGAGAATTCTCCTTTGTCGAGCTGAGCTCAGCGATCATCGATCTGAAACTGAACTGCCAATCTGAGCTCCAAGTTTATCGACCAGAGAAAGATTTTTGTCGAGCTAAACTTCTGATATGAGATCAGAGATCGTCGATCTCAACTGGACTTTCGTCGAGCTCAACTCAGAGAAGGAACTCTGAGTTTGACGATATGAGATCGACGATCGTCGAGCTGAGTTCAGCTATTGTCGAACTGAAATTCGGAAATCTTTTTAACTGCATTTTCTTTAAGTCTTCTGTCTTTAAAGTCTGGAGTCTCTAAAGTCTTCTGAAGGCAGGTTAACCTAATGTGACTAACCTTAACCCTAGAACTAACAAATGACCCTAGGCTATACATGTTGGGTCAACAAACCTAATAGTGAACCTAGCCCAAATTAACCCTAAACACAGGTGGGGTTCCAACATTCTCCCCCTATTTAGGTGAGGTCACTATGAACAACAATAAAAGAAAATTCACAAAGCATAAAATAATATCTAGCAGAATTATAAAGTTTCAGCAAATATAAACAGAAGTGCCTTGTGATATATTTATAACAAATAAGAGTTAAAGTTCAAAAATAGAAATGATAAACTGTCAAACACTTTTAGAGGTATCCCGTGAAGTTCCAGTAGAAGGTTTGGTAAATATTATTTCTCTATTGGGATCCATTACTTGCTATTTTGACATCTTCATATTTTCTGCTCCAAGAATTATCACAGAAGTAGCTCTGGGTATAACTGCTTCAGGATGTAAAGACATGTAAGTATCAACATTAAAAAGGTTCTATACCTGGTATTTGTCCAGCTTTTTCTTTCTGTATGAAGACATTGTAGTATACTAGGAAATATCATGTCCTGCTTCCTTAGCTTTTCTAATCTAAAAGAGTCCTATAAGCTCTTTAAACCTGGCCATTCTAGAATTGGAGTCCATTTCTGGATTACAAACTGGAGACAGAGGTCTTTCTGGACTTGATTTGTCTTTATGAATATCTTGATCTTTCTGTTGCCTGCCTTTACTATCAGACTACTGCTATTGTTATTATTATTCTCTCTGAGACTAAGTATCTGATCTAGAGGGCCTTTCTCTACTACTTTGTGTTGATCTAGATTGATAGGAGTGAGAAGTAGATATTTGACTTTGAGAAACATTACCTGAAGATCTAGCTGTAGGAGGAGGACCTCTCCTGAATTGAGATGGAGTAGAGTATCTCCTGCACTTCTTCCTTGCTTTCATTTCATTCTTAGAAAATCTCATCTAGTTGAGGGTGTTTGGAGTGAGAGTAATGTTATGCAGAATATAATAGGGAGTATCAGCAGTTGGATTTGGCTTTGGAGCAGCCTTGGGAGGAGCCTTCTTCTTAGCTTTTCTCTTTTTAGAACTAGTGTCCTCAGAGTCATCAAAATCTTCATCATCATCAGATGCATTTGCAGGATTATCATAAAGAGCATGAATCTGTCTAAGCATATCATCAGAAAGAGTTGGATGAGACTGAGGCAGTACACTTGTATCTTTTAGATCAGTCTGAGGTTGTACTTGAACTTCTGGTTCTGTAACATTTGTTTCCATATCTTGAAACATAAGTTCATCAAGATCTGGTATGGGGGACTCAGCCCAGCCAAAATTTGCAGGAGAAAAAGCCTTTGACTCTGAGTTTTCTGTTGTTGCCTCTATAATAATATCAGAAACTGAAAAACTTGTCCTAATTTGTTCCAAAACTTCAGGACTAATAGGTGTTGTATAACAGACTATGGCTTTTGAATAATCATAAGCTGTATCAACAACTGGTATAGTTCTGCTATAAAATATATCAAAAGAATGAAACAAAGAACGAATATTAACTGAGGGATTTATAATGAAATCACCAATAGTATTTATTATTGCATCAACTTGCTCTTCTGCTAAATAAAACATCTCAGAATCATCATCAAGAATTTCAATGATCTCTGAAATTTCTGGAATATTTTCTTCTGCTGCTGTTATTGCTGTTGGAATTGCTGGAGGAGCTTCTTCATAGAACATCTCCTCATGCCTGGTTTCAGAGATTCCTGAACTCAGACCCCTAGAAGAAGAAGGGATAGAGGAGGAAGAAGCAAGTTGAGCAGATAGAAAAGAGATATAAGAAACAAGAGGGGCAACAACCTCATCTATTAGCTTCTTCAGAGATGAAGTGATGAATTGAAGAAGATCTTTTGCTATGTCAAAGAAATGGAGATAGAGGGGTTCAGGAGTAGATGGGGTATAGGTGGATTGGTGACCATAATTTGAACAGATAGAGAATCCTTCAGGGAAGTCTGTTTGTTGGAATTCTGGGAATGTTGATGGAATGTTGGATGGGAGATGGCATCAGGTAATTGATCCTGAATAGGTGAATGTTATGGATATGGTTGAGGAGATGGAGATGACAGTAGATTGAAATTTGGTTGGGTAGAGGTGGACGGAATGTCATCGAGATGAGATGGAATTGGAGATGGAGGAGGTGGAGATGGTGGTGTATCCTCAGAAATATGAATTGGAGATGGTGATTATGATGGTGAGATTGGAGGAGTGGAGGTAGAAGGTTGTTGAAGTAGAGTTAATGAAGGAAATATTGAATGAGGTGGAGATGGAGAAGGAGCGGGAGCTTCTTCTGGGGTTGGAGAAGTGGTTGTTTCAGCCCTTGTGTTCTCAGAAGCAACCCTGGAAGAGGAATCCCTGGAGGGCTTGGGGATAGTCCTCTCCCATCTGCCAAACAAGGCAGAGGTAAGTCTCCTTGAGGTATTAATAAAAATGGTCTGGGAGACCAACAACTCTGGAACCTTGGCTTGCAAAAAGATTCCCATAATCCTTCACAAACTAACATCCTTCTTACTTATTATCTTCTTAATCAAATCAAACAAAATTCCTCCCCAGTCCACTGATTTCTTATTAACTAAGGCACACATCAGATAAAATTGTTGCCTGGAAATATGATCATGAGCAGAGTATTTTCCTAACAACACTTTGCCAACAACATTAGCCAAAAATCTATATTCTATAGATAGATTTTTCTTAAGGAGGTGGTTAGGTTTTTTGATAGTATGACCTAACCTTTCTAGTATTTCATCAAATTAACTGCTAGATAAATCTATTTCATCTTCACCATTAACAAACTCAAAAACTTCATCAAAATTTCTGGAGAGAGATGAACTGGTTACCAGATATCGATCCGATAGGAACTGGAGTATCTTGAATATTTGAAGTGAAAACCCATTCTTTAATCTCTGACACTGGTAGTTTTATCTTGGTCGTCAAGAGGAACGGTAGATTTGGACCTTCAAAGAGTTTCAAAACATCTTGGAATATTTTATCTGAGTGAGAGAACGATTACAAATCAATATCAAAGCCCGCATCAAACTTCATGGCTGCGAGGATTACTGGAGAAACTGCCATTGCTCTGCAAAAACAACAAGAGATCAAGTGCAAAAGAACTGGAAAGTGTGGGATGGAGTTCGATGAAAAACCTATTATAAGTTTTCAGATGGTGAAACGACGAACTCTATCCAACGCAAAAGAAAAAGCTTCGAACTTAGGTCGACGAAAAAAATTCCACGAGGAAATAATAGCGTCGATCTCAGTTTGAAGAGGGTGAAAATAGTTCGTCGTTCTCAGGTCGACGAAATATTTTATGATGCAAGATCGTCGATCTCCATTCGACGAAAATGACTTCACAAAGAGATTGTGTCGATCTCAGGTCTACGAAAATTCTCAAGAAGAGTTCACAGATCGTCGATCTCCATTCGACGAAATGTGATCAATTCTTCGACCTTGGATAGAAATCAAATTAAACTTCTTCATTTATCATACCAAGCTGATTCAAGAAGAACAGATGTTTCTTTTCATCCAAAGGTTTGGTGAAGATGTATGTTCTTTGTAAATCAGTCGAGATAAAGATAAGATTAATTTTCTGTTTTTCCACACAATCTCTAATGAAATGATGTCTAATTTCTATATGCTTGGTCCTACTATGATGCATTGGATTTTTTACAATGGAAATTACACTGGTACTATCACAAAATATAGTTGAATTATTTAGATTGAAACCATAATCCAGAAGTTGGTTTTGAATCCACAAAATTTGTGAACAACAACTGCCAGCTGCTATATATTCAACTTCAACAGTTGAAGTTGACACAGATGTCTATTTCTTACAAAACCAAGACACAAGCCTATCACCAAGGAACTGGCATGTTCCTGATGTGCTTCTCCTGTCAACTCTACATCCAACAAAGTCAGCATCTGAGAATCCAGTTAATTCAAATTCTGACTTAGTTTGATACTAGAGTCCTAGATTTGGACAACCCTTTATATATCTCAAAATTCTTTTTAGTAAAATAAGGTGAGATTCTTTAGGGTTCACTTGGAACTAGCACAAAGACATGTAGAAAACATTATATCTGACCTACTAGCTGTGAGATATAACAAGGACCCAACAATATCCCTATATGTTTTCTAATCAACTGGCTTGCCCTGTTCATCAGAATCAATCAAAGTATTGGAAGCCATAGGTGTTTTCATAGCTGAGGCATTATACATCCAAAATCTCTTAACTAGCTCCTTAACATATTTAGATTGGTAAATGAAAATTTCATCAGGGGATTGCTTCACTTGAAGACCAAGGAAGTATGAAAGCTCACCCATGCAACTCATTTCAAACTTGGAATGCATCAGGTCAGAAAACCTTTTGCATAGTTTGGAATCAGTAGAGCCAAAAATGATGTCATCTACATATATTTGTACTAGTAAAATTTTATCTTTATGATGCCTAAAAAATAAATTTCTATCTATAATGCCCCTAGTGAACTTATGCTCCAAAAGAAAGCTAGCTAAGGTCTCATACCAAGCTCTTGGAGCTTGCTTTAAATCATAAAGAGCTTTATGCAATTAAAAAACAAAAGAGGGATGAGTTGGAGAGATAAAACCTGGTGGTTGCTCCACATAGACTTCATCTTTGAGTTCGCCATTGAGAAAGGCACTCTTGACATCAATTTGGTAGACTTTGAATTTCTTGAATGCTGCATAGGCAAGAAATATCATGATAGCCTCCAGCCTTACAACAGGGGAAAAGGTCTGGTCAAAATCAATTCCTTCCTCCTGAGAATAGCCTTGAGCTACTAATCTTGCTTTGTTCCTTATAATAGCTCCTTATGCATCCAATTTATTCCTGAAAAACAATTTGGTTCTAATGACTAGGTAGTCTTTGGGTCTTGGAACTAAATCCCAAACTCTACATCTCTCAAATTGATTTAGCTTCTCATGCATTGCAATAATCAAGTGGGGATCTTGCTCTGCATATTTTATGGATTGAGGTTCAATTTGAGATATGAAGCAAGCATGCATCAAATCTTGGTTGAGTTGATGTCTTGTTTGCACACAAACTGATATGTCTCCAATCACTTGAGATATGGGATGATCTCTAAGTGTGACAAGATCAGTAGGAGGAGTTGGTTCATCAACAGCTTGGGGAATTAATTCCTCTTGTAGAATTAGGTTAGCTGTTGTTGGTTCAACTGTTCCAATAATTTCTTCTTCACTATCTTCATCAATTTGTTGAGAGGGATGCAATGTAACCTCTTGGGTGAGGTTTAAGTCGTCCAATTTCTCACACATAAGGGGTACCTGCAAGTATCTCTGGTAGAAGAATCCTTCTCCTTGTAATACATGTTAGCTTCATCAAAATATATATGTACATATTCTTCCATTTTAAGGTTGATTTATTCAATACCCTATAAGACTTACTGACTTGGGAATATCTAAGAAAACTTCCCTCCGCAGCTTTGGCTTCAAACTTTCTAAGATGTTTCTTGTTGTTATTGTGAATATAACATCTACAACCAAATACTCTAAAATAATGTATTTTAGGTTGCTTTACTTTAAGCAAATCATAGAGATTCTTTCCCTTTAGTTTATGTATTAAACTTCTATTCAGAACATAATTTGTTGTGCTTACAGCCTCTGCCCAAAAGGATAGAGGAAAGTAAGCATCTGCAAGCATTGTCCATGCAGCTTCAAAAAGGGTTTTATTTTTCCTTTATGTAACCCCATTTTGTTGAGGAGTTCTAGGAGCAATGAAGCAATGCCTGATACCTTCCTTCTCATAGAATTCTTGCATAAGAAGAGATTTAAACTCAGTGCCATGATCACTTCTGATCAATGCAACTAGAGTAGAGTACTCAATCTTTATGCTCCTAAGAAATTCTGTAAGAACTTTAAAGTTATCTGACTTGTTTATCATAAAAAAACACCCAAGTGAATCTAGAGAAGTCATCTACAATAACTAAAGTGTAAGATTTCCCTCCCAGACTTTGTACATCAATGGGTCTAAAAAGATCCATGTGTAGCAAGTACAAGCTTCTGGGTGAATCACTCTTATTGATAAATTTAAAACTATTTTTAGTTTGCTTGCCTAATTGACAAGCCTTGCAGAGACTTTCCTTCTTGTAGGGGCCAGAAGGAAATCCTCTAACAAGGTTGTCGCTAGATAGTTTAGCAATATTTCTTAAGTTTACATGTCCTAGTCTTTTATGCCATAATTCATTTGTTGAACTAATCTGATTAAATAAGCAAATCTCTGAACTAGCTGACTTAAAATTTACTACATATATGTTGCCTATTCTAGTTCCTATTAAAACAATTTCTTTTGAACTAGAAGAAATTATGCATAAAGACTTGTTAAAGGTTATCTGATATCCTTCATCACATAACTGACTTATGGATATCAGGTTATGCTTGAGACCACTCACATAGGCTACTTTCCTGAAAGTGACAGCTCCAACTTTAACATTTCCATATCCTTTTGTTTGGCCACAGTTGGAGTCTCCAAAGATCACCTTTGGTCTAAGCTTTGATTTGTAGTCTGTTAGATTCCCTTGCTGCTAGTCATATGCTTTGAACAACCACTATCTAGGTACCACTGTTGCTCTATGGTAGGATAATCCATCACCTGCACGAAATAGATTAGGTGTTCTTGACACAGGTAACCTTGGGTCCTTGATTCTTCTCAAATTTATAACTAGAAATATAAGAATAATCAGGTTGGTCTTTATATTTTAAGGGGTGAAATCTTCTAGGTGGAATTATCCACTGAGTAAAGGGATTAACAAGTTTTGGTTTCTGATATTTAGTTTGATAGAAATTGAAATTTCTATTTTCAAAATTTTAGGACGACGAATTTAGTTGAGTTCGTTGAGCTGAGGTCGATGAAAAGTATTTATGTCATCGATCTCGGTTCACAAAATGATAATGCTCATTTTCAGCGTTCCACGATCGTCGATCTCTGTTCGACAAAATATATTGACTTCGTCGATCACCAATTGTTGAGTTGTCATACCCAAATGCTGGGTTTAGAGTTCATCAATCTCCGTTCTACACAAAATACTGATTTCGTCGATCTGAGTTCGACGATTTTTGTTGAACATTATTTTTATGAGATTTTTTATGTTTCTTTGATTTGTTCTTTGGTAATATTTCTATATTTTTATCTGTCAGTTGTAAAACTTATTTTCCTTTTTCTTTAGCAGAGATAAATTTTATAGGGGTTGATAAAATATTTTCCTAAAAAAAAGGTGGCTAACTTGATGATGCTCCTAAGCCTAGTTTACCATTAAGCCTGTCATTTACTGTGCTAGTGATGTCTATTAATTTAATACTTCTCCCATTAAGGGATTCTTCAAATTGTTTTTGCCTCATTTAGTTTAGTTTTTAATGAAATAATTTGTTCTGAAGCTAAGTCTAATTCATCTTTTAGTTTGATGTTTTTTGAAAATAGATTGTCATATTCAATTTGTTTTTCTCTGATAAGTTTGATTTCCTTCTCAGATTTAATTAAGTCATTACATAGAAGTTTGAATTCAGTTTTAAGTTCATCAAAAGTGAAATCAAAAGAAGCTATTACCTGGTCCTCTTCTGATTCACATTCTTCTGCTGACTCTTCAACTGTTGAGTAACTGCATGATGCATCAATTGCCATCAAGCAGATCTCTCTTTCTTTAGCCTCTTCTTCATCCTCACTGGAACTAGATGAAGTTTCTTCTTCTGAGTCACTCCAGGTCTCAGCTACAAATCCCTTCTCCTTCTTCTTATATTTGTTGGAGGAGGGCTTGCAGGAGTGCTTCTTGTACTCTTTCTCTTTTTCTTGTCCTTCTTTTGAGCCTCTGGACATTCTGGGAGAATGTGTCTTGGCTTCCTACATCCATAGTAGACAATTTCCTTAGTAGGAGTCTTATCATACCTGGGCTTGTCCTCATTTCTAGTTGACCTTCTTCTGAAGTCCTTAGCCATTTTGTATAATCTTCTAGCTAATAGACTCATTAGCTCTTCATTGGCAGGTAGATCTTCTGATTCTTCAGATGCCTTGAAGGCAATACTTTGCTCCTTCCTTCCTGAGGTAGGAGTATTTTGTCAGCTGCTTCTCTGGTCTTAATAAGCTGCTCATATGACTTGAGCTTGCCTAATAATAACTCAGTAGAAATCTCATTTAGGCTTCTGGCTTTCTTGATTGGCCAAATCCTAGAATCCCATGATCTGGGGAAACACATAGGAATCTTATCATTTATCTCTGTTAATGAGATGTCCTTGTCCAGAGTTTTCAGCTCATTGATTATGATGCTGAGTCTGTTGTACATGTCAGTAACTGATTCTGCTTCTTTTTTCTTGAAGTTCTCATATTGAGAGATCAGATGTGATCTCATGTCTTTCGTTTCATCAGCAGATCCTGCTACCATTTGGTTGAGGGAATCCCAAATGGCTTTTGCTGATGTGTATTCAGCAAATTTTTGAAATATGTCATCAGACATAGTTTGAGCTAGGATATTCACTGCCTTAACATCAACAATCTTAGCTTTCTTCTGTGCATCAGTACACTCAGGTGGTGGAACAACACTGGTGCTTGTATTTGCCACTGGTAGTGGGGGACCTGTCAAAATAGAATTGTAGATGTCTTCATTAATTGAATTCATATACAGCCTAATCCTTGCCTTCCAAAGTGCAAACTTGTTAAGATTGCATATTGGAGGTCTAGTGCTTGAGTACTCCTAATTTTGTGCCATGATGTAAAAGGACAATAAAGTAAATTGGATTTATCAAAGATCTTTTGGTTCAGGTGTTAGCCTGTGAAACAAAACAACCTCCCTTTGATACCAATTGAAAGTGAAGTGATAGATTACACTAACTCTAGAGGGGGGTGAATAGAGTATTAAAAACTTTTGATTAATTTTTATAGCGGATTAATAAAATAAGTGATATATATATGTAATAGGCAGAAATAAAACAAGAAAATCACAGCACAGAAAAACAACAAGTAGAGCAACCAGATGACACAAAGATTTTATAGTGGTTCCCCTAAAACTTGGGTACATCCACTCTTTGACCACCCTGGTAGGAACCCACTATAGGTTTTTGATCAGGTGCCCTGTCACCACAAGTTTTTGCTCAGGTGCCCTGTCACCACAAGATCTATTTTCAAGGGAGATCTAGCAATCCTTTGAGCTTTTGACTAGGTGCCCAAAAACCAAACTAAGTATTTTGATCAGGAGACTTAACAACCAAAGACTAACTTTTGAAGGGAGTTAAAGCCCTGTACACAGGAATGTAAAAAGAAAATTGATGATGTCTTCTCTTTCTCAATAATCTGAGAAGACTAGTGAATTGTTATTGTTATCAAAGCTCCCCTGAGATGTAGAATTGATTCAGGAGAAAGAGAGCTTTGCTTAGGGTATTGGCCTTCAGAATGCTTGAAAATCTTCAGGGAACGTTTAGACAGAAGTTGATGATTTTGTCTATTGAAATTCCTGAAGTAAAAGTGTATGCCTGACTGATTGGTTATCTCTGTGTTATTATTCTTTGTATTACTTCTTCTCTGTGTTTCTTTGACTAAAAAAAGAAAACCTTATATTTTACTTGTAGTTTTTAGCAATTGAAATTTGAATTCCTTTTCCTTGATTGAGTGTAGAAAATCTGGGAGTTGAACGGCTAGAAAATGTCTGAAATGAATTTCCTCAACTGTCCCAGTAAAATAAACCAAGTAATAACTCTGTGAAGACCATAATTAATGATGTCATGGAACAGCTACATTTTTGAGAATATGAGCATTAATTATCAGAGTATTACTGCCTTAATATAATCGAATTTGAAATGATAGTCGATCTGAGAAACTGCAAATAAAAAACGTCGAACAAAACCTGGAAGGAAATAGTCAAACTCAGGAATAATTTCGTCGACCAGCACTCCAAGTTCATCGAGCTGAGAATTCTCCTTCGTCAAGCTGAGCTTAGCGATCATCGATATGAAACTGATCTGCCAATCTGAGCTTCAAGTTCGTCGACCAGAGAAAGACTTTTGTCGAGCTAAACTTCTGATATGAGATCAGAGATCGTCAATCTCAGCTGGACTTTCGTCGAGCTCAACTCAGGGAAGGAACTCTGAGCTCGTCGATCTTAGATCGACGATCGTCGAGCTGAGTTCAGCTATCGTCGAACTGAAATTCTGAAATCTTTTTAATTGCATTTCCTTGAAGTCTCCTGTCTCTAAAGTCTGGAGTCTCTGAAGTCTTCTGAAGGCAGGTTAACCTAATGTGACTAACCTTAACCCTAGAACTAACAAATGACCCTATGCTATACATGTTGGGTCAACAAACCTAATAGTGAACCTAGCCCAAATCAATCCTAAACAAAGGTGGGGTTCCAACAGCCCAAGTGTTCTCGACGAATTTGTCGAGTCTATTTGTATCATCTTAATGAATTTACAAGTTATCACGTGAGCATTCGACGAATTGGACTTGTGCATAAATTTTAATTCTTTTCTAATTATTGGATCTGAAGACTTAAATCGAATTCTCCTAAAAAGGTAAGCACCTTTTCATGTCTTCTGAAACATTAATATTATATAAGGGCTTAAGGGGCATGCACACCATCCCATGCACATTTCACGAGACCTAAGCTATTTCCATCGGTTCATCTCCCATCGACTTGTAGAAATCTCTCTCGGTTCCGTCGATTCTTCTCTAGTTTCGTAGAAATCTCCGTTGTTCATGTTCTATTTCTCAGAAATGGCACACAGAGGTGCAGAAAATATCCAAGTAGCGGGAAAACTGATTCATACAGGCTTTGTTAATGCTTCTAGCGAATTCACAAACGTTATCCTTTTTCTTGAAACCGTTAGTTTATCATTCATTTTGGAGAAGGAATGTAGAGTTCTGGACAGAGAGGTACTAGAGTTTTTCAGAAATGCAGAGCTAAGGAATGAAGTTTATCTAATCAAAGGCAGTTTTCGAAACATCATGGTAAGGATTAAGCCCAGTTTCCTTAACCAATTTCTGCGCTTGCCTGAAGTTGAAGAAGGTGATGTGCTGGATGACAGTGATTATAGAAGGGCTCTTTCCTTCGGTGATTTAGATAGAAAATGTACTTTAATCAGATTCAAAGAAATGAATGATGAGGGAAAATTGCTTACAGATATTCTCGGGAAGGTTCTGCTTTGCAAGACAGGGTCTTACGACTACATCTCAAGGGACATGTTTCGTTTGATCACAACAATTATCTGCATGAAACAAGTTAACTAGGGCACAGTATTGTTTGACAGAATCAAGGCTAGTGTACGGGCACCAAACTTTGGAAGGATTATCTTTCTTTTTATCTCAATTTCCTTGATGGAAATCAATTCGATATGTCTTCAGGTATGGGCATTCATCATCTTAAAAAGATAGACGCATCCATTTTTAGTAGATGGTAAAGAAGTATTCCCATGCAAGGTAACAAGAGAGAAGTTGAAGATGATTATGAAGAGCAAAGGGGTAATTCTCCAAACCCCCATGTAGATCCAGAGATTAAGAGTGCAGCTGTTGAGGGGGAGAGCCTACTTGTAGATGTTACTATTATTCCGCATTTGCAAGTTGATTCTCAACCTCAAGTTCCTGATGTTTAGACGTATGTAGAGCCAAATGTTCTGGCTATTATAGATCCAGCTGTTCAGAAAGAAGTACAAGCAGTTTTGGGATCCAAATCTAGCGGAGTTTAAGATTTGGAGGAATTTCTTGCTGGGAAAGAACTCTTAGCTGTGTCTGAGGAAAGACTTTAGCTGAAGACTCGCTCCAAGAGAACCTCAATATTGATAGAGCTTCTGGCGAGTGGGAGTATTTGGTAGTGCCTTTTGAAGAAGTCAAAGAGGTCGTGGTAAAGCCTCCTACCCAAGAACCACTCTTGGTCAAGGATCACTCAGGGGGAACTATCTCTAGTAGTCTTAAAACTAATGCTGACAATCTTGAAGCTCCCAGATCTTAGGATGTTATTCCCTCTCCTTCAGAAAGTTCTTTGTTAAAGTCAATAGAAGCCCTGCTAATATGGTGTTGCAGTCACAACAAGTGTCCCGATCGTTGTCAAGTAATAAATTTGAGGAGTTGAATCCCCGGATATCGATCTCTCGAGGAGTGCAAGTAGGGAGTGTGATTTCGCTATTGAAAGAGTTATAGCAAGTGTCAACGAAGCATGGGGGTTGATTTTTGGGTTTCCTAATTTTAACACTAATAATCCTATTGTGGGTCGCCGTCTCCACGTCTCTTTGATGGATTACTCAAGAGAGTAATATGAAAGATGGATGAGCCAATGAGGGTCGCAATCACCTCTTTGCCACGCACGCTTCTAGCAATCGCTAGAACGACACTATCTCAACAAGAACAGAAAAACTGAAGCACATCAACACAATCAAGAACTAAAATATATCAACACACAAACATGCTGAAATACTTAAGCTAAACAGTGTGTATACACATCAATCCAACATCCAAATAAGTAGAACAAAAATACTACAAGTGAAGGGGAAGAGAAACAACCAAACGCACAAAGGCTTTTCGAGATTAACGGTCGGAGTTAAGGGTTGTCGGGCCTTGTCCGAGCTCGCTCTACGGATGACGTCCGGAGTCCAGAAGGGTTGTCACCTCCTTCCAATAACCCGTCTTCTTCGTGAATAATTGTTGGGCTAAATATATCCTTAGAACTCCACCAGCACCTCAAGAGCTTGAAACGGAGCTTGGAGATTGGAGAAGACAATGGTTGTCGGAGATGAAGCTATTGCAAGCTTTTGGAGGAAGAATGGTGGGCGGATCAACTCTCCAAGGAGGAGAGAGAAAATAGAGGCTGGAGGGAATTTTCCCGCTCAGAGGAGAGGAAATGGCGGGCTGGATTGGACTCATTCTCGGGGACGATGAAATCTGCGTCTTAAATAGAAAAATCAGAAATAATGGTCACGTACGGTTTGTCACACGACCGTGCGCAAACCGTGCGATATTAACTTTCAAAATAAGCATGCGGAAGGAGAAGCGTTGACCTGTGCGTTTTACTTGCCCGCGGATGTTTTTGCCCGTGTGTGAAGTAAATCGCACGGGTAACAACAGAAATATGGAACTCAAGGCAAGCAGGTGGAACCGTGCATTTTCTCGCGCATGGGCGCTGCCGCCCGTACGTAAACAAATTGTACGATTAACCATAGAATAGCACAACCAAGAAAGCTATAGGAAAACCGTGTATTTCCTTCGCGCACGGTTCAGAAGAAACCGTGCGTGAAGATCGTTGAGCTCCGCTCGAAAATTTCCAATACAACAAAACACACGATCAAGAAGAAACATGTGCTAAGAAAACGCACGACCGAGTGTTTTCCACAAGCTTGAATTCCAGACTTGGGGGAAAACGCACCACCTGCACTCAAACAAATAAAACCAAAGGGAACCCTTCAGCGTCACAAAAATGCAATGAAAATAGCCGGAAAGGGCCATGGGGAGCACCATGTGCTTACCCCCGAAAATAGAATGCGCAATTGCACACCCATTGGCCAAAACAGTGCACAAAGTGGTCAATGACCGGGCGATGCAAATATAACCGAATACTGGTTGAAAAGCAGTGCACGAGTGAGAAAACAAGCACAGATGAGTCCGAAAAATCATATAAATATTGGACTCATCATATGGTAGAAATACCACTTTGACTTTTCGTTGAAATAAGTTTTCGGCAAAGTTGCTGAAGTAGAAAAGTATCTGAACAATGGGTTAGTTGAAATGAAGCATAATATGGACAAGTTCAACACCTCTTTAACTGAATAGTTGAATCAAAGAGGTAAGGCCATAGACCATAAAATTCTTGGCATTTGGTCATGTTTACAACAAAGCAGCTCTCCTATCTAAAGGACATGATGCTATGATACACTCTCATGATACGAGCATGCATTATATTTATAGGAAAATGGGAGAGTACATGGAGGAAATTATCCAAACCCATATTGAAGAAGTCAAAAAGGGGGATGAAAAATTAAAGATCAAGATGGATAAGATAAATCATGATGTGTGCAAACAAGTGCACAGTGAAAATGTTTATTCCTATGAGAATACATAGTGGTTGCATGGCGAGATAACAAGGTTTGCTACAGCATAATTTCCAGCGAAATTCTCACCTCTAGAGTAACCTTTTGTCAGGTCAGAGCCTACAGAGCTACTTTTTTAAGAATCAGAGTTGTATACACCTCCCATGCAATACACCCAGGTTTAGTCTGATTCTGCTGAGGTAGAGATCATTGAAGAATCTTCCAGACCACCACTTTAGAAGAGAAGAATATATGGATAAGGCCCTTCTGCTAGTAGATCTGATCCCAGTCAACTAAGAGAATTTGCTGAAGTATGGAATCCAATCTCTAAAGGAATAATCTTGGATACTTACAAGTTATTGGATCTTTTAAATGAGGATCCCAGGAACTATTACAATAAGGAAGAGTGGGATAAGTATGAAATCTCAAATTTGAAGAGGAGGATCCACTTTAGAAAGTATAAAATGTCAGATCCTACTACGCCTCCACCAAAATACTACCCAAGCCTAATATATACTTTGACAGACAGCATGAGAAGAGTAAGGGAAAAGGGCAATTCTAAGAATGTTTTTTCTATATGATTGTTATGTTGTGAATGTTTTGGAATGCCCATAACAAACAGTTATATAATTGATAATGTTTTGTTGATCTAATTTTGACTTCATTTCATTATAACTGTTCTGTGTTTCCTTTCTCTATACTTTATTATCTGTGTAATTTAGTGTATATAGGCTTATGACTTCTTCAAATAGGGGAGAATGTTGGATATTGTATCCATAATATTCCTGATTTGAAGAAGTTCCCCTTCAACTAAGATGAATTGAGGGTGTATTTGATGTTGTATTTAGTTATGTATGTTGTATGACATTTTAAGTGCTAAGTACAAACCATTATCAGATTACAATGGGTCACCAAACACAGGTCTATGCAATGTAATTCTTCATTGTATAGAACATCATGTTGACTCATGTGTTATCTCTAAAATGGGGTGTACTTCATCTTCAAGTGCAATAGAAGAATCAAGAGTTGTTGTTTTCATTCACAATAGATGGCCAGAAATTTCCTAAGTATATTCATAGAGTAAACATGTGAGTACTCATCATATTCGTCGAGTATTCATGTGTGCACTCGATAATTTCATCGAATGTACTCGAGAGTTCTCAAGAGTTCTCAAAGACTTGGTTTCAGATTTTGGCTATGTTAAAAGCAGTTATATTCACATGAGTATGTGACTAATTCTTCGAGAGTACTTGTGTGGACACGATCAATTCATCAAGTACTTCTGATAGCTTTCGTAAAGTCTTTTTATGAAGTTCAATATATGATATCACATGGAGTCTTGACGGATGGACTTAATAGTTTTAAATCTAGTCGTTAGAGAGGAATCACCTGTATATATTCAAGGGTTATTTTCCAAAAACTCCAATCACTATTGCTCTAATTTTCGGGAATTAATAATATGCTCTCACGAAGAACACGATGGAGACAACTTTCCCAATCTGCTATTCCTCCTGTAAGAAAAGTTTTGATTGATTTCTTATTCTCAGATTCTCCAGAATACTTTCAGAGATCATTTCAAATTTAAGTTCAGATCGATCTTTAAGCAAGCCGATCATTCTTCTTCAAGATTCAAGTTAAAGCTTTCACTCAAGGAAGAATGGTTGATTTCAGATTTGAAGAAATTATAAAATCTTTTTATACAATGTAGGAAGTTGTTTGCTTCCGAGTTTTTGTAGATCCTAGTTGAGAGGATTGAGTGTAGGAGACGTTGCTCTATGAGTTTGTAGGAGTGGGAGACTCTGAGTTGTAAGATTATTATTAATCTGAGTTTTGGTTAAGTAGTTGAGTTTAGCCCGAAGTGTTAAATCCTTGTGTTTGTGCTATACTTGCTCTCTTGTTTTGTGTGCTTAATTTTTACTTGATTTTTATTCTGCTATAAGCCACATGATTCACCTATTCAACCTCTCTAGGTGATTTAGGTTGACAACTAGATACTTTCAGTCTCCTAGTCCAAATTTATGTTGATAACATTATATTTGGGTCTACTAATACCACCTTTAAGAGTTGTTTGTCAACCTAATGCAGGGGGAGTTGAGATGGGCAGTATGAGAGAGCTTAAGTATTTCATAGGTCTCCAAGTGAATAGTTTTAGGATGGAATATTCATTTCTTTAACCAAGTATACTAGAGAGCTAATTAAAAAGTTTGATATGGAGTTTGTCTCCACTATGAAAACTCCTATGGAGTCAAATTTATCCCTAGACCAGGATGTAAAAGGGAAACCACCCAATTAATCTATATATAGGTATATAATTGGCTCTTTACTTAACTACTAGTAAACCAGATATAATGTATACCACCTGTGTTTGTTTCTAGGTGACAGGCATGCCCTAAGGAATCTCACTACTCAGTTGCAAAGAAATTTTTGAGATATCTTAAGGGCACTCAACAACTTAGCCTATGGTACCCTAGGAACAATGACTTTGAGCTAACTTGCTTTTTAGATGCATTTTTTACAGGTTGTAACGAAGAAAGGAAAAGTACCTCTAGGATATATCAATTCCTAGGGAGAAGATTGGTCTCATGGATTAGCAAGAAGCAGAGTAGTTTGGTTTTTTCCACAACTGAGTCAGAATATATCTCAGCAAATAACTGTTATGCACAATTGTTGTGGATTTAGCATCAGCTTCAGGTATATAACCTCCAGATAAGTAAAACTCCTATGTTCTGTGACTCATCATGTTTCATCTCTATTGCTAAGAATCCTATGTCACACAGCATGATAAAGCATATAAAGTAAGGTATCACTTCATCAGAGAGCATGTTGAAATGAAGAATATCTACCTTGAGTTTGTACCCACATACAAACAAGTGGATGATATCTTCACCAATCCATTAGATGAAGCCAAGTTTAATTACTTTAAAATTGAGTTAGGTATGCTAAACATGAAATAAGTTTGTTCTTCCAGTTTTTTTGTTGTTGATGTTTTTAGTAGTATTATATGTTATCTGGTAGTATCTAGTAGATGCTAGGAATGTAACTGATCTGTAGGTTTCATAACGTGAGATGATTATGTGATATGTGATATGTAATTGAAATGATGAGATGTGATTAATTATGCATTAGGAAGGCAAGTGCACCTATCGTTATAGAATATATAATCATGTGTCGTATTTTTTTGAGTCTGTCGAGTAATCATACTCACAAGAAAGAGTTATTATTCTATCTTAACAAAATAGGGAGTGATTTGAAAAATTAAAAGACAAAATGCAATTAAACTAATTGAGAGAAATTCGATGAGAGAAAGGCTAACACTCTTTAGAATTCCTTTGGATAAAATGAACATTGATTAAAAGATTAAAGTGAAAGTTCCAATAATTTGACTTCGACCTTAGAGGTTCATAAATTATGTTAATGTCCCTCTCGGTAATACTGCTAACGTCTAACCAGAGGTGACATGATTAAGACCCCTCGGTCAGTCGAACCCTCTAAGATTTCTTTAAGGGTGAACCTCATTATTGGGTTGTACACAAATCTATAAGATTTGGTTTGTCCTCTATTGAGGATTGCATGACAACTCCTTTTGTCTTTGAGTAATCTTCCAGTATCCACAACCTCTCGGTAAAATCTAGGATACGGATATAGGATCAACGACTAGGTAGCGTTACGTTTAGTGATCTCCCGATATCCACAACCTCTCGATAAAATCTTGGATACGGATCTAGAATCTGACTTGCTACACTAGAATTCGAACAAATAATAATCGAAGACAACCCGAAGCAAATTAAAGTAAAGAGCTTGCTAGATGATTAAAAGAGAACCAAAGTTCATTTCATTCTAAAGTTCATCATGATCAAGTGCTAAAGGAATTTTAGCTACTCATCACGATGTAGAAAGTACATAATATGATTGAGAAATACATGATTATAAAAAAGAACTTGAAATACCAAACTACAAAGGTAAATTTCAACTTTGAACATAAATTAAACTAAGCTAAATTATGATCTAGAAATTAAAAAAAGAAAAGATAGTACCTCATTACAGAATTTCTCCACCAAAATTTCTCTACTTAGTTGAAGGAGAAGATTGGTATTTATTGGAAAAATTGCATGAGAGTCACACCCCCGGGTCACTCCCATGACCATTGGCGTGTAAGGTACTGAACTAACACCATGAAAAATCCGGGAAATGCTAGGTGCTAAACCTCCAAGGGTCATTTCTTAATGGGTCACGCCCCTTGGTCACGCCCGTGACTAGGGCATGTACCGTATGATATTGAAAACGGCGGAAACAATTGATCGATCTAAAATGATGGCGGCGGTTACTAATGAAGTCAGGCCAGGGGGTCACACCCATGACCTGGGTGTGATTACTCGAAACAATCGAAGGCTGAAACTGGCTATCATAACTCTAGATCACGCTTAGGGCCTAGATGGCATGCCTTCCGGGTCACGCCCATAGTAGGGACATGTTACTTTAAATGATGTGGAACTTCATTCTAAATAGCGAACATGCCTCCCTAATCACTCTCGTGACCAGGGCTTGTAATATTTATCTGATGTGGAAACAGCTTTCTGGAGCGGAGGCGATACATGTTCTGTAATTGAGGTCACTCACCCTAGTCATGCCCGTGACCAGGGCATATAAAACTGAGTTCTCAAAAAACCTTTAGAATTTTACCATGTTTAAATCAGTAAGCTCCAAATTTATATTAGCAGTCCAAAATTTTCTGAATTTCAAAAAGAACTATAATAAAAATAAACAAAATTCGAAAAAAATATAAAATGAAAACAATATTAAAAATAAGATAAAATATGATTCATCAAATACCCCCAAACTTAACTGTTTTGTAGTCCGGAGTAAACAACCTCTTATAGTGAGTAGACAATATTCAAAACAATAAAAGAATTTTTGAACCTAAGGAGTAAAATGTGAAGTCTTACGTTTGAGTGCATAGTGATTTCAACAGAAAGACCTACTCAGCATACAAATTAGCTTATGAATTTCAAAAACATGTTTCTACTTATTATTTGTACTTTCAAAAAGAAAGTCAGTAAATCCAAAGATTGAATTTAAATAGAGAATAGTATGTTTTCTACAATCAAAATTAAACAAAATTTAAAACTGGGATACCATCCAAAGAAATCCATCAATGATGATGGTCATAGACTTTCCCTTTCACACTCTTGCCACGAAATTATTATAACTCAAAAACACAAATCAATAGGGCTTACTTAGGTTGAAATGCTAGGCTTAGGATAAGGGTAACGTAAAAAAAGATAAACACGATGGCTAGCACACAATAAACCAAAATCTAGCTCTTAAGTAGATCAACGTGTAGTTCAAACTTTTGACTATTGTTGGACATCTCATATACTTTTTTTATATTCTTTACACATGCTTGAAGATTTTTTTCAAGATTTGTGCATCTTTTTTTTTTTTTTTTCCTTTTTCAAACATAATGGATAAAAACAAATTTCACCATAATCATGATTTATACGCATTTCTCATTTTTCAAGCTCGTTTTTTTTATAAAAAGTGTGCAAATAGGAAGCTTTTTAGGCCTTGATTAAATTAATATGGTAGGGCTAAAATAAAAGAAAGGATAAGCTCAAAGTGCCTAAGCAAAGGAAAAATACTGGGGTGCGGATAACAAAAGATCAAACGAGTCAAAAGAAATGCCTAAATCCTTTTCATGCTAATGAATTAAATTGTCGAAATGTCTTGAGAATCGTTTGGGGCAAGTTCTAGACATCGAGAAAAAATAAAATGCGTTTTGGACTCGCTTAATATTTCTTAAGTCAACTTCTACAAACTCATTTAAGTAATTGTGGTTTTGACCGGTTTCAAAATTTAAGTAGAATAAACCTTATTTACGTTCAAAGAAAAAGATAAATCGAAAAGTATGTTGAATAGTTAGTTCTACACAAAATTCTATTGACACATGCGCTTGACTAGAATCGCAACATGACCAACAGTTCTTCTCCAATATTCAAGAAAATCTAATAAAGCATGAAAATTATCTAAACACTAAGAAGAAAGTTAATTTGGCTAAGAATTTTGCAAACGAGTAGGTATGAAAATAATGATTCCTCAAAATAAAAATTTAAAAAATATGATAAAAATACTTTTGATAAAATTTTATACATAAATATATATGATAAATTAATAATATATATTTTTCCTTAAAATATATATTTTTTCTTAATATAAATTATTATGAATAAGATTATTATTTTAAAAAAATTGAAAAGAAGGGATCATAATACTCATAGTCCCCCCCAATACTTAAAAAAACATTGTCCTCAATGTTAGAGAAGAAAAGAAGTAAGAGAACTCCTTTGAAGAGGAGGCGAGTGGAGCACCAAAGCGGTCTGAAAAAATAGCTTAAACACAAAATAGATTTATAAAAAATTTAATTAAAAACATAACATGACAGTTCATTGAATTAAAAAAAGGTACAATTATAGGAATGAATACATGATAAAATAAAACTAATACAAAGTCATGCAAAAAACTAAAGAGATGGCCTAATCTTCATCACTATCATTGCCAATCTTCTTAATATACATGCGGAGCTCTGTGAATTCTCGCTCGATATGTCTCATAGCAATCTCATGATGGTTCTCCAAAGCATCAAAAGGATTGTGAATTTGAGCACTAAGGCATATCCCCACCTCCTCAACTTGCGTGCTAAGCAAATTGAAATGAACATTCTAATGAGTAAATTGTCCTGGAGCTGGGGGTGATTGCAGCGGAGGCGCTGGCAGAGTCGGCGGAGGTTGACGAATACCACCGAGATCTATATCATTTCATCATCTGAAGGCATGGTCACAAATTCACCATCAACACGTCGTGGTATGCCAAGGGCCTAAATATTTGTAGCCATAAGGGGAAGATGCATTTGAACACAATGAAGAACCAGAAAGGCATCCCAAACTCCCAATCACTTGGCTAAGTGGATGATAAAATTATTGTCGTGCACGGCACTGAGGCGAGAACTTTCTGTTTGAAAGCAGAAGAGAAGAGCGATCTCCCAACCTAAATTGATTGGAGTCTGATGGACCAAGCTATAAAGATAGAAAAGGTCGTATTGCGTGACGATTCCCTTGAGATCCCCTCGATCGGTCAGTGAACAAGTCAAAGTATTATGAAGAATACGAAGACCGAGAGAGGTGATAAAACGTCCGTTCGACTTCTTAGGATTGTAGCGTGCGGGGTCAAAATTGATTTCTAACCAAAACAAAGCGGAGTTGAAGAAATGCACATGTTTTAACGATTCCCAACCGCTAAGCTCCTCATAATCGGGAGAATGAACAAACTTTCATCGAAGAATTCCATAAACACGTTGAACTAGCATAGCGATAGTTGGTGCTGAACACCACCATGAGGAAAGTTAAGTATGTTTTTTGCATGAGTCCCTCGAAGCTCGACAAAAGAGAGAAATTCTACTGAAAGTTCAAAAAAAACAAGCTCGGCGATCGCAAAGAAGGCATTCCACCCAAGGGTGGAGAGAAATCCTTGAACAAGATTGGCGACTCCAAAAGTTGCAAGTACTCCCCAGTCGAGAACACAGAATAGACCAAATGGTTTTTCATTCAGGTGATTGCTAAGATTTTGGTAAGTAAGATTTGGGAAAGAGAGCATGGCCTCGGTCGTGCTAGCCGATGCTGAGGAAGAAGAAGCGGTGGACCGAGATCAATGCATGATGAAAAAGAAAGACTATGTAGGAGAAGAAATGAGATGAATCTCGGGCTGGTAACAAATTTTGAAGTGATGAGAAAAAAAGAAGGGAAAAATCTATTTTATGAAAAATTTTATGGGACACGCCCTCGAGACACACCCGTGACTTAGGGGAGTGTAACAAATATTCTTCAAATTCGGCGCAGGTTTTTGAAATATGGTGTTTCGAAGTCGCACTAACCATTGGGGGTACACGCCTATAGGTCACGCCCGTGATACAGGGCCGGTAAAATTTTAAAAATGTTGTCGTTACGAACTTACCGAAGACACGCCCATAGCCAAGGAAGGTCACTCCCGTGTAACGGATGGAAGAAGGAAAATAATCTTACCTGGAATTAAATACATTCACGCCCTCTAGTCACACTCGTGAACTATGAAAAGTCATGCCCGTGACTGAGGCGTGTAAAAAAGAAATTTGATTTTTTAGATTAAAAAAAAACTAGCGAAGATAAGCTTGGGGTGCCTCCCAAGTGCTCTTTGGTCATGGTAGGAAAGCTTGACCATAATGGTGTTCTGGACTATCTTGCTCTTAACTTATCATCGAATTATGAAAGTGGCTTTGAAAATTTTGATGGGACATGGGAGGTCACATTAATACTAATTTTTTGAGAACCTTGTAGGAGGAGAAGAGTACCTTAACCTACATTGAAAATAGTGTGCATGGAGGCTAAAAATGGATAACTAAGGCTAAGGGGTATCCTATCATCCTCATTCATATTGAGAATAAAGAAATCTAATGGTAAAATAGTATCACCGATTTTTACCGAAACGTTGTGATTTACCCCAATAGTTGTGGATATTGATTGATCTGCAAATCTTAATGTGATATTGGAAGGTACGGGGTCTCCTAAATTAAGCTTGTGAGCTAGACTAGAGGGGAGAAAGTTAACACTTGCGCCAAGATCTGTGAAAGAATTTGGAAAATGAGATTCCCCTATAGTAATTGGGATATGAAAATGAATATTAGATTAAGTATTGCACTTTATCAATTGAGGCTGAATAATTTGAAGAGGTGGAGTTGGTGTAGATTTTGAAATGATCTTCTAAATTATTGGCGGGCTGCTGCCAAGGCATTGGTTGGCTCTGGTGGTATCATATTAGCAAGATTAGTGATTGTTTTTACTAACTAGCCTACCTGATTTTCTATATTACGTAAAGGTCCTTGAAGGTTTTGAATATCCGCATCATTTTTTGTAAAGTACCTATTTATCACATCCTCGAGAGGTTGTTTTTTAAGTGCTTGGGGAAACGAATTTGCAGGTGCAGGAAGAGTGTTAGGTGTGTTTCCCATATTACCTTGATTGCCCCATGACAAATTAGGATGATTTCTCCAACCTGGATGATAAGTATTTCTGTAATTATTATTTGAGTTAAAAGGCAGACGGCTGGGATTTTCCATGTAATCTATTTGCTCTACTTGTTCTGTCGCACTGTGATTATTCTCAAAAGTTGGTGCGGAAGGTATACGGACAACCCATACATTTTCTTTCTAAGTCGCTTAACTTGGAGGCATAAATTAGAAATAGTATCAATTTCATACATACCGGCTGGTTTATTTGGACATGACCCGAGTGTACTCCATTGACAGGCATTCATGGTCATTCCTTCGATAAGTTATTGAGCGGTTGTTGGGGTTTTGTAATTCAATGTTCCACTGGTATAAGCATCAATATACTATCTAGTTTGGGCATAAAGGCCATTATAGAAAGTTTGGATTTGCAACCAATCGGGAATTTGATGATGGGGGCAACGGCGAAGCAGTTCCTTAAACTTTTCCCAAGTATCATATAATGTTTTAGAATTAGTATGAGAAAAATATGAAATATCATTTCACAATTTAATCGTCTTAGATGGCGAAAAATACTTCGTGAGAAATCGTTCAGCCATCTCGACCCAAGTGGTGATAGATCCTTGTGGGAGAGAACATAACCATTATTTTGCCTTATTTCGCAACGTAAAAGGAAAGAGTCTAAGTCTTATTGCATCATCTGTCACTCCATTGATTTTAAAGGTATCAAAAATTTCTAAAAAGTGTGTAATATGCACATTGGGATCTTCATTTTGAAGTACATCAAATTGTATGTATTATTGTACCATTTGAATAATGCATGGCTTCAACTCAAAGTTATTCTTCGCAATAGCAGGTGAAACAATATTGGATTAAATATCATCTAAATTTGGTCGGGCATAATAGGACATGGTCCGTTGTTCGGCCATATTCGGCTCTCCCGTACTTGTAAACGAAATAGTAGAAGAAGGAGAAGAAAGAAAAATAAAATGATAAGATGAAGATGGTGACGAAGGTAAAGAAAGAGAAGTGTCCCCTATGGATTCCTCAACCAAATCTATAGAATTGAGATTACGGATTCGTAAGCATTGTCGTAAGGTTTGCTCAATTTCTGGATCCAAGTCAAATAGATTTGACGGATTCCCACGGGTCATACACCAAAGTTAAACAAACTAAAAAATATATATATATTTTTAAATATAATAAAAAAATAGAAAGTTGATAAAAGTAATAGAACCTTGATTTCAGAATATCTATCAAAATATAGTCCTCGGCAACGGCGCCAAAAACTTGATGTATAGGTTTTGTAACGTGAGATGAGTGTGTGATATTTGATACGTGATTGAAATGTGATTAATTACACATTGGGAAGGTAAGTGCACTTATAGAATCAAGTGTTGTATTTTTTTGAGTCTGTCGAGTAATCATACTCATAAGGAATAGATATTATTCTATCTTAACAAAATAGTGAGTGATTCGCAAAAAAAAGACAAAATGCAATTAAACTAATTGAGAGAAATTCGATGAGAGAAAAACTAGCACTTGATTTAGAATCCCTTTGGATAAAATGAACATTGATTAAGAGATTAAAGTGCAAGTTCCAATAATTTATCTTCGACCGTGGAGGTTCCCAAATTATATTAACACCCCTCTAAGGAATACTGCTAATGTATAACCTTAGGTGGCATGATTAAGACCCCTCAGCCAATCAAATCCTTTAAGCTTGCTTTAGGCGGTGAACCCCACTATTGGGTTTGACCTCAATCCAGAAGATTTAGGATGTCCTCTATTGAAGATTACATGATAACTCATTTTTTCTTTGAGTGATCTTCCCGTATCCACAAACTCTCGATAAAATCTAGGATACAAATCTAATATCAAAGACTAGGTAGCGATGTGTTTAGTGATCTCCCCGTATCAATAACCACTTAGTAAAATCTTGGATACGGATCTAAAATCTTACTCACTAGACAAGAATTCGAACAAAAAATAATCAAAAGCAACCCAAAGAAAATTAAAGTGGAGAGCTTGCTAGATGATTAAAAGAAAGCCAAAGTTCATTTCATTCAAAAGTTCATCACGATCAAGTGATAAAGGAAGTTTAGCTACTCATCACGATGGAAAAACTACATAACATGATTGAGAAATACATGATTACAAAAGAGAACTTGAAATACCAAACTACAAAGCTAAATTACAACTTGGAATAGAAATTAAACTAAGCTAAACTATGAACTAGAAATGAAAAAAGGAAAGACCGTACCAAATTATAGAATTTCTCCACCAAAATCTCCCTCCTTCGCTCAAGGAAAAGACTAGTAGTTATAGGAAAAATTGCAGGAGAGTCACGCCCCTGGGTCACCCCTGTGACCATAGGGCATGTAAGGTACGGAACTGCTACCATAAAAAAACCCGGGAAACTCTTGGATACAAATCACCAAGGGTCATTTCTTAATGGGTCATACCCCTTGGTCACACCTGTGACCAGGGCATGTAGAGTACGGTACTAAAAATGGAGGTAACAAAGGCTCGATCTGTAATGATGATGGAAGTTACTAATAAAGTCACTCTAGGGGGTCACGCCCGTGATCTGGGCATGACTGCTTGAAATGGTCGATGGTTGAAACTGGCTATCATAACTCTAGATCATGCCCGGGGCCTGGATGGCACGCCTTTACTGTCACGCCCGTGACAGGCACGTGTAACTTTAAATGGAATGGAACTTCATTCTGAATAGCAGACACGCCTCCCTAGTCATGCCCGTAACCTGGGCGTATAATTTTTGTCTAACGTGGAAATAACTTTCTAGAGCGGAGGCGGTACATGGTTCATGACTGAGGTCACGACCCCTAGTCACGCCCTTGACCAGGGCATGAAAAAATTGAGTTCTCAAAAAACCTTTAGAATTTTGCCATGTTTACATCAGTGAGCTCCAAATTTTTATTAGCAGCCCAGAATTTCCTGAATTCCAAAAAGAAGATAATTAGGTACTTAAATTAGTGAAAGATAAACAAAATTCGATAAAATATAAAACAAAAACTATAGTAAAAATAAGATAAAATACGAGTCATCATTAATAATGTTGTAGGGTCATATAATAAGGAGTCAAATGACTCACAACCAAAAGTTAGGAATATTGTTTTGATCATCAAGACCGTAAAATTTCAGACAGGTTATTTTTATGCTAGAATCCTGACGGGTTGTTATTACTCTCTTTCTGATAGTTTAACTTTCAAGGCAGCCTAAACACCTAGAGGGGGGGGGGTGAATAGGTTCTGCTTTTCTTATAAAAACTTCTAGGCAGAATTCAAAACAATAGCTAACACAATAAGCACAGCAATCACAGAAAATAAAACATCACAGATTGCACAATGTTTTATAGTGGTTCCCCAAGGTCTGGGTACATCCACTTTCCCCCTTCACCTATCTAGCAGTATGCTAGATTCGGCCAAACTTTCACTTATCTCAGATCAACAGATCCTACAACTCAGAACCCAACTGGTTCCTACAACTCAGGCACAACTGCCCTACCTCAGCCTTGCCCCAAGGCCTACAACTCAGAGAATATCCTTCTCCTACACTCAGGCAAACAGCCCTACCACTCAGAGTTCAACACTCCTACACTCAGCCTTTATAACATAGGCTTACAACTCAGATCTGTGTAAACAGATCCTACAGAAATATAGAAAAGATTATTAAACTGTCTTGCCAAAGTTGAGAGAGAAAAGGCCAAGACAATTCTTGATCAGCTGATGCAATCAAATGTATCTGAGCCTTCTTCAAAGCTTCTTGAAAATGTACTTAGCTGAGTTGATTCCAAACAGCTTCTTGAGAATCCACTGGGGGTTTCTTTCTTCTTCTTCTAATTTTGGCTTGACCTCTCTCTATCCAGCACTTTGAAAGATTCTTCAGAATTCTGATTAGAACTCTTCTTAGATCTATCCTTAGATAGTCTTCTTAGATCTCCCGGAGAAGATCTTCTTAAGTGACTAGCACTTTCTTGAAATGAATTGGATTGTGATCCTTCTCTTCCTTTTTGATTCAAAGTTATTCAAAAAGGACTATCTGTTATGGTTATGTTCTCCTTTTGAATCAGTCTATTTATAGACATTTTTCATGGTAACCGGCTGATCCGGTTTCTAACCATTTTCTGACAAGTCTGACAGCTTCAGTCAACCGGTGATAACCCACAGCTGTCAAGTCTTCAAACAAGTCCTGTGCCTTAGTCTTGAACCACAAGTTGTTGAAACAGTCTGTCAGAAAGTGTCGAGACCATCTGTCTATCTGTGTCGACACAATTGACTTTGGTGTCGACACAGTCTTCAGTGATGTCGACTAAGTTGCCTTTGAGTCGACACAGCTTCTTCTGAAAATAACTTGGTCTTAACTCTTCAGTGTGTCGACACAAGTCCTGTGTGTCGACACAGTTGTTGTAGAATTATAACTTAGTAAGTGTCGACTTAGCCTTCAGGTGTCGACACATTATGCTTTAATGTGTCGACTTAATCACAATGTGTCGACACATTCTGCTGGTGTCGACAAACTTGAGATCGACTATATTCTTCTGTGTCGACACATTCTCCCAATGTTGAGGTCGACGCTTTTCTTCTGTGTCGACACAAATTCCCAGAGTTGTGTCGACTCTTTTCTTCTGTGTCGACACAAATTCCCAGAGTTGTGTCGACTCTTTTCTTCTGTGTCGACACAAATTCCCAGTGATGTGTCGACTTACTTCTTCTGTGTCGACACTTTTTCCCAGTGTAGTTGTAGACTAACTGCTATGTGTCGACACTGCTTCCCAGTGTTGTGTCGACTCTTTTCTTCTGTGTGTCGACACTGCTTCCTCTGTGTCGACACTTGGACTTAGAATTTTTCTGCATTCTTTATCAATTCTTCACCTGCACATGTCAACTTAAAACAACATCAAATACACCTTGATGTATATCATTGAGCTAGGTTGGGCTTCTTCAAATCAGGTACACATTTTCCAATGTACCCAACAATCTCCCCCTATTTGGAGAAGTCATAACCCCTATAGCCAATGATATACACCATTTATAAACAGTACTAAATGATGATTAATGACATAACAGAAATACTTTAATATAAACAAAACATAAAAACAAATCATCACAGAATGCACATTATAATATGCCAAACAACATTTTGTTTATAACTGGGTAATGTTTGATTACAATGTTTTACATTTAATGATTACATCATAACATAACAAAACACTATAAAAGAACTTGAAACAAAATCAGGCTTGATCAGGCTCTTTAATTATAATCCCTTTGCCAGATTGAATTGTAGCTGTCACAGGAGCTTCTGATTCTTCAGCTATCTTCTTTCCTTTAAGATTAGCTTTCTTCTGAGCTTCTTCCTTGATCCTTTGCCTTTCAAAATAATGAAAAGGCTTAGGGAAGTATTTGCTTGGCTCCTTAGCATCAGATGGCAGTCTTCCCAGCTTGGCTTTCCTTCTGAATTGTACTATTGCTTCTTGTCTTGCCTCATACTTCTGCCATTCTATTTCATTGTACCACTTGCCTCTCTCATGAACTTTATCTTGTACAGCTTTCCATGCAGTGAGTATTATGTTCCTTGAAGTGGGACTCCACTGCTCATAATCTGGCTTCAATACAGCCTGCTCTCTGAATTTCTTCTTTGCTACTAGAGCATCTTGCTGTTCTTTTAGAGTAGCCTCAGGCTTATCAACCTTTCCAAAGACAATATTAGTAACCTCCTTTGGAGGACTATACATTCCTTGAACCTTCTGATCAATTATGTCAAAATCTGGAGGGGGGTAAATGACTTGGGCAACCTCAGGTTGAGTGCCTTCAAGTAGATTTGATTGTATTCCTGATTCAGCTACCATAGCATCATCACACAATGGGGGATATCCCAAAGTGGCTCGAATGCTATTGGTCACCCATTTGGAGTGCTCTGAGCCTGCATGAATTAGCATCCTCTCCCCCTTTATGGCTTCTCTAGATACATGATCTCTTAGATCTTCCTTTTGAAATCGAATTTGGCCATCCAAATAATTCACACCCTCTTTGAAAAATGGTCTTAACTTTTGAAGCTTGTCAGATATTTCTTTTTGAGAGGTTGTGATGGCAGTCTTAACAGATGCAATGGCAGCTTGAAAATTCTTATCAAATTCTTCCCTTTCTTTGGCTCTATCGGCAGGCAGACCTGGAACAATCTTCTTGACCTCCTCAATAATCTCATTATGAGATTCAGTTAAATTCTCATTCATTCTGATCTGATTTTCCAAAACATAACTTTGCTTCAAAGCAATATCATCCACCTTTGTAGTAATAGCCTCCTGTTGTTTAGCTAGATAAACTACAGCATTGCCACCCTTGTGGAAGCAATCTGTCATTTCAGTTTTATGCAAGTTGACCTGAAACTGGATGGACTTGATATCCTGAGCTAAGTCAAACTGAAGTGACTTGCTATTCTCATCAACATACCTTTCCATAGCCAACCTTTGTTCATCCAATTTTACTTGTAGATCTATCATAAATTTGTTGTAATCAAAGGCTGGAGATACTTGTAGAGGTGTGGTCTGTAAAGCCTGCTTATAGTTCTTGCTTCTTCTCTTGAAGACAACAAGTTTTCTTTTCTTTGCCACCCTGGCATCTTCAGTTTCTGTTTCAGATGAAGTATCTACATGAATTCTTTCTTGAGGATGATGAATTGTATCAGTACCAGGGACCTGTTGCTCAGCTTCAACATCCACTGGCTCACCCTCAACCTGTGGCTCAATTTCAGTTTCCTGATCAATGTCCATACCTATGGACTTCTCAATATCTGGTCCACCTCCTTCTTTATCAGCAGTAGTATCAATATCTGGGAACAACTCCTCCATAGTAAATTCCAGTTGAGCTGTTACTTCTGCAGCAGTTAAATCTTGAGACAAGTTTAACTGTGCTTCCTCTTGTACTTGCACTTCAGTATTTATTGTATCTGGAGTAGGAGTGGACACTAGCTCCCCCTGAACCTGTGCAGTAATAAGAATATGAGCAATGTCTTTCATAGTAAAATACATTAGCTCCCCCTATACCTGAGCAGGAGTAGATACCTTTGGAGCAGGAGTGGAAACTGGCTCCCCCTGCATCTGTGCAGGTGTTGACACTTCCTGGACAACAGTTGTGTCTGGCTGATCTTCAACCTGTGTCCTCAGGGGGTCTTCTTGTAATTGTTCAGATTCTTGATTTTGTGTAGGGGATTTCATAGGGGTGTCTGGCCTGTTCTCTTCAGGCACATCCTTGGACAGCACCCTATCCCACCTGGAGAACAATCTTATATCCATTCTTCTCATATGATTAATCTTACTCCCTTGCAGTTGCTCCATCACTTCAGGAATCACTCCAGTGAAGTACAGGCTCATGATCCTAGCCATGTTAGGCTTCTTGATTCCTTCTTTGATCTTGTCAAAGATCACTCCTGACCAATCAGTAGGAATAGTAAAAACTATCCTGGTCATCAGGCTGAACATATAGGCAGAAATCCTATCATGTCCACCTGTCTTGCAGAGGATTACTTTTCCAACTACTTCTGACAAGAATTTCCCTTGTTGATTCATACCCTTCCTGTTGAAGGCAGCTCCAATCTTCAATCCTGAGTCCAGTCCACACCATTGAAGGGCTTCCCTTGTCTTAGATATAGGAACTTCCTCTTCATTCTCAACTACTTGCAATTGAAAGATCTTTCTTATACTTCTTTGATTAATCTTCACCTTTGTCCCTTGAACAGTGGACTTAATCTTGAGGCCAGTAGAGTGGACTGATGCAGAGATAAAGAACTCGTGCACCTCCTTCTTCCAGATTTTAGTAGGTTGTGAGATGAGAAATTCTAACCCTGACTCAGAGAGGAGGGTGATAACTCCTTGGACATCTGGCGGCGCCTCTGCAAAGGCCTGGCGCACCAACTCATACCCTTCATTGATGTTATCTTCAATCCTTGGCGCCATCGTTTTGTCGAGAAAGCTTGAGAGAAGAGAGAAAGATAGACTGTCGACACAGGGTTTTAGTCTCGAAAACCTTGGAAGCGTGTCGACAGAATGAGATTTTGACCTATTTATAGCCGCAGTTGAAAGAAGTTCAAAAGGCGCCAAAAACAGTCAAAATGTGTCGACACAGACGGAATGTGTCGACACAAATTTCTACCGTCTCGACATTACTACAGCCTACTATGTGTTGACACCAATTTGTGGTTATGTCGACACCTTAGATAAACAGAAATTCTGTGTCGACTCTAAGGATAAGTGTCGACACATATTCTGTAAGTGTCGACACCATTTTCCTGGTTGAGTCGACATTATATTTCTAGTTAAGTCGACAATATAACTTTTAAGTGTCGACACATATTCTCTGTGTCGACACAATATTTCTGACTTGTCGACATAATTTCTCTGAGTCGACACATTACTACTGAATGTGTCGACACATTCTTACTTAGCCAATTTCTGTAACTTCAATGTGTCCTTTTTAACACTTGATTATGTTGTTGTTATTACCTTTACTTGTTTATATACCACTTCAATTGCATTGTTAATGATTTTGTTAATACATTAATCAATGGTTAACATACCTAATTCAATTTTGAATTTATTGAATTTGGTTTCATCTAAAGGCTTAGTAAATACATCTGCTATTTGATAATCTGTTTTTACAAATTCCAATGAGATGTCTCCTCTTTCTACATGTTCTCTAAGAAAATGGTATTTGATTTCTATATGCTTAGTTCTACTATGAGAAACTGGGTTATTAGCAATAGAAATAGCACTCTTTGAATCACATAAAAGGGGTGTTCTACTTACCTGAATACCATAATCCTTAAGCTGATGCTGCATCCACAATAGCTGTGCACAGCAGCTTCCAGCAGCAACATACTCTGACTCAGCTGTGGAAATTGCCACACTGGTCTGCTTCTTACTACTCCAAGATATTAGTCTTCCCCCCAGGAATTGACAAGTACCTGTAGTACTCTTTCTATCCTCTCTACATCCTGCAAAATCTGCATCTGAATAGCCTGTTAGTAGAAAATCTCTATTCCTAGGGTACCAAAGACCTAGAGTAGGAGTGCCCTTTAGATATCTCAGAATCCTTTTGACTGCAGTATAATGAGATTCTTTAGGACAGGCTTGGTACCTAGCACAGACACATGTTGCATACATAATGTCAGGTCTACTAGCAGTGAGATATAGTAGAGACCCAACTATTCCTCTATACAATGATTCATCAACAGGTTTACCTGTCTTATCTTTGCATATAGGCATACTAGTTCCCATAGGAGTTCTCATGGTGGAGGATGACTCCATACCATACTTCTTAATTAATTCTTTGGTGAACTTAGACTGGGATATGGACAATCCATCATCAGTCTGTCTTACTTGGAGTCCCAAGAAGAACTTAAGTTCTCCCATACTGCTCATCTCAAACTTCCCTTGCATAAGTTTGGCAAACTTTTTACAAAGGTTGTTTTCAGTAGATCCAAAGATTATGTCATCAACATAAATCTGGACTAAGATGATCTTTCCTTTGGATTCCCTAAGGAATAGAGTTTTGTCTATCTTTCCTCTTGAGAATTTATTCTCAATGAGGAAGGTAGATAGGGTTTCATACCAAGCCCTTGGAGCTTGTTTTAACCCATACAAAGCTTTCCTAAGCTTATACACATAATCAGGTTTAAGAGAATCTATAAAACCTGATGGCTGCTCTACATATACTTCTTCTTTAAGATCACCATTCAGAAATGCTGACTTCACATCCATCTGGTATACTTTGAAGTCTTGGTAGGCTGTGTTGGGTACATTGGAAAATGTGTACCTGATTTGAAGAAGCCCAACCTAGCTCAATGATATACATCATGTTGTATTTGATGTAGTTTTGAGTTGACATGTGCAGGTAAAGAAATGTTAAAGTTTACAGAAAAAATTCTAAGTCCAAGTGTCGACACAAAGGAACATGTGTCGTCACATAGAAGAAAGTTGTCGACACAACACTGGGAAAGTGTGTCGACACAGAAGGTGTAAGTCGACACTACTCTGGGAAAAAGTGTCGACACATAACATAGTCTACAACAACACTGGGAAATTGTGTCGACACAGAAGAAGTAAGTCGACATAGCACTGGGAAATTGTGTCGACACAGAAGAAGTAAGTCGACACAACACTGGGAAATTGTGTCGACACAGAAGAAAAACGTCGACCTCAACATTGGGAGAATGTGTCGACACTGAAGAGTATAGTCGATCTCAAGTTTGTCGACATCATCTGAATATGTCGACACAGAAGAAAATAGTCGACCACAAGTTTGTCGTCACCAGCAGAATGTGTCGACACATAGTGAGTAAGTCAACACTTACTAAAGTTATGATTCTACAACAACTATGTCGACACACAGGACTTGTGTCGACACACTGCAGAGTCAAAGACCAAGTTATTTTCAGAAGAAGACGTGTCGACACAAAGGCAATTTTGTCGACATCACTGAAGGCAGTGTCGACACCAAAGTCAATTGTGTCGACACAAATAGACAGATGGTCTCGACACTTTCTGACAGATTGTTTCAACACTAAGGCACAGGACTTGTTTGAAGACTTGACAGCTGTGGGTTGTCACCAGTTAACTGAAGTTGTCAGACTTGTCAGAAAACGGTTAGAAACCGGATCAGCCGGTTACCATGAAGAATGTCTATAAATAGACAGATTCAGAAGAAGGAGAACAACATATAGAACTGACCTTTTGAAATACATTGGATCAGAAAGTGGAGAAGGATTACATTCTACTCATTTCAAGAAAGTGCTAGGCACTTAAGAAGATCTTCTCCGGAAGATCTAAGAAGACTATCTAAGGATAGATCTAAGAAGAGTTCTAATCAGAATTCAGAAGAATCATTCAAAGTTCTGGACAGAGAGAGATCAAGTCAGAATTTGAAGAAGAAGAAAGAATCCATCTGTGGGTTCTCAAGAAGCTGTTTGGAATCAACTCAGCTAAGTACATTTTCAAGAAGCTTTGAAGAAGGCTAAGAAACAGTTGATTGCATCAGCTGATTAAGAATTGTCATTGCCTCTTCTCTCTCAACTTGGCAAGACAATTTAAAACAATCTTTTCTATATTTCTGTAGGATCTGTTTATACAGATCTGAGTTGTAAGCCTATGTTATAAAGGCTGAGTGTAGGAGTGTTGAACTCTGAGTGGTAGGGCTGATTGCCTGAGTGTAGGAGAAGGATATTCTCTGAGTTGTAGGCCTTGGGGCAAGGCTGAGGTAGGGCAGTTGTGCCTGAGTTGTAGGAACCAGTTGGGTTCTGAGTTGTAAGATCTATTGATCTGAGATAAGTGGAAGTTTGGCCGAATCTAGCATACTGCTAGATAGGTGAAGGGGGAAAGTGGATGTACCCAGACCTTGGGGAACCACTATAAAACATAGTGCAATCTGTGATGTGTTGTTTTCTGTGATTGCTGTGTTTTTGTATTAGTTAATAAATTGAATTCTGTCTAGAAGTTTTAGAAAAAGAAGCAGGACCTATTCACCCCCCCTCTAGGTGTTTTAGGCTGCCTTGAAAGTTAAACTATCAAGTGGTATCAGAGGGAGGTTCCTCAAAAAGGACTTAACAGTCTGAGGTAGATCTGATAGGCAGAATCAAGAATCAAGAAGATGGGTTCTGGAGAGAATCATAAGGAGCTAGGGTCAATGAAATTACCCATATGCAAGAAGGAAATCTTTGGGATCTGGAAAGAAAGAGTCAGGTTGTTTATGGAAGCATCTGACCCAAGGATTTACATCACAGTACAGGAAGGCCCCTTCATACCAATGAAGATATCTGTTCTTGATGCAAATATCCAAACACCAAAGACTTATTCTGAAATGACCAAGGATGAAATCATCTTGGCAACCATGGACAAAAGGGCACAGAACATAATTGTCAGTGCCATAGATGATTCAACATTTCAGAATCTGATTCACTGCAAGACCTCCAAGGAGATGTGGGACACATTAATTGTCTACATGGAGGGATCAGAAGAAGTAAGGCTGGACAGAAAATCTATGCTAAATCAGGAGTATGAAAGTTTTAGACAAGGAAAATCTGATAGCATAACTGAGTGCTATAAGAAATTCTATAGAATTGTGAATGAGCTAATTTCCTATGGAAGAGTCTTCAGTACCTATGAACTGAATGACAAATTCTTAAGATCCTTATCAAAGGATTGGGATACAAAGATCTGTGCCATAAGAGAAGTGGCAAAATTGGCAGAGATATCTCATCCAACTCTGTTTGGAAAGTTGCTATCCTATGAAATGCAACTTATGGTAAGGAAGGAGGAGGAAAGAAACTCAAGAGGAGAGCATAGAGAAAAGACTGTGGCATTTAATGCTGAAGCCACCAGAAAGAATAGGAGGAAATCACCATCTCCTCCTAAGGAAGTTGAAGAAGGTAGTTCTGAAAATTCAGATAGGGGTTCAGTCAGCAGTGATTCAGATGCAGACTTTGCTGCATTCACTAGGCAATTTCAAAGGTTCTTGAAAAAGAAGCAATGGAAGTCTAGGCCTTCCTCATCACAGCAAGTAGATGAATATTATTAGAAAAGAAGGTCATCTAGGAAAGAGAAAAGCAGGTCAAAGCCCAGCAAAGCCACTACTTCAAAGATTGTCTGCTATTGTTGCAATAGGCCTGGACATGTAGTGGCTGAGTGTCCTGACAAAAGGAAGGAATCTTCAGAAAAGAAGAAGACTTATCAGAAAGGCAAGAAGGAGAAATCCTTTGTAGCAAAGAAAGATAAAAGTCTGTCAGACCAGTCAACTTCAGAATCAGGATCTGAAGCTGAAGCATATATTGGATTATATGCTGCATCTGAGGAAGAGGAGTTTATGCAGTTGCTAGACTCCATCAATGAACATCAATGCATGGGTTTGATGACTAGATCAGAAGAGGACCTATGCCAGAATCAGTCTGGTCCTAATGAGGTAAACAGTCCTTCCAGTACATTTGTTTGTAGTACAAGTGAAGAATCAGCTACATCTGCATCAAGTGATGAAGATGCATCTGGATCTGAAGGAGATGTCTATCAATTGATAGACAAGTATGGGGACTTGTTGCAGGCCCTTAAGAAAAGCAAGAACCTGGTTAAATCACAGGCTCAGGAAATTGCTGATCTAAGGGTTACAACAGCTGAGTTAGAAAAAGTCCTTGATCAAAAGTTAGCTGAAATTGCCAAGCTGAAAAATATAACTATTATTCAGATGGGCACAATTAATTATACTAATGATCAAGTAAAGAGTCTGGAGGACAGACTTAGAATTGAAAGGGATTTAGTGGCTAGTTACTCTAAGCCAAAATCTGTCTTACCCTTGATAGATGAATTTGTCACTCAGAAGGGTAAGGCTGGATTAGGATTTAAGGGTAACTCCAGGGCTAGCAGATTCAAAAAGAAAGGCAAAGCCCCTATTCAGCCACTAAACCTTTCAGTCCCCATAAGGTTTGGTAAGAAGAAAGTGCCTTCTAACATATATGATCATGAAGACATTCAGGATCATATCAAGACAAATGTTCTGAAGAACAAGGGTGTTAAGGCAAGCAGGCCTACCTATGATCATAAGCCCTATGGTTTTAAGAAACCAGTAGGAGAAGTTGCAACAGCACCAGCAATGAACAGAAATGCTTCTGACAAGGATGTATCTAGATCTAGATACAATAAGTTTGAATGTTGGTGCTGTGGCAAGAGGGGTCATTTTGCATTGGACTGCTGGTATAACACAAGTGTTATAAAGAATAAGAGTCTACCTGTTAGAAGAGGTTATGATAACTTTATTAAGGCTAACCTGAACCAAGGACCCAAGACTTACTTGGGTTCTAAGGGTAAGTAATTCTGTATTGCAGGTGAATCCAAGTTACCATGCCCCTATATGGTACTTGGATAGTGGTTGTTCCAGGCACATGACTGGAACAAAGGGGCTGCTGAAGGAGTATTCATCTGTCAAAGATGGACATAAAGTGATCTTTGGTGGATCTGAAAAAGGAGTCATCAAAGGATTTGGTAACATCTCTTCAAACCTAATTACTATCACCCAAGTGGCCTATGTAAAAGGTTTGAAACATAATCTAATAAGCATAAGCCAGCTGAGTGATCTAGGATATGACATTTCATTTGGTAAGGATGGATGTCATATCAAAAGGTCAAGTGATCAAGAGATCATATTGACTGGGTATAGGAAGAGAAATGTGTATTGCCTTAATTTTGAATGTGAGAATAAGGCATCCCCCATTTGTCTTGTAGCTGATGACAATGCTTCTCATTGTGTTAAGTGGCACAAGAGATTGGCTCATCTAAACTACAAGACAATTGGCCAACTCTTTAGTAAAGAACTAGTGAGGAATGGGCCTCAAGTTAAGTGTATAAAGGAAGGGGTATGCTCAGCTTGTCAAAAGGGCAAGCAGACAAAAACCTCATTTCAAAGCCTTGAAAACAAGGATTCTGTGAGATGCTTATATCTCTTGCATATGGATCTTTTTGGTCCTATGCCAGTTCACAGTCTAGGTAGGAAGGTCTACACACTAGTGGTTGTAGATGACTATTCTAGATTTACATGGGTGTTCTTTCTGAGACAAAAATCTGAAACCCCAAGTGTATTATTTAAGTTTGTAAAGCAAATTCAGAATGAACTGAACAGTACAGTGGTCAAAATCAGAAGTGACCATGGTACTGAGTTTCAATCTGAAAGCATGACAAACTTGTGTGTAGACTTTGGGATTTTCCAAGAATTCTCCTCACCTAGAACACCTCAGCAAAATGGAATTGCTGAAAGAAAGAATAGATCATTAATTGAAGCTGGTAGAACTCTATTGAGTGACACCTCTCTCCCAGAATATTTTTGGGCTGAGGCAGTTAACACTGCTTGTCATGTCATCAATAGGGCTTCTATCACCAAAAGCCACAGGAAGACTCCCTATGAGATTGTGAAAGGCAGAAAACCAAATCTATCCTATTTTAGGATCTTTGGCTGCAAGTGCTATATACTTAACAATGGTAAGTCTTATTTGACTAAGTTTGCTGCCAAATCCCATGATGGGATATTTGTTGGGTACAGCACAAATAGTAAGGCCTATAGAGTCTTCAACTTAACTACTCAAGTTGTTGAAGAATCTGTGCATATTGTATTTGATGAAACAAGATTAATCAATTGTGAATTGTCTTGTAGATCAAATGACTCAACAGGTATAAGCAAGAAGATGGACAAGCTCTCCATTGCTGAAGCTTCAAAGGAAGAGGGAGCATTGGAAAATGAAGGCTGCTGTCCAGGGGGAGTACAAGAGATAATGGAAGCTGATGAAAACCAAGAGGAACAGCAGAATGAAGAAGCTGGAGATGCTCTACCTGAAGGGAATCTACCTCCAGCTATAAGATATCTAAGAGATCATCCTACTGATCAGATAATTGGTGATCCAAGACAAGGAGTGCAAACTAGAAGCAGAAATCAAAGCACAGTTTTGCATTCTAGTTTCTTGTCTCAAATGGAACCTAAGAAGTTTGAAGAAGCTATCCAAGACCAGCACTGGATTGATGCTATGCAAGAGGAGCTGAATCAGTTCAGAAGGTGCAAGGTCTGGGAGCTTGTTCCTAAACCAAGAGGCCACAACATAATTGGGACTAAGTGGATCTATAGGAACAAGCTAGATGAAAGTGGAATAATAATAAAGAATAAAGCAAGATTGGTTGCAAAAGGATACAGGCAGGAAGAAGGGATTGACTTTGATCAAACCTTTGCTCCAGTAGCAAGGCTGGAGGCAATCAGAATGTTCCTTGCCTATGCAGCCTACCAAGACTTCAAAGTATACCAGATGGATGTAAAGTCAGCATTTCTGAATGGTGATCTTAAAGAAGAAGTATATGTAGAGCAGCCATCAGGTTTTGTAGATCCTCTTAAACCTGATTCTGTGTACAAGCTTAGGAAAGCTTTGTATGGGTTAAAACAAGCTCCAAGGGCTTGGTATGAAACCCTGTCTACCTTCCTCATTGAGAATAAATTCTCAAGAGGAAAGATAGACAAAACTCTATTCCTTAGGGAATCCAAAGGTAAGATCATCTTAGTCCAGATCTATGTTGATGACATAATCTTTGGATCTACTGAAAACAACCTTTGTAAAAAGTTTGCCAAACTTATGCAAGGGAAGTTTGAGATGAGCAGTATGGGAGAACTTAAGTTCTTCTTGGGACTCCAAGTAAGACAGACTGATGATGGATTGTCCATATCCCAGTCTAAGTTCACCAAGGAATTAATTAAAAAATATGGTATGGAGTCATCCTCCTCCATGAGAACTCCTATGGGCACAAGTATGCCAATATGCAAAGATGAGGCAGGTAAACCTGTTGATGAATCATTGTATAGAGGAATAGTTGGGTCACTACTATATCTCACTGCTAGTAGACCTGACATTATGTATGCAACATGTGTCTGTGCTAGGTACCAAGCCTGCCCTAAAGAATCTCATTATACTGCAGTAAAAAGGATTCTGAGATATCTAAAGGGCACTCCTACTCTAGGTCTTTGGTACCCTAGGAATAGAGATTTTCAACTAACAGGCTATTCAGATGCAGATTTTGCAGGATGTAGAGAGGATAGAAAGAGTACTACAGGTACTTGTCAATTCCTGGGAGGAAGACTAATATCTTGGAGTAGTAAAAAACAGACTAGTGTGGCAATTTCCACAGCTGAGTCAGAGTATATTGCTGCAGGAAGCTGCTGTGCACAGCTATTATGGATGCAGCATCAGCTTAAAGATTATGGTATTCAGGTAAGTAGAACACCCCTTTTATGTGATTCTAAGAGTGCTATTTCTATTGCTAATAATCCAGTTTCTCATAGTAGAACTAAGCATATAGAAATAAAATATCATTTTCTTAGAGAACATGTAGAAAAAGGTGACATCTCATTGGAATTTGTAAAAACAGATTATCAAATAGCAGATGTATTTACTAAGCCTTTAGATGAAACCAAATTCAATAAATTCAAAATTGAATTAGGTATGTTAACCATTGATTAATGTATTAAACAAAATCATTAACAATGCTATTGAAATGGGTTATAAGTAAGAAAAAGTAGTAACAACAATAATCAAGTGTTAAAAAGAACACATTGAAGTTACAGAAATTGGTTAAGTAAGAATGTGTCGACACATTCAGTAATAATGTGTCGACTCAGAGAAATTATGTCGACAAGTCAGAAATATTGTGTCGACACAGAGAATATGTGTCGACACTTAAGAATTTTATTGTCGACTTAACCAGGAATGTAATGTCGACTCAACCAGAATCGTGGTGTCGACACTTACAAAATATGTGTCGACACTTGTCCTTAGTGTCGACACAGAATTTCTGTCTTTCTACTATGTATCCAAGGTGTCGACATAACCACATATTGGTGTCGACACATAGTAGGCTGAAGAAATGTCGAGTTAATAGAAGCTTGTGTCGACACATTCCGTCTGTGTCGACACATTTAGACTGTTTTTGGCGCCTTTTGAACTTCTTTCAACAGAAGCTATAAATAGGTCAAAAAGCTCTTTGAGTCGACACGCTTTCAAGGTTTTCGAAACTCAAACCCTGTGTCGACAGTCTTTCTTTCTCTCTTCTCTCAAGCTTTCTCGACACAACGATGGCGCCAAGGATTGAAGACAATGTTAATGAAGGGTATGAGTTGGTGCGCCAGGCGTTTGCAGAGGCGCCGCCTGATGTTCAAGGTGTTATCACCCTTCTCTCTGCATCAGGGTTAGAATTTCTTGTCTCAGAACCATCCAAGATCTGGAAGAAGGAGGTGCATGAGTTCTTTATCTCAGCATCAGTCCATTCTACTGAACTCAAGATCAAGTCCATTGTTCACGGGACTAAGATTAAGATTACCCAAAGAGGTTTGAGAAAGTTTTTGCAATTACATGTGGTTGAAAATGAAGAAGAGGTTCCTAGTTCTAAGACAAGGGAAGCCCTTCAATGGTGTGGGTTGGATTCAAACATGAAGATTGGTGCTGCATTCAATAGGAAGGGTATGAATCAGCAAGGAAAATTCTTGTCTGAAATAGTTGGGAAAGTAATTCTCTGCAAGACAGGTGGACATGATAGGATTTCTGCCTATATGTTCAACCTTATGACCAGGATTGTCTTTACAATTCCTACTGATTGGTCAGTAATCCTATTTGACAAGATTAAAGAAGGGATCAAGAAGCCTAACATGGCTAGGATCATAAGTCTATATCTCAATGGAGCAATCCCTGAAGTGATGCAGCAACTGCCAGGATCTAAAATCAATCATATGAGAAGGATGGACATGAGACTATTCTCCAGGTGGGAAAGGGTGCTGTCTAAGGATGTGCCTGAAGAGAGCAGGCCAGACACCCCTGTGAAATCCCCTTCTCCAGCTCACGAGACTGCACAACAAGAGGACCCACTTAGGATACAAAGTGAAGAACAACCTGCCTCCTCTATAGTTCATCAAGTAGATACATCTGCACAGATGCAGGGGGAGCCAGTTCAATCTCCTGCTCAAAATGTATCTACCCCTACTCAGGTACAAGTGGTACAGGTGTAGGGGGAGCAAATGTATTTTACTATAAAAGACTTTCTAAAAGTTTTTTTTTTTCTGCACAGGTTCAGGGGGAGCATGTGTCTTCTCCTACTCCAGATATGCAGCTGCCTGAGAATGTGCACAAGGATGCACCTAATGACTTATCTTCAGATGCTCCAGTTCAAAAGGAATACACTCTGGATGAGTTGTTTCCAAATGATGACATAGCTACTGATAGAATAGAAGAGGACCAAGATGTTGAGCAGCCTCTTGACATAGAGCTAGAACAAGGAGTGGAGAAAGTTCAAGAGATTGAAAAAGTACAAGAGGTAGAGGAGGAGCAAAGAATTGAGGGGGAGCCAGTACATGTTGAAACTGAGCAACATGGCACTGAAGCAGATAGAGTTCACATTGAGAGTACTTCTGATTCTGAAACTGAAGAAGCCAGGTTGGCTAAGAAAAGAAAACTGGTTGTATTTAAAAGAAGAAGCAAGACTTATAAGCAGGCTTTACAGACAACACCTCCACCACCACCTCCTGAAGTTGATTATAACAAGTTCTTGGTGGATTTACAGGTGAAATTGGATGACCACAGGGTGGCCATTGAGAAATATGTTGATGAAAGAAACAAAACTCTGCAGTTTGACTTAGCCCAAGATATCAAATCTATCCAATTTCAAGTCAACTTGAATAAAACTGAAATGACAAATTGCTTCCACAAGGGTGGCAATGCTGTAGTTTATCTGGCTAAACAACAGCAGGATATCTCTACAAAGGTGGATGATATTGCTTTGAAGCAAGGTTATGTTCTGGAAAATCAAATAAGAATGAATGACAATTTAACTCAATCTCATGATAACATGGTGGCTGAGTCTGGTCTACAAACAGGACTACTTGAAGGTGACCAACCTGAGGTTGCCCAAGTCATATACCCCCCTCCAGATTTTGATATATTGGATCAGCAAGTGCAATATATGTATAGTCCTTCAAAGGAAGTTGTAAATGTTATCTTTGGAAAGGTTGATAAGCCTGAGGTAAATTTGCAAGAACAGCAAGATGCTCTACTGTCAAAGAAAAGATTTAGAGAGCAGGCTGAGCTGAAGCCAGATTTTGAGCAGTGGAGTCCTACTTCCAGAAATATAATACTCACTGCATGGAAAGCTGTCAAAGATCAAGTTCATGAAAGGGGCAAGTGGTACAATGAGCAGGAATGGCAGAAGTATGAGGCAAGACAAGAAGCCATTGTACAATTCAGAAGGAAAGCTAAGATGGGAAGACTTCCAACTGATGCTATGGAGCCAAGCAAATACTTCCCAAAGCCTTTTCACTATTTTGAAAGGCAAAGGCTCAAGGAAGAAGCTAAGAAGAAAGCTGATCTTAAGGGAAAAAAGATGGCTGAAGAATCAGAAGCTCCTGTGACAGCTAAAATTAAATCTGGCCAAGGGATTGTTATTAGAGAGCCTGATCAATTCTGATAATGTTTTAGTTCTTTCATAATGTTTTGTAATGATGTAATGTGATCAGTCAAAGAAAAACCATGTAATCAAACATTACCCAGTAATAAACAAAATTTTGTTAAATCTGTGATAGATTGTTTTATCCATGATGTTCTTATTATTTTGTTTATAATTAAGTATCCCTGTGTATTGTCATATATCATCATTTTATACTATTTATAAATGGTGTATATCATTGGCTATAAGGGTTATGACTTCTCCAAATAGGGGGAGATTGTTGGGTACATTGGAAAATGTGTACCTGATTTGAAGAAGCCCAACCTAGCTCAATGATATACATCATGTTGTATTTGATGTAGTTTTGAGTTGACATGTGCAGGTAAAGAAATGTTAAAGTTTACAGAAAAAATTCTAAGTCCAAGTGTCGACACAAAGGAACATGTGTCGTCACATAGAAGAAAGTTGTCGACACAACACTGGGAAAGTGTGTCGACACAGAAGGTGTAAGTCGACACTACTCTGGGAAAAAGTGTCGACACATAACATAGTCTACAACAACACTGGGAAATTGTGTCGACACAGAAGAAGTAAGTCGACATAGCACTGGGAAATTGTGTCGACACAGAAGAAGTAAGTCGACACAGCACTGGGAAATTGTGTCGACACAGAAGAAAAACGTCGACCTCAACATTGGGAGAATGTGTCGACACTGAAGAGTATAGTCGATCTCAAGTTTGTCGACATCATCTGAATATGTCGACACAGAAGAAAATAGTCGACCACAAGTTTGTCGTCACCAGCAGAATGTGTCGACACATAGTGAGTAAGTCAACACTTACTAAAGTTATGATTCTACAACAACTATGTCGACACACAGGACTTGTGTCGACACACTGCAGAGTCAAAGACCAAGTTATTTTCAGAAGAAGACGTGTCGACACAAAGGCAATTTTGTCGACATCACTGAAGGCAGTGTCGACACCAAAGTCAATTGTGTCGACACAAATAGACAGATGGTCTCGACACTTTCTGACAGATTGTTTCAACACTAAGGCACAGGACTTGTTTGAAGACTTGACAGCTGTGGGTTGTCACCAGTTAACTGAAGTTGTCAGACTTGTCAGAAAACGGTTAGAAACCGGATCAGCCGGTTACCATGAAGAATGTCTATAAATAGACAGATTCAGAAGAAGGAGAACAACATATAGAACTGACCTTTTGAAATACATTGGATCAGAAAGTGGAGAAGGATTACATTCTACTCATTTCAAGAAAGTGCTAGGCACTTAAGAAGATCTTCTCCGGAAGATCTAAGAAGACTATCTAAGGATAGATCTAAGAAGAGTTCTAATCAGAATTCAGAAGAATCATTCAAAGTTCTGGACAGAGAGAGATCAAGTCAGAATTTGAAGAAGAAGAAAGAATCCATCTGTGGGTTCTCAAGAAGCTGTTTGGAATCAACTCAGCTAAGTACATTTTCAAGAAGCTTTGAAGAAGGCTAAGAAACAGTTGATTGCATCAGCTGATTAAGATTTGTCATTGCCTCTTCTCTCTCAACTTGGCAAGACAATTTAAAACAATCTTTTCTATATTTCTGTAGGATCTGTTTATACAGATCTGAGTTGTAAGCCTATGTTATAAAGGCTGAGTGTAGGAGTGTTGAACTCTGAGTGGTAGGGCTGATTGCCTGAGTGTAGGAGAAGGATATTCTCTGAGTTGTAGGCCTTGGGGCAAGGCTGAGGTAGGGCAGTTGTGCCTGAGTTGTAGGAACCAGTTGGGTTCTGAGTTGTAAGATCTATTGATCTGAGATAAGTGGAAGTTTGGCCGAATCTAGCATACTGCTAGATAGGTGAAGGGGGAAAGTGGATGTACCCAGACCTTGGGGAACCACTATAAAACATAGTGCAATCTGTGATGTGTTGTTTTCTGTGATTGCTGTGTTTTTGTATTAGTTAATAAATTGAATTCTGTCTAGAAGTTTTAGAAAAAGAAGCAGGACCTATTCACCCCCCCTCTAGGTGTTTTAGGCTGCCTTGAAAGTTAAACTATCAGGCTGCATAGGCAAGGAACATTCTGATTGCCTCCAGCCTTACTACTGGAGCAAAGGTTTGATCAAAGTCAATCCCTTCTTCCTGCCTGTATCCTTTTGCAACCAATCTTGCTTTATTCTTTACTATTATCCCACTCTCATCTAGCTTGTTCCTATAGATCCACTTAGTGCCAATTATATTGTGGCCTCTTGGTTTAGGAACCAGCTCCCAGACTTTGCATCTTCTGAATTGATTCAGCTCCTCTTGCATAGCATCAATCCAGTGCTGGTCTTGGATAGCTTCTTCAAACTTCTTAGGTTCCATCTGGGACAAGAAACTTGAATGCAAAACTGTGCTTTGATTTCTGCTTCTAGTTTGCACTCCTTGTCTTGGATCACCAATTATCTGATCAGTTGGATGATCTCTCAGATATCTTATAGCTGGAGGAAGATTCCCTTCAGGTTGAGCATCTCCAGCTTCTTCATTCTGCTGAGCCTCCTGGTTTTCATCAGCTTCCATTATCTCTTGTACTCCCCCTGGACAGCAGCCTTCATTTTCCAATGCTCCATCTTCCTTTGAAGCTTCAGCAATGGAGAGCTTGTCCATCTTCTTGCTTATACCTGTTGAGTCATTTGATCTACAAGACAACTCACAATTGATTAATCTTGTTTCATCAAATACAACATGCACAGATTCTTCAACCACTTGAGTAGTTAAGTTAAAGACTCTATAGGCCTTACTATTTGTGATGTACCCAACAAATATCCCATCCTGGGATTTGGCAGCAAACTTAGTCAAATATGACTTGCCATTGTTAAGTATATAGCACTTGCAACCAAAGATCCTGAAATAGGATAGATTTGGTTTTCTGCCTTTCACAATCTCATAGGGAGTCTTTCTGTGGCTTTTGGTGATAGAAGCCCTATTGATGACATGAAAAGCAGTGTTAACTGCCTCAGCCCAAAAATATTCTGGGAGAGAGGTGTCACTCAATAGAGTTCTACCAGCTTCAATTAATGTTCTATTCTTTCTTTCAGCAATTCCATTTTGCTGAGGTGTTCTTGGTGAGGAGAACTCTTGGAAAATCCCAAAGTCTATACACAAGTTTGTTATGCTTTCAGATTGAAACTCAGTACCATGGTCACTTCTGATTTTGACCACTGTACTATTTAGTTCATTCTGAATTTGCTTTACAAAATTAAGTAATACACTTGGGGTTTCAGATTTTTGTCTCAGAAAGAACACCCATGTAAATCTAGAATAGTCATCTACAACCACTAGAGTGTAGACCTTCCTACCTAGACTGTGAACTGGCATAGGACCAAAAAGATCCATATGCAAGAGGTATAAGCACCTCACAGAATCCTTGTTTTCAAGGCTTTGAAATGAGGTTTTTGTCTGCTTGCCCTTTTGACAAGCTGAGCATACCCCTTCCTTTATACACTTAACTTGAGGCCCATTCCTCACTAGTTCTTTACTAAAGAGTTGGCCAATTGTCTTGTAGTTTAGATGAGCCAATCTCTTGTGCCACTTAACACAATGAGAAGCATTGTCATCAGCTACAAGACAAATGGGGGAAGCCTTATTCTCACATTCAAAATTAAGGCAATACACATTTCTCTTCCTATACCCAGTCAATATGATCTCTTGATCACTTGACCTTTTGATATGACATCCATCCTTACCAAATGAAATGTCATATCCTAGATCACTCAGCTGGCTTATGCTTATTAGATTATGTTTCAAACCTTTTACATAGGTCACTTGGGTGATAGTAATTAGGTTAGAAGAAATGTTACCAAACCCTTTGATGACTCCTTTTTCAGATCCACCAAAGATCACTTTATGTCCATCTTTGACAGATGAATACTCCTTCAGCAGCCCCTTTGTTCCAGTCATGTGCCTGGAACAACCACTATCCAAGTACCATATAGGGGCATGGTTACTTGGATTCACCTGCAATACAGAATTACTTACCCTTAGAACCCAAGTAAGTCTTGGGTCCTTGGTTCAGGTTAGCATTAATAAAGTTATCATAACCTCTTCTAACAGGTAGACTCTTATTCTTTATAACACTTGTGTTATACCAGCAGTCTAATGCAAAATGGCCCCTCTTGCCACAGCACCAACATTCAAACTTATTGTATCTAGATCTAGATACATCCTTGTCAGTAGAATTTCTGTTCATTGCTGGTGCTGTTGCTACTTCACCTACTGATTTCTTAAAACCATTTGGTTTATGACCATAGGTAGGCCTGCTTGCCTTAACACCCTTGTTCTTCAGAACATTTGTCTTAATATGACCTTGAATGTCTTCATGATCATATATGTTAGAAGGTACTTTCTCCTTACTAAACCTTATGGGGACTGAAAGGTTTAGTGGCTGAATAGGGACTTTGCCTTTCCTCTTGTATCTGCCAGCCCTGGAGTTACCTTTAAATCCTAATCCAGCCTTACCCTTCTGAGTGACAAATTCATCTATCAAGGGTAAGACAGATTTTGGCTTAGAGTAACTAGCCACTAAATCCCTTTCAATTCTAAGTCTGGCCTCCAGACTCTTTACTTGATCATTAGTATAATTAATTGTGCCCATCTGAATAATAGTTATATTCTTCAGCTTGGCAATTTCATTTAATTTTTGATCAAGGACTTTTTCTAACTCAATTGTTGCTACCCTTAGTTCAGCAATTTCCTGAGCCTGTGTTTTAACCAGGTTCTTGCTTTTCTTAAGGGCCTGCAACAAGTCCCCATACTTGTCTATCAATTGATAGACATCTCCTTCAGATCCAGATGCATCTTCATCACTTGATGCAGATGTAGCTGATTCTTCACTTGTACTACAAACAGATGTACAGGAAGAACAATTTACCTCATTAGGACCAGACTGATTCTGGCATATGTCCTCTTCTGATCTTGTCATCAAACCCATGCATTGATGTTCATTGATGGAGTCTAGCAACTGCATAAACTCCTCTTCCTCAGATGCAGCATATAGTCCAATATATGCTTCAGCTTCAGATCTTGATTCTGAAGTTGACTGGTCTGACAGACTTTTATCTTTCTTTGCTACAAAGGATTTCTCCTTCTTGCCTTTCTGATAAGTCTTCTTCTTTTCTGAAGATTCCTTCCTTTTGTCAGGACAATCAGCCACTACATGTCCAGGCCTATTGCAACAATAGCAGACAATCTTTGAAGTAGTGGCTTTGCTGGGCTTTGATCTGCTTTTCTCTTTCCTTGATGACCTTCTCTTCTGATAATAGTCATCAACTTGCTGTGATGTGGAAGGCCTAGACTTCCATTGCTTCTTTTTCAAGAACCTTTGGAATTGTCTAGTAAATGCAGCAAAGTCTGCATCTGAATCACAGCTAACTGAACCCTTATCTGAATTTTCAGAACTATCTTCTTCAACTTCCTTAGGAGGAGATGGTGATTTCCTCCTATTCTTTTTGGTGGCTTCAGCATTAAATGCCACAGTCTTTTCTCTATGCTCTCCTCTTGAGTTTCTTTCCTCCTCCTTCCTTACCATAAGTTGCATTTCATAGGATAGCAACTTTCCAAACAGGGTTGGAGGAGATATTTCTGCCAATTTAGCCACTTCTCTTATGGCACAGATCTTTGTATCTCAATCCTTTGATAAGGATCTTAAGAATTTGTCATTCAGTTCATAAGTACTGAAGACTCTTCCATAGGATATTAGCTCATTCACAATTCTATAGAATTTCTTATAGCACTCAGTTATGCTATCAGATTTTCCTTGTCTAAAGCTTTCATACTCCTGATTCAGCATAGACTTTCTGTCCAGCCTTACTTCTTCAGATCCCTCCATGTAGACAATCAATGTGTCCCACATCTCCTTGGAGGTCTTGCAGTGAATCAGATTCTGAAATGTTGAATCATCTATGGCACTGATAATGATATTCTGTGCCCTTTTATCCATGGTTACCAAGATGATTTCATCCTTGGTCATTTCTGAATAAGTCTTTGGTATTTGGATATTTACATCAAGAACAGATATCTTCATTGGAATGAAGGGCCCTTCTTGTACTGTGATGTAAATTCTTGGGTCAGATGCTTCCATAAATAATCTGACTCTCTCTTTCCAGATCCCAAAGATTTCCTTCTTGCATATGGGTAATTTCATAGACCCTAGCTCCTTATGATTCTCTCCAGAACCCATCTTCTTGAATCTTGAATCTGCCTTTCAGATCTACCTCAGACTGTTAAGTCCTTTTTGAGGAACCTCCCTCTGATACCACTTGATAGTTTAACTTTCAAGGCAGCCTAAACACCTAGAGGGGGGGGGGGGTGAATAGGTTCTGCTTTTCTTATAAAAACTTCTAGGCAGAATTCAAAACAATAGCTAACACAATAAGCACAACAATCACAGAAAATAAAACATCACAGATTGCACAATGTTTTATAGTGGTTCCCCAAGGTCTGGGTACATCCACTTTCCCCCTTCACCTATCTAGCAGTATGCTAGATTCGGCCAAACTTTCACTTATCTCAGATCAACAGATCCTACAACTCAGAACCCAACTGGTTCCTACAACTCAGGCACAACTGCCCTACCTCAGCCTTGCCCCAAGGCCTACAACTCAGAGAATATCCTTCTCCTACACTCAGGCAAACAGCCCTACCACTCAGAGTTCAACACTCCTACACTCAGCCTTTATAACATAGGCTTACAACTCAGATCTGTGTAAACAGATCCTACAGAAATATAGAAAAGATTATTAAACTGTCTTGCCAAAGTTGAGAGAGAAAAGGCCAAGACAATTCTTGATCAGCTGATGCAATCAACTGTATCTGAGCCTTCTTCAAAGCTTCTTGAAAATGTACTTAGCTGAGTTGATTCCAAACAGCTTCTTGAGAATCCACTGGGGGTTTCTTTCTTCTTCTTCTAATTCTGGCTTGACCTCTCTCTATCCAGCACATTGAAAGATTCTTCAGAATTCTGATTAGAACTCTTCTTAGATCTATCCTTAGATAGTCTTCTTAGATCTCCCGGAGAAGATCTTCTTAAGTGACTAGCACTTTCTTGAAATGAATTGGATTGTGATCCTTCTCTTCCTTTTTGATTCAAAGTTATTCAAAAAGGACTATCTGTTATGGTTATGTTCTCCTTCTGAATCAGTCTATTTATAGACATTTTTCATGGTAACCGGCTGATCCGGTTTCTAACCATTTTCTGACAAGCCTGACAGCTTCAGTCAACCGGTGATAACCCACAGCTGTCAAGTCTTCAAACAAGTCCTGTGCCTTAGTCTTGAACCACAAGTTGTTGAAACAGTCTGTCAGAAAGTGTCGAGACCATCTGTCTATCTGTGTCGACACAATTGACTTTGGTGTCGACACAGTCTTCAGTGATGTCGACTAAGTTGCCTTTGAGTCGACACAGCTTCTTCTGAAAATAACTTGGTCTTAACTCTTCAGTGTGTCGACACAAGTCCTGTGTGTCGACACAGTTGTTGTAGAATTATAACTTAGTAAGTGTCGACTTAGCCTTCAGGTGTCGACACATTCTGCTTTAATGTGTCGACTTAATCACAATGTGTCGACACATTCTGCTGGTGTCGACAAACTTGAGATCGACTATATTCTTCTGTGTCGACACATTCTCCTAATGTTGAGGTCGACGCTTTTCTTCTGTGTCGACACAAATTCCCAGAGTTGTGTCGACTCTTTTCTTTTGTGTCGACACAAATTCCCAGAGTTGTGTCGACTCTTTTCTTCTGTGTCGACACAAATTCTCAGTGATGTGTCGACTTACTTCTTCTGTGTCGACACTTTTTCCCAGTGTAGTTGTAGACTAACTGCTATGTGTCGACACTGCTTCCCAGTGTTGTGTCGACTCTTTTCTTCTGTGTGTCGACACTGCTTCCTCTGTGTCGACACTTGGACTTAGAATTTTTCTGCATTCTTTATCAATTCTTCACCTGCACATGTCAACTTAAAACAACATCAAATACACCTTGATGTATATCATTGAGCTAGGTTGGGCTTCTTCAAATCAGGTACACATTTTCCAATGTACCCAACACTTTCTAACCTTAAATCCTAGTCATAGGATCTAAACTTTATGCCTCTCCAGATACATAGTACTTCCTTCCTCCTTGTTATAAAATCATATAAAATAGGCCAAAGGGTTTAGGTTTAAAATAGGCAAACAACTTTTCCCTAATCTTCATCTAGCACTCTCCAGCTCTCGTAATAGCTAGAATCTCCAAAGTGCTAACAGAAATGGCTCCCAAGAAGGAAAATTATTTGCATGAAGGAAGTGAAGTGGTACGGAATGGCTTTCAGGATGCACCAGAAGAAATCAAATCCGTAATCATGCAACTAGACGATGTTTGCTTGGAGTTGGCCTTATCAGAGCCAACAGTTATTCTAAAGAAGGAGGTGTTGGAGTTATATGCAAATGCCATGGTGTCTCCCTCTAGAAGCTCAACCAACAGCAAAATTGGTTGAGTCCCAATTAAGATAAGCCCTAAAAAACTGTCAAAAGCTCTATGCTTTCCTCAAGCAGAGATCCATTAGTAAATCACACAGTAACACACCATAGATGCTTTAGACTGGTGTGAATATGCTGGAGAGCAAAATGTTTATTTTGAGAGGAAGTTCTTCAATCTGAAAGGAAAGTTTCTAGCAAACATTATTAGGAGGGCTCTCCTATGCAAGGTAGGGTCCCATGACAGAATCTCAATGTAGATGTTTGAATGGATGACCAAAGTTATTCTCATGAAGAAAATAGATTGGTTTAGAGTGGTCTCCCAGAGAATTAAGGAAAGCTTGCAGGTTCCTTTTTTGGGGAGGATTTTATCTTTGTATCTCCTAATTGAATATTCAAACATCTTCAAAAAAAAGGAATAAAGATTCATCATATAAGGAGGTTGGATATGAAAACACTGGAAAGGTACAAGAAGGTATTGGTGAATCCTTCAAATAAATATAATAATATGTCTAAGAAAAAGGACAAAGCTACTGCTGTGAATACAGAAAGTGAAGAAGAATCCTTAGAGGAAGAAATTACCTCAAGAATCAAATCCCCTGAGATAGGAACTGAAGAAAGTGAGAAAAGTGAGCCTATCCATAATTTAGATGTGAGCAGTCAAATTGATGGCATTCCATTTGACTTGGAGAAGATTTCCTCAGTTGAGGGGGGGAGATCTTCCTAAAAATATCCTTCAAGATGAAGTAAAGGAATCTGAAAAGGAACCTCAATATATCCTTGATAGTTTCCTCGATAATGATGCAGATGATTCACTGGGAATGGATGTTGACACTGAGGGGGAGATTTATACAGAGTTCCCTACTCCAGATGCTCAATTGCATATATCTGAAAAGGCTAAGGATGCAACTCAAATTGAGTTGGCTATCCAAGAGGGCCAAAGTGAGATAAGGAACAAGTCACATCTACCTTCAGAAGATGTTGCTCACATCTCAGGGCCCTCTACATAAATCCATGCAGATTCCACCACTTTAATACTGACTACTCTGAAAATGATGATGGATGAGCAGAGCACCTCTCTAAGGACTCACATTAATACAACTATGCTAGGAGTTAGAGATGAATTTATAGGAGAAATAAAGGTAATCAAGGAAGAAATTACTCATGTGAACAGTGAGATCACAAAATGGTTTGTTAAAGTTATTGGAGTTATGGATAGCAATGTAAAAGTAATGAGGACTATAAATGAAAATCTCCATCTCTGCACTCAGGACCTCATTGGAATCAAGCAATATGCCAGCCAAACTAATCAAATAATTGAACCTGGTGTAAACCACATAGAGAATTATGTGTTTGCCACTCAAACTAAAGTTATGAAGCAGGTTGATGAGCTAAGGGATGTCCTTCTTGAAGAGAATGAAAATGTCTTTCAGACCCTTTCTAGCAGTATTATGGCAAACACCATTGATATTGAGAACAAAGTATTTAAAGAAGCTAGAAAGGGAGAGAAATTAAATGTTGATCAAGCCTTGTGGGTACTTCAAGGTACAAGGCTTGCACTCAACCTTCCCCTACTGGATCCAAATGAACCATCAAAGATTGACTTTGTTGTTACATAAAGAGATGCTCGGGATGTTCTGAAGTCCAAAATAAGAGAAAGAGAAGGAATTATGCACCCTGAGAATTTCTTATCCAAGAAAAGGAAATAAAGAGCCAGGGATCTTGATCATGAAGAATGGAGTGATGAATTTAGTTCTATCATTATGCAGACCTGGGTTAGTCATGGACAGATAAAGAAATACATTGACAAAGTCTATCCCTCTCAAGAATGGATCAAACACGTAGAAAAAAGATCTCTTAGGGAGAAGATTATCAAAGAGAACATGAATAGGCAGAATCCCATCAGTGTACCATCCAACTATATTACAAAGCCTCTCAAATATTTTGAAAGGCTAAGGGTGAAAAGCAGGAGAGCTGGAAAGAGTGTTACTGAGTAACTGAGACTAGGCCCTTACTTAAATAAATTTGTTGTTTATGTTTTGTCCAAAACTTAAAATCATTGGCCTATAGTTATATGATCTCATTTTCATATATTATCTTTTTCTCATCAAGTTATATTTGTTCATCTCTTTCACTTGTTAATTATATTTATGATAATTGTTTAATTATTTGTATGTATCTTATCATTTAGCATTGTTCTGACTTCTTCAAATAGGGCGAGATTGTTGGAAATTTGCCCTTAATATTTCTAGATTTGAAGAAGTGCGTCATGAAATGATAAGTGCATTATGTATTTGATGGTTATCAATTCATATTTGTGTAAACTCAGTTATCAATATTGATAGTTAAACTCAATAGGATACGAGATGAGTTAAGAACACAATTGAACATACATTTCACTTAGAACTGGTCTAAGGCGTGAGCTATGAAGTTCTAGCTCATACTGTTTTGATGGGCTTTGAAGATCAAAACAATATCGCTTTGATAAGAAAGCTTCAAAATGATATTTATTATTTTGATGTCCAGGAAGGCGTGATTTGATATATGCGGAGGCGTTGAAAGTGATTTAATTAAGGATGCATTGACTTTTTATCAAAAAAGTTTGCGACCATTGGATATTTTAGACCTGTTAAGGTCAAGTGGTGGGGTTCTTTACAAAATGGATAATTTCAAGGAAGAAACCTTAACAACTACAACTACTGAACAACTTTTGATTCGTCGTCAAGAAGAAAAAAGCTAGCATCTGTAATTTGAATTCTGCAATCTTGGTGTTGCAAGTTTGCTTACACATCAAGAGATCAGGAGGGTCAACTTCCTACCGAAAAAGAAGAAGATCATGTATTTTTTCAAAGAAGTGATTCAGCCTTGGACCTGCTATAACATTATTCCATTGCTTAAGAAGAAAGCTTTCTTCCAAGAAAGCTAAGGAGGACTCAAGGCTTAAAGTAACATTTATTCTGAGTCAGTTTGTTGTAAAATCTTTATAAACACTCATCTTGTAAAATATATTTGAGATTTTAGTTGTAGGACTGGATTGTCATACTGAGTATAGGGATGATTGGGAGGCCTAAGTGTAGGTCTTTGTTGAAAGTCTGAGGTAGGATTCGGGAGTTGAATCTAAGGTATGAAATCATATTGATTTATGAGATAGGATTGTGGAACTTAACTCTGATGTATTCAGGAGCTGTGTAGCTACCTGTGTCGTTTATTTTGGACTTGTACTAGTATGGATTTTGACTTATGTTTATTGTTTTTATATTGGGTTGGCAGGGATGATATTTGTGAGAGCCGGCAGAATAGGTGTCTTGTAGTATCGGTCCACTTATGTGTTGACACTACCGCAAGGTGACTGTTCTGGGCATAAGACTCCCTTTGACCGTGTATTGTGTTCCAGGAGGGGGGTCTTACAAATGGTATCAGCTTCCAACGATCCTGACCTAAAGAAGTCATAAAACAATGGTGTCACCCCCTCTCCATTGGTCAATTTGAGGTCAAAATAACATAGCGGAAGCAGTAGTGTGCCCATGTGTAATTCACACTAAGTATGTCCAGTTGTTACCCTACGATTAGCCAACCTGATCTTAGGTTTGTACCTTTATATGTAGATCCCGGCACGTATAAAACCAGTAATGGGCACTCCCGCCCCATCCATCCCTACTCAATTTTAACAGCCGTAATTGGGACAAACCCTCACCGTAATCTTAGACACATTCAGATCTCAGCCGGCCCCGATGCAGGAGCAAGCCCCGAGTTCTAACTGGTTGAGTATCTTTCGAGCCCTTCCCCACCTGCTTACCATGAGACGGAGTCGGCTATTTGTACTGAGGAGTGGCAGATATTATGCAAGAATTGATGGCAGGAATTAGGTGTCCAGCCTGTATGGCTATTACTTTAGCTGTATCCATCTTGGATTCACATGCAAAAAGGTGGTGGAAGTCCCTCACAGACTCCACTTTTCAAGGACACATATACACTGACATCAGCTGGAATGAATTTTCTGATGCTTTCTTAGAGCATTTCATTGCTCCCATGACTCGTGACGAACTTGAAGAAAGGTTCCTACAGTTGAAAGAAGGTTCAAAGTAGGTGGCAAAATATCAGTGGGAGTTTCAGCATCTCGTAAGGTTTTTGGACTCCTATAGTTTGGATGATCACGGGGATACGAAATGGTCTTACAAATGCTTGTGATATCCCATAAGGAAAGCACTTTTGTATATAGCGGACTCGAGCCTGGGGGAGATAATAAATATGACAAAGAGGTTGGATGCACACCATTTGGGAGTCCAGGCTAGTGGTAAGAGATTCGATATAGGAGTGATGGAAGCGGGTCCCATCTCTAGGAGGAGGCAGAATGCTCGTGGCAGAGGAGGAAATCAAAGAGTGGGTGGTCGCTTCCATCATAACTTTAGGATGGAGCACCCAAACCCACAGCCAGCGTTGCCACCACCTTAACAGTTTCAACGGTATCAATAACCCGGAGGGTCGTTCGAGCAAGTTTGTTTCCAGTGTAATCAGTTGGGCCACATCCGACATTATTGTTCGCAACTAGGTGGAGTTGTTACCCCTATTGTTCCTCCGGCAGATCAGCAAGTGTTGGGTATTGTATCCACAATGTACCTGATTTGAAGAAGCCCCTGTACAAGCTAAGGTAAATAGACTATGTATTCGATGAATTTCTTCTAGTTGTGCTTGCAGTTATTCCATGCTAAGTACATACCAATGTCAGGGTGCAGTGGGTCAATATACACGGGTCTGTGCAACGTAATCCCTCGTTGAGCAGATCAGTGTGTTGGCCTACGTGTACTCTCTCTATTGGGGGTACTTAATTTTAAGTACAGGGCTATGATAAAGCAAGAGCAGACAAGGAGCAAGGATGGGCCAAAGACCATCTCACGGGTTGAAAGACGAGAATCGTCTTAGTGTAATTCGTCGAGAATCACTAAGTGATTCTCATCGATTCGTCGAGAATCACCAGTGATTCTCGACGAGTCATCGAGAATCACTAGTTGATTCTTGCCGGGTTGGGCCGGCTGTCTCGACGCAGTCAGAAAAATCATCTAAGGCAGAATCGTCGAGAATCACCAAGTGATTCTCGCCGATTCGTCGAGAATGACTTTGCATTCTCGACGAGTCGGCGAGAATCCAAGGTGATTCCCACCGATTCTCCCCGGCCTCTGTAAACCTGTGCTGCCAGAATTCTCTAAGTAGAATTCAGCGAGAATCGTAAGTGATTCTCGCCGATTCGTCGAGAATCACCCACGATTCTCGCCGAATTTGACTTAGGTATTTTTCCGACTCTGCCTGGACCGGTCCTCGACATCTGCGGGATTTTGAACCGAACTTCGGTCTTACTGATGGTGGGGCCCACAACGGTCATCTCTTGACCTAGTGTATAAATACTCTGGTATTTGTGTACAGTAACACATACAGAAGAGATACAAAACAAAGCGGCCAACAAAACCCTAATCTCACGAACTTGCTCCGCCTCCGTCGCCGCAGCCGATCACCGAAGCCGATCTCGATCTCCTCCAGATCCTCGGTGATAGAAGCCTAGTCCTGCACAGCGTCTCACGTGTCTATCCAGAGATCTTTTGTCTCTTGATTTGAGATAGGGAAATCTTTCCCCGTCCGAATCGATCGAGACGATCGATCCTCGTGTGACCGTTGGTAGACCTTGCTGATTCGCTAAGAAGATTGGATCTCCAGTGATTTGTTGCTGTTTTCAGTTGCCGCCGTCAACACCGAGTGCCTCGCCGCCGCTCGTCGCTGCCGCCGGTCACGGGGAGATTCTCTCCAAGTGAGAACTAGGATTGTGGACTCTTCGTTGACCTCAAGAACACGTCGTCGAACGAAGAGGGACACCTTAGTCTCCATACGTTGTTTGTATTTCTTACAAGCTATTTTTAATTCATTGTAAAGGACCGATTGGTCTTCAGTTGTAGGGTTGGGTGCAACCCGTGTTGTGGGAGTGTTGACTCCTACGTGTGGAAGGGTTCCTTCCGGTAGTGCAAGGATTGGATTTCAATCCTGTTGGTGAAGTGACCGAGTCGTCCTTGGTTGGGAGATAGGTCGAAGGGGGAAAGTGGACGTACCCAAATCGGGGAACCACTATAAATTGCTTGTGTCCTTTTTGTGCTGTGTTGTTTTGTTTTCTTGTGCAGGTAAAACCTTAATTCCGCAAATACGCTGCAAAGACACCTATCCCCCCCATAGGTGTAAGTAGTTGACACTAGGTGGACTTTCAAGTGGTATCAGAGGGAGGTTGCTCATCAAAAAGGTTCACACCTTGAGTAAAATCCTGCCACCAGTGTCAAGAAGAAGACTGATATCTTCCATGGACGGACTCAAGCATTCCGGCAAAATCCCAGTATCCACCAGACTGAACTTTCCTATCTGGAAGGAAAGAATCAGATTCTACATGGAAGCAGTCGACCCCCGGCTCTTCATGATAGTGGAGGAGGGACCTTACATTCCCACCAAGGCCTCCACCATTGATCCAACCAGGAAAGTGCCCAAGAAACTTTCAGAAATGGACAAGGACGAAATGGTGTTGTTCGGACTCGACAAGAAAGCTCAGAACATCCTGGTAAGCGCAGTTGACGACTCTATGATGCAGAACTTCAGCAACTGCAGGACAGCCAGGGATCTCTGGAGCTGTCTGATTGTCCTAATGGAGGGCACAGATGAAGTGAGGGACGATCGGAGATCCCTCCTCAATCAGAAATATGAGGCCTTCCGGCAAGGGCCAAAGGAGGAGATCAGAGTCACCTTTGAAAACTTCCTCAATATCGTCAATGCACTCAAAGGATATGGAAGGGTGTTCACTGACGGTGAACTCAATGATAAGTTCCTTAGGTCCCTCACTAAGGAATGGGACACAAAGATCTGCGCCATCCGCGAGTTTGGCAGACTTGCAGAAACTGATCCACAGATTCTGTTCGGGAAGCTCATGTCCTATGAGCTTCAGTTGAACACAAGGAAGGCTGAAAAGGAAGCAGAGAAAGCCGCAGCCAAGGAAAAGACGGTGGCCCTGAAAGCCATCCAATCCAGAAAGGGCAAGGGTGTCGCCTCTTCCCGTGTGTGGAAGAGGGATGAAGAGGAAGACTCTGAGCCAAGCTCCTCCGGCTCAGAGTTATCAGAGGAAGATTTATCCCTTATCACACGAGAATTCAAGAAGTACCTCAAGCTGAGGAATCAGAGAAAGAGAAACGGATCTTCCTCAAGGGATCAGAAGAAGAACTATTCCTCTGACAGGTATGTTTCCAAACCGAACAAACACCGCTCTTCTGACATTATATGCTTTGGTTGCAACAAGCCAGGACACGTCGTGGTCGACTGCCATCAAGGCAAGAGGGAAAAGGGAAAGGGAGAGGAGCACAGGTCCTCAAAAGACAAGAAGAAGGAGAGGAGTTACATCACAAAGAAGCCAAAGACGGTGAGTGAATCTAACATGTCAGACACCAGCGATGATGAGGAAGCCTACTTTGGGCTAATGGGTCGCTCTGACTCAGAAGGAGAATGCCCCCCATTTACTGGGAAGGTAAAAGCTCACACCCCTCTCTCCGACTCTGACTCTGATCCTGAGTCTCAGGATGATGACCCTGAGGATAGCCCTTCTGCCCTTGAAGCAGAGCTCCTCGAGAAGTATGAGCTTCTGCTCAATACATTCCTGAAATGTCGAAAGAAACTGAAGGCTGAGAAAAAGGAAGTTAAATTCCTTAAAGGTGAGAGTGTATCCCTGATGGAAGATATCACCAGTTTGATCTCCCTCTGACAGGAGCACTTGGACCTGACCTCAAAGCATTCAGAATCTCTTAAGCTCCTTGATCTTAAGCAGGAGGAAGTCGACAAGTTGGAAGAACTACTTGCGGCAGAAAGAAAGATCGTCAAGAGCTTCTCTATGCCAAAAACTGTTCTTCCATTAGTTGATACCTTCTCTGCTCAAGCCAAAGGAGCTGGCCTGGGGCATGTAGGGGTATCTAGCTCCTCATCCAGGAGAAACAGGAACAGGAGGAAGAATAAGGCTGCCAAGAAAGCCTCTGCGGATGAGAAAGGAAAGGCCCCACTCAGCCCTGTTGAGTTCAGAAAGCCTAGCTTTCCCTGTAACCAACATGACTTTGAGTCAACATATGGGCATCACTTCAGGCCCTCGGTTGCAAAGCCGAAGAGCCGATATGAGGGGTGGACCTTTCCCCGTAACTTCAGTGAGAGTGTCTTCAAGGCACCTTATGAGGAAATCCACTTGGGAAATTATGGTCAATTCTCTAGCGGCCATAATAGGAAGCAGGCACCTAAGGACAAGCCTGTTACACTGAAAAGCCAAGAGGTGAAGAAGTCATGTGACTGTGGTCATCATGTTGCCTCCACCTCCAGGTCTTCGGCCCCAGCTGAACCCCACGTTTCAAGGGTAAAGCAGGCGCCCAAGTGGAAGTATAACAGGTTTGACTGCTGGTGCTGTGGCAAAATTGGTCACTTTGCCGTGGATTATTGGTTTAATCCAAGGTATAACGAGACTCCTTATGTTAGCAATGCGAGGCCGACCACTCGTAGAGTTAACCAATCGAGGGGGAGTATGATAACAAGGAATCTATGACCCAAGTTCGATTGGGTTCCTAAGGCAAATTAATTCTGTTTTGCAGGGATGTCCATAGGCCAACAAAACTCCTATTTGGTATTTGGACAGTGGATGCTCCCGTCACATGACCGGGACAAGAAGCCTGTTGAGGGAGTACTCTCCAGTCGAGGATGGACCCAAAGTCATATTTGGGGGATCTGATCGGGGAGTCACCAGAGGTTACGGTACGATTTCCAACGGCATACTCTTTATCACTAACGTAGCTTATGTTGAAGGGTTAAATCATAACCTGATCAGCGTAAGCCAGTTATGTGATAAAGGGTATGACGTTAAGTTCTGCAAGGATAAATGCCTGATAATATCTTGTGACTCTTCGGAGACCGTATTAACAGGCATTAGGAGCAGAAATATTTTCTGTTTAGATTTTCTTAATTTAGATTCTTCTACCCCAGTATGCCTCGTTGCTAAAGGCAGTGCATCTCTTTGTGAACAATGGCACAAGAGATTGGCACACATTAATTACAAAACAATTAATATGCTGTTTTTCAAAGACTTAGTAAGGGATGCTCCCATTATTAAGTGCATCAAAGATAGTCCATGTCCTGCATGTCAGATGGGCAAGCAGACTCGGGCTACCTTTAAGGGCATCCCAGACAAAGATTCCTCCAGATGTCTATATCTTCTGCACATGGACCTGTTTTGTCCAATGCAGGTTCATAGCTTAGGAGGGAAGTCGTATACGCTAGTGATTGTAGATGATCACTCTCGGTTTACGTGGGTGTTCTTTTTAAAACGCAAGTCTGATACGTTTGACATCTTGATGCGTGGAATTACGGCAAGCGCACCGGTCGCACAAGTAATAAAGTTTGGGAATAAATCCCCGAGTGTCGGTCTCTTGAGGAACACAGTAAGGGATGAGTTAATGTCGAGGAGGACTTGAGATTGAAGTCCTCGGGGCGAAGGTAACGATGGGGGTTTTGATGGTTGTGGAAAATAAAGTAAAAATCTAACAACTACTCCTATGCAACGCCGCTATGCGATGCTTCGCCAGGCGGGATGGAAGACTAGTCGGGCCACAATGCACCGAATCGCTAGGCGGATGGGCGAGTAGGCAAGCGTATGAGGTGGAGAGAACGGCGGAAATCCTACTATGCAGGCCGCTATGCACTGCTTCGCCAGGCGGGATGGAAACTACACGGGCCGCTATGCACCGAATCGCTTGGCGGATGGAAGAGTAGGCTAGCGGATGAGGTGGTGAGAATGGCGGAATGAGGGTCGTGAGCACCTCTTCGCAACGCACGCCACTAGTAATTGCTAGTGCGGCAAGGGTGGATGGATGGTGGAGTAATAAGGCGCACCTCAAGCAATAAATAACGAAAATACAAATCACATAGACATGATTTAGCACAAGCGTTAATTACAATAAGCGTACTTCATCAATATAAAGAGTTAAACTAAGCTATCAAATACAAGAGGAAGAGGTGTGCGAATCGACCGAATCCGAAGCCTTATTGAGGGTTCACGGTTGGAATCCCGGGTTGTCAATCCGAGTTCAAGCACGGTCCTCAACTGCGTCCGGGGTAGAGGAGGCTGTCACTCACTCCCAATGGACCCGTCTTCTTCGTTGAAATGACCCGTAGATTGCGGCTCCAGCTCCTCCTAACTTGATGGAGAAAGCTAGGTCAAAACTCCGCTTGAAGCTCTAGGATGAAGGAGGAGGCCGAGAGGATGCTCCGGCGTTGATTTGGCGTTGAAAGCTTGCCCGGAGACCCTCCCTAAGGTGGAGGATGAAGGGGGACAGAGGAAACCCTCGTCCGAGACGAAGAACGGCGGAAAATCGCGGATCTGGATCGATCCCGCGAATAGGGCGAAACCTGCACTATTTATAGAAAACAGAATTTAAACAGCGCGCACGATCACTGGCGCACGACCAGTGGTCGTGCGCGATATAGTCAGTGATCGTGCGATATGGAGGCAGAAAAGTGGAAAAAAGATATAAAGACTGCGCACGACCGGCAGCGCACGAGCAGTGATCGTGCGCGGTATGGCTGGTGATCGTGCGATATGCCGGGACAGAACTTTCACAGGCGAGGTCAAGACTGCGCACGACCGATGATCGTGCGCCAAAGAGGTCGATGGTCGTGCGTGGGTAAAAACGCACGACCATTGACTCCTTTGCCAAAAGTGGGGAAAGTCCGATGCCGGACGCCCACACGATCCCAGAACCTGCAGGAAAACTGGACGGGATGTCGATCATGGCAGTCACAGACATACATAATATGCAAGCAAAAAGGGAAATACAAACACACACAGAAATAGGCTAAAAGAGTGCACAAGACGTGGAAAACCGTAGCGAAGCAAAAGGAGTGCAAATGACGCTAAACGGTGTGCAAAGACAAGAAAATAAGCCTAGATGAGTCCGAAAATAGGTATATAAAGAGGACTCATCACACCCCCAGACTTAACCAGTTGCGCGTCCCGAGCAAACAAATCCTAAGCAGACGGGGAAAATGAACTAGCTAACAAAGAAATTGCAAAACGGAGTACCATGCGAAGTCGCATGCTCGCGTGCATAAAAATAAAGTAGAGGAAATTTTTAAGTATACAAAATATTTTATATTTTTCACAATGTGTTTAAAAAATTTATTATTACTCAAAAGTGGAATCACGGTGAATCATCTGGTTCTACGCAGGGAGAAAGTAGACAGGCCACTAAGGTGAGCATTGCCGAAGACCGGGGCTCAAGATTACCCCCAAAGGAATCCACCAATGTCGGAAACCATAAGCTTGCCCGTTCGCACTCTCTCCACGGCACTAGTCAACTCAAGCGCAAGTCCGTAGGACTTCGGGTAATAATGGGGCTTGGGTTACGGTGAGGAAAACAAGGATAAACATGAAGGGTATGCACCTAACCCAAATGAGCTAACGTACAAAACTAATACCCGCTGCCCACAAAATAAACACGGGTGCACCACACCCCCAGACTTAACTTTTACTAAATGGGTGTGTGCACCGCCTACTCCAAATCCAAATCATCTCAAATAAAGATTTTCAATCAAACTTTTTCTTTCTCTTTATCTTTTCTCTTTTTTTTTCTCCTTTAAATATTTTCTTTTTACAAAATCAGCACATTATTCTTTTGGGCACAACCACATATCACAAATAAAAACACCAAATCACAACCCAACATAAAAATATAAAACACTAAGCTCGACTTGGGTGTGCGACTAGGATTGGCTATGAGGCTTTGGCGAATATAGTGGGGCTGAATCAAAAGGAAGGGTAGACACAAAGGGGCTAGCAAGGGCGATGTTAGGAATGGGTACAAAGCTCAACCGGGCCAAAGGGTGGCCTACATCACTCTCACGTTAGACTAACCGTGTACCAATGCTTCAAGAATAGCTTGGGGCAAGTTCTTAGCAACGGAGAAGGATAATCCTTCCTCCCGACTCAAGCAATACGAGTCTAGTGGCGGCTACACACATTCCTACGCTACCGTTTGATTCACACCGGATTCACCAGCTTTTGAGTAGAATAAAAGAATTTACGCAGATAGAAAAATATAAACTATAAGCATACAGAAAAATTAAATCTACTCAAATTCCTACACAAAACGAGAGCAGTTGACGAGAAACACAGCAAGGCCAACATTTTACTCCGTCGCACAATCCTCAACTAGCACAGAAATTTTCCAAATCGAACAAAGATACAGGTTCAACTCGTGACACGCAAACCGCTAAGCTCGCGCTCATGTGGGTGCAGTGGTGTGCGATGCAATGAACATAAACAAAATAAAATACAAAAAGCTTCTAGTATGCAAAAGAAATGTGCACATGCAAAAGGTAAACTGACTCTCCCCCAGACTTAAACTAAACTACACAGTAAATGATATAGAAATTAAAATCAGAATGAGCTAAGGGAAGAGGTTACCCAATGCTCAGCTAGTGAGCATACCAGAAGACGCGTGAAAAGTAAAAGCAGGCCCGCCATACGAAGAATCACAACCCTGCCAATGCGTAGTTTCCATGAATACCTGCAGGGGTGAGCTCCGCAAAAACAAAAGAGAAATATACAAAAAGAAATACTAAAACTAAAACGAGACATGAAAAATAAAATGCAGAAGAAGAGAAAAAAAAAAGATAACTACTGGGGTTACTGTCATCCCAGCACGACTTATTCAGCAAAAGAAAAGTTCTAGCTAATGGGCCTATGAAAAGAAAAGTGCACAGGCAACTGTCCTAATATCCGTGTCGGTAACGGGTACCGATATGGTGATAGCACAGTTACCCCTCTGCCAAAATAATCATACCTGCTCCCCGCAGGCAGAGGAAATAGGAAGTAAGATGAGGAGGAGCACTGGTCCTCACTCATCTCACCACAAAACAAATCCTTGCCTAGCAAGGGGTCATCCCACACAGGTGCGTAGGAGTCAACGGCTTGAGCACAAGGCTCATCGTCATCCCAGCACACCAGCGGAGAATCAACCCGCACAGGCTCAGATATGGAAGGGGGATCAAGGAATAAAAAAGATGAAGAACTAAAATAATCAGAAAATGGGAGAGTGACTCCGGCTTCACTCTCAGCAGGATCCAAACAAAGATCATCGTCGGTATCATACGAGTCGTATCGGGGGGAATCCGACAACTCGAGATCCACGGTGGTAAGAAGAACGACCTCGTCCAACAAAGAGGTGCAAACCTCCGCATCGGAAAGAGGATATTCCTCGTCCCACCGGGGTACGTAGAAGTGTTCCGAAGATCCACATTCTCCGTCGGAGATACTAGAATCCTCATCCCACTTCGGCGCAACCTCGGGCACCGAATCATCCACAATAACGGCATCATCAGCCGACTCACAAGAAAAAGGAGTAGAAAACTCCGGCAAATACTGCGTAGGGGCAAGGCTGCTCACAAAATCAGGCATAGAATGCGCAGGCCCCTTCGCAACATCATCCGCAGATGCCACCCCGTCGACGACCGGAACACTCTCCTCGTCCCATACAGGATCGTCCATGAGTTCCCGATCCACTCCTTGCGGGCTAACATCCGAGTGAGAGTGATCACTCAAAGGGAGCTCGTAAAAAGGGGTTGAGGAACCCATGAAGGAACTATATACGGCGAGAGATTCTTCCGTAATCTCAACGGGCAAAGATCGAGCAAGGTGCGCCATGTCAGTGTATGGGCCAGGCAACACCCTGGTAGGCCCATCCACAGTAGTCTCCCGCGAACAGGGGACTGCTGCGGATGCGTCCACAGAGGTAGAAGGCTTGCACAAGCGAGGGCAATCCTTCAACATATGGCCCACACCCTGACATAGAATACACTGAAAACAGTGCTCGGCATTAGAAACAGCCATGGCATCGATGCATCTCCGCAAAGCGTCAATAATACGGCACTCGGCAGCAGAATCCATCGCGAACAGAAATATTTACCGGAAATTACTACACACAAGAATAAAACAACTCGGAACTGCAATATAAAAAAAAGAAAACAAGGAAGGGACAGGAAAAATAAAGTAAACAATTTCAAAAACTAAAATAAAGATAAAACAGGGTATGAACAAATGGACAAGGGCGACTATCTCGCATCTACCTCTTCAAAAACTCAAACGACTGTGTTCCCCGGCAACGGCGCCAAAAACTTGATGCGTGGAATTACGGCAAGCGCACCGGTCGCACAAGTAATAAAGTTTGGGAATAAATCCCCGAGTGTCGGTCTCTTGAGGAACACAGTAAGGGATGAGTTAATGTCGAGGAGGACTTGAGATTGAAGTCCTCGGGGCGAAGGTAACGATGGGGGTTTTGATGGTTGTGGAAAATAAAGTAAAAATCTAACAACTACTCCTATGCAACGCCGCTATGCGATGCTTCGCCAGGCGGGATGGAAGACTAGTCGGGCCACAATGCACCGAATCGCTAGGCGGATGGGCGAGTAGGCAAGCGTATGAGGTGGAGAGAACGGCGGAAATCCTACTATGCAGGCCGCTATGCACTGCTTCGCCAGGCGGGATGGAAACTACACGGGCCGCTATGCACCGAATCGCTTGGCGGATGGAAGAGTAGGCTAGCGGATGAGGTGGTGAGAATGGCGGAATGAGGGTCGTGAGCACCTCTTCGCAACGCACGCCACTAGCAATTGCTAGTGCGGCAAGGGTGGATGGATGGTGGAGTAATAAGGCGCACCTCAAGCAATAAATAACGAAAATACAAATCACATAGACATGATTTAGCACAAGCGTTAATTACAATAAGCGTACTTCATCAATATAAAGAGTTAAACTAAGCTATCAAATACAAGAGGAAGAGGTGTGCGAATCGACCGAATCCGAAGCCTTATTGAGGGTTCACGGTTGGAATCCCGGGTTGTCAATCCGAGTTCAAGCACGGTCCTCAACTGCGTCCGGGGTAGAGGAGGCTGTCACTCACTCCCAATGGACCCGTCTTCTTCGTTGAAATGACCCGTAGATTGCGGCTCCAGCTCCTCCTAACTTGATGGAGAAAGCTAGGTCAAAACTCCGCTTGAAGCTCTAGGATGAAGGAGGAGGCCGAGAGGATGCTCCGGCGTTGATTTGGCGTTGAAAGCTTGCCCGGAGACCCTCCCTAAGGTGGAGGATGAAGGGGAACAGAGGAAACCCTCGTCCGAGACGAAGAACGGCGGAAAATCGCGGATCTGGATCGATCCCGCGAATAGGGCGAAACCTGCACTATTTATAGAAAACAGAATTTAAACAGCGCGCACGATCACTGGCGCACGACCAGTGGTCGTGCGCGATATAGTCAGTGATCGTGCGATATGGAGGCAGAAAAGTGGAAAAAAGATCTAAAGACTGCGCACGACCGGCAGCGCACGAGCAGTGATCGTGCGCGGTATGGCTGGTGATCGTGCGATATGCCGGGACAGAACTTTCACAGGCGAGGTCAAGACTGCGCACGACCGATGATCGTGCGCCAAAGAGGTCGATGGTCGTGCGTGGGTAAAAACGCACGACCATTGACTTCTTTGCCAAAAGTGGGGAAAGTCCGATGCCGGACGCCCACACGATCCCAGAACCTGCAGGAAAACTGGACGGGATGTCGATCATGGCAGTCACAGACATACATAATATGCAAGCAAAAAGGGAAATACAAACACACACAGAAATAGGCTAAAAGAGTGCACAAGACGTGGAAAACCGTAGCGAAGCAAAAGGAGTGCAAATGACGCTAAACGGTGTGCAAAGACAAGAAAATAAGCCTAGATGAGTCCGAAAATAGGTATATAAAGAGGACTCATCACATCTTCACCAGTTTTGTCAAGCAGATACAGAACGAACTTAACTGCTCAGTGGTCAAAATCAGAAGTGACCACAGAACAGAGTTTGAGTCTGGGGCTATGACAGAGTTCTGTGAAGAGCTTGGTATCTTTCATGAGTTCTCCTCCTCTCGCACTCCGCAACAGAATGGAGTGGCGGAGAGGAGGAATAGAACACTCATTGAAGCGTGCATGACAATGTTGAATGACGCTTCTCTCCCAGAATACTTCTGGGCCGAGGCTGTCAATACGGCCTGTCATATACAAAACTGGGCGTTGATTAACAAGAGCCATCGTAAGACTCCTTATGAGCTACTAAAAGGCAAGAAACCAACCATGTCCTATCTGAGGATTTTTGGCTGCAAGTGTTATGTACTGAATAATGGGAAGTACCCGCGTACTAAGTTTGGTGAAAAATGCTTCGAAGGCATATTCATGGGCTATAGTAGCCACAACCAGGCTTATAGAGTTTTCAATAAGAAAACCCTAGTGGTAGAGGAATCAATAAATGTTGTATTTGATGAAGGAAGCTTGCTTAATTGCAAGACTTCTAGTTTCCTTCCTGAAGCTGCAGGTGCCAGACTCGAAAAGCTACAACTGGATGATCCCGAGAAGGATGCAACTCCAAAGTATGTCAAGGTCTCCACATCAACGCCGATCGGAGAAGTTGAAGATCAAAATGAGGCAAATCCTTTAGAAGAAGGAGATGCCCAAGAAATAGTCGAAGCTCCTGATGCAAGACTTCTAGAGCTCAGACACGTGAGGGATCATCCCAGACATCAAATCATTGGGGATCCCCGAGACGGTGTCAGAACTCGCCGAGGTACTCTTAACGAGATCCTGCATCTTAGCTTTCTGTCGCAGGTGGAGCCAAAGAAGTACGACGAAGTGAACAAAGACGTGTCGTGGATTTTGGCCATGCAAGAGGAGCTGCATCAATTCGAAAGATGCGAAGTCTGGACGCTGGTTCCCAGACCGAAGACGCAAAATGTGATTGGCACCAAGTGGATCTTTAGAAACAAGTTGGATGAACATGGAGTCATCATCAAGAACAAAGCCAGACTGGTGGCTCAAGGATACAGACAGGAGGAGGGGATTGACTTTGACCAGACATTTGCACCAGTTGCACGGCTCGAGGCAATCCGGCTATTCCTAGCCTATGCCTCTCACAAAGGATTCACAGTCTATCAGATGGACGTGAAATCGGCTTTCTTGAATGGAGATTTGAAAGAGGAAGTATACGTTGCTCAACCTCCAGGTTTTGTCAATCCAACTTATCCTAATCATGTATATTTTCTTAATAAAGCGTTATATGGCCTAAAACAAGCTCCTCGAGCTTGGTATGAGACATTGTCTAGTTTTCTTCTTGAGAACAAGTTCTCTAGAGGAAAAATAGATAAGACATTGATTCTCAGGGAAGTCAAAGGCAAGATTTTGCTGGTGCAAATCTATGTTGATGACATTATATTCGGCTCAACGGACAACAATCTTTGCAAAAAGTTTTCTAAACTTATGCAAGGAAAGTTTGAAATGAGCAGTATGGGAGAGCTGAAGTATTTCTTGGGACTTCAAGTGAAACAGTCTGAGGAAGGAATCTTCATTTCTCAGACGAAGTTCACAAATGAACTCCTCAAGAAATTCGGAATGGAGAATGCAACCTCTATGAGGACTCCAATGGGATCCACCATGTCTCTGGATAAGGATGAGAAAGGGAAACCTTTTGATGAAACCAAATACAGAAGCATCATTGGATCTCTGCTCTATCTTACTGCAAGTAGACCGGATATCATGTTCTCCACATGTGTTTGTGCCAGATATCAGGTGAACACTAAGGAATCTCATTATGTCGCTGCAAAGCGAATTCTCAGATACCTTAAAGGTACCCCTAATCTTGGCTTATGGTACCCGAGAAGCAATGATGTCGAGCTAATAGGGTTTTCAGATGCTGATTTTGTAGGAAGTAGGGATGACAGGAAAAGCACCTCCGGGACGTGTCAATTCCTCGGAAGAAGGCTTATTTCATGGAACAGCAAAAAGCAGAATTGTGTCGCAACCTCCACTGCAAAGTCTGAGTACATCTCGGCTGGGAGCTGTTGCGCACAACTCCTATGGATAAGAAACCAGTTAGCCGACTATGACCTCAAGTTCAAGGAAGTACTGATGTACTACAACTCCTCCAGTGCAATTGCTATTGCCAACAATCCGGTATCGCACAGCAGAACAAAGCATATTGAAGTGCGTTACCATTTCATTCGGGAGCACGTGGAGAACAATGACATCTCTCTCTGCTATGTTCCCACTGACAAGCAGATTGCAGACATTTTCACAAAGCCCCTTGACGAGGCCAAGTTCAGTATGTTCAAAACTGAATTGGGGATGCTAAATTATGAAGAATGAAGACTACAGGAGCTCAAGGCTCATGCGTCTAGGGGGAGCCTCTACTAAGAATTTGGTGAAAGCAAAGGTACAAGAACTGAGGGGGAGCATGGTGTCACATGCTTCAGTTCCCGATTTGCAGAAGCCGAAAAGGGGGAGATTACCCTCTCGGCTAAGGCTAAGGTGGCTCCAAGTTTGCTCTCAAGAAATTGGTAATGAATATCTCTCTCAACTCAATTTTAAGTTTATGATTTTTATTTCTATATGCTCTATTCACCTTAGCTTGTAGGGTTTAGGCTTCTTCAAATAGGGGGAGATTGTTGGGTATTGTATCCACAATGTACCTGATTTGAAGAAGCCCCTATACAAGCTAAGGTAAATAGACTATGTATTTGATGAATTTCTTCTAGTTGTGCTTGCAGTTATTCCATGCTAAGTACACACCAATGTCAGGGTGCAGTGGGTCAATATACACGGGTCTGTGCAACGTAATCCCTCGTTGAGCAGATCAGTGTGTTGGCCTACGTGTACTCTCTCTATTGGGGTGTACTTAATTTCAAGTACAGGGCTATGATAAAGCAAGAGCAGACAAGGAGCAAGGATGGGCCAAAGACCATCTCACGGGTTGAAAGACGAGAATCGTCTAAGTGTAATTCGTCGAGAATCACTAAGTGATTCTCACCGATTCGTCGAGAATCACCAGTGATTCTCGACGAGTCATCGAGAATCACTAGTTGATTCTTGCCGGGTTGGGCCGGCTGTCTCGACGCAGTCAGAAAAATCATCTAAGGCAGAATCGTCGAGAATCACCAAGTGATTCTCGCCGATTCGTCGAGAATGACTTTGCATTCTCGACGAGTCGGCGAGAATCCAAGGTGATTCCCACCGATTCTCCCCGGCCTCTGTAAACCTGTGCTGCCAGAATTCTCTAAGTAGAATTCGGCGAGAATCGTAAGTGATTCTCGCCGATTCGTCGAGAATCACCCACGATTCTCGCCGAATTTGACTTAGGTATTTTTTCGACTCTGCCTGGACCGGTCCTCGACATCTGCGGGATTTTGAACCGGACTTCGGTCTTACTGATGGTGGGGCCCACAACGGTCATCTCTTGACCTAGTGTATAAATACTCTGGTATTTGTGTACAGTAACACATACAGAAGAGATACGAAATAAAGCGGCCAACAAAACCCTAATCTCGCGAACTTGCTCCGCCTCCGTCGCCGCAGCCGATCACCGAAGCCGATCTCGATCTCCTCCAGATCCTCGGTGATAGAAGCCTAGTCCTGCACAGCGTCTCACAGGTCTATCCAGAGATCTTTTGTCTCTTGATTTGAGATAGGGAAATCTTTCCCCATCCGAATCGATCGAGACGATCGATCCTCGTGTGGCCGTTGGTAGACATTGCCGACTTCGCTAAGAAGATTGGATCTCCAGTGCTTTGCTGCTGTTTTCAGTTGCCGCCGTCAACATCGAGTGCCTCGCCGCCGCTCGTCGCCGCCGCCGATCTCGGGGAGATTTTCTCCAAGTGAGATCTAGGGTTGTGGACTCTTCGTTGACCTCAAGAACACGTCGTCGAACGAAGAGGGACACCTTAGTCTCCATACGTTGTTTGTATTTCTTACAAGCTATTTTTAATTCATTGTAAAGGACCGATTGGTCTTCAGTTGTAGGGTTGGGTGCAACCCGTGTTGTGGGAGTGTTGACTCCTACGTGTGGAAGGGTTCCTTCCGGTAGTGCAAGGATTGGATTTCAATCCTGTTGGTGAAGTGACCGAGTCGTCCCTGGTTGGGAGATAGGTCGAAGGGGGAAAGTGGACATACCCAAATCGGGGAACCACTATAAATTGCTTGTGTCCTTTTTGTGCTGTGTTGTTTTGTTTTCTTGTGCAGGTAAAACCTTAATTCCGCAAATACGCTGCAAAGACACCTATCCCCCCCCATAGGTGTAAGTAGTTGACACTAGGTGGACTTTCAGCAAGGACGAGGGAAAATCCGTGGTCGAGGATGAGGACTATGAGGAAGAAATCCTAGACTTGCTCGGTAGCAGATGATTTCTCTAGATAAGACTCAAGATCGGAACCCACAGGACGTCATAGAAGGTATTTTTTAGCCAAGCTTCCCATCGTATGCATAAGTATAGTCCCTCACTTATGCCTGAAATGTAGTAAGATAGATATATTATGGTTTAACATTTAGGCATGGTGACTGTAAATGGGAGGCCTGTCTATAACCTGTTTGATACGGGTCCGACACAAACATTCATCTCATCGGATATCGTGAAGGACTTGGAAGGGGTGTGACATTACACTGGAGCCAACCAGAGAGTTCGACTCCACGACGGCTCCGTGATAAATGCATCCACAAAATTCACCCTGGATGTGTACATAGGAGGAAATACTTTTGAATCCCGGTAACGGTGTTGCTGCTACCCGAGTTCGAACTTGTTTTAGGCATGACCTAGCTATAATGGACCTAGGCCCGGATCAACTGTATAGCAAAGGTGATTACATTGACACTCGGGGATTCATAGATCGTATTCCAAGGTATTAAATCTGTACCACATATGCTAATTTCCTCTATTCATGCCATCAATGCCTATGCATAGGGAGACGAAGCTTTCGCTATAAGCTTTGAGATGAAGAAGGAAGTGGGCAGCATAGCGGATGTTCCCGTAGTTTGGGAATTTCCGGATGTTTTTCCGGGGAAGCTGCCTGGATTACCCCCACATAGAGAAGTAGAATTTCAGATCAAACTAGTATCGGGTGCCAAGATCGTCTCTCGAACCCATATAGGATGGCCCCAATGGAGCTAGCAGAGTTTCAGGTACAGCTTCAGGAGTTGGTAGATTCTGGATTTGTTCTCCCCAGTTCATCGTCATGGTGAACTGTAGTGTTGTTCATAAAGAAGAAGGATGGTCGCTTCCATCATAACTTTATGATGGAGCGTCGGGCCCCACAGCTTGGCCAGGGGAATAGGGGCTGATACGACGATACCTTCACTGTCGTCGGTTACTAATGTGAGATTTTGAGGGACTATATGTTGTATCCCTTGCGGCACTTAACTCTGATGTATTCAAGAGCTATGTAGCTACCTGTGTCTTTTCTTTTGGACTTGTACTAGTGTGGATTTTGACTTCTATTTATTTTCTTTATGTTGGGTTGGCATAGATGATATTTGTGAGAGTCGACAAAATAGGAGTCTTGTAGTACCAGACAACTCGTGTGTTGACGCTACAACAAGGTATTTGTTTTGGGCATAAGACTCCCTTCGGTCGTGTGTTGTGTTCCGGGAGGAGGGGTCTTACCAATGGTATCATAGACACGAATACCCCCAAGATATTATGGGTCAGTAGAATGGGAGAAGCACAAAGCCTATGAGAAAAGGAGAAGTGATCACAGGAAAACACATCCATATGGACCTCCTCCTGCTCCAAGATATTATCTTAAGCCATTAAGTTACTTTGAAAGACAACAGAGAAAAGCTACTGGTGAGAGTCCCTAGAAAGATTACAGAGAAGAATAGATCTAGAATATATTAGTTCAACTAGCTAAGGGCAAATGAATGTGTCAAATCTTTTGTAGACATTTGAACTTATTCATCCATGTAACATCTTGGATGTTCTTTTATATTTTTTGTGATTGCTATTATTAGTTTAATTTTTTGCTAGTTCTTTACTATAATTTCCTGGAAGTTCTTTATCATTGATTGGGGCCCTGAATTCATCAAATAGGGGGAGATTGTTGGAAACATTGCCCACAATATTCCAAATTTGAATAATTCATCAAGTCAATGATAAATATATGTTATATTTAATGTCTATATAACTTGACAGGTCTATGTGTACAACCCCGTATCTGGCGAATGGGTCAGCAGGAGCCAGACTGGCAAAATCGGGCAGTTTGAGTCCCTGGGCGAGCTCAGCAGGGGGGAGAACTCGATAAGCAAGATGAGATGCTTTTAGGAGGCGAGCATGTACTCGCCAAGCCCCACTCGTCGAGCTTTGGGCTGTTCGTCGAGCTCTGGGCTGCTCGTCGAGCTCGGGGCTGTTCATCGAGCTCTGTGCTATTCGTCGAGCTCTGGGTTGTTCGTCAAGCTCGTGGATGATCGTCGAGCTCTGGGGTGTTCTTCGAGCTTTGGGTTGTTCGTCAAACTCCGGGCTGTTCGTCGAGCTCTGGGCCTTTTGTCGAACTCTGGCCGTTCGTCGAGCTCTGGGCCGATCGCCGAGTTCTGACCGCTCAACGAACTCGCGGCATGTGAGCAGGGCAGGTCGGGCCCATACTCGCCAAAGGCTAAGAGGAAGCGGAGAGTGCCAGCTCCATCGAGCACTCGCCGCCCTTGCCGAGCAGAGGTTGTTATGGGCTACTCACCCAATGATCTATGAAGTGTTTTAACCATTTTGCCCCTGCTGGCCTTCCTAAAGCCAGTTAGAACAGTGGAGTTATGTTATTGGTAGACCCAGTTGGGCTGCACATAGCTGTTCAGAATAGCGGAGGTTTGCTATTTGCAGGCCATTTTCATAAATCTATAAATAGGACCCAAGGGGTACCTAAGAGGGCATGCTCACTTGTCTCCCAGTGTTCTAGCGCTTTTTGAGGTACCTTAGCCCAACATTTGGCTAAGGAGGGGAAGTGCTCTGAGATCTTCCGGGTGTGTGGTGGGTCCTCCGCATCGAGCCCTTGGGTCAGTCCTCTTTTCTTTTCCTTATCATTTTGCTTGCAGGAGAGAAGTAGGTGCGCAATCACCCCTTCCCCGAAGGGTGAACTCCACAAAGACCGATTTTTCGATTTCAACATTTTGGTGTTGTGAGAGTGGAGCGTGGTCAGCACAGAAAATATTTAGCAGGCTCGATGACTGGAGGTGAAGGACAAGGCTCGGACATGTTCGACTCTCCACCCCCCCCCCCCACCTCTCACCACAATGGGGATGTTAGAATACTTTAGGCAGGAGGTGCTCGGCCTCGTCAAGTTCTCAGTCGGCGCGCATTCCGAGTGCTCGACTCCAGCGGAGAAAGTACTAGTAATCTCGGCCCTTGGCGAGGATAATCCCGGCAGGAGAGCTGGGAAGGAGGTTGTAAAGGAAGGGAGAGGCTGCGAGATCCTCGAGCAAGTACTCTTCCCGGGCTTGGCGAGCGGCAGCAGGTTCAGTGAGATGGGGGTGTGAGACCCTCCAGCTCGCCCAGCAGGGGGAGGCAGCCCCTTCAGCAAGATGGTTTCTTCCGCCCCAGTTCCGGAGGGGTTCAGGGTGCCCGATATGTCCTATTATGTCGAGAAGGGAGAACTAGTCCAGCACGTGTAGTTGTTTGAGGACGTGGTCTCGATCCGACAGATGTCGGATGGGTTCAAGTGTAGGCTCTTTGCCATCACTCTCCAAGAGAAGGCAAGAGAGTGGTTCCACTAGTTGTTAGAAAACTCTATTTACTGCTACGAGGACCTACATCGGGGGTTCATGTTGAGGGTCACCACCTCCAAGAGAAGGGAGAAGGAGTCTGAGTCCCAGTTACACATCAAGCAAGGGGTGAACAATACCCTGGGGAGCTACGTTGACCGGTTCTAGGAGGAGGTGACTCAGGTACAGGAGATGTCGGGGCACACCCTGATGATGGCCTTCACCCTAGGGCTGCAGCAGGGTTTCTTCAGAATGGAGATGAATAGGGTGCTGTCTCTCTCTCTTACGAGGAGCTGATGGAGAGAGAGGCAAGGGAAGTCGACGAGGAAGCATCAAACCCAGAGTTTGCCCAGAAATTGGCCAGGTGGGCCATGAAACAAGAGAGTCCATGAGGTGGCAATGGCCAGGAGGAGAGGAGAGCTGATCTCCGGCAGAGGGAACAGCAATAACAATAGCAACCCAGGTAGAGGCTCTAGGAGCTAAACCATCGGCTAGGTTAGAGGCCGGAGTGGCAGGACCAGTGGCCGCAGAGAGGTTTCCATGGGGGAGACAACCACCAGGGGATCCAGGGCCAGTTTTACCCTCTAGGTGGGAGGTAGGGCCAAAGACCACCCCTCCCCAACCAGAATCAGGTTATGGATATAGCCATGGGGGAGAGGAGGAGAGCAGCGCGGAGGAGGATAAGAGAGGTTAGGGTGGAGTTTCCCTACTGCAACTTCCATCAGGAGGTGGGGCACGCCACGACCACATGCCCGGAGTTCCTCGAGATGAGAGGAAACAGGGAGCAGCAGCAAGACCGCCATGTAGTGCAGATCGAAAAAGTCTTGTCTCAGGCAAAGGAGGGCATGTGTGAGGATTTGGCCAATGTTGGGGCCCAGGGAGGGATCAGAGTGATCCATGGGGGGTGGGGGTCGAGGCTTTCCGCAAGGCAAGTCTCCACAACATGTACTGTAGGAGTGTTGGCTCCACATCCCAGATCCCACCCCCGGAGGAGAAGATCACCTTCTTAAGGAAGTACATGCCAGACCATGAGTACCCCTTCTGTAACGTGCTGGTCATCCAGACAGCGGTCGAGAACTTCACCGTCTCTCGGATCCTCATCGACAATGGGAGCTCGGTCAACGTCATCTTCAAGAAGGCATTTGATGTGATGAAGGTGGAGGCCAAGATGGTGTTGACCTCGAATGGACCTTTGTTCGAGTTCTTAGGGGAAAGGAAGGAGGTAGTAGGAGGAGTGGGCCTCCATGTCACTCTGGGGGGTAGTCCCGCACCTACAGGTTCGTCATCATGGACGCCCCCAGCAGCTACAATGTCATCTTCGGGCGACCCCTCATCAACGCCTTCCGCTGCGTCCCCTCATCCTTCCACCAATGCCTAAAGTTCAACGCCGAGGGGATCCAGGTCCGGGTCTGGGGCGACCCCAAGGTGGCAAGGGAGTGTTACACATCACGGCCGTGAATTCCATCTCTTGGCAGGAGGGAGCTGAGGAGATTGAGCAGAGGATGGAGGAGGTGGAGCAGGAGGTAGTGGAGATGGAGGTGGAGAACCGCATCCGGGTGGAGGTGACTGAGAGAGTCCAGGAGCCAGCCGAGGCAATGGCTGTGGAGGAGGCTGAGGATCTAGAATATGGAGGGAGAGACCCTAAAACTCACCTAGAGAGATGATGACTTGAAACATTTTTGAGCCATGTAAGTAGCGTTCATTTTTCTAATAAAATTTCTTAGTGTGACGACACTCCTGCCGTGATTTATGTGGATAGATGAAGTGATCATTTGACAGACCCTAAGCAAATCCCATTGCCAGGCTCTCACCTAGGTAACAGGGCTGGATGTCACTCAATAGAGTCTAACCAGACCTCAAGTAGATCCCGTTGTCAGGATCTTACCTAGCTGGCACGACTAGATGTCACTCGATGGAGTCTACCCGAACCCCGAGCAGATCCCGCTGCAAGACTATCACCTAGTTGGCAGGGATAGATTTCACTCGATGGAGTCTACCCCTACCCCGAGCAGATCCCGCTGTCAGGCTCTCACCAAGCTAGCAGGGCTGGATGTCACTCGATGGAGTCTACCCGGACCCCGAGCAGACCCCGCTAACAGGCTCTTACCTAGCTGGCAGGGATGGATGTCAATCGATGGAGTCTACCAGGACCCCGAACAGATCCCACTACCGGGCTCTCACCTAGCTTGTAGTGCTGGATGTAACTCGATGGAGTTTACCCGGACCCAAAGCAGATCCCGCTGCTAGGCTCTCACCTAGCTGGCAGGGCTGGATGTCACTCGATGGAGTCTACCCAGACCCCGAGAAGATCCCATTGTCAGACTCTCACCTAGTTGGCAGGGTTAGGTATCACTTGAGAGAGTCTACCCAGACCTTGGGTAAATCCTGTTGTCAGGCTCTCACCTAGCTGGCAGGGCTGGATGTCACTTGATGGAGTCTACCCAGACCCCGAGAACATCCCGCTGTCAGGCTCTCACCTAGCTGGCAAGTTTAGATGTCACTCGAGAGAGTCTGCCTGGACCCCGACCAGATCCCGATGCCAGGCTCTTACCTAGCTGGCAGGGCTAGATATCACTCGAGAGAGTCTGCCCGGACCCCGAGCAGATCCTGCTGCCAGGCTCTCACCTAGCTGGAAGGGCTGGATGTCACTCGAGAGTGTCTTCCTAGACCCCAAGCAGATCCTGATGCTAGGCTCTCGCCTAGCGGGCAAGGTTGGATGTCATTCAAGAGAGTCTACCTAGACCCCAAGCAGATCCCGCTGTCAGGCTCTCACCTAGCTGGCAGGGTTGGATGTCACTCGGGAGAGTCCCACCCACCCTGGATGCTACTTTTAAATATCGGCCTTTTCCCTCAGGATAGGGGAGAGAAAGTCCCACAGGCGAGTCGAGGCTCGCAGGCTCAGCTCGGTAGAGGAGTGGCGAGCCGAGTCCTCAGCATCTGGCAAAGGCGGCAAGTTTAGTAGTGCACTCCACCCCCTTCGGGTTCTACTTGTAAAATTTCCTGGTTTTTGTCTATGACACGAAAGGCTTGCACGAGCTAGGAGGTGGAGAGCCTAGCACGGCGAACAATCCACCTCCATATTGCAAAGAGTTGTCGGGCCCTTAAGGTCTACTCACGGACGCGAATCCTAACACATGCATTCTAGCGACGAGTTCTACCCTAGCGGGAGGGGTCCCAGGGGAAAGGCTCGCAGGCGAGTACAGTAGGACAGTTCAAAAAAAGGAGTTAGAAAAATTTAGAACTAATGTTAAACTTTGCGTTCATTTAGCGTAATGATATTATAATGTGGAACTCGCCTCGGCGAGGTTACAAAAATGAGGGGGAAAAGAGGTAAAAAGAAGGGGGGCGAGTCAGCTCTCGCCAGCCCCCCCAGACTGGCGGTCCTCGCCCTCCCCTCTGAAAAGCGAGCTTAAGCTATCTTCCTTCTCGCTGGGCATAGTGGGCAGGAACATACTCAGCATGAGGTCTCGGGTCGTGATCCCCTCGCATCCCTCCACCATCACTCGTGTGTCATTCATGATCTGCAGGGTGCATTCGGCAGATTCGATCAAGTTGACCCGCAGCCTTTCCACGACCTCGGCCTCGCCAAAGATCCTTGGCCTCTTGTACCGGAAGGAGGGCTCGCCGCCACCCGGGGGGAAGAAGGCCTCGGCCTGGCGGATGATCTCGCTGTCAAGCCCCTTGATCTGGACCTTCCGATTTTCATTATCCTCCTCCAGCCCGGTGGCGCGAGATTCCAATTCAGCAGTGTGGGCATACAGTTTGGCATTTTCTTCCTCCAGCTCGACGGCACGGGCCCTCAACTATAAAATCGGTCAAGGAAGAATCCTGTAGGAGGATCCGCCCGAGGACCGTTGATATAAAGAATAGTTGTGCCGTCTTCTATCAGACCGGTCTTTTGGTCGAGTTGGTAGCGCTAGGTCCTCTCACGCCCATCATGTAAAGTTGATCAGTTGCCTCAGCAGATACCCCAGCCAGCCTGACACCGGAGGTTCTTCGGAGTCAGCTCGCAGCTCGCCCCCTTTTCCCCCCAACTCGATAGAGTCCTACCTGGGCCCCGTGGTAGAGAATGACGAGCTGACGAGGCGAGGGATCCGGATCTTCAAGAAGTTGGTGTGCGGGCTACGCAAGGTCTAGGAGGACAACAAGAGGCTGCAACGAGACTACGCGCAGCTCGCGGACGAGGTGAGTGGTCGGCCGATAAGGGAGATGGAGGGTGGTCCGACGGACGAGGCGGCGTCTCCCACTCCACTTATAGACGATATCAGCAAGAATCTCAGGGCCGCCCAGAAGAACCTGGAGTTGATACGCGGGCTCCATGAATCACGACGACCTGCGAGGAAAGGGATGCGATGCCATGGTAGGTAGAAACGGCTCTCCTACTGAGCTTGCCGGCACTCGCTCCTCCCCCCCCCTCAGCTCGCGCACCAGTGAGATGGCACCCTCCTGTATTTGATTTCTTCGAAAAATATCTGCACCCTTATCTGAAATATCTTAGAATATTTTTTCAAATTTCAATGTTTGTCATATGGATAAAATAGTGCCCTTTTTAGGCTCAGCTCGGCACGGAATAGGACAGGCCTCAGAAGTCGGCGAGCTGGGGTTCGCATGCTAGGACGAGCGAGTCGGACTGGTCGGTTGGCTTGGGCTCGAATTTCCTTTTCTATAAATAGGCCCCCTCACCAACCCCGATCCACCATCTTTACTGCTTTCATACCCCTCTTCTCACTTCTTCCCCTACCTGTACTCGCACATTAATCACCTCGCGAGCATGGGCAAGACAAACCCAGATGCTGAAGGTCGTTCAAAGTGTGCCCGACACTTCGCTGATTACTGCTTCTTCAAGTGGATCACGACTGAAGGGGAGCTCATAGAATTCGCGAACAACTACTTGCCATCTGGCTTTGAGGCGCGCCGACCCAGGGAGAATGAAGCCATAAACACCTTCTACGAGGATGAACTTGCCTTCCCAATCTCGCACTTCGAGGTTGGGTTGCACTTACCCCTCTTGCAGGAAATCCGCCAGGTCCTCAAGTACTACGGCGCGGTCCCCGCACAGCTGAACACGAATGCCATCTCCATGATGGTCTTGTTCGCGTGTTTTCTCACAAGGGAGCGAATCGAGTTCAACCTGAATGTCTTCAGGAACTCTTCACCAACAAGGAGAACCCCGTTGGTGTCGCCTACTTCATGGGCTCGTCCATCAAAGTTCGCGAGATAGCGAATAAGCAGCATAATTGGATGACCAAGATCGTCTTTATCAGGGGCGATCTCGGCAATGTCCTTTACTTGATGTAGCAGAAGGGCGAGGAGGTGTACCGGCCCCCTTCCGTGTTCGGCAAAGATGTCGAGCTCCACAAATTCTTTCTCCACAAAGACTTCGAGGTCACCTTCCTCCGAAGGGACCTCGACTAACTTCCCACTGTCCTCCCCGGCGAAGGTATGCCTCTACTTTTTTCCTTCTATCCAGCTCGCGGGGTTCAACAAAATTTCCTTACAATTTTTCATGCAGGAGTGAGACTGATCCCCGAGAACCCGCCCTTTGCGGTCTCGGGACCTTCCCTTGAACCACTCACACGCGAGAAGGCAGCTGCCACCGCCTGCCGAGACGAGCTTGAGTCCTCCAAGCCCTCGTTTGGCAAGAAGCGATCTGCTCCAACGGGGCCCAGCTTGCCTCGCTGCCTACCGCCGCCAAAGAAGATGAAACGAGCGGTGATGGCCCCCAAGACGAGACAACAAAAAGCAAAATACATGAGCTCGCCCGAGCCCTCTCCCGACGGATCTCCGAAGAGCCTGCTGAATGAGGTATCAGAGAAAGTGGAGGGAGGTGGCGAGCCCTCCGCTCCTCCTACTATAGAGGGGGCCGCGGACCGTGAGCTGGGCCTGCCGAAGAGCCACCCCCTCTTCGGCTTTGGGGGAAAGGTGAAGGACCCTGCTGATAAGCCGATGGTTAGGTGGGATGAGAAGACCCACATGGTCTCCCTCTCCACCCTCCAGGTCAGATCGCCAACCTTCCTCCAGCCATGCCTACGCGCTTGGATTCAGCCTCTATGGGTACGAGGACATCGAGGCGTATAAGGGCACGACACTACGCCAACTCGGCCACGAGGGCATGCAAGCCCAGATGCGGGCCCTAGAGCTACACGTCATGGTGATCCGCCGCGGCTTCAACCTCAGCCACCTCCTACTAAAAGTCGAGCAGGAGCGCGACCTGGCCAAGGAAAAATCGGCCGATCTAGCGAGGCGACTCGGCATTTCCGAGGACTTACTCGCCAAGGCTTCCGGCGGGCTGGTAAGTATTTATCACCCCTTCTCCTTTTACTTGGGATTTTTCGGCTTTCATGCGATAGATTTTATTACCCCTTCGTTCTTACAGAATGTCGAGGCTGCTGTGAGTTGAGGGCCTGCGCCGTCGAGCTGGAGGAAGAAAATGCCCAACTTTATGCCCGCGCTGCTGAATTAGAATCTCGCGCCACCGGGCTGGAGGCGGATAATGAAAATCTGAAGGTCCAGATCAAGGGGCTTGACAGCGAGATCATCCGCCAGGCCGAGGCCTTCTTCCCCCCGGGTGGCGGCGAGCCCTCCTTCCGGTATAAGAGGCCAAGGATCTTTGGCGAGGCCGAGGTCGTGGAAAGGCTGCGGGTCAAATCGATCGAATCTGTCGAATGCACCCTGCAGATCATGAATGACACACGGGTGCTCGTGGAGGGCTGCGAGGGGATCACGACCCGAGACCTCATGCTGAGTATGTTCCTGCCCACTATGCCCAGCGAGAAGGAAGATAGCTTAAGCTCGCTTTTCAGAGGGGAGGGAGAGGACCGCTAGTCTGGGGGACCGGCGAGAGCTGACTCGCCCCCCTTCTTTTTACCTCTTTTCCCCCTGATTTTTGTAACCTCATCGAGGCAAGTTCCACATTATAATATCATTACGCTAAATGAATGCAAAGTTTAACATTAGTTCTAAATTTTTCTAACTCCTTTTTTTTGAACTTTCCTACTGTACTCGCCTGCGAGCCTTTCCCCTGCGACCCCTCCCGCTAGGGTAGAACTCGCCGCTAGAATACATGTGTTAGGATTCGCGTCCGTGAGTAGATCTTGAGGGCCCGACAACTCTTTGCAATATGGAGGTGGATTGTTCGCCGTGCTAGGCTCTCCACCTCCTAGCTCGTGCAAGCCTTTCGTGTCATAGATAAAAACCAGTAAATTTTACAAGTAAAACCCGAAGGGGGTGGAGTGCACTGCTAAACTTGCCCCCTTTGCTAGATGCTGAGGACTCGGATCGCCACCCCTCTACCGAGTTGAGCCTGCAAGACTCGACTCGCCTATGGGACTTTCTTTCCCCTATCCTTAGGGAAAAGGCCGATATTTTCAAGTAGCATCCGGGGTTGGTGGGACTCTCCCGAGTGACATCCAACCCTGCCAGCTAGGTGAGAGCTTGATAGCGGGATCTACTCGGGATCTAGGTAGACTCTCTTGAATGACATCCAACCCTGCCAGCTAGGCGAGAGCCTGGCAGCAGGATCTGCTTGGGGTCTAGGCAGACTCTCTCTAGTGACATCCAGCCCTGCCAGCTAGGTAAGAGCCTGGGAGCGGGATCTGCTCGGGGTCCAGGCAGACTCTCTTGAGTGATATCCAGCCCTGCCAGCTACATTAGAGCCTGGCATCGGGATCTGGTCGGGGTCCAGGCAAACTCTCTCGAGTGACATCCAACCCTGCCAGCTAGGTGAGAGCCTGACAGCAGGATGTTCTCGGGGTCTGGGTACACTCCATTAAGTGACATCCAGCCCTGCCAGCTAGGTGAGAGCCTGACAGCGGGATCTACCCGAGGTCTGGGTATACTCTCTCGAGTGATACCTAACCCTGCCAACTAGGTGAGAGCCTGACAATGGGATCTTCTCGGGGTCTGGGTAGACTCCATGGAGTGACATCCAGCCCTGCCAGCTAAGTGAGAGCCTAGCAGCAGGATCTGCTTGGGGTCTGGGTAAACTCCATCGAGTGACATCCAGCACTACCAGCTAGGTGAGAGCCCGGTAGTGGGATCTGTTCGGTGTCCTGGTAAACTCCATCGATTGACATCCAGCCCTGTCAGCTAGGTGAGAGCATGTTAGCGGGGTCTTCTCGGGGTCCGGGTAGACTCCATCGAGTGACATCCAGCCCTGCTTGCTTGGTGAGAGCCTGACATCGGGATCTGCTCGGGGTATGGGTAGACTCCATCGAGTGACATCCATCCCTGCCAACTAGGTGATAGCCTTGCAGCGGGATCTGCTCGGGGTTCGGGTAGACTCCATCGAGTGACATCTAGCCGTGCCAGCTAGGTAAGATCCTGACAGCGGGATCTACTTGAGGTGTGGGTAGACTCTATTGAGTGACAACCATCCCTGCTAGCTAGGTGAGAGCCTAACAATGGGATTTGCTTTGGGTCTGTCAAATAACAACTTCACCTATCCACATAAATCATGGCAGGAGTGTCGTCACACCAAGAAATTTTATTAGAAAAATGAACGCTACTTATATGGCTCAAAAAATGTTTCAAGTCATCATCGCTCTAGGTTAGTTTTAGGGTCTCTCCCTCCATATTCTAGATCCTCAGCCTCCTCCACAGCCATTACCTCAGCTGGATCCTGGACTCTCTCAGTCACCTCCACCCGGATGCGGTTCTCCACCTCCATCTCCACTACCTCCTGCTCCACCTCCTCCATCCTCTGATCCATCTCCTCGGCTCCCTCCTGCCAAGAGATGGAATTCACGACCGTGATGTAACACTCCCTTGCCACCTTGGGGTCGCCCCGAACCCGGACCTGGATCCCCTCGGCGTTGAACTTAAGGCATTGGTGGAAGGATGAGGGGACGCAGCGGAAGGCGTTGATGAGGGGTCGCCCGAAGATGACATTGTAGCTGCTGGGGGCGTCCACGATGATGAACCTGTAGGTGCGGGACTACCCCCCAGAGTGACATGGAGGCCCACTCCTCCTAATACCTCCTTCCTCTCCCCTAAGAACCCGAACAAAGGTCCATTAGAGGCCAACACCATCTTGGCCTCCACCTTCATCGCATCAAATGCCTTCTTGAAGATGACGTTGACCGAGCTCCCATTGTCGATGAGGATCCGAGAGTTGGTGAAGTTCTCGACCTCTGTCTGGATGACCAGCACGTTACAGAAGGGGTACTCATGGTATGGCATGTACTTCCTTGAGAAGGTGATCTTCTCCTCCGGGGGTGGGATCTGGGATGTGGAGCCAACGCTCCTACAGTACATGTTGTGGAGACTTGCCTTGCGGAAAGCCTCGACCCCCACCCCCCATGGATCACTCTGATCCCTCCCAGGGCCCCAACATCGGGCAAATCCTCACACCTATCCTCCTTCGCCCGAGACAAGAATTTTTTGATCCGCACACCCTGGCGGTCTTGCTACTGCTGCTCCTTGTTTCCTCTCATCTCAAGGAACTCCGGGCATGTGGTCGTGGCGTGCCCCTCCTCCTGATGGAAGTTGTACTAGGGCAACTCCACCCTAACCTCTCTTCTCCTACTCCGTGCTTCTCTCCTCCTCTCCCCCATGGCTATAGCTATAACCTGATTCTGGTCGGGGAGGGGTGGTCTCTGGCCCTACCTCCCACCTAGAGGGTAAAACTAGCCCTGGATCCCCTAGCGATTGTCTCCCCCATGGAAACCTCTCTGCGGCCACTGGTCCTTCCACTCCGGCCTCAAACCTAGCCGATGGTTTAGCTCCTGGAGCCTCTACTAGGGTTATTGTTGTTCTTGTTGTTCCCTCTGCCGGAGATCAGCTCTCCTCTCCTCCTGGCCATTGACACCTCTTGGACTCTCTTGTTTCATGGCCCACCTAGACAATTTCTGGGCAAACTCCGGGTTTGATGCTTCCTCGTCGACTTCCCTTGCCTCTCTCTCCATCAGCTCCTCGTAAGAGAGAGAGACAGCACCCTATTCATCTCCATTCTGAAGAAACCCTGCTGCAGCCCTAGGGTGAAGGCCATCATCAGGGTGTGCCCCGACATCTCCTGTACCTGAGTCACCTCCTCCTAGAACCAGTCCACGTAGCTCCCCAGGGTCTTGTTCACCCCTTGCTTGATGTGGAACTGGGACTCCAACTCCTTCTCCCTTCTCTTGGAGGTGGTGACCCTCAACATGAACCCCCGACGTAGGTCCTCAAAGCAGTGAACAGAGTTTTCTGACAACTAGTGGAACCACTCTCTTGCCTTCTCTTGGAGAGTGATGGCAAAGAGCCTACACTTGAACCCATCCGACATCTGTCGGATCGAGACCACGTCCTAAAACAACTACACGTGCTGGACTGGTTCTCCCTTCTCTGCATAATAGGACATATCGGGCACCTTGAACCCCTCCGGAATTGGGGCGGAAGAAACCATCTTGCTGAAGGGGCTGTCTCCCCCTGCTGGGCGAGCTGGAGGGTATCGCACCCCCATCTCACTGAACCTGCTACCGCTCGCCAAGCCCAGGAAGAGTACTCGCTCGGGGTTCTCGCAGCCTCTCCCTTCCTCTACAACCTCCTTCCCAGCTCGCATGCCGGGAGCATCCTCGCCAAGGGTCGGGACCGCTAGTACTTACTCCGCTGGAGTCGAGCACTCGGAATGCGCGCCGAGTGAGAACTTGACGAGGCCGAGCACCTCCTACCTAAAGTATTCTAACATCCCCACTATGGTAAGAGGTGGGGGGGCGAGTCGGACCTGTCCGAGCCTTGTCCTTCTCCTCCAGTCATCGAGCCTGCTAAATATTTTCTGTGCTGACCACGCTCCACTCTAACCACACCAAAATGTTGAAATCGAAAAATCGGTCTTTGTGGAGTTCACCCTTCGGGGAAGGGGTGATTGCGCACCTACTTCTCTCCTGCAAGCAAAATGATAAGGAAAAGAAAAGAGGACTGACCCTAGGGCTCGATGCGGAGGACCCACCACACACCCGGAAGATCTCAGAGTGCTTCCCCTCCTTAACCAAATGTTGGGCTATGGTACCTCAAAAAGCGCTAGAACATTGGGAGACAAGTGAGCATGCCCTCTGAGGTACCCCTTGGGTCCTATTTATAGATTTCTGAAAACGGCCTGCAAATATCCAACCTCTGCTATTCTGAACAGCTATGTGCAGCCCAACTGGTGAAAGTGAGATCTATCCTAGAGATTAGAGGAAACACACAGCAAGAATAATAAATAAAAGAAATAAAAGCAAACCAGACGACACCAGAATTTTATAGTGGTTCCCCTAAACTTGGGTAGTCCACTCTTCTACCACCCTAGGTAGGAATCCACTGCAGGATGAGTTGATCAGGTGTCCTGGGCACCAATGAGCTTTTGATAAGGTGCTCAAAAACCAGATCTAGATTTTTTGATCAGGTGTCTTGCCACCACTGAGTTTTGATAAGGTCTCAGAAACCAAGCAGAACTTTTGAAGGGAGTTCAAGAACCCTTTTACAGGAGGGAAGGGAGAGTTGATGTTGTCTTCTCTGTTCAACAATCTGAGAGAAGCACAAGTGGATTTTTATGATGTTGTCAAAGCTCCCCCTGAGATTTGTATTTGGTTCAAGAGTGGAAGCTTTGCACAGGGTGATAGGCCTTCAATGAATGACTACTCCAGCAAATGATGATTTCAGCAAAGGCTGAAATGTGAGTTGTCTTGGAGTGTGAATGATGAAGCCTTGATGATGTTGATCTTCTAGTAAGCCTTCAGACTGATGTAGAGTAGTTGTCTCTTCAGGCTTCCTGGAACAGTAGATCTGAGAAGAGCACTGGCTGTACAGGTGATGTTGTGTTCTTCCTGGAACTCTGATTCCTGTATCTCTTTCTCCTCACTTTTCTTTTTCTTCTACCTCTCATTCTCCCTTCTACTTTTTTGTTCCTCTGTATCTCTGTGTATATATTCTGATAGGAGGCCAAAGGGTCATTTGAATTCTTGCATTTATTACTGCTGGCTCTTAGTTACTCCAACAGCTATAATCTCTATAACTACATTCTTATAACTGTCTTGTAATAAAGCTGTGTTGGAATATGAATAGCTCACTTTGATTGGACCAAGAATATCCAGAAAATCTACCTGGTAACTTGTGTTCAGTGTGATGTCAGAAATCGTCGATCTCATCAAGATGATCGTCGATCTGAGCTCGACTATCGTAGATCTGAGCTCAGAGATATTGGAGCTGGTCTGGGACAGAAAACGTCGATCTGAGCTCGGAGAGCGTCGAACAGAGTTCGACGCCTCGTGGACCTTAGCTCAGAGATCGTCGATCTCAGCTCGACGCCTGAACTAATCTCGTCGATCTGAGCTCGACGCCAAGGTTGAATTCTGATTTCTTCTCTGACTGAATTCTCTTGGCTGATTTCTTCAATATCTGAGAGCCTCTGACTTAGCACATCCTATGACCCTTAGCTATACATTGATGGGTCAATCTAATAGTCCTAAAGACATAGTGATCCTAACCCAAATCCAAATTAGGGTGTTCCAACAGGGCGGGTACTACCAGGGAATTGGTAAAAGATGGTTTAATAAAAGCAGAAATCTACCTTGCGAGCTCGACTCCCCCAGGGTGGTGCGAAGCAGGATCAGCCCCATGTTCTTACCATGACCCGGGTGATGATTTTGTGGGGAAAGAAGGTTGAAGCCTGGAACCACGATGGTTCTGACGTTTCCCCCTCAAGCCCAGGGGTGGGAGAAGGTTGTCGAGAAGGGCTGCGAGCCGGTGACTTCATCTTCTACGAGTCTAGTCCCAAGGTCCCGAAGGGGGGCGATTTGTCCCGTAAGTGGGTGTCCGGAGTTTTAGGTCACGAGTTGCCATGCAGAGTATCTACTCACGGCAGGGTGGACTCGCCGTCATTCCGTTGGCCGTCCAGGTCGGTGCATAGGTCAATGATTTCTTTCCCTTTTTGCTCAAGGGGGAGTAGAGTAGAGGAGTCAGCCCCGTACTCTAGGGCAGATTTCATGTCATAAAATACAGGCTCGGCAGCTTGGGGAAGCGGTCTCGCCCTCTTGATGGAGTTGGGCCCAGCCGGACCGCTCTAAGGGATAGTTGGCACCGCGGTCAAGTTGGTGACACGAGTAGAGGAGACCTCGTGAGCTATCACAAGCCTCTCTTAGATCTCCTTGGGGATAGGCATCTCGGCAAGTTTAGAGCAAAGGGAATGATAAAGGTCACCCAAGTACGCAGGTGCATATTTATAGCCATTGGTGGACCCCACCGAAAGATTCTCTGGCACCTGCCACACTCGCCGAATCCTGTGGGGTTGGATGTTTCAATCCGAGCTTGTGCCAACCTCGCAAAGAGCGGGGATTTTGTTGTAACATCCCATGTTACTTCTAGATCCCTTAACTTAGATTGGGTTGGGCATGGGGTGGGTGTTAGGGAAATTAGCTAGGTTTGACCCTAGGTAATGAGTTGTAGACATGTGGGGCCCACTATAGGGCCCAAGTCAAACTAGGTCAAACTAGCCTAAATAGGAACCCTAGCCACACCTTGATCCCCACCACATTGCCCTAACCCTAAGGACAATTTAAGTGAACCCTAAGGCATGTCATTGGGTCACCTTTTGACCCTAGTTGACCAAAGTCAACCTTAGCCCTAAGTTGGTCAAACCTACACCTAAAGGCCCAAATGGTCCAAGTGAGACATCACCATGGCCCAACCCATGTTGGGTCATGTCATAGGCTCCATGACCCTTAAGTGGGGTCAGCCCACTAGCCATGTTGACCAAGTCAACCTAAAAAGTCAACTTGGTCAAACATGTGGCATAAAGAAGAAAATGGGGGCTAGGCCCATTCCCCTTGGGTCAAGCCCACCAAACCTAGCCCATTATCAGCCCAAGGTGTCAAAGACAAGCCCTACCCCTCTGAATTTGAAGAGAGAGAAAGCATGCAAGGGACAATTTGGAGAAATCACCCAAAAAGAGGAGAGAGAAATGGCATAAAGTGAAAGGAGGCCACATGGACTTCATTCCATCAGCCCCAAAGCTGCTGGCCGACCCACTTGTGAATATTAGAGGGAGTTTTAACTATTGGTGGCCACATGGCAGCAATGGTGATACAACCAAAGCTTGAACCGAGCTCCCCTTGGTGTTAACTCCCAATATACCCCCTCTCAGCTCGATCTACTCACTCCATCAACTTCAGAGGGCCGAGAGCAATAGAATTCGATACCTAGAGCTGGACATTTTGTGGAGAATCCAGAAAACCGAGAGTAGATCGCTGAAGCAGCTCAGAAATGGCAAACCGCCGCCGCAACCGCCGCCAAGGCCTAGAATAGGTCCATTTCGCCGCCTCTCTACTCGTGCTAGACTTCTAGATCAATTAGGGGAGACATCGGGCTCAATTGAGCCCGATACCATGAGAGGAGTGTGAGAAAACACCGAGCTTTTCTTCTTGCTTGGGATCGCCGGAGGGGCCAATTCCGGCGGCATCACCGTCGGAAAACGCTAGCCCCCACCTCAGTGAAGGTGGTGGCGACAATCGCCGGCGGTGGCGGGGCTCAGCTGGCCGGAAAAGCGAGATCAAGTTGATCCAAGACGGTCTCATCTCAACCGTTGGCTGGAGGTAGGAGATAACCGGATGCCGCCCATTTCCTTTTATTTGATTGATTAAAGTGTTATATTATGAATAGTAAATATCGGTCACACTTAATTAGTGACATTGCATGTTAATATTAGGGCTCTTAAAGCCATCTCCTTAAAATATAATCAACATAGAAAATGTAGCCAGTAGGTTTAGCTTTAATTTGCCTTCCTTAACTTGAGTTTTGTTCTAGTGGTCTGATCTGTAGGACTGTTCTACTAGGACTGGTCCTAGGAAAGGGTAGAAATTCAAATGCATGCTCAGGACAAACCATATATCCACATGACCTAAAATTTTGGTCAAATTCTTGTTAGGGTCGTACTTAGACCCTGTGAAAATATGAAAAGTTTTGGAAGAAATTTTCCTATAGTTTTTGTCATAATACACAAATTTAAATTAATGAATTATTTGGAGTAATATGACTCCAAATGTCCCCAAATTTTGGTGGCAGGTCCTTGGGGACATAATATGTGCATGGTACAATTTTCAGCACATTTGGACCACTGCATGTTGGGTTAACCCACTTGCATGTGTTGGCTATATATAGCTTTGGGGTGCAAATAGCAACTTTTGAAATATTGCATATTCTGCCTATTTGATACATTCAAAAATCATGGAACTTATTCAAGAGGCTCATTAGAATATAGTTTACCCCTCATATGGATTTTGGGATTTTTGGAAGCAAGAATCCTATTATTTGGAATTTTTGAAAGATAGGCCATTTAAGGATACAAATTTGAAAATAGGGTTATTCAAGAGTTAAAATTCTCAAATCTTGCCTAGAAATTAAGGGAGTCATATGTAATCCCTGGAAAAATTTATGGCCCTGATTAGTTGATTCTATAATGATTGTATGTACCTTTGACCATTTTGCCCTTTTGGGAAATCATTTATTTATGATGAAAATATACATCAGAAAATGTTGTAAAATTTCTAGTGCTGAATAAATGTATGCTTAGCCTTGTATAATTATCTAAAAAATTTTGGATGCCATAATCATTTTTAAACTAGCATAATGGCATTTTGGTAAATTAGTAAGAATTTAATTTGGTTGGTCACTACATTATAGAAGTTGATGAAACTCTGTCATTGTCCTTAAATTAGTGATATTTATGCTCTGTAATTTTCCTAGAATTTTGGGTAATGTATTCTTTATACTTCGTTTGGAAAATGGCAATTATGTGAGTTTTGTATTAATTAAGGAATAAATAGAAATATTCAAAGGAAAATTATGAATTTTGATAGACAGTAATATTTTACCATGATACAACTCAGAAGAAATTCCTTAGGTCAGTGGATTATAATTTGTATTACTTCATGTATTAAAAGACCTAGGGAATTAGTTAAATGATTTAATTAGAGGATTTAATGACTTAATAAAATTATGTAAATAAATGTGCTAACTTCATTAGTCCATACCATCCTAGGATAAATTATTTAGGGCATGAGGCCCAAGGAGTTGGAAGTTCTATGTCGGGGTGGTATTAGGTCATGGGTTGCGCATAGTGAAAGTAGGTTATACTATAAGGACCACCGGGCAATGGATCAACGGTTGAGCTAGAGATACCCAGTGGATTATAACCCTGGTTGATAGTGTTGTCTTAGTGATGAGAGCAAAAGTGCAAGCCTTTGGATAGCAACCATGTGGAGGTCGGCGGAAGACCGTTGCCCCTTCAATAACATCTTAAATCATTAGGATCGCCCAAGAGTAATAATGAGAGCAAAAAAGGAATCATGGGTAGGCATCCACTAAAGTAAATATCCTTGAGAAAGGGAGCTTTGGGCTTCAGCCCATCGTAGTTCCTAGTGCCCCCGAGAGCCCTTCACCGGGTATACCCTGGGCAGTCCTGGGATTAATCTTAAGTCACTGAGGATAATAACCCGTAGACAAGAATACCCTAATAGGTTAGGCATCGTATCAACACCCTCACCTGTTGTTGGGTACATTAGAAAATGTGTACCTGATTTGAAGAAGCCTAACTTAGCATAATGATATACATCAAGGTGTATTTGATGTTGTTTAAGTTGAATATGTGCAGGTTAAAAGTATGGAAAAATTTCTAAAGTCCATGTGTCGACACCAGAAGAAGATGTGTCGACACTTTAGGAAGATTGTGTCGATACTTGAAGAAGGCTGTGTTGACACAGAGATAATGAGTCGACATCAAATGTGTCGACACCGGGAGGCAGTGTCGACACACACAAGATTATAGTCAACATCAACTGTGTCGACACCGGGAGGCAGTGTCGACACACACAAGATTATAGTCGACATCAACTATGTAGACACCAGGAGGCTGTGTCGACACACAGAGGCAGAAGTCAACAACAGCTAAGTCGACACTTAGAGACTTGTGTCGACACATATCAGAATCAACAATAAGTCTGTGGCTGAAGTAATTGTGTCGACATACAACTATCTGTGTCGACACATTCTCAAAAAAGTTGTGTCAAGAAGCTGTGTCGACATCAAGACATATGTGTCGACATCACAAAGGGTTGTGTCGACACTCAATCAAATTGTGTCGACACATTTTAACAATTGTCTCGACACATATTGACAGTTTGTCTCGACACTTTCTGGCAGAAACAAAGACTCCTTGGCAGTTTGAAGAATTGACAGCTGTGGGTCTCTACAGGTTAACTGACGTGATTGACACAGACAGAAGTTTGTTAGGAACCGAACCAGTCGGTTACCAGGAATGAAGGCTATAAATAGACGGATAGTGTCTGAAAGAAAAAAAACACAACTGAAAACTGAACACTGAATAACAAGTAATAATAAGAAGAAGATCTTTGCAGATCTAAGAAGATATTCTGATTGAACTATCAGAATCTGTCTAAGTAGAATTAGGTCAAGAATTCTGAAGTATCTTCAAGGGACTTGGATAGAGAGAGATCCAGTCAAAAGAAGGCAAGAAAAAAGCTGTCTTAGATTTCAAAGGAAACAGATTTTGAACTTATCTGTCAAGAAGATTCAGATTCAAATTCTGAAATCTAAGGAGAAAGCTGTTGATCAGTTTATTTCAAAGAAGATCAACTCAACAAAGCTCAGATTCAAGAAGCTTTGAAGAAAGCTAAGTTCCAGTTGATTTTATCCATCTGGTTTATCAAGAAGCTGATCAAGAACACTGTCTTGTTCCATCTCTCTCACCAGGAGCAAGGTAAAAATATATTTTACTCAAATCTTGTAGGATCTTTTAATTGATCTGAGTTGTAAGCCTATTTATAAAGGCTGAGTGTAGGAGAGATAATCTCTGAGTTGTAGGTCTTGAATAAAGACTGAGGTAGGGCTGAATTGCCTGAGCTGTAGGAGTGTGGTATCACTCTGAGTTGTAGAAATCCATTCTGGATTCCGAGCTGTAGGATCTGAGGATCTGAGATAAAGAAAGGAGTTTGGCTGAATCTAGCACACTGCTAGATAGGCGAAGGGGGAAAGTGGATGTACCCAGATCTTGGGGAACCACTATAAATACTTATTGCAATCTGTGATGAGTAGTTCTAAATTGTGTGATTGTGATTGCTAAAGTAGCTGCAGAACTCATAGTAAATAGTCTTTAATTACTTAATCATTCTGCCTTAAGTTTGAAAAGAAAATAAAAACCTATTCACCCCCCCCCCCTCTAGGTGTCTAGGTAATCTTGAAAGTAAAACTATCAAGTGGTATCAGAGGGAGGTTACTCAAAGTAAGACTTAACAGTCTGAGTTAGATCTAAAGGCAGAATCAAGAATCAAGAAAATGGGTTCAGGTGAGAATCACAAGGAGTTGGGATCTATGAAGATTCCCATCTGCAGAAAAGAAATCTTTGGAATCTGGAAGGAAAGGGTTAGGCTGTTTATGGAGGCCTCAGACCCAAGAATTTATATCACAGTGAAAGAAGGTCCATACATTCCAATGAAGATTTCTATATTAGATGCAAATCAAGAAACTCCTAAGGATTTTTCAGAAATGACAAAGGAGGAAATCATCTTAGCCACTAGGGACAAGAGAGCTCAAAACATCATAGTAAGTGCAATAGATGATTCCACCTTCCAAAATCTGATACATTGCAAGACCTCCAAAGAGATGTGGGACACCTTGATTGTCTATATGGAAGGATCTGAAGAAGTAAGACAAGATAGAAAATCAATGCTCAACCAAGAATATGAGAGCTTCAAACAAGGAAAGTCTGATAGCATAACTGAGTGTTATAAGAAATTCTATAGGATTGTGAATGAACTAATGTCCTATGGAAGAGTCTTCAGTACATATGAGCTGAATGACAAGTTTCTCAGATCTTTAACAAAGGATTGGGATACCAAAATATGTGCCATTAGAGAAGTGGCCAAGTTAGCTGATATTTCTCCTCCAACCTTGTTTGGAAAATTGCTTTCATATGAAATGCAATTGATGGCTAGGAAGGAGGAAGAAAGAAGTACAAAAGGTGAGCATAGATCTGTGGCTTTCAAAGTTGAAGCCACTAGAAAGAAAGGGAGGATGTCTTCATCTCCTCTCAAGGAAGCTACAGAAGAAATAACAGAAAATTCAGATAGTCAGAAATTAGGGAGCAGTGAATCAGATACTGACTTTGCTGCCTTTACAAGACAGTTTCAAAAGTTCTCGAAAAAGAAGCAGTGGAAGTCCAGGCCCTCCACATCACAGCCAATAGATGAGTACTATCAGAAGAGAAAATCCTCAAGAAATGAGAGAAACAGAACTAAGCCCAGCAAAGCCATAACTTCTAAGATTGTTTGTTATTGCTGTAATAAGACTGGACATATGGTAGCTGAATGTCCAGAAAAGAGAAAGGAGTCAGTAGACAGAAAAAGGACTCAACACAAGGGCAAGAAGGAGAAATCTTTTGTTGCAAAGAAGGATAAGAGTCTTTCAGATCAGTCCTCATCAGAGTCAGAATCTGAGGCAGAAGCATACATAGGATTGTATGCAGCCAATGAAGAAGAGGAATTTCTGCAACTGATGGATTCCATTCATGATCAAGAAGACAAGGAATGCATGGGTCTGATGGCTGAGTTAGAAGATAACCAATGCCAGAATCAGCCTGGTCCTAGTAAGGTACAAAAGGTTTCTAGTTCTTCTGATTTTAGTATTGGTTCAGAGTCAGATTCATCTACATCAAGTGATGTGAATGGATCTGAATCTGAAGGTGATATTCATCAGTTGATAGATGAATATAGGGAATTGTTGCAGGCTCTTAAGAAAAGCAAGAACCTAGTCAAAACTCAGGCTAAGGAAATTGCTAATCTTAAGGTGGCTGCAACTGAGTTTGAAAAAGTAATGGATCAAAAGTTAAATGAGATTGCCAAACTAAAAAATATAACCTATATTCAGATGGGCACAATCAAATATAACAATGATCAAATTAAGAGTTTGGAGGCCAGACTAAGAATAGAGAAAGATTTAGTGGCTAGTTACTCTAAGCCAAAATCTGTCTTACCTTTAATAGATGAGTTTGTGGCTCAAAAGGGTAAGGTAGGATTAGGCTTCAAAGGTAACCCCAGGGCTGCCCAATTCAAAAGAAAAGGCAAAGCTCCTATCCAGCCTCTAAACCTTTCAGTCCCAGTTATGTTTAGAAAGGTGCAAGTGCCTTCTAACAAATATGATCTTGAGAATATTCATTGTCATATTAAGACTAATGTTCAGATAAACAAGGGTGTCAATGCCAATAGGTCTACCCATGTTCATAAACCCCATGGTTATGAGAAATCTCTGGGTGAAGCTGCAGCAGCACCAGCACTAGACAGAGATTCTTCTGTCAAGGGTGTATCAAGACCTAGATACAACAAGTTTGAATGTTGGTGTTGTGGCAAGAGAGGCCATTTTGCCTTAGACTGCTGGCATAACACAAATGTAAGGAAGAACAATAGTCTACCAGTTAGAAGAGTTGCTGGTAGTCATAATATGAATGGTGTTAACCTGAACCAAGGACCCAAGACTTACTTGGGTTCTAAGGGAAAGTAATTCTATATTGCAGGAAAGTCTAAGTTAGCATGCCCCTATATGGTACTTGGACAGTGGATGTTCCAGGCACATGACTGGAACAAAGGGGCTGCTGAAGGAGTACACATCTGTCAAAGATGGACCTAAAGTAATCTTTGGTGGATCTGAAAGAGGAATCATCAAAGGGTTTGGTAACATTTCTTCAAACCAAATTACCATCACCCAAGTGGCTTATGTAAAAGGTTTGAAACATAAACTGATTAGCATAAGTCAGCTGAGTGATCTTGGATATGACATTTCATTTGTTAAGGATGGATGTCATATCAAAAGGTCAAGTGATCAAAAGATCATATTGACTGGGTATAGAAAGAGAAATGTTTATTGTATTAATTTTGTATGTGAGAACAAGGCTTCTCCCATCTGTCTTGTAGCTGATGATAATGAATATCATTGTGTTAAGTGGCACAAGAGGTTGGCTCATCTTTACTACAAGACAATTGGCCAACTCTTCAGCAAAGAGTTAGTGAGGAATGGTCCTCAAGTTAAGTGTATAAAGGAAGGGATATGTTCAGCTTGTCAAAAGGGCAAGCAGACAAAATCCTCCTTTCATAGTCTTGAAAACAAGGATTTTGTGAGGTGCTTATACCTCTTACATATGGATCTGTTTGGTCCTATGCCAGTTCATAGTCTAGGTAGGAAGGTCTACACTTTTGTGGTTGTAGATGACTATTCTAGATATACATGAGTGTTCTTTCTGAGACAAAAATCAGAAACCCCAAGTGTCTTACTTAGTTTTGTGAAACAAATTCAGAATGAACTAAACAGTACAGTGGTCAAAATCAGAAGTGACCATGGCACTGAATTTCAATCTGAAAGTATGACAAAATTATGTGAAGACTTTGGGATTTTCCAAGAGTTCTCCTCACCTAGAACACCTCAGCAAAATGGTATTGCTGAAAGAAAGAATAGGACATTGATTGAAGCAGGTAGAACTCTATTGAGTGACACCTCTCTTCCAGAATATTTCTTGGCTGAGGCAGTAAACACTGCATGTCATGTGATCAATAGGGCTTCTATCACCAAATGCCACAAAAAGACTCCCTATGAAATTATGAAAGGTAGAAAACCAAATCTATGCTACTTTAGGATCTTTGGTTGCAAGTGCTATATACTTAACAATGGCAAGTCATATCTAACTAAGTTTGCTGCCAAATCCCATGATAGGATATTTGTTGGGTACAGCATAAATAGTAAGGCCTATAGAGTCTTCAACTTGACTACTCAAGTTGTAGAAGAATCTGTACATGTTGTGTTTGATGAATTAAGATTAATCAACTGTGAGTTGCCTTGTAGTTCATACAGTCCAACAGGTATAAGCAAAAGGATGGACAAGCTTTCCATTGCAGAAGGTACAACAGCAAATGAACAGATGGAAAATGTTGACTACAGTCCAGGGGGAGTACATGATTCTATAGAAGCTGATGACTCCCAGGAAGTGCAGCATAATGAAGGGACTGGAAATAATCAACCAGAAGGAAATCTACCTCCTGCTATCAGACATCTTAAAGACCATCCAGCAAATCAAATAATAGGAGATCCAAGTCAAGGAGTGCAGACTAGAAGCAGAAATCTGAGCACAATCCTGCACTCAAGTTTCCTATCTCAAATGGAGCCTAAGAAATTTGAAGAAGCCATCCAAGACCAACATTAGATTAATGATATGCAAGAGGAGCTTAATCAATTCAGAAGGTGCAAAGTCTGGGAGCTTGTTCCTAAACCAAAAGACCACAACATCATTAGAACAAAGTGGATATTTAGGAACAAGTTGGATGAGAGTGGTGTAATTGTAAAGAACAAAGCAAGACTGGTTGCTAAAGGATATAGGCAGGAAGAGGGAATAGATTTTGAACAGACATTTGCCCTAGTAGCAAGACTGGAGGCAATCAGGATGTTTCTTTCCTATGCTGCATACCAAGGATTCAAGGTATACCAAATGGATGTGAAATCAGCATTTCTGAATGGAGATCTAAAAGAAGTCTATGTGGAACAGCCATCAGGTTTTGTAGACTCTCTTAAACCTGATTATGTTTTTAGACTTAGGAAAGCTTTATATGGGTTAAAGAAAGCCCCAAGGGCTTGGTATGACACCCTGTCTACTTTCCTTATTGTGAACAAATTATCAAGAGGCAAAATAGACAAGACTCTATTCCTTAGGGAGTCTAAAGGCAAGAAAATCTTAGTCCAAATCTATGTGGATGACATAATTTTTGGGTCTACAGAGAACAACCTTTGCAAGAAGTTTGCCAACTTATGCAAGGGAAGTTTGAAATGAGTAGTATGGGGGAACTTAAGTTCTTCTTGGGACTCCAAGTAAGACAAACTGATGATGGCTTGTCCATATCCCAATCTAAGTTCACCAAAGAGTTGATAAAGAAATATGGTATGGAATCTTCCTCTACCATGAAAACTCCTATAGGAACAAATATTCCTATATGTAAAGATGATACAGGTAAGCCTGTAGATGAGTCTTTGTATAGAGGAATAGTTGGTTCTCTATTATACCTCACAGCTAGTAGACCAGATATTATGTATGCTACATGTGTCTGTGCTAGGTACCAGGCATGCCCTAAAGAATCTCATTACACTGCTGTTAAAAGAATTTTGAGATATTTAAAGGGCACGCCAAATCTAGGCCTTTGGTACCCTAGGAATAGATATTTTCAACTAATAGGTTATTCAGATGCAGATTTTGCAGGCTGTAGAGAAGATAAAAAAAGTACTACAGGTACATGTCAATTTTTGGGAGGAAGGTTGATATCATGGAGTAGTAAGAAGCAGACTAGTGTGGCAATATCCACAGCTGAGTCTGAGTATGTTGCAGCTGGAAGTTGCTGTGCACAACTATTGTGGATTCAGCATTAACTAAAAGATTATTGTATCCAGGTAAGTAGAACACCTTTATTATGTTATTCAAAGAGTGCTATTTTTATTGCAAATAATCCTGTTTCACATAGTAGAACTAAGCATATAGAAATAAAATATCATTTTCTTAGAGAACATGTAGAAAAAGAAGACATCTCACTAGAATTTGTTAAGACAGATTATCATATTGCAGATGTATTTACTAAGCCTATGGATGAAACAAAATTCAATAGATTTAAAATTGAATTAGGCATGCTAACTATAGATTAGTTTAGCAAAATTTGGCTAAGTAAAATCGTGTTGACTCATTCAGGATTTAAGTGTCGACACAGAGGAATTGTGTCGACAAACTCAGAAAAATGGTGTCGACACAGAGTAGATGTGTCGACACATCAGGGATGTTATGTCGACATAGTCTAAGAGCGACATGTCGACACAACTAGAGTATTGTTGTCGACTTATTCAGAATTTGTGTCGACACATATTGTCTGTGTCGACACAATTTGATTATTTTGCCTGCCTTTTGATCTTCTTGGCATAAAAGGGTATAAATAGGTCTCAGCCGTATTTTGTCGACACGCTCACCAGGGTTTCGAGACAAAAACCTTGTGTGTCGACAATCCTTCTTCTCTCTTTTCTCAAGCTTTCTCAACGATTCAATGGCTCCAAAGATCGAAGATTCTATCAATGAGGGATATGAACTGGTTAGGCATGCGTTCGTCGATGCAGCTCCAGAGATTAAGATGGTGGTGTCTCTTCCCATAGACAGTGGACTTGAATTCCTTGTCTCAGAACCCACCAAGGTCTGGAAGAAGGAAGTTCTTGAATTCTACACCACCGCATCTATAGATTCTACTGGTATGAAAATCAAATCAACTATTCAGGACACGAGAGTCAAGGTGACTCAAAAGCGATTAACCAGAATCCTTCATCTTCCAAGGATAAACGATGAAGAGGAGGTTTCAGCCTAACAAACAAGGCAAACACTTCAGTGGTGTGGACTGGATCCCACCATGAAGATTGGTGTTGCCTTCAATCGAAAAGGCATGAATAATCAGGGTAAATTCCTTTCTGAAATTATTGGGAAAGTGGTGTTGTGCAAGACTGGTGGACATGATAGGATCTCTGTCTTGATGTTCAACCTAATGATTAGGATTGTATTTCACATTCCCACCAACTGGTCAGCAGTTGTGTTTGACAAAATCAAGGAGGCAATCAAGAAGCCAAACATGGCTAGAATACTGAGTCTTTACTTAGCTGTAATCATTCCAGAAGTAATGCAACAACTACCAGGCTCCAAGATCAATCATATGAGGAGAATGGATATAAGGTTGTTCTCCAGGTGGGATAGAGTTCTATCCAAGGATATGCCTGAAGAAGACAGGCAGGAGACAGCTGAGAAGTCTCCAGCTCATCATCACACTGAGCTTCGTACTGCAACAATTCAAGTACAGAAAGAACAGATACCTGCACAGGTTCAGGGGGAGCCTAGTACTGCATATTCAGAAGAAGCAAAAAGGATTGACTTATCAGAGAAGATCGATACTGCTAGACTAGATGATCTTATAGAGAGAATCAATGTTCCATCACCTCCTCAAACACCAAAGTAATATACAATGGATGATCTCTTCAAAGAGGCTGTAGACACAGCAGATAAAGATGACACCCAAAGGGTTGAGGGGGAGCAAGCTAGTGAGGAGAGGGTACCAGGTGAAGGTGAACAGGAACCACATGCTACTGAAACTAAAATCCCTACCTCACAACAAGAAAGAGTTCAGATTGAGAGTTCCTCTGATTCTGGGAATGAAGAAAGTCAAGAGGCAAAGAAAAGGAAGCTTATGGTCTTCAAGAGAAGAAGCCATAGCTATAAGAAAGCACTTCAAAGAACACCACCCACCTCTTCAGATTTTGATTATGTCAAGTTCTTGGTAACTTTTCAAATGAAAATGGATGAACAAAGACAAGCTCTAGAGAAATATGTTGATGAAAGTCATAAAAATCTTCAATTTGATCTGGCTCAAGATATAAAGTCTATAAGATTTGAAGTCAATCAACATAAAAGAGAAATGACTGATTGTTTTACAAAAGGGGCACATGTTGTTGTATATCTGGCCCAACAACAAGAGGTAATGAAGAAAGAAATAGATGCTCAATCTATTAATCAAGGATACATTCTTGAAAATCAGAAACGGCTAAATGACAATCTGACAACTGCCAACACAGATATTCTTGCTCAATTTCAAACAACCATGACTAAATTGACTGAAGCTAGGGCAGCTGAAATGCTAGCATATGACACTAAGTTCAAATCTGCTTTAGACTCAGTACAGGCAGCCATAACCACTTCCCAGAAGGAAATTACTGCAAAACTTAACAAGTTGAAACCCTTCTTCAAAGATGGCATTAATTATCTAGATGGTCAGATCAGGTTTCAGAAGGAAGATCTCAGAGATCATGTAGCAAGAGAAGTCCTAAAGGGGGAGGTTACTTATTTATGCTGGCTCAGAACATGCCAAGTGGGTCACTAATAGTGTCAGAGCCACATTGGGATATCCACCCCTTTGTGATGATGATAATATGGCAGAGTCAGGAGTACAGCCACAAGGTCTACTTGAAGGCAACCAACCAGAGGTTACTCAAGTCATATACCCCCCTGCAGATTTTGACATGATTAATCAGCAGGTGCAATCTATGTATAGTCCTCCAGAGGTGGTTTCAAATATTATACTTGGAAAAGTAGACATGCCTGAAGCTGCAATCAAGGCTCAGCAAGAGGCTCAACTGTCAAAGAAGAGATTTAGGGAGCAAGCTGAACTAAAACCTGATTTTGAATAGTGGAGCCCTACCTCTAGAAACATCATACTAACTACATGGAAAGCTGTAAAAGATCAAGTCCAAGAAAGGGGCAAGTGGTACAATGAACAAGAATGGCAGAAGCATGAAGCCAGACAGGAGGCTATTGTTCAGTATAGAAGGAAAGCTAAGATGGGAAAGCTACCTCCTGATGCTGTGGAGCCTAGCAAATACTTTCCCAAGCCGTATCACTATTTTGAGAGACAAAGACTGAAGATTGAGGCTCAGGAGAAGGCTGATCTTAAAGGCAAAAAGCCCATGGAAGAAACTGAACCTTCTGTGCAGGCACAAGTACAACCAGGAAGAGGGATTGTTATAAAGGAGCCTGATCAGTCTTAGTCTAAGATGTCTTAGTTTTAGTTTAAAAATGTGTAATGTGAAACATTCTGTGTTAAACATTTTGTAAACAATCATTTTGACATAATACACAAAATCTTGCTCTTTAGTTAATTTTTGTGTATATCTTTTTATCTCTGTGATGAATCTGTGCAAATGTTTTGATTGTTAATATTTTCTGTAATATTAAGCTTACATACATCATCATTTTTTTTAATAAGTGGTGTATATCATTAGCTAATATGGGTTATGACTTCTCCAAATAGGGGGAGATTGTTGGGTACATTGGAAAATGTGTACCTGATTTGAAGAAGCCTAACTTAGCATAATGATATACATCAAGGTGTATTTGATGTTGTTTAAGTTGAATATGTGCAGGTTAAAAGTATGGAAAAATTTCTAAAGTCCATGTGTCGACACCAGAAGAAGATGTGTCGACACTTCAGGAAGATTGTGTCGACACTTGAAGAAGGCTGTGTCGACACAGAGATAATGAGTCGACATCAAATGTGTCGACACCGGGAGGCAGTGTTGACACACACAAGATTATAGTCGGCATCAACTGTGTCGACGCCGGGAGGCAGTGTCGACACACACAAGATTATAGTCGACATCAACTGTGTCGACACCAGGAGGCTGTGTCGACACACAGAGGCAGAAGTCAACAACAGCTAAGTTGACACTTAGAGACTTGTGTCGACACATAGCAGAATCAACAATAAGTCTGTGGCTGAAGTAATTGTGTCGACATACAACTATCTGTGTCGACACATTCTCAAAAAAGTTGTGTCAAGAAGCTGTGTCGACATCAAGACATATGTGTCGACATCACAAAGGGTTGTGTCGACACTCAATCAAATTGTGTCGACATATTTTAACAATTGTCTCGACACATATTGACAGTTTGTCTCGACACTTTCTGGCTGAAACAAAGACTCCTTGGCAGTTTGAAGAATTGACAGCTGTGGGTCTCTACAGGTTAACTGACGTGATTGACACAGACAGAAGTTTGTTAGGAATCGAACCAGCCGGTTACCAGGAATGAAGGCTATAAATAGACGGATAGTGTCTGAAAGAAAAAAAAACACAACTGAAAATTGAACACTGAATAACAAGTAACAATAAGAAGAAGATCTTTGCAGATCTAAGAAGATATTCTGATTGAACTATCAGAATCTGTCTAAGTAGAATTCAGTCAAGAATTCTGAAGTATCTTCAAGGGACTTGGATAGAGAGAGATCCAGTCAAAAGAAGGCAAGAAAAAAGTTGTCTCAGATTTCAAAGGAAACAGATTCTGAACTTATCTGTCAAGAAGATTCAGATTCAAATTCTGAAATCTAAGGAGAAAGCTGTTGATCAGTTTATTTCAAAAAAGATCAACTCAACAAAGTTCAGATTCAAGAAGCTTTGAAGAAAGCTAAGTTCCAGTTGATTTTATCCATCTGGTTTATCAAGAAGCTGATCAAGAACACTGTCTTGTTCCATCTCTCTCACCAGGAGCAAGATAAAAATATATTTTACTCAAATCTTGTAGGATCTTTTAATAGATCTGAGTTGTAAGCCTAATTTATAAAGGCTGAGTGTAGGAGAGATAATTTCTGAGTTGTAGGTCTTGAATAAAGACTGAGGTAGGGCTAAATTGCCTGAGCTGTAGGAGTGTGGTATCACTCTGAGTTGTAGGAATCCATTCTGGATTTTGAGCTGTTGGATCTAGCACACTCCTAGATAGGCGAAGGGGGAAAGTGGATGTACCCAGATCTTGGGGAACCACTATAAATACTTGTTGGAATCTGTGATGAGTAGTTCTAGATTGTGTGATTGTGATTGCTAAAGTAGCTGCAGTACTCATAGTAAATAGTCTTTAATTACTTAATCATTCTGCCTTAAGTTTGAAAAGAAAATAAGAACCTATTCACCCCCCCTTTAGGTGTCTAGGTAATCTTGAAAGTAAAACTATCACCCGTACTAGGTTAGAGGGATTCATGGTAATATTTTCACCCGTGTAGGGTTGGAGGGATTCAGGACAAGTTGGTCCTGCGAGCTGAAAGCTCGAGTTGTAATACTTGCATGTGCATAAACATACAAGTGGCGGGTCACGCGGTATTGGGCCAATCGTCACACCGATGGCAGTATGGTGACTCAGGCGGGTGTGTGGGTTGAGGGGCCAGTAGGTTGTTTATACTGCGATCTAGTGGACAATCCCTGGAAACGAACACCCGACCCAACAAGACTGACGGGTAGTCAGCAATTAGTACGCAAGACTTTAGAGTGCACCTAGGACGTGTATAGAGGCGTATGGGAGGCCTAGGTTTGGTAGTGTGTATACCTGCCTAGGAGTGGAGACGCCCGCTCCACTGCTACTGTAGCCACAACGGTGGTACCAGAGAGTTATGCTAGCTCCAAAAATCGGGAACTAAAGGTATGTGATCACAGAGTCATTGTGTGTGAGTTGCACTTGCATGATTCATAATAACCCGCATTCATTCATTCATATTAGGTCATACGCTTCATGCACCCTTATCATATAAGTTTATATTGGCTCTTTTATATGATAAGTTAAATTTTAAAACTCTAACTTATATGTTTGTATGGGCACTCATATAAGTTAGGGTACTTCTGTGATGGTAGTATAGCTTTTCTTACTGTCCTTTACTTCAGCATTGAATTACTTCAGTTTCCTACTTATTTACTGCTGTTCTTTTCTTCACTTACTGTACTTGTACCTCTTACATAGAACTGCTAGTGTAGAACTATTATTACTCCTCATGTACTTATTAGTATAGGGCCACTGTCATCTGCTTATACTTGCCACCCCTTGTTGCCTTCCGCTTCGTCCTCCCACACGGTGCCTAGGAGTTGCGGGGCGAGGTGCGGAAGAAACGACTTAGTATTTTGACTAACAGTCGGTGACCAACTATTTTTAGGGGCTCGAGGAGATGGAGTACCAGCACGACCAGCAGGGAGAGGTGACAGGACATGAGGAGCCAGTTCGACTACCACCTTCTACTACTACAGAAGAGCTGCCGCAGGTGGGATGAGTTGGTGATGATAGAGTCTTCCGATGATAGAGAGAGAGAGGGATTTTATATATATGATGTACAGGGCATAAGCCCTTATTATTGATGTACTCTTTCTGGACTGATGCATATTTCTTTTCACTTATATATATATATATATATATATGTTGTGGACTGTTTACTACTTTTGTTACTCATATTGCTCGGGGATATGATCGTGTTAGCCGGCAGGATCGGTGTCTTGCGGTGTCGACTAGCTCGTGTGCTAGTGTCACCGTAAGACGGCAGTTTTGGGCATAGGATTCGGGTGTGCTTCCAAATTGGGAAGTTGATCTTACAAACTAGTATCACTTGACCACACGATCATATGAGAACAGTCCACAACATTGGAACACCCCGCTCGAGCATTAGTTTGCGGACAAACTATGTAGCGGAAGCGATGGTGTGCCCATGTAAAGCCCATGTAAAAGTCACACGATCAGTCCAGTTAACACAATGAGTTAGCCCAATTCTAATTAAACCTTTCCTATTTTACAACCTCTGCAGGTCGCTACGCAGCCGAATATTGTTCCTCCCCCTCCAGTTGCCACTCCCTTTTTGAAGACTAAGATGGGGAAGACTCTGATGGCTATCCTGGAAGCCTTCAGAGCCCAGCAGGTCCCGGCCCCACAGCCAAATCCAGGGTCGAACTGGTTTAGTGCCTTCAAGAGTCTGTCTTCACCGGTGTACCGCGGGACAGAGGATGCTGTGAAGACGGAGGAGTGGCTGGAGACTATTCAGGAGCTATTGGCTAGAATCAGATGCCCAGTCAGCCAGGCAGTCCCTCTTGCCACCTCGATACTGGATACACATGCGAAGAGGTGGTGGAATTCTGTACGAGACTCTGTATATGCTGATAGGGAGCTGATGGATATTTCTTGGGAAGAATTTAGGGATACGTTTTTAGAGCACTACGTATCCACCACAGACAGAGATGCTTTGGTAGCAAGGTTTATGAACCTCCAGCAGGGGAGCAGATCCGTGATCGAATACCAAAGAGAGTTCTCCCATCTGGCTAGATTTGCAGGATTCCATGACTGGGATGACCGGAAGTACGCTAAAAGATTCTACCATGGGCTCCGAGACTCCTTAGGCAGCCCTTATTATTCATATCTCATGGCACCACTGCACATATTATAGAGATGGCAAAGAAGCTGGAGGCTGACCAGCTAATGGTGCAAGGTAGAGGAAAGAGACCGCTAGAGGGTTCATCATCCGGAGAAGGTAGTAGGGCATCCCAGAGAGGCAAGGTTATTGGATATAGGAGGGGTGGGGGACGTCGTCGTCCCAACATCAGGCAGGAGCAGGGGCCTCCTACAGTCCTGGCTCCCCCACCTCTACAAATGCAGGGACAGATGAGGCAAGATAATCGTGGTCAGAGATAGGATGATCGGGGCCATAGACAAATTATATGCTTTGGATGTGGCCAGTCTGGGCATATCAGGTCGCAATGCCCACATCAGATCCACCCTCTTCCTCCTCCTCCACCTCCAGTGGCCCCTCCAGCACACCAGGGTCGAGGACGAGGATGAGGTTGAGGCCGAGGTCGTGGACATCATGGCCGAGGACGTGGTCAGGAACAGATGTATGCACTAGACCTCACGGAGCAAAGAAACCCCGAAGAAGTGATTACAGGTACTTAAATTATTGTAATTTAGAATTTTCAACCTTAATAGTACCCTGAAAACTATAAAAGAAAATAATATCCCTTTTAACTCAAATAAACCCCAGGCATAGTTATGATTAGCGGCAAGCCCGCTCGTACCCTCTTCGACACGGGTGCTTCACACTCATTCGTGTCAGACACTATTATTGAAGGGCTAGAGGGCGTGGAAAGGTTCCCTGGCATAGAAAGGAGGGTGCGTCTTCCTGATGGCTTGGAGCTACGGACCACAGATTGTTGTAACATGGAGTCCGAGATCAGAGGCAAGGCATTCGAAGCTTCGGTGGCGGTCTTGAGATTACCGGACTTTGATTTGATTTTGGGCATGACCTGGCTTCACTGGAATCATGCTCAGATTGACTGCCCCTCGAAATGGATCACGCTCAGACATGGAGACTCTTACGTCACTATTGAAGGTATCCGACCTATCCCCCACCTTTCTTTATCTTTTGTACAGGCTGTCAAGGCCTATGAGCAGGGGTATGAGGTGTACCTCATCTTCTTCGAGATGGCAGTACCAGAGAGTTCTATAGCCGATATCCCGGTGGCTCGGGATTTCTCCGATGTATTCCCAGAGAAATTTCCCGGACTACCACCAGTTCGGGACTTGGATTTCAGGATCCAGTTAGTGTCTGGGGCGAGGCCAGTGTCCCGGGCACCTTACAGGATGGCTCCCAGAGAGTTGGCAGAGTTCCGGACTCAGCTTCAGGAGCTTGTGGAATCGGGATTTGCGCGGCCGAGCTCATCGTCGTGGTGAGCACCAGTTCTTTTTGTGAAAAAGAAAGACGGATCGTTGCGACTATGCATAGATTACCGGGAGCTAAACCGGTTGACGGTCTGCAATACCTATCCACTGCCTCGGATAGACGAGCTATTTGATCAGCTATAAGGAGCCTTCTGGTTCTCTAAGCTAGATTTGGGATCCGGTTACTAACAGCTCCGCATCCGGGAAGAGGACATACCGAAGACGACATTCAGTTCACGTTATGGACTATACGAGTTCACGGTGATGCCTTTTGGGCTCACGAATGCCCCCTCCGCATTCATGACCCTAATGAACCGTATATTCGAACCCTACATAGACCGCTTCGTCATTGTGTTCATCGATGATATCCTGATCTATTCCCGGACTCAGGAGGAGAACGCAGAGCATTTGGCTCAGGTTTTGCAGAGGCTAAGAGAGTTCCAGATGTACGCAAAGTTTTCTAAGAGCTAGTTCTGGCTACAGGAGGTAGCCTTCCTGGGGCACACAATCAGTTGAGTTAGATTGGCAGTAGATCCAGCCAAGATAGAGGCAGTATGGAATTGGCCATGGCCGAAGACAGCGTCAGACATCCGCAACTTCTTAGGATTAGCAGGTTACTATCGTAAGTTCATGGAGGGATTCTCAAGGATAGCCCTCCCCCTCACGTCCTTGACGAAGAAGGATGCAGATTTTGTTTGGTCAGAGCAGTGCGAGACAGCTTTTCAGGAGCTGAAGGACCAACTCACCTCATCTCATATCCTTGCACTCCCATCCGGGAGTGAAGGATTTCAGATCTACACGGATGCCTCTTACCAAGGGTTGGGTGTGGTATTGATGCAGCATGGACATGTTATTTCTTATGCCTCGAGACAGTTGAAGAAGCATACATGACTTAGAGCTCGGGGCTGTTGTATTCGCCCTAAAGTTATGGAGACATTACTTATATGGGATTCATTGTGATATCTACTCGGATCACAAGAATCTTAAGTATATCGATACGCAGAAGGACCTGAACTTGCGATAGAGGAGGTGGCTGGAATTCCTCTGTGACTATGATTATCAGATCCACTACCATCCGGGGAAGGTAAACATAGTAGCAGATGCTTTGAGCAGAAGAGCCGACACTTCTGGACCGGAGCCTCGGTTGATGTATATAGAGCTGATACAGATGATGGAAGACATGCATATTACCGTGGTATCTGAGGCCGAATCAGTGGTATACCGAGAATACATAAGCCCATTGATCGGTGATGATTATATTCGGGGTCGCATTACTACACATCAGAGGCTGGATGCTGTATTAGAGCCGATTTTCAGTGCCCTAGAAGGGGGCAAGTTTGAGGATTACACGCTGCAAGATGATCTCCTTCGATTCCGTGGACGAGTATACATACCAGCAGGAGATGGTATCTGGGATGACATACTCAGAGAGGCACATTACTCCAGATATTCGATGCATCCCGGCATCACCAAAATGTGGGCAGACTTACGGAAGACCATGTACTGGCCTGGTTTGAAGAGGGAGATCACTTATTTTGTGACACACTACGATACTTGTCAGAGCGTGAAGGCATAATGTAAATGCCCGGTAGGTTTATTATAGCCACTGTCAGTCCCAGAGTGGAAGTTCGAGAACATTGATATGGACTTTGTACACGGGTTTCCTCGCTCCCACTCTGGGCACGATTCTATATGGGTCATAGTCGACAAGCTGACCAAGGTAGCGCAGTTTATTCCAGTTAGGAAGGATACTCTAGTTGCTGTTCTGGTGAGGTTGTTCGTGGAGCAGTTCGTTAGGTACCATGGCATTCCCAGGACTATTGTCTCGGACCGTGACGGTCGGTTCACTTCTAGGGAGTGGAGGGCAGTGTATGCTTACTTGGGTTCCCGACTTACCTTTAGCACCACCTTCCATCCGCAGACCGACGGCCAGACCGAGCAGACCATCCGTACCATGGAGGATCTGCTTCTTCTATGCATATTAGATACAGGGATGCCTTGGGAGAGGCTGCTACCATTTATCGAGTTCTCATATAATAACAGCCACCAGACTAGCATCAGGATGGCACCATATGAGGCACTTTACGGTACGAAGTGTCGGACACCGCTGTCTTGGGTTCAGGATGTGGACACCAAGGCTCTCGGTTCTTATTATGTGGAGGACACGGAGGCTCAGATTCGTTTGATCAGGGATCGGCTACTAGAGGCCCAGAGCAGGCAGGCGAAGTATTATGATGCTCGGCACCGGAAGGTGGAATTCCAGGTTGGAGACAGAGTTTTCTTGAAGATACATCCAGTGCACGGTGTCTCTCGGGTACGGAGGCACAAGAAGCTCAGCCCTCGATACATGGGGCCGTATTTGATACTGGAGCAGATCGGCCCCTTGGCCTACAAGCTGGAGCTGCTGTCAGAGCTGGGGGATTTGCATGACGTCTTCCACGTCTCCTCACTATGGAGAGCTCTCCTACGGCCGGAGCAACACATCACTACTACAGCTGGACCAATAGCACCAGACAGATCTGTTCGATTGGAGCCTATCCGGATTGATGATACAAATGTCTGAGTTTTGCGGAAGAAGAAGGTTCCTCTTATGAAGGTGTTGTGGTCCAACCATGGACGGGAGGAGCACACCTGGGAGCCGAGGGATCTTATGATGGAGCAACACCCGGAGCTGTTTACTTCAGGTATACTCTAGTTTATGCATTTAAATTTCTTACAACTCTTGCAAGTAGAACCCCGTAGACCCGAACTTAAATTTCGGGGACGAAATTATTTTCTTTGTTTATAGGATTTGTAACATCCCATATTACTTCTAGATCCCTTAACTTAGATTGGGTTGGGCATGGGGTGGGTGTTATGGAAATTAGCTAGGTTTGACCCTAGGTAATGGGTTGTAGCCACGTGGGGCCCACTATAGGGCCCAAGTCAAACTAGGTCAAACTAACCTAAATATAAACCCTAGCCACACCATGATCCCCACCACATTGCCCTAACCCTAAGGACAATCTAAGTGAACCCTAAGGCATGCCATTGGGTCACCTTTTGACCCTAGTTGACCAAAGTCAACCTTATCCCTAAGTTGGTCAAACCTACACCTAAAGGCCCAAATGGTCCAAGTGATACATCACCATGGCCCAACCCCGTTTGGGTCATACAATAGGGTCCATGACCCTCAAGTGGGGTCAGCCCACTAGCCATGTTGACCAAGTCAACCTAAAAAGTCAACTTGGTCAAACATGTGGCCTAAAGAAGAAAATGGGGGCTAGGACCATTCCCCTTGGGTCAAGCCCACCAAACCTAGCCCATTATCAGCCCAAGGTGTCAAAGACTAGCCCTACCCCTCTGAATTTGAAGAGAGAGAAAGCATGCAAGGGATAATTTGGAGAAATCACCCAAAAAGAGGAGAGAGAAATGGCATAAAGTGAAAGGAGGCCACATGGACTTCATTCCATCAGCCCCAAAGCTACTGGCCGACCTACTTGTGACTATTAGAGGGAGTTTGAACTATTGGTGGCCACATGGCAGCAATGGTGATAAAACCAAAGCTTGAACCGAGCTCCCCTTAGTGTTAACTCCCAATATACCCTCTCTCAGCCCGATCTACTCACTCCATCAGCTTCAGAGGGCCGAGAGAAATAGAATTCGATACATGGAGCTAGACATTTGGCGGAGAATCCAGGAAACCGAGAGTAGATCGACGGAGCAGCTCGGAAATGGCAAACCGTCGCCGCAACCGACGCCAAGGCCTGGACCAGGTCCGTTTCGCCGCCTCTCTACCCGTGCTAGCCTTCTAAATCGATTAGGGGAGACATCAGGCTATATTGAGCCTGATACCATTAGAGGAGTGTGAGAAAACACCGATCTTTTCTTCTTGCTCGGGATCGCCGGAGGGGCCAATTCTGGCGGCCTCACCGCCGGGAAACGCTAGCCCCCACCTCAGTGAAGGTGGTGGCGACAATCGCCGGCGGTGGCGGGGCTCAGCTTGCCGGAAAAGTGAGATCAAGTTGATCCAGGACGGGCTCATCTCAGCCGTTGGCTGGAGGTAGGAGATAACCGGATGCCGTCCATTTCCTTTTATTTGATTGATTAAAGTGTTATATTATGAATAGTAAATATCTGTCACACTTAATCAGTGACATTGCATGTTAATATTAGGGCTCTTAAAGCCATCTCCTGAAAATTTGATCAACATGGAAAATGTAGCCAGTAGGGTTAGCTTCAATTTGCCACCCTTAACTTGAGTTTTGGTCCAGTGGTCTGACCTGTAGGGCTGTTCTACTAGGACTGGTCTTAGGCAAGGGCAGAAATTCAAATGCATGCTTAGGACAAACCATATATCCACATGACCTAAAATTTTGGTCAGATTTTTATTAGGGTCGTACTCAGACCCTGTGAAAATATGAAAATTTTTGGAAGAAATTTTCCTATAGTTTTTGTCATAATACACAAATTTCAATTAATAAAATATTTGGAGTAATATGAATCCAAATGGACCCAAATTTTGGTGGCAGGTCCTTGGGGACATAATATGTGTATGGTAAAATTTTCAGCACATTTAGACCACTGCATCTTGGGTTAACTCACTTGCATGTGTTGGCTATATATAGCTTTGGGGTGCAAATAGCAACTTTTGAAATATTGCATATTCAGCCTATTTGATACATTCAAAAATCATGGAACTTATTCCAGAGGTTCATTAGAATAAATTTTACCCCTCATAGGGATTTTGGGATTTTTGGAAGCAAGAATCCTATTATTTGGAATTTTTGAAAGATAGGCCATTTAAGGATAAAAATTTGAAAATAGGGTTATTCAAGAGTTAATATTCTCAACTCTTGCCTAGAAATTAAGGGAGTCATATTTAATCCCTATAAAAATTTATGGCCCTCATTAGTTGATTCTATAATGATAGTATGTACCTTTGACCATTTTTCCCTTTTGGGAAATCATTTATTTATGATGAAAATATACATCAGAAAATGTTGTAAAATTTCTAGTGCTGTATAAATGTATTCTTAGCCTTGTATAATTATCTCAAAAATTTTGGATGCCATAATAAATTTTAAACTAGCATAATGGCATTTTGGTAAATTAGTAAGAATTGAATTTGGATGGTCACTACATTATAGAAGTTGACGAAACTCTGCCATTATCCTTAAATTAGTGATATTTATGCTCTGTAATTTTCCTAGAATTTTGGGTAATGTATTCCTTATACTTCATTTGGAAAATGGCAATTATGTGAGTTTTGTATTAATTAAGGAATAAATAGAAATATTCAAATGAAAATTATGAATTTTGATAGACAGCAATATTTTACCATGATACAGCTCAGGAGAAATTCCTTAGGTTAGTGGATTATAATTAGTATTACTTCATGTATTAAAAGACCTAGGGAATTAGTTAAATGATTTAATTATAGGCTTTAATGACTTAAGAAAATTATGTAAATCAATATGCTCACTTCATTAGTCCATACCATCCTAGGATAAATCATTTGGGGCAGGAGGCCCAAGGAGTTGGAAGTTCTATGTCGGGGTGATATTAGGTCATGGGATGCGCATAGTGAAAGTAGGTAATACTATAAGGACCACCGGGAGATGGATCAACGGTTGAGCTAGAGATCACAAGTGGAGTATAACCCTGGTTGGTAGTGTTGTCTTAGTGACGAGAGCAAAAGTGCAAGCCTTTGAATAGCAACCAGGTGGAGGCCGGCGGAAGACCGTCGCCCCTTAAATAACATCTTAAATCATTAGGATCGCCCAAGAGTAATAATGAGAGAAAAAAGGGAATCATGGGTAGGCATCCACTAAAGTAAATATCCTTGAGAAAGGGAGATTTGGGCTTCAGCCCATCGTAGTTCCTAGTGCCCCTGAGAGCCCTTCACCGGGTATACCCTGGGACGTCCTGGGATTAATCTTAAGTCACTGAGGATAATAACTCATAGACAAGAATAGCCAAATAGGTTAGGCATCGTATCATCACCCTCACCCGTACTAGGTTGGAGGGATTCATGGTAATATTCTCACCCGTGTAGGGTTGGAGGGATTCAGGACAAGCTGGTCCTGCGAGCTGAAAGCTCGAGTTATAATACTTGCATGTGCATAAACATACTAGTGGCGGGTCACGCGGTATTGGGCCAATCGTCATACCAATTGTAGTACAGTGACTCAGGCGGGTGTGTGGGTTGAGGGGCCAGTAGGTTGTTTATACTGCGGTCTGGTGGACAATCCCCGGAAATGCACACCCGACCCAACAAGACTGATGGGTAGTCAGCAATTAGTACGCAAGACTCTAGAGTGCACCTAGGACGTGTACAGAGGCGTATGGGAGGTCTAGGTTTGGTAGTGTGCATACATGCCTAGGAGTGGAGACGCCCGCCCCACTGCTATCGTAGCCACAACGGTGGTACCAGAGAGTGATGCTAGCTCCAAAAAGCGGGAACTAAAGGTCTGTGATCACAGAGTCGTTGTGTGTGAGTTGCACTTGCATGATTCATAATAACCCGCATGCATTCATTCATATTAGGTCATACGCTTCATGCTCCCTTATCATATAAATTAGTATGGGCTCTTTTATATGATAAGTTAAATTTTAAAACTCTAACTTATATGTTTGTATGGGTACTCATATAAGTTAGGGTACTTCTGTGATGGTAGTATAGCTTTTCTTACTGTCCTTTACTTCAGCATTGAATTACTTCAGTTTCCTACTTATTTACTGCTGTTCTTTTCTTCACTTACTGTACTTGTACCTCTTACATAGAACTGCTAGTGTAGAACTATTATTACTCCTCATGTACTTATTAGTATAGGGCCACTGTCATCTGCTTATACTTGCCACCCCTTGTTGCCTTCCGCTTCGTCCTCCCACACGGTGCCTAGGAGTTGCGGGGCGAGGTGCGGAAGAAACGACTTAGTCTTTTGACTAACGGTCGGTGACCAACTATTTTTAGGGGCTCGAGGAGGTGGAGTACCAGCACGACCAGCAGGGAGAGGTGACAGGACCTGGGGAGCCAGTTCGACTACCACTTTCTACTACTACAGAAGAGCTGCCGTAGGTAGGATGAGGTTGTAATGATAGAGTCTTTCGCTGATAGAGAGAGAGGGATTTTATATATATGATGTACAGGGCATAAGCCCTTATTATTGATGTACTCTTTTTGGACTGATGCATATTTCTTTTCACTTATATATATATATATGTTGTGGACTATTTACTACTTTTGTTACTCTTATTGCTCTGGGATATGATCGTGTTAGCCGGCAGGATCGGCGTCTTGCAGTGTCGAGTAGCCTGTGTGCTAGTGTCACCGTAAGACGGCGGTTCTGGGCATAAGATTCGGGTGTGCTTCCAAATTGGGAAGTCGGATCTTACATGTATACAACCCTGTATCCAGCGAGTGGGTCAGTAGGAGCCGAACCGGCCAAATCGGGCAGTCTGAGTCCCTGGGCGAGCTCGGCAGGGTGGAGAACTCGGTAGGTGGGGTGAGATGCTTTTGGGAGGCGAGCATGTACTCGCCAAGCCTCGCTCGTCGAGCTCTAGGCTGTTCGTAGAGCTATGGGCTGCTCGTCGAGCTCTGGGTTATTCGTCGACCTCTGGGCTGTTCGTCGAGCTCTGGGTTGTTCATCAAGCTCTGGGCTATTCGTCGAGCTCTGGGTTGTTCGTCGAGCTCTGGGCTATTCGTCGAACTCCGGGCTGTTCGTCGAGCTCTGGGCATTTTGTCAAACTCTGGTCATTTGTCGAGCTCTAGGCCACTCGCCGAGTTCTGACCGCTCAACGAACTCACGGCATGTGAGCAGGGCAGGCCGGGCACATACTCACCAAAGGCCGAGCGGAAGCGGCAAGTGCCAGCTCCATTGAGCACTCGCCGCCCTTGCCGACCAGAGGTTATTGAGGGCTACTCTCCCAATGATCTGTGAAGTGTTTTTACCATTTTGCCCCCGCTAGCCTGACCATAGCCAGTTAGAACAGCGGATTTACGTTGTTGGTAGACCCAGTTGGGCTACACATAGCTGTTCAAAATAGCGGAGGTTGGTTATTTGCAGGATGCTTTAAGAAATCTATAAATAGAACCCAAGGGGTACCTCAGAGGGCATGCTCACTTGTTTCCCAGTCTTCTAGCGCTTTCTGAGGTACCTTAGCCCGGCATTTGGCTAAGGAGGGGAAGCGCTCTGAGTTCTTCTGGGTGTGTGGTGGGTCTTTCGCGTCGAGCCCTTGGTTCAGTCCTCTTTTCTTTTCCTTGTCATTTTGCTTGCAGGAGAGAAGTAGGTGAGCGATCACCCCTTCCCCGAAGGGTGAACTCCACAAACACTTATTTTTCGATTTCAACACTATGGATAGTTCAAATTTAAATAAATAATTTTGAATGTGATAGGAAAATAATAAATACCAAAAGAATTCTTTACTACTTCTCAAAACTAGCCTAAGTACAAAAGCATTGAGTTAAGATACAATGGCATCGAGTTTATTCATAATAGCATTATGAAGGCACGGTATTAGCCTTGTTTTCATGGAAAGAAAATGTTCTTAGTACAAAAGTATCATTTTAATGTTCAACACATGACGCCACATCTCGACAGAAGAACAAGAAAAAACTGCAAGTACAGAGGCGTTGTGTTAAAGATCAACGTGCAGCGACATAGAAGAAGTTATAAGTATAGAGGTGATGTGTTAACATTTAGCACACAATGTCACGGAAGAAGAACAAGTTCTAAGTATAGAAGTGTGGTGTTAAAACTCAACACACAATGCCATAGAAGAAGAAAAGGTTCTGAGTTGAAAAACATTGTGTTGAGCCAACGTCTTAATAGAAAAAGCTCAATAAGTCAAAGTAGTTCAAATTGTATTGTGTAAAGACAAATTAGCGTCGTGATACTTCAGAATTTATTAATGTTCAAATTATCAACAACGGCAAAAGTAAACATCAAATCATTCTTATCTGGAAAGTTCTCTTACATGATTTTTTATTATTATCGACCATTATAGCTGTCAGACACATATATAAGGAGAAGGGTTGTGTTAAAAATGCTAACTTAGCGCTGACATCAGACTTTGAGAAGAAGTCTATCCCTAGACGAAGAAATATAAATAGGTGTGCTCAAGATCTTTCAAATCTCAATAATTCAAGATCATAGAAATCTTCCAATCTCAAGATACAGTAGAGTTTACACTTCCAAGCAAAACTTTTTTGAGAACTATTGTTGTTCAGAAAGGGCTTGTCTCTACAAGCCCAAAAAGAATCAAATACCAAAAGATTTATAATTTTTGAATCAATTTCTATTGTAACAAATCATTTTACTATTGTTATTGTAAGATCTCACTGAGATCTGAGGTAGGTCTAGACAATAGCTTGGGGTAGGATCCTCTGTGTAGATCAAAAATAAGGAACCTACTAGTGTTCCTGAGCTGTAGGAGTTCTATACTCTGATGTAGGATCTTTGTTGTTGATCTGAGGTAGGAAACTTGCTGGAATTCCTGAGTTGTAGGAGTCTTGGAATATAAGGTGTGAGATCTTGTTGATCTGAGATTTGGAGAATTGACCTAGTCTAGCACACTGCTAGATATGTAGAGGGGGAAAGTAGATGTACTCATAACCGGGAAACCATTATAAATCATTGTGTGCTTTCTGTGTTGATTTACTTTTATGTGCTAATTAGATAACAAATTTTAAAAGGTTCATAAAGCACAAACACCTATTACCCCCCCCCCCCCCTATAGGTGATTAGACTACCCAAAATCTTTCAATTGGCGGTTGGAACCTCCATCCTAGCTCCCGACCCCTGAGTGGTCCATAAACTACTGCCTCCTCGGCTCTTCCCTTCTACTCTCCTCCTGCTCCTTGAAACCACCTGACAAACTTGCCTCATCTCTTCTTATCCTGGTCAACTTTGAAATGAACTTGTGGTTCTTGTCCGCACATTCAATCTCCATCCCAGCTCCGCTGATCAACTCTTTGAAAGACAGAGGGGGCCCCAGGAAAGCTCCATCTTAAACAACCCTAACTGCAGCCCGAGGGAGAATGTCTGCTTCAAGGTATTATCGGGCACCTCCTGGACCAGTAGAATCTCCTCCTGAAAGTGATCCATGTAGCTCGTCAGCGACTCTTCTAACCCTTGCTTTATCATGAAGAGGGCCTCAACACCCTTCTTCCTTTTCTTGGATATGGAGAAGCATGACAGAAAGCTCTGATATAGGTCGTCGAAGCTATAGATGGTTCCGGAGGGAAGTTTGTTGTGAGAAAATCAAAATAACAAGATTTTCATTTCACAAAATGTTAAATTATATGTGTATGACCCCCTATTTATAGGAGAGAGGAGATAAAAAGATAATACAACAGACGATGTGGGACTAAATTACAACAATTCGACTAGGCGGACTATCATTTATAGACCAAATAGAGCTGAGCGGTTAGATAAGCTATTTTCTCCTTAATAAGATTATATCAGTCTCTTCTCCTCAGATCATTGCTGAACACCAGAAGAACTGATGCGTGTTTGGTAAGTGTACTGGTCGCTCAAGTAATATAAAATGGGAGAATATCCCCAAGTATAGATCTCTTGAGGAACGCAGAGTGAGTGTGTGATTTGATTGTTTTGGGAATTAATTATAATGGCAAAAAGAAAATACGGGGCTTGGTTTTGGGGAGTGATTCGAACAAGAACAACTAAATTAAATGTGCGGGTCACCTTCACTGCCTCGCTAGGGTGGATGCCCAGTTGGGTGAGCTTGCGTAATGGAATATAATCGGGGAGGGTCAAAAGAACATCTTCCCAATGTACGTGTTGGGTATTGTATCCACAATATACCGAATTTGAAGAAGCCCCTGAACAAGCTAAGTTGAATAAATAATGTATTTGATGATTTTCTTCAAGATGTGCTTGCAGTTATTCCACGCTAAGTACACACCAATGTCAGGGGGCAGTAGGTCAATATACACGGGTCTGCGCAACATAATCCCTCGTTGAGCAGATCAGTGTGTTGGCTCACATGTACTCTCTCTATTCGAGTGTACTTATTTTCAAGTACAGGGCTGAGATAGATCAAGAGCAGACAAGGAGCAAGGATGGGTCAAAGAAACTCACGGGAAGAAAGACGAAAAATCGTCTAAGTTAGAATCGACGCTCGCCGATTCGAGTGATTCTCGCCGAATCGTCGAGAATCCCTCGCCGACTCTCGCCGACTGCATCCAGCTGACTCAACACTTGCAAAATTCATGCTAAGTCAGAATTATCGAGAGTCATTAAGTGATTCTCGACGAATCGTCAAGAATGACTCTGCATTCTCGCCGATTCGTCGAGAATGGATTGTGACTCTCGCCGATTCACTCCGGATGGCAAGCTCCTCAGCTAAAATTCTTCTAAGGAGAATTTGACGGGAATCATAAGTGATTCTCGCCGATTCGTCGAGAATCACCAATGATTCCCGCCGAATTTGCCTTAGGCGAATTCCGTTGGCTCGCTGGACCGGACCAAGTGTTCAGGCGTTGTTTGAACCGAAATTAGGGCTTCTCCTTGTGGGGCCCATGACAGTTTTACTTTCAAGACAACCTAAACACCTAGAGGGGGGGGTGAATAGGTTCTAATTTCTTGTTTATAATTCTAGGCAGAATTCAATTACAAATTAAAACATCTAGCACAGCATTCACAGACAACTAAGCATCACAGATTGCACAATGTTTTATAGTGGTTCCCCAAGGTCTGGGTACATCCACTTTCCCCCTTCACCTATCTAGCAGTATGCTAGATTCGGCCAAACTTCCACTATTCTCAGATCCTCAAATCCTACAGCTCAGAACCTGGATAGGTTCCTACAACTCAGGCTCAACAGCCCTACCTCAGCCTTGCCTCAAGGCCTACCACTCAGAGAATAACCTTCTCCTACACTCAGGCAAATAGCCCTACCACTCAGAGATCACCTCTCCTACACTCAGCCTTTATAACACAGGCTTACAACTCAGATCTGTGTAAACAGATCCTACAGAAATTTAGAAAAGATATTTTAATGTCTTGCCTTTGTTGAGAGAGAAGAGGACAAGACACTTCTTGATCAGCTGATGAAATCAACTGAATCTGAGCTTTCTTCAAAGCTTCTTGAATCTGAACTTAGCTGAGTTGATTTCCAAACAGCTTCTTGAGAAACCACTGATAGCTTCCTTCTTCTTCTTAAAGATGACTGGATCCCTCTCTATCCAACACCTTTTCTGATACTTCAGACTTCTTCTTCTTCTTCTTAGATCTTCTGATGAAGATCTTCTTTAGAGCTTAGCACTTTCTTGAATTGAAACTACAACAGGATCGTAATCCTTCTGTTTCTTCTTCTTAGATCTTCTTCAGTTATTTTTCTTAGCTTTTCATTTCCTTCTGAATGTGTCTATTTATAGACTTTCTTCATGGTAACCGGCTGATCCGGTTTCTAACTATTTTCTGACAGGTCTGACAGCTTCAGTTAAACGGTGGCAACCCACAGCTTTCAAGTCTTCAAACAGTTCCTGTACCTTAGCCTTGGACAGCAAAATGTCGAGACAGTCTGTCAGAAAGTGTCGAGACCAATCTGTCTATCTGTGTCGACACAAGTGACTTTGGTGTTGACACAGTCTTTGATGATGTCGACTAAGTTGCCTTTAAGTCGACACAGCTTCTTCAGAAAATAACTTGGTCTAGACTCTGCAGTGTATCGACACAAGTCCTGTGTGTCGACACAGTTGTTGTAGATTCAGAACTCAGTATGTGTCGACTCAGCCTTCAGGTGTCGACACAGCAATCTTCAATTCTGCCAAAATGTGTCGACTCAGTCTTCTGGTGTCGACACAAGCATAGTCGACTTCTGCCAATATGTGTCGACTCAATCTCAAGGTGTCGACACATCCACCCAGTGTCGACACAGTTGAGGTCGACTATCTTCTTCTGTGAGTCGACTATCTTTCTCTGGTCGACTATCTTTCACTAGTCGACTATCTTCCACTAGTCGACTATCTTTCTCTGGTCGACTATCTTTCACTAGTCGACTAACTTTCCAGTGCTGAGGTCGACGATTTTCTTTATGTGTCGACACTGCTTCCCAGTGTCGACATAAATGTGGTCGACTATCTTTCTCTGTGTCGACACTGATATTCTGAAGTGTCGACACAAATATTCTGAAGTGTCGACACAATTTCTTCAGGTGTCGACATGTGGACTTAGAATATTTTTCTGCATTCTTTAACATTTCTTCACCTGCACATGTCAACTCAAAACAACATCAAATACACCTTAATGTATATCATTGAGCTAAGTTGGGCTTCTTCAAATCAGGTACACATTTTCCAATATACCCAACAATCTCCCCCTATTTGGAGAAGTCATAACCCTATAGCCAATGATATACACCATTTATAAAAAGTATAAACTGATGATATATGACATAACAGGAATACTTAATATAAACAAAATAAGAAAAATCCATCACAGAATGAACATTATATGATACCAAACAACATTTTGTTTATAACTTGATAATGTTTGAATACAGAGATTTACATTTAATGATTTAATCAAAACATTACAAAATACTTTGAAAGAACTAAAAATTAAGACTGATCAGGCTCTTTTATGACAATCCCTTTGCCAGATAGAATTTGAGCCTTCACAGGAGCTTCAGAATCTTCAGCTGGCTTCTTGCCTTTTAGATCAGCCTTCTTCTTTGCTTCTTCTTTGAGCCTTTGCCTTTCAAAATAATGAAAGGGCTTTGGAAAGTACTTGCTCGGCTCCTGAGCATCTGGAGGCAGCTTACCCAGCTTGGCTTTTCTTCTAAACTGTACTATGGCCTCTTGCCTGGCTTCATACTTCTGTCATTCCATCTCATTGAACCACTTGCCTCTTTCATGCACTTGGTCTTTGACAGCCTTCCATGCAGTGAGTATAATATTTCTGGAAGTAGGACTCCACTGCTCAAAGTCTGGCTTAAGTTCAGCCTGCTCTCTAAATCTTTTCTTAGATAGTAGAGCATCTTGCTGGTCTTTCAAAGTAGCCTCAGGCTTATCAACCTTCCCAATAACAACATTAGTAACCTCCTTTGGAGGACTATACATTCCTTGAACTTGCTGATCAATCATATCATAATCTGGAGGAGGGTAAATGACTTGGGCAACCTCAGGTTAATTTCCTTCAAGTAGACTTGTTTGTATTCCTGACTCAGCCACCATAGCATCATCACACAAAGGTGGATATCCCAATGTGGCTCGAATACTATTGGTCACCCATTTGGTGTGCTCTGAGCCTGCATGAACTAACATCCTCTCCCCCTTTATGGCTTCTCTAGTAACATGATCTCTTAGATCTTCCTTCTGAAATATGATTTGGCCATCTAGATAATTCACACCCTCTTTAAAAAATGGTTTTAACTTTAGAAGCTTGTCAGATATTTCCTTTTGAGAGGTAGTGATAGCAGTTTTAACAGAATCAATAGCAGCTTGAAAGTTCTTATCAAATTCTTCCATTTCCTTTGCTCTAGCTACAGGCAGGCCTGGAACAATCTTTTTCAATTCATTAATGATCTCATGATGAGATTCAGTTAAATTCTCATTCATCCTTATCTGATTTTCCAAGACATAGCTTTGTTTTAAAGCAATATCATCCACCTTAGGGATGATAGACTGCTGTTGTTTTGCCAAATATACCACAACATTAACTCCCTTATGGAAGCAATCTGTCATCTCCTTCTTATGCATATTGACCTCAAACCTAATAGATTTTATATCTTGAGCTAAGTCAAATTGCAGGTACTTGTTGTTCTCATCAACATATTTTTCAATAGCCACTCTGTGTTCATCCAATCTTACTTGTAAATCGACCAAAAACTTGTTATAATCAAAGTCAGAAGGAGTGTGATGTGCTGTAGACTGTAGAGCCTGCTTATAGCTCTTGCTCCTTCTCTGGAAGACCATAAATTTTCTCTTCTTAGCCATCCTGGCTTCGTCATTCTCAGAATCAGAAGTACTATCAATTTGAACTCTTTCTTTGGGAGGAGGAGGAACAACAGCTTCAGTGCCATGTTGTACAGTCTCAACATGCACAGGTTCCCCCTCAATTTCTTGCTCCACTTCCATTCTATCAGTAATTATTTCATTATCTGGAAATAACTCTTCTAGAGTATATTCCTTCTGGGCTGGAACATCTGCAGTATTCAAATTTTGAGATATATCAATTTGAGCATCGTCTTGCACTTGCTTAGACAGCTTCTCCCCCTGTACTTGTTCAGTATTGGTGATGTCCTGGGCAGGTGAGGACACTTGCTTTCCCTGGACCTGTGCAGAAATAGAAATATTAGAAATGTCTTTTGTAGGAAAATACACCAGCTCCCCCTGCACCTGTACCTGGTCATGAGTAGATACAGTCTGTGTAGGTGAATAAACTTGCTGAGCAGGTATTCTTACTTCTTCTTCTTGAATTGCAGGTATTGTGGCATCCTGAACTTGTGTAGAAGCAGGCTGATCTTCAACCTCTTGTCTTACTTGTTCTTCTTGTGGGTGCTCAGTACTGCTAGCATGACCTGGGGATTTCTCAGGTGAATCCTGCCTTTCCACTTCAGGCATCTCTTTGGTCAGCACCCTATCCCATCTGGAGAACAATCTCATGTCCATCCTTCTCATGTGATTAATTTTTGTTCCAGGTTGTTGTTGCATAACATCAGGAATCTCCTTACTTAGGTATATACTCATTATTCTAGCCAGATTTGGCTTCTTGATTCCTTCCTTAATTTTTTCAAAGATTACAGTTGACCAATCCGTTGGAATTGTAAACACAATCCTGGTCATTAGGCTGAACATATAGGCGGAAATCCTATCATGTCCACCTGGCTTGCACAGAATAACTTTTCAACCACCTCAGACAGGAACTTGCCCTGTTGATTCATTCCTTTCCTATTGAAAGCAGCTCCAATTTTCATGATGGAATCCAATCCACACCATTGAAGAGCCTCCCTTGATTTAGAAGCAGGGACATCCTCTTCATTCTCAATTATAGGTAAGTGTAGAATTGTTCTTAACTTACTTGGTGTAATTTCCACTGGTGACCCATGAACTGTTGATTTTATCTCATGACTTTCAGAGACTACAGATGCAGAAGTATAGAACTCATGCACCTCCTTCTTCCATATCTTAGATGGTTCGGAGACCAGAAATTCTAATCCTGAGTCGGAGAGGAGAGAGATAACCCCGAGAACATCTGGAGGGGCAGCAGCAAAGGCCTGGCGCACCAACTCATATCCTTCATTCACATTATCTTCAATCTTTGGCGCCATTGATCAGTCGAGAAAGCTTGAAGGATGAGAGAAAGAGAGAGAGAGAGGGAGAATGTCGACACAGGGTTTCGAAAACCTTATAAGCGTGTCGACAGAAAGAGTTTTTGACCTATTTATACCTTCTGTTTAAAGAAGATCAAAAGTCGCCAAAAACAGACTATAAGTGTCGACACAGATGGAATGTGTCGACACAAGCTTCTATTGTCTCGACATCAAGTCCGTCTATTATGTGTCGACACCAATTTGCAGTTATGTCGACACCAGAGATATATAGTAGAGCATCAGAAATTCTGTGTCGACTCTTAGTATAAGTGTCGACACAAAATCTGTAAGTGTCGACACCACTATCCTGGTGAAGTCGACACTACATTCCTGGATAAGTCGACAATAAGATTCTTAAGTGTCGACACATATTTTCTGTGTCGACACAATATCTCTGACTTGTTGACATTACTACCCTGAGTCGACACAATATTACTGAATGTGTCGACACCATCTTACTTAGCCAATTTCTGTTTGTTCATCACAACTTATAAGTACTACAGAGTACTTGATACTACTTCAATGTGTCTTTATATCACTTGAATGTCTTGTTACCACTTCAACTTCATTGTTGATGATATTGTGATTACACTAATCAATGGTTAACATACCTAATTCAATTTTGAATTTATTGAATTTGGTCTCATCTAGGAGCTTAGTAAACACATCTGCTATTTGAAAATCTGTTTTCACAAATTCCAATGAAATGTCTTCTTTTTCTACATATTCTCTAAGAAAATGGTATTTTATTTCTATATGCTTAGTTCTACTATGAGAAACAGGATTATTAGCAATAGAAATTGCACTCTTAGAATCACACAAAAGAGGTGTTCTACTTACTTGAATACCATAATCCTTAAGCTGATGCTACATCCATAATAACTGTGCACAGCAGCTTCCAGCAGCAACATACTCAGACTCAGCTGTGGAAATTGCCACACTGGTCTGCTTCTTACTACTCCATGATATTAGTCTTCCTCCCAGGAATTGACAAGTACCTGTAGTACTCTTCCTATCCTCTCTACATCCTGCAAAATCTGCATCTGAATAGCCTGTTAGTTGAAAATCTCTATTCCTAGGGTACCAAAGACCTAGATTAGGTGTGCCCTTAAGATATCTCAGAATCCTTTTGACTGCAGTATAATGAGATTCTTTAGGGCAGGCTTGGTACCTAGCACAGACACATGTAGCATACATAATATCTGGTCTACTAGCAGTGAGATATAGTAGTGAGCCAACTATTCCTCTATACAAAGTCTCATCAACAGGTTTACCTGCATCATCTTTGCATATAGGCATACTTGTTCCCATAGGAGTTCTCATGGTGGAGGATGACTCCATACCATATTTCTTAATCAATTCTTTGGTGAACTTAGACTGGGATATGGACAAGCCATCATCAGTCTGTCTTACTTGGAGTCCCAAGAAGAACTTCAGTTCCCCCATACTGCTCATCTCAAACTTCCCTTGCATAAGTTTGGCAAACTTTTTACAAAGGTTGTTTTCAGTAGATCCAAAGATTATGTCATCAACATAGATCTGAACTAAGATGATCTTGCTTTGGATTCCCTAAGGAATAGAGTTTTGTCAATTTTTCCTCTTGAGAATTTATTCTCAATAAGGAAAGTAGACAGGGTTTCATACCAAGCCCTTGGAGCTTGCTTTAACCCATACAGAGCTTTCCTAAGCTTATAAACAAAATCAGGTTTAAGAGGATCTACAAAACCTGATGGCTGCTCTACATATACTTCTTCTTTAAGATCACCATTCAGAAATGCTGACTTCACATCCATCTGGTATACTTTGAAGTCTTGATAGGCTGCATAGGCAAGGAATATTCTGATTGCCTCCAGCCTTGCTACTGGAGCAAAGGTTTGATCAAAGTCAATCCCTTCTTCCTACCTGTATCCTTTTGCAACCAATCTTGCTTTATTCTTTACTATTATTCCACTTTCATCTAGCTTGTTCCTATAGATCCATTTTGTGCCAATTATGTTGTGGCCTCTTGGTTTTGGAACAAGCTCCCAGACATTGCACCTTCTGAATTGATTCAGCTCCTCTTGCATAGCATCAATCCAGTGCTGGTCTTGGATAGCTTCTTCAAACTTCTTAGGCTCCATTTGTGACAGGAAACTTGAATGTAGAACTGTGTTTTGATTTTTGCTTCTAGTTTGCACCCCCTGTCTTGGATCACCTATTATCTGATCAGCTGGATGATCTCTTAAATGTCTTGTAGCTGGAGGAAGATTCCCTTTTGGTTGAACATTTCCAGCTCCTTCATTTAGCTGAATCTCTTTGTTTTCATCAGCTTCTATAGTGTCTTGTTCTCCCCCTGGACAGAAGCCTACATTTTCCAATGCCTCATCTTCCTTTGATACTTCAGTAATGGAGAGCTTGTCCATACATTTGCTTATACCTGTTGAGTCATTTGATCTACAAGACAACTCACAGTTGATTAATCTTGTTTCATCAAACATAACATGCACAGATTCTTCAACAACTTGAGTAATCAAGTTGAAGACTCTATAGGCCTTACTATTTGTGCTGTAACCAACAAATATCTCATCCTGGGATTTGGCAACAAACTTAGTCAAATATGACTTGCCATTGTTAAGTATATAACACTTGCAACCAAAGATCATAAAGTAAGATAGATTTGGTTTTCTGCCTTTCACAATCTCATAGGGAGTCATTTTGTGGCTTTTGGTGATAGTAGCCCTATTGATTACATGACAAGCAGTGTTAACTGCCTCAGCCCAAAAATATTCTAGGAGAGAGGTGTCACTCAACAGAGTTCTACCTGCTTCAATTAATGTTCTATTCTTTCTTTCAGCAATTCCATTTTGCTGAGGTGTTCTAGGTGAGGAGAACTCTTGGAAAATCCCAAAGTCTTTACACAATTTTGTTATGCTTTCAGATTGAAACTCAGTACCATGGTCACTTCTGATTTTGACCACTGTACTATTTAGTTCATTCTGAATTTGCTTTACAAAATTAAGTAATACACTTGGGGTTTCAGATTTTTGTTTCAGAAAGAACACCCATGTAAATCTTGAATAGTCATCTACAACCACAAAAGTGTAGACTTTCCTACCTAGACTGTGAACTGGCATAGGACCAAAAAGATCCATATGCAAGAGGTATAAGCACCTCACAGAATCCTTGTTTTCAAGGCTTTGAAAGGAGGATTTTGTCTGCTTGCCCTTTTGACAAGCTGAGCATATCCCTTCCTTTATACACTTAACTTGAGGTCCATTCCTCACTAACTCTTTGCTAAAGAGTTGGCCAATTGTCTTGTAGTTTAGATGAGCCAATCTCTTGTGCCACTTAACACAATGAGAATCATTGTCATTAGCTACAAGACAGATGGGAGAAGCATTATTCTCACATTCAAAATTAAGACAATATACATTTCTCTTCCTATACCCAGTCAATATGATCTTTTGATCACTTGACCTTTTGATATGACATCCATCTTTAACAAATGAAATGTCATATCCTAAATCACTTAGCTGGCTTATGCTTATTAGATTATGTTTCAAACCTTTTACATAAGCCACTTGAGTGATAGTAATTAGGTTAGAAGAAATGTTACCAAACCCTTTGATGACTCCTTTTTCAGATCCACCAAAGATCACTTTAGGTCCATCTTTGACAGATGAATACTCCTTCAGCAGCCCCTTTGTTCCAGTCATGTGCCTGGAACAACCACTATCCAAGTACCATATAGGGGCATGGTTACTTGGATTCACCTGCAACACAGAATTACTTACCCTTAGAACCCAAGTAAGTCTTGGGTCCTTGGTTCAGGTTAGCATTAATAAAGCTACCATAACCTCTTCTAACAGGTAGACTATTGTTCTTTATAACACTTGGGTTATACCAGTAGTCTAGTGCAAAATGGCCTTTCTTGCCACAGCACCAACATTCAAACTTATTGTATCTAGATCTAGATACATCCTTGTCAGAAGAATTTCTGTTCATTGCTGGTGCTGCAGCAACTTCACCTACTGATTTCTTAAAACCATTGGGTTTATGACCATGGGTAGGCCTGCTTGCATTTACACCCTTGTTCTTCAGAACATTAGTCTTAATATGACCTTGAATATCTTCATGATCATATTTGTTAGAAGGCACTTCCACCTTACTAAACTTTATGGGGACTGAAAGGTTTAGTGGCTGAACAGGAGCTTTGCCTTTCCTCTTGAATCTGCCAGCCCTGGAGTTACCTTTAAATCCTAATCCAGCCTTACCCTTTTGAGTGACAAATTCATCTATCAAGGGTAAGACAGATTTTGGCTTAGAGTAACTAGCCACTAAATCCCTTTCAATTCTAAGTCTGGCCTCCAGACTCTTCACTTGATCATTAGTATAGTTAATTGTGCCCATCTGAATAATAGTTATATTCTTCAGCTTGGCAATTTCATTTAATTTTTGATCAATAACTTTCTCTAACTCAGTTGTAGCAACCCTTAGTTCAGCAATTTCCTGAGCCTGAGATTTAACCAGGTTCTTGCTTTTCTTAAGGGCCTGCAATAAGTCCCCATACTTGTCTATCATTTGATAGACATCTCCTTCAGATTCAGATGCATCTACATCACTTGATGCAGATGTAGCTGATTCTTCACTTGTACAACAAACAGATGTAATAGAAGGACATTGTACCTTATTAGGACCAGACTGATTCTGACATATGTCCTCTTCTGATCCTGCCATCAGCCCCATACACTGATGATCCTTTTGTTCATTGATGGAGTCTAGCAACTGCAGAAACTCCTCTTCTTCAGATGCAGCATATAGTCCAATATATGCTTCAGCTTCAGATTCTGACTCTGAAGTTGACTGGTCTGTTAGACTCTTATCTTTCTTTGCAACAAAGGATTTCTCCTTCTTGCCTTTCTGATGAGTCTTCTTCTTGTCTGAAGACTCCTTTCTCTTATCAGGACAGTCAGCCACTACATGTCCAGGCCTATTGCAACAATAGCAGACAATCTTTGAAGTAGTGGCTTTGCTGGGCTTTGATCTGCTCTTCTCTTTCCTTGATGAACTTTTCTTCTGATAATAGTCATCAACTTGCTGTGATGTGGAAGGCCTAGACTTCCATTGCTTCTTTTTCAAGAACCTCTGGAATTGCCTTGTGAATGCAGCAAAGTCTGCATCTGAATCACAGCTTTCTGAACCCTTATCTGAATTTTCAGAACTATCTTCTGCAACTTCCTTAGGAGGAGATGGTGATTTCCTTCTATTCTTTCTAGTGGCTTCTGCATTGAATGCCACAGTCTTTTCTCTATGCTCTCCTCTTGAATTCTTTTCCTCCTCCTTCCTCACCATAAGTTGCATTTCATAGGATAGTAACTTTCCAAACAAGGTGGGAGGAGATATCTCTGCCAATTTAGCCACTTCTCTTATGGCACAGATCTTTGTGTCCCAATCCTTTGTTAAGGATCTCAAGAATTTGTCATTCAGTTCATAAGTACTGAAGACTCTTCCATAGGACATAAGCTCATTCACAATTCTATAGAATTTCTTGTAGCACTCAGTTATGCTATCAGATTTTCCTTGTCTAAAACTTTCATACTCCTGATTGAGCATAGATTTCCTGTCCTGCCTTACTTCTTCAGATCCCTCCATGTAGACAATCAATGTGTCCCACATCTCTTTGGAGGTCTTGCAGTGAATCAGATTCTGAAATGTTGAATCATCTATGGCACTAACAATAATGTTCTGAGCTCTTTTATCCATGGTTGCCAAGATGATTTCATCCTTGGTCATTTCTGAATAACTCTTTGGAGTTTGGATATTTGCATCAAGAACTGATACCTTCATTGGAATGAAGGGGCCTTCCTGTACTGTGATGTAAATCCTTGGGTCAGATGCCTCCATAAACAGTCTGACTCTTTCTTTCCAAATTCCAAAAATTTCTTTCTTGCATATGGGTAATTTCATAGACCCTAGCTCCTTATGATTCTCACCAGAACCCATCTTTTTGAATCTTGATTCTGCCTTTCAGATCTACCTCAGACTGTTAAGTCCTTTTTGAGGAACCTCCCTCTGATACCACTTGACAGTTTTACTTTCAAGACAACCTAAACACCTAGAGGGGGGGGGGTGAATAGGTTCTAATTTCTTGTTTATACTTCTAGGCAGAATTTAATTACAAATTAAAATATCTAGCACAGCATTCACAGACAACTAAGCATCACAGATTGCATAATGTTTTATAGTGGTTCCCCAAGGTCTGGGTACATCCACTTTCCCCCTTCACCTATCTAGCAGTATGCTAGATTCGGCCAAACTTCCACTATTCTCAGATCCTCAGATCCTACAGCTCAGAACCTGGATAGGTTCGTACAACTCAGGCTCAACAGCCCTACCTCAGCCTTGCCTCAAGGCCTACCACTCAGAGAATAACCTTCTCCTACACTTAGGCAAATAGCCCTACCACTCAGAGATCACCTCTCCTACACTCAGCCTTTATAACACAGGCTTACAACTCAGATCTGTGTAAACAGATCCTACAGAAATTTAGAAAAGATATTTTAATGTCTTGCCTTTGTTGAGAGAGAAGAGGACAAGACACTTCTTGATCAGCTGATGAAATCAATTGAATCTGAGCTTTCTTCAAAGCTTCTTGAATTTGAACTTAGCTGAGTTGATTTCCAAACAGCTTCTTGAGAAACCACTGATGGCTTCCTTCTTCTTCTTCAAGATGACTGGATCCCTCTCTATCCAATACCTTTTCTGATACTTCAGACTTCTTCTTCTTCTTCTTAGATCTTCTGATGAAGATCTTCTTTAGAGCTTAGCACTTTCTTGAATTGAAACTACAACAGGATCGTAATCCTTCTGTTTCTTCTTCTTAGATCTTCTTCAGTTATTTTTCTTAGCTTTTCATTTCCTTCTGAATGTGTCTATTTATAGACTTTCTTCATGGTAATCGGCTGATCCGATTTCTAACTGTTTTCTGACAGGTCTGACAGCTTCAGTTAAACGGTGGTAACCCACAGCTGTCAAGTCTTCAAACAGTTCCTGTACCTTAGCCTTGGACAGCAAAATGTCGAGACAGTCTGTCAGAAAGTGTCGAGACCAATCTGTCTATCTGTGTCGACACAAGTGACTTTGGTGTTGACACAGTCTTTGATGATGTCGACTTAGTTGCCTTTAAGTCGACACAGCTTCTTCAGAAAATAACTTGGTCTAGACTCTGCAGTGTGTCGACACAAGTCCTGTGTGTCGACACAGTTGTTGTAGATTCAAAACTCAGTATGTGTCGACTCAGCCTTCAGGTGTCGACACAGCAATCTTCAATTCTGCCAAAATGTGTCGACTCAGTCTTCTGGTGTCGACACAAGCATAGTCGACTTCTGCCAATATGTGTCGACTCAATCTCAAGGTGTCGACACATCCACCCAGTGTCGACACAGTTGAGGTCGACTATCTTCTTTTGTGAGTCGACTATCTTTCTCTGGTCGACTATCTTTCACTAGTTGACTATCTTCCACTAGTCGACTATCTTTCTCTGGTCGACTATCTTTCACTAGTCGACTAACTTTCCAGTGCTGAGGTCGACGATTTTCTTTATGTGTCGACACTGCTTCCCAGTGTCGACATAAATATGGTCGACTATCTTTCTCTGTGTCGACACTGATATTCTGAAGTGTCGACACAAATATTCTGAAGTGTCGACACAATTTCTTCAGGTGTCGACATGTGGACTTAGAATATTTTTCTGCATTCTTTAACACTTCTTCACCTGCACATGTCAACTCAAAACAACATCAAATACACCTTGATGTATATCATTGAGCTAAGTTGGGCTTTTTCAAATCAGGTACACATTTTCCAATGTACCCAACAGCCCACAACGGTCATAAGGGATATTCTATAGTATATATACGCTCTTATTTTTGAATATGAGGATGATCCCGAACACGCGAAAAAGAAAGAGTCGCCGACTTGACCTAGCAGATCGCGTAACTTCTTTGCCGCTCGAAAGGTTGTCGCCGCCGTTGATCTTGGATTCTTCTTGATCTCCCGGCGACAGAAACTTAGCCAAGCAACGCGTCTCACGTTTCTATCTTAAGATCCTTTGTCTCTTGGTTTGTTGAACGGGAATACTTTCCCCTTCCGAATCGATTGAGACAATCGATCCAAGTAAGATCGTTGGTAGACCTTGCTAGCTTTGTTACGAAGTTTGGATCTACAAAGCGTCGCCGCCACAAACCTTTGCTGCCGTCGATCTCGGGGAGATCCTCTCCAAGAGAGTTCTTAGGTCGTGAACTCTTCGTCTTCTTCAAGAACGATTCATCGAACGAAGAGGGACACCGAGCGCTCCAAACATAGTTTGTATTTTGTACAATTTATTTTTACTTTTGTTATAAAGGAACTTTGGTTCCTCATTGTAAGGGTTGGGTGCAACCCGTGGTGGATGAGTAGTGACTCCTTCGGGTGGAAGTGTTTCTTCCATAGTGTTAGGATTGGATTTCAATCCGGTTGGTGAAGTGACTGAGTCGTCCCTTGTTGGGAGATAGGTCGAAGGGGGAAAGTGGACGTACCCAAATCGGGGAACCACTATAACTGCCTGTGTGTTTCTGTGTTGTGCTTGTTTTGTTTTATTGTGCAGGTAAATTTTTAATTCTGCAAAACGACTGCAAATCACATATCCCCCCATAGATGAAGGTTGTTGACACTAGATAGACTTTCAAGTGGTATAAGAGGGAGGTTACTCATCAAAAAGGTTAACACCTTGAGTAAGTTCCTGCCACTAGTTTCAAGAAGAAGGCAAATATCTACTATAGACGGACTCAAGTACTCAGGCAAGATCCCAGTGTGCACCAGGCTAAACTTTCCTATCTGGAAGGAAAGGATTAGATTTTATATGGAAGCAGTCGACCCCCGACTCTTCATGATCGTGGAGGAGGGACCTTATATTCCCACTAAGGCCTCCACCATTGATCCTACCAAAATGGTGCATAAGAAGTATTCTGAAATGGATAAGGACGAGATGGTGCTGGTCAGACTTGACAAGAAGGAACAGAACATTCTAGTCAGCGCAGTCGATGACTCCATGATGCAGAACTTCTGTAACTGCAGGATAGCCAAGGATATCTGGCACTTCCTGATTATTCTGATGGAGGGCATAGATGAAGTGAGGGATGATCGGAGATCCCTCCTGAACCAGAAATATGAGGCCTTCAGGCAAGGGCCCAAGGAAGAGATTGGAGTTACCTTCAAGAATTTCCTTAAGATCGTCAATGCCCTAAAGGGATATGGAAGAGTGTTCACTGATAGTAAACTGAATGATAAATTCCTTAGGTCCCTTACTAAGAAATGGGACACGAAGATCTGCGCCATCCGAGAGTTTGGCAAATTAGCAGAAACTGATCCTCAGATACTATTTGGGAAGCTTATGTCCTATGAGCTTCAGCTGAACACGAGGAAAGCAGAAGAAGTCGAGAAAGCCGTAGCAAAAGAAAAGACTGTGGCCCTGAAAGCCATTCACTCTAGGAAAGGCAAGGGTACTGCCTCGTCCCGTTCGTGGAAAAAGGATGAGGAGGAAGACTCCGAGCCATGCTCCTCCGGCTCAGAGCTGTCTGAAGAAGACTTCTCCCTCATCACCCGAGAATTCAAGAAGTTCCTCAAGATGAGGAATCAAAGAAAGAAAGACGGCTCCTCCTCCAGAAATCAGAAGAAGAATTATTCTTCTGACAGGTATGAATCAAAACCGAACAAACATCGTTATGCTGACATCATTTGTTTTGGGTGCAAAAAGCCAGGACACATCGTGGCTGACTGCCATCAAGGCAAGAGAGAGAAGGGGAAGGGAGAGGAGCACAAAACCTCTAGAGATAAAAAGAAGGAGAGAAGCTACATCGCTAAGAAGCCAAAGACACTGAGTGAATCTGACACTTCAGACACCAGTGATGATGAGGAAGCCTACTTCGGGCTAATGGGTCGCTCTGACTCAGAAGGAGAAGGCCCCCCATTTACTGGGAAGGTAAAAGATCACACCCCCCTCTCTGACTCTGACTCTGAGTCTCATGATGATGATCTCGAGGACAGCCCTTCTGCCCGAGAAGTTGAGCTCCTCTAAAAGTATGAGCTTCTGCTCAACACCTTCGAGGAATGCCGCAAGAGATTGAGGGCTCAGAAAAAGGAAGTCAAATTCCTTAAGGTCGAGGGTGTCTCCCTAAGGGAAGAGATCACTAGCTTGTTTTCTCTCTGACAGGAGCACCTGGACCTGATCTTTAAGAACTCAGAGTCTCTAAGTCTCCTTGACCTTAAAATGGAAGAAATCAATAAGTTGGAAGAAAACCTGCGGCAAGAAGGAAGATTGTCAAAAGCTTCTCTATGCCAAAGACTGTTCTTCCACTGGTTGATACCTTCTCTACTCATGCTAAGGGGGCTGGATTGGGGCATGTGGGTGTACCTGGTAAATCATCCAGGAGAAACAGAAAGCAGAGGAAAAATAAGGCTGCTAAGAAGGCCTCTACTGCAGAAAACAGAAAGGCCCCACTCAACCCTGTTGAATTCGGGAAGCCTGGCTTTCCCTGTAATAAACAGGACTTTGAGTCAACCTATGGACACTTCTTCCGGCCCTCAGTTGAAAAGCCCAAGAGCCGGTATGATGGTTGGGCCTTCCCCCGCAACTACGACGAGAGTGTCTTCAAGGCACCTTATGAGGAAATCCAATTGGAAAATTATGGCCACTTCTCTAGCGGCCATAATAGGAAGCAGGCACCAAAAGCCAAGCATGTTATACTGAAGGAACAGGAAGTGAAGAAATCATGTGATTTCTGTCATCATGATGCCTCCACCTCCAGATCCAAGGCCCCGGCTGGACCCATCGTTCCAAGGGTGAAGCAGGTGCCTAGGAAACGGTACAACAAATTTGACTATTGGTATTGTGGCAAAGTTGGTCACTTTGCCATTGATTGTTGGTTTAATCCAAGATATAATGAGACTTCTCAAGTTAGCAATGCGAGGCCGACCACTCGTAGGGCTAACCGTCCGAGGGGAAGTATGCTAACAAGGAATCTAGGACCCAAGTTCGATTGGGTTCCTAAGGGAAATTAATTCTATTTTGCAGGAATGTCCAAAGGCCACCAAAACTCCTATATGGTACTTGGACAGTGGATGCTCCCGGCATATGACTGGGACGTGAAGCCTGCTGCATGATTACTCTCCAGTCAAAAATGTACCCAAAGTCATCTTTGGGGGATCAGATCGAGGTGTCACCAGAGGTTATGGTATGATTTCCAACGGAATAATCTCTATCACCGACGTGGCTTATGTTGATGGGTTAAATCATAACCTGATCAGTGTAAGTCAATTATGTGATTAAGGATATGACGTTAAGTTCTGCAAGGATAAATGCTTAATAATATCGTGTGCCTCTTTGGAGACGGTATTAACCTGCATTAGGAGCAGAAATATCTTTTGTTTGGATTTTCTTAGTTTAGATTCTTCTACCCCCGTGTTCCTGGTAGCAAAAGGCAGTGCATCTCTTTGTGAACAATGGCACAAGAGGTTGGCACATATTAATTTCAAGACTATTAATATGTTGTTTTCTAAAAATTTAGTAAGAGATGCTCCCATTATTAAGTGCATCAAAGATAGCCCCTGTCCTGCGTGCCAGAAGGGTAAACAGACTCGGGCTACCTTTAAGGGCATTGCAGACAAAGACTCCTCAAGATGTCTTTATCTTCTTCATATGGACTTGTTTGGTCCAATGCAAGTTCATAGCTTGGGAGGCAAGTCATATACGCCAGTGATTGTTTATGATCACTCTCGGTTTACGTTGGTGTTCTTCTTAAAATGAAAGTCAGATACGTTTGACATCTTCACTAGTTTTGTCAAGCAGATTCAGAAAGAACTTAACTGCTCAGTGGTCAAAATCAGAAGTAATCATGGAACAGAATTCGAGTCTGGTGTTATGACAGAATTTTGTGAAGAACATGGTATCTTTCATGAGTTTTCCTCCTCGCGCACTCCTTAGCAAAATGGAGTTGCGGAGAGGAGAAATAGAACTCTCATTGAAGCTTGCACGACAATGTTGAATGACGCTTCTCTCCCAGAATACTTCTGGGCAGAGGCTGTCAATACGGCTTGTCATGTACAAAACCGGGCCTTGATCAACAAGAGTCACCGTAAGACGCCTTATGAGCTACTGAAAGGCAGGAAACCAACCATGTCCTATTTCAGGATTTTTGGCTGCAGATGCTATGTACTCAATAATGGGAAGTACCCGCGTACTAAATTTGGTGAAAAATGCTTTGAAGGCATATTCATGGGCTATAGTAGCCATTGTCGGGCATATAGGGTCTTTAATAAGAAAACCCTAGTGGTAGAGGAGTCCATCAATGTTGTTTTTGATGAAGTAAGCTTGCTTCATAGCAATTCTTCAAGTGGCATTCTTGAAGATGCAGATGCCAGACTTGAACAGCTAAGTCTCGATGAGACCGCTAAAGATGTAACTCCCAAGTACGTCAAGGTTTCCACCTCAACGTCAACCGGAGAAGTTGAAGATAAGGATGGAGAAAATCTCCTAGAAGAAGGAGATGCCCGAGAAGATATCAGAGCTCCAGTTGCCATACTCCTAGAGCTCCGACACGTGAGGGATCATCCCAGAGATCAGATCATCGGAGATCCTCGTGATGGTGTCAGAACTCGGAGAGGTACAATTAACGAGATTTTGCACCTTAGTTTCCTGTCACAGGTTGAGCCAAAGAAGTTCGATGAAGAGAACAAAGATGCTGCATGGATATTGGCCATGCAAGATGAACTGCATCAATTCGAATGATGCAACGTCTGGACGCTTATTCCCAGACCAAAGAACCAGAATGTGATCGGCACCAAGTGGATCTTCAGAAACAAACTGGATAAACACGGTGTCATCATAAAGAACAAGGCCAGGCTGGTGGCTCAAGGTTACAGACAGGAGGAGGGGATTGATTTTGACCAGACCTTTGCACCAGTTGCAAGGCTCGAGGCGATCAGATTGCTCCTGGCATATGCTTCGCACAAAGGATTCATTGTCTATCAGATGGACGTGAAATCTGCATTCCTCAATAGAAAATTAAAGGAGGAAGTATATGCCGCGCAACCCCCAGGTTTTGTTAATCCTACATTTCCTAATCATGTTTATTTTCTTAATAAAGCGTTATATGGCTTGAAAAAAGCTCCTCGAGCTTGGTATGAGACTCTGTCTAGTTTTATTCTTGAGAACAAGTTCTCAAGAGGAAAAATAGATAAGACATTATTTCTTAGGGAGGTCAAAGGCAAGATTTTGCTGGTGCAAATCTATGTCGATGACATAATATTCGGGTCAACGGATAACAACCTTTGCAAGAAGTTTTCCAAACTTATGCAAGGGAAGTTTGAAATGAGTAGTATGGGAAAGCTGAAATATTTCTTGGGACTTCAAGTGAAACAGTCTGAGGATGGGATTTTCATCTCTCAGACGAAGTTCACAAATGAACTCCTCAAGAAATTCGGAATGGAGAGTGCAAACTCTATGAGGACTCCAATGGGATCCACTGTGCCTCTGGACAAGGATGAGAAAGGGAAACCTTTTGATGAAACCAAGTACAGATACATAATTGGATCCCTGCTCTATGTTATTGCTAGTAGACTGGATATTATGTTTTCCACATGCGTTTGTGCCAGATATCAGGTGAACACTAAGGAATCTCATTATGTCGCTGCAAAGCGGATTCTTAGATACCTTAAAGGTACACCAAATCTTGGCTTGTGCTTCCCAAGAAACAATGATGTCGAACTGATAGGCTTTTCAGATGCTGACTTTGTAGGAAGCAGGGATGATAGGAAAAGCACTTCTGGGACGTGTCAATTCCTCAGAAGAAGGCTTATTTCATGGAACAGTAAGAAGCAGAATTGTGTCGCAACCTCCACAGCTGAATCTGAGTACATCTCAGCAGGCAGCTGTTGCGCACAACTTCTATGGATCAGAAATCAGCTCAAACATTATGACTTGCAGTTCAGCAAAGTTCCTATGTATTGCGACTCCTCGAGCGCAATAGCAATTGCGAACAATCCTGTGTCGCACAGCAGAACGAAGCATATTGAAGTGCGCTATCACTTTATTCGGGAGCATGTGGAAAACAGAGATATATCTCTCTGCTATGTCCCCACGGATAAGCAGGTTGCAGATATCTTCACAAAGCCCCTAGACGAGGCCGAGTTCAGTCTCTTCAAAACCGAACTCGGCATGCTGAACTATAAAGAGTGAAGACTGTACGGCTCAAGCCTCTTGGATCAAGGGGGAGCATCAGCAAGGAACTCAAGCTCGAGCATGGATGCAAGATCTTAGGGGGAGCATGTGGCTCCAAGTGAAGTCCCAGATTTGTAGAAGCCGAAAAGGGAGAGATTACCCACTCGGCTAAGGCTAAGGTGGCCCCAAGTATGCTCTCAGGCTAGTGGCAATGAATTTCACTCTCAACTGAATTCTTAGTTTATGATTTTCATTCTCATATGTTCTATTCACCTTAGCTTGTAGGGTTTAGGCTTCTTCAAATAGGGGGAGATTGTTAGGTATTGTATCCACAATGTACTTGATTTGAAGAAGCCCCTGAACAAGCTAAGTTGAATAGATAATGTATTTGATGATTTTCTTCAAGATGTGCTTGCAGTTATTCTACGCTAAGTACACACCAATGTCAGGGGGCAGTGGGTCAATATACACGGGTCTGCGCAACGTAATCCCTCGTTGAGCAGATCAGTGTGTTGGCTCGCGTGTACTCTCTCTATTGGAGTGTACTTATTTTCTAGTACAGGACTGAGATAGATCAAGAGCAGACAAGGAGCAAGGATGGGTCAAAGCAACTCACGGGAAGAAAGACGAAAAATCGTCTAAGTTAGAATCGACGAGAATCACTAAGTGATTCTCGCCGATTCGTCGAGAATCACTAGTGATTCTCGCCGAATCGTCGAGAATCACTCGCAGACTCTCGCCGATTGCATCCGGCTGACTAAATGCTTGCAAAATTCACGCTAAGTCAGAATCGTCGAGAGTCATTAAGTGATTCTCAACGAATCGTCGAGAATGACTCTGCATTCTCGCCGATTCATCGAGAATGGATTGTGACTCTCGCCGATTCACTCCAGATGGCAAGCTCCTCAGCTAAAATTCTTCTAAGGAGAATTCGACGGGATTCATAAGTGATTCTTGCCGATTCGTCGAGAATCACCAATGATTCCCGCCGAATTTGCCTTAGGCGAATTCCGTTGGCTCGCTGGACCAGACCAAGTGTTCAAGCATTATTTGAACCGAAATTAGGGCTTCTCCTTGTGGGGCCCACAACGGTCATAAGGGATATTCTATAGTATATATATGCTCTTATTTTTTAACATGAGGATGATCCTGAACACGCGAAAAAGAAAGAGCCCCCGACTTGACCTAGCAGATCGCGGAACTTCTTCGCCGCTCGAAAGGTTGTCGCCGCTGCTGGTCTTGGATTCTTCTTGATCTTTCGGCGACAGAAACTCAACCAAGCAATGCGTCTCACGTTTCTATCTTGAGATCCTTTGTCTCTTAGTTTGTTTGGATCTACAAAGCATCGCCGCCGCAAACCATTGTCGTCGCCGATCTCGGGGAGATCCTATCAAAGAGAGTGCTTAGGTCGTGGACTCTTCGTCTTCTTCAAGAACGATTCATCGAACGAAGAGGGACACCGAGCGCTCCAAACGTAGTTTGTATTTTGTACATTCTATTTTTACTTTTGTTGTAAAGGAACTTTGGTTCCTCATTATAAGGGTTGGGTGCAACCCGTGGTGGAGGAGTAGTGACTCCTTCGGGTGGAAGGGTTTCTTCCATAGTGTTAGGATTGGATTTCAATCCGGTTGGTGAAGTGACCGAGTCGTCCCTTGTTGGGAGATAGGTCGAAGGGGGAAAGTGGACGTACCCAAATCGGGGAACCACTATAACTGCCTGTGTGTTTCTGTGCCGTGCTTGTTTTGTTTTATTGTGCAGGTAAATTTTTAATTCCGCAAAACGACTGTAAATCACCTATCCCCCCCATAGGTGAAGGTTGTTGACACTAGATAGACTTTCAGTACGTTACTAGCAATTACTAGTGTGGCACTCACACAATGGCATGGGTGATGAGATGAAATGGGGGCGCTCCCTACACGTATAAACCACAGAGCAAACATATAGAAATATATGATAGCATTAATGAAATTAGGGTTTAAGCAATCATACACAAAACATCCAAATAAATAAAGAGAAGTTTACTACAAGTGAAGAGGGGGGAAGAATACAACTGATGCATGAAGACTCATTAAAGGTTCACGGTCGGAGTTAAGGGTTGTTAGTCCTCTTCCGAGCTCGGGCTTTGACTGTCGTACGAGATCCAAAAGAGTTGTCATCTTCTTCCACATTACCCATCTTCTGCATCAAAAGTCTCCGGTCACGTTCTTCATCGGAGAACTCTCCGAGTGCAGCGAGATATCCTATGAAACAAGGCTTGGATGCTTGCAAATGATGGAGGAGGCCGAGAGGAGACTCTAGTATAAGATTTTCAAGTAAAATGCGGCTGGAGCACCTCAGGATGAAGGGCGGTGGTGGAGCGGAGGATTAGCGCAAAAATGAAGCTCCTATTGTGGGAAAAATGAAAGTCCTCTAACATAGGGCGAAACCTGCAGCTTAAGTAGTACCCAGTCAGAAAATAAGGAATGCATGGTCGAACACACGACCATGCATTCATCATGCGGTAATTATAGCACAGAATCCCCAGCCTAGAAGAAGAGACAATCGTATGATTTTAAATATGCACGAGATAAATAACCCGTGCGAGAACAAAACACACGGACGGGGACAGAAAGCTGAAAACCAAGGCAAAGAGAGAGATCATGTATTTTCCTTCGTGCACAGTTGAATCCAACCGTGCGTGAAGAAAATGCACAGACAATAATTTCATAAAATTTTAGACAAAAAAAGGTGCTCGTGTGATTTGGTCATGCATGAGAAAAATAGCTCGTGCGCGACCAAATCACATGGCTCGAGGCAGAGCCCCAGAAAAAAAAACTATAGGCATCACACGATCGCGTCGATTGTGCGTGAAGAAAAATACATGACTATATAATTTCTACAAACAAGAACTGGACTTGAATGGGGCTCTACCCACCTGCACAGGAAAACCACAGCTGGGGCACATGACTCTAGCACTCATAGAAAATCAAAATCAACAAAATAAAAATATAGGGAGCACCATGTGCTTACCCCCAGTAAAGAATTGTGCAATTGCACACCACAATGGGCAAAATGTGCACTTTGTGTACGAACACATAATGAATGAAATATAAGAAATAATGAGCATAAAGTGTAGCACACATGCATGAAAACTAGCCCAGATGAGTCTGAAAAAATCTATAAATATCAAACTCATCACACCCCCAGACTTAACCATTTGCTCGTCCCGAGCAATTCCTCTCTCAGCCTAAATAAAAAGAACTAGATGGCAAAGCAATTGCAATAACGGAGTTCCATGCAAAGTCACATGCTCACGCACATAGAGAAGTAGTAGAAGAAATTTCTATCTATACATAGTAATTTATAATTTATATGAGAGTATAAATATATTATTTCTACTCAACATTTGAATTACGGTGAATCATCAAGTGACGTGTAAGATGAAAGTAGGCTGAACGATGCGTTGAGCATTACCAAAGACTGGGTCTCAGGATAACCTCCAATAAAATTCGTCAATGTTAATGGTCATATGCTTGCCCTTTCACACTCTCTCCATCGTACTAGTTTGACTCAAGGCACGAATCAATAGGACTTTTGGTTTAAAGTGGGGCTTGGGTTTAGATGAGGTAGACCAATGATAAAAACGATGGCTCACGAACAAAACCCAACCGAGCTAGCACAAAACAAAATCCTCTAACACCACAAAATAAATACGGGTGTACCACACCCCCAGACTTGGAATTAACTATATAATGTGTGCACTGCCTACTCCAACAAAAATTCAACACATAAATATTTTCAATAGACCTTTTCTTTATTTTAACACAAAATTTTTTTCACAATTTCCTTTTTCTTTTTCTCTATTTCACCTTTTTCAAATCATTTTCTTTTCACAACCAATTTCAGCACATTTATTTAATGGAGCATATCAACCTATTTGTTGGGTATTGCATCCACAATAGCCCGGATTTGAAGAATCACCTGATCAAGCTAAGGTGAATTGAGATGTATTTGATATGTCTTTTCAAGTTATTCTTGCATCTATTCCATGCCAAGTACACACCAATGTCAGGGTACAGTGGGTCAATATACATGGGCCAACGCAACGTAATCCCTCATTGTGTGGGAAAGTGTGTTGACTTACGTGTGCTCACTCTATTGGGGTGTACTTATTTTCAAGTACAGGCTCAAGGAAGACCAAGAGCAGAAGAAGGAGCAAGAAAGGTCAAAGCCTAAGGCTCAAGAAAGTAGAAGGAAGAAATGGGAAATTTTCCCAAGTAAGAATCGACGGGAATCGTGAGTCATACCCGACGACATCGTCGGGTATCGTCACTGATACCCGTCAACTTCGTCGGGCATGTTCATCGATAGCCGTCGAACGGCCCTAGCTGCCTTGATACAGAATTCTCCATGCTCAGAAATTATCCAAGTCAAAATCAAAGGGCATCACCCTCGATGCCCGCCGATGTCGACGGGTATCATTGGTGATACCCTCCGATTCTGACTTAGCAGATTCCCGCCGCTTCACTGGATCGAACCGGGCCGCCATGCACAGTATAAACTGAAGCTCCGTTCCTTCCTTCGTGGGTCCCGCAATGGCTACTTAGGGTTTGTTTTGTGGTATATATACCTAAGTTTAAATCATACTCAACACGATCGAGAGATACGAAAAGATTTTTTTTCGTGACCTAGCTTTCGCTGAGCTTGCCGTCGAACGCTCGATAGTCGTCGCCGTCGATCCCCTCTCGCAGCTGATCACGCTTCGACAGAACCGAGGCAAGCCGCTGGTCCCTCGCTTCTCTCTTGAGATCCTCTATCTTCCGATTCGTCGACCGAGACTTGTTCTCCATTCTGAATCGGTAGAGACGCTTGATCCAACTGAGATCGATTGATGACCTATCTTGCTGCGTCAAGAAGTTCAGATCTACAACGCATCGCCTCCGCACTCGCTTGCCGCCGCCGATCAAGTCAAGATCTGATCCAAGAGAGAAAAACCAAGTGTGGATTCTTCGTCATTTTCATGCAAGCTCTCAAAGAACGAAGAAGGACCTTGGGTTCTCCAAATTGCATTGTTTGTATTTCTTATTTACATTCAATTTTTGCAAGGAATTTTATTCCTAGTTGCAAGGGTTGGGTGCAACCCGCTTTGGTGGAGTGTTGACTCCTTATTGTAGGAAGGGTTACTTCCTAGTTATAGGAGTGTGGCTCCGAGTGGAGAGATTGGATTTCAATCTCATTTTGGAGGAGTTGCCAAGTCGTCCCCGTGTGGGAGATAGGCGAAGGGGAGAGTGGACGTACCCAAGGTTTGGGAACCACGGTAAATTACTGTGTGTTTTCTGTGCTTGGTTTGTTTAATTGTGCTGGTAATTTTTAATTCCGCAAAAGACGTCACTGCACCTATTCCCCCCCCCCCCTCCTTATAGGTGGATTAGGCTGACACTAGACACTTTCAAGTGGTATCAGAGGGAGGTTACTCGTCAATAAGGTTAACACCTTGAGTAAAATCCTTCTTCTAGTGTCAAAAGATTCAAGCATGGACGGGTTCAAGAACACCGGAAAGATTCCCGTTTACACTACGACAAACTTTCCTATCTGGAAAGAAAGGATCAGGTACTACATGGAAGCAGTCGACCCCCGACTTTTCATGATAGTGGAGGAGGAACCCCAAATTCCTATGATCACCTCTACAATTGATCCTACAAGGAAGGTACCTAAAATGATCATGGATCTGGACAAAGATGAGATGGCTCTCTACAGTCTGGACAAGAAAGCCAGAAACATTCTAGTCAGTGCCGTTGATGATTCTATACTTTAGAACTTCATCCACTGCATGAACTGCCAAAGACATTTGGCAATCCTTGATAGTGCTGATGGAAGGCACTGATGAAGTAAGGGACGATCGATGATCCCTTCTGAACCATAAGTATGAGGCCTTCAGACAGGGGCCCAAGGAAGAGATCACAGACACATTCGAGAACTTCCTCAAGATTGTCAATGGCCTGAAGAATTATGGCGGGACTTTCACTGATGGCGAGCTGAACGACAAGTTCCTGAGATCCTTAACTAAGGAATGGGACAACAAAATTTGTGTCATCGGGGAGTTTGGCAGACTTGCTGAAACCGATCCTCAGATCCTCTTCGGGAAGCTCATATCTTATGAGCTTCAACTCAATACCAAAAAAGCTGAAGAAGTGGCCAACAGACCTTCCTCGAAAGAGAAGACTGTTGCGTTGAAGGCAAACCACTCAAGGAAAGGCAAGGCGGCTGCATCAGCCCGTTCTCGGGGAAAGACTGAAGAAGAAGATACTGAGCCCAGCTCGTCAGGCTCAGAGTTATCTGAAGAGGAGTTCTCTCTTATCACCCGAGAGTTCAGGAAATTCCTCAGGATGAGAAATCAGAGAAAAGGAGATGGTTCCTCCTCCAGAAGAACACATCAGTCAGATGATCGTCAAAAGAAGAAGAATTATTCTTCGGACAGGTATGATTCTAAACCAAACAAATAACATTCTGCTGATATTATTTGCTTTGGTTGCAATAAGCCAGGGCTTGTTATTGCTGATTGTCGTCAAAAGAGAAAGGACAAGAAAAAGGATAAAGGAGAGGAGCTACATTGCCAAGAGGCCCAAGACCCTCAGTGAATCTGACTCGTCAGAATCCAGTGAGGATTAGCAAACCTTCTTCGGGATCATGGCTCGCTCCGACTCAGAAGGAGAATGTCCCCCATTTACTGGGAAGGTAAAAGATCACACCCCTCTCTCTGATTCATATTCTGGCTCTAACTCTGAGTCTCCTGAAGATGATCACAAGGACAACCCATCTGCTCATGAAGCTGAACTCCTTGTACAGTATGAGCTTTTGCTCAATACTTTTGATCGACGTCGAAAGGAGTTGAGGGTTCAGAAGAAGTAGGTCAAATCTCTTAAGGCTGAGGGAGTTTCCATACGAGAAGAAATCACTAGCCAGATATCTCTCAGACAGGAACACCTCGACTTAACCTCTGAGTACTCAGACTCCCTAAGGCACCTTGACCTTCAGCAGGAAACAATTAAGAAGCTGGAAGAATAGCTTGCGGCCGAGAATAAAGTTATAGAAAGCTTCTCTATGCCCAAGACTATTCTTCCACTTGTTAATGAATTCTCTGCTCAGGCTATAGGTGCTGGTTTGGGTCATGTGTCTGAGCCTGATAGATCATCCAAGGGAAACAAAGCTTGGAGAAGAAATAAGGCTGCGAAGAAAGCCTCTACCGCTGAAAAAGGGAAGGCTCCACTCAATCAGACCACATTAAGGAAGCCCAGCTTTCCCTACAATAAATATGATTTTGAGTCCTCCTACGGGCACATCTTCCGGCCCTCGGTTGAAAAGCCTAAGAGCTGGTACCTTGGATGGAACTTCCCCCGCAACTTTGGCGAGAGTGTTTTCAAGGAACCCTATGAGGAAATCCAACTGCAACATTATGGTCCTTTTTCATCAGGACATAATAGGACGCAAGCACCAAAAGTCAAGCCCGTTATACCTAAGGAAAATGAGGTGAAGAAATCATGTGACTGTTGTCACCATGACGCTCCCTCATCCAGTGCCCAGGCCCCAGCTAGACCTACCATATCACGGGTCAAGCAGGAGACTGGGAGGAGAAGGTACAACAGATTTAACTGTTGGTGTTGCGGCAAGGTTGGCCACTTTGCCGTGGATTGCTGGTTCAATCCTAGGAATTTTGAAGCTCCTCAAGTTAACCAAGCGAGGTCGGCCACTCGAAAAGTTAACATTCCTAAGGGGAGTGAACTGACAAGGAATCTAGGACCCAAACCATATTGGGTTCCTAAGGGAAAATGATTCTGTTTTGCAGGTATGTCCAAAGGCCACCAAAACTCCTATTTGGTACTTGGACAGTGGATGCTCTCGGCATATGACCGGGACAAGAAGCTTATTGCGTGATTATTCCTCTGTTGCTGATGGACCCAAAGTTATCTTTGGAGGGTCTGATCGTGGAATCACCAATGGCTATGGTATGATTTCCAACGGTGTATTCTTTATCACCGACGTGGCTTATGTTGAAGGGTTAAACCATAACCTGATCAGTGTAAGCCAATTATGTGATAAAGGGTACGACGTTAAGTTCTGCAAGGATAAATGCCTTATTATATCATGTTCCTCTATGGAGACGGAATTGACAGGCATCAGGAGCAGAAATATTATCTGTCTAAATTTTGTAAGCTTAGATTCTTCTACGCCAGTATGCTTAGTTGCAAAAGATAGTGCATCTCTTTGTGATCAGTGGCACAAGAGATTAGCGCATATTAACTTCAAAACGCTTAACATGCTATTCTCTAAAAATCTAGTAAGGGATGCACCCATTATTAAGTGCATTAAAGAGAGCCCCTGCCACGCTTGTCAAATGGGCAAGCAGACAAGGGCTACATTTAAGGGCATTGTAGAAAAGGACTCTTTTAGGTGTCTGTACTTACTACACATGGACTTATTCGGTCCAATGCAAGTTCACAGCTTAAGAGGCAAGTCATATACGTTGGTGATTGTTGATGATCACTCCCGTTTCACGTGGGTGTTCTTTCTGAAACACAAGTTAGTTACCTTTGAGGTATTCACAAAGTTCGTTAAGCAGATCCAAAATGAACTAGACTGCACAATGGTCAGAATCAGAAGTGACCATGAAATAGAGTTCGAATCTAGTGCTATGACCGAATTCTATGGAAACTTGGGTATCTTTCGTGATTTTTCCTCCCCTCGTACTCCACAACAAAATGGAGTTGCGGAGAGAAAGAATAGAACTCTTATTAAAGCAAGCACGACAATGCTGAATGATGCATCTCAACCAGAATATTTCTGGGCAGAGGCTGTCAACACGGCTTGTCATGTGCAAAACAGAGCGTTTATCAATAAAAGCCATCGAATGACTCCTTATGAGTTGTTTAAGGGAAAGAAACCGACTATGTCCTACTTGAGGATCTTTGGCTGCAAATGCTATGTACTCAATAATGGGTTACATCCACGTACTAAGTTTGGCAAAAAATGTTTTGAAGGTATTTTCGTAGGATATAGTAGCCATAGTAGGGCATATAGGATTTTTAATAAGAAAACTCTGGTTGTAGAAGAATCTATAAATGTTGTATTTAATGAAGTGAGCTTGCTTCGTAGCAGCTCGTCTAGTGGTACTTTTGGAGATGCAGGTACCAAACTGGAAAAGTTAAGTCTAAATGAGACTGAAAAAGATGACGCTCAATAGTTTGTAAAGATCTCCACTCCTACCTCATTAGGAGAGGAAGACCCTCGGGAGTTGGAAATTCTACAGGAAGAAGAAGTGCCAGAAGCAGTAGTAGCTGCAAATGAAAGACTCCTAGAGCTCAGACACGTGAGGGATCATTCTGTCGATCAAATCATTGGAGATCTGCGGGATGGTGTCAGAACTCGAAGAGGTACAATTAATGAGATTTTGCACTTAAGCTTTCTGTCACAGGTTGATCCAAAGAAATTTGACGAAGCCAACAAGGATGCCTCGTGGATATTGGCCATGCAAGAAGAACTTCATCAATTTGAAAGGTGCAAGGTCTGGGAGCTCGTTCCCCGGCCTAAGTGACAAAATGTAATCGGCACCAAGTGGATCTTCCGAAACAAGCAGGATGAGAATGGAGTCATCATAAAGAACAAAGCATGACTCGTAGCTCAAGGATACAGATAGGAAGAAGGGATTGACTTCGATCAAACCTTTGCACCAGTGGCAAGGCTCGAAGCCATCAGGTTGTTCCTCGCGTATGATGCTCACAAAGGATTCACTGTCTATCAAATGGACGTAAAATCTGCTTTCCTAAATGGAAATTTGAAAGAAGAAGTATACATAGCTCAACCCCCAGGTTTTGTTAATCCAACTTTCCCTGAACATGTGTACTTTCTTACTAAAGCACTATATGGCTTAAAGCAAGCTCCCCGCGCTTGGTATGCGACATTGTCTAGGTTTCTTATTAAGAACAAGTTCTTAAGAGGAAAATAGACAAGACATTGTTTCTTAGGGAAGTCAAAGGCAAGATTTTGCTAGTCCAAATCTATGTCGATGACATAATATTCGGCTCAACCGAAAACAACCTTTGCAAGAAATTCTCAAATCTCATGCAAGGGAAGTTTGAAATAAGCAGTATGGGAGAGCTGAAGTACTTCTTAGGACTTCAAGTGAAACAGTCTGCAGAGGGAATTTTCATCTCCCAGACGAAGTTTACAAATGAACTTCTAAAGAAGTTCGGAATGGAGAGTGTAACCTCTATGAGGACTCCAATGGGATCAACTGTGTCTCTGGACAAGGACGAGAAAGGGAAACCTTTTGAGGAATCCAGGTACAGAAGCATAATTGGATCCCTGCTCTACCTTACTGCTAGTACACCAGACATTATGTTTTCCACATGTGTTTGTGCTAGATTCCAGGTGAACACTAAGGAATCTCATTACGTTGATGTAAAGCGAATATTGAGATACCTTAAAGGCATACCTAATCTTGGCTTGTGGTACTCGAGAAACAATGATGTCGAGCTTATTTGCTTTTTAGATGCTGATTTTGCAGGAAGCAGGGATGATAGGAAAAGCACTTACGGGACGTGTCAATTCCTCGGAAGAAGGCTTATTTCATGGAGTAGTAAGAAGCAGAACTGCATCGCAATTTCTACGGCAGAATCAGAATATATATCAGTAGGCAGCTGTTGTGCACGACTCTTGTGGATAAGGAAACAGCTGGAAGATTACGATCTGCAGCACAGAGAGATTCCTATGTATTGCGACTCCTCGAGTGCAATTGCCATAGCTAATAATCCAGTATCGCATAGCCGGACAAAACATATTGAAGTGCGCTACCACTTCATCAGGGAGCATGTGGAGAACAAGGACATCGCACTCATCTATGTCCCCACTGATCAGCAGCTCGCAGATATCTTCACAAAGCCGCTGGACGAGACCAAGTTAAACTTCTTCAAGGCTTAACTTGGGATGCTGAACATGGACTGAAGAGGCTTGAGCTGCACATGGACCTTGGATCAAGGGGGAGCTATAGCTCAGAAGTCAATTCTATGCATGAATGCAGACTTTAAGGGTGAGCATGATGTCCCCAAGGGAGCTCCATATTTGCAAAAGCCAAAAAGGGGGAGAACTCTCTCTCGGCTAAGGAAGCTAAGGAAGAGATTACCCTCTCGGCTAAAGTGGCGCCAAGGTGGCCCCAATGATGGAAATGGTAATGAATTCCAACACATCTTCTTTATGCTTTATGTAATCATTTCTACTATACAGTTCACCTTAGCTTGTAGGGTTTAGGCTTCTTCAAATAGGGGGAGATTGTTGGGTATTGCATCCACAATAGCCCGGATTTGAAGAAGCACCTGATCAAGCTAAGGTGAATTGAGATGTATTTGATATGTCTTTTCAAGTAGTGCTTGCAGCTATTACATGCCAAGTACACACCAATGTCAGGGTACAGTGGGTCAATATACACGGGCCTACGCAACGTAATCCCTCATTGTGTGGGCAAGTGTGTTGACTAACATGTTCTCTCTCTATTGGGGTGTACTTATTTTCAAGTACAGGCTCAAGGAAGACAAAGAGCAGAAGGAGGAGCAAGAAAGGTGAAAGCCTAAGGATCAAGAAAGTATAAGGAAGAAATGGGAAATTTTCCCAAGTAAGAATCGATGGGAATCGTGAGTCATACCCGACGACATCGTCGGGTATCATCACTGATACCCGTCAACTTCGTCGGGCATGTTCATCGATAGTCATCGATCAGCCCTAGCTGCCTTGATCCAGAATTCTCCATGCTCAGAAATTATCCAAGTCAATATCGAAGGGCATCACCCTCGATGCCCGTCGATGTCGACGAGTATCGTTGGTGATACCCGCCGATTCTGACTTAGCAGATTTCCGTCGCTTCACTGGACCGAACCGGGCCGCCATGCACAGTATAAACCGAAGCTCGGTTCCTTCCTTCGTGGGTCCCGCAACGGCTACTTAGGATTTTTTTTGGGGTATATATACCTAAGTTTAAATCATACTCAATACGATCGAGAGATACGAAAAGAATTTTTTTTCGTGACCTAGCTCTCGCAGCTGATCACGCTTCGACAGAACCAAGGCAAGCCGCTGGTCCCTCGCTTCTCTCTTGAGATCCTCTGTCTTCCGATTCGTCGACCGAGACTTGTTCTCCATTCCGAATCGGTAGAGATGCTTGATCCAACTGAGATTGATTGGTGACCTAGCTTGCTGCGTCAACAAGTTCAGATCTACAATGCATCGTCGCCGCACTCGCTTGCCGCCGCCGATCAAGTCAAGATCCGATCCAAGAGAGAAAAACCAAGTGTGGATTCTTCATCATTTTCGTGCAAGCTCTCAACGAACGAAGAAGGACCTTGGGTTCTCCAAATTGCATTGTTTGTATTTCTTATTTACATTCAATTTTTGCAAGGAATTTTATTCCTAGTTGTAAGGGTTGGGTGCAACCCGCTTTGGTGGAGTGTTGACTCCTTGTTGTAGGAAGGGTTCCTTCCAAGTTGTAGGAGCGTGGCTCCGAGTGGAGAGATTGGATTTCAATCTCATTTTGGAGGAGTTGCCAAGTCATCCCCGTGTGGGAGATAGGCGAAGGGGAGAGTGGACGTACCCAAGGTTGGGGAACCACTGTAAATTACTGTGTGTTTTCTGTGCTTGGTTTGTTTAATTGTGCAAGTAAATTTTTAATTCCGCAAAAGACGTCACTGCACCTATTCCCCCCCCCTTATAGGTGGATTAGGCTGACACTAGACATTTTTACTATCCACATAAAGAACATCATATCAACACCCCTAACATAGATATAAAATAGAAACTAAAGCTCAAAATTTGGTGTGCGACTAGGATTGTCATTTTGGCTTTGGTGCGATTATAATGGAGCTGAATCAATGGATGGCTATGCACAATGGGGCTAACAAGGATAAGATGATAGGATGGGCACAAAAGCTCAACAGGGCCAAAATGATGGCCTACATCACACTCACGTGATTGACTAACTATGTAATCATGCTTCGAGAGTAGCTTGGGGCAAGTTCTTTATCACTAAGAGAGACTAACCGTCCTCTCGACTCGAGTAATACGAGGCTCCTAAATGTCTACAAACAATCCTACGCTACTATTTGATTCACACCGGATTCATAGATTTTAAGTAGAATAAATAATTTCTACGCTAAAATAAAATTATAAACTACAAGAATAAAAAAAACTACATCTGTACATATCTTTAAGTAAGAGGTGTGCACTCGACTAGGAGCACACAGGAGTCAACATTTTACACTGTCTCACAATTCCTAAGCCAGCACGATGATTTATAAATCGCCCACAAGAGAATAAAAAATTCTGTGCACGTGCGAATGATCAAGCACACGCTCGAGTGGGAGCAGTGGTGTGCGGTGAATAAGAACATGAATACATAAAATGAAATAAGAAATTCTTCTAGTATGTTGTGCAATGTGCACGTGCACGGGCAAAAAATGATAACACTCTCTCCCCCAGACTTAGCATAACAAACCACTATAAGATAATCATGAAAAATAAATAAAAGTGTTGAGGAAGAGGTTACCCATGCTCAGAAATGAGCATACCAGAAGATTGGCGTTAAATTTGAAAGAGGATCCAAGCCCGCCACCGAAACATTGCCAATCCTGCAAGAAAGAACATCAGCACGACATAAGAAAAGGTAATAAAAAGCATTAGAAAAGAAAATGAAATCAATACATGGGTTGTCTTCCGGAAGCCCTTTTATTTATCGTCCTTAAAGTGGACCAAAAACCTGTATTAGCATTTTTCACATATAGTTACTAGCAATGTTTAATAGAATAAACATAAACAAACACTCAGAACTACCATGATAATAAGAATACACAGCCCAAGTACAAAAAGAACACAAACAAAGCCTAGGAAATAATCATGAATCAGTTGTACGCCGACTTGTAGTGGTTTTCCACCTCCACTCAAGATGGAAAAGAATTGAAAGCTTTAGGGCCCAAGGGAGATTTACCTCCCTTACCCCTAACCTCCTCCTTCTCACGCGGGAGGGCAGCAGATTGAGCAGTGCGCATCAACCTTTCACGTTTAAGTTTCTCCATAATGGGAGAGCGCCAACGAGCACCAATAGCAAGGTCAGAAATAGTCTTCCTCATCAAATGGGCAGCAGGGGAATCATGTCTTCACCCGCAGTGGGTGATAGATCCACCCAACAAACCTGTTTTAATTGGTTACAAGGCACAATAAAATCAACGGGATGAACTGATAAAATTACTGTCAAACTTACCGCATCATCACATAACTCCATAGCATTGCCACCTTCTTCCTCCTCGACAGTATCATTCATGAGATCTACGACCACTTTTAATTCAATCTCATCATTACTCCTTCCCTTCTCATTGTCATCCACATCCTTCATCAACTTTACATTCTCAGACCTGCACTCTGTTAGATCTAGTGGCCAACCTTAGAGGAGGGTGAATAAGGTTTATATCGCTAAAAAAAATTGAATTATTTTGAACTAGGGAAAACTAGTTATGGAAGCTACCACAGAGCGCTAGATAGTTAGTGCGTGGAGGTATGTCATAGAACTCGTTTTCCTGGGCAGATTCTCCCTTTGAGATCTATGCACTCTTCAAGACAACTCAAACTAGCATTCACAGTAGTACACATAAGTAAAGAAATAGGGAATAAATTTCATTGAAAACTTAATCAACAACATTTTACAATAACAAAATCTTGATCTCCGTGACCCCGGAGATCGAAGGCGGTGAAAGAAAAAAGCTTTTGGTTTTCTATATCGACCCTCTCCTCGGACCGGTTGGCTCTCTCCCTTTCCCTCCAAGAAATGTCTTCGAGCCGGCTCTTCACCTCCACGCAAGGAAGGGTCTTAGAGCCCCGCTAGAACACCTGATCTAGACGTCCCTTCCCTGGGATGATTTCTCACGGAATCCTATCCCGGATTCCGATGACTTTCCCCGGTCGATTTTACTCACAACAAGAATAGAGAGAAAAAGAAAGATTACAATAAAGAGTTTAAAGGATTTAAAAGATTAGAATCTCCATCTTGATGATTCCTCTATCGAGCAATTCACGGCCAGTGCTTGAGATCTTCATATGCTTGCAACCGTTTGTCTCTTCGTAGTTGATGTAGTTCTTGGCTCGCCAGAGTTCTTCGTGCGCGAATGGGAGGGAGACAGCTTCCTTTTCCTTTGATGGAGATGGCGGAACGGACCATAAAGAGGCGCCTAAACCCTAAGAGTTGTAGATATGAGTCTCTTTTTGTCTTTTTTAGGAACACGGAAAATGAGGCGTCTTTAATACATCTTTGTGAAAATAGGCTACCGTCAGTGGTAAGTGTAACACCTCCATCCATCATATGAAATATAATAGAGGGTCCAGCCGGAACCCCACGCCATATCCCACAAACGGTCAGCGGAGTTACATGTTAATATAAAAACTACTACTAACTGAATCCTAACTCAAAGCATTCTAGCAGAAGCTTCATGGGTTAACTTGAACTCAATACATGTGAATGTCCACTATATGTATATATATATATATATATATATATATATATCGGGAATGTTTACAAAATACACAAAATGTTATGGCCTTAAGGCCTTACAACTATTTCCTTTACAACAAGTGTTTTCATACATCGGCACGCAGGCCGGCCACACATGAAACAATAAATATTCTACATTGGGCCTTCAAGGGCCAGCCAATTGCAGCATAAGGGACTTATGTCCGCTACTTTCCACTTGGCCCTCCAGTACCTGCATAGCATGACCCACCAAAACTTAGCAAACAAAGCAATAGTCAGCATTAGCTGACCATGTCAAAGGAGCATTTGGCAATAGGAACATGCAATTTAAGCGCCATTCGCCACAGATGCAGGCTCGATTGGACACACGCCCCGTGCACTCAGGGCAAATTCTCGGTGTACCGGATCTCCTTGGTACCACCGCCATCCACAGTCTTAGACTTGATGGTCAAACTTGAGCATTTATCTTTTCTTCCTATGAGTCGACAAAGTCAAAGGAGTTCTACTTTCAAATTTAATCCAGTGACTAACTCCAAGTCGATCGTCATAAGGTGGGTACAGGTTAGCCAAATCCCGTTGCTCAAATCACCAGGCCCTCAAGCCATTACGCGGGTTGGCGTCCCCCTTTCCCCCGCAAAACAATTTAAGTTCCTACTCACGAATAGTGGAATAGTTTAAGTTCCCACTTACATCATTTCACAAAACAGTTTAAGTTCCTGCGCACAAAAGGCCCCCAGGTCTCCAAGAGACAGGCCTCACAAACATAGCTCACTGGAAGCTATTGCCGGCGGTAGCACTACCGTCGCGCGGTAGGGACAGAATTCGCTCCTTCCCCATTGTTGGGTGTTTTCCTGGAGATCACCTCCAGTACTATCCCTACAGCATCCTGCACACCCCCAAACCCCGAATTCTAGACGTTGAACCACACGTTTTATCCACAGAATCTTCTCTTGCACGCAAATCAATTCATCACAAATCCAGACAAACCTGTCCATATGGGCTTCACAAAGCATGCCTATTTCGTACTTCGATTCTGGATCTACATGCAAGATTTTTTTGGGATCACAACGATCTACCCGCTGGAAACCACCCTTTTCTTCAACTTTGGTGAGAGGTTCCATGCACGTATGCGAATTTAGGACTTCACTTGTCCAAGGAGACAGTCGTTACCCTTGTAGATCTTTTTGGAGCATTAAATAAGTCTTCTATCCAGATGGAAAGGAGCGCCTTGCTTTCCTCATCATGGATCTTACTTCGGCTCTTGATTCCAATCACGAGATCTCCTTTACCAAGCATGCAACACTAAGCCCCAGCCTCTTTCCCTCAAGAACTTGAAGTACTAAGATAGAGAAAAAAGTGAGAGTTCAATCTCATGCCAAGCTTATATTTAGAGGCTACCGCCGCGTGGTATCATAGGCGGTTGTCGTTTGGGCCTATCGACATCGCGTTATCGATCCAAAACAGCCTCTACCTTACTTCCACATGGCAGGCTACCTCCACGCGTCAAGCTACTATCATCGCATGATACTTTAACATGAGCTATCGTCGCGTGTTAGCTCTCTTCCGCCATGAAGTAGTCACTCAATGCTTCGTCTGGAGCATTGAGTGTATTGAGAGCATTGAGTGATTGCGCTATGCGCTAGCATTACTACTTTCGTGCGGTATATACCCGAGCTGACAGTCGATTTAATTCAAGGGCCAATGTCGGCATTAACACTATCGCGGCGCGTTAACTTCCAATATTTTTTTTTAGGATTTTTGGGGCATTACAAGGGGCCACATGCGTGATGGTTGCGCATGCACAGGTCGCGCGTGCCCGTGTGGGCTGGCCATATACGCGCGGGGGTGATGCCCATGCGCGTGTGTAGGTTTTTCTTTCTACTTGGAGATTTTGGGCTACGGGGTAGTGCGGCACTTTGAGCCCGATTTGTCCAGTCGGGTTAGTTCTTCCTATGGGACCTTGGTCTGGATTATTGCAATGCAAGAGGAGCTCAATCAATTTGAGAGATGCATGGTTTGGGATTTAGTTCCAAGACCCAAAAACTACCCAGTCATTAGAACTAAATGGGTTTTCAGGAACAAATTGGATGCACAAGGAGCTATTTTAAGGAACAAAGAAAGATTGGTAACTCAAGGCTATTCTCAGAAGGAAGGAATTGATTATGATCAGACCTTTGCCCCTGTTGCAAGGCTGGAAGCTATCAGGATATTTCTTTCCTATGCAGCATTCAAGAAATTCAAAGACTACCAAATGGATATCAAGAGTGACTTTCTCAATGGTGAACTTAAAGAGGAAGTCTATGTGGAGCAACTACCAGGTTTTATCTCTCCAACTCATACCTCTTTTGTTTTCAAATTGCATAAAGCTCTCTATGGTTTTAAGTAAGCTCCAAGAGCTTGGTATGAGAAGCTAGCTAGCTTTCTTTTAGAGCATAAGTTCTCTAGGGGAATTGTAGATAGGACTTTGTTTATTATGCATCATAAAGATAAAATTTTGTTAGTACAAATATATGTAGATGACATCATTTTTGGCTCTATTGATTCCAAATTATGCAAAAGGTTTTCTGACCTGATGCATTCCAAGTTTAAAATGAGTAGCATGGGTGAGCTTTCATACTTCCTTGGTCTTCAAGTGAAGCAATCCCCTGATGGCATTTTCATCTGCCAATCTAAATATGCTAAGGAGCTAATTAAGAGATTTGGGATGTCTGATGCCTCAGCTATTAAAACACCTATGGCTTCCAATGTTGTGATTGATTCTGATGAATAGGTCAAGCCAGTTGATCAGAAAATATATAGGGCAAATGTTGGGTCCTTGTTGTATCTCACAGCTAGTAGGCAAGATATAATGTTTGATATATGTCTTTGTGCTAGGTTCCAAGTGAACCCTAAAGAATCTCACCTTATTTTCCTAAAAAAATTGAGATATATAAAGGGTTGCCCAAATCTAGGACTCTGGTATCCAACTGAGTCAGAATTTTAATTAACTAGATTCTTAGATGCTGACTTTGCTGGATGTAAAATTGACAGGAAAAGCACATCAGGAAATGCCAATTCCTTGGTGATAGGCTTGTTTCTTGGTTTTGCAAGAAACAGACATCTGTGTCAACTTTAATTGCTGAAGCTGAATATATAGCAGCTGTCAGTTATTATTCACAAATTTTGTGGATTCAAAACTAACTCCTGAATTATGGTTTCAATCTAAATAATTCAACTATAATTTGTGATAGTACTAGTGAAATTTCCATTGCACAAAATCCAGTGCATCATAGTAGGACCAAGCATATTGAAATTAGACATCATTTCATTAGAGATTGTGTGGACAAAAAGAAAATTAAACGTGTCTTTATCGTTACTGATTTACAAAGAGCAGACATCTTCACCGAACCTTTGGATGAAAAGAAACATCTGTTCTTCTTGAATCAGCTATGAATGATTAATGGAGAAGTTTAATTTTATTTCTGTCCAAGGTCGATAAATTGATCACATTTTGTCGAACAGAGATTTGTGAACTCTTCTTGAGAATTTTCGTAGACCTGAGATCAAAGAAATCTCTTTGTGAAGTCATTTTCGTCGAACGGAGATTGACGATCTTGCTTTAGAAAATATTCCGTCGACCTACGAATGACAAACTATTTTCCCCCTCTTCACACTGAGATCGACGTTATTATTTCCACATGGAATATTTTCATTGACCTGAGTTTGAAGCTTTTTCTTTTGTGTTGGGCTGAGTTTGTTGTTACACCTTCTGAAACTTATAATAGGATTTTCATCGAACTCCATCCCACGCTTTCCAGTTCTTTTGCACTTGATCTTTTGCTATTTTTGCAGAGCAATGGCGATTTCTCCAGTACTTCTCACAACCAAGAAGTTCGATGCAGGATTTGATATCGACTTAGACTCATTTTCTCATTCAGATCAGATTTTTCAAGACATTCTGAAATTATTTGAAGGTTCAAATTTGCAATTTCTCATGACAACCAGGATCAAACTACCAGTAACATAGATTAAGGAATGGGTTTTCACTGCACAGATTCAAGATTCTCAAGTTCTTATCAGTTCAATTTCTGGTAACCAGATTCCTCTCTCTCCAGAAATTTTAACTTAAGTTTTTTGGTTTTGTTAACGGAGAAGATGAAATAGACTTATCTAGCAGTGAATTTGATGAGATGCTGAAAATGTTAGGTCATTCTGCAGGAAACCCTAAACACCTCCTCAAGAAGAATTTATCTATAGAATATAGATTTTTAGCTGATGTAGTTGGCAAAGTATTGTTAGGAAAACATTCTGCACATGATCATATTATCAGGCACCAGTTCCATCTGATGTGTGCATTAGGTAATAAGAAATCAATAAACTGGGAGGTAATTTTGTTTGATTTGATAAAAAGGAAAATCAGTAAGAAGAATGTGTGTTTTGGAAGGATTTTGGGAATCTTTCCTCAAGCCAAGGTTCCAGATTTATTGGTCTCCCAGACCATTTTTCTCAATGCCTCAAAAAGGCTTACTTCTGCCCTATTTGGCAGATGGGAGAGGGTTATTCCCAAGAACTCCAGGGCCTCCTCTTCCAGGTTAGCTTCTTAGAATACCAGGGCTGAATCAGCCACTCCCCCAATTTATGAAGAAACCCATGTTCCTCCTCTCTCTCCTGTTCATCCTCCATCACCACCTCATTCAATATTTCCTTCATCAACTCCACTTCAACAACCTTCTACCTCCACTCCTCCCGTCTCACCATTACAATCATAATCACTGATTCATATCCATGAAGATACACCACCATCTTCACCTCCTCAATCTCCAATTCCATCTCGTCTTGATGACATTCCATCCACCTCTACCCAACCAAATTTCAATCTACTGTCATCTCCATCTCCTCAACCATCTCCTCAACATTCACCCCTTAAGGATCAACTTCCAGATACCATCCCTCAATACAATCTTCCATCCAACATTCCATCCACATTTCCAAAATTCCAACATACAGACTTCCCTCATTCCTTCACAGTCTGTTCAAATTGTGGACACCAATCATCCTACACTTCTTCTACTCCTGAACCCCTCTATCTCAATTTCTCTGACATTGCTAAAGACCATCTTCAATTCATCACTCCCTCTCTTAAGCAGCTAATAGCTTAGGATATTGCTCCTCTCTCTACTTCCATCTCCCTTCTTTCTACTCAGCTTGCTGCTTCCTCCTCTATCCCTTCTACTATGGGCCTGGGTTCAAGGCCTTCTGAAACCAGGCAGGGGGAGATGTTCTGGGAAAAAGCTCCAGCAGCAGCAGCAGTAGTTCCAGAAGCAGAAATTCCAGTAGAGATCATCGAGATTCTGGATAAAGATACAGAGATGATTTGTTTTTAAGATTATTCAGTAGATGTAGAAATAAACACTATTGGTGATTTTATTATAAATCTCACAGTTGATATAGTTTCTTTATTACATTCTTTTGATTCAGTTCACAGCAATAATCTTCCAGCTTTTGTTGATTCAATTCAAGATTTGTCTAAAGCTATAGTATGTTACTCAGCTTCAATAAGTTCTGAAGTTTTGGAACAACTTAGGACAAGTTTTTCAGTTTCTGATGTTACTTTAGAACCAATAATTGATTCAGAGCCAAAGGCTTTCTCTCCTCCAACTTATGGCTGGGCTGAGTCTCCCATGCCAGATCTTGATGAGATCTTGTTTCAAGATATGGAAGAAGAGAGTGATCAAGTGTTTAATGAAGTTGTAGAGCCAGAAAGTCAAGAACAGCCTCAGGCTGAAGCTGTATAGCCTCGGGCTCACCCTATCTTCACTGATAATATGCTGAAACAAATTCATGCTCTCTATGATAATCCAGCGAATGATTCTAATGATGATGAAGATTCTGTTGACTCTGAAGACAGCAGTTCCCAGAATAGAAAAGCAAAGAAGAAGGCTCCTCCAAAGGCTGCTCCAAAGCCAAATCCAACTGCTGATACTCCTTATTACATTATACATAACATAACTCTCACTCCAGAATCCCATCACTGGATGAGATACTCTAAGAATGAAATGAAATCAAGGAAGAAGAGCAAGAGATACTCTCCTCCACCTCAATTCAGGAGAGGTCCTGCTCCTCCTGTAGCTAGATCCTCAAGAAATTTTTCTCAAGGTCAAAGATCTACTTCTCACTCCTATCAATCCAGATCAACTCAAAGCAGTTGAGACAGGCCATCTATATCTCACACTTAGTCGAGCAGAAAACAATAGCAGCAGCAGCAATCTGACGGTCTAAGTAGCCAGCAAAAAGTTCAAGATATTCAGAAATCTAGTCCTAAAAGGCCTTTATCTCTAGTGTGTGATCCAGAGATGGAGCCTAATTCTAGGATGGCCAGGTTCAAAGAACTTATAGGACTTTCTCAAATCAGGAAAGCTAAAGAAGAAGGACAAGATATTTCTCAATATACTACTATGTCTTCTTACAAGAAGAAAGAGCTGGAAAAGTATCAGGAACAAAATCTCTTTAATGTTGATACATATATGTCTTTGCATCCTGAAGCAGTTGTACCTAGAGCTGCTTCAATGATAATTCTTGGAGCAGATGATATGAAGATGTCAAAGCACCAAGCTATTGATCCCAACAGAGAAATCATCTTCACCAAACCTTCAACTCGGACTTCTCAAGATAATTCCAAAAGAGTTTGACAATTGTTCTTTTCTGTGTGTTAACTTAACTTTTATTTATTGTAAATATGTCACAAGGCAATCTTGTTTATATTTGCTGAAACTTTATAATTCTGCCAGATATTATTTTTTTATTTTGTGATTTTTTTTTATTGTTGTTCATAGTGAACTCGCCCAAATAGGGGGACATTGTTGGAACACCACCTTGTTTAGGGTTAATTTGGCCTAAGTTCACTATTATGACTCCCAGATGACCCATATTGTATTGTCTAGGGTCATAAGTCTTTATCGGGATCTAGATCAAGTCAACAAACCTAGAGTGATTGGTTTTAACCTTCAGAAGGCTTAGAGATAGAAGACCTCCAGAGAAAGCAGTTTTCTAAGAGTCAAAAAAAGCGTTCAACGATAGCTAAACTCAGCTTGACGATCGTTGATCTCAGATCGATGAACTCAGAGTTTCTTCTCTGAGTTAAGCTCGACGAAAGTTCAGATGAGATCGACAATTTGTCAGCTTATACCAGAAACTCAGCTCGACGATGTGTTATCTCAGCTCGACGAATTTGGAGCTCCGTTCGACGATTTTCTACCTCTTTTCTGCTATCTTCAGTTCGAAGATATTGGATCTCAGGTCGACAAAATTTGTTGAGTTCGACTATATTCTCCCAGATTCAGTTCGACTATTTTCTCTCAATTTCAGTTTGACTAAGGCAAAAGTTTTTCAAATTATATTATATTATGTCTGTAATGCTCTGGTAATTAATACTCAATATTCTTATGAATATAGCCGTTCCATGGCAGCATTAACTATGGTTTTCATAGAGTTATTACTTGACTTATTTATTGGGACAGTTGAGGAAATTCATTTAATACAAATTCTAGCCGTTCAACTCCCAGATTTTCTACAGTCAATCAAGGAAAAGGAATTTAAAATTCAAATGCTAAAATCTGCAAGGATTATATATAAAGTTTTTCTTTTTCAAGACAGTAAGCGGTAATACATACAGAAAATAAGAACACCCAGAAAAAGGCAGTCAGGAATACATTCTTACTTCAGGAATTTTCAAGAGACAAAATCATCAACATCTGTCTGAATGTTTCCTGAAGATCTTCAAGCGGTTTGAAGGGCTACACCCTGAGCAAAGATCTCTTTCTACTGAACCATTCTATATCTCAGGGGGAGCTTTGACAACAGAGCAATCCACTAGTCTTCTCTCAGATTGTTGACAGAGAAGAACATTATCTTTATTTTCTTTCACAACTGTAAAAGGGTTTTTAACTCCCTTCAAAAGTTATCATTTGGTTGTCAAGTCTCCTGATCAAAAAACTTGGTTTGGTTTTTGGGCACCTGGTCAAAAGCTCAAAGGGTTGCAAGGTCTCTCATAGAAAATAGATCTTGTGGTGGCAGGGTACTTGATCAAAATCCTGTTGTGGATTCCTTTCAGGGTGTTAGAAGAGCGGATGTGTTTAGGGCAACCACTATAAAATATTTGTGTCGTCTAGTTGCTCTATTTTTTATTTTCTCTGTGCTGTGATTTTTGTGTTTTTTTCTGCCCTTCTATATATAGTTATCACTTATTTTAATCCGCAATAAAAATTAATCAAAAGTTTTTAAAACTCAATTCATCCCCCCTCTAGAGTTAGTGTGATCTATCCCTTCTCTTTCAGACACTCTCTCGGTGCTTGCATAAATTGGCTGATATTGCATACTATATAAAAAATATCAGGTCTAGTGACAGTCAGATAGATGAGTTTTCCCACCATTCGTTAGTACTTAATAATATCTGGAAGAAGAGGTGAATCCTCAGTCCAACATAATTCCTTTGTCCAACCTCATCAGTATTCTGTAGTAATGTCTAAAAAGACAAGGTATTTAAGAGAATATAAACAATAGTTATGAACATTGTCTGTTTCAGGAAGAATAATAGAAAAATATTTGATATATTTCTGTTATTTCGGCTAGTACTACAATATCTAGGATATAACTGAAATATCTGAGAATCTTATGAAATATCTAAGATATTTATGTAATATTCAATATTTTGTTCTTTGAGATACTTATGTAATATCTATGATAATTATGTAATATTAATTATTTGGAATAACTAAAATATTATAGATAACTGCAATATCTGAGATGATATCACTTCATTATTAGAAAATTTTAGTTTTATGGAGTTAATAATGAAGCTTATGTGCCAACTTCAATAATTATCCATTGTTGGGTATTGTATCCACAATATACCTGATTTGAAGAAGCCCCTGAACAAGCTAAGTTGAATTGACAATGTATTTGATGACTTTCTATCAAGTTGTGCTTGCAGCTATTCCATGATAAGTACACACCAATGTCAGGGTGCAGTGGGTCAATATACACGGGTCTACGCAACGTAATCCCTCGTTAAGCAGATAAGTGTGTTGACTCACGTGTGCTTTCTCTATTGGAGTGTACTTATTCTCAAGTATAGGGTTGAGATAGATCAAGAGCAGAAGAGGAGCAAGGATGGGTCAAAGACCAAGTTCATGGGAGGAAGAGGAAAATCTTCTAAGTCAAAATCGACGGGAATCACTAAGTGATTCTTGTCGGTTCGACGGGAATCACTAGTGATTCTCGCCGAAATCGTCGAGAATCACTCGCCGATTTCCGCCGACTTCATTTGGCTGACTGTCCTCCTTCAAGAATTATGCTAAGGCAGAATCGACGGGAATCACTAACTGATTCTCTCCGATTCGTCGAGAATGACTTTGCATTCTCGTTGATTCCCTCCGGATGACAAGTGTTTCAACTGGAATTCTGCCAAGGCAAATTCGACGGGAATCATGAGTGATTCCCGCCGACTTCGACGGGAATCACCAATGATTCTCGCCGAATTTGCCTTAGGCAAATTTGCTCTGTTCGCTGGACCGAACTAAGATGTTGTGCGCTGTTTTGACCGGAACTAGGGCTTCTTCTTGTGGGCCCCACAACGGTCATTTAGGTTTGTTCTACAGTATTTATACTCGCGTATTTTGAACTTACACAGTAATCATTCACGAGAAATCAAAGTCGCCGACCGTGACCTAGCCTATCGCGGAAATCATCCCGTCATCATCGCTGCTCGCAAGATAGTCGTCGCTGCAGATCTCAGATCATCTTTGATCTCCCGATGACAGAACCGAGGCTAGTATAGCGTCTCACGCTTCTCTCTCGAGATCCCTTGTCTCTCAATTTGTTGAACGAGGTTTGTTCTTAATTCCGAATCGATTGAGATGACAGATCCGATTGAGATCTTTGGTAGACCTTGCTTGCTTCGTCAAGAAGTTTGGATCTACAAAGCATCGCCGCCGCAATCACTTGCCATCGTCGATCTTGGCAAGATCCTCTCCAAGAGAGTACTCCGATCGTAGACTCTTCGTCTTCATCAAGAACGCTTCAACGAACGAAGAGGGACATCGAGTTCTCCACACGTGTAGTTTGTATCTCTTGTACATTCTATTTTTGTTTTGTTGTAAAGGAATAGTGATTCCTAGTTGTAAGGGTTGGGTGCAACCCGTGGTTGAGGAGTAGTGACTCCTTCGGTTGGAAGGGTGCCTTCCGTAGTGTGAGGATTGGATTTCAATCCATTTGGTGAAGTGATCGAGTTCGTCCCTTGTTGGGAGATAGGCCGAAGGGGGAGAGTGGACGTACCCAAATCGGGGAACCACTATAATTGCTTTGTGCTTTTATGTGCTGTGTTTGTTATTTGTGCAGGTTATTTAAATTCTGCAAAAGACTGCACGAGACCTATTCCCCCTCCCCCTAGGTGGAATTAGTTGACACTAAAGACTTTCATCCATCTTGTCAATAATGACTCTTATGACTCTTATAGATGAGTCAAATGAAGATACAAATCATTTCGAGCTTAAAATATGATGTTTAACCTCTGTCTTAACTATATTAATTTAACCAATGTGCAAGAAAATCACTATTAGTAGGTAAAACTAATCAATTATACTTGATATAACTACATTATACCATATACATTTCAATTCTCTCAAAGAAAAATGAATTGTCAAAGATACAATCGTAATAGCTAGGATACAACTTGTAACTCGAAAGCTAATCACTCAAATATATCAGTAATTTGTTTCAAGCTACGTGTCAAAATCTCATCGTCCACAGACACAAATCTGTGTCCGGGGCCCGGACATAAAAATTACGCTTATTTTCGGGTTTGTTTGGGATATCAGTGTCGTTTTAAATGGGAGCAATTCAAAAAGGAGATTCTAAATTGTATTTTCAAAACTATATTTTCAAAACTATATTTTCAAAACTGAATTTGTGTTTGGGTAACCTCCATTTGTAGTTATGTTCAAAACTATAAAATAATTTATCTATTTGGGAAAACACCGTTCCAGTAGCGGTTAAAAATAAAAGACATGCAACTTAAATAAAATACAACAAAATATTTTAGAAAATTGAAAGGCAAAATAAAAATTCAACATGTCCAGCCTCAATTTTCGATGGCTTCATAAAGTTGTTTGCCAATGGAGTCACGCGGTGCCGCCATTTGACTTGATCCACTCCTTCCACCTCGACCAATTTCAATGTTCTCCCTCCTTGTGTTGACTTGATAGGAAAATCTATAATTTACACATGCTGAGAAAAAAAGATCGGAAAACAAAAAAAATATGTAATGGAGAACACTAAATAACTAAACTGGTGGATCCTCGTACCAAAGCTGAAAAAAATTAAACCCTAAAATTGTAATGGATAACCTCATACCAAAGCCCGGACTGGAGTATATCTGGGAAATACGATCGGAATTGGCCAAATACTAACGGGAAGGTAGCAAGACGGGAAGATCTGAACCGAAAAATGACGATCGGAAATGGTGATGGAGCTAGGGAAGAAGATCGGCACTAGAGATACCGCTAGGGAAGATCGGCATTGGAGATACTGCCGGGAAGATTAGCGTTGGAAATACCTTTAGGGAAGAAGATTGACTCTAGAGGAGGCTGGAACTCACCGTCGAGAAGATCGGCCGGAAATATGGGCGCACTTGTTTCCCGCGAAGGAGGAGAGGAAAATCAGAATGGAGAGGTTACAGACAGGTGTAGTGGTGCTCCTTCCTCTAGCGTCAAAACGACCGGATTTTGCCCTTTTCAACCAACTGGTTTAAAATGGCTCTAACCAAACACTAATGTGAAATACTGTACAGCTCTAGTTTAAACAAAATGGAGCTAAAAAGGCATCCCAAACAGAGCCATAGGCAAGCGATTAAAGTTGCAAGACACCTATTCCCCCCCCCCCCATAGGAAAATGTTTATGTCACACTTATCATAAACTTTTTATTTTATTGAAATTCAGATGAGTTTAATTATTATTGAAATTCAAATGAGTTTAATTTTTATTGAAATTCAAATGAATTTTGATGGGGTTCCCCATGAAATTTATAAGTCGAACATGAAGAACTCAGACCAAGGTCGCATAGGAAGAGCTAACCCGATTGGACAAATCGGGCTCAAAGCGTCGCACTCCCCTGTAGCCCAAAATCTCCAAGCAGAAAAAAACCTACGCACGTGCATGGGCATCACCCCCGCGCATATATGCCAGCCCACACGGGCACGCGCGACCTATGCACGCGCAACCTTCACGCATGCGGCCTGCGACCACCCTGGCGTAACCTGCGCGTGTGGGGTGGCATGCGTGCGCGCTCAGCCAGTGTGTGCTTGGCCTAAGGCCTCCATCGACCATCGTCACCGTCGGGTACCCCGCCCGGGCCGCCCGAACCACTCATGGGGTACTTTTGTCATGTTGCTATATTTGGTGATCCAAGTGACCGAAACTGAGCGACGTTATTCGCCAGCAAAAATTTTGCCCCAGTATAATTACCAATATATCCCTCCAGAATACTATAAATAGGCCTTCAGGCATTCATTTGAAGACAAGAAACTGCAGAGGCTAGAAAGAGCTTTGAGGTTTTCTGGCGAGATCGTGGACTTAGGCCGATCCTCCGCTCAGGAATTCACTCTGCCCCTCTTCTAGCACAAAAGCTCCACTGGACTTCAAGGCTCTGTGGGCTTAGAAATTTCTCCTCGCTGGAATGCTTCCATCGAGGTTTTGTGGACTTTTCCAATTCCCAGGCCAGAGCACTTCCATTGAGGCTCTAAGGACTTAGCTATTTTTCATCGCTTTTGTACCTTGCATTTGAAACGGAGAGTTGGTCTATCACCCTCTGAAAGATCATTTCATACACCTATAAACTCCTAAAAATAGTTGATTTTTGCTCATCATAGATTTGGCCAAGTGGTTTTTCATCCTTTTTGGGTTTTCTACATCAAAAAAAGTCTTTTGTCATTTGCTATTATTTTTCTTGGGGTGTTTGCGCACCTGGTTCGACTCCAAGCTAAGGCGGTCCGATTCTCCAAACTGGGGAAAAACTGGGTGAACCGCAATAGTTTGGCGCCGTCTGTGGGAAGGTGTTCCCAAAAAGATTTGACAAGACTCGATACCCCAGCTAGCAGCAATGACGAAGAGAAGCGTGCATGCTGCCAGCCAATCATCTTATAAAGATCCTAGTGACTAGGCATCCAATGGCCTACCCACTAGACTTGCATTAAGCCTTGAGGAAGTAATAGACACACTAGCATCATCAGTGGAAGAACGGATGCGTCATATGGAAGAACGTCATACACAAACTCTTACTTGTTTAAGTGAATTGGGAGCTTCCCATTCCTCTAGGGCATACCACATTGAAAATGGCCAAAGGTCATTTCCCTCGGGACCCGGTCGCTTAGTGGGGTGGCCCGCACCATGCGCCGTACGAAAACTCAGGGGGAGGGAACTGCCCATAGGAGGCCGACCCCCAAAAAAAGTTATAAGCACCTCGGCGGAACCTCGATTGAGTTGTAAGCTTAGATTACTCTGTTATGGTGGTTGTGCGAGCCAGCCTTAGAACATAATGTGGTTATGTATTATGTGGATGGGCAAGGGGAGGCTAACCCGCGCCATGGCTTGCGAGCCTGACGGTTTGAGCAATGGTATGTGGCTGACCTGTACCCACCCTATGGAGACCGACTTGGAATGAGTCACTGGCTTGTATCTAAAGGTAATAGAGTGCCTTTGAATTTGTCATGGAATAGGGGGAAGAGAGTCTTGGGATACGAGCCTAAAAGACTAGTATTGCTCAAAGGTACCATCTTGAGAATGGTGGTGGGGCTTGAATCTCAGCACGCTAATAATGTGCCCTGAGTGCACGGGACGTGTGGCCAGCAGTGCCAACATCTGTAGTGAATGGTGCTTAAATTACTCGTTCTATTACCATTATTGTACATGTTGTTCTGCCTTCGAGGAAGGGGCATCGCCACCCCATGTGAGGTGCGGGGTCAATATAAATTGGTCAGCTAATGCTAACCATTGCCTTGTTTGCCACCATTAGGTTGGAATGCTTTGTGAAAGTGCAGTTGAGCTAAGTGGGAAGTAGTGGGTTGAAGCCCTATTTGCTATGTCGGCACTTGAAGGCAAAGCGAAGTGTGCTTTTACAGTTTCATGTGTGACCGGCCTGCATGCCGATGTCTGTAAAATACTTGCAATTGAGAAAACAGTTGTAAGGCCTTAAGGCTAAAGACTTTTGGTGTATTTTGTTAACATTCCTACAGTTTGGGTTAGTGGTCATTCATGTAGTTGGGTTCTTAATACTTTTAATACTTCCATTAGAATGCACTCTGAGTTAGGATGTGTAATTGGTTTTTACAATCAATGTGTAACTCCACTGACTGCCCGTGGAATATAGCGTGGGGCCCTGGACGGACCTTCTGTTATATTCTATATGATGGATGGGGGTGCTAAAATTTGGTATCATATTTTTGTGTCGGTCTGTCTTATTCGAATTTGTGGATGAATTCCTATAAGGCGTGGTGAGCACGTGTATGTGCGCTACCGTTATAACATGAAAGAACCCATAAATGTCCACTTAGAAATGAAAATACACATGTTTGAGGAACCTGCGTTTCATATAATTATTTTTTGGCAATATGTTTAGTTGTTTAATTGTGTTTCATGAATAAAGGTGATTGGAAGTGGTGCAGAGCAATCCCAACATCAGCACTCTACAGAGAGTAGTGCGCTAAATGACATGCCTGCAACCCTCCTTCTACTGAAACTATAAGGCTAGTAGTTGAAGCTGTGTTCGCCATGATAAATGCTCAGCTAGGGAGGCAAGTGCAGCCTCCTTCCCCTGAACTAAGATAGGTGCTGCTTGGCGTGGCTGAGCCTATAGTAGTGGATCAAGTGGTCGCAGAGCCTTTAGTGCAAAGAAGTGCGACAGAGAAGCAGCTCATGCTTGTGATTAGCTTCAATCCCCCATTGTTGATGAAGTAACCCCAGGGCCGACCCGCCCAAAAGGCCCGGAGGGCCTAGCCAGAAGGCTCACGAACCAAAGGCCCACTGCCGGGCTGCAGCCCAAGCACTCCAACCCCTCACCGGTCCCACCACAGGAGCACAGTAGGTTATTGAAGCCTGGGATCGATCCTAGAACCTCTTTGATAAGAAGCTCTCAGGCAAGCAGCTCATCACCAACTGAGCATTGCCTTAACATCCCGCCGCACTGAGAATAGGTGCGGTCATGGGTGCGGTATGTTGGGTATTGTATCCACAATGTACCTGATTTGAAGAAGCCCCTGAACAAGCTAAGGTGAATTAACAATGTATTTGATTACTTGTTTTCAAGTTGTGCTTGCAGTTATTCATCGCTAAGTACACACCAATGTCAGGGTACAGTAGGTCAATATACACGGGTCTATGCAACGTAATCCCTCGTTGAGCAGATTAGTGTGTTGGCTTACGTGTACTCTCTCTATTGGAGTGTACTTATTTTCAATCACAGGGTTATGTAAGATCAAGAGCAGTCAAGGAGCAAGGATGGGCCAAAGACCAGCTCACGGGAAGAAAGACGAAAATCGTCTAAGTACAAATCGACGAGAAGAGAATCACTAGTGATTCTTGCCGAATCGTCGAGAATCACGAACTGATTCTTGCCGATTGCTGCCGGTTGTCTCGAAGCCGCCTTGAATTTTTCTAAGGAAGAATCGTCGAGAATCACGAAGTGATTCTCGCCGACTTGTCGAGAATGACTCTGCATTCTCGACGATTCGGCAAGAATCAATTGTGATTCTCTCTGATTCTCACCGGCTTGTGTTATCAGTAGAGATTGAATTCTGTCAAGTAGAATTCGGCGAGAATCGTAGTTGATTCTCGCCGATTCGGCGAGAATCACCTACGATTCTCGCCGAATTTGACTTAGGCAATTTTCGCCTATTCTCTGGACCGGTCCAAGTTAACTGAACTATTTTGAACCGGTCTTAGGGTTTCCTTTTGGTGGGGCCCACAACGGTCATGTGGAATGACCTAATGTATAAATACCTATGTATGGTTGAGCGGAAGAGACAGAGATATACGAATACATGATTCAAAAAGAATAGCCGCCGACATGACCTAGAACGCGATCTTGCTCCGCGGCCGTCGTCGCCGCTCGTACAGTTAGTCGTCGTTGCTGATCAAGGTTCTTCCAGATCTCCGGCGACAGAAGCTCAGCCTAGCAAGCGTCTCACGCGTCTAACCAGAGATCTTTTATCTCTTGATTCGTAGATCGGGAAAACCATCCTCTTCCGAATCGATCGAGACGATCGATCCTAGTGTGACCGTTGGAAGACCTTGCTACCTTTGCTATGAAGGTTGAATCTCCATTGCATCGCCGCAGCACTCCGTTGCCGCCGCCAATCCCGAGAGCCAAGCCGCCGCCCTTTGCCGCCGCCGGTTTCGGGGAGATTCTCTCCAAGAGAGATCTAGGGTTGTGGACTCTTCGTTGACTTCAAGAACACGTCGTCGAATGAAGAGGGACACCTTAATCTCCATAAGTTGTTTGTATTTCTAATACATTCTATTTTCATTTTCGTGTAAAGGAACGTTTGGTTCCTAGTTGTAAGGGTTGGGTGCAACCCCTGGTGTGGGAGTGGTGACTCCTACGTGTGGAAGGGTTCCTTCCGTTAGTGCAAGGATTGGATTTCAATCCTGTTGGTGAAGTGACCGAGTCATCCATGGTTGGGAGATAGGTCGAAGGGGGAAAGTGGACGTACCCAAATCGGGGAACCACTATAAATTGCTTGAGTCTTTTCTGTGCTGTGTTGTTTGATTTATTTGTGCAGGTACAGTTTTTAATTCCGCAAAAACGCTACAAGACACCTATTCCCCCCTCCCCATAGGTGAAGCTAGTTGGCACTAGGTGGACTTTCAAGTGGTATCAGAGGAAGGTTACTCATCAAAAGGGTTCACACCTTGAGTAGGATCCTGCCACCAGTGTCAAGAAGAAGACAGATATCTACCATGGACAGACTCAAGTACTCCGGCAAAATCCCAGTGTGCACCAGACTGAACTTTCCTATCTGGAAGGAAAGAATCATATTCTACATGGAAACAGTCGACCCACGACTGTTTATGATGGTTGAGGAGGGACCTTATGTTCCCACAAAGGCCTCCACCATTGATCCTACTAAATAAGTGCCAAAGACGTTGTCAGAAATGGACAAGGACGAAATGGTGCTGGTAGGACTCGACAAGAAAGCACAAAACATCTTGGTAAGCGCAGTTGACGACTCTATGATGCAGAACTTTTGCAACTGCAGGACAGCCAAGGATCTCTAGAACTGTCTGATTGTACTAATGGAGGGCACAGATGAAGTGAGGGACGATCGGAGATCCCTCCTCAACCAGAAATATGAGGCCTTCAGGCAAGGGCCCAAGGAGGAGATCGGAGTTACCTTCGAAAACTTCCTCAAGATCGTCAATGCACTCAAGGGATATGGAAGAGTGTTCACTGACGGTGAACTCAATGATAAATTCCTTAGGTCCCTTACTAAGGAATGGGACACAAAGATCTGCGCCATCCGAGAGTTTGGCAGACTTGTTGAAACCGACCCTCAAATTCTGTTCGGGAAGCTCATGTCCTATGAGCTTCAACTCAATACAAGGAAAGCTGAAGAGGAAGCAGAGAAAGCCGCAGCCAAAGAAAAGACGTTGGCCCTAAAAGCCATTCATTCCATAAAGGGAAAGGGTGCTGCTTCTTCCCGTGCGTGGAAGAAGGATGAGGAGGAAGACTCCGAGCCATGCTCCTCCGGCTCAAAATTGTCTGAAGAAGATTTCTCCCTCATCACCCGAGAATTCAAGAGGTTCCTCAAGATGAGGAATCAAAGAAAGAGTGACGGCTCCTCCTCCAGATTTCAGAAGAAGAATTATTCTTCTGACAGGTATGAATCAAAAACCGAACAAACATCGTAATACTGACATCATCTGTTTTGGATGAAATAAGCCAGGACACGTCATGGCCGACTACCATCAAGGCAAGAGGGAGAAGGGAAAGGGAGAGGAGCATAGGTCCTCAAAAGACAAGAAGAAGGAGAGGAGTTACATCGCGAAGAAGCCAAAGACGCTGAGTGAATCTGACACGTCAGACACCAGCGATGATGAGGAAGCCTACTTTGGGCTAATGGGTCGCTGTGACTCAGAAGGAGAATGCCCCCCATTTACTGGGAAGGTAAAAGCTCACACCCCTCTCTCCGACTCTGACTCTGATCCTGAGTCTCAGGATGATGACCCTGAGGATAGCCCTTCGGCCCGTAAAGCTGAGCTCCTCGATAAGTATGAGCTTCTGCTCAATACTTTCGAGGAGTGTCGAAAGAGACTGAAGGCTGAGAAAAAGGAAGTTAAATTCCTTAAAGGTGAGAGTGTATCCCTGAGGGAAGAGATCACCAGTTTGATCTCCCTCTGACAGGAGCACTTGGACCTGACTTCTAAGCATTCAGAGTCTCTTAAGCTCCTCGATCTTAAGCAGGAGGAAATTGACAGGTTGGAAGAACAACTTGTGGCAGAAAAGAAGATCGTTAAGAGCTTCTCTATGCCAAAGACAGTTCTTCCACTGGTTGATACCTTCACTGCTCAGGCCAAAGGAGCTGGTTTGGGGCACATAGGGGTACCTGGTTCCTCATACAGGAGAAACAGGAACCAGAGGAAGAATAAGGCTGCTAAGAAGGCCTCTGTTGCTGAAAAGGGAAAGGCCCCACACAGTCCTGTTGTGTTCAGAAAGCCCGGCTTTCCCAGTAACCAACATGACTTTGAGTCAACATATGGCCATCACTTCAGGCCCTCGGTTGCAAAGCCAAAGAGCCGATATGATGGTTGGACCTTCCCCCACAATTTTGGCGAGAGTGTCTTCAAGGCACCTAATAAGGAAGTTCAGATGAAGGATTATGGCCACTTCTCTAGCGGTCATAGTAGGAAGCAGGCACCCAAGGCCAAGCCTGTTACACTGAGAAACCAGGAGGTGAAGAAATCATGCGATTGTTGTCATCATGATGCCTCCACCTCCAGGTCCGAGGCCCCTGCTGAACCTTCCGTTCCAAGAGTGAAGCAGGTTCCTAGGAGAAAGTATAATAGATTTGACTGCTGGTGCTGTGGCAAAGTTGGTCACTTTGCCATGAATTGCTGGTTTAATCCGAGGAATAATGAGACTCCTCACGTTGGCAATGCGAGGTAGACCACTCGTAGGGCTAAACATTCGAGGGGGAGCATGCTAACGAGGAATCTAGGACCCAAGTTCGATTGGGTTCCTAAGGTAAATTAATTCTGTTTTGCAGGAATGTCCAAAGGCCACCAAAACTCCCATATGGTATTTGGACAGTGGATGCTCCCATCATATGATTGGGACAAGAAGCCTGCTGCGGGAGTACTCTCCAGTCGAGAATGGACCCAAAGTCATCTTTTGGGGATCTGATTGGGGAGTCACCAGAGGTTACGGTATGATTTCCAACGGTATACTCTCTATCACTGACGTAGCTTATGTTGAAGGGTTAAATCATAACCTGATCAGTGTAAGCCAGTTTTGTGATAAAGGGTATGACGTTAAGTTCTGCAAGGATAAATGCCTGATAATATCATGTGCCTCTTCAGAGACGGTATTAACCGGCATTAGGAGCAGAAATATTTGCTGTTTAGATTTTCTCAGTCTAGATTCTTCTACCCCCGTATGCCTAGTAGCAAAAGGCAGTGCATCTCTTTGTGAACAATGGCACAAGAGATTGGCACATATTAATTACAAGACAATTAATATGTTGTTTTCCTAAGATTTAGTAAGGGATGCTCTTATTATTAAGTGCATCAAAGATAGTCCCTGTCCTGCATGCCAGATGGGCAAACAGACTCGGGCTACCTTTAAGGGCAACTCAGACAAAAACTCCTCCAAATGTCTTTATCTTCTGCACATGGACTTGTTTGATCCAATGCAAGTTCATAGCTTAGGAGGGAAGTCTTATACGCTAGTGATTGTAGATGATCACTCTCAGTTTATTTGGGTGTTCTTTTTAAAACGCAAGTCTGATACGTTTGACATCTTCACCAGCTTTGTCAAGCAGATTCAGAACGAACTTAACTGCTCAGTGATCAAAATCAGAAGTGACCATGGAATAGAGTTCGAGTCGGGTGCTATGATAGAGTTTTGTGAAGAACTTGGTATCTTTCATGAGTTTTTCTCCCCACGCACTCCTCAACAAAACGTAGTTGCGGAGAGGAGAAATAGAACACTCATTGAAGCCTACACGACAATGTTGAATGACACTTCACTCCCAGAATACTTCTGGGCCGAGGCTGTCAATACGGCTTGTCATGTTCAAAACCGGGCGTTGATCAACAAAAGTCATCGTAAGACGCCCTACGAGCTACTAAAAGGAAGGAAACTAACCATGTCCTATTTGAGGATCTTTTGTTGCAGATGTTATGTACTGAATAATGGGAAGTACCCGCGTACTAAGTTTGGTGAAAAATGCTTCGAAGGCATATTCATGGGCTATAGTAGCCATAGCCGGGCTTATAGAGTTTTCAACAGGAAAACCCTAGTGGTAGAGGAATTAATAAATGTTGTATTTGATGAAGGAAGTTTGCTTAATTGCAAGTCTTCTAGTGATCTTCTTGAAGATACAGGTGCCAGACTCGAAAAGCTACACCTGGATGAGCCCGAGAAAGATGCAACTCCAAAATACGTCAAGGTCTCCACCCTAACGCCAATCGGAGAGGATGACAATCAGGATGGAGCAGTCCTCCCTGAAGAGGAAGGAACCCCAGAAATTGCTACAGCTCCTGATGCAAGACTTCTAGAGCTCCGATACGTGAGGGATCATCCTAGAGATCAGATCATCGGAGATCCTCGCGACGGTGTCAGAACTCGAAGAGGTACTATTAATGAGATTTTGCATCTTAGTTTCCTATCACAGGTTGAGCCAAAGAAGTTCGACGAGGCGAACAAAGATGCAGCATGGATATTGGCCATGCAAGATGAACTACATCAATTTGAAAGATGCAATGTCTGGACGCTGGTTCCCAGACCAAAGGGGCAGAACATGATCGGTACCAAGTGGATCTTCAGAAACAAACTGGATGAACATGGTGTCATCATAAAGAATAAGGCCAGGCTGGTGGCTCAAGGATACAGACAGGAGGAGGGGATTGACTTCGACCAGACGTTTGCGCCAGTTGCACGGCTCGAGGCAATCCGTCTATTCCTAGCCTATGCCTCTCATAAAGGATTCACAGTCTATCAGATGGACGTGAAATCGGCATTCTTGAATGGAGACTTGAAAGAGGAAGTATACGTCGCTCAACCTCCAGGTTTTGTCAATCATACTTATCCTAATCATGTCTACTTTCTTAATAAAGCTCTATATGGCTTAAAACAAGCTCCTCGAGCTTGGTATGAGACCTTATCTAGTTTTCTTCTTGAGAACAAGTTCTCTAGAGTAAAAATAGACAAGACATTATTTCTCAGGGAAGTCAAAGGCAAGATCTTGCTAGTGCAAATCTATGTCGATGACATTATATTCGGGTCAACGGACAAAAATCTTTGTAAAAAGTTTTCTAAACTTATGCAAGGAAAGTTTGAAATGAGCAGTATGGGAGAGCTGAAGTATTTCTTCGGACTTCAAGTGAAACAGTCTGAGGAAGGAATTTTCATTTCTTAGACAAAGTTCACCAATGAACTCCTCAAGAAATTCAGAATGGAGAATGCAACCTCTATGAGGACTCCAATGGGATCCACCATGTCTCTGGATAAGGATGAGAAAGGGAAACCTTTTGATGAAACCAAATATAGAAGCATCATTGGATCCCTGTTATACCTTACTGCCAGTAGACCGGATATCATGTTCTCCACATGTGTTTGTGCCAGATATCAGGTGAACACTAAAGAATCTCATTATGTCGCTGCAAAGCGAATTCTTAGATACCTTAAAGGTACCCCTAATCTTGGCTTGTGGTACCCGAGAAACAATGATGTCGAGCTAATAGGTTTTTCAGATGCTGATTTTGCAGGGAGTAGGGATGACAGGAAAAGCACTTTCGGAACGTGTCAATTCCTCGGAAGAAGGCTCATCTCATGGAATAGCAAGAAGCAAAATTGTGTAGCAACCTCCACAGCAGAGTCTGAGTACATCTCGGCTGGCAGCTATTGCGCACAACTCCTATGGATCAGAAATCAGTTAGCAGACTATGACCTTCAGTTCAAGGAAGTACCAATGTACTGCAACTCCTCCAGTGCAATTGCCATTGCCAATAATCTGGTATCGCACAGCAGAACGAAGCATATTGAAGTGCGCTACCACTTCATTCAGGAACACGTGGAGAACAAGGACATCTCTCTCTACTATGTCCCCACGGACAAGCAGATTGCAGATATTTTCACAAAGCCCTTAGACGAGGCCAAGTTCAGTCTTTTCAAAACTGAATTGGGGATGCTAAACTATGAGGAATGAAGACTACAGAAGCTCCAGGCTCGTGCATCTAGGGGGAGCATCTGCTAGGAACTCAAGTGTAAGCACAGGTGCAAGAACTGAGGGGGAGCATGGTGTCAAATGCACCAGACCCAGATTTGCAGAAGCCGAAAAGGGGGGAGATTACCCTCTCGGCTAAGGTGCTAAGATGTATGCTCCAAATGCTCTAAAGATAATGGTATGGAATTTCAACTCACTCTCGTTCTTTTTAAAAGTTGTGTTTTCTTCCAAGACGTTATATTCACCTTAGCTTGTAGGGTTTAGGCTCTTCAAATAGGGGGAGATTGTTGGGTATTGTATCCACAATGTACCTGATTTGAAGAAGCCCCTGAACAAGCTAAGATGAATTGACAATGTATTTGATTACTTGTTCTCAAGTTGTGCTTGCAGTTATTCATCGTTAAGTACACACCAATGTCAGGGTGCAGTAGGTCAATATACACGGGTCTGTGCAACGTAATCCCTCGTTGATCAGATTAGTGTGTTGGCTTACGTGTACTCTCTCTATTGGAGTGTACTTATTTTCAAGCACAGGGTTATGTAAGATCAAGAGCAGTCAAGGAGCAAGGATGGGCCAAAGACCAGCTCACGGGAAGAAAGACGAAAATCGTCTAAGTATAAATCGACGAGAATCACTAGTGATTCTCGCCGAATCGTCGAGAATCACGAACTGATTCTTGCCGATTGCTGGCGGTTGTCTCGAAGCTGCCTTGAATTCCTCTAAGGAAGAATCGTCGAGAATCACGAAGTGATTCTCGCCGACTCGTCGAGATTGACTCTGCATTCTCGACGATTCGGCAAGAATCAATTGTGATTCTCGCCGATTCTCACCGGCTTGTGTTATCAGTAGAGATTGAATTCTGTCAAGTAGAATTCGGCGAGAATCGTAGTTGATTCTCGCCGATTCGGCGAGAATCACCTACGATTCTCGCCGAATTTGACTTAGGCAATTTTCGCCTATTCTCTGGACCGGTACAAGTTAACTGAACTATTTTGCACCAGTCTTAGGGTTTCCTTTTGGTGGGTCCCACAACGGTCATGTGGAATGACCTAATGTATAAATACCTCCGTATGGTTGAGCGGAAGAGACAGATATATACGAATACACGATTCAAAAAGAACAGCCGCCAATGTGACCTAGAACGCGATCTTGCTCCGCGGCCGTCGTCGCCGCTCGTATAGTTAGTCGTCGTTGCTGATCAAGGTTCTTCCAGAACTCCGGCGACAGAAGCTCAGTCTAGCAAGCGTCTCACGCGTCTAACTATAGATCTTTTGTCTCTTGATTCGTAGATCGGGAAAACCATCCCCTTCCGAATCGATCGAGACGATCGATCCTAGTGTGACCGTTGGAAGACCTTGCTACCTTTGCTACGAAGGTTGAATCTCCATTGCATTGCCGCAACACTCCGTTGCCGCCGCCAATCCCAAGAGCCAAGCCGCCGCCCTTTGCCGCCGCCGGTTTCGGGGAGATTCTCTCCAAGAGAGATCTAGGGTTGTGGACTCTTCGTTGACTTCAAGAACACGTCGTCGAACGAAGAGGGACACCTTAATCTCCATAAGTTTTTTGTATTTCTAATACCTTCTATTTTCATTTTTGTGTAAAGGAACGTTTGGTTCCTAGTTGTAAGGGTTGGGTGCAACCTGTGGTGTGGGAGTGGTGACTCCTACGTGTGGAAGGGTTCCTTCCGTTAGTGCAAGGATTGGATTTCAATCCTGTTGGTGAAGTGATCGAGTCGTCCCTGGTTGGGAGATAGGTCGAAAGGGGAAAGTGGATGTACCCAAATCGGGGAACCACTATAAATTGCTTGAGTCTTTTCTGTGATGTGTTGTTTGATTTATTTGTGCAGGTACAGTTTTTAATTCCGTAAAAACGCTACAAGACACCTATTCCCCCCTAGGTGAAGCTAGTTGGCACTAGGTGGACTTTCAGGGTGCTTGGGATGCAGCCCGGCAGTGGGTACCATCTCGTGTTCCTATGGGTTGGGCCGTCAAGGGCCTATCATAGCGGGACGGCTCTGGGCCTACTACATCAAAAAAGTGCACTTTTTTGATGCAGCAACCCCAGGTCCGACCCACCTCAAAGGCCCGGAGGGCCTAGCCAGAAGTCTCACAAACCAGCGGCCCACTACCGGGCTAAATCCCAAGCACCCCAACCCCTCACCGGTCCCTCAATAGGAGCACAGTAGGTTGTTGAAGCCCGGGATGGATCCCAGCTCAGTTGGTGATGAGCTGCTTGCCTGAGAGCTTCTTATCAAGGAGGTTCTGGGATCGATCCTGGGCTTCAATAACCTACTGTACTCCTGTGGTGGGACCGGTGAGGGGTTGGGGTGCTTGGGCTGCAGCCCGGTAGTGGGCCGCTGGTTCGTGAGCCTTCTGGCTAGGCCCTCCGGGCCTCTAGGGCGGGTCAGCCCTTGGGTTGCTTCATCAAGTGTTTATGGGGACTAGAACCCTAACGCAAGCCAAAGAATGGCTCTCTCGGATTAAGAGAGTCAAGACGGCAACAAAATTGGAATAGTTGTAGAAAGTCACCGTAGACGCTTTCCTATTAGCGGGAGAGGCAAGTCTATGGTGGGATGAATTGGAATTGCATCACTTTGCTGGAAGACAGCTCACAAATATCTTGATGGATGAGTTCTCGAGATTATTTCTGGCTCGATATCTCCCTTTAGCATAGAAAATTGCTATAGAGAATAAATTCCAGAGGTTAACTCAGGGCGAGAGTAGTGTTGATGACTACTTGCATGAGTTCATTAAATTGGGGTGATATTCGGGCTCCAACTTTACTGATGAGGAGCGTAAGATCAACTGATTTTATGAAGTTCTGCGGGATGATCTGAGGTTGCTACTCTCAGGTCCCACGATACAGGATTTTCTAACGTTGGTCAATACTGTTATATCCCTGGAGTAGGATCTGAAGATGGTTCAAAGTAAGAAGGACTTGGTTGTGAAGAAGCTAGAATTCAAAGTACCGAACTATTCGAAGACTTGGTACTAAAGGTGGAACAAGAAGTCCAAATCTGATAGACCGGATCCTTCTTCTGTTGTGTCTGGAGTACTTTCTGGGTGAGTCCCAATTCATTGTTATACTTGCGGCAAACCGGGACACATAGCTCGAGAATGTCAAAGCAGTCCTCCGAGGACTGAGAAGAAGACAGGTGTGTCTTACGAGGAGAAAGGGAAGGCAGTGGAGTCGACTTCATCCCGTTATACTCTCGCGCAACCCATAGTTAATAACCATGGCTAGCAGAAGTCCATTAAGCAAGGCGATGTGGTTATAGGTATGATTTAGACTATAGCTTTATTGCTTTCTATACCTTACTCCCTATGCAATGGTTATTTGACTGTCTTATATTAGTCTTTGTCCTAATCTTGGACTGTCCAATAAGAGCACTGTTTAATATAAGAGCTTCGCACTCCTTTCTGTCTGAGGACTTCGTGTCACGTATCATAGTGCCTTATTCTATGGCGAAGGATAGATTGGATGTGTTGCTGCCTAATGGTTGTTCGATGTGCGTGGATAGAGTTTGTTGTATAAAGGTGGGAATAGGGAATCAAGAGTTTGACTTGGAAGCATAACTACTGCTAATAGTAGTGTTTCATGTGATCTTTGGCATGGATTGGCTCTCGGAGCAACATGTGTGCATTGATTGCAGTCTCAAGGTTGTCAAACTGAGGTTGAGTACGGGTGTGAAACTACTATCTCTGGCATGAAGGGATCAGATAAGATGCAGATATCTGCTCTCCAAGTAGTCAAGGCAGCTCGTAAGGGTACAGAGTTATTCTTCACTCTAGTAGAGGCTTTGAAGCCCAAGCCTGGTTTGATTAGTATTCTCGTGGTATCAGAGTTTGTTGACGTTTTCCCTAAAGATCTCCCTAGAGATCCACCTCAGAGAAAGATCAATTTAACCATCGAGCTAGTGTTAGGCGCCAAGCTTGTGTCATGATCTCCGTACCTCTTAGCACCAAAGGAGTTGGTGGAACTGAAAGTGCAGCTTCAAGTACTACTAGATCAAGGTTATGTGTATCCAAGTTCATCACCTTTGAGTGCACCAATCCTTTTAATGAAGAAAAAGGATGGAACTTCACGATTGTGTATAGATTAATGGGAGTTGAATATGTTTTCCAATTCCGAGAATCGATGATCTGTTCGATCAGCTAGTTAGATCGACTGTATACTCGAAGATGGATCTGAAATTTTGGTATTATCAGTTAAGAATCAGGGAAAGTGACATTCCCAAGACGATATTCAGTACACATTATGGGCATTATAAGTTCACGGTCATGCCATTTGGCCTAATGAATGTGCCTTCGGTATTCATGGACCTGATGAACAAAATGTTCAAAGAGTTCTTGGACCAGTTCGTGATAGTATTTATTGACAATATCCTGTTGTACTCTAAGTCTGAAGAAGAACATGCGGATCACTTACGCATTGTTTTGGAGACCCTGAGGAGGAGTCATTGTTACATCAAGTTCTCGAAGTGTGATTTTTGGCTGTCTTCAGTTGTGTTCCTTGGTCATGTGGGTAGCGGAGAGGAAGTTGCGGTGGATCCAGTGAAGATAGTTGCGATACGGGAGTGGCTTGTGCTATCTACTGTGGCGGAAGTCCGGAGTTTCCTCGATACCTTTGCATTTAGAATCCGGAATAGAAGTACGGAATAGGCATGTTGTGTGAAGCCCTTCCGGACAGGTTGGTTTGGATTTGTATTGATTATTATGTATGTCAGAGAAGACTTTGTAGTGAACGTGTAATTTTCGGAGTCGCGGGGTGTGCAGGTTGCTGTAGTGAGAGTACTGGAGTGGGTCTCCAGGAAAAAAACCATTTTGGGGGAGAAACGATAGTTTGTCCCCTACCACACGGCGGTAGCACTACCACCTTTGGTAGCTCCCAGTGTGCAATGATCGTGAGGCCTGTCTTGTGGAGACTTGGGAACCTGTAGTTTGAGATGTGTGCTTAGATTACTCCACTATGGTGGCTGTGAGATCCAGCCATGGAACATAATGCAGTTATGTATTGTGTGGATGAGCAATGGGAGGTTGAACCGCGTCATGGCTTGCGAGCCTGACGGTTTGAGCAACGGGATGTTGATGACTTGTACCCACCCTATGGAGATCGACTTGGAGTGAGTCACTGGCCTGTATCAAAAGATAATAGATCGCATTTGAATTTGTTATAGCATAGGCGGAAGAGAGTCTTTTTCTACGGGCCAGAAATACAAATAATGTTCAAAGGTACCATCTTGAGAACAGTGGTGGGGCTTGAATCTAAGCACACCGATAATGTGCCCTAAGTGCATGGGGCGTGTGGCCGGATGTGCCAATGTCTGTAGTAAATGGTCCTTGAATTGCACGTTCTATTACCATTATTGCACTTGTTGTTCTGCATGTAGGGAGAGAGCACTGCCGCCCCGGGTGAGGGGCGGGGTCGTTATAATTTGGTCAGCTAATGTTATATGTTGCCTTATTTGCCACCGTTGGGGTGGAATACTTTGTGCAGGTGCAACTGATCCAAGTGGGAAGTTGTGGACTGAAGCCCTATTTGTAATGTTGTCCCTCAAAGGCCAAGCGAAGTGTGCTTTTACGGTTTCATGTGTGGTCGTCCTGCGTGTTGATGTCTGAAAAATACTTGTAATTGAGAAAACAGTTGTAAGGCCTTAAGGCCAAAGACTTTTAGTGTATTTTGTTAGCATTCCTACTGTTTGGGTTAGTGTACATTCATATAGTTGGGTCTTTAATACTTTTAATACTTCCGCTAGAATGCACTCTGAGTTAGGATGTGTAATTGGTTTTTTGAATCAATGCGTAACTCTACTGACTGTCCGTAGAATATGGCATGGGGCCCCGACCAGACCTTCTGTTATATTCTATATGATGGATGGGGTGTTACATGATGACACACGCTCCCGCGAGCAACATCGTGCGCGCTCCTCCGTGCATAGCACGGGTCACCCTTAGGCATACACACTCTGTCATAACCCGCATTTTCCTCGTATTTAACGATATATCAGAGTAAGGGAAAACACGCCCCATGATGTCACGTCAGCAGGGGATAACTGCTGACACTCAGGCAAAACTCGGACTAAACACTTTACAAAATATCTATTTGTTATTTAGAGAAAATCCAGTTTAATTTAAAGGGTTAGCCGTATCCCTCGGCTTAGTGGCTAATCTAGTACACGAGAAAAGATAGTTATACGCTGCGGAAATTACTTTATTTACAAGATTAGATGTCCTACATGAGTATAAACATCCCCAGAGGACAACTCATGGTATGCAAGACTCTAGATTTTGGCTATGTTTGGCGCGGCTGCAGCGACTGGAGAAGCAGTGGTGGGAAGCAGTGATGGAATAATCAGCTGTTTTGCAGAGTACTAGTGATAGAATCTGCGAATTTGTTTGGAAGACCAGCGTTTGCAGTGTTGTTAATAATTTTATTTTATCAATATTATATAAATAATATTATATTCATTAATAATATATAACTTATATAATTATATTAATTTAATAACTTATAAGTTATAATATAACTTATAATATAATTTAATATTAATTTAATATAATAACTTATAATATATTAGTATTAATATAATAACTTATATATATTAATATAATAACTTATAATATATTAATTACGTTAATATTATCATTTTTTTAATATTATATATATAAGTTATTATATAATTAATAATTTTAAAAATTATTTTTTTTATAAAAAACGGCAGCAGCGCTGCTGCTATTTTCGAGTTGCAGAAATTTTCCGCGACTCGGAAATAGCGAGCCACTGCTATTTTTAGCGATGGAATCAGCCACTGCTATGATTCCAAATTACTGTTTGGCGCGGCGGTGGCAGAATCAGCGGTGTGTCGCTTGAAAAACACTGCGCCAAACATAGCCTTATAATAGTAGTTAAAGTAGCTTTTGCAGTCGCTAAATATAGTGATTTAGGTTTCAAATATGGTATCCATGGAGTAGTAATAGTAATTTTCATACTTTAAAATACCTAACATGCAACCTATCAAAAAACCTTCCCAGAGAGAAAGTAAAACAACCACAAAGAGGTAAACAAGCAGGTAGCAAAGTATTTAATATTCTAAAGAAAACTATCAGTGGGCATCAACAACTTGACACAAGCCCACTGAGAGTAAGCAAGTCTGAACTAAAACTGAAATAACAATTACCTCACGACGGTGAGGAGAAACCACTATAACACTTCAGTCCATAAGCTACAACCCAACTCAGTCGCTCCACCTGCTACAGCCCTTAACCTGAGGCATTCAAAAGAAGAACGACCCGAAATCAAAACAACCTTGGATTCTTATAAAAATCGCACTATAGCTAAATACCCATGCTAAAAATCTAATGGTGAAGTCAAAGTCGAATTCCGACGAACCAAACCCGGGTAAAATACCACCCGAAGACAAAATGGCACTGCATCCCTATAAAAAGCTCCACTGAGTCACAAAATAGACCCGACTCGCGAGGGTAGGTGCACAACCAAAACAAAACCAGCCACATAAGAAAACCCACTAAGCAAACCTGTTCTCCAACAAATGACACCCTTTAACTACGCATCAACGTAACGCCCTGATGCCAAAATTACGTCACTATGGGAATTAAAATAAATACAGAAAAATCAGCGGCTTTATAGCCACCTCTCCTAAAAGGAAATTTCGTCCTAAAACTTAACATAAATAGGATCAAATCCAAAATAGAAGAAAAGAAATCATAGGCTAACAAAGAAAACACTTACCAAAGCATCAGGAGAACAGATGAGGATGAGCCTCCCTCATAGCTGACTCTAACTCCCAAGTCACGCTCTCCACGACTTGGTTTCTCCACAAAACCTTAAGCATGGGTATTGTCTTCCTTCGCAATACCCGATCTTGAGTATCCAAAACATGAACAGACGCTTCCATATATGAAAGGTTAGGCTCCAACTGGAGCATAGAATCAAGAACTTGCATGTTGCTCAGCACACACTTCCGTAATTGACTCACGTGAAAAACATAATGCACACCAGGAAAATTTGCTGGCAAATCAAGTCTATAAGCTAATACACCAATCTGCTCAACAACCTGGAAAGGTCTCACATACCTAGGGTCCAACTTATGGTTCTTACCAATTCTCTTAACACTAGACATCAGGGAAACCTTAAGAAAAACCATGTCCCCAGCGGCAAACTCCAAATCAGTCCTACGCCGATTGGCATTCTTTTCATAACGCTCTTGAGTTATCCGAAGCTTCTCTCGAATATGCTTTGAAGAAACGTCCATCTCTTCTAATGCTTCAGGACCCAACAATGGTCTCTCACCAACCTCGGCCCAAAACAAGAAAGTTCTACAACGCCTCCCATACAAAGCCTCAAACGGGGCCATCTGCAAACTTTCTTGAAAGTTGTTATTGTATGTGAAATCCATCAACCTCAAACGCTCATCCCACGCTCCTCTGAGGTCCAAAATACAACATCTGATAATATCCTCCACGATCTGATTCACTCACTCCGTCTGACCATTTGTCTGCGGATGATAGGCGGTTGAATACCTCAAGTCGATACCCAACCCCTAATATAAACTCTTCCAAAAGCGAGACGTAAACCTAGATTCTCGATCTAATACAATACTAACAGGCACTCTATGTAGTCTGATGACCTCAACCAAATATAACTCAGCTATCTTCTTCATGGAGTAATCAATCTTGAACGGCACGAAGTGAGCACACTTCGTTAATCTTTCCACTATAACCTAGACTAAATCGTGTCCTCGGGGAGATCTTGGCAATCTGGTAATAAAATCCATCGAAATACTCTCCAATTTCCAACTCGAAATTTCTAAGGGCGTTAACTTTCCACTAGGCCTACCATGATCGGCCTTAACTCATTTGCAAGTAAAACATTCTGATACGAACTTAGCTATATCGCCCTTCATACCATATCACCAAACGATCTACTTCAGATCCTTATATATTTTCGTAGAACTAGAGTGGTTGGCCATAATAGAACCATGTGCCTCTTCGCACAACTTAACTCGAATATCCTCGAGTACGGGAATACAAAATCTGTCGCGGTACTTCAAGGTACCCGCATTATCTATCGAGAAATTTGATAATTCCCCTTTTGCAGTTCTATTATAAAGGTGCAATAAATCAGGATCATCCCTTTGATGTAGCCTTGTAAGTGTAATCCATGAAGGCTCTATTACTTCCAAACTACTGGATGAGTCGCTACTCCCCACTGATATATCCATCTGGAGAAATTCCTTAACCAGGGATTCCACAGAAAGATTAAAGATTTTCACTGACTTCCTACTCCGGGCGTCGACTACCACATTAGCTTTGACCGGATGGTATTTGATCTAAACATCATAATCTGCAACATACTCTAACCATCTCCACTGGCACAAGTTCAATTCCTTTTGAGTGAAGACATACTTCAAACTCTTATGATCCATATAATTCTTACACAAAGAGCAATATAACAGATGTCTCCATAACTTTAAAGCGTAAATCACAGCTGCAAATTCCAAATCATGTGTAGGGTAATTTTTCTCATGTACCTTTAACTGTCGCAACCCATATGCAATCACTTTGCCCTCTTGCATCAACACGTAACCAAGTCCAATGTGCGATGCGTCCACATACACAACATACTCTATCCTTTCGGTAGGCAAGGTCAAAACTGGAGCAGTGCACAATCTCCTCTTTAATTCTTGAAAAGCCTCTTCACACTTATCGCTCCAAACAAAAGCTGCATTCTTCTGCGTAATTTAGTCAAAGGCACAGACAACGTATAAAATCTCTCTACAAACCTTCTATAATAGCCGGCTAGCCCTAGGAAGCTCCTTATCTCTTTGGGAGTAGCAGGTCTATTCCAATCCATCACAGTAGCTATCTTCTCAGGGTCCACAGAAATGCAATCCTTGTTAACCACATGACCGAGAAAAGAAACTTGAGGCAACCAAAACTCACACTTGCTCAGCTTAGCATACAACTCATGCTCCCTCAAATCAGACAAAACTAAACGTAAGTGTTGTGCATGCTCTTGAGCACTACGGGAGTATACCAGAACATCATCTATAAACACGACCACGTAACTGTCCAAGAAACCTTAAATACTCTGTTCATCATGTCCATAAAGGCAGAGGGTGCATTTGTCAATCCAAAAGACATAACCAAGAACTCGAAATGCCCATGTCGTGAACGAAAAGCAGTCTGTGGGATATCTGTCTCACGAATCCTCAACTGATGGTAGCCTGAACGAAGATCAATCTTTGAAAACACAGCGCTACCATGCAACTGATCAATCAAGTCATCTATTCTTGGCAGGGGATACCTATTCTTTATAATCACTTTATTCAATTCTCTATATTTGATGCACAGCCTCATCGATCCATCCTTTTTCTTCACAAATAGCACAGGATCACCCCAAAGTGAAGAACTTGGTCTAATAAATCCATTATGCAGCAACTCATCCAATTGGATACGCAGCTCCTCCAGCTCATGCGGGGCCATACAATATAGCGCCTTAGCTATCAGATGGGCGGGTGTCTCCAGATCTATGACGAACTCCACGTCTCTCTCGGGTGGAAGATCAGGAAGGTTACCAGGAAACACATCAGGAAACTCATGCACAACAATCTCCTTAACTCACGGTAAACTACTATAGGTTGCCAACACCGAAACCAAACAGGCAAAACTTCTAGAATTTACAAGCTTCCGAGCACATACTGCAGAAATAATTGTAGAAACTTGGTGCGGAAAATCATAAATGCTCCTGGGTTGAACGTTATCCATCTTGAAGTCCAAGCGCTTGACCTTGCATTGGATGACCGCATCATACTTGGACAACCAGTCCATCCCCAAAAATGACATTGAAATCTTCCAAGTCTATCACCTTCAGATTAGCAATGGCTAAAAAATCTCCTAACTGAATCGGACAACTCTGAATGCCTTGATCTGATACCACAGAATCGCCAGAGGGAAACTTGGCACTAAATGTGTCGCCAACACGATTGAGGGTCAAATAGTGATGCTCTACAAAGGTTCTAGCCACGAACAAGTGGGTAGCACTAGAATCAAAAAAAATGTGCGCCCAACGGTTCTTTACCTTAAACCTTCCTATAAAATCGTATACGCAACTAAGGGAACGAATGTTGAAACTATAGCTACAACTAAAAGCTAGAATTAGGTTAGGATCTAACTTGAAATCACTTGAGTAGACGTCTGAGCTTCCTCCAAATACACAACATTCAGCTTGCCCTTCCCCTTGTCCAATGGTTGCGGTGGAGGCAAGGCCTGAAGTGGAACTGGTTGCAACGGGGGCTGAGCCTGCGGGCACTTCGACCTAAAATGTCCTTTCTATCCACACTAGAAGCAGATCTTTTCCTTTCCCCAACAATGGGCAACGTCGTGCCCACTCCGCTTACACGCAGAACAACTAAAATCTCCCTTCGGAGCACTCTGAATCGCAAGAACTTGCTCCTGCTTCTGATCTCCTATTCTCTTGAAGCATTTCTCGAATGGATGGCCTGGCCGACCACAAAAACTGCATATCTCTCTATTTCTTTTCCTCAAAGAAGTATCGGATTCTTGGGAACTCTTACCCTCACCAGTCTTCCTCTTATCCCTTCTCATTTGTTGACCTAGATTCTTGGCATTGTCAATTGCCTCAACCTTCGGAGCAGCCTCCACAACTTCAGCATAGTTCTCGGATCCATAAGCACTAGCTAGCTACTTGATGTCAATCCTAAGACCACCCAAAAAACATTTAACTCGACTAGATTCTGAAGATACCATGTCAGGGGCAAAACGGCACAGTTTGTTAAACTCTACCTCATACTCGCTAATGGTGAGCTGCCTTTGCTGAAGATGCTGAAAATAATTCATCAAACGATCTCTCTCGACCGACGGCAGAAACTTTTTCAGCAGCAATTCCATTAAGGATTCCCATGAACACCCATCCTTAAGATTGTCCTTCTCTCTCAACCACCAACTCTTAGGAAGTCCCTTTAGCTAATACGCAGCAACCATTACTCTCTGGTCCACTGAAACTCCTGAGTAAGCAAATATCTCCTCGATGGCTATTATCCAATCATCCAAAGCCATAAAATCTGCTCTACCATCATAGGTAGGGAGTCCTAGTCTCTGGAAATGCGAAATAAATGTCATCTTTGGTGGCAACTAGACTGGGGCACTAGAGGAGCAGGTGGAATAGGGACAGTCTGACCCACAGCTGGTTCATGCACTCTAAGCGCCTTACTAGCAACTATTGACAACAACACCTGGATCTGCGACTGCATCTCCAACATCTGCCTCAACAGAGCCTCATTTCTCTACCACAATCCTTCTATTATAGCCTCACTCTTGGCACCAGACGATTCTCCCTCTGACTAGGGAGTCAACCTCATCGCAGGATGTCTCGACATCTAAATGAACAACGAATGTCTAATCAAAACCTACCTTAACTGCTAGAACAAAATAACTTAGTTCAGACAATACAAAATTAAATACTTGCTCATGCTACTTACTTGCTCTGGGATTTCCATTTATGATGTCATGCCTAAACTTAGGATGATATACCATCATCCTACTGACTTATGTGCCTAAACAATGAATGCATGAATTTGATGTATGCGAACACGTTTGGACCGAAATATAATTACGGACGTGCACGACTATATCTCTACGAACTAAATTCTACGCTCACACAATCATTCTACGCCGCACCACGATATTACGTCCAATCAATTATACGCTAGCGTACGGGTAGCCAAACCGTTTGGGACCGAATAGAGATTATAGCTCAATATTCGTTCCGGCTAAAAGGACTAATATTGGATCCGACCGAGCGGTGTTGTACCAAAAGAGATATACCGAATAAAACACGATTCGGAAAAGGTAGATCTCTCCCAACAAAAGAAAACGAGGGCTCGCCAAACCCTTTTACGAAAATTAAATCAACCAAGAAAAACGCAAAATAATGAACACTAGCCACGATGTTTTCAATGATATCAAAATTAATGCTAGAAATTCCACCACAAGATTATTTAAAGAAAGGAACACATGAGAGTGGAAAAGTTCGTTACCCAACCGGAATGGATGATTTCGGTTCTCTCAGCAAGGATCGTTCTTCAATGGCTCCCCGGAGCCACGCCGGTAGGAGAGAAACTCGTCTTCCTTCGTCGCGTCACGCTGTAAATGGAAAGTCCCACGACGAAATCTTCCAAATATGGTAGTATATCTCCAAATATAGCAGGAGAGAGAAATGGTGGTAGGATTTAGGGATATTTAAGGAAGGTGATATCTCAAGTTATTTGTGGAGGGAAAGGCGGTGGCGGCTAGGGTGGTGGTCGGGTAGGGATAGGGAGATGGAGAGGGTGGCGGCTAGGATGAGGGGCTCGGGTTAACTAGAGGAGGAGGTGGTCGATGACAAGGAGGGTTGTAGAGGAGGGGGCTCGGGTTTGAGGAAGGGTTGTTGGAGGTCGGTGGCCTTGTGGAGAGGAGGTCGGATTCTTGAGAGGAAGGAGAGGTCGGGTTTGGGAAAGGTGGTGGTGGACGAGTTGGTTAGGGATTGAGGTGGGGTGGAGGATTGATGGTAGGTTGATGAAGGAGGAGGAGGTCGGTGGATTTGGTGGATGTTGGAGGTGGCTCGGGTTGGAGGGAGAGGGAGGGGCTGGGTTGGAAGGTGGTGGCTAGGGCTCGGGTTGCAAGGGAGTAGAGGGGAGGAAGAAGGAGGAGGGAGGCCGAGATTGAGAGGGGAGGAGAGGTGGCCGGCGGCCAAAGAGGAAGAAGAAGGAGGAGGGCCAAAATTTTCCTAGGAAGAGGAGGAAATTTCAAGGTTGAAATTTAGGTTTTCTTCTTATTCATTCACTACTCAATCCTTCATGAAAAGGCCTATATATAGGCTACGCCACTCAATCACCACCATACAAAATTAAACCACTCATGATGGCTAATGACACCCATCATGTCATAAAAAACAATAATTAAAGACATTAAATAAAGATAGCAATTGATGGTTATATGCACCCATCATACATAAAATAAAAACAATGCGACAAAAATACCAAACATAGAAATGACTTATTAATTAATAATAATTTATTAATGATTATTATTATTAATTAATAATATATGAGTTGGTCTGAGAGTACCGGTGCAGGAGAGCATCATCCATAAGAGACACGTAGAAGCGAACAACATCACTTGGATAAGAGAGCACTTCAACCTGGAGTATCCTGTCATGCAAAATGTTGGTTCAGGGGACCTTTGGAAAAGCATTAGGCAATAAAGGAATAAAAGTTTCAACATCAACTACCAACGTACCTCCAGTGAAGACCGAAGAAGAGAGCGATCCAAGCACAAACTCACAACCCAAACCATAAGAGAACAAAGTGGAACCAAACGGACAGGCAGATAATTCAAGTGGTGGAGAAACATGCAGCGTTAAATCTGAAACATTAAAAATAGGGGTGTTACCCCAATCAGTGGAAAACCTCAAAAGAAATGTGTGTTCCCCTAATTTCATTAATGTCCGCAAAAGGTTCATCTTGTCAACTCGCTGACTTTCTATAGTGCCTGAAGGAAATCGTTCAGGGACGAGACGCACCAAAACAAAATTGCCAATTATACTGTAAGACGCCCTTTTATGTAAGCTAGAAAAAAATTGATAAGGTTTTTGTGACGTGGACAGCGTTTCACTCAAGTGCTTACGTAAATAATGTTCATGGCGAGCATAATCTTATGCAAACGTACTTAATATATTTGGTGGTAACAAAACTAAATAAGGCGGCACCAACGCAACTAAATCTGGTGGCGCCGATTGAATTACATCAGGAGGCACTATAAACGGCTTCATCATAAACATATAATTCGATATGTGATAATTTTTAAAGATTAAGGAGGAGTAAACTAGGATAAAAGGCATCGTCCCCACAGAAACAAAATGTAATGCAGGCGAGGGTATGACCAACGATGGACATGTAGAATAATGGGCAGTCAAAGATGACATGTCCAAAGGAGGGGCCGGTGAGGGTGGTCCAATAAACAGACTCAGATCAGGATTACAAAACGTGCGTCCTAAAGTGCCCACAAGACGAGTCAATAAAATAGAAGGGAGACTTCGTAAATCTAAAACCGAGAGAGAGTTGAAATCTAATTTAAATTCACACAACGGAGATATTGTCAGGGGACGCTCATCCGGTTCTACTTCAGTAATGTCGTCCAAATATACAATTCTCTCACTTGTGCATTCTTCCAACACGCTTATCAAGTCATCCAAGTCAGAATCAGCAACGCTCTCCGAAGTATGCAACATCAAAGACAAGTCTATGGGGTTCTCAGTGCTACCGTCATCCAAAATTAATCCTGCCACACTAGGTAAATTTTCCAAAATGACACATCCTTCGCTATGCAAATCTTCCCATGAAGTGGGTACATCGTCTAAATCAGGATAGAGGGATGGATAAATCGAATCCCAGGGAGAATCTAAATTAGCTTTAACCTCAAGCAACGTTGATAACGTCAAAGAACTAACTCTCGAATGTGCCTCACTAAGATCATTTCAAGCTAAACACCCATCCCAAGGTGACTCTTCCAACACCGTTGAAACATCTACCAATCCTGGGTCAATCATATTAATATTGTGATCCTTACTCGCACTTATCCGAATGGATTGATCTAACGGGGAAGCTAAATAAATGGGCACCTCAATATGTTCTGGGCTAGAAGGAACTAGCTCGTGTTCCAGCAGGTCATCACCTAAATCAGTAATGGGTAAGCTCTCAACATAGGGTTACTCTACCGACTCAGCCGGAATGTCTTCTAACTCAAGGTCATCAGAAGACTCCATAACTATCAAGGGAGACGCCTCAGATACATCACCGAAAGGAAGAGGAGATGATTCCTCAGAGGATAAATCCTCGTTCAGGTCACTAGGGTAACCAATCTCCTCATCGTCACTTAAATCGCCAGCGTATTCAGCCTCGTCCTTAGTGACGGGCACAGTCCCAGACACATCCTCAGACTCAATAGGAGATCGTCAACGACTAATTTAGGCAACTCGGGGGATAGACTTAATAGGGCCTATGTGCGTAATCGGGGTAGGATGCTCAATAGAGCCAAGATCAGGTGCGCCACTAAACACATATGTCGTAATCATTTGACTACCTTTACAGGTAGGATTACTCTCACCCCGCGGGCTCATGATAGTCCTAGCAGTCACATGTAAAAAACTCGGGATAGGGGACCTCACTGTTTCCCTTCCTCTATAGGTGGGTGTAGGTACGCTAGGGGTAGCTCTACCAACCTGGGAAAAGGACCTATATTGGGATAATATGTCACTCATATGATCCAGTTTGGTTCTAGTGCCATAACAATACTGGCTATCGGATGTCGGGCTAGTACTGAGGTGGTAGGGGGAATCAAATTTCGCTGAGAGAATTCTTCACATGTGCGGCCAAGCATAAGGATAGCTACCAGCACCGCTCTCTTTCTCTTTATTCAGCCAAAACTCGCGGGCTCGACCTCTTAACCGCTCTCAAACTACACTAACCTTTAGGTATTCGCCTAATTGGTTATATTCGAAATAGGTTTCTACCCCCTCAAGCCAGTATCTAAAATACTTGGGATCCCCATAACCATCATAGGTAAAAATATTAGTGTGTAGATAAGTCTGGGGACGATTCGAAGCATTAACGTTGAAAGCCATTTCAATGTGAACTGGAGATAACACTCGATCCGAATTTTGTGTGAATGCAAAGAAAAGGGTACCTGAACAACTAATTCTAGGAAAGATAAAATTGTTCATACCTAATAGCTAGGGTAAAAATATATATTTTTGGTTTGCTTGCAAGAAATAATATGAAGATCATTAAATAAATTTTTTTTATTTTGCTGAAAAAAATAAAAAAATAGGCCACTATTTGCAGACCAAAATTAAAAATTTATAAAGATTTAATAAAAATAATGACTTAATAAAAATAAAATATATTTTTTGATTTCTTACTAATAAAATGATAGAGAATTTCTAGAATTTTATTTTTTTGAAATTTGAAAAAATTTGAAAATTTTAAGCCGTTATTTGAAGACCAAAAATTTAAAAATTGATTTTTATGAAATACCATGCAATGAGTGAGTGCGTGTTAACGTGCCAAATAAGAGGGGGAGGGTGCCAATTTGGAAATTGACGTGAACCTCCCTCTGATACCAAATTGATGTAGGCGAACATGTATGGACCGAAATATAATTACGGACGCGCACGACTATCTCTCTACGAACTAAATTCTACGCTCACACATTTGTTCTAAGCCGCACCACGATATTACGTCCAATCAATTATACGTTAGCGTACGGGTATCCAAACCGTTTTGGACCGAATAGAGGCTATAGCCAAATATCCGTTCCGGCTAAAAGGACCAATATTGGATCCGACCGAGCGGTGTTGTACCAAAAGAGATCTACTGAATAAAACACGATTCGAAAAAGGTAGATCTCTCCCCACAAAATAAAACGAGGGCTTGCCAAACCCTTTTACGAAAATTAAATCAACCAAGAAAAACGCAAAATAATGAACGCTAGCCACGATGTTTTCAATGATATCAAAATTAACGCTAGAAATTCCACCACGAGACTATCTAAAGAAAGGAACACATGAGAGCGGAAAAGTTCGTTACCCAACCGGAATGGATGATTCTGGTTCTCTCGGCGAGGATCGTTCTTCAACGGCTCTCCGGAGCCATACCAGTAGGAGAGAAACGGGTCCGTCTTCATCGCGTCACGCTGGAAATGGAAAGTCCCACAACGAAATATTCCAAATATGGTAGTATATCTCCAAATATAGCAGGAGAGAGAAAAAGTGGTAGGATTTAGGGATATGTAAGGAAGGTTATATCTCAGGTTATTTGTGGAGGGAAAGGGGGTGGCGGCTAGGGTGGTGGCCGGGTAGGGATAGGGAGATGGAGAGGGTGGCGGCTAGGATGAGGGCCTCGGGTTAACTAGAGGAGGAGGTGGCCGATGACTAGGAGGGTTGTAGAGGAAGGGGCTCGGGTTTGAGGAGGGGTTGTTGGAGGTCTGTGGCCTTGTGGAGAGGAAGTCGGATTCTTGAGAGGAAGGAGAGGTCGGGTTTGGGAAAGATGGTGGTGGCCGAGTTTGTTAGGGATGGAGGTGGGGTGGCAGCTTGATGGTAGGCTGATGAAGGAGGAGGATGCCAGTGGCTTTGGTGGATGTTGGAGGTGGCTCGGGTTGGAGGGAGAGGGAGGGGCCGGGTTGGAAGGTGGTGTCTAGGGCTCGGGTTGCAAGGGAGTAGAGGGGAGGAAAAAGGAGGAGGGAGGCCGAGATTGAGAGGGGAGGAGAGGTGGCCGGCGGCCAAAGAGGAAGAAGAAGGAGGAGGGCCGAAATTTGCCTAGGAAGAGGAGGAAATTTCAAGGTTGAAATTTAGGTTTTTTTATTATTCATTCACTACTCAATCCTTCATGAAAAGGCCTATATATAGGCTACACCACTCAATCTCCACCATACAAAATTAAACCACTCATGATGGCTATTGGCACCCATCTTGTCATAACACAACAATTATTAAAGACATTAAATAAAAATAGCAATTGATGGTTATAGGCACCCATCATACATGAAATAAAAACAATGCGACAAAAATATCAAACATAGAAATGACTTCTTAATTAATAATAATTTATTAATGATTATTATTATTAATTATTAATATATGGGTTTGCGTTCTGGACAGCTATTATACCGACGCTCCGCATGGTCGTCCGCAAGCATGCCATCGCCGTCCTCGAAATGTTGTGGGTCGTCATCTCCATCAGAATTCTTATTTCTTTTGACTCAAAACCATGTATGTATGTATGTCATTATGTAAATCTTTAGCTTAGCACGTGTGCTGATGCAATGTTATGTCATGCATGTTCTGCTAATTAAAAAAGTTTAAGTTGTCTACCTAAATCACCTAGAGGGGGGTGAATAGGTGAGTTGAGCGTCTTTTTGCGGAATAAAAATTTAGCGAGCTATGCACAGAAAAATAATAAAGCAAACACAAATAACACCAAGAATTATAGTGGTTCCCCAACCTTGGATACGTCCACTTTCCACTCACCGATCTAGCAATGCACTAGACTCGGCTACTCCACTAATCTCGGATTGAAAATAATCCTACTACTCGGAACAACGTTTCTAACTCGATCCACAAAGCGGATCTACACTCGGAAGATAAAAAAATCCTACAACTCGGAGAACAAAGCTCCTACACTCAAAGAATAATCTCCTACAAGAATAAATTAAAATAAGAAATACAAACCGTAATATCTCTCAGATCTAGAAACTTCTGCCTAGGTCTTCTTTCTTGAACTATGCGGCTATATCAGAAAAATTGAAGAAGATACGGCAAGATCTCTGATCTGAAATTTCTGGACTCACAAGATCAAGAAGAGGATCTGTCGATTGTAGAATATCTTGTCCTGTGAATCAACTGCTCTGAATCTTCTGGATTGAGACGATCGGAGTCGAAGAAGACGAAGAACAGCGGACGATCTTCCCGAAATGGAATGAAAAATGCGGATTCAGAAAATACCAATTTCTCTCTGTTATTCTTCCTTAGGGTTAGTCAAAAATGATTAGACCTTTTATAGGAGTTTAACTAACGATCATAATCTTAAATGACTTGGACACGTGGACCAATAATTAAGGAAATCATTTTGAAAAACGAGTCCTGATACTTAGCGATTTTCAGAGATAAACTAACTGTATTACTCGAGTGAAGAAAGGATTACTCGAGTACTACTTCAGGTTCTCAAGAAGACAACTTCAAGCTTCTCGAGAAGAAGCACTTAAGGAAACTTCAGGAAAGAATTCGTCATTACTCGAGTAGAATGAGGATTACTCGAGTACTAAATTTGTCTCTCGAGAAATGAAAGTAATCTTCTCGAGTAGAGGACTTAGAAAAAATTTTTAGAAGAAATATGGCTACTCGAGTACTAGAGCTAGACTTCTCGATAAGTAGATAGACATCTCGAGTACAGGTACTTCACTACTCTAGTAAGATAGACACTTCTCGAGTACCTGTCTTCTGTCACTCGAGACAAAGTACTTAGACACTCGAGTAATAGACTTAACTACTCGAGTATAAGACTTGGAAAATTCTGAGATAGGAATTATGTTTAACTCGAGAATAAGAAAGGATCTACTCGAGTAATGGAACTGGCTTCTCGAGAACTATGTTCAATCTTCTCGAGAACTATTTTCCTTACTCGAAATCCAGACTTAACTTACTCGAGTACTATCAAAGAATCTACTCAAGTACTGAAGTTCTTCTCGAGTAAAATACTTAGAAAAATTTTGTTTCCTGAAAAGTTTCTTTCTTCAATGGAATCAGCAATATGTCTTTCTCCAATAAGTATAGGGCTTGAAAATTAAGTGTATCCCAATAGAGAGGCTACACATGAGTCAACACCATGGATCACATAATGAGGGATTACATTGTATGGTCATGTGTTTGGTGACCCACTGTAGACTGACATTGGTCTACACTTGGCAATTAAGTCCTGTAAACACATAACTCAAACAAGACATCAAATAAAACTTAATTCATCTTAATTTAAGGTGACTTCATACCAATCTACCTTATTGTGGATACAATACCCAACAATCTCCCCCTATTTATAGAAGTCAGAACCCTCTACACTAAGGTAAATTATATCAACATAAATAAATAAAAGGACTAGATATCAAAGAGAAACTCAAAGTAACATGCTAAGAATTAAGACAAAGAATAAATCATCAAAATTAAAGATTTATATATATATAATTGTCCAAAAATTTCATTTCTATACAATTTCAATCCACAATCTAAATTTTTGTTCATTCCTTGGCATGATGTTGATGTTACTGTCTATCTTTCTTCTCTTGCTGCCTTTTTTGATAGCTGAAAGGTTTTGAGTAGTACTTTGGAGGTCTTGGAGGTGCATTAGGATTATTCCTTCCATACTCTCAATCATAGATTCTTTTTATAGTCATAGACTTTTTATACAGTTCCCATTCCTTAGAGCTATAGTGAGCAATCCTGCTTTCATTATAATCCATTACCAATTTAAGAGTATCAAGGATTAAGGACTTGGAAGTAGAGCTCCAGATCTCTGCAAATTCTTGAGCTTTCCTCTTTTCTACTAATGGGTTTGGAATGGACTTGCTAGCAGAAGCTCCGTCACCATACTTTCTTCTTTGGGTATATATGCTTCAGGTTGTTCTTAATGTATATCAATTTCCCAAACTTGAGCATAAGTTTTTGGAGGAGGAGCTTCTGACCCTTCAGGCCTTGGAGAAAATGTAGGTTGTTGAGCAGGCATTTGAACTGGTTGATGCTATGCAGTGGGATTGAGATAATGAGGAATTATATTTGGGTCTGCCTGAAAGTTACGAAAAATCTGATTGTGCATCCACACTACAGTATCATAAGTATAGAACTTCACAGTATTTATCTGATTCTGTACATCAGCATGAATCTCATTCATCTTAGATGTCCAAAGAGTTTTCATATTTGCATCTGATTTCTCTAAATACACTTTTACTAGACCCTCCCCCTTTCTGACTTCTACAGAGAGGGTTCCTATAGCATCATCTTTGAATGTGCCCACCTCTTCACAAATCATGAGGTTGTGCTCTTGGGCCTTCTTTTCTAAATAAATCTTATTGTTTTCCAGAGTTACTGACTGGTCCATCACCTGACCAATACTGGTAATGGTGTGGTCCAGAGCTTTTCCACCAATTTAGAATAAGTGTTTCAGCTCATTAGTATTGTGTTGGATTTCAGCAAAGCCTCTGCTCATTTCTTTCTCAAGAGCAAAAACCTTTTATGTGATAGCTTTTAAAGAACCATCAAAGTACTTTCTCTGTTCTATAAGCATCAGTTCTATCTTACCCATAATGTCATTTGCAGCAGGTATTGGAGTGACAGCTTGAGGAACTGGAGGAGGAGGAGGAGTAGCATCCCAAGGAGCAATCTCTTTAATAACCATTGAACTCTGAGCCCTTATAGTGTGAATTACAATATCTCCTTCCTCACTAAGGATGGTGGGAAGAGTAAAATCCAAGCTCTTGAGGGGAGCTTCAGCTGCTTCTGGAGATTGTTCTTTCTCATCAGAGATTAACATAGTTTCTTCTTGTTCTATGTCTGTAGCAAGAGAATGGTGAACAGGGGATTCTGGTTTAGATTGAATAGGAGAAGGTGATGGTGTTGGAGTTTGTTCTTTGGATGGTTCTGGAGATTTTTCTGGTTGGAAGGAAGGAAGAGGCTCTTTAGAACTCAGTTCTTCTATCATCTGATTGATGTCCTCTTCAGTAGAGAGAATGTTCTCTTGCACTTGAGCATTTGATAGTGCCTCATAAGAAGTGGCTGGGTGGAGAGCAGCAGCAGCAGGGATAGGAATCCTTTCCTCTTGAACTGAAGGAGCAGGCTCCCCCTCAGCAGTTGCACCAGATGTGCTAGAAACATGAGGTAGAGAGGGATAGGGAGTCCTTTCTTCAATGACTGGATGGTCATGAGCCTTGGTAGCCTGGGCTGTATTTTGTAGTATGAGTTCCCATCTCTGAATGGAAGACATAGATACCTTCTTCATATGATGAAGTGTTGTCCCTTTGGAGAAGTCAAAAACTTCTGGATTCAACTCATGAAAGATAAGAGAAATAATCCTAGCATAGTTGGGAGCCTTGATGCTTTCCCTTATTTTGTCGAGAATCATCATACCAAACCGAAACTTCTTCCTGTAGATAATGGATGTCATCATATAAAAGAAATCAACGGAGATGAAACTTATTGAAGTTGTCTTGCATAGAAGAACTTTGCCTAGAATATCCACCAGAATTTTCCCTCTATATTGAGGTCTGGTCGACGAATGTTGTTTATAACAACATAAATTCCACAAAGACTGTATGCTCTGTAACACCTCCCCTGTAAAGACCATATAATATGGGTCCGGCCGGGGCCCCACAACATACAGACGCCACAGCTTTAGTATTAAAAGATGATATGAAACTACCCAATCTCAAAAACTCCAGACAAACACAGCGGAAACAGAACAAACCGATAGAAGTTATCCACTAACGATAGAGTATCAAATGTCCTTAAGGCCTTACACAATAATAGTCCAGAACATATAAATGTGCCAAGCACTCCTAGGCTACCTCGGCATGCAAGCCGGACATAAACATAACAAAAGTAGCAAACACAAAAGGAGAAACCAAGCACAGCAACGCTTCATGAGGCTTAGGGCTTTTCGCCCGGCGCGCTAGCTCCTGCATGCGATCCTTGCCCTGTAAGGTTTTGAAGTAATGTGGGTCAGCAAAGGCTGACCTCTATTGTGTAACAAACACATCTCCTCCCGGTCGTCCCTAACGGACCCCGGGGTACCACTCCACCTGCAAGTTAGCACTTCGTATACCAAAAGAGCATATATATTAAAGCGGTAAAATAGGCTTGGATGTCTCATACAGCATACATGTTCTCTACGTTTTGTACAAAGTGAAAGGGGCCTACTATGCAACATGAATGCAACCCGGGTTTCACCCAAGGCACCCTAGCTCGTATGCATCTAGCACAACATCAAACACTGGGTACTTCCGTTTCCCCATTGGCTTAAAGCCGCAAACACAAGGGAACCACCATGTCCCTAACGGCACACACGCCGTCACACGGAACCTTGCAAAGGCCCCACCCGCACAAGGGTCATATACCCTGGGGCTTGCCCGCACATTCTGACTTCGCACGTCAGGGTTCCGTCTCACACTGACTGATTCTAAGAAGCCTTGCTGGACCCCACCCGCTCATGGCCACATTGCCCGGGCTTGTCCTCCGCTCGACATTCTCGTCAGTCCACACAAGGGGCTAGTCTCGCTGGGACACTTCCCCCACATGACTTGCGCGTCACGGGATAGCCAGCCGACCACGGAGACATAGCCGCGCCTTTGCACAGCACAAACAAAGTTTTCCCCACACCAATCACCATTCGCACCGTGTCTTTCCCGTGCTCCAAGGAAATTATCTACCGCACAATACGGAGCTAACCTTGTCCGGTTCCGACCACGAGTACTCACTCAAATGTAAGGGGGAAAACACATACATACAACGGCGTATTGCCGCAATGGATTTCTACCGAATCCCCGAAGCTCGCTATGCAACATCACCGGGTCAGACTAACGGTCGCGACCACGGCTTCACCCACAATGCCTAATCCGCTAATGGAGCGGATCTCTAATGCAAAGCATACCGGGATGAACATACTCAACCCGGAGGTTCCTCTTGAACCTAGGCTACACGAATCCCTCTCATTTGAGAGATTCGGCGCTCAAAATACGAAAGGAAGGGGATGCTATTCATGCATCCTAAATCCTAAAAACCGAGAGGAGAAGTGTCGTTACCTTTCGTCCCCTCTTCCTAGCTATGGAGAAGATTTGCTCGGTTGAACACCACCGCAACGCTCCCACCTTCGCAGATCTGAACTCCGCTCGCGAAACAGACCTCCGAAGCTTCGTCGGCGGCCCGATCTTGGCCTTCTTCCTCCTCCTTGCTCTCCCTTCTCTCTAGAATCAAGAGAGATAAAGATGGGAGAAAAGTGAGGGTTTCAAACCCTATTCCCGAGTTTAATCCCTCAGACCTAGCCCCCAGCCGTTGGATCTCAATCAAAGAAACGGACGGCCACGATTCGGCCTAAAATCACAAAAACTGGGCCGAACACGGGTTGCAACACGGCCGTGTGCCAGGCCATGTTACCCACTCGCCGTCTCGATCGAGTCGAAAAACCAGCACATGGCCTTTGACACGGCCTCCGAAACGCCCGTATCACCTGCGACACGCCCGTGTCGGGACCCGTGTCACGCCCCCCGTGTGCAATCGACCAACATTTCGCAGTCAGAGAGGTACACGGCCTTGTGACACGGCATCAGACACGCCCGTGTCAAATTTGACACGGCCGTGTTTGTGCCCGTGTCACGGCCCGTGTACCACACTTGTAGAAAGCCTGGAGTGACACGGCCTGGGACACGCCCGTGTCCTAGGCCGTGTTCTACAACTCGACTAGCGTCGACCGCCAAAGCGTCGACCGCACGACCCGAGGCCGAACACGCCTGTGTCACGCCCGTGACACGCCCGTGACACGCCCGTGATATGCCCGTGACACGCCCGTGACACCTGCTCCAAAAACCAAACTGGGCTTAAAACATCACCCGTCCCTCTTTTGAGTTTCGGGGTGTTACATGCTCTGCCATAATCCTCAACAGATATGTCATCTTCTTCTTCAATCACTGGAAGTCGGAGAAGCTTAGAAACAACTGTCTTGGAAAGCTTAATCATGATTCCTCTAACTCTTGACTTAAGAATTTTACCATTTCTTCTCACTTTGGCATTTTGAAAGAACTCTTCTACCTTAGGAAAGAGAATTTTGCAGGGTTGTTGTAGAACGAAAGTTAATCCTACGGTGTCCAGAAGAAGAAGAAGGTTTTGGAAATCTTCGAAAATTTTTGCAATCTCAGTAACAACAAGCTCACTACCAATCGAAGTCTTTGAAGTCAGTGCCATTTGTCCAGAGAAAATTAAAAAATCGACTGAGGGAATGACAACGGCGGCGCGCTCTGCGACGGTGGCAGAAGACGAACAAACTCTTCTCTCTTGTCGAGAAAGGGATTTTGAAATCGTGTGGAACAAAAATTCCGGAATTTCAATTTATACAACCCTAATTATTGATGATTAAGGAAGTAAATAACAAAACATACCTTAGAATATGGCGGTATAAACTTCTGGCTGCAAATATAGAGATTTGAACTAAAGTCGAGAAAATTTCGTCTTATTTCTCGAGTGGACTAGCCTTACTCGAGTGAGAGAATGATAGTACTCGAGTGACATCTTGTCACTTCTCGAGAAGAGTCTCGTTACTCAAGTGGTATGACTCGAGTGATTTACTGAGTTCTCGAGTAGTCCAAGGAAGTACTCGAGTAGTTACATTCTTAATCAAGAAATGAGGTCTAGACTTGAGAAATTTTTGACTTTTTGATGTGTTCCTTGATCTCTGAACTATGTTATGAGTCCTCCTTCTCTATTCTTCTTTGTTGAGTATTCGAAGTTCTGTTTTGAAGAATGAGAACTTGGTCTCGTCCAGCGGCTTCGTGAATATATCTGCAATCTGCAGGTCAGTTGTGACATATTATATATTTATGTCCCAATGCTCCACATGTTCCCATATGAAGTGGTATCGCAGCTCTATGTGCTTTGTATGGCTGTGAGAGACTGGGTTGTTGGTTATTGCAATCGCACTAGAGGAGTCACAAAATAAAGGAATGTCTTTGACTTTCATATTGTAATCTTCAAGTTAGTTCTTTAACCATGGCAATTGTGTACAGCAACTGCCAGCAGAAATGTACTCTGACTCGGCCGTTGAAATTACGACACAATTCTATTTTTTACTGCTCCAAGAAATGAGTCTTCTTCCAAGGAATTGGAAGGTCCCGGAAGTACTCTTTTTATTATCCTTATTTCCTGCAAAATCTGCATCTAATAAACCAATTAGTTCGTTATCATTACATCTTGGGTACCATAAGCCAAGATTCGGTGTACCTTTGAGGTATCTCAAAATCCGCTTTGCAGCAGCATAGTGAGATTCCTTACAGTTCACTTGGAATCTTACACATACACATATGGAGAACATTATTTCTAGTCTACTGGCAGTAAGGTAGAGCAAGGATCCAATTATGCTTATGTACTTGGTTTCATCAAAAGGTTTCCCTTTCTCATCCTTATCCAGAGACACAGGTGAACCCATTGGAGTCCTCATAGAGGTTGCGTTCTGTTGGATCCCTAGTTGGATTTGGGCTAGGTTCACTAATTTAGGCTGAGTCTGAACCACCTTGTATAGTCAGGGTCAAGTCTAGTAGTTCTAGAGTTTAGGCTAAGTCATTTAGTTCAACCTTCTTGAACCAGCCAGCAAAGGACCTCAAAAGACTAAGACTTAGAAGATTCAGATAAAAGATTGTTCAGTTCGAAGTTCTTCGAACTCAGCTCGACGATCGTCGATCTCAGATCGACGAACTCAAAGTTATTTCTCTGAGCTGAGCTTGACGATATTTGAGCTCAGGTCGACGATTAGTTTTCTTCAGACAGATTCTCAGCTCGACGAACACAGAGTGTAGTGCCATTTGTCCAGAGAAAATTGAGAAATCGACTGAGGGAATGACAACGGTGGCGCGCTCTGCGACTGTGGCAGAAGACGAACAAACTTTTCTCTCTTGTCGAGAAAGGGATTTTGAAATCGTGTGGAACAGAAATTCCGGAGTTTCTATTTATACAACCCTAATTATTGATGATTAAGGAAGTAAATAACATAACATACCTTAGAATATGACGGTATAAACTTCTGGCTGCGAATATAGAGATTTGAACTAAAGTCGAGAAAATTTTGTCTTATTTCTCGAGTGGACCAGCCTTACTCGAGTGAGAGAATGATAGTACTCGAGTGACATCTTGTCACTTCTCTAAAAGAGTCTCATTAATCGAGTGGTATGACTCGAGTGATTTAATGAGTTCTCGAGTAGTCCAAGGAAGTACTCGAGTAGTTACATTCTTACTCAAGAAATGAGGTATGGACTTGATAAATTTTTGACTTTTTGATGTGTTCCTTGATCTCTGAACTATGTTATGAGTCCTCCTTCTCTATTCTTCTTTGTTGAGTATTCGAAGTTCTGTTTTGAAGAATGAGAACTTGGTCTCGTCCAGCGGCTTTGTGAATATTTCTGCAATCTGCAGGTCAGTTGGGACATATTATAGATTTATGTCCCCATGCTCCACATGTTCCCATATGAAGTGGTATCGCAGCTCTATGTTCTTTGTCCGGCTGTGAGAGACTGGGTTGTTGGTTATTGCAATCGCACGAGAGGAGTCACAAAATAAAGGAATGTCGTTGACTTTCATATTGTAATCTTCAAGTTAGTTCTTTAACCATAGCAATTGTGCACAACAACTGCCAGCAGAAATGTATTCTGACTCGACCGTTGAAATTGCGACACGATTCTATTTTTTACTGCTCCAAGAAATGAGTCTTCTTCCAAGGAATTGGCAAGTCCCGGAAGTGCTCTTTCTATCATCCTTACTTCCTACAAAATCTGCATCTAATAAACCAATTAGTTCGTTATCATTACATCTTGGGTACCATAAGCCAAGATTCGGTGTACCTTTAAGGTATCTCAAAATCCGCTTTACAGCAGCATAGTGAGATTCCTTACAGTTCACTTGGAATCTAGCACATACACATATGGAGAACATTATTTCTAGTCTACTGGCAGTAAGGTAGAGCAAGGATCCAATTATGCTTATGTACTTGGTTTCATCAAAAGTTTCCCTTTCTCATCCTTATCCAGAGACACATGTGAACCCATTGGAGTCCTCATAGAGGTTGCATTATGTTGGATCCCTAGTTGGATTTGGGCTAGGTTCACTAATTTATGCTGAGTCTGAACAACCTTGTATATTCAGGGTCAAGTCTAGTAGTTCTAGAGTTTAGGCTAAGTCATTTAGTTAAACCTTCTTGAACCAGCCAGCAAAGGACCTCAGAAGACTCAGACTTAGAAGATTTAGAGAACATATTGTTCAGTTCGAAGTTCTTCGAACTCAGATGGACGATCATCGATCTCAGATTGATGAACTAAGAGTTATTTCTCTGAGCTGAGCTCGACGATATTTGAGCTCAGGTCGACGATTAGTTTTCTTCAGACAGATTCTCAACTTGACGAACTCAGAGTGCAGATTTGGCAAGTCTTTCTTAGTACGCAGTTCGCAGAGCTCAGGTCGATGAATTGGAATTCTCTGGTCAACGATCTTGGATCTCAGATCGACGAATTCCGTTCTGAGTTCGACGTTTTCTGTCCCGCTCTAGAATGAGAAGTTTTCTTCCTTCTGTCCTCTACTTTCTATATTAATTAGCAGTAATATTCCTGAGTAATCAATGCTCATATTCCTTTGAATATAGCCGTTATTAGTAGCATTAATTATGGTATTCATCAGGGCAATTACTTGCTTATTTTATTAGGGACAGTTGGGGAAACTCATTTATGATAGACATTCTAGCCGTTTGTATTCTCCAGAATTAGTCAGCAATTAATGCCTGAATTCAAAATTCAAAGGACAAAAATTGACTGCAGAATATAAAAAGAGTTTTCTCCTTTCAGTCTAAAAATATATTGATCAGCCACAAGATACAGTTGATACAGAGAATATCAGAGAACAACATACTCATAGAGCATCACAGAGAAGAAAGTCCAGAGCACTAAAACTGATCCTGATCATTCAGAATTTTCTTCTGTATGTTGAAAACATTTCTATTCTTTTCCTTGTCAATCCTGAAATCTGAAGAAGAACATTCATCACAAATCAAGAGTCTTCTTCATCTTCAGAGTATGGAATCTTCAGAGACATTCATTCAACATCAGTCTACTAGATTCCTGGACATTAACAGAACAAGGCTGAAGACCTACACCCTGAAGCAAAGCTCCAGTTTTCCTGAACCATTCAATATCTCAAGGGGAGCTTTGTCAACATCAAAGATCCACTAGTCTTCTCTATTGATTAGAGAAAGAGAAGACACCATCACCTCCTCTCACCTCCTATAAAAGGGTTTTAACTCCCTTCAAAAGTTAACCACTTGGTTGTCAAGTCTCCTTATCAAAAAACTTGGGTTGGTTTTTGGGCACCTGATCAAAAGCCTAAAGGGTTGTGATATCTCCCTGCAAATAGATATTATGGTGGCATACACCTGATCAAAACCTTTCTTGTAGATTCCTATTAGGGTGGTAGAAGAGTGGATGTACCCAGTTGGGGAACCACTATAAAATTCTTGTGTTGTCTGGTTGTGCTCATTTTTTGTTTGTTCTTGTTGTGGCTGTGATAGTTAGAATAACTTAGCCTATTTTTCTTTTCTTTACATATTATTGGTATCACCTACTTTCACTCTGATATAAAAGTTTAAAATAGCCAAAATGATTAATACTCTATTCACCCCCCCCCCCCTCGCTAGAGTAAGTTAGATCTAACCCCTCCTTTCAATTGGTATCAGGGGGTTATTCTCTTAGTTGAACAAGGTAACACTTGAACCAGTAGATCCTTCTTAGATCTAAATTTCTCTAGCCTATTTCTTATAGCATGGCACAGAACAAGGATTATGCAAGCACCAGACCTCCAGTATGCAACTTAAATAAGTTTTCCATCTGGAAGGCAAGAATCAAACTTTATATGAACTCTATTGATGAGGACATTTTTAATTCCATTTTGACAGGACCTCCTGCTCTAGTGACTGCATCCACCTCAACATCAAGCACACATGCTGTTACACCACCTGAGTGGACAGATGCTCAGAAAAAGGCCAAGATTGTTGATACAAAGGCCATGAATATTCTGGCTCAGACTATGTTTGATGATATCTTCCAGAAGGTGGCTGTATGCACATCAGCCAAGGCTATTTGAGATTCTCTTAACCAGATGGTAGCTGGTTCTGCTGATGAGAGAAAGGATAGGATGTCCAACCTCATCTCTCAGTATGAGAACTTCAAGAAGGATGAGTCAGAGACTTTTGGTGATATGTACAACAGATTAAGCTCAATAATCAATGAGCCGAAGACATTGGACAAGGACATCACTCTTATAAAAGTGAATGACAAAATCCTCATGTGCTTCCCTAGCTCATGGGATTCTAGAATCAGACCTATCAAGTAAGCCAGAAGCCTTAATGATATTTCCACTGAATCTTTATTGGGAAAACTCAAATCTTATGAGCAACTGACTAAGTCAAGGGAAGCTGCAGAACAGAAGACTCCTTCATCTGGGAGAAAGGAGAAAAATATATCATTCAAAGCTACTGAAGATTCAGAAGCCCCAACTATCAATGAAGAATTACTAAGTCTCTTATCCAAGAGATTTTAAAAAATGGGCAAGAGGGACTTCAGAATAAAGTCATCAAGGCAAGATGACAAACCCAGGTATGACAAAACACCAACTAAAGAAGTAGTTTGTTTTGGCTGCAGGAAGCCTAGACACATCATTTCAGAGTGTCCAGAGACTCAAAAGAAAGATAAAAGAAGAGAAAAAGAAACCAGGAAACAGCATTAAAACAAGCTCACCTCCAGCAAGCACAAAAAGAAGGAGAAAGGTTTCATTGCCTAAACCTGGAGTGACACTGAAGAAGAATCTTCATCTTCCAGCTCCAGTGAAGATGAAGAGGAAGCAAAGGCCAAAGAAATATGCTTGATGGCTATTGATGCATCAAGCACCCATTCTGAAGCTGACCAATCAGACACTGAAGAACCTCTATCTTAAGAGGATCAGGTATTATCTTCTTTTGATTTTGATTCAGAAGAATTCAAAATTGAATTTAAATCTTTATGTCTTGATTTAATTAACTCTGAAAAAGTAATTAAACAACTTAGAGATAAAGTAAGTGAACAAGAAAACCTGCTGTCAGAAAACAACAAATTAAAGGATGAAATCACCTTAGCTAATGAACAAATCATTAAATTAAAGACTGAATTATTTGAGGCTAGGCAACTTGAAGAATCCCTGAATAGGAGAAGCATCAAGTTGATAAACATATCAAGCACAGTGAATTCCAAACTTAATGACAAGCTGGGCTTAGGTGCTTCATTAAGCCAACCCCCACTTATTCAGAAAAACATTTTATCCACCCCCATAAAATTTGTTTCTGAAAAGGGTAAAGAGAAAATAGAAGATAATCATATTAAACAAATAGTATTAAAACAAAAGAATAAGAAAAGAATAAAGAGTAAGAAAAATAATAACTAGAACAATGTTCAGCATATTTCGTCAAACTGAGATCGACAAAATGTGTACAGTTCGTCGAGCTCAAGTCGACGAACTCTGAACGCAAACTTCTACTATAACTATTCTCTTGACTGCGATCGCCGAAACAAGTATGGTTCGTCGACCAGAGATCGATGAAATTGGGGCCCAGAAAATGAATACTTTCATTCTCTGAGTGGAGTTCGACAAACACATCCCCGTTCGTCGACCTCAGATCGACGAACGTACCAGAATTCATCGAATCCAGTTTATTATAACAGAAATTTTAATTCCAACAAGATTTTTAATCAACCTAGACAGAACATTAATCCTTTTAACTAATGGATAATTCCACCAAGAAAATATTATCCTTTAGGTTACAAAAGTCAACCTGAATATTCATATATTACCAGCTTTAGTTATGTAAATCAACAACGACCCAAGGTAACCTGGGACAAGAATATCTAACCTGGCAGGTGAAAGACTATCCTACCATAAGGGAATAATGGTATCTGGATAGTGGTTGTTCAAAACATATGACTGCCAGCAAGGACAGTCTATCCAACTAGAAGTCCAAGCTAGGTACCAAAGTTGTTTTTGGTGACTCCAACTGTGGCCAGACTAAAGGATGTATATAAAGATTGGAGTGGTCACATTCAAGAAAGTAGCTTATGTAAGTGGATTAAAGCACAACCTTATTTCTATTAGTCAACTCTATGATGAAGGGTTTTAGGTATCTTTTGATAATTCCTCTTGCATTATTTCTTCTGTTGAAAACAAGATTGTCTTAACTGGATCTAGAGTAGGAAATATTAACATAGTAAATTTTAAGTCTGCTAGGTCTGAGATATGTATGTTCAACCAAATTAATAATAATAATGAACTTTGGCATAAAATACTAGGTCATGTTAATCTGAAAAACATTGTTAGGTTTTCTAAAGACAACCTTGTTAGAGGATTGCCTTCTGGCCCTTACAAGAAGGAAGGCCTTTACAGGGCTTGTCAATTAGGCAAGCAAACTAAAAATAGTTTCAAAGCCATTAATAAAAGTGATTCACCTAGGATTTTGTATTTGCTCCACATGGATCTTTTTGGACCCATTACTGTACAAAGCCTAGGAGGGAAATCTTATACCTTAGTTATTGTAGATGACTTCTCAAGGTTCACTTGGGTGTTCTTCTTGAGGAACAAGTCAGATAACTTCAAGGTTCTTACAGATTTTCTTAAGAGTATAAGGATTGAGTACTCTACTCCAGTTGCATTGATAAGAAGTGATCATGGTACTGAGTTTGAGTCTCTTCACATGCAAAGATTTTGTTAGGAGGAAGGTATCAGACATTGTTTCTCTGCTCCTAGAACACCTCAATAAAATGGGATAGATAAAAGGAAAAATAGAACACTAATTGAAGCTGTAGGTACATTGCGTGCAGATGCTTACTTGCCACTATCCTTTTGTGTAGAGGCTATAAGCACAGCAAACTATGTCCTGAATAAGAGTTTGATACATAAACTTAAGGGCAAGACTCTCTATGAATTACTTAAAGGGAAGAAACCTAAAGTAGTTTTCCTTAAGATTGGTTGTAAGTGTTACATTCACAATAATGACAAGAAATACATTAGAAAGTTTTAAGCCAAGGATGCAATGGGAATTTTTCTAGGATATTCCCAAGTCAGCAAGGTATATAAGATTTATAATCAATCTATAATGAAAATATAAGAGTTTGTACACATTTCCTTTAATGAGACTAACAAGTTGTACAAGGAGAAGAACTCTTCTACCAGTGAATCTTTGCAGGTACCATATTTGTGTGAACAGTTGAATGAGTTGAACCTCACCAATGAGGCAAATGCCCATACTTATCCACAAAACTCTGAAGATAGTGAAGATGATCTCACTGAAATAGCTGATAAACAAACAATAGTCCACATAATTCCACAAGAGGAATTAACTCCCTAGGCTGTTGTTGAACAAACTCCACTAACTGATCTTATCATACTCAGAGATCATCCTGTACCTCAAGTAATAGCAGACATATCAGTAGGTATGCAAACAAGGCATCAACTCAACCAAGACTTGATGCATGTCTGCTTCAGATCTCAAATTGATCCCCAATCCATAAAAGATGCAGAGCAAGATCCACTCTGGATTATGGCAATGCAAAAGGAGCTCAACCAATTTGAGAGATGTAGAGTTTGGGACTTAGTTCCAAGACCCAAAGACTACCCAGTCATTAGAACTAAGTGGGTATTTAGAAATAAACTTGATGCCCAGGGCATTATCAAAAGAAACAAGGCAAGGCTATAGGCAAGAGGAAGGCATTGACTATGATCAAACATTTGGCCCTGTTGCAAGGCTTGAGCCTATAAGAATCTTCCTTGCATATGCTGCCTTCAAAAAGTTCAAGGTCTATCAAATGGATGTCAAGAGTGCATTTCTGAATGGAGAACTCAAAGAGGAAGTATATGTGGAGCAACCACCAGGTTTTATCTCTCCAACTAATCCCTCTTATGTCTTTAAATTGCATAAAGCTCTCTATGGTTTAAAGCAAGCTCCAATAGCTTGGTATGAGACCTTAGCTAGCTTCTTGTTAGAGCATAAATTTTCTAGAGGCATTGTAGATTGGACTCTTTTTTATTAAGCATCATAAAGATAAAATCTTGTTAGTACAAATTTATGTAGATGATATTATATTTGGCTCAACTAATCCCAAACTATGCAAAAGGTTTTTTGACCTTATGCTTTCAAAGTTTGAGATGAGTAGTATGGGTGAACTTTCATACTTCCTTGGTCTCTAAGTGAAGCAATTGCCTGATGTAATCTTCATATCCCAATCCAAGTATGCCAAGAAGCTAATCAAAAGGTTTGGGATATCAGATGCCTCAGCAAAGAAAACACCCATGGCTACCAATGTTGTGGTTGACTCTGATGAACATGGAAAGCCTTTTGATCAGAAATTATATAGGGGCATTGTTGGTTCCCTATTATATCTCACAACAAGTAGACCAGACATAATGTTTGCTACATGCCTTTGTGCTAGGTTCCAAGTGAACCCTAAAGAATCTCATCTTATTTTCCTTAAAATAATTTTAGGATATATAAAGGGTTGCCCAAATCTAGGACTCTGATATTCAACTGAGTCAGAATTTGAGTTGACTGGATACTCAGATACTGACTTTGCTGGATGTAGAGTGGATAGGAAGAGCATATCAGGAACATGTCAGTTCCTTGGTGCTAGACTTGTCTTCTAGTTTTGCAAAAAGCTAACATCTGTGTCTACATCAACAGCAGAAGCTGAGTACATAGCAGCTGGCAGTTGCTATTCACAGATGTTGTGGATTCAAAACTAACTCCTAGATTATAGATACAACTTAAATAATTCAACTGTACTCTGTGATAATAATAGTGCAATTTTTATTGCTCAGATTCCAGTTCATCATAGTAGAACTAAGCATATAGAGATAAGACATCATTTCATTAGAGAGTGTGTAGACAAAAAGAAAATTAATCTTGTCTATATCTACACTGATTTGCAAAGAGCAGACATCTTCACAAAACCCTTGGATGAAAGAAACCATATGTTCTTTCTAAATCAGCTTGGTATGATTAATGGAGAAGCTTTAATTTAACTTTCTGTCTGTGGTCGAAGAATTTGTCATAGTTCGTCGACCTGAGATCGACGAACTGAGAAAAGTTCTTGTGAAAATTCGTCGACCTGAGATCGATGAACTCTCTGTGTGAGTCATTTTCGTCGACCGGAGATCGACGATCTGGCTTCAGAAAATTTTCGTCGACCTGAGGATGACGAAAAGTTTTCCCTTCTTCAGACTGAGATCGACGAACTCTTTTGTCAATAAAATATTTCGTCGACCTCAGATCAAAGAATTTTTCTTTTTCGCAGGACGGAGTTTGTCGGTTCATATTCTGAAAAACCTTATATCAAGGTTTTATTCGAGATCCATCCCGCGCTTTCTGTTCCCCTTGCACTTGATCTCTCTGTTTTTCCTTTGTAGGTGATCAATGGCGATTCCAGCAAGCGCTCTTGCAGCAATGAAATTTGACATGGGTTTTGACATAGATTTCGAGTCATTCCAACACTCAGACCAGATCTTCCTTGACATCCTAAAATTGTTTGAGGATCTACAGTTGAAGAACCTGATGACCACTAGAATAAAGATTGCGGCTGTAGAAATTAGAGAATGGATTTTCACTTTATCGTCTCCAGATGCTGACACGTTGATAGGAATAATATCAGGTAACGCCATTTCTCTTACCCCTAATATTCTATCTAAAATTTTTTGTTTACTGAATATAGAAGAAGAGTTAGAAATCGACAGCGTTGAATCTGATGAGATGTTGAGTAAAATGGGTTATTTTGGAGACAACCCTAACAAACTGCTAAAAAAACATTTATCTGCCGACTACAAGTTTCTAGCAGATGTAGTAGGCAAGGTACTGCTGGGCAAGCACACAGCCCATGATTACATCACTCGGCAGTAATTCCTTGTGATGTGCGTTGTGGTGGACAAGAAGCTCGTGAACTGGGCAAAAATCATGTTTGAGTTAATTAAGAAGAAAAACACCAAGAAAGAGGTGTCTTTTGGAAGAATTCTGGCAATCTTCCTTCAAGCCATGGCTGCTGAATCACTGGTCTCCCCGACCATATTCATTAATGCCTCCAAGAGGCTTACCTACGCCTTATTTAGCAGGTGGGAGAGGAATATCCCTAAGCCATCCAAGGCTTCCTCTTATAGACCTTTTGAGGGTATAAGGGCTGCTCCATCCACTCCCCACCATACTGAGGATGTTTCCATTCCCCCTCTACCTCCTCTTATTCAAACTCCCTCAACAACACTCCAGCATTCTTCCACATCTACAGAACATCAACCAACACCTCCTTTTTCCCCAATCCATGTTCATTCACCCGTTCAATCACCTATTCATTCACCAGTTCATTCACCAGTTCATTCTCCAGTACATCAACCTTCACCACATCAAGCCCCTCAACATCAACATTCACAAATTCAATCTCCAGTATATGCTAATACATCAGAGCATGTTACTCCTCCTCTGTCTCCTTCTCCTTCACATCTTACTGACATCCCCCTTCACAACCTATCATCCATACCAACATTCAATCTGTTATCATTAAATATATCATCACCCCTTCATTCCCCATCATCAACATATGAGCCAATGCAAGACTACTCACCCTACATCAATCATCATCCTCATTCAACCCATCTGTATCCACTCAAACCCCTCTTGAATTCATGGACATAGATTCCCTCCCCATTTCATCTATTCTGCAATCCATCATACCTCTTCTAAAATAACTCATAGCAGAGGCTATTTCACCTCTTGCTGCTTCCATTTCTTATCTAGCTGCCCAACTTTCTGCCCCCTCTGTTCCTTCTTCTTCAACAAGGGGCCTGGTTCCAGTACTTACTGAAACCAGGAATGGGGAGATACTCAATGAAGAAGCAGCTCTAGTAGCAGCAGCAACAGCATCAGTAGAGATTGTTGATACTGATACACCAGATGCAGATGCAATTGAATCCTTGGTTATTCTTTCTGAAGACTGTTCCATTTCTCCAGCAGTTGAACTGAATTCAGTTCTAGATTCTTTTGACCTCCTATAAAGAAACATTATTTTATTTGTTTCTTCTAAGTATTGCACAGATATTATTTGTTATACAGCTCCAGTTAGTACAAAACTCTTCAGGCCATTCAGGCAAGTTTTGCTACTAACATGGTTGTGGAATCTATAGGCCCAACCTATGTAATGGATAACAGTCCTTTACCCAGCTTAGATGATTTAATTGCACAAGTTGTTGCACAAGAGATTGCACAGATGCAAAATGATCCAGAGCTAAATGATTTTCTATTGACTGATAAAGACATAGAAGATTCACAGATGATTATAGAGATTGTTGCTCCTCCTGCAGTTGTTCAACCTCCAGCTCCTCCTCAGGATGATAAGCAGATCTCAAAGGAAAGTATAAAAGAAATAGATGATTTGTATGATAAACCTCAAAGTTCTTCTGAAGATGACACAGTTGATGATTCTGATGATTCTGACTCTGACAATTCCAAAAGATCTAAATCAAAGAAGAGGAAGGCTCCAGGAAAGGCTGTTCTCAAGCCCAATCCAGAAAATGATGTTCCATGCTATATCTTTCACAATATTCCTCTTACTCCAATAACCCCTCATTGGATGAAGCTGTCAAGGAACCAGGAAAAAGCACAGAATAAGAAGAAGAAGAGGTCTGGATCTTCTCTAGTAAAGAGATTCAGGAAAGATCCACATCCTCCTCCTCCTGCAGCAGGAGCTTCAGGCAATCTTGTAAGGCCTGCTTCCAGTGCTTCTCAACCTCCTAAGCCAGCTCCTTATCAGTCTTCAAGAAAATCTTCTAAACCAGCTCCTTCTCACTCAAGACAGTCTTTCAGGCTAGCTCAAAGACAATCTTCCATTCCTGCCACAAAATACAGTGAATGCAGACCCCCAAGTTTTTATCATGAATAATCTGAAAAGAATTATCCTTCAACAAATTTTCAACAACAGTCTATTATTTTCAGGAAGCCACAAAGGACTGCTCAGGGTGTTTCAACTGATACAGAGAGACCTTCATCTCCAAGATATGAACCAAAGCTTGATCCAAATTTTAGGATGGCTAGATTCCATGAGATGATAGGCTTATCCCAGATAAACAAAGACAAGACATAAGGAATTGATCCATCACAGTTTACTACTACGTCTACTTACAGACAAAAAGAGCTTGAAAAGTTTGAGGTAGACAAAGAATTATTTGATCCTAATGCTTATATGCAGGTTCACCCAGAAGCTGTTGTGCATAGAGCTTCTACTATAACACTTCTGGGAGCTCAAGACCTGAAGATGTCTAAGCAAGAAGCAGAAAATCCTCTTAGAACAATTGTGTTCACCAAATCTTCTTTTGCTCCTCCTCCAGATAGGCTCTAGAACAATTTTATTCTCTGTGAATATTTTTTTTAATCTACTGAATTCTTTTTCATTCTGTCAGATATTCACTTTCGTGATGAATGTCTGTATTTTCATTTCTTATACTTTATACATAGTGACCTCACACAAATAGGGGGAGATTGTTGGATCCCTAGTTGGATTTGGGCTAGGTTCACTAATTTAGGCTGAGTCTGACCCACCTTATATAGCTAGGGTCAAGTCTAGTAGTCCTAGAGTTTAGGCTAAGTCATTAAGTTCAACCTTCTTGAACCGCCAGCAGAGGATCTCAAAAGACTCAGACTTAGAAGATTTAGAGAACAGATTGTTCAGCTCGAAGTTCTTTGAACTCAGCTCGACGATCGTCGATCTCAGATCGATGAACTCAGAGTTATTTCTCTGAGCTGAGCTCGACGATATTTGAGCTAAGGTCGACGATTAGTTTTCTTTAGACAGATTCTCAGCTCGATGAACTCAGAGTGCAGATTTGACAAGTCATTCTCAGTACGCAGTTCGCAGAGCTCAGGTCGATGAACTAGAATTCTCTGGACGACGATCTTGGATCTCAGGTCGACGAATTCTGTTCTGAGTTCGACATTTTCTGTCCCGCTCCAAAATGAGAAGTTTTCTTCCTTCTGTCCTCTACTTTCTATATTAATTAGCAATAATATTCCTGAGTAATCAATGCTCATATTCCTTTGAATATAGTCATTATTGGTAGCATTAATTATGGTATTCATTGGGGTAATTACTTGCTTATTTTATTAGGGACAGTTGGGGAAACTCATTTATGACAAACATTCTAGCCATTTGTATTCTCCAGAATTAGTCAGCAATTAATGCCTGAATTCAAAATTCAAAGGACAAAAATTGACTGCAGTATATAAAAAGAGTTTTCTCCTTTTACTCTAAAAATATATTAATCAGCCACAAGATACATGAGATACAGAGAATAACAGAGAACAACATACTCACAGAGCATCACAGAGAATAAAGTCCAGAGCACTAAAACTGATCCTAATCATTCAGAATTTTCTTCTGTATGCTGAAAACATTTCTATTCTTTTCCTTGTCAATCCTAAAATCTGAAGAAGAACATTCATCACAAATCAAGAGTCTTCTTCATCATTAGAGTCTGGAATCTTCAGAGACATTCATTCAACATCAGTCGACTAGATTCCTGGACATTGACAGAACAAGGCTGAAGACCTACACCCTGAAGCAAAGCTTCAGTCTTCCTGAACCATTCAATATCTCAGGGGGAGCTTTGTCAACATCAAAGATCCACTAGTCTTCTCCATTGATTAGAGAAAGAGAAGACACCATCACCTCCTCTCACCTCCTGTAAAAGGATTTTAACTCCCTTCAAAAGTTAACCACTTGGTTGTTAATTCTCCTAATCAAAAGACTTGGGTTGGTTTTTGGGCATATGATCAAAAGCCTAAAGGGTTGTGATATCTCCCTGCAAATAGATATTGTGGTGGCAGACACCTGATCAAAACTTGCTAGTGGATTCCTACCAGGGTGGTAGAAGAGTGGATGTATCCAGTTGGGGAACCACTATAAAATTCTTGTGTTGTCTGGTTGTGCTCATTTTTTGTTTGTTCTTGTTGTGGATGTGATAGTTAGAATAACTTAGCCTGTTTTTATTATCTATACATATTATTGGTATCACCTCCTTTCACATTCTCCATTCTGAATTTCTTAATTAACTGCTTGGTGAACTTTGTCTGTGAGATGAAAATTCCATCTTCAGATTGTTTCACCTGAACCCTAAGAAATACTTCAGCTCTCTCATACTGCTCATTTCAAACTCCCCTTGCATAAGTTTTGAAACTTCTTGCAGAGGTTATGTAACACCCCAAAAATCTCAAAACTGGATTTGAGGTGCAGGCTGTTTGACACGGCCTGGGACACGGGCGTGTCCCAGGGCGTGTCGGGAGTACACGGCCTGGGACACGGGCGTGTCCCAGGGCGTGTCACTCAAGAAATGGCCGATTTGAGTCAGAGAATTACACGACCCGGAACCAAGCCTTGAACACGGCCGTGTCAGATTTGACACGGGCGTGTCCGATGTCGTGTGCCTACCCGTGTACTGCTTGTTGGTTTTGGAGCTTGTTGAGGCAGGGGTGACACGGGCGTGTCTCATTACTGACGCGGGCGTGTCGGGTTCGACACGGGCGTGTCGATGCCCGTGTTCTGGTAGTTTTCAATCGGTACGAATGCCGCGTGTGCCGCTTAAGGGTACACGGCCTGTGACACGGGCGTGTCACAGGCCGTGTCAGCCAAAAAAAGTGTAATTTTGGGAAAATCGTGGCCGTTCCTTTTCTTTATTTGGATCCAAAGGCTCAGGTGATTCCTTGCTGGATTAAAATGCCAGAGGTTTGATGAAGAGTTCATTCTTCATTTGGCTAAGTGAAGAGAAGAAGAGAGAGGAGGAAGAAGAAGGAGGAGGAGATCAAGCCACCGGCGGAGCTCCCGTGGTCCGATTCAAGATCCGAGGCCAGCGCTGTGAAGGCAAAGCTGCTGCGTTGCTTTCTCACCGGCTAGATTTCGATGGCTCCCAAGAGATCGTCAAGGGTAACGATCTCCCTTCTTGGACATGTGAAGTCCTTATTTTCTGCATTGCATAGGGAAAACCCTTCCCCGTGAGTGTGCGGTGGGTTGTGGCATCCCTTGGGGTAGATATGTGAAGTCCCCCTTGTTAGAGTCCGGAATTGGAGTACGGATCTAGGCATGCTGTGTGAAGCCCATCTGGACATGCTGGTCTGGATTGGTGATGCTTGTTTGCATATCGGAGAAGACTCCGTGGTTATGGCTTGTTTGCCTTGTGCCTACCTGTTGCTTGGTGCAGCAGGAAGTACTGGATGAAGTCCAGGAAATGAAGAGGGTTGGATGCAACTCTTGTGGCCGTGCGTTGCCACTTTGTGTGCGGTTGAGCCGTTGGGCTGCAACTCGATGAAAAGGCAGATTGCCGAGCAGGAAAGGTGAAACCGGCCCACGCCTATAAATTGCCATGGATACTTCCGTATTCGAGGTGGCACGGCGTCTTGAGCAACGGGGGTGGCTGATCCGTACCTGCGTTATGTTCGTCCGACTGGTAAGCCTGGTTATAGGTTTCGTTGGAGCGCATAATGAGAGTCTAAGGCCCGCGCCGAAAAGAATAGAATGTTCAATACCGTGTAAACGGTGGTGTTGACCCTGGTTTTCCGATGCACCAAGAATGTGCCCTGAGTGCACGGACTGTCGGGCCGTGTGGCCGACGGTTGTGATGGCTTGAGTGTGCCTGTGCGCACATATTTGCTATTGTTGATACCATGCTGTGTAGGGAAGGAATGCTACTGCCCCGAGAAAGGGGTAGGATTGTTATAATTGGGTCAGCTGAATGCTGACCGTTGCCGTGTTTGCCACCGTTTGGGTGGATTGTCCCTATGCAGGTGCTGGAGAGCCAAGTGGTAAATGAAGGGCTGAAGCCCTTGCTGCTGTTGCTACTACTGCTGCGGCTGGCCCTTGAAGGCTATGCGAATGGTTTTGTTTGTTTTTCTTTTACTCATGTATGGCCGGCCTGCGCGTCGATGTTTGTAATCCATACGGTGTGGAAAAAGGAACTGTAAGGCCTTAAGGCCAAACCCTGTGTATTTGTTATACATTCCGTGGCTGTATATATAACTGTAGTTTATATATTGGACATTCCTGGTTAGAGTTCAATTTTCAACTTAAAGCTTCCGCTAGCATGCTCTGAGTTAGGATACGTGTATGGTTTGGTATTATCCTGTGACCTCATCGTCTGTTTGTGGCATATAGTGTGGGGCCCCGGCCGGACCTTCTACTATACGTCATGTAACGGATGGGGTCGTTACAGGTTATCATCGGTAGAGCCAAAAATAATATCGTCAACATAGATTTGTACTAGCAAAATCTTGCATTTTATTTCCCTAAAAAATAATGTTTTATCTATCTTTCCCCTTGTTAACTTGTTCTCAAGAAGAAAGTTAGACAATGTCTCATACCAAGATCGAGGAGCTTGTTTCAAACCATATAATGCTTTAAATAAAAGATAAACATGATCAGGAAAGTTAGAATCAACGAAACCCGGAGGTTGTTCCACATAGACTTCTTCCTTTATGTCACCATTAAGGATGGCCGACTTCACATCCATCTGATAGACAGTGAAGCCCTTAAGTGTAGCTTAGGCTAGGAACAACCTGATTGCCTCCAGTCTTGCCACTGGAGCATACGTCTGGTCGAAGTTGATTCCTTCTTCTTATCGATATTCTTTGGCGATGAGTCTGGCCTTGTTCTTTAAGATTGTTCCATCTTCGTCCATCATGTTCCTGTAGACTCACTTGGTTCTGATGACGTTCTTGCCTTTGGGTCTTGGAACAAGCTTCCATACTTGGCAACGCTTGAATTGGTTCAATTCTTCTTCCATTTTCATTATCCAAGATGCGTCTGAGTTTGCTTCCTCAAACTTCTTTGGTTCAACCTGTAAGAGAAAGCTCAAATATAAATTTTCATTAGTTGTACCTCTACGAGTTCTAACACCATCCTAGGGATCTCCGATGATTTGATTAATTGGGTGATCCTTCAAGAGTCTGAGCTTTAGGTTCCTTACATATGGAGCTTCCTCAACCACTAGAGTGACTTCATCAACTTGAATGATATCTTTATCATGGTGATCATCTTCTCCAATAGAGGTTGGAGTGGTGATCGTGATGAACTCTTGATCTTTTTCCTTAACTTGCTCATCCAAGCTCAATTCCTTCAGTCGTGAACCTGCATCTTCAATGAACACACTAGAAGAACTGCTTTGCAGCAAGCACGTCTCATCAAATACAACATGAATAGATTCTTCTACAATTAGGGTTTTCTTATTAAATATCCTATATGTCTTACTATGGCTACTATACCCTACTAAAATACCTTCAATGCTCTTTTCACTAAATTTAGTAGTGTGATACTTGCCATTATTAAGGACGAAACACTTACAACCAAAGATTCTAAAATATGAAATAGTCGGCTTTCTGCCCTTTAGTAGTTCGTAAGGTGTCTTATTATGGTTCTTGTTTATGAGTGCTCGATTTTGCATGTGGCATACAGTATTGACGGCTTTAGCCCAGAAATATTTCGGTAGTGAGGCATCACTCAGCATGGTTCTACAGGCCTCTATAAGTGTTCTATTACTTCTCTCAACTACTCTATTCTGTTGAGGAGTACGAGGAGAGGAAAACTCATGAGAGATACCTAGGCTTTCACAAAATTCTATCATGGCCCCAGACTTGAACTCAGTTCCATTGTCACTTCTGATTTTGACTACGGAACAGTTGTATTCATTCTGGATCTGCCTGACAAAATTTGTAAAGATGTTATAAGTATCTGACTTGTGTTTTAGAAATAACACCCATGCAAGGCGCGAGTAATCATCAACAATAACAAGTGTATAAACCTTACCTCCCAAACTTCTAACTTGCAGTGGACCAAACAAGTTCATATGAAGTAGGTGTAAGCACCTATTAGAGTCTTTGTCGATAATGCTTTTGAAGGTAGCCCTTGTTTGTTTGCCTTTTATACATACGTGACAAGGTCTATCTTTAGCGGACTTGACATTTGGGGCATCACGTACTAAATTAAGAGAAAATAATTTATTAATAGTTTTGAAATTAATATGTGCTAATCTCTTGTGCCATTGATCACCAAGAGATGCACTATCTTTTGCCAAAAGACACACTGGTGTAGAAGAGTCTATGCAAATAAAATTTAAACAAAAGATATTCCTACTATGAGTGCCTGATAAAATCATTTCTAAGTTATCAACCGATTTTATCAAACACTTATCTGCATGAAATTCAACTATGTATTCTTTATCATAGAGCTAGTTTATGCTTATAAGATTGTGTTCCAATCCTTCAACATAAGCCACATCTGAGAAGGATACACTACTATTGGTAATCATACTGTAGCCTTTAGTAATTCCTCTGTCAGAACCTCCAAAGATGACTTTTGGCCCGTTCATGACTGGTGAGTAATTCTGGAGAAGGCTTCTTGTCCCGATCATATGTCGAGTGCATCCACTGTCCAAATACCATATTGGAATTTTGGTGGTAATTGGACATACCTGCAATCACAAATCAGTTTGCCTTAGGAACCCAAACTAGCTTGGGTCCTTAGTCTCTAGTTAGCATACTCCCCCTACATGTATTAACATTATGAGCGGTCTTTCTCACATTGTTAACCTGAGGAGGTACATAATTTCTGGAGTCAAACCAGCAATTAATGGCAAAGTGACCAATTTTGCCACAGCACCAACAGTCAAACCTGTTGTATCTTTGCCTAAATTTCTCCTGCTTGACCTTTAGAGAGTGTGGTCTAGCAGGGGCACCATTCTTGGATATAGAAGCTTCATGGTGATGGAATTGATATGGCTTCTTCTCCTTAAGAGGTTTTTCAACGGCGGGCTTTACTTTTGGTGCCTTCTTGATGTTATGACCATGATTATAAGGGTAATAGCTCTGAAGAGTGATCTCCTTATAAGGTGCCTTGAAAACACTCTCACCAAAGTCCCGGGGACGGGTCCATCCTTGGTAACGAGACATGGGCTCTACATAAGTAGGCCAAGCAAAGTGACTGTAGGACAAATCAAGATCAAACTTGTTGGTTGGAAAGATAACCTTTTTGAATGATGTCTGATCTTGAGGAGCTTTCCCCTTTTCCTTGGCCAGAGCCTTCGTGACTGCCTTATTCTTTATTCGAGCCTTATTTCTCCTGGAGGATTTACTAGGCGCAGCAACATGGCCTAAGCCAGCACCTTTGGCCTAAGCTGAGAATTTAGCAACCAAAGGAAGGACAGTCTTGGGCTTGGAGAAACTTTCAACAAGTTTCTTTTCCGCTTCAAGTTGTTCTTCCAATTCTTTGATGATCTTCTCCTTCAGATATAGGTGCTCGGGAGCATTATTATACTCGTCAACAGCAACATTTAATTCTTCTCTGAGTGAGTCCATCTTGACGACTTCCTCTCTTAGAGTCCTTTCTTCATCCTTGAGAGATTTAATCTCTTTGGCCTGAGTTTTCACGACTTTTCGACATTTATCGTAAGCCTTGATTAACTCCTTATATTGGGCCATGAGTTCAGACTCATTGTCAAAAGAGCTGTTCTCATGATCATGATCAGAAACATCTGATTCAGAAAGAGGAGTATGAGAGTTTAACTTCCCAGTGAACTAGGGTTCTTCTTCTTAATCAGTTTGTGTCATTAGCCCAAAGTAGGCTTCCTCTTCTTCACTTAACTCAGATGCGTCAAAGATGTTGAAAGTCTTTCCCTTTTTAGCTACTAGGCTTCTTTCAGTTCTCTTCTTGTGGTAAGAAGATTTCTTCTCCTCTCTTTTTCCACCCTCCTTCTTGTGAGGGCAATCAGTAATAACGTGACCTGGCTATACAACCCCGTATCCGCCGAGTGGGCCCACGGAGGCCAGACCGGACCGGTCCAGACTGCCTCACGGCTGGGCAGGGTTCACCGCCGAGCTCGAACTCGGCAGATCGTCGTACCGAGCTCGGAGATCGTCGGGCCGAGCTCAGGGTATTGCCAACCGAGCCCGCACTCGCCGAAGCGGAGCTGCTCGCCAGCCGGGCCCGCACTCGCCGAAGCGGAGCTGCTCCCCAGCTTAGCCCGCACTCGCCGAAGCGGAGCTGCTCGCCAGTGGCCATCCCGCCCCAAGTGGTCTGCCCCTGGCCTCTCATAACAGCGGAGTTTGGCTGTTGGCAGACCAGCCCAAGGGGGCTTTCAGTAATTTCAGACCAGCAGAGGTAGGCTATTTGTAGGCCGTTTTCAGTTCTCTATAAATAGGACCCAAGGGGTATCTCAGAGGGCACGCTTACGAATTCTCAGGCCTCCTAGCGCTTTCTAAGGTACCTTAGCCCGACAATCGGCTAAGGAGGGGAAGCGCTCTAAGATCTTCCGGGTGTGTGGTGGGACCTCCCCGCCGGGCCCTTGGTCTAGTCCTTGGTTCTTCACTTTCTTGTCATTTTCTTGTAGGAGCGAAGTAGGTGCGCGACCACCCCTTCCCCAAGGGTCGAACTCCACAGAGACTGGTTTTCCGGTTTCAACATTTTGGTGCGGTAAGCGTAGAGCGTGGTCAGCAGAGAAAATCTTCTTCAGGTTCGATGACCGAAGAAGAAGGACAAGGATCAGGCAAGGGCAGCTCGCCACCCCCTCCCCCGCCCCCAGCGACGGGTGTGCCAGCAGATCTTAGGGAAGAGATCCTTGGGCTCATCAGGACCGCACTCGGCATGCGGGATGAGAGTGCGACACCAGCGGTCCCGGTGGTCGCCGCTCCCGCGCTCGGCGACGACGCGCCGCTCAGGCGACCAGGGAAGGAACCCGCCGAGAGGGGCGAGCGTGAGTTCCAGGGGAGAGTCCTATTCCCCGGCTCGGCTGCCGAGTACCACTTCGGCGAGACAGCAAAGAGGGAGTTCCCATCTCGCCCGGCTGAGGGGGGAGCCCCTTCAGCGAGTTCGTCTCTTCAGCCCCAGTTCTAGAGGGGTTCCGTGAGCCGGAGATGTCCTATTACTCCGGAAGGGGGGACCCAGTCCACCACATCCAGTGGTTTGAGGACATGGTCTCTATCCAGCAGATATCGGATGGCTTTAAGTGCCGACTCTTCGCCATCACCCTCAGGGAGAAGGCGAGAGAGTGGTTTCACCAACTCCCGACCGGGTCCGTCTACTGCTTTGAGGACCTGCAACGGGGGTTCATGCTGATATTCACCACTTCCAAGAAGAGGAGGAAGGAGGCGGAGTCTTTGTTCAGCGTCAAGCAGAGGGTGGGGGAAACTTTGGGAAGCTATCTGGACCGGTTCCAGGAGGAACTGTCCCAAGTCCAGGAGATGCCGGGACACACCATGATGGTGGCCTTCACCCTGGGTCTCTAGTCCGGGTTCTTCGCGATGGAGTTGAAGAGATCACCTCCAGTGTCTTTTGAGGCACTCTTGGAGAGGGCGGCCAGAGAAGCTGATATGGAGGCAGCGCACCGGGAGTTTGCGCGGAGGTTGGCCAAGTGGGCCGTGGAGGAGGAGAGGCCAAGGGGGGCCGAGCTCAGGAGGAGAGGAGGGCTAAGCCCCGGCAGAGGGAGCAGCCACCGCAGTAGCCACAACCCCAGTAGGGGCGTCCGGAGCAGACCCACCGTTTGGGATGGAGACCGGAGTGGCAGGATTAAGCACCGCAGAGGGGTTATCAGGGAGGGGATAACCGCCAGGGGGGTCGGGGACAGTTCAACCCCCAGGGAGGTAGGCAGGGCCAAAGGCCCCCTCTCCCCGACCAGGAGGAGGCAATGGCAATCGCCATGAGAGGGAGGAGGAGAGGACAGTTGAGGAGAAGGAGGGAGGTCAGGGTAGACCTTCCCTATTGTGATTTCCATCAAGAAGAAGGGAACCTCACGTCCACGTGCCCGGAGTTCCTCGAAATGAGAGGGAACCAGGAAGTTTGGATAGAGGAAATCCGGCCTCGGGTGGAGGAGGATCGGTGTGAGGACCGGGTTGATTTAGGCACCCGAGGTAGGATTGGAGCAATCCACGGTGGGGCGGGGATCGAGGCTTCCCGAAAGTCAAGCCTCCACACCATGTACCATAGGAGCATCGGCTCCACATCCCAGTCCCCGCCTCCGGACGAGAAAATCATCTTCTCTAGGGAGGATATGCCAGGTCACGAGGACCCCTTTTGCGATGCGCTGGTCATCCAGACAGCCATCGAGGATTTTACTGTCTCCCGGATCCTCGTCGACAATGGGAGCTCAGTCAATGTCATCTTCAAGAGAGCGTTCGACTCAATGAAAGTAGAGGCCAGAAGGGTGTTGGCCTCGGACGGACCCCTGTTCGGCTTCTCAGGAGAAAGGAAAGAGGTCGAGGGAGGAGTAGGACTCCACGTCACTCTGGGGGGCAGTCCCGTAATTGCAAGTTCGTCATCGTAGACTCCCCCAGCAGTTACAGCGTCATCTTCGAAAGACCCCTCATCAGCGCCTTCCGCTGCGTCTCCTCGTCCTTCCACCAGTGCCTAAAGTTCAATGTCGAGGGGGTCCAGATCCGGATCCGCGGAGACCCTAAGGAGGCAAGGGAGTGCTACGTCTCAGCAGTAAACTCCATCTCTTGGCAGGAGGGGGCCGAGGATATGGGGCGGAGGTTGGAGGAGGGGGAGCAGGAAGCTGGCGGGGAAGAGATGAAGGTGGAGGGGTACCGTACCCAGGCAGGGGTCACGAAAGAGGCCCGAGAGCCGGTCGAGCCAATGATCGTGGAGGAAGCTGGGGAAGAAATCCTCGCCCTCGGAGGGGAAGGTACCGAGGAATGGGGGGAGCAGTCTCTTCTGGAGGCAGCGGAGGAGGTGGTGGAGATGGAGGTTCTCACCATCGGGGGCAGGATGGAGAAGGTCCGCGTCAGCGGAGGATTGACCCCGGAGGCTCAAGGCAGGATGCTGGAGTGCATCCAGAAGAATGTGGACGTCTTTGCCTGGAATGCTGCGGAGATGCCAGGGATCGACTCCAACGTGGCCTGCCATTGCCTCAATCTGGACCCGGAGGCTCGCCCCATCCAGCAGAAGAAGAGGTCCATCGCGGACAAGCTCACCGAGCCGATCAGGGAGGAAGTCGCCAAGCTCCTTGAGGCTGGCTTTGTATCCGAAATCCAATACCCCGGCTGGGTCTCCAACGTTGTAATGGTTAAAAAAGGGGACGGCCGGTGGAGGATGTGTATCGACTTTTCTTTCCTTATTAAATCATGCCCAAAAGATTGTTATCCTTTGCCTCGGATCGACGCGCTGGTTGACTCAGCCGTCGGTTTCCCTGTAATGAGTTTTCTGGATGCTTTTTCAGGTTATCACCAAATTAGAATGCACCCCCCTGACGTCAAAGATGTCTCGTTCATCATGGGGGACGGATGTTATTGCTATAAAATGATGCCCTTCGGTCTAAAGAATGCGGGGGCAACCTACCAAAAAATGATGGATGGGGTCTTCTGAGAGCAGAAGGGAAGAAATCTCGAGGTGTACGTGGATGACCTCATGGTCAAAAGTCTGGACGTCGATTCCCACCTCCAGGACTTGGAAGAAACTTTCACCACTCTCCGCGAATATAAGATGAGGTTGAACCCCCTGAAGTGTATCTTCGGAGCTAGCAGGGGAAAGTTCCTGGGGCATCTCCTCACCCCTGCCGGTGTAGAACCTAATCCGGATAAGGTGAGGGCGATCATGGAACTAAGTTCACCACAAAATGCTAAGGAGGTACAACGATTGACAGGGAAGTTAGCAGGGTTGAGCAGGTTCCTCTCCCGGGCCGGGGAGAGGTGCTCCTCGTTTTTCAAAACCCTGAGAGGGGGTCGGAAGTTTGAATGGACCTCGGAGTGCGAGGAGGCATTCCAGGCCTTAAAGAAACAGCTAACTCAGGCTCCCCTGCTCCAAGGGCCCAAAGGGGGGGAGGACCTGTTTTTGTACTTGGGGGTCGGGGCGGAGTCCTTGAGCTCGGTTTTAGTCCGGGAAGAGGGGAAGAAGCAACTCCCCATTTATTATGTGAGTCGTGTATTGAGGAAGGCCGATCTTCGGTATCCCATCTTGGAAAAGCTGGCCTTTGCCCTGGTCATCTCGGCCCGGAGGCTCCGACCCTATTTTCAGGCACACTCGATCTGAGTGGTGACTGACCACCCCCTCCGCAGCATCTTCGAGGGGGTGGAGCATTCAGGCAGGTTGGCCAAGTGGTCGGTGGAACTGAGTGAGTTCGACATCTCCTTCGTTCCCCGCCTCTCAATCAAGGCCCAAGCAATGGCTGATTTCATAGCAGATTATGTGGTTGAGGTGGCGGAGGAGCAACTCACTTGTCCGGTCCCTTGGAAAGTCGTGGTGGACGGTGCCTCGGGGAGACATTCTTTGGGGGTTGGAGTCATCTTAGAAAGCCCTCAGGGGATAAGAATCGAGCAAACCATGGTGGTGCATTTCCCTATCACCAATAATTAAGCCGAGTACGAAGCTGTAATCGCAGGTCTGCGCCTGGCAAGGGAGTTGGGAGTGCATGACGTGGAAGTCCTCACTGACTCCATGGTGGTGGCTTCCTAGATCAATGGGGAGTTCGAGGTAAGGGAGCCCACCCTGCAGCTCTACCTGGCAAAGGCAAAGAGAATTATAGGGGCCTTCCAAACCTTTTCCATCAGGCACGTGTCTCGAGAGGAAAATGAGCAGGCAGACCAGCTGGCAAAGCACGGCCCCAGGGTGGGGGGGGGACCATCACAGATCTCTTCCGACCCTCCATCGAGGAGGGGGAGCTAATGGAGGTGGAGCAGCATCCCTCATGGATGGACCCCTTCGTCACTTTTCTGTCCACAGGAGAGTATCTGGAGGGGATGGATCGTAGGGGGCTCAAGCACAAGGCAGCATACTACCTCCTGCGCGAGGGGGAGTTATACCGCAAGACCCTCTCAGGGATGCTAGCCCGTTGCGTGGCCGAAAGGGAGGTACATAAAATTTTGGAGGAGGTCCATTCCGACGAGTGCGGAAGCCACTCGGGGAGCCGGACCTTAGAAGGGAGGATCATCAGGCAAGGGTACTTCTGGCCTACCCTCGGTCATGATGCAGCCGAATTCGTAAAAAAATGTCATAAGTGCCAGCTCTAAGCTCCACTCCAGTTACAGTCGGCTCAGAGGCTAAGGAGCATCATGGCACCATGGCCCTTCGCCATATGGGGCTTGGATCTCGTGGGACCTTTTCCTTAGGCCAGTGGGCAAAGAAGATTTTTGCTGGTCATGATCGATTATTTCTCTAAGTGGCTGGAGGTGAAGGCTCTAGCCAAGGTAACCTCCCAAGTGATCAGGAATTTTATCTGGGGGGAGATCATCTGCAGGCACGGGCTACCACAGGCAATCGTCATGGACAACGGGCCTCAGTTCGCCAGTGCAGAGTTCATCCGCTTTTGCGAACAGCTGGGAATTGACCTTCGGTTCGCCTCTGTCCACCACCCCAGGAGCAACGGGTAGGTGGAGGCGGCCAACAAAATAATCGTGAACCTGTTGAAAAAGAAAGTGGAAAATCTGAGGGGAAGCTGGGTGGAGCAACTCCCCTCAGTCCTTTGGGCCCTTAGGACCACCCCCAATACGGCCACGGGAGAGACGCCCTTTAAACTTTCTCATGGCTGCGAAGCCGTTCTACCCATCGAGTTCGAGGTCAGGACACCCCGGGTTGCCGAGGCAGAGGCTGCAAGTGAAGAGTGGAGATCAGAAAATGAGGAGGAGCTCTGACTCTCCCTTGATATGATCAAGGAGTTATGCGACTTGTCCACCGTCAGGCAGGAAGAGGTCAAGCGGAGGATGGCCAAGTACTTCAACAAGCACGTCCGAGTCAAGCAGTTCGCGGAAGGGGACCTTATCCTGAAAAAAGTGGATGCGGCAGGAAGATCGACTGCTGTGGGAAAACTCTATCCCAATTGGGAGGGCCCCTACATTGTACAGAAGACCTTAAAATCAGGGGGGTATCGCCTCCAGGATGTAAAAGGGGATACCCTCAGCCATACTTGGAATGGCGATGATCTAAAACGTTTTTACCCTTGAAAATATTGTAGGTATTCTTATTCCATGAATCAAAATGAATATCATCACCGAGTCTCGTGCTTTTGCAAAACTATAATGGCAGGACGACTCGCGATTCGGAGCCCGGGATAGGAAAATGCTTCTAAGCCTTCTCGCTCTGGGGTTAGGTCTCGTCGCTCCCCTGCCAGGCTTCCACCTAGCTGCCACGGTTGAGTCTCGATGGACACCGCTATGACCCTGGGGCTGAGCCCGGAGGATGTTCAACACCCGCCCTCAGGCTCTCACCTAGCTGACTGGCTCGGTAGTAGCACCCGGGATAGGCAAATGTTTCTAAGTCTTCTCGCTCTGGGGTTAGGTCTCGTCGCTCCCCTGCCAGGCTTCCACCTAGCTGGCATGGCTGAGTCTCGATGGACATCGCTATGACTCTGGGGCTGAGCTGAGAGGATGTTCAACACCCTCCCTCAGGCTCTCACCTAGCTGACTGGCCCGGTGGTAGCACCCGGGATAGGCAAATGTTTCTAAGTCTTCTCGCTCTGGGGTTAGGTCTCGTCGCTCCCCTGCCAGGCTTCCACCTAGCTGGCACGGCTGAGTCTCGATGGATATCGCTATGACCCTGGGGCTGAGCCCGGAGGATGTTCAACACCCGCCCTCAGGCTCTCACCTAGCTGACTGGCCCGGTGGTAGCACCCGGGATAGGCAAATGTTTCTAAGTCTTCTCGCTCTGGGGTTAGGTCTCATCGCTCCCCTGCCAGGCTTCTACCTAGCTGGCACGGCTGAGTCTCGATGGACATTGCTATGACCATGGGGCTGAGCCCAGAGGATGTTCAACACCCGCCCTCAGGCTCTCACCTAGCTGACTGGCCCGGTGGTAGCACCCGGGATAGGCAAATGTTTCTAAGTCTTCTCGCTATGGGGTTAGGTCTCGTCGCTCCCCTGCCAGGCTTCCACCTAGCTGGCACGGCTGAGTCTCGATGGACATCGCTATGACCCTGGGGCTGAGCCCGGAGGATGTTCAACACCCGCCCTCAGACTCTCACCTAGCTGACTGGCCCGATGGTAGCACCCGGGGTAGGCAAATGTTTCTAAGTCTTCTCGCTCTAGGGTTAGGTCTCGTCGCTCCCCTGCCAGGCTTCCACCTAGCTGGCACGGCTGAGTCTTGATGGACATCGCTATGACCTTGGGGCTGAGCCCGGAGGATGTTCAACACCCGCCCTCAGGCTCTCACCTAGCTGACTAGCCCGGTGGTAGCACCCGGGATAGGCAAATGTTTCTAAGTCTTCTCGCTCTGGGGTTAGGTCTCGTCGCTCCCCTGCCAGGCTTCCACCTAGCTGGCATGGCTGAGTCTTGATGGACATCGCTATGACCCTGGGGCTGAGCCCGGAGGATGTTCAACACCCGCCCTCAGGCTCTCACCTAGCTGACTGGCCCGGTGGTAGCACCCGGGATAGGCAAATGTTTCTAAGTCTTCTCGCTCTGGGGTTAGGTCTCGTTGCTCCCCTGCCAGGATTCTACCTAGCTAGCACGGCTGAGTATCGATGGACATCGTTATGACCCTGGGGCTGAGCCCGGAGGATGTTCAACACCCGCCCTCAGCCTCTCACCTAGCTGACTAGCCCGGTGGTAGCACCCGGGATAGGCAAATGTTTCTAAGTCTTCTCGCTCTGGGGTTAGGTCTCGTCGCTCCCCTGCCAGGCTTCCACCTAGCTGGCACGGCTGAGTCTCGATGGACATCGCTATGACCCTGGGGCTGATCCCGGAGGATGTTCAACACCCGCCCTCGGACTCTCACCTAGCTGACTGGCCCGGTGGTAGCACCCGGGATAAGCAAATGTTTCTAAGTCTTCTCGCTCTGGGGTTAGGTCTCGTCGCTCCCCTGCCAGGATTCCACCTAGCTGGCACGGCTGAGTCTCGATGGACATCGCTATGACCCTGGGGCTGAGCCCGGAGGATGTTCAACACCCGCCCTCAGGCTCTCACCTAGCTGACTGGCCCGGTGGTAGCACCTGGGATAGGCAAATGTTTCTAAGTCTTCTCGCTCTGGGGTTAGGTCTCGTCGCTCCCCTTCCAGGCTTCCACCTAGCTGGCACGGCTGAGTCTCAATGGACATCGCTATGACCTCGGGGCTGAGCCCAGAGGATGTTCAACACTCGCCCTCAGGCTCTCCCCTAGCTGACTGGACTGGTGGTAGCGCTCGGGATAGGCAAATGTTTCTAAGTCTTCTCGCTCTAGGGTTAGGTCTCGTCGCTCCCCTGCCAGGCTCCCACCTAATTGGCATGACTGAGTGGATCTGAGAAAAGCCCTAGGGGCGAGCTCGTCAGTCAAGACGGCGAGTTCAGGATATTCCGCCTCCCCCCAGCTCGCCACCCGGGAGGTCACGGTCCCATCTTGGACTCAGGGGGAGGATAGTTCTCTCAAGCGAGTCCAACCTCGCCACGAGCACCGGTAACATCAGCGAGTCTAGCTACGGTCGGCGCCTAGGATCTCGCCGCAAGCGCTCGCCCTAGTTCAAAGACTTCCTACAGACGGGGTCGGATTCGGCAGGATTGCCCAAAGGGGTATCGCGCGCACAGATACAATCGCAAGCAAGCTTAAAAAGAAGTTAGAAAAATTGTGCAAAAATTGTCCGTTTTACTATTATGATCACAAAATCAGGCTTGCCTCGGCAAGGTACAAAAAGAAGAAGAAAGAAGAAGAAAACAAAGGTTGAGGAGCCCCGTCAGCTCTCGCCTTCCCTCCCTGCGCGGCGATCCTCCTCGCCGCCGAGCCGAGTGTCCTTCTCTCCCATCCCTACAAAGAGCGAGTCGAAGCTGTCTTCTTTCTCGCTGAGCGGGCTGGGTGGGAATAAGGTCGGCAGGAGATCCCGGACGGTGACTCCTTCGCAGCCTTCAGCCAAAATCCCCGTCCCCCGCATGGCCTTCAGAAGGCACTCAGCGGACTCAATGTAGTTGACGCGCAGTCGCTCTGTGACGTCAGCCTCACCGAAGACCCGAGGCCTCTTGTAGGGGAAGGGTGGCTCGCTGGCTCTTGGGGAATGAGAGCTTCAGCCTGGCGGAGGACCTCTCCATGGAGCTCCTTGTTCTTCTCCTTCAGATCCCCCGCCTCCATCCTCAGCTGAGCAGCGACAACCTCCTGCTCGCGAGAGTGCGCCCTCTGCTCGGCAAGCTGGGTCTCCCGCTCGGCAAGCTGAGCTTGCAGCTGAGCCACCTCTCCTCGCAGCACGTCGACGGCTTCGGCATCCTGTAGGATTAAAAGTTCAGAACAAGCACAAGAATAATCCTAAGTAAGGTAAGTAGAGATATCCAGTGATTACCAAGCCGCCGGCAGATTTCGCGAGTAGAGCGTCGGCAAGGCCAAACCGCCTTTCCGCGTCGGCCACGCTCTCCTTCGCCAGGTCACGCTCCTGCTCGGCAGTCAGCAAGGCATTGCTGAGCTGGAAGCCGCGGCGGACCATCATGTGGTGAAGCTCGAAGGCCCGCAGGTGGGCCTGCAATCCCTCATGGCCGAGCTGGCGGGGGGTTAGGTTTTTGTACGACTCGGCACTGTTACGGCCATAGATGCCGAAGCCGAAGGCGAAGGCATGGCCAGTGGGAGGTCGGCGAGCTCCCCAGGAGGGGGCGCGAGTAGAAACAGAGACTCGGTGGGCCCCCTCATCCCATTTCAGGATAGGCTCGTCAGCCGCATCCTTGCTCCTTCCTCCCTTGCCGAAGTGGGGGTGATCCTTCGGCAGGCCGGGTTCGAGAAGGACGACCCCCTCGGCAGAATCAGGGGGGAAGGACCATCCCTCTTCTTCTTCTCCCTTCGGGGGGAGGACGCTTCCTTCAGCGGACTCAGCGAGGGGTCGTCGGAGGAAGCCTCTGGCGAGCTCATGAACTTGACGGGCGAGGAGGGGAGATTCAGCCGCCCGCACGAGACCACCTTGGCCTTTTTCCTCTTCGGTGCTGAGAGATCTGGGCGCGAGCTTGACTCCGCGAGCTCCAGACGCTTCTTGCTAAGGGGTTGGCCCCGCGCCTGTTCGTCTCGGCAGGCCTCCGCCGCTGCCCGGGCCCGCTCCAAGGGATCAGAGAATATCCCCAGGTCGGCGAACGGCGGATGCTCCGGCAGAAGTCGCTCCCCTGTAGGAAAAAACTTGGTCAGAAAAACCAAGGTTCACTTTGACAGAGCTCGCAAGAAAATAGGGCGAGATGTACCTTCACCAGGGAGAACGGGTTGAAGCGAGTCGAGGCCACGGCGGAGGTAGGCGACCTCGAAGTCTTTGTGAAGGAAGAATCTGTGGAGATCGGCGTCGCCGCCGGACAGGGAAGAAGGACGGTAGATGTCCTCGCTTTTCTACAGGGGCCGGAAAGGGATGTTGCCGAGCTCGCCCTTGACAAAGACGAGCCGGGTCATCCAGTTGTGATTCTTGTTCGCGAGCTCGCGAACCTTGATGAGGGATCCGCCGAAGTAGGCGAACCCATCGGGGGTGGCCTTGTAGGAGAACAGCTTGCGGAAGACCATGAGATTGAATTCAATCCGCTCTCGGCGGAGGAAGCAGGCGAACGCCACCATTATGGCGATGGCGTTGGAGTTCAGCTGCGTGGGGACCGCGCCGTAATACTTCAGAATTTGTCGGATCTCTGGCCAGAGGGGGAGGCGCAGCCCCACCTCGAAGTGCGAGATGGGGAAGGCGAGCTCACCCTCAGGGAAAGAGTTGATTGCTTCATGCTCGGCGGGCGCGCGAGCCTGGAAGCCGGGAGGGACGAACTCAGCCGTGAACTCGGCGAGCTCCTCCTCTGTGATGTGACCCTCAAAGAATTAGTGGTCGACGAAGTGCCGGGCACACTTGGATCGGCCATCCGAGTCAGGGTTAGTTTTCACCATTCTAGCAAACGAGGGAAAGGCGCGAGCTCGGGGTAACGGAGGGGAGGTAAGGGTTCAGAAGCAATAAAGGCGTATCCAGGGGGTATGTGAGAGGGTCTATTTATAGAAAGAAAAAGTAAGGCAGGGAAGGGCGAGGGCGAGCCAATCGATCCGCCCAGCCCCTCCACGCCGCCTCGCCGCCTCGCCGCCCCCTGCTCGCCAAGACCCGCGAGCTAGCCCGGTCCAAGAAGGAGGAATTCGAAAGGACGCTTATTAGGATATCGAAAACACATCTTCATATATATACGAGGTCACATAAAATTTGTTTAAATTATTACAAACAGTCGAGTTATTCAGAGCAGGGAAAGATAAAGGCGCGAGGACCACGCGAGGGCGAGCGCGAGCACTGGTCGGCCGATAGAGGAGCCGTCCTATTCTCCCCGGTCTCGCCGGTCCGCCGTCGCAGATCGCCGCGCGTAGAGCTCGCGAAGCCGCCCCATATTCCTATTCACCACCCGCAGGTTCTCGTCAATCTCATCCATCAGCACCAAGGAAGACGCCTCCTCGAACGCCAAGCTAACCCCAGCATCGTCCGCAAGACGCGAGCACTCCCACTGCAGCCTGTTGTTGTCCTTCCGCAGGTCATGGAGCTCGCGCACCAGCTTCTTGAGAACCTTCCGCTCCCATTTTGCACGTTCAGGACTACCCAGTTCGGAGTCCAGGAAGGCGTCTAGGGCGCTTGGAGAAGGGAGAGGCGAGTAAGGAGGTCGATCCACGGACTCGCCTTCCTCCGTCCGGACGAGAAGTTCTGAATGAAGAACTGAAAGACGATCAGAAAAGCGGGCACCCCCAGAACAGAAGAGTATAAAGTTGAAAACTTACCGCGCGAGCCTGGCTCCCCTAGGTTGGCGCGAGGAGAGAAGTGGCGCAGGTCCTTGCCACGCCCATGCAGGAGTTCCTGGGGGCAAGTTGGTAGCCGGGGACGGGGATATGCCCGGCACCTCCCCCCGCGAGTACGGTACCAGGGGACGGTTGCCGAGAAGGGGGACGACTCGACGACGCCAGTTTCTGCGAGTTCGGCTCCTTGACCTCAGACTCCCGTTTTGGCGAGCTGTCAGGAATGCTTCTGGCCCGCGGGGTGGACGCCTCGCCACTTTTCCCCTGGCTGGAAGAAAGCTCCACGAGGTCTTGTGCAGGAGAATCAAGAGTCAGCTGGTTGGAGGAGCCAGCCCCGCTCCCCAAGGTCGCCGAAAAATCGGCTAGAATGTGCTCAGCCCCCAGAGGAAGGGGTTTCGCCCATTTAGCTGAGCCAAAATCAGCGAAGCGGCGAGCAGGGACCTCTAGGCTGGTCAGGCCCGCAGCTTGAGCGGCAATCTCATCACGAGCGCGTGCGAGCCGCTCCAGGACTTCCTTGGGAAGCGACATCTTAGCAGCAGTCCAGGAAGGGCAAGGGTCAGTCGAATGCGTAGGGGGTACATATATATAGCTGCCTGTGGGGCCTACCAGAAGATTCTTCCTTCAGCGCATGCCTCCCACTCGCCGGATCCTGCGGGGTTGGATGTATCTTTCCGAGCTTGTCCCAACCTCGCAAAGAGCGGGGATTGTGTACAACCCCGTATCCGCCGAGTGGGCCCACGGAGGCCAGACCGGACCGGTCCAGACCGCCTTACGGCCGGGCAGGGTTCACCGCTGAGCTCGAACTCGGCAGATCGTCGTACCGAGCTCGGAGATCGTCGGGCTGAGCTCAAGGTCTTGCCAACTGAGCCCGCACTGGCCGAAGCGGAGCTGCTCGCCAGCCGAGCCCGCACTCACCGAAGTGGAGCTGCTCGCCAGCCGAGCCCGCACTCGCTGAAGCGGAGCTGCTCGCCAGCGGCCATCCCGCCCCAGGTGGTCTGCCCCTGGCCTCTCATAACAACGGAGTTTGGCTGTTGGCAGACCAGCCCAAGTGGGCTTTCAGTAATTTCAGACCAGCAGAGGTAGGCTATTTGCAGGCCATTTTCAGTTCTCTATAAATAGGACCTAAGGGGTATCTCAGAGGGCACGCTTACAAATTCTCAGGCCTCCTAGCGCTTTCTGAGGTGCCTTTGCCCGGCAATCGGCTAAGGAGGGGAGCGCTCTAAGATCTTCCGGGTGTGTGGTGGGACCTCCCCGCCGGGCCCTTGGTCTAGTCCTTGGTTCTTCACTTTCTTGTCATTTTCTTGCAGGAGCGAAGTAGGTGCGCAACCACCCTTTCCCCAAGGGTCGAACTCCACAGAGACTAGTTTTCCGGTTTCAACACTGGCTTATTGAAACAATAACAAACGATGTCAGTAGAAATATGTTTGTTCTGTTTAGTATGATACCTGTCTTGGCTACTTGAGCCTTTCTTGTGTCAATCACCATCATGGCGTGATCTTCTGTACGAGGCATCTTTACCTCTCCATTGTTTCTTCTTATTCAAGAATTTCTTGAACTGTCTTAAAAGAAGAGAAAACTCTCCTTCAGATAACTCTAAGCCTGAGGTACTTGGCTCTGAAGTTTCTTCTTCTCTATCTTCCTGTGCAAGAGCAGGTGATGGAGCTTTGGCTTTCCTTGAGCTGTCTGCCTTCAGTACGACAGACTTCTCATTGGATGAGAACCGACTCTTCTCTTCTTCAGCTTTTCTTGAATTGATTTGCAGATCATATGACATTAGCTTTCCAAAGAGATTCTGAGGGTCAGTCTCTGCCAGCTTGCCAAACTCTCGGATAGCACAGACTTTGTTGTCCCACTCCTTAATCAGGGACCTTAGAAATTTATCATTCAGCTCTCCATTAGTAAAGACCCGGTCATATAATCTTAGGCCGTTAACAATCTTGAAGAAACTTTCAAATGTATCTGCAATTGAATCCTTGGGTCCATTTTGGAAAGCTTCATATTTCTAGTTTAGAAGGGATCTCCTGTCATCCCTAACTTCTTCAGTGCCTTCCATCAAGGTGATGAGAGACTGCCACATTTCCTTAGCGGATTGGCAGTGAATCAGGTTCTGCAGCATAGAATCATCGACTGCACTTGCGATGATATTTTTGGCCTTCTTATCTAAAGAGACAAGTGCAATCTCATCTTTATCAAGATCCATCAACTTCTTGGGAACTTTCTTGGTAGGATCTATAGTGGAGACGGTCATAGGAACATAAGGACTTTCTTCAACAATCATGAAGATTTTTGGATCCACAGCTTCCATGAAAAATTTAATTCTTTCTTTCTACATGGGAAAGTTGGTCTTAGTACACAAAGGAAGCTTAGCAAAATCCTTGGCTTTTTCCATGCTTGGATAACTAAATCGACAACTTGGGGCAGATCTGATCAAGGTGTTAACCTTTTATTGATCAACCTCCCTCTGATACCAATTGAAAAAAGTTTAAGTTGTCTACCTAAATCACCTAGAGGGGGTGAATATGTGAGTTGAGCGTCTTTTTGCGGAATAAAAAATTTAGCGAGCTATGCACAGAAAAATAACCAAGAAATCGCAGATGACACCAAGAATTATAGTGGTTCCCCAACTTTGGGTACGTCCACTTTCCACTCATCGATCTAGCAATGCACTAGACTCGGCTACTCCACTAATATCGGATTGAAAACAATCCTACTACTCGGAACAACATTCCTACAACTCGATCCATAAAACGGATCTACACTCGGAAGATAAAAACTTCCTACAACAACTCGTAGAACAAAGCTCCTACACTTGGAGAATAATCTCCTACAAGAATAAATTGAAATAAGAAATACAAACAGTAATATCTCTCAGATCTGGAAACTTCTGCCTAGATATTCTTTCTTGAACTATGCGGCAATATCAGAAAAATTGAAGAAGACACGACAAGATCTCTGATCTGAAATTTCTGGACTCACAAGATCAAGAAGAGGATCTGTCGATTGTAGAATATCTTGTCCTGTGAATCAACTGCTCTGAATCTTTTGGATCGAGATGATCGGAGTCGAAGAAGATGAAGAACAGCGGCCGATCTTCCCAAAATGGAATGAAAAATGCGGATTCAGAAAATACTGATTTCTCTCTGTTATTCTTCCTTAGGGTTAGTCAAAAATGATTAGACCTTTTATAGGAGTTTAACTAACGGTCATAATCTTAAATGACTTGGACACGTGGACCAATAATTAAGGAAATCATTTTGAAAAATGCGCCCTGATACTTAGCGATTTTCAGAGAGAAACTAACTGCATTACTCGAGTGAAGAAAGGATTACTCAAGTACTACTTCGGGTTCTCAAGAAGACAACTTCAAGCTTCTCGAGAAGAAGCACTTAAGGAAACTTCAGGAAAGAATTCTTCATTACTCGAGTAGAATGAGGATTACTCGAGTACTAAATGTGTTACTCGAGAAATGGAAGTAATCTTCTCGAGTAGAGGACTTAGAGAAAATTCTGTGAAGAAATATGGCTACTCGAGTACTAGAGCTAGACTTCTCGAGAAGTAGATAGACTTCTCAAGTACAAGTACTTCACTACTCTAGTAAGATAGACACTTCTCGAGTACCTTTCTTCTGTCACTCGAAACAAAGTACTTAGACACTCGAGTAATAGACTTAACTACTCGAGTATAAGATTTGGAAAATTTTGAGATAGGAATTACGTTTAACTCAAGAATAAGAAAGGATCTACTCGAGTAATGGAACTGGCTTCTCGAGAACTATGTTCAATCTTTTCGAGAACTATTTCCTTACTCGAAATCTAGACTTAACTTACTCGAGTACTATTAAAGAATCTACTCGAGTAAAATACTTAGAAAAATTTTGTTTCCTAAAAAGTTTTCTTTCTTCAATGGAATCAACAACATGTCTTTCTCCAATAAGTATAGGGCTTGAAAATGAAGTGTATCTCAATAGAGAGGCTACACAAGAGTCAACACCATGGATCACACAATAAGGGATTACATTGTATGATCCTGTGTTTGGTGACCCACTGTAGACTGACATTGGTCTACACTTGGCAATTAAGTCCTGCAAACACATAACTCAAACAAGACATCAAATACAACTTAATTCATCTTAGTTTAAGGGTGACTTCATACAAATCTTGGTTATTGTGGATAAAATACCCAACAGCTATGTAATCTAAAAAGGCCTTAATGCATGTTATGAGTGGCATACACATGAAATGTTATGCATCCCATACTACATAACATCGCATGCAACGAAAGAGAAAACGTGTAAATGGGCATCCATGTGATGATGGTTATGCATCTCATACTACATAACCGTCATATGTTTCTACCAATGGTGGATCCATATACAAACACATATTATGCATCCTATACTACATAATATGCCATGTATACTTCTTATCATGCTTATGAGTGTAGTGTTCATGCTTCAGTCAAGATGTACTGATGACACATCGGTGTGTGTATGAAATGATACTAGACAACTAACACAAACCTGATATAGTTATTCGAACAATTGTCAAACAACCTATCCCACTGATACCAACTGTCACAACCCGCATTTTCCTCGTATTCAACGATATATTAGAGTAAGGGAAAACACGCGTCATGATGCCACGTCAGTAGGGGATAACAGCAGACGCTCAGGCAAAACTCCAACTAAACACTTTACGAAAGATCTATATGTTATTTAGATAAAATTCAGTTTAAGTTAAAAGGTTAGACGTATCCCTCGGCTTAATGGCTCATCTAGTCCATGAGAAAAGATAGTTATACGCTGCGGAAAATACTTTATTTACAAGATTATACGGCCTACATGAGTATAAACATCCCCGGAGGACAACTCATGGTATGCAAGACTTTAGATTTATAATAGTAGTGAAAGTAGCTTTTACGGTCGCTAAATATAGTGATTTAGGTTTCAAATATGGTATGCATGGAGTAGTAATAGTAATTTTCATACTTTAAAATACCTAACATGCAACCTAGCATAAAATCTTCCTAGAGAGTAAGTAAAAACAACCACAAAGAGATAAACTAGCAGCTAGCAAAGTATTTAATCTTCCAAAGATAACAACCAGTGGGCGTCAACAAACTGACACAAGCCCACTGAGAGTAAGCAAGCCTGAAATAAAACTGAAATGATAACTACCTCACGATGGTGAGGATAAACCACTACAACACTGCAGTCCACAAGCTACAACCCAACTCAACCGTTCCACCGGCTACAGCCCTGAACCTAAGGCTTTCAAAAGAAAAATACCTCAGCAAGAAAATACCAGTGGTAAAGGAAATAGTCAGGTAAAGTACAAGTCAAGGAAGGGTTTACCAAACCCGACTGCAAGAAATACTAAAAAACCACAACTGATTAGTCAAATAAAGCAGGTAAGTAAAAGTCTGTAATAAAGCAGTTAAATGAAGATATGCACCGAGTGTGGAACGAAGCCATGCTTCAACGAGAAATCTGCAATGATTAGCATAAGTAGTATAAACTGATCTAAGAAGCAAACTGAGCACAAAACTGCTCGAAAAAGTGAGTCATTAATACTTGGTAAAAACAACCGGGTCGGAGTTGGTGACCAAAACATCCAAACCCGAACTACCAAACCCAAATGTATCAAAAAAGCACTGTGGTGGTGGCCACCTAGCAAAACACAACCCAACAGTCCACAAAAATAGACACCAAAACCAAACCAAACCACCAAGTGTAATGACCAACAAACCGGCATCCAGTTGGTGGTCCTTTATCCACTTCCAACCTACCTAGCTAAAGAAAAAATCATAACCGAACACCCCAACCAAAACCCAAGTCTAAACCCAAAGTCATACCTAAACAAGCCCTAAAATTATCCTTAGGACCATACACGACAAATCCTACACAAAATGGCGATTTTTTCTAAGTCATGGCCCATTCGGCGAGTATACCTGATGATTGACAGCGATACTCGACGAATTCTACTCTATTCGGCAAAATGAACTAATGATACTTGACGAATCCCCATGATATACGTCAAATCTTTACCTTGATATTCGACGAATAGGACTTGGCATTAACCAGCTAAACTCGGTGAATTCTACACCTAGCCATACTCGATGAAATTCGGCGATACCCACCGAATCTATTACCGATACCCGATGAATTAACCTTAGACTAAACCTCACCTTACTCGACAGAAATGCCCTAAGGAAATCTGGCGATACTCAACGAATTCTACCTTCCGATACTCAACGAATAGGCCAGCGATACTCGTCGAATTCTACTTAATGGCTTACGACGGATTCCCACCCTGCTAACCTACCAAATTCGACAAATTTCACTGTCGATACTCGACGAAATTCCTAACCTAAACTCGCCGAATTTCCCTTAACCCTAAATCCTATTCTTCATACCTTGTCTGAATATTTTCCCTAACCTAGGGTTTCTTTCTATGGATCTACCAACACAACTCCTACTCTCTAAAGGAGGAGGAAAGAAGGGGAGAAAATAATAAGAAAACGAACATGCAAGAGGAAAATCCACTTGCCTTGAAAAATCCAGAAAAGACGCCTCCCGCTCGCACGTGAGAAGGATCGGCCACCAAATGATCCTAGCAACGTTTCCTGAAACTTTTGGAGGAGAAAAGAGGTCAAAATCGCTAACCCTAAAGCCTAAAAATCAAGGAAACGGGAAGATCTTACCACGATCATGTAGATCTCGGCGAGAGCTTTCACAATCTCAACTCTATCGAGGAATCCGACCACCAGATCGCCGTGAAACATTAGCCAAAACTCGCGGACACCGCTCCACTTCCAATTTAACGAAAACCGTCTGCCGTCGGGTTAAAGAAGAAGGTGAATAGTAACGACGTAGGGTTTTCGATTCGGCCAATAACGTCAAAATGACCCGAAATCCAAACGACCTCAGATTCCAACAAAAATCGCACCGTAGCTAAATACTCACGTTACGAATCTAATGGCGAAGTCGAAATCGAATTCCGACAAACCAAACCTGGTTATAATACCACCCAAAGACAAACGCCACCACATCCCTATAAAAAGCTCCACCGAGTCACCAAAACAGACCCGGCTCGCGAGGGTAGTGCACAACAAAAACAAAACCAGCCACACTAGAAAACCCACTGAGCAAACCCGTGCTCCAACAAACGACACCCGTTAACTACGTGTCAACATAATGCCTTGACGCCAAAATTACGTCACTATGGGAATTAAAATAAATACCAAAAAATCAGGAGCGTTACACTCTCCGCATGCACTTCCCCTTTCGCATGCCACCACGTTGGCACCACCATGAGCAGGATCCTCCGCATGCAGTCTTTCTTGGTTTTTTGCTCTCCATTCTCAAGGAAAGACATTTTTTCATAAAAAAAAGTTAACATTTTTCGAGGGGGGCATGATGGCAGTAAGGACCACGTGGACTATAAGAAAAAGTTCCAAAAACTCCAATATCTTTGCATCGGTGTAGGAGGAGAACCAAATGACCACCCTCTCCAATATATAGACCCTATAGGAGAGCTCATAAATGAAGGCGTCCAAGATAACAAAATATCTCGTGAAAAATTTTCCAGTCTTAAAATAGATAGAGAATAAAGGCTATCTTGGTCAATTATCTCGCCGAGATGGCAGGTAATATCAGGCACATTATGACAAGAAGTATCCAGCTTCTTGCTCTTCCTAATTTTTGGCAAACGATTACCCATGGCCGAGCCTGATGATCGCAAGGTTCTGGGACACTCCGAGTAAAGGCAAAAAAATTTTCGCGATCATCACTCTACGGGTCTTGATTCGCGAAAATTTTTGGACATTTGATGGAGTTCACCCTGAAATTTCTGAGCCGAATCAGAAGAACTCAGACAGAGGATGCGTTGGGAGAGCCATCCCAATCTAACAAGTTGTGTGCGATGCGTCGCACTCCTCCAAAGCCCGGAAGCTCCAAGAAGAAAGGAAAACTCATGCGCACGCACGGGTAGCACCCCCGTACGCGAACGACCAGTCCACGGGAGCACGCGTAGCCTGGGTGCGAGCGGCCAATGCACACCGACGGACAACCTGCGAGGCCTGCATGCACGCGTGCAACCTTCACGCTCCGGCCATGCGTGGCCATCCTGTAAGGCCGCACCCCACACGCGGCTGCACTGCGCATGCACGTGCCACACTGTGCATGCACGTGCATCCTGCATGTGCATACCCTGTACACATGTACGACACCCACCGTCGGCAGCCCTAGCCGCCTCAAATCTCAACTGCAGCCTCCAACCTCCACTATTATCGGGCACCTCGCCCGGGTTGCCGTGGGCCGCCCGAACCGCCTGGGAGGCACTTTCGTCATTTCGCTAAATTTGGATCCATGTGACCAAAATGGAGCGACGTTATTCGCAAGCACCAATTTAGCCCCGACGCAATTACCGACATATCCCTCCAAAAAACTATAAATAGACTCTTTGGCATTCATTTGAAGACAAGTAACTCTAGAGGCTAGAAAGAACTCTGAGGTTTTCCAGCGAGATCGTGGACTTAGAACGATTCTCCGCTCAGGAATTCGGTATGCTCCTCTTCTAGTGCAAAGGCTCAGCAGACTACAAGGCTCTATGGACTTAGAGATTTTTCACTACCAGAACGTTTCTATCGAGGTTCCGTGGACTTGGCCAATTTTCTAGGCCAGAGTGTTTTCATTGTGGCTCTGAGGAATTAGCAATTTTTTATCACTTTTGTACCTTGCATTTGTAACGGGGAGATCACCTATCACCCTCTGAGAGATCATTTCATACACCTGTAAACTTCAAGAAAACAGTAGATTTTGGCTTGGCACAGATCTAGCCACATGTTTTTCACCCTTTTAGGGTTTTTCCACGTCAAAAAAGTCTTTTGTCAATTGCTGTTATTTTTCTTGGACTGTTTGCGCGCCGGTGCGACTCCAATTTAAGACGATCCAATTCTCGGATCTGGAAAAAAATCGGATGACCTGCAACAAGTTTAATTTTTATAAATAATTCAAAGTTGTGATTTCATAACATACTATATATTTATAAGTTTGGCAAATAATTACTAGAAATTTATTTTATAAAATAGAAACTACCTTGTTTATAGTTAGCAATAGTGCGTAAATAGCAACTTCAATTTTATTTTCTTCTTTGGGGCTGGTAAGTTATAAACATCGTCTAAAGGTTTTCTATGCCCCCAATACAATAATACATCTATTATTCTTGTTGTGGGTCGCCCAGTTTTTCTCTGATCAAGAGAATTATACCGTCTTAGCTTCAATTCGGACCCGACATGCAAAAAGTCAATGAAAATCGAGCAGCAATTACAAGAGGTTTTTTTATCGTGAAAAACCCAAAAAGAGTGACAACCACGTGGTGGGATCTGTGCTGGGCCTAAATCCACTATTTTCTTTAGAATTTACATGTAGTTGTGTGCCTCGAAGGGTGACAGACAACATCTCCGTTACAATATTTGAATATGAAAATAAAGGGAATAAATCTAAGTCCACGAAGCTTGGAGAAGAGCATCCACTCGAGCAGTTGTGTGCCCCTGCTCACGGGCGTGACCCGAAGGATGTGTGTGCCTGCATGTGGTAGTGCTCAATTTATCTCTTCTTACGGGGTGAAAATATACCCTTCGAACAAGAGTGGCTTGCGCACATGGCTTGCCCGATTGGGTCGCATCACTTGAGCATTTTGGTTGAAGTCTTACCGGTTTGACTAAGAAAAATCTTGGGGGAACCCCTTCAAATGCTCTAAAATTTCCGCGTGCCAAAACCTGTGAAGTGTCGGACATGGAAATTTTCCCTAACCTTCATGGCGATTCCAGATATTATGATGAGCGCGTAATGTATTTTCATCTGTATGCACTTTGAATTTAGGAAAATCTTTTATATTTGATCGGATATTCGTTATGATTTGGACGATATTTACTGCCCTTCCTGCAAAATGTTTAATTGGATCATGCATGGCTTTGTTGCCCTTTTAGGGGGCACAAAATTTGGCATGATATTTCCTTACTTTAATGTGGTTTTTCATTATGAGTGCTCTTGCAAGCTTATAAATTGGAGAGGGTCATGCTCTCTTACTTATGTTGTTGCAGAGCATTTGAAGTCCTTACTTTGTGTTCACGTGGTCTTGTTGTCATCATATCACCATCCAAGAAGGCCAGTGCTCTCCCTGGCAATTATTCTAAGACCAAAGGAGGGGGAATGAGCGGGAAAAATAAGTGTGCATGGTTAAGGCCGCAGGTGACGGCTTTGTTATGGGTGCATGCAGAGGAGCCTGTATAAGGAGGTGTCGGAACGGAGGCGCCTGGCAGTGCATGTGTGTGGCACGGTTCACATGGGCGTGGTTGGTTCCTCCTTGTGAGCACGGGCGGCACCTCCACGCAGGCCCAAGCGGAGCCCTCGTGTGGGCGCAGGCGCGGGTGATGCGGGTATGAGTGTTGCGGGCGCGGGCGTACGTGGAGGTGTCTGTGGGTGGGTGTGTTGGGCACCCGTGCGGGCGCGCGCTATGGCATCTGCGCGGGCATGCATTATGGCGTCCGTACGGGCGCGCACTAGCTTGCGTTGTAGATCTTGCGTGGGGGCGCATATGCTCTTGCGGTCACATGGTGTTCTTGCGTGTGTGTGTTTTGTGTGGGTCCAAGATTTTTGTTGTTATTACCTATGTGTTGATATCAGTCTCTTTTTCAAGTGTCGAAGTGTAGCGCTCCTTCGAGGTCAATGCACCTTCCCTCGACTTTGAGTGTTGCCTAAGTGAACATTTAGAGGAAGTGCTTTGGGATTTTGATGGATGTAGAGTTCATGATCCCTTATATGTTGGAGCGTGTTCAGAACCCTCATCTAGGTTACTTTGTAATTACAGAGGGATGTCTTAAGGCGGGCTTCCAGATCCCTCCAAATGAAGAGAATATTGTAGCCTTCCAGTTATGTGGCATTCCGGTTACATAATTATCCTTGGTGATACTGACGAGGATCATGGGCCTGCTTCGCTTCTTCCAAGAGCATGGCTCCCGCATGTCAGTCTTGCTTTTTTGTGAATGGTGGGTGAGGTTTGCCATGGTTCCTGAGATCGAATTGAGGTGTGGAGTAATAAAAGATGGATGGCGTTCAAAGAAAAGGCATACTGCTGTCACAGGGGAATGTTATTTAGCTTCGTTGGGAGCCCATTAAAGTTGACCAAGATTTCTTGGAAGCTTCCGGAGCACTGTCGTCGTCTCGCGGGACAGGAGTGTGACTTTTCCCCATATTGGGATTTGAGGATCTTGTGAGCTGATTGTTGTCTTCTGAGTATTAGCATAATTGTTTGTGAGAAGAGGTTGATCCTGACAGGCCTATCTACTGATGTTGAGTGGAGTCATGTTGTCCCCCTTGAATGGGTAAGAAGAGGAAGCTAATCTTTTTGCTAAAGCAGGGGAAGGTCGAACCATCTTCTACAATCCCCAAGTCTATCATAGAGGTTGCTGATGATATCCTGGATGAGCTTGGTGGAAGTCCCCCTCCTACTACTCGCAAGGTCGAGGAGTCCTTGAAGCTACCCTAAGATGAGCCGATTTTGCGAGAAGAAACCGTATTATTGCTAGTGGGGGAAAAGGGTAAGAAATTTGAGTCCTTTTATTTCTGGGCTATCATGTCGAAGGTACGTCATTCTCCTTTCCTGCTTAGTTCTTTTTTTTGAACTTCATCGCCGCCTAGACACATCCTTTGCCTCTGCATCTAGATGAATTGTGTGAGGTCCGAACTATGTGGGACAATAGCTATGCGTTCCTGAAGGATGATTTCTTCTCCCTTAGGGGGAGGCTATCCACATCGGAGGAGTCTTTAGTCTCTGCTAGGGTGAGAAGGGAGAAGGCCCTTTCCCGGATAGATAGGTCGGTGTTCGAGTTGGTTTCTTCCAAGGCTGCGGTCGAGGTTCTCTGAGGGAAGTTGAATGCGACTGATGCAGTGGTTGAGGTTCTCTGAGGGAAACTGGATGTGGCTGACGTGATTCTTGCCAATTTTCTTAGTTGTATTAAGGTAACTGGGGAAGCGATGTCCTAGCTAGAGGAGGAAGTGGAGCGGCTGAAGGAGGAGAAGGCTCAACTTTCCTTGGCACAAGTGGGGGTTGATGTCATGTGAGCTTCTGCGGTGGCTTTGTTCAAAGAATTTTATGACTTCATGGTTGATCATGCTCAGATTGTAGAGGAGGCTCGCTCTGAGATGATGGCTTCCGAGATCGATCCACTCCTGGAGGATGAGCATGATGGTGCATTCTTCCTTGGGTTCTGCAATGGGTTCCGTCTAGCTCTGAGGGTGCCCGAGCGTTTCAACCTTGGAGTAGAGGAAGCTTCAAATGATGATCTCAAGGTCAATGCCTAAGGATGACTTGTTTGTGCCCTCCTTGTACAAGTTGCATGTTATTTCCTTGCTTTGTCTTATTGTTCTTGTGGTTTTGACTGTAGTATGATTTTTTATCCTATTTTCATTTCGGATGATGTAGCTCATGGGGTAGTTTTGTAGCTGAATATATTTCTTCTACTGTTTTTTTGGAAGCGTTCATTCTTCTCACATTCCTTTTACTCTGGCTTGTGCGCGCGACATTTTAAGGGAAATCTTGGCAATTGCTGAAAGTGGAAAGTTGTCAACCTAAATCACCTAGAGGGGGGTGAATAGGTGAATCGTGCGTCTATTTGTGGAATAAAAATTTTAACGAACTTGCACAAAACATCATGCAATCACAGAAGGACAAGAAGATTTATAATGGTTCTCCAATCTTGGGTACGTCCACTTACCTCACCGATCTAGCAAATCACTAGACTCGGCTACTCCACTCTCGGATTGAAAACAATCCTACGCCTCGGAACCAAGTTCCTACAAACTCAATCCAAAAGGATCTACACTCGGAAGATAAAACTTCCTACAAACTCGGAGAACAACGCTCCTACACTCGGAGAAAATCTCCTACAACGATAACAAAAAGATTTGGAAAAATACAAACAGAGATTTCTCAGATCTGGAAAAATTCAGCCCTAGGTCTTCTTCTTGAATTGGCGGCTCTTTCAGAAATGGTTGAAGAAGACTTGACGATCTGACCTGAGAAATCTTTGACCTACTCGATCAAGGAGAAAATGATGATCCCTTGAACAGCAAGTCTTCTTGGATCGAAAGCAGAAATTTTGATCTACTCGTGAACGGCGGAGGCGGCTTCAGAACGTGTTCTTTTGGAAAGTGACGGTCGATCCAGAAAAAATTCAGAAGTACAGAATCCTCTCTTTTTTAATTTTTAGGGTTTGGTCTTAATGAAAAGACTTTATATAGGATTACCCCTAACGGTTATAAAAGACATTAATGACGACACGTGGACCAATCACGTCAAGTCATTTGGAAAATCTGGCTGATCTTGACTTAAAATAATTTTCTGAAAAATTTGACTTGCAGTTCTCGAGAAGTGACATTAGTTCTCGAGAACTAGATTTGATTTCTCGAGAGTTATACTGTCTGGAACTTAAGTTAGTTTTCGAGACTTCAGGGCTAATACTTCTCAAGAACAAACTTTCTGAACTTCTCGAGAACTACCAGTTGGAACTTCTCGAGAACTAAGAAACTTCTCGAGAACTGAAAGGACTTCTCGAGGACCTTGACTGACTTCTCGAGAACTATATATAAAAGAGAGTTTCTCGAGAACTAGTCTCGGCTTCTCGAGAACTAGAGGAACTTCTCGAGAACTGCTAAGTCTACTTCTCGAGAACTAAGGGAACTTCTCGAGAGGTGGACTTAGATAAATTCTGGACTTTTATAGTCTTCTTCTCTTCAAGAATCCTATCCTCATTCCTTGATCCAAGTGCTTGAAAATGAAGTGTATTCCAATTGAGAGGCTACACATGAGTCAACACCTTGGATCACACGGTGAGGGATTACACTGTATGGTCCTGTGTTCATGACCTACTGTAGACTGACATTGGTCTACACTTAGTAATGAAGATCTGCAAACACACAACTTAAATAAGATATCAAATACAACTTAATTCATCTTAGTTCAAGGGTGACTTCAACAAATTTGGGTTATTGTGAATGCAATACCCAACAATCTCCCCCTATTTGTAGAAGTCAGAACCCTCTACACTAAGGTGAATTATCACAATAAAGAAAGAACTGGAAATGAATAATTTAATCTAAATACAATAAGAGATTAATTGAACACACAATTAGGCAAAACTAGGAATTGTATATATGTAATGTTTTATATTTCTAATCAACAACCATTTCATCCAAATTCTCAAAAACATATAAACAAGAGTTTATTCTTTGCTTTGATGTTGTATGTCCTGCTTCTCCTACTGTCTCCTCTGATAGCTGAAGGTCTTAGGATAGTACCTAGGAGGCTTTGGAGGAGCTTTAGGGTTATTCTTGCCAAACTCTCTATCATATATTCTTCTCTTGGTCATGGACTTCTCATATAATTCCCACTCAGAGGAGCTATAGTGGAGCTGTCTGTTCTCATTGTAGTCCATCACCAATTTAAGAGTTTCAAGAATTAAGCTTTTAGAAGTAGGGCTTCAGACTTCTGCAAACTCTTGGGCTTTCCTTTTCTCTGATCCTGTCTTAGGGATGCTTCTGCTGGCAGAGGGGCCTTCCCCATACTTTCTCTTTTTAGAGGTGTTGATTTCTGGTAAATCATGAGGAATAATATCATCCCAAACCTGGTCATAGGAAGCAGGAGGAGGATCCTGATCTTCTGTCCATGGAGAAAAAGTAAGCATTTGAGGTTGAGGCTGCTGGCTGGATTGTCCTTCAGCAAGTGGGTTCAGGTGATGAGGAATAATGTTAGGATCAGCCTGAAAGTCAGGGAATATCTGGTTGTGCATCCAGACTGTAGTGTCATAAGTGTGGAATTTCACTGATTGGATTTGATCTAAAACATTCTTATTTATCTCAGTCAATTTCTCATTCCAGAGATTTTGAGCATTGGCAGCAAGCTTTTCCACTTGTTCTCTCACTAAACTCTCCCCCTTTCTGATTTCTACACAAAGCTTTTCTATGGTGTCTTCTTTGAAAGTACCAACTTCCTCACAAATCATCATCATATGTTCTTGAGCTTTCTTTTCCAACTCAATTTGATTATTTGCCAGTGTTACAGACTGTTCCATGACCTGACCAATACTGGTAATGGTGTGGTCTATGGCTTTGCCACCAATCTAAAATAGACTTTTCAAAGAGTCAGTGTTGTGTTGGATCTCTACAAATCCTCTGCTCATTTCCTTCTCTAGAGCAGTGACCTGATCTTTGACTGACTTGAGAGATTCATCAAAATATTGCCTTTAGGCAGCCAGCATACCTTCAATCTTATATAGAATATCTGAACTTACAGTTGTAACAGCAGCAGCAGTAGGAGTGGCAGAAATAATGGCAGTAGGATGGGCACTAGGTGTAACAATCTAAGGTTGAGGAGGTGCTTTCCATGGAGGAATTTCTTCTATTACCACAGAGCCCTGGGTTCTTACAGTATGAGACACTGTATCAGCCTCCACATCAACAAATCTTGGGAGGGAGAATTCAAGGTTCCTGAGAGGAGCTTCCACCTCTTCAGGTTCTGGCTCATCCTCTTCAGAGAGAGGAATGGTCTCTGGTGGAGTAGATTCTTTCCTTGGAGAGGGAGAAGGAGGTGGAGTAGCTTGGGGTGAGGGTGGAGGAGAAGGTTCTTTTGATGGTTCTTCAGAGGTTTCTTTGTGAAGGGGAGGAAGTGGTTCATCAGAAATGAGTTCTTCAATCATGCTGTCAATTGCTGCATTTGTGTCCTTCAGGGTTTCTTATCCTGGAACATCTGATAGGGTGGCATCTGGAGAATCTGCCATAGGGCTCCTAATTAAAGATCTTACTGGGCTTCTGAGAGGACTTCTAATGGGTGATCTGCTTGCTGATCTAGCTGGAGAGGAAGGAGTAGGTTTGACAATAGGAACAGAGGCTGCAGGCTCCCCCTCAGTTGCTTCACCAGATAGGTTAGCAACATGATGAGAGGAGGGAGATGGGGTCCTGACCTCAGAGGCAGAAGCTGCAAGTTCTTTAGCTAACTGCTTGGGATTCTTCAACTTGAGTTCCCATCTTTGGATGGAGGCCAAAGAAATCTTTTTCAGGTGATGAACTGGAGTGCCTTTGGAAATTTTGAAGGTGACTGGATCAATCTCACTCAGCAACAAAGAGATTATCCTTGCAAACTTGGGATCCTGAATGCTGTCCCTAATCAATTCAAATACCATCATTCCATATTGAAATTTCTTTCTGCAGATAATAGCTGTCATAACACTAAATAGGTCATTAGTTATGAAACTAATGGACCCTGTTCTGTACCACAAGAGCTTTCCAATGATATCTACCAGAAGTTTTCCTACATCATTGAAAAGATTTCTCCTTAGAGAGATGAAATCCACACAAACTCCACAGAAAGAGTAAGTTTTGTCATAATCTTCAAGTGTTAGGTCATCCTCTTCATCCACAACAGGCATCTTCAGAAGCTTTGAAACTATGGTTTTGTTCAATTTGATTTTGATCCCCCTAACTTTTGTTTTCAAAACTGTACTATTTCTCCTCACCTTCGCATTCCTGAAGAATTCCTCTACATCTGAAAAAACAATCTTGCAGGGTTCTAAGAGAACGAACATCAGTCCGGCAGTTTCCAGGAGAAGGAGCAAGTTCTGGAAATCATCAGAAATGTCTGTAATTCCTGCGACGACGAGTTCACTGTCGACTCCTATTTTCAAACTCTGCGACATGGATGCTGACGGCGGCGACGGACGGAGAGCAAGACGACAGCTGCGACGAAGCTTTCTGTCGGTAGAAGACGAAGAGTTTTCGAGAAGACTGTTTGAAGTGGCGTTTGATTTTGGATTTCTAAAGTATTATATATATACGAGTGACAGTGCACGGGGGGCCCCCCATGCCCTCCGCGACAGTACACAGCTCGGGCCGGCGGGCTTCGCCGCCCAGATTTTTCGATTCCCAAATTGAAGGTCACGGAGGCTCTAAATCAAAAAATGATCAACATGAAGGTTGTTCGGATCGCCGAGATCTACAACTTTCATGTTGATCACTTTTCGATTTGAAGCCTCCTTGACCCCCAAAATCTCATGCCCGCATATGAACGAGTCACGGAGGCTCCAAATCAAAAGATGATCAACATGAAAGTTGTTCGGATCGCCGAGATCTACAACTTTCATGTTGATCACTTTTCAGTTTGAAGTCTCCTTGACCCCCAAAATCTCATGCCCGCATATGAACGGTTGGGATTATTTTGGAGGGCCTCATTGTTACACCGTGCAATCCTATTGGCTGCCCATATTCTTTTGTATATATGTATAGATATATAATCCTAGTAATGTCAATTAAGTGTCTAATTAATCTAGGATTAGGCCTTAAATCAAGCAGGTTTTCGAAATAGAGAAAATTAAATAGAAATCGAAAAAGGACGGGCATTTCTCGAGAGTTAGGGTTAGTTCTCGAGATCTGTCAGTATACTTTTCGAGAAGTATGATATAGTTCTCGAGAGCTTAAGAGAATTTTCGTGAGCTTTGATACCAAGACTTCTCGAGAGACAGATCAGAAGTTTTCGAGAAGTATTCTAAGTTCTCGAGAAATGTTACTTCACTTTTCGAGAGGTATACTTAGTTTTCGAGAGCTACTTTCCTCTTGAGAAATTTCTGACCTTTTTTTTAGGTATCCTCGATTCTTGAGCTTTGAGCTGATTTCCTGTGACTTATCCTTCTTTGTTTAGCATCCCAAGTTCAGTTTTGAAGAAATTGAACTTGGTCTCGTCCAGCAGCTTCGTGAAAATATCTGCAACTTGCCGATCTATTGGCACGTACTGCAGATCCACATCCCTTTGCTCCACATGCTCCCGGATGAAATGATATCTGAGCTCGATGTGCTTTGTTCGGCTGTGCGAGACTGGGTTGTTTGTGATTGCGATTGCGCTGGATGAGTCGCAAAATAATGGAATGTCTTTGACCTTCATATTGTAGTCTTCTAGCTGATTCTTTAGCCAAAGCAATTGTGCACAACAACTACCGGCAGAAATGTATTCTGACTCGGCCGTTGAGACTGTGACACAATTTTGCTTTTTGCTGCTCCAAGATATAAGCCTTCTTCCCAGGAACTAACACGTCCCGGAAGTGCTTTTCCTGTCATCTTTGCTACCTGCAAAGTCTGCATCTGAAAAACCAATTAGTTCTTTGTCATTACTTCTTTGGTACCATAAGGCAAGATTCGGTGTACCTTTAAGGTATCTCAAGATCCGCTTTGTAGTAGCATAGTGAGATTCCTTACAGTTTACTTAGAATCTAGCACAGACACATGTAGAGAACATTATGTCTGGTCTACTGGCAGTAAGGTTGAGCAAGGATCCAACTATGCTTCTGTACTTGGTTTCATCAAAAGGTTTCCCTTTCTCATCCTTGCCCAGAGACATAGCTGAGGCCATTGGAGTCCTCATAGAGGTTGTACTCTCCATTCCGAATTTCTTAATCAACTCCTTGGTGAACTTAGTCTGAGAGATTAAAATTCCATCTTCAGATTGTTTCACATGAAGTCCTAAGAAATACTTCAGCTCTCACATACTACTCATTTCAAGTTTCCCTTGCATAAGTTTTGAAAACTTTTTGCAGAGGTTGTCGTCTGTAGAACCAAATATAATGTCGTCGACATAGATTTGCACCAGCAAAATCTTGCCTTTAATTTCCCTAAGAAATAATGTCTTGTCTATCTTTAACCTTGTGAATTTGTTCTCGAGGAGAAAGCTAGAAAGCATTTCGTACCAAGCTCGAGGAGCTTGTTTCAAACCGTACAGCGCTTTCGATAATAAATAAACATATTCAGGAAAGTTAGGATCAACAAAACTTGGGGGCTATTCCACATACACCTCTTCCTTTATGTCACCATTCAGGAAGTCTGACTTCACGTCCATTTGGTATACTGTGAAGCCCTTCAGTGCAGCATAAGCCAGGAACAGTCTGATGGCCTCCAGCCTTGCTACTGGAGCGTATGTCTGGTCGAAGTCGATCCCTTCTTCTTGACGATATCCTTTGGCGACAAGTCTGGTCTTGTTCTTTATGATCATCACATCCTCATCCATCTTGTTCCTATAGACCCACTTAGTTCCAATGACATTCTTACCTTTGGGTCTTGGAACAAGTGTCCACACTTTGCAGCGCTTGAACTTATTTAGTTCTTCTTCCATGGCCAAGATCCACGATGCGTCTAAGTTTTCTTCCTCAAACTTCTTTGGTTCAACCTGCAAGAGAAAACTTAAATAGAGATTCTCGTTAGTTGTACCTCAACGAGTTCTGACACCATCCCGGGGATCTCCTATGATTTGGTCCATTGGGTGATCCTTCAGATGTCTGAGCTCTAAATTTCTGGCATCTGGGACTTCTTCAGCCACGGGAGTGACTTCATCAACTTGGACAATATTTTCATCTTGATCCTCTACCTCTCCAATAGGGGTTGGAGAGGTGATCTTGATGAAATTTTCATCTTTACCTTCGGTTGATTCATCCAAGCTGATCTATTTAATCCTTGTACCTGCATCTTTAACAAGCACACTAGACGATTTGCTTTGCAGCAAGCTCGTCTCATCAAATACAATATGTATGGATTCCTCTACAACCAGAGTTTTTCTATTGAAAATCATGTATGCCTTACTATGGCTACTATATCCTACAAAAATACCTTCAAAACTTTTCTCACTAAACTTGGTAGTATGATACTTACCATTGTTAAGTACAAATCATTTGCAGCCAAAAATTCTAAAATATGAGACAGTCGGTTTCCTGCCTTTTAGAAGTTCATAAGGCGTCTTATCATGATTCTTGTTTATGAGGGCTCGATTTTGCACGTGGCATGCAGTGTTGACCGCCTCAGCCCAGAAGTATTCCGGTAGTGAAGCATCACTCAATATAGTTCTACAGGCCTCTATGAGTGTTTTATTCCTTCTCTCAGCTACTCCATTTTACTGTGGAGTACGAGGAGAGGAAAACTCATGAAAGATACCTAGGCTTTCACAAAATTCTGTCATGGCCCCAGATTTGAACTCCGTTCCATTGTCTCTTCTGATTTTGACTACGGAATAGTTGTATTCATTCTGGACCTGCCTGACAAAATTTGTAAAGATATCGAAGGTATCTGACTTGTGTTTTAGAAAGAACACCCACGCAAAACACGAGTAGTCATCAACAATTACCAACGTATAATCCTTACCTCCTAAACTTCTAACTTGTAGTGGACCGAACAATTCCATATGAAGTAGGTGAAAACACCTTTTAGAGTTTTTGCCTATGATGCTTTTAAAGGTAGCCCTTGTTTGCTTGCCTTTTACGCATGCATGACAAGGTCTATCTTTGACGTGCTTAACATTTGGGGCATCACGTACTAAGTTCTGGGAGAATAATTTATTAATAGTTTTAAAATTAATATGTGCTAGCCTCTTGTGTCATTGGTCACCAAGAGACGCACTATCTTTTGCCAAAAGACACACTGGTGTAGAAGAGTCTATACAAATGAAATTTAAGCAAAATACATTCCTGCTTTGAGTGCACGATAGAATCGTTTCCATATTGTCAACAGACTTTATCAAGCACTTGTTAGCGTGGAATTCAACTATGTATCCTCTGTCGCATAGTTGACTTATGCTTATGAGATTGTGTTCCAATCCCTGCACATAAGCTACATCTGAAAAGGATACACTACCATTAGAGATCATACCGTAGCCTTTAATTATACCTCGGTCTGAACCTCCAAAGATGACCTTTGGTCTGTTGTAGACTAAAGTGAAATTCTGGAGTAGGCTTCTTGTCCCGGTCATGTGTCGAGAGTATCCACTATCCAAGTACCAGATAGGCATTTTGGTGGCCTTTGGACATACCTGCATTCATGATAACTTTGCCTTAGGAACCATGTGTCCTTGGTCTCGGGTTAGATCACCCCCCCCTATGAATATTAGCATCCTGAGTGGTCAATCTCATGTTGCCAACTTGAGGAGTAGCGACCTTCCTAGTATTAAACCAACAATTGATGGCAAAATGACCAATTTTGCCACAGCACCAACAATCAAACATGTTGTATCTTTGCCTTATGTACTCCTGCTTGACCTTTTGAGATGGTGGTCTAGCAGGGGTAGCACTCTTGGAGGAGGAGGCTTCATGGTGATGGCAGTCACATGATTTCTTCTCCTTCGGAGGCCTTTCCCCAACGGGCTTTACTTTAGGTGATTTCTTGAAGTTGTGGCCATGATTATAAGGACCATAGCTCTGACGAATCACTTCTTCATAAGGTGCCTTAAAGACACTCTCACCGAAGTTCCGAGGGCGAGTCCATCCTTGGTACCGAGACTTTGGCTCTATATAGGTAGGCCTGGTCAGGTGGTCGTAGGATGAGTCCAGATCAAACTTGTTTGTTGGAAAGATGACTTTCTCAAATACAGTCTAATCTAGAGGGGATTTCCCTTTTTCTTTGGCCAAGGCCTTCTTGGCGGCCTTATTCTTTCGTTGAGCCTTGTTTCTCCTAGAAGATTTACTAGGAGCGGCAACATGGCCTAGTCCAGCTCCTTAGGCCTTAGCTGAGAATTCAGCAACGAGTGGAAGAACTGTCTTAGGCTTAAAGAAACTTTCAACAAGTTTCTTCTCAGCCTCGAGTTGTTTTTCCAACTCTTTGATGATTTCCTCTTTAAGGTCGAGGTGCTTAAGAGCTTGATTGTATTCTTCAATAGCAAAATTGAAGTTCTCTTGAAGAGAGTCAGTCTTAGCGACTTCTTCTCTCAAGCTGCTCTCAATAGCCTGTAGAGACTTAATCTCTTTAACCTGAGTTTTCATGACTCGGTGACATTTGTCGTAAGTCATGATCAACTCCTTGTACTGGGCCATAAGTTCTGACTCATCGTCAGAAGAGCTGTCCTCATGATCTTGCTCAGAACTTTCAGATTCAGAGAGAGGAGTGTGAGATTTTACCTCCCTAGTTAACTGGGGCTCTTGTTCGTCATCTGATTGAGCCATGAGCCCAAAGTAGGCTTCATCTTCTTCACTCGACTCAGATGAGTCAGATTCGCTGAGAGTCTTGCCCTTCTTGGCCAACAGGCTCTTCTTTGTCCTCTTCTTGTGGTATGAGGACTTCTTTTCCTCTCTTCTGCCACACTCCTTTTTCTTTTGGGGGCACTCAGCTATGACGTGACCTGGTTTGTTACAGCAGTAATAAACAATGTCAGTAGAAATCTGTTTATTCTGTTTAGATGTATACCTGTCATGGCTACTTGAGCCTTTCTTTCGCTGATCACCGTCATGTCGTGATCTTTTGTATGAGGCATCCTTGCCTCTCCACTACTTCTTCTTGTTCAAGAATTTCTTGAACTGTCGTGAGAGCAACGAGAACTCTCCTTTAGATAATTCTGAGCCTGAGGTGCTTGGCTCAGAGTTTTATTCTTCACTCACTTCTTGAGCAGGTGTTGGTGAGGCAGTTTTGCCCTTCCTTGAACTGTCAGCCTTTAATGCAACAGACTTCTCTTTTGAAGAGAAGCGACTTTTCCCTTCTTCAGCTTTCCTGGAGTTGATCTGCAGTTCATAGGACATCAGCTTGCGAAATAGGTTCTGTGGATCTGTCTCAGCTAATCTGCCAAACTCCTGGATGGCACAGACTTTGTTGTCTCATTCCTTTGTGAGAGACCTCAGAAACTTATCATTTAGCTCCCCATTAGTGAAGACTCGGCCATACACTCTTAGGCCATTTACTATCTTGAAGAAATTCTCAAAGGTATCTGCAATGGTCTCCTTTGACCCTTGCCTGAAGGCTTCATATTTCTGGTTAAGTAGGGACTTTCTATCATCCCTCACTTCTTCCTTCCATCAGAGTAACTAGAGACTGCCACATCTCCTTAGCCGATTGGCAGTGAATTAGATTCTGCAGCATCGAGTCATCGACTGCACTTTCTATAATATTTTTAGCTTTCTTGTCCAAAGAGACAAGTGCAATCTCGTACTTATCTAGGTCCATCAATTTCTTAGGAACCTTCTTGGTTGGATCTATAGTTGAGGCAGTCATGGGGACGTAAGGACCTTCTTCAACAATCATGAAGATCCGGAGGTCCACAGCTTCTATGAAAAATTTGATTCTCTCTTTCCACATGGGAAAGTTATTCTTTATGCATAGAGGAAGCTTGGAAAAATCATTGGCCTTGTCCATTGCTTGAATATCCAAGAGACAACTTTCGAGAGTAAATTGATCAAGGTGTTAACCTTTTAACGACCAACCTCCCTCTGATACCAATTGAAAGTTGAAAGTTGCCAACCTAAATAACCTAGAGGGGGGTGAATAGGTGAATCATGCGTCTATTTGCGGAATAAAAATTTTAATGAACTTGCACAAAACATCAAGCAATCACAGAAGTACAAGAAGATTTATAGTGGTTCCCCAATCTTGGGTACGCCCACTTTACCTCACCGATCTAGCAAATCACTAGACTCGGCTACTCCACTATCTCGGATTGAAAACAATCCTACGCCTCGGAACCAAGTTCCTACAAACTCAATCCAAAAGGATCTACACACGAAAGATAAAACTTCCTACAAACTCGGAGAACAACGCTCCTATACTCGGAGAAAATCTCCTACAATGATAACAAAAAGATTTGGAAAAATACAAATAGAGATTTCTCAGATCTGGAAAAATTTAGCCCTAGGTCTTCTTCTTGAATTGGCGGCTCTTTCAGAAACGGTTGAAGAAGACTTGACGATCTGACCTGAGAAAGCTTTGACCTACTCGATCAAGGAGAAGATGATGATCCCTTGAACAGCAAGTCTTCTTGGATCGAAAGCAGAAATTTCGATCTACTCGTGAGCGGCGGTGGCGGCTTCAGAACGTGTTCTTTTGGAAAGTGACGACCGATCCAGAAAAAATTCAGAAGTACGGAATCCGCTCTTTTTTAATTGTTAGGGTTTGGTCTTAATGAAAAGACTTTATATAGGATTACCCCTAACGGTTAGAAAAGACATTAATGATGACACGTGGACCAATCACATCAAGTCATTTGAAAAATCTGGCCGATCTGGACTTAAAATAATTTTCTGAAAAATTTGACTTGCAGTTCTCGAGAAGTGACATTAGTTCTCGAGAACTAGATTTGATTTCTCGAGAGCTATATTGTCTGGAACTTAAGTTAGTTTTTGAGAATTCAGGTCTAATACTTCTCGAGAACAAACTTGACTTCTCGAGAACCATAAGCTGACTTCTCGAGAACTATGAAGTTAAGCTTCTCGAGAACTATAGAACATCTCAAGAACTACACTTCTGCTTCTCGAGAAATATAAGGACTTCTCGAGAACTACACTGGACTTCTCGAGAAATAGGACTTAGAAAAATTTCTTTAAACTTTCTGAACTTCTCGAGAACTACCAGCTGGGACTTCTCGAGAACTGAAAGGACTTCTCGAGGACCTTGACTGACTTCTCGAGAACTATATATAAAAGAGAGTTTCTCGAGAACTAGTCTCGGCTTCTCGAGAACTAGAGGAACTTCTCGAGAACTGCAAAGTCTACTTCTCGAGAGCTATGGGAACTTCTCGAGAGGTGGACTTAGAGAAATTCTGGACTTTTACAGTTTTCTTCTCTTAAAGAATCCTATCCTCATTCCTTGATCCAAGTGCTTGAAAATAAAGTGTATTCAAATTGAGAGGTTACACATGAGTCAACATCTTGGATCACACAGTGAGGGATTACACTGTATGGTCCTGTGTTCATGACCCACTATAGAATGATATTGGTCTACACTTAGTAATGAAGATCTGCAAACACACAACTTAAACAAGATATCAAATACAACTTAATTCATCTTAGTTCAAGGGTGACTTCAATAAATCTGGGTTATTGTGGATGCAATACCCAACAATTGCACTCTAGCATCTGGCCAGCACATAAGTTCTTGGGCGAGCTGTGAGGGATGTTTACTCACTAGGGTTTGTGGAGGACTCGGGGTCTACTTTAGCAGAGAATCCTCATTCAGTTGTGCCTTAAGAGGACCAGTGTCTGTCAAGTTGGAGGAGGTGAGGAACCTTTGTCCTCCTCAAGAGGATCAGGGCCCGTCTAGATGGAGGTCGCGAAAAAACTTTGTTTGTCTATGCCTCTGGAGAACTGGGGTCCATCCAGATGAAGGTGGCGAAGAACCTTTGTCGGTTCGCACCTTAGGAGGATCGGGGTCCATCCAAGTGGAGGTCTCAAAGAACTTTTAATTTTTTTGCGCCTTGGGAGGACTGGGGTCCATCTAGGTGGAGATGGGGAAGAACATTTATTCATTCATTCCTCTAGAGGACCGGGGTCTTTTCAGGTGGAGGTGGCGAAGAATATTTGTTTTTTCATGCCTCAAGAGGACTGAGGTCCGTCCAGCTAAAGGAAGCAAAGAACCATTGTTTGTTCGTGCCTATGGAAGTCGGGATCCATCTGGGTAGAGGTGCAGAAGGACTTTTGTCCATCTCGCATGGGAGGTGTAGAAGGATATTTTTCTATGTCACCATAGTTATAGGGGATCACGAGGCCCGTGTAACGCCCCCAACACTACTAGAAAACAGACTTTTAGCCACGGCAGATTTTCGTGGCTAAAATCAAAAACTGTGGCTAATAACTATTAGCCACAGCCTACCCACAGCAAATGGACGTGGGCAATGTGAGCGTGGCTAATAGTATTAGCCACTCTAAATCTGTGGCTAATAAGTTATTAGTCATGGTTAAATTGTTGTAGCTAATAAGTTATTAGCCACGGTTCAATTGTCGTGGCTAAAAGTTCCTCATTTGTCACGGTTCAATTGTCGTGGCTAAAGGGTCTGTAATAAACCTAACATAAAAAATATTCGGCCGTCGCCGCCCGACCGCCGCCGCCCAGCCGCCACCGCTGCCGCCCTGCCGCCGCCGCCGCTCGGACGCCTCCTCCGCCCGGCCGCCGCCTCCGCCCAGCCGCCGCCGCCGCCGGCCGCCGCCGCCGCCGCCGTGCCGATTTTATTTCAAACAATAATTTTGAATGGGCTATATAAACCCCAAATCGAGCTTTTTTTGGCGGTGTGGGACTAAAAAAAACCCGACCTTTTGCTACGGATTAGGCTTTCATGGCTAATACTAAATTATTAGCCACGAAACAGGCAAACCGTGGCAAAAAGTCAGGTTATTTGTTATGGATTAGTCATCCATGGCTAATACTAACTTATTAGCCACAGAAAAGGAACCGTGGCTAATACTTCAGTATTAACCACGGTTTTCCCCCGTGGCAAAGAAAACGTGGCTAAAAGCCATTTTTCTAGTAGTGCAAAACTCATTAAGGAACGGATAGCATTCTAAGGACAATTTGGTGCCAGATTAGGTTCACATGGCTTGTGACACGGGCGTGTCCAGGGCCGTGTCATGCTTGAGGTCGACGAAATGTAGTCGACGATCCTCAAAGTCAAGCCAGGTCAAGCACACGGCCTGTGACACAGGCGTGTCAAGGGTCGTGTCCTGCTCTGTATTATATCGGGCTGTGTCGAGTGAGTTACACGGTCTGAGACATGGGCGTGTCCAAAGGCAGCTCTGGCACACGACCTATGACACGAGCGTTTCACATGGTCGTGTCCTGTTCAAGATGCGACGGTTTCAGCATCGATTGGGGCACACAGCCTATGATACGGGCATGTCCATGGTTGACACGGGCATGTCCCAAGCCGTGTTAGAGGTTGTGTCCTGTTCTGTGTTTACTGGTTTACGGTGAGTGTGTAACACGGCCTATGACACGGGCATATCACAAGCCATGTTCGGCCCAAGAAAGTGATTTACAGGGCATATCGTGGTCGTCATTTACTTTAAATAGGATCTGACGACTCAGCCTTTCCCCTGCTGGTATATGGCCGGGAGATGAGAGTTTAACCCTCATTTCTTGTCATCCTTTCTCTTTCTAAAGTGTTAGAGATAGGGGATAGAAAGGAAGAGGGTGAAGGAGGAATCCGGCTGCTGGTGGAGCTTCAGAGCCCCGATTCTCGAGCTGAATCTAGATCTGTGGAGGCGAGGCCATTACGGTGGAGCCAAAGCGAACCGCAAGGGTAATGATTCACTTCTTGGACATGTGAAGTCCTCTTCCTTTTTGCATAGGAAACTCCCTCCCGCGAGTGAGAGGGGAGTGCAAGGTATTCCTTCGGGTGGACATGAATAGTCCCCGTTATTTTGCATATAGAGTCCGGAATCGAAGTACGGACATAGGCATGGTGTGTGAAGCCTACCCGGACAAGTTGTTCTGGGTCGGTGATGTTTTCATTATTCTTGTAGTGCCGGAGAAGACTCCGGGCCGTTTACTTTTCGAGTTTTTTACGTGGTAGATTGCAACAGGGAGCCTTACACCTGGAAAACTGGGCAGAAGCATGATTCTGCCATCTTGAGGTCTTGGGAGCCAACTTGCACATAACTGGGTTATGTAAAATTTGTGTGATCATTTTGGGACTCGGGGAAGCTTGACCTGTGCCTATGGCTTAAATTGACGTGGCGGTGTGAGCAACGGGTTAGGTGGAACCGTACCCACTCTATATGGTTCGGTTAAAGCGACCTAAGGTACGTGGTACTTACCGTTGGCATAGATGGAGGGTCTTAGGCTTAGGCCGGAAAGACTATTATTCTCACGAGGTTTGCCGTCCTAGGGGCGGTGGTGAGACCGCAGATTTCACCGAGTTCACCGAGAATGTGCCCTGAGAGCACGGGGTGTACGACCGTGTGTGCCTACGCCTGTGGTGAAGTGTGTTAGTTTGTGCTTTCACTATAATATTTGTCTATGCTACTAAAATGCAGGGAAGGAGAACCGCCACCCCAAATCCGGGGTGGGTTCGTTATAATTTGGTCAGCTTTAGCTGACCGTTGCATCTGTTTTCCACCGCTACAGTGGAATGTTGATTGCAGGTGCTGCGAAGCCTAGTGGCAAATAGCAGGTTGAATCCATTGTTATTGAGTCGGCCCTTGAAGGCCAATGCGAACGTTTTCTTTTATACTCATGCATGACCGGCTTGCGTGCCGATGTTTGGAAGACACTTATTATTTAAAGTAAACTCTTGTAAGGCCATAAGGCCAAGTACTTTGTGTATTTGTACCCTCATTCCTACTTTGGGTTATTAGTGGACATTCATGTTGTGGCTTGGGTTCTTTTCTTTACAACATTTAAAATGCTTCCGCTAGAATTTGCTCTGTCTAGGACGCTTAATATTTGCTGGATGGTTTCATTCTATAACCCTTCGGTCTATCTGTGGTATATGTCGTCGGGCCCCGGCCGGACCTACTACTATATGTCATGTGACGAATAGGGGTGTTATAATTTGGTATCAGACTACCGGTTTTGGTCTTGCTTATTGGAATTCGTGGGTGAATTCTTTTAAGGGGCGGTGAGCACATGTATGTGTGTCATCGTTATAATATAAAAAGAACCCATGAATGTCCACTTAGGAATAAAAATACACATGTTTGAGTAACCTGTGTGTTCCTATAATTGCTTTTTGCAATTTTCTTCGGTCACTTAATGGTGTTTTGTACGTCTAGGTGGCCAGGAGTGATGCATGGCCTTCAGAACACATGCATGTTGAGGCAAGTAGAGCACCGAATGACGTGCCTACAACCCCTCCTTCGTCAGAAACTATAAGACTGGTGGCTGAAGCAGTATTTGCAATGATAAATGCCCAGCCAGCAAGGCAGGTGAGGCACCCAGCCCCTACGATGGAGAAGGAACCTCTTCAAGCGGCAGAACCTCAAAGGGTTGAACAAGTGGTGGTAGATCCGTTGATACCCAGATGAGCGACCGAAAAGCAGCTCAAACATGTTATGGGCTTTACCCCTCCTGTGTTCTCGGTGACTGGAACCCCATCCCAAGCTGAGGATTGGCTCTCCCAAGTGAAGAGAGTCTTGACGGCTACGAAAATGGAGGAGTGGCAGAAGACCACCATAGCCACTTTCCTGTTGGATGGAGAGGCGAGGTTGTGGTGGGAAGGTTTTGAGCTACATCACTTGGGTGGAAGGCAACTCACGGACGTCTCGATGGAGGAATTTTCGAGACTATTATTGGCAAGGTACCTTCCCTCAGCTCAAAGTATCGCGATGGAGAATGAGTTCGAGAGGTTGACGCAAGGAGACAGTAGTGTGGACGAGTACCTCCACGAATTTACACAGTTGGGTCGGTATGTTAGCTCTACGTTCGCTGATGAGTAGCATAAGATAAACCGGTTCTATGAAGGCTTGCGTGATGACCTAAGGATACTACTCTCAGGGCCTATGACGCAGGGCTTCCTAATCCTGGTCAATATGGCCTGATCGTTGGAGAAAGATATGAAGAGAGTACAAGCAAGGAAGGACTTAAGTGTGAAGAAGCCAGAGTTCAAGGTGCCGACCTCCTCAAAGTCTGGGTTCCATAAGTGGTATAAGAAGGCTAGGACTTCGGGTCCAGCCCCTTCTTCTGGTGCATCTGGGGCAACTATAGGCCGAACCCCGGGCGCATATTATAACTGTGGGAAGTCGGGAAACTTTGCCCGAGATTGTTGGAATGGACGTCCAAAGTCCGAGAGGAAGCCTGGGGCAACCTATGAGGAGAAGGGAAAGGCAGTGGAGTCAACCGTATCACACTATGCTCCAGCCCAGCCTATAGTTTATAACCTTGGCCAGTAAGAGGTCATAAATCAAGATGACGTGGTGACAGGTACGGCTTAAATTTATAGCAATTTAGCTTTAAATACTTGTTACCTTGCGCATGTTAGCTTATTACTGCTTGTGCTAGGCTTTGTTTTGATTTTTGATAATCCGGCAAGAGCACTGTTCGATACGGGAGCTTTGCACTCCTTTTTGTCCGAAGGATTTGTATCGCGCATCGGAGTACCTTCTTCGATGGACAAGGACAAATTGGATGTGTTGTTGCCTAATGGGTGCTCAATGCGTGTAGATAGAGTTTATTGCGTAAAGATATGGATTAGCAGTCAAGAGTTTGACTTGCAAGCATCGTTACTGTCGTTAGTGGAGTTCGACGTGATATCTGGTATGGACTGGCTCTTAGAGCAGCAGGCATACATTGATTGCAACCGCAAGGAGGTCAAATTGGGGACTAATCGTGAGACGACATTTGCAGGCTTGAAAGGGTCGAGCAAGACTTTGATGTCTGCTCTTCAGGTGGTTAAGGCAGTTCGTGCTGGTGTAGAGCTATTTTTCACACTAGTGGAGGCTTCGAAGCATAAGCCTAGTTTGGACAGTATCCCAATTGTGTCCGAGTATCCTGAAGTGTTCCCTGACGATCTCACTAGAGCCCCACCTCATCGAGAGATCGACTTCACTATTGAGCTAGTGCCAGGTGCCAAACCTGTGTCACGTTCTCCGATTCGGTTAGCGCCTAAGGAGATGGCTGAACTGAAAGTTTAACTTCAAGAGCTGTTGGAACATAGTTATGTGTGTCCAAGTTCATCGCCTTGGAGCCCACTGGTCCTCTTTATTAAGAAGAAGGATGGAAGCTTGTGACTCTGTATTGATTACTGAGAGCTGAATAAGTTAACGGAGAAGAATAAGTATCTGATCCAAAGGATTGATGATCTGTTCGATCAGTTAATTGGGTCATCGGTATACTCGAAATTCGATCTTAAGTCCGGATATTATCAGTTGAGGATAAGAGAAAGTGATATCTCCAAGACAGCTTTCAACACGCGGTATGGGCATTATGAGTTCATCGTCATGCCATTTGGGCTGACAATGCACCATCCGTGTTTATGGATCTGATGAATAGAACGTTCAAAGAGTACCTGGACCACTTCGTGGTAGTATTTATCGACAATATATTGGTGTACTCGCAATGTGAGGAGGATCACTTTAAGCATTTGCATTTGGTGTTGGAGACGCTGAGGAGGAACAAACTGTATGCCAAGTTCTCCAAATGCGAGTTTTGGTTGTCCTTGGTAGCGTTCCTTGGTCACATAGTTAGTGGAGAGGGAATTGTAGTGGATCCAGCTAATATAGTTGCTATACGGGAGTGGCCTGTGTTGTCTTCGGTAGCGGAAGTACGAAGTTTTCTGGGGCTTGCCGGATATTACAGGCACTTCGTAGAGAACTTCTCGAGGATAGCGTTACCCCTCATGACTTTGATGAGGAAACATCATAAGTTTGTTTGGACGCTTGAGTGCGCACAGGCTTTCAAAGAACTGAAAAGTCGGTTGACCACGGCGCCTATTATATGTTCGCCGAGTGGGACTAAAGGATTTAAGATCTATAGTGATGCTTCGGGCAGTGGTTTGGGTTGTGTTCTACTGCAGCATATGAGTGTAATAGCTTATGGCTCGCATCACCTGAAGGTACACGAGAGGAATTATTTGGTCTATGACTTGGAGTTAGTGGCCGTGATATTTGCCCTAAATCTGTGGAGGCACTACCTGTACGGTGTGAAGATTGATATATATACCGATCACAAGAGCCTGAAGTACTTATTGGACCAAAAGGACCTAAACATGCGTCAGAGGAGGTGGATGGAGTTCCTGGGTGACTATACCTTCAAAATACACTACGTGCCTGGGAAAGGCAATGCAGTTTTTGAAGCGTTGAGTCACAAGGCTCCCATACAGGCCAACTGGTTGTCGATACATGATGAGTGTTTGATTCATGATTTGGAGGCATTGGAGATCTCTTGTGTTGACAAGCAAACTAGTGACGAAGCACAACTAAACTGGACAGAGGTGTAGTATGACCTTGCTGATTGGATTCGACAAGCTCTAGATGGGGATAACAGCATGAAGCAGTTTATGGATGAGGCTTTGGATGGGTCAAATTCCCAATTTAATGTTAAGGATGGACTGTTATGAAAGGACAGTCGTCTATGCGTCCCAAGTGTGGGTAAACTATGGGAGGAATTGATATACGATGCTCATCATACTAAGTACTCGATTCACCCGGGGAGCACAAAGATGTATAGAGATATGAAAAAAGTTATTCTGGTGTCCAGGACTTAAAAAGGACGTAGCACTTTATGTGTCGAAGTGTCAAACGTGCGCCTTGGTGAAGGTGGAATGTCAGAGGCCTGGAGGTTTCTTGAATTCCTTACCTATCCCGGAGTGGAAGTTCGACGATATTTCTATGGATTTTGTGCATGGGTTGCCAAGGTCGCAGAAGTGAAACGACATCATCTGGGTGATCGTAGATAGATTTACGAAAGTGTCGCACTTCATTCCGAATAGGAAGGATGATTCAGTGGATAAACTGGAAAAAATTTATGTGGATAGCATTTTTTGACTGCACGGTGTACCCCGTAGCATCGTGAATGACCGAGATGGGCACTTCACGTCCAATGACTGGAGGTTAGTTCATCAAATGTTGGGAGCCAAGCTGAGTTTCAGCACGGCCTTTCATCCGCAGACAGATGGTCAGACCGAGAGGGTCAACAGGGCGATGGAGGATATGCTTCGCATGTGCGTCTTGGATTTCGAAAAGTTGTGGGAAGATCACCTATACTTGGTGGAGTTTGCTTATAATAACAGCTACCAAGCAAGTATTCAAATGGCACCCTTCGAGGCCCTATATGGTAGAAAATGTCGCACATCGTTGTCATGGTTGGAAAAGGGTGAGTTGAAGCTATACAAACGACAAGAGGTGGAGGACGCCACTTCGTTGGTATGATCTATACGAGAACGGTTGTTGATCACTCGGGACAGACAAGCTAAATACTATAATGCCAAGTATAGGAGCGTTGAGTTCGCTGTTAGCGACTGGGTATATTTGAAGATTAAGCCGTTCAAGGGCGTCTCACGAGTACGACGCTTGAAGAAGCTGAGCCCGAGGTACCTTGGACCGTTTGATATTCTGGAGCGAATTGGTAAAGCAGCTTATCGACTGAAGCTATCAGTGGAATTGAGTGGTCTACACGACGTATTCCATATATCGGTGTTGCGGAAGGCAGTGCAAGAGCCGTCACAAGTTTTTGCGGTCGATCAAATACCTGTTGATAATGGGTTGACGACGAAGGTCAAGCCCATTCGCATTGAGGACTTTGAAGTCAAGCGACTTCGTAATAAGGACATCAGGATGGTAAAAGTCCGTTGGGACAACTGCGGTCGGGAGGAACTTTTATGGGAGCGAGAGCAGACCATGCTTGAGGAGTATCCCAAGCTATTCCGCTCAGGTACCATTTAATTTTGTGTACCTTTCTATTCTATAATTTTGGGACAAAATTCTTTTAAGGGGGGAGAATTGTAATGCCCCAAAACTCATTAAGGAACGGATAGCGTTCTAAGGCCAATTTGGTGCCTGATTAGGTTCACACAGCCTGTGACACAGGTGTGTCCAGGGCCATGTCGTGCTTGAGGTCAACGAAATGCAGTCGACGATCCTCAGAGTCAAGCCAGGTCGGGCACACGGCCTGTGACACGGGCATATCAAGGGTCGTGTCCTACTCTGTGTTATGTTGGGCTGTGTCGAGTGAGTTACATGGCCTGGGACACGGGCGTGTCCAAAGGCGTATCTGGCACAAGGCCTGTGACACGGGCGTGTCACATGGCCGTGTCCTATTTGGGATGCGATGATTTCAGCATCAATTGGGGCACACAGCCTATGATATGGGCGTGTCTATGGTTGACACGGGCGTGTCCCAAGCCGTGTCAGAGGTTGTGTCCTGTTCTGTGTTTACTGGTTTACGGCGAGTGTGGAACATGTCCTATGACACGGGCGTGTCACAAGTCGTGTTCAGCCTAGGAAAGTGATTTTCATGGCATATCGTGGTCGTCCATTTCCTTCAAATAGGATCCGACGGCTCAGCCTTTCCCCTGCTGGTATATGGCCGGGAGATGAGGGTTTAACCCTCTTTTCTTTTCATCATTTCTCTTTCTAAAGTGTTAGAGAGAGGGGAGAGCAAGGAAGACGGTGAAGGAGGAATGCGTCAAGTGAAGAACCTTCACTCAACGCCTCAGCATCAGGCAGAATTTGGCTAAGTACAAAAGCTTCGAGTGAAGGCCATTCACTCAACGCTTCTGTAGTTAACTGTCAAAACACTAATTTGTTGAGACATATGGAATCTCTCAATGCCTGTAGAGATTAAAAAAAAAATCTAAAGTCTATTGGCATCGTGTCAAGTTTGCAGACGTCATTCTTAATTCAAATCGACGCAAATTGCATGCTAAAAGATAGAGATCTTCGTATTGATCAGATAACCGTATCCTGGAATAAATCAATCATTAATGCTGGCCATGCCGCTTTTTAAAATGGGATATAGCAGTTGTTGATGTCGATGTATAAACGCAAAGTGGGTGACATTTTTACAATAACTTTTACTAATCACACTAAACCCTAATTTTGCAAAAGTCGGCTAGCAGAGCAAATCTCATTTCTTGCTGTCTTCAAGCCTACTATACATAATTGTTATATTTCTCAAGCTTGACGAAGAAGATGAAGAGCTCTACAAGGATTCAACACAGTACATGTTGAACCAAATTTGAAGAATCATCTTCCTGTAGTTGTGCTTAAGAAGGGTTGTTTGTTGATTCAGTCAAAGAAGAGGACTCAGAGATTTTCTTTTGAGTCACATTTCTCAAACATTAATTCTATCTTGTAGGATCTCACTGAGATCTAAGTGGAGGCCGATTTTATAAAGGCTGAGTGTAGGACTATGAGCAATCTGAGTTGTAGGAGTGTGAAGCACTCTGAGTTGTAGGGTCCTTGGAAGGATCTAAGGTAAGGCTTGTGCCTGAGGTAGGATCTTTGTGAAGATCTGAGGTAGGAGACTAGCTGGGTCTCTGAGTTGTAAGAGTTGGATGACTCTGAGTTGTAGGGTTGTTTAGCCTGAGGTAGGAGACTAGTGTTTTTCTTTGAGGTAGGATTGTGAACAGTCTGAGTTGTATGAGTGGAGAGCACTCTGAGTTGTAAGATCTAGAGTGGGTTCTGAGGTGTAAGATTTATTTGATCTGAGTACTGGAGGAGTTGGCCGAATCTAGCTCACTACTAGATAGGTGAAGGGGAACGTGGATGTACACTAGATAGGGGAACCACTATAATATTATGTGTATTATATGTGTTCTTGAAAGCTAACCTACTAGTATAAACACACAACAAGATCATTCTCTAAACGATTTAAAAGATTCAAAAATAAACCTATTCACCCATACTGCTGCAACAGGTTAGGACATATAATTGCTGACTGTCCTGTTAAAGAAAAGAGAGCAAGAGGTCTGATGATAAGAGATACCATAAAGATAAAAAGGTGGGCAATGGCTTCTTAGCTAAGAAGAAGTCATGCTTGTCAAAAAGTGATTCTAAGACTTCATAATCTGAAGATGAAGAGGCCTGCATTGGTCTAATCTCCATAGAAGAGGATGTTGATAATCTTACTGCCAAGGTGGGCATAAGGGCATCACTGTGCTCTATTGATAGTGACTGTGAAGATGAAGAAGATTATAGCCTCATGGCCACTACTGAAGAAAATTAGGACAATTCTGATCCTAATGAGGTACTCACTCTTCCTATCTCTCCTTCTGATTCTGATTATGAGACTGGCCTAGATTCTGAGGCATGCTCTTCATCCAATGAGTAGGATGGATCAGGACCTGATGAGGATGTCAATCAACTGATTGATAGTTATGGTGCTCTTCTGGAAGCATTGAAGAAGAGCAAAAAGCTTGTCAAGAGACAAGCTGAAAAGATTGTTTCTCTACAGCATGTTAAATCCATGCAATCTAAGTCAGCTTCACTGCTAGCTCAGATGAGCAAAGAAATTAGTCAGTTGAAAATAATCACTATTATCCAAGTGGGCACCATAAGCTAGAAAATCAAGATCATTAAGGATCTTGAAGAGGTGCTCCTCAAAGAGAGGATGCTAATAAAGAAATTTTCCAAGCCTAAGACATTTCTGCCACTTATAGACTCATTTTACTCTCAAAATAATAAGAGGGGATTGGGGTTCAGGTGGAATGATCAAGCTGTCCATTCCAAAAGGAAAGGAGAGGCTCCAGTTGTTCCTCAAACCACCTTTCAGAATGTATTATTCCCTTCTAATGGGTATGACTATGACAGCATGTATGGTCTCTAGAAGAATGGAAAATCTTCATGTAAATGCAATAGTGCACCTTATAACATGAGAATAAAGGGTATGGGGTTGAGTGCCTTAAAGTCTCCACTTGAAGAAATCCAAATGGCCCACCATGGATCATTTGTGTTTGGTTCCCAGTACCCACACACAAGGATAAGGTAGTGTCCTCCTCCCAAGATCTTTCAATAGATAATAAGGCTATGAGTAAGACTGCAATCAAGTCTCACTTAGTTATTTATGATGTCATCAAATCCTTGTCAGCAGTGAAGCAAGCACATGTTGATGTCAGATAAAATCAGCCAAGTGAACCAGCATACAGGCTTACATTCAGCCAGATTCTAGCAGAGAGAAATAAGAAGAAGGTTGTTGCACTCCCTGCTGAACAGAAAAAATCGGATGGTTCACACACATCTAAAGCAGTTCAGAAGAGGAGATATAACATACATGAGTGTTGGAGTTATGGCAAGGTGGGACACTTTGCCATTGATAGTTGGCACAACCCTAGTGTGATAATTTCAAAGAGAAGTCTTCTTGTCAAGGCTGCAGCTGGGAGAAAGATTCCTATTTATGTTAACAAGAACCAAGGGCCCAAATCCTTTGGGTACCTACGGTAAATTAATTATGTGATTGCATGTTAGTCCAAGTACCCATCAAATGACTATCTGGTACTTGGAAAGTGTATGTTCCAGGCACATGACTGGAACAAGGATCCATCTAAAAGATTTCACTTCTGTGAGGAATGGACCCAAAGTCATATTTGGTGGTTCAGATAGAGGGGAAACTAAAGGCTATGGTATGATCACTAATAGCACAGTCTCTATCACAAAAGTGGCTTATGTTGATGGATTGTAACACAATCTGATTAACATAAGCCAACTATATAATCTAAGCTATGTCATTGTATTCCACAAGGATAAGTGTCTAATCAAGAGGTCAAGTGACCAAGAGATCATTCTGGCAGGCACTAGGAGTGGAAATATTTATTTTCTTAATTTTTTGTGTTTAGACTCTGATTCTCCAGTGTGCCTTGTAGCAAATGAGAAAAACTCTTATTGTAGGCAATGGCACAAGAGGCTTGCTCACTTAAACTACAAGGCTATCAGCAAGCTCTTCAGTGAAGGGTTAATTAGAAATGGACCAGACTTCAAATGCACTAAAGAGAGCATTTGTTTTGCATGTCAAAAGGGCAAGCAGACAAAGGCTTTCTTTAAACGCATTAGGTCCAAGAATTCAGTGAGGTATCTCTACCTCCTGCATATGGATTTATTTGGTCTTATGCTAATTCAAAGTATAGGAAGGATTGTCTATACCCTTATGATTGTTGATGACTATTCCATATTTACTTGGGTGCTAATTCTTAAGAAAAAGTTTGATACCTTAGACAGCTTTGTGACTTTTGTCAAGCAGATTCAAAAAGAAAAGGGTTGCACTGTGGTCAAAATTAGAAGTGGTCATGACACTGAATTTTAGTCTGAATGCATGGTAGAATTCTGCAAAGAACAAGGTATCTTTTAGAAATTTTCTTCTCCAAGAACACCCAAGCAAAATGACATTGCTGAAAGCAAGAATAGAACTCTCATAGAGGCTAGGAGGGGTTTGCTAAGTGACACTTCTCTCCCAAAATATTTCTGGGCTGAAACAGTGAACATAGCTTGTCATGTCTAGAATTGATCATTTATCAACAAGTATCACAATAAGACTCCATATGAGCTTAAGAAAGGCAAAAAACCAAATCTAGCCTATTTCAGAATTTTTGGAAGAAAGTGCTTTGTGTTGAATAATTGGATGTCCTACCTAACAAAGTTTGCTGAAAAATCCTATTAGGGTATTTTTGTTGGGTATAGCTGCCACAGCAAAGCCTATAGGATCTACAACTTAAAAAATCAGGTTGTAGAAGAGTCTATTAATATTATTTTTTATGAAACTTCAATGATTCATAATGAGCTTTCATGCACTTCTAGTGCTACAGGTGCAGAATTAAGAATAGACAAACTAAGTATTGATGACACACTTTCAGTTGAATAAGAAAAGGATAAAGGTGTACTCATCCTAGAAGAAGGTCCAGGTGAACTGCAAAGTGAAGATAAACTTCAGATCACTGAAGATGAAGTTCAAGAAGCTGAAGAGATGATGTCAGCATCCATCAGACACTTAAGAGGCCATCCCAGAGATCTGATTATTGGGGATGCAAGCCAGGGTGTAACCATAAGGAGCAGAAATCACAACATTGTTATGTATTCAAGCTTTTTGTCTCCAATAGAACCCAAAAAGTTTGAAGAAGCCAACATAGACCCATTTTGGATAGTGGTTATGCAAGAAGAGTTGAAACAGTTCAAAAGGTTTAATGTCTGAAAGTTGGTTCCTAGCAGACCTCAAGGACATAACATTATAGAAACCAAATGGATATACAGAATAAACTAGATGAGAATGGTGTTATAATCAAGAACAAATCTTGATTGGTTGTTAAAGGATACATGCAGGAGGAAGGTATTATCTTTGATCAAACCTTTGCACTAGTAGCTAGACTTGAAGCCATAAGTGTTGGGTCCATTGACTACAATGATCTTGATTTGAAGAAGGTCATAAGTCAATAATATACACAAGCATGTTTTTGATATATGTTCAAGTTCGTGTATGCAAGTAGTCTACTATTTATTGATTAGAAAGGTTATATATGTCAGAGGTCTGGATGGACAGAAGTCAAGTTACTAAGGAGAGACTGAAAATTGCCTAAGTACAAAAGCATTGAGTGAGTACACTTCACTTAATGCTAAAGGCCAAGATGCGTCAAGTGCAGAGCCATGTATCAATGCCTCGGTGAAGAAGCAGTTAATTCTAGCTAAGTACAAATGTGTTTAGTAAAGAAGGTTCACTCAAATCCTACTCGAAGTATTCAGTTTAAGTACAAATGCGTTGAGTGGAGAAGGTTCACTCAATGCCTACTCAGGAAAATCTGTCCAAGTCCAGATGCGTTGAGTGAGGAATGTTCACTCAATGCCCTCATCAAATTGCTGCCAAGTACAAAAGAGTTTAGTGAAAGCAATTCACTCTATGTCATCAACCAGAAAAATTCAGCTAAGTTTAAATGCATTGAGTGAAGGCAATTCACTCAACTCCTACTCAAAATTAATGCTAAGTGTAAATGCATTGAGTGAAGACCATTCACTCAATGCCTATAGAAGGAAAGCTGACAATGTTCAAATGCATTGAGTGAAGCTTATTCACTCAACACCTGCTTTAGAAAAGGATTTGGAGTCAAAAGAGTTGAGTGATCAACATTCAATCAACGCCTCTACAGTAAGGAAAAATTCTACTAAGTGTAAATGTGTTGAGTAAAGGTTGTTCACTCGACGCTTATGGACTTAACCATTTACAACTAATTTGTTGAGTCATATAACTTCTTTCAACACTGTACCAGTTGTTAGGAAGATTTTTTTTATAAGTCCACAGGGGAACATCAAATATGCTGACGTCACTCTTAAATTCAAATTAAAGCAGATAGAGCACTAAATGACAAAGAACGGTGTACTTATCTAACAGAGTTATCGGGGATAAAGTAACAAATAAAGCTACCCATGTCGTGTTTTAAAAGAGGCATAGATCCATTGTCATGGCCATCTTATAAAAGCAGAGCAGGGTTAATCTCTACAAGCACGTTTTTTGAAGGCACAACTTTTGTAACTTCTAAAAACCCTAATTCCTTCTGCAAAAGTCAGCAAGCAGAGCTCAAGAATTTTATTTTGTTCATCTTCAAGCATGTTACACAGAAATCCAATTTTCTTAAGCTTAAAGAAGGAGTAGAGCTCTACAGAAGATCTTCACAGCACAAGCTAATGTAACCTTGAAGATATATTTTCCAGTAGCTGTGAAGAAGGAGGACTACTTTCTATACAGTCCACGAGAAGACTCAGAGACTTATCTCTAGAGTCAGTTTCATCAAACACTTACTCAAACATGTAGGATCTCTGTGATATTTGAGTTGTAAGCCTGATATATATAAAGCCTGAGTGTAAGGTCCTATGGGATCTGAGCTGTAAACTTAAGGAGCCGAGTGTAAAGGAGGAGTTACCTGAATCTAGCACACTACTATATAAGTGAAGGGGAAAGTGGAAATATCCTAGATAGGGGAACCACTATAAATCTTGTGTGTTTTCTATGACCTTGAAAGCTAATTAATAACTCAAACACATAATAAGCTCAAATTTGAAAAGATTTAAAAGATTTAAAACTAACCTATTCACCCCCCCCCCCCCACCCTCTAGGTGTTCAGCTACCCTTAGAAATGACTTTAAAGTTGTTTTAGAGGGAGGTTATTCAAAAAGAGCTTAATAGTCTGAACAAGATGTCCAAGGGTAGCAAGAAGCATATCATCATGGCTTCAGGAATGAACCATAAGAAGTTGGGTTATATGAAATTCATATTTGTAGGAAGGATAATTTTGGATTTGGAAGGAAAGGGTGAGGTTATTCATGGAAGCCTCAGACCTTAGGATATACATTACATCTCAAGAGTGACCTTTCATTCCCATGAAGGTCTCTTCTATAGATGCAAACATCCAGACTCCTAAGAAATACACTGAGATGACTAAGGATGAAGTGATTTTGTCCACCATGGATAAGAGGGCCAAAATATTATTATGAGTGATATAGATGATTCTACACTCTAGAACTTTGTCTATTGTATAACTACCAAGGAGATGTGGGATTCCCTATGTAACATCCCAATGTTACTTCTAGACCCCTTACCTTAGAATGGGTTAGGCATGGGGTGGGTATTAGGGTAATAAGCTAGGTTTGACCCTAGATAGTGGGTTGTACCCATGTGGGGCCCACCATGGGACCAAAGTCAAACTAGGTCAAACTAGCCTAAATAGGAACCCTAGCCACACCATGACCCCACCACGTTGCCCTAACCCTAAATACAATCTAAGTGGACCCTAAGGTAGGCCATGGGGTCAACTAGTTGACCCATGATGAGTCAAGTCAACATTTTGACCTAATTAGTGAAAACGGTGCCCTAGCCCAATTCACTGGGTTGGGTCCACCCAAACCAACCCAAAATCACTAGGTGGGACTAAAGTGACCCTATACCCCCTATGGAAGAGAAAAATAGGGACATGTAATAGTAACTTTGGAAATTATCTAGGAGAGAGAAAAGATGATAAATAGGAGAGAGAAAGTGTTAAGGAATTGGGTTGGGCCATTTGGGCTCACCCCATCAACTCATAATGGGTTGGCTGACCATATAGGTGTATTAGAAGGTGTGGGGACCCACCATGCAACCTTGGGTCAAGCCCAAGCCCAAAACCCGAGCCCCTCTATCCTATTCCATTTATGAGAGCCAACCCCCTTCTCTCCACTCACCAACTCAGCTCTAACCCTGGAACCCGACCCATTAAGGGTTAATTAACCCATCTGGAGCAGTGGGGCCCACTCCCAAACACCCAGCCGGCTCAACCACCCCCAACCCGAGCCCCACCTTGGTGAAGTCGCCCCTTGGTGAAATCGCCTCCCCCCTCATATCTCAGCCAAACCGAGCCCACTCTCTCATTTCCACTTCATCCCTACCCTAGAGAGAGAGAAAGGGAGAACCACCTGCTGCCATGGCTAACCGAGGAGGAGCTCGCCGTAATATTCACTCCATGGGAACCCGCCGCCACCCTCAACCACAACCGCCGCCGATGGTCCGTATCCCTTCCCCTCCAACTGTACTAGTATCCTAGATCCACTAGGCTAGAGGTCGAGCTCAAACGAGCTCGACAATAGGAAATCAAAAGCTCAGTTTTCTGTATGAAAATGGCGTTTTGGAGCTTTTCGGCTCGGTTGCGCGGCCGCCGTCCGCCGCTCTCCGCCACCCAGCCGCCGCCCAGCTCAAGCCCTGACCACCGTGAGGCCGGGGAAAGGCTTGGCCGGAGGTTCCGCCGCCGGCGATGGCCGGGAACCGCCCCGCAAAACCAGCCTGCGTCGGGTGGCCATGCATGCTTGCATGGAGAAGAGGATCCAAATGTCGTCCGATCTGCCTTTAAGATTCGTGCGGCTTGATTAATCCTTATTATTAAATTCTGTTATTATTATATGTAGAAATAATGAGTATTCTGTCACACTATAACAGTCAGCTTGCATGTTAATTTGAGGGTACCTAGGGACTTCACCATAGGTTGGTCCCTGAATGGAAAATGTAGGTGGATGTGTTAACTTTAATATGCCACCCTAAAGATAGGTTTTGGTCCAGTAGTTTGTCCTGTAGGACTGTATTTCTAGGACTGCTCCTAGGCTAGGGCAGAAATTAAAAATGATGCCCATGCCAAACCAAGTGTCCTCATGACCTGAAATTTTGGGCATGTGCATTCTTAGGGCATACCTAGCCCCTGCCAAAAATTTGGAATTTTTGGAAAACATTTTCCTATAGTTTTTATCATTATATCAAAAAGTAAATTAAGGGTATAAATGTAATTATATGCACCCAAATGGCCCCAAATTTTGGTGGCATGTCCTTAGGGACATTATTGGTGTCTGGTAGAAATTTCAGAACAATTGGATCACTGCATGTTGGGTTAACCCACTTGCATGTGTTGGCTAATTATAACCTTGGGGTGCATTTAGCAAGAAATGGTATTTTGTGTATTTAGCCTAGTTGAGGCATCCAAAAATTGTGGAATTTATTCCAGGGATTAATTAGAGTAAAGTTCACCCCTAGAATTTATTATAGGATTTTTGGGATCAAAAATCCTATTATTTGGTATTTCCAAAATAAAGGCCTTTTTGGGAAATAAATTGTAGGAATAGGTTTTGATCAAGGTAAGATCCACAAAATCAGTCAAGTCAAAAATGAAGCTTTTATTTGACTTAAGAAAATTCTATATCTCTGTTTGAAAACTATGAGAGCAAAAATTCATTGAAATTACTATTTTACTCTTTTTGTAATTGTTCATGAATTGGTATAATTACATGTTGGAAAATTATGGAAATAATTCTAGAGTTGCATAATTGTTACATTAGTCTTGTAGAATTATATCAGAATTTTTGGATACACTGTTAATTATTAATTAGCATAATGGCATTTTGGTAAATAATTAAGAATGGATTTTGATAGACCATTACACTGTAGAAGTTAATGAAACTCTGCCATTAGTCATAAAGTAGTGATATAAATGCTCAGTAATTTTTCTGGAATTTTGGTGTATATATTTCTTGTGCTTCATTTGGAAGATGACAAATAGGTAGAATTTGTATTAATTATGGGATAAATAGAAATATAAAAAGGAAAATTATGAGATCTTGTAGACAGTAATATTTTACTCATATGCAACTCAGGAAAATTCCCTTAGGTCAGTAGATTTTAATTGATACTACTTCTTGTGTAAAATGACCTAGGGGATAATTTAAAGGATTTAATTAAAGGCCTTAATGACCTAGGAAAATTATGAAAATCAACACATTCATTTCATTAGTCCATACCACCTTAGGATAAATATTTGGGGACAGTTGGACTAAGGATTTAGAAGTTCGATTTCAGAGGTCATGGGCTGCGCATAGTAAAAGTAGGCTGTACTATAGGCCGCCAGGGGATGAATCAACAACTGAGTTAGAGTCTAAGATCGGAAGTATAACCCTGGGTGGCAGATGCATTCTAGAGACGAGAGTAATAGTGCAACATTAGACTTGCCTAGGAAGAGTTGACGGAAGACCGTCACTCCTTAATCCATACCTTAAGTCACTAGGTCACTCTATGTAACAGGAGAGAGGAAAAGGGATTCTGGGTAGACATCAACTAAAGTAAATATCCTTGAGAAAGGGAGCTTTGGGATTCAGCCCATCGTAGCTCCTAGTGCCCCTGAGAGCCCTTCACCGGGAATACCTTGGGCAGTCCTGGGATTAACCTTAAGACTCTAAGTATGATAATTTGTAGACAAGAGTAGTCTAATAGGTCAAGTGAACTGGACATGTGCTCACTCGTGCCGGGTTGGAGGGACTTGGAGTCTTTTGACTACTTGCTCACACGTGTAGAGTTGGAGAAAGGGATTGGTTTATATATACTCACCCAGGCAGGGTTGGAGGTTTTGTAGCACATACTCACCCGTGACGGGTTGGAGAGATTTGGGGACTGGATAGTCCATCGAGCTGGAGGCTCAATATACTATACTTGCATGTGCATATACTAGTGGCGGGCCATGCGGTACTGGCCGGTCGTCACACCGACGGTAGTACGGTGGACCATGCGGGTGCGAGGGTTAGAAGGACCAGTAGGATGTTTATACTTGAGTCTGGAGGACTTTTCCTAATAACGCGCACCCGACCCAACAAGACTGACGGGTCGTCAGCAAAGTGGTACTCAGAGACTCTAGAGTGCACTGGCGGTGTACAGAGGCGTACAAGAGAGGTCTAGGCCTGGTAGTGTGTATACCCGCCTAGAAGGCGGAGACGCCCGCTCCGCTGCTGCCGTAGCCACAACGGTAGTACCTGAGAGTGATGCTAGCTCTCGAAAAGTGGGAACTAAAGGTCTGTGATCACGGAGTCGTGTGTGTGTGTTGCACTGCATGTTCATATCATACCCACCATATAGTTTCATAACATTAACCTTCATAACAACTTAAGGCACCTAATGTATAAGTGGTATGGGACGCTTATACATTAGGACCTGTTATACGATCCCTTAGCCTATAAGCTTGAGTGGGCATGTTTATAGGTTGAGGTTACTTTCTTTTATATATATATGCTTGTGACACCTGACACCCCATTGTATAAAATGGTATGGGACATTTTATACAATGGGAGCCCTGTAGAAGACCCCTTGCTTATGCGTACCCGCATAAGTGAAGGTTACTTTTCATTATTTACTTGATTACATATTCTGCTTAGTTTCCTGTCACCTGCTCCGCCTTTGTCACCCCTTGTTTTTCCTCCACTTCGTCCTCCCGCACGGTGCCTAGGAGTTGCAGGAGGAGGTGTTGAGGATACGACTTAGTCTTTTTGACTAATGGTCGGTGACCTTACTATTTTAGGAGCTCGAGGAGGTGGACCAGCACGTCGAGGAGGCAGGACTTGAGGAGCAGATACCGGCACCTACTACTACTACTACTACCGGAGCACGCATACAGGTGTGATGTGAGAGAGTTCTAGTTTTTCCGCTGCTGTATGTGAGAGTGAGAGTGATCATGATGTACTGGGCATAAGCCCTATTTACTTATATTTGTTGTACTCATTGCGGACTGATATTTCATTCTCTTTTGATATATATATGTGCTGTGGCTGTGGACTTCTTCTGCGTTTACTCTGTTATTATGCATTTATTCTCATATTGGCCGACAGGTTATGATCGTACTAGCCGGCAGAATCGGCGTCTTGCGGTGACGACTAACCCGTGTGTTAGTGTTACCGTAAGGCGGCGGTTCTGGGCATAAGATCCGGGTTAGCCTCGGGATGAGGAGACGGGATCTTACAAACTGGTATCACTTGAACACACGATCATATGAGAATAAAGTCCACAACACTGGAACACCCCGCTCGGGCATTAGTTTGCGGACAAACTATGCAGCGGAAGCAATGGTGTGCCCATGTGTAAAAAGCCACATAAAACAGTCCATTTTAAGCAATGAGTTAGGCCAATCCAACTAGGACACCACCTTAGTTTGACTTACCAAGAGGATTTTGCATCGTACCTTAGGCCAAAGATCGACTTCAGATGTAGATTAGTTATGGTACGAGGATAACCAAATCGGTTAAAGAAAGATCTTAATTCCAGAGTCCCTACTTAAGGCTCAACCTCGATGTCCCTACTTCGCACATCAAATGATATTACCAATTCTTACTCAAACTGATAAGGACCGCCTCGAGAAGAATTTGATGCATAAGTTTTATAGTGGATGAGTAGGGTACTCGTAAGCTTAATCCTAGTACCGATGACTTGATTACGTCAAGACAACCACAATGATAAATATCAAAGGTCGAATAAGAGTTCAGATGTTAGAAGAGACACTTCCTGGTTTGGTCACATGTTGACCTTGAGCAGATTGTCATACGAAAACCTTGAAAGCCTAAGATAGATAGCATATCAATTGAAGTAGAAAACCATGCCAAGGATTGTTAGCCCTAAGGATTATGGCATGTACAGGATGAATACATTGTGAATGTCAAAGGAAAATTAACTGAAATATATGAGGGCTTAACCTTTTTGTTTATAGGGCTACGTTGATAACAACTCGAATTTTTCTAAGCCTTTCTCATTAAGCATGTGTCGCAAGCATAGTGATCTAAAAACGTGGCTCATTCAAAGATCGCTTAAGTAAAAATGAGGGTTTGTATATACATGACCGGTATGATGATCAATCCTTCCTAGAAGGTTAGGACTCTCGAAGAATTTAACACTATTTATTTAAGCAATATAGACTACTAATGACAAGTTGTGAGCACAATAAATTCATGAGTGAAATAGAAAAGTAGAATGTTTCGAGAATGGCTTTTCACTCTCATAATTACTCCAAGACCATATGAGTAAGTGAACAAGGAGAACAGTAAGTTTAATTTCTTGAAAGATATATAAAGAGTGGCTTAGTTATGTGTATATATGACCTTGAAACTAGGGAAGACCATTAAGACTTCAAGAAGTTTCGCAATTCCGAGTCTTAAGGAAGTAAGTAACTACTTAGTCCACAGTCTAATGAGCACTCGTGATTTCCTTAATACCGACACGGTATAAGTCATTTACATATACACGTGAAACAAAGAAATTGTGTTCAAAAGATCAAATTTGGATCAGTATAAGTTGTAGACAGATTTACACACAATTAAGGGTTGTTTGATTAGCGCCCCCACTAGCATGTTCCAAGATGCTCTAACACCTTGAACCGATCAATGTAACACATAATTAAGGAACTCAGATGTATCACGAGGGAGAATCAATACGAATAGAGGATTCGTTTCAAGTCAGAAGATTAACTGAAAAGGGTTTTGCATAGTTAAGGCTCTTAGGAAAATGACTTGGACTGTCACATGTTGGAAGAAGTAAACACAACAATCGATCGTTGTTACCCGTGCCTACTTGACATACACAAGTCATTAGGTGGAAAACATAAATACTAGGACAAGGTAACTTCATGTTAATATGAAGGAATGATCGCAAGTCTTAACTATTATAAGATGAGAGTCCATGAAGTAAAAATGCAAGAATATCTAAACAATTACGCATATAACAATGAGAGTATCGTAGCCCCAGCAAACATAGAATCAAGTGAAGAATCATACTAAATTTGAGGATGTATACTTTGAGAATAATCTTGTGGATGTGACTCTGATGATCACAAGAATCAAAACAAAAGTGTTCGACGATGATTTACAGATGGTGCGTTCTCTCAAAGATTCAATCCTTTTTAATTTGAATGGTCTACTTACCATTTTATTTGAGAAATAGTTTAAGTTAATATCAGAAATCTTGATAAGATAATGTCTTGCGTTTGAGATATAATGATTAAGTTTACTATGGTTGTGCATGATTTAGTACTACCTTGTTTGATCCTAAAAGGGGCTGAGATTTGGAGAATTAAACACATTGATGAAATATCAGTACTATCCACGTTTACATGATATAGTCAATCATTTGATCATAATGAGGAATTATAACCTTGAATGACTCAATTAAGTAAAGGTCATTATATTGAGACTTAAGAATTGAAATAAAGTAACATTTTGGTAAATAAGATTAATTTCTTGTGGCATGACATTTGAAATGTAAGGACTCAATAAATTGAAAAGGGGTGGATGATGAGTTAAAGTTGTACACATATATATGACCGCTTAATTATGATAGTGTTAAGAACCGGGATACATACGATGATACCATTATAATCACTATTAGGAGGATTCATGACAATGATATATAGTTCTTGACTATCAAAGGCGCATACGGTGAAATCACACGAGTAGTTAGCGATTAATAAGATTCTCTTCATGCCGAAGTCGATTTGTGCTAGACCTCACCATTTCTGAAAAGATACGCTTATAAAGTTATGAATTAGACTATGTGTGAAAAGCAATTGGAAGTCATTTGTACGAACATCAATATCAATAATGATAGCTTAATGTATCCTCGAAAGGTGAACACACTATGAACTAGGTATTACTGTTTAAGTTGAGTTGTGATAAGTCTTGAATTTGGGGAAAAGCAAAATGATAAATTTTCCATCACACCATGATCTCGGAAGATTGGTTAGCTACTATACATATTTTGAATGATCGTTGGTCGTAAGGAACTACAACCTAATGTGCGATTGGGAGATATTTTGATTGTTAAATGACGGAGGACTTGGAAATGAGTCCTCACAGTTTGAAAGAAGAATAGTCTGAAATATAATGAAAGTACATTTGGAAGAGGATTGTTATCTCTAATAGATTTCTCATAATAATAGCCATGAGGCTTATCACAGGAAGAAGTGTCGGACACCTCTTTCTTGGGTTCAGGATGTTAACCCCTGTGACACATAGACCAGAGCACATAGATGATATGGAGGCTCAGATTTGACTGATCAGGGACCGGATGCTGGAGGCTCGGGGTAGACAGGCCAAGTATTACGATGCGCGGCATCGGAAGGTAGAGTTCCAGGTAGGGGACAAGGTATTTTGTAGATACGTCTGGTGCATGGTGTTTCTCGGGTAAGGAGACATATGAAGCTCAGTCCCCGGTACATGGGACCCTATTTGATTTTGGAGCGTGTGGGCCCCTTGGCTTACCGGCTGCAGCTACCTCCGGAGCTGAGCAGCCTACATGATGTTTTCTATGTCTCTTCCTTACGAAGAGCTCTTCTTCGACCTGAGCAGCATATCACTACTGCAGCTGGACCGGTAGAGCCTGACCGTTCAGTTAGATTGGAGCCGATCCAGATCGACGATTCAGCCGTCCGAGTGTTGAGGAAAAAAAAAGGTTCCGCTTGTGAAGGTGTTGTGGTCCAACCATGGACGGGAGGAGCACACCTGGGAACCTAGGGATCTGATGCTGGAGCGCCATCCGGAGCTAATTTCATCAGGTACCTTTTATGTTATCTTTTAAAAGTCCCTTAAAGTTTCTGTAGTAGAACCCGTAGACCCGAACTTAAATTTCGGGGACGAAATTATTCTTTTGTTTATAGGATTTGTAACATCCCAATGTTACTTCTAGACCCCTTACCTTAGAATGGGTTAGGCATGGGGTGGGTGTTAGGGTAATAGGCTAGGTTTGACCCTAGTTAGTGGGTTGTAGCCACGTGGGGCCCACCATGGGACCAAAGTCAAACTAGGTCAAACTAGCCTAAATAGGAACCCTAGCCACACCATGACCCCACCATGTTTCCCTAACCCTAAATACAATCTAAGTGGACCCTAAGGTAGGCCATGGGGTCAACTAGTTGACCCATGATGAGTCAAGTCAACATTTTGACCTAATTAGTGAAAACGGTGCCCTAGCCCAATTCACTGGGTTGGGTCCACCCAAACTAACCCAAAATCACTAGGTGGGACTAAAGTGACCCTATACCCCCTATGGAAGAGAAAAATAGGGACATGCAATAGTAACTTTGGAAATTATCCAGGAGAGAGAAAAGATGATAAATAGGAGAGAGAAAGTGTTAAGGAATTGGGTTGGGCCATTTGGGCTCACCCCATCAACTCATAATGGGTTGGCTGACCATATAGGTGGATTAGAAGGTGTGGGGACCCACCATGCAACCTTGGGTCAAGCCCAAGCCCAAAACCCGAGCCCCTCTATCCTATTCCATTTATGAGAGCCAACCCCCTTCTCTCCACTCACCAACTCAGCTCTAACCCTGGAACCCGACCCATTAAGGGTTAATTAACCCATCTGGAGTAGTGGGGCCCACTCCCAAACACCCAGCCGGCTCAACCACCCCCAACCCGAGCCCCACCTTGGTGAAGTCGCCCCTTCCTTGGTGAAATCGCCTCCCCCCTCATATCTCAGCCAAACCGAGCCCACTCTCTCATTTCCACTTCATCCCTACCCCAGAGAGAGAGAGAGAAAGGGAGAACCACCTGCTGCCATGGCTAACCGAGGAGGAGCTCACCGGAATATTCACTCCATGGGAACCCGCCGCCACCCTCAACCACAACTGCCGCCGATGGTCTGTATCCCTTCCCCTCCAACTGTACTAGTATCCTAGATCCACTAGGCTAGAGGTCGAGCTCAAACGAGCTCGACAATAGGAAATCAAAAGCTCAGTTTTCTGTATGAAAATGGCGTTTTGGAGCTTTTCGGCTCGGTTGCGCCGCCGTCGTCCGCCGCTCTCTGCCGCCCAGCCGCCGGCCAGCTCAAGCCCCGACCACCGTGAGGCTGGGGAAAGGCTTGGCCGGAGGTTCCGCCGCCGGCGATGGCCGGGAACCGCCCCGCAAAACCAGCCTGCGTCGGGTGGCCATGCATGCTTGCATGGAGAAGAGGATCCAGATGCCGTCCGATCTTCCTTTAAGATTCGTGCGGCTTGATTAATCCTTATTATTAAATTCTGTTATTATTATATGTAGAAATAATGAGTATTCTGTCACACTATAACAGTCAGCTTGCATGTTAATTTGAGGGTACCTAGGGACTTCACCATAGGTTGGGCCCTGAATGAAAAATGTAGGTGGATGTGTTAAATTTAATATGCCACCCTAAAGATAGGTTTTGGTAAAGTAGTTTGTCCTGTAGGGCTGTATTTCTAGGACTGCTCCTAGGCTAGGGCAGAAATTAAAAATGATGCCCATGCCAAACCAAGTGTCCTCATGACCTGAAGTTTTGGGCATGTGCATTCTTAGGGCATACCTAGCCCCTGCCAAAAATTTGGAATTTTTGGAAAATATTTTCCTATAGTTTTTATCATTAAATCAAAAAGTAAATTAAGGGTATAAATGTAATTATATGCACCCAAATGGCCCCAAATTTTGGTGGCATGTCCTTAGGGACATTATTGGTGTCTGGTAGAAATTTTAGAACAATTGGATCACTGCATGTTGGGTTAACCCACTTGCATGTGTTGGCTAATTATAACCTTGGGGTGCATTTAGCAAGAAATGATATTTTGTGTATTTAGCCTAGTTGAGGGATCCAAAAATTGTGAAATTTATTCCAGGGATTAATTAGAGTAAAGTTCACCCGTATAATTTATTATAGGATTTTTGGGATCAAAAATCCTATTATTTGGTATTTCCAAAATAAAGGCCTTTTTGGGAAATAAATTGTAGGAATAGGTTTTGATCAAGGAAAGATCCCCCAAATCAGTCAAGTCAAAAATAAAGCTTTTATTTGACTTAAGAAAATTCTATATCTCTGTTTGACAACTATTAGAGCAAAAATTCATTGAAATGACTATTTTACCCTTTTGTAATTGTTCATGAATTGGTATAATTACATGTTGGAAAATTGTGGAAATAATTCTAGAGTTGCATAATTGTTACATTAGTCTTGTAGAATTATATCAGAATTTTTTGGATACACTGTTAATTATTAATTAGCATAATGTCATTTTGGTAAATAATTAAGAATGGATTTTGATTGACCATTACACTGTAGAAGTTAATGAAACTCTGCCATTAGTCATAAAGTAGTGATATAAATGCTCAGTAATTTTCCTGGAATTTTGGTGTATATATTTCTTGTGCTTCATTTGGAAGATGATAAATAGGTAGAATTTGTATTAATTATGGGATAAATAGAAATATAAAAAGGAAAATTATGAGATCTTGTAGACAGTAATATTTTACTCATATGCAACTCAGGAAAATTCCCTTAGGTCAGTAGATTTTAATCGATACTACTTCTTGTGTAAAATGACCTAGGGGATAATTTAAAGGATTTAATTAAAGGCCTTAATGACCTAGGAAAATTATGAAAATCAACACATTCATTTCATTTGTCCATACCACCTTAGGATAAATATTTGGGGACAGTTGGACCAAGGATTTAGAAGTTCGATTTCAGGGTGGTGTTAGGTCATGGGCTGCGCATAGTAAAAGTAGGCTGTACTATAGGCCGCCAGGGGATGAATCAACAACTGAGTTAGAGTCTAAGATCGGAAGTATAACCCTGGGTGGCAGATGCATTCTAGAGACGAGAGTAATAGTGCAACATTAGACTTGCCTAGGAAGAGTTGACGGAAGACCGTCACTCCTTAATCCATACCTTAAGTCACTAGGTCACTCTATGTAACAGGAGAGAGGAAAAGGGATTCTGGGTAGACATCAACTAAAGTAAATATCCTTGAGAAAGGGAGCTTTGGGATTCATCCCATTGTAGCTCCTAGTTCCCCTGAGAGCCCTTCACCGGGAATACCTTGGGCAGTCCTGGGATTAACCTTAAGACTCTAAGTATGATAATCTATAGACAAGAGTAGTCTAATAGGTTAAGTGAACTGGACATGTGCTCACTCGTGCCGGGTTGGAGGGACTTGGAGTCTTTTGACTACTTGCTCACCCGTGCAGAGTTGGAGAAAGGGATTGGTTTATATACACTCACCCAGGCAGGGTTGGAGGTTTTGTAGCACATACTCACCCGTGACGGGTTGGAGAGATTTGGGGACTGGATAGTCCATCGAGCTGGAGGCTCAATATACTATACTTGCATGTGCATATACTAGTGGCAGGCCATGCGATACTGGCTGGTCGTCACACCGACGGTAGTACGGTGGACCAGGCGGGTGCGAGGGTTAGAAGGACCAGTAGGATGTTTATACTGGAGTCTGGAGGAATTTTCCTAATAACGTGCACCCGACCCAACAAGACTGATGGGTCATTAGCAAAGTGGTACGCAGAGACTCTAGAGTGCACTGGCGGTGTACAGAGGCGTACAAGAGAGGTCTAGGCCTGGTAGTGTGTATACCCGCCTAGAAGGCAAAGACGCCCGCTCCGCTGCTGCCGTAGCCACAACGGTAGTACCTGAGAGTGATGTTAGCTCTCGAAAAGTGAGAACTAAAGGTCTGTGATCACGGAGTCGTGTGTGTGTGTTGCACTGCATGTTCATATCATACCCACCATATAGTTGCATAACATTAACCTTCATAACAACTTAAGACACCTAATATATAAGTGGTATGGGACGCTTATACATTAGGACCTGCTATACGATCCCTTAGTCTATAAGCTTGAGTGGGCATGTTTATAGGTTGAGGTTACTTTCTTTTATATATATATGCTTGTGACACCTGACACCCCATTGTATAAAATGGTATGGGACATTTTATATAATGGGAGCCCTGCAGAAGACCCCTTGCTTATGCGTACCCGCATAAGTGAAGGTTACTTTTCATTATTTACTTGATTACATATTCTGCTTTGTTTCCTGTCACCTGCTCCGCCTTTGTCACCCCTTGTTTGTCCTCTACTTCGTCCTCCCGCACGGTGCCTAGGAGTTGCAGGAGGAGGTGTTGAGGATATGACTTAGTCTTTTTGACTAATGGTCGGTGACCTTACTATTTTAGGAGCTCGAGGAGGTGGACAAGCACGTCGAGGAGGCAGGACTTGAGGAGCAGATACCGGCACCTACTACTACTACCGGAGCACGCCTACAGGTGTGATGTGAGAGAGTTTTAGTTTTTCCGCTGCTGTATGTGAGAGTGAGAGTGATCATGATGTACTGGCATAAGCCCTATTTACTTATATTTGTTGTACTCATTGCGGACTGATATTTCATTCTCTTTTAATATATATATGTGCTGTGGTTGTGGACTTCTTCTACGTTTACTCTGTTATTATGCATTTATTCTCATATTGGCCGACAGGTTATGATCGTACTAGCCGGCAGAATCGGCGTCTTGCGGTGATGACTAACCCGTGTGTTAGTGTTACCGTAAGGCGGCGGTTCTGGGCATAAGATATGGGTTAGCCTCGGAATGAGGAGACAGGATCTTACACCCTGATTGTCTATATGGAAGGGACAGAGGAAGTGAGGGATGACAGAAAATCTCTCCTTAACTAGCAGTATGAGGCTTTCAAGCAGAGCAAGAAGGATTCCATAGCTGAGTGCAATGAGAAGTTTTTCAAGATTATGAACAGTCTGATCACTTATGGAAGACAGTTCATCAACTATGAGATAAATGACAAGTTCTTGAGATCTCTCAACAAAGAATGAGATATCAAGATATGTGTCATCATGGAAGTTGTCAACTTTGCCAATACTCTGCCCCAAAATCTATTTGGGAAGCTGTTGTCACATGAGTTGTAGCTAAACTCTAGAAGAGTCGAGGAAGATGTTGTCAAGTCTCTTAATAGAGAGAAGATAGTGGCCTTCAAAGCTGAAGAAACAAGAAGAAGTAGGGATAGGTTTCCTTTTCCTCCTAGAAGGGATGCTGAGTCAAAAAGCTCAGGTCACAGCACTTCTTGGGATGAGTTGTCAGATGGAGAACTTACCTTATTCTTCAAACAGCTCAACAAGATGCTAAGCAGGAGCAGGCAGTGGAAGAGCAAGGTCTCTTCTAGCTCTAGCTCTAAAAATCCATATGCCAACCTGGAGAAGTCTAGAAAAGACCCCTCTAGGGAATGGTATGATTCTAAATAGAACAAAAACTTTAAGATTAATGTGGTTTGCTATTATTTCAAAGGTCTGGACATGTCATTGTTGACAGTCCAGACAAGAGAAAGGAGAATAATAAATCTGATGACAAAAAGCATCATAAGGATAAGAAGGTTGACAAGAGCTTCTTGGCCAAGAATAAGTCTTACTTGTCAAACAGTGATTCTGAGTCTTCAAAATCAGAAAAAGAAGAGGCCTATAATGGTCTTCTTTCTATTGAAAAGGAGGATGATCTACTTGCTGCCATAACAGGCATAAGAGCACCATTGCCCTCTGAAGACAGTGATTGTGATGATAATGAAGAGTTCAGCCTCATGGCATTAACTGAAGATAATCAGGATAATTCTATTCCTGATGAGGTACTCTCCTTCTATTTATGAGACTGGCTCGGAATCTGAGGAATCCACTTCATCTTATGAGGATGATGAATCAAAAACTAATGAGGATGTCAATCAATTGATTGATAAGTATGGTGCTATCCTGGAAGTTCTAAAAAAGAGAAAGAAGCTTGCCAAGAGTTAAGCTGAAGAGATTGTCTCTCTACAGCAAGCTACTTCCTTACAGTCTGAGTCAGCTTCTATGCTAACCTAGATAAGGAGGGAAGTAAGTCAGTTGAAGACATTCTCTATCATCCAAATAGGCACTATGTTGGTACCCTAGGTTTTGATTTGAGTTTAGTCCTCTCTTTTTGTCTCTTGACCCAAGATTTATCTATGGTCAAAGGTTAGTTGATAGGTTAGATTCTCTAGTTGTGTAGAATTGCTTTTCCAGATGAATATTTGGTTAAGTAGTTTTTCGTTCGACTATAGTCGAACGTCGCTCGACTATCGTCTATCGGCTGATCGACTATCGTCTATCAGTTGGTCGACGTTCTGTCTGCGTTGATAGCTCGACTATCTGTTGATAGATCGACTATCTGTTTGTCTTGGTAGTTCGACTATCTGTTGATAGGTCGACTATCTGTCGTCTTTGATAGTTCGACTATCTGTCCTGATAGTTCAGCTATCTGATAGCTCGACTATTTGTTGATAGGTCGACTATCTGTCCGCTTTGATAGTTCGACTATCTGTTGATAGGTCGACTATCTGTGTCGCTTTGATAGTTCGACTATCTGTTGATAGGTCGACTATCTGTGCTGCTTTGATAGTTCGACTATCTGCTTGGATAGTTCAACTATCTGATAGTTCGACTATCTGTTGATAGGTAGACTATCTGTTTTGTTTTGATAGGTCGACTATCTGTTGATAGGTCGACTATCTGTTTTCTATGATAGGTCGACTATCTGCTTGATAGGTCGACTATCTGTTTTTGTTTGGTAGTTCGACTATCTGTCCGGATAGATCGACTATCTGATAGCTCGACTATCTGTTCTGATAGGTCGACTATCTGCCGAGGTAGTTCGACTATCTTCTTTGATAGTTCGACTATCTGGATCGTTCGACTATCTGTCCGATAGGTCGACGATCTCCGTGCGCCGTTCGACGATCTCCGAGGGTCGTTCGACGTTTTGTTGTATGCTCTTATTTAGTTTTGTCGTCTTCTATGATGTGACTAATTTCATATTTATTTTGGCATAGTTTATAAAAGATTATCTGAATAATTTATAACATTATTTCCATGTAATATCAGTTCTATTCTATATGCATGAGCTAATCTTTTCTGACAAAGTTGTTTGTCTTATAGCTGAGATATGCAATCTGCTTTATCTGTCAGGCTGTCCTTTATAGCCGTTAGACTCAAAAAGTCTTCCTTGGCCGTAAAGAGTTCTTTCTGATGTGACTTTCTCTTATATTATTTCATCAGAAGTATTTGCAGCTTCTTAGAAAGCTTTATCCTTTTATAGGATATCTGCCTGCTGTAGTTTGTTTTTGCTTTATGCTTTTTGCAGCCCAGCTTGCAGAGTTCAGAAAAAGACAAGATTCAAACTCAATTAGAGCCGTTGCTGCTGCTGATATATAAAGACTTCTCTGAAGAAGAAATCAACTAGTCCACATAGAAAAGAGATCAACTAGTTCTCAGACAATACTCATTCAGCAAGCCGTCAGCAAGAACAAGTTTAACTTCTCTCAGCAATCTTCACTCAACTGAGAAGTGTTAGCTCTTCTGCTCTTCTTCAACCTGAGTTCTCCTGTTCCAGGAAGTTCTGACTCAAAGATCTTTTGAAGAAGAAGAAGAAGAAGATAGCTGCTAGAAGATTTTCGTTTCTTATTTTATATCTTCTTGTAGTTCTTCCTTCAGTATTGACTAAAGTGTTTCTGCACTGAAGCAAGACTTCACCTGGACGTTCTGTGAGCCAGGGGGAGCCTTGATTCTTTTAGAGCTTTCTAGCTCAGTGCAAGTTATTGTGCTTCTCTAATCTATTGTAAAATAGAGAAAACACCTTAACCTCCTTTCCCCCTCCTGTACAGGGTTATTACTCCCTTCAAAAGTATCCCTTGGTGGCAGGGCACCTGATCAAAAACCTGTGTTGGTTTTTAGACACCTGATCAAAAGTCTAAAGGGTCTCTTGATCTACCTGAAGCAGATCTTGTTGGTGGCAGGGCACCTGATCAAAAACCTGAGTGGATTCCTACCTTGTTGGTAGAAGAGTGGACGTACCCAAGTTGTTTGGGGAACCACTATAAATTCCTTGTGTCATCTGGATTGCCTTGTTTAATTACTTGCATTGTGGATGTGATTAGATCTTAACTAGGTTTGCTAGTTGCTGGATAGGATCCAAAACTAAACTGTAATTACAGTTAGCTTTAGTTTTTGCACAACACTTGTGTTAGGCTCTAAGGTTTAAATCTCAAATATCTATAACTTTCATTCCGCATTTAACTCCAAGGGAGTTGAGTAGAAAGTCAACTTTGCTAGTGCAATTTTTGATTACTCTATTCACCCCCCCTCTAGAGTAGTATCTATCCTTTCTCTTTCAATTGGTATCAGAGGGAGGTTGACTGACTGAATAGGCTAACACCTAAGTCACAAGATCCTGATAGATACCAAAGTTTATAGATATTCACTTTCACTTTTATGGCCCAGTCCAAGGATTATTCTAGCACCAGACCTCCAGCATGCAACTTAGCTAAGTTTGGCATCTGTAAGGCAAGGATCAAATTATATATGAATTCTATTGATGAAAGTATTTTTGCTTCTATTTTGTCAGGACCACCAAGAGCACCTACTGCTGCTACTGCCTCATCATCTGATATGAGTGCAGTGCCTCCTCCAGACTACAATGATGAGTACAAAAAGGCAAAGATAGCAGATGCCAAGGCAATGAACATTCTGGCTCAGACAATGTCTGATGAAGTATTCCAGAAGGTTGCTGACTGCTCCTCAGCAAAAGCTATGTGGGATACACTGAACCAGATTGTAGCTGGTTCAGCTGATGAAAGGAAGGACAGGAGGTCCAACCTTATCTCACAATATGAGAATTTCAAGAAAACTGATGCTGAATCAGTTGAAGCCATGTACACAAGGCTCAGCTCAATCATCAATGAGCTGAGGACCCTTGACAAGGATATTTCATTGACAGAGGTCAATGATAAGATTCTTATGTGCTTCCCTAGCACATGGGATCTGAGGATCTGGCCTATCAAGGAGGCCAGAAGCAGAAATGAAATTTCAACAGAAGCCCTTCTCGGCAAGCTCAAGTCTTTTGATCAAGTGCTGAAGTCCAGGGAAGCTGAAGCTGAAGAAAAGACCCCAACTCCTACAAGAAAAGAGCAAACTCTTGCTCTTAAAGCTGCTGACACTTCTGAAGGAAGCCAGTCAAATGAGGAACTAATGGCATTATTTGCCAAAAGGTTTCTCAAGATGGGAAGGAAGGAATTCAGAAAGAAGTCTTCAAAATATGAAGAAAAGCCAAGGTATGATTGCACCCCTTCTAAAGAAATTATCTGCTATGGTTGCAGGAAGCCTGGACATATCCTTCCAGATTGTCCAGAGGAAAAGAATAAAGAAAAGAGGAAAGATAAGGATCAGCACAGGAAGCACTCCAAGCCATCCTCCTATAAGAATAAAAAGAAGGAGAGAGGCTTTGTCGCTGAAACCTGGAGTGATTCTGATGAGGAATCCTCTTCCTCAAGCTCCAATGAGGATGAAGAAGAAAAGAAGGCAAAGGAAGTTTGCCTGATGGCAATTGATGCCTGCAGCAATCATTCAGCTGCAGAGATTTCAGATTCAGATGAAGAAATGCCAACAGAAGATGAGGTACTATCTTCTTATGATTTCACTTCTGCAGAATTTAAATTAGAATTTAAATCCTTATGTTTAGATTTAATTAGTTCTGAAAAAGAGATTAAAGAACTTAGACATAGGCTAGCTGAATCAGAAATCACATCTATTGAAAACATTAAGTTAAAGGAAGATCTCACTAATTCTAGTGAAGAAATTAAATTTCTTAAGAATGAGTTAGCTAAATCCAAAAGGTTAGAAGAGTCTCTAAATGGTAGAAGCCTTAAGCTGCTTGAAATAACCAGCATGTCTAACACTAGGACAGGCAATAACAAATTAGGCTTAGGAGCATCTTCTAGTGAACCCCCAATCATTCTTAAAAATCATCTTTCAACTCTAGTGAATTTTATCTCAGCTGATCGGATAAAGAACACTGAGCAAGTCAATCAAGTAAATAGAGCTTTAAATAAAGCTAAAAGAGAGAAAAGAAAACAGAAATTTAAAGAATTACAAAGAACGTCGAACGCTGCTCGACGATCTCAGGCTCAGTGGTTGAATGAAGCTCGACGATCTGAGCATCTATTATCGAACGTCGATCGACGATCGCAAGCTCAGTGGTCGAACGGAGATCGACGATCTGAGCAGCCATCGTCGAATGCTAGTCGACGTTTCCAATATGAATTTCAAAATTACACCCAGAACCTTAGAAACTCGAATATGAATAGAAACCCTAGGTTCATTGACTCATCATCTGCATGGAGAATCCCACCTAGGAGATCTTACCCATTAGGTTATCACCCTCAGCCTGCTTATTCTTTTATTTCCAATTTTTCTTATGTGAAAAACAAGGGACCCAAGGTTACCTTGGTCCACAATGTTTAAATTGTTTTATTTGCAGGTGAAGACCTATCCTATCACTCAAAATAATTGGTATTTGGATAGTGGTTGCTCCAAGCATATGACAGGAAATAAAGAACATCTGTCAAAGTTCAAGGCAAAGCTCGGCCCAAAGGTAATCTTTGGAGATTCAAGCTGTGGTCAAACTGAAGGCTATGGCAGGATGACAATTGGAGCTGTTACATTCAAGAGAGTTGCTTATGTGAAAGTGAAGGGATAGATACGATTGCGGAATTAAAGATTATAGATATTGAATAAGAACCCTAAAGCCTAACACAAGTGTTGTGCACAAAATAAAGCTAACTGTAATTACAGTTAAGCTTGGGGTCCTATTCAGCAACTAGCAATCCTAGTTAAAATCTAATCACAGCCACAATTCAATTGATTCATTAAGCAACCAGACGACACAAGATATTATAGTGGTTCCCCAAACACTGGGTACATCCACTCTTCTACCCACACGGTAGGAATCCACTACAGGTTTTTGATCAGGTGCCCTGCCACCAACAAGATCTGCTTCAGGTAGATCTAGAGACCCTTTAGACTTTTGATCAGGTGTCTAAAAACCAAGCTTTACTTTTGAAGGGAGTAAACAACCCTTTACAGGAGGGGGAAGAGGGTTAGAATGTCTTCTCTATTTTAAAACAGATTAGAGAAGCACAAGAGACTCTTCAGAACTCAAGACAGAATACTGTCTTGAAGTTCTGAAGGAAAAAGCTTGAAGAAGACTAGAGATGTTCTTCTTCAGCTTCCTTCTTCTTCTTCTTCTCCTTCAATATCTCTGAGTGTATCTTCCTGGAACAGGAGCACTCAGGTTGAAGAAGAGTGAAGAGATAACTTCTCAGTTGGATGAATATTGCTGAGAGCAGCTGTGCTGTAAGATGGTTCTTTCTCTGTGTGTTGTACAGGATTCTTCTCACTTGTTCTACAGCTCCTTCCTTTTCTTCTTCAAAAGAACTCCTTTAAATAGTAGCAGCAGCAACGGCTCTAATATTTGAGTTGAGCTTTTGTCTTCTTCTCAGATCTTGAATCTGGGCTGCAATTAACATAAAGACAAAACAAGTCTTGCATATATATATCCTATAAAAGGAAAAGCTACTGCAGCTGCAATGAATAATCTTATAAATGATGTTAGATAAAGTCACATCAGAAAACTCTTTACAGCCAACGGCTATAAAGGACAGCTGCAGATAAAGTAAACTAATAAGACAAAATACATGTCAGAAGGAATTGACTTATGCATAAAGGGTATAAGCAAAGATTGCTTTGAGATATATGCATAAGATCAATTAAATAATCTATAATAAAAATATGCTAGAAATATAGGAAATAAAATAAGGAAAAGAAAACATATAATATTATATATGTAGACAGCAGATCGTCGAACGACCTGCTGAGATCGTCGAACGACCTTCGACTATAGTCGAACGACCGGCTGAGATCGTCGACCTATCAATAGATAGTCGACCGACTCAGATAGTCGAACTATCCAGGCAGATAGTCGACCGACTCAAGACAGAACAGAAAGCGTCGAACTATCAAGAGATAGTCGACCAGAGCTCGACGATCTAGCAGAACGTCGAGCTGACCAGAGACAGACGATCGTCGACCGGCTGATCGACGATAGTCGATCGGCGTTCGACGATAGTCGAACCCGAAAATCCCTTAGCCAGAATTTTACTGGGAAAGAGAATACTCTACAACTAGACTTTGACCATAGATAAATCTTGGGTCAAGGACTAAAAGGAAAGACTTAACTCAAATCCAAACTAGGGTACCAACAATCTCCCCCTATTTGGGTTAAGTCTTTCAAAAACTACAACTACTAAAAACAAATAAACTAAACTCAAAACAACTGAATAGAGATCCTAGCCCAAATCAGAACCAGGGTTCCAACAATCTCCCCCTATTTGGGTGAGGATCCTATTAGCAAAATAATGCAAAGCATAAAATATATAAAGAAAAGCTTTGCTAAGCTGGCTGCTTGCTGGCATTTGCAATCTCCCCCTATGTTGATGCAGTACATGTGATTGAAGAAGGCTGAGATGACTTTGAATTTTGATTGAGTCACCCAGCTAACTCTTGTAAGTAGTACCTGCAGAAAGCTATGGTAGAGATTGCTCTCTCCTTGAAAAAGGGTGTGTTAGCAGCAAAAATGATATTTTGTCCAGCAAATTTGATTAAGATTCTGGATCTGAAAAACAAAATCAGATATCTTCCTTCCTATAGAATTTCTTTTCATTAGACAAGATTCAAACTCAGCTGATCAATCCAACTAGAGTAGAGGACTCAATCTAAATGAAATTAGAAAAGGATCTATAAGAAATAGAGTTATCTGACAGAGAATTTCTTTATACAGAAATCCAAACAAACTATTTGAACATAATATCAATCAGATATAATTAGCTATAAGAAAAGAAAATGCTTCCTAATAAATCTGTTCCAAATAATAAAAGGATTTGAAAATATTTTAAGTAATTTATCCTTTTGTTTATAAAGCAGATTTATGAAAAAGCAAACTGAGTTCTCAAAACTGAACTCATTAAAATATAAAGAAAACATTTCTCTGAGAAGTGTTGGTTCCTTCTCAGGAGTAGTTAAAATTTGGCAGCAATTTTGAATATCTAAATTGACTGAACTAAAAACAGATTTTGATATTACCTGAACCTTTTCAGGTTTTGATTTTCCTTCTGTTAGTTCAGCTTCTGAATTGCTGCAGGAGGCATTTATGGCCATGATGCAAAATGCTTTGGCCCTTGCTTCCTCCTCTTCATCTTCAAATGATGAGTCATCATCTGAGACATCCCAGATAACATCTAGGGATGGTGATTCTCCTTCAGATGAGATGATATGGCTTCCTTCTGATATTACATCCATGGGTTCAGAAGCCATTTGATGAAGGGACAGCCAAATCTCCTTAGCTGATGAACATTCAGCAATCTCTTGAAAAATGTCATCAGACATTGATTCTGCAAGAATGTTCATTGCTCTGGCATCAGCTAGCCTGGCACTTTGTGTTGTTGTTGCCGAAGTTGGAAGACCTGTTAAGATAGATGAAAAAATTTCTTCATCAAAAGAGTTCATATATAATTTGACTCTTGTCTTCCAGATGCTAAACTCAGCTAAGTTGCAAGCTGGAGGTCTGGTGCTAAAACAATCATTGTACTGGGCCATGATAGTGTAAGTGAATATCTATAATCCCTTGGTATCTATCAGGATCTTGTGACTTAGGTGTTAGCCTATACAGTCAGTCAACCTCCCTCTGATACCAATTGAAAGTGAAGGGATAGATACGATTGCGGAATTAAAGATTATAGATATTGAATAAGAACCCTAAAGCCTAACACAAGTGTTGTGCACAAAATAAAGCTAACTGTAATTACAGTTAAGCTTGGGGTCCTATTCAGCAACTAGCAATCCTAGTTAAAATCTAATCACAGCCACAATTCAATTGATTCATTAAGCAACCAGACGACACAAGATATTATAGTGGTTCCCCAAACACTGGGTACATCCACTCTTCTACCCACACGGTAGGAATCCACTACAGGTTTTTGATCAGGTGCCCTGCCACCAACAAGGTCTGCTTCAGGTAGATCTAGAGACCCTTTAGACTTTTGATCAGGTGTCTAAAAACCAAGCTTTACTTTTGAAGGGAGTAAACAACCCTTTACAGGAGGGGAAGAGGGTTAGAATGTCTTCTCTATTTTAAAATAGATTAGAGAAGCACAAGAGACTCTTCAGAACTCAAGACAGAATACTGTCTTGAAGTTCTGAAGGAAAAAGCTTGAAGAAGACTAGAGATGTTCTTCTTCAGCTTCCTTCTTCTTCTTCTTCTCCTTCAATATCTCTGAGTGTATCTTCCTGGAACAGGAGCACTCAGGTTGAAGAAGAGTGAAGAGATAACTTCTCAGTTGGATGAATATTGCTGAGAGCAGCTGTGCTGTAAGATGGTTCTTTCTCTGTGTGTTGTACAGGATTCTTCTCACTTGTTCTACAGCTCCTTCCTTTTCTTCTTCAAAAGAACTCCTTTAAATAGTAGCAGCAGCAACGGCTCTAATATTTGAGTTGAGCTTTTGTCTTCTTCTCAGATCTTGAATCTGGGCTGCAATTAACATAAAGACAAAACAAGTCTTGCATATATATATCCTATAAAAGGAAAAGCTACTGCAGCTGCAATGAATAATCTTATAAATGATGTTAGATAAAGTCACATCAGAAAACTCTTTACAGCCAACGGCTATAAAGGACAGCTGCAGATAAAGTAAACTAATAAGACAAAATACATGTCAGAAGGAATTGACTTATGCATAAAGGGTATAAGCAAAGATTGCTTTGAGATATATGCATAAGATCAATTAAATAATCTATAATAAAAATATGCTAGAAATATAGGAAATAAAATAAGGAAAAGAAAACATATAATATTATATATGTAGACAGCAGATCGTCGAACGACCTGCTGAGATCGTCGAACGACCTTCGACTATAGTCGAACGACCGGCTGAGATCGTCGACCTATCAATAGATAGTCGACCGACTCAGATAGTCGAACTATCCAGGCAGATAGTCGACCGACTCAAGACAGAACAGAAAGCGTCGAACTATCAAGAGATAGTCGACCAGAGCTCGACGATCTAGCAGAACGTCGAGCTGACCAGAGACAGACGATCGTCGACCGGCTGATCGACGATAGTCGATCGGCGTTCGACAATAGTCGAACCCGAAAATCCCTTAGCCAGAATTTTACTGGGAAAGAGAATACTCTACAACTAGACTTTGACCATAGATAAATCTTGGGTCAAGGACTAAAAGGAAAGACTTAACTCAAATCCAAACTAGGGTACCAACATTATGTGACTGGACTGAAGCACAATCTAATTTCAATAAGTCAATTATGTGATGCTGGATACCAGGTATCATTTTCTAACTCTCTCTGTAATATTACTTTAAATAATAGTGTTGTATTGGTAGGCATTAGACAAGGTAACATTTATTTAGTAGATTTTAATTCAACTGATTCTGAAATCTGCCTGTTTAATGAAGTAACTAATAATAACACCTTGTGGCATAAAAGGCTTAGCCATGTTAACCTCAAGAATATATCTAGGTTATCTAAACACAACCTTGTTAGAGGTTTACCTTCTTGCCCCTACAAGAAGGAGAGCCTATGCAAGGCTTGTCAGCTAGGCAAGCAAACCAAGAATTCTTTTAAATCAGTAAATAAAAGTGATTCTCCTAGAATCCTGTATTTATTACATTTGGACCTATTTGGCCCAATAAATGTACAGAGTTTAGGAGGGAAGTATTACACCCTAGTCATTGTAGATGACTTCTCTAGATTCACTTGGGTGTTCTTTTTGAGAACTAAGACTGATAACTTCAAAGCCCTTACAGACTTTCTATTATGTGTGCAGACTGAGTACTCTACTCATGTGGCCTTGATCAGAAGTGATCATGGTACTGAGTTTGACTCTCTTCTCATGCAAGAATTCTGTGAGAGAGAAGGTATCAAACATAGCTTCTCAGCTCCTAGAACTCCCCAACAAAATGGGGTGGTTGAAAGGAAGAACAGAACACTAATTGAAGCTGCTGGCACATTGTTGGCAGATGCTAATATGCCTCTTTCCTATTGGGCAGAAGCTGTTAGTACAGCCAACTATGTCTTGAATAGAAGTCTGATACACAAACTTAAGTGTAAAACTCCTTATGAGTTACTTAAAGGAAAGAAACCTAAAATAAATTATTTTAGAGTTTTTGGCTGTGTTGTTTATATTCATAATAACAATAAAGAATATCTTAGAAAGTTTGAAGCAAAGGCTTCAATGGGAATTTTTCTTGGATATTCCCAAGTAAGCAAAGCTTATAGGGTATTTAATAAATCATCTTCTAAAATTGAAGAGTCTGTTCATGTGTCTTTTGATGAATCCCAAATGTTTTACAAGGAGAAGGAAACTTCCCCTTCCTCAAGTTCATTACAGGTACAAGATTCTTCCAAAGATGTCTCTCAAGATATCCTCCATCTTTCAACTCTTCATATCACTGAATCAGACAGTGATGAAGACATTGCTGAAGCTGTTGTTGTTCCACCAACAGTAGATCAAATTCCTCCTGAGGAATTAATCCCAACTGTTACTGAAGATCACATCCCACCTACTGATGTTGTCACACTTAGAGATCACCCCACATCTCAAGTGATAGGATACATATCAGCTGGTGTTCAAACAAGACATCAATTAAGACAGGATGTGATGCATGCTTGTTTCCTCTCACAGATTGAGCCCCTCACCATTAAAGATGCAGAGCTAGATCCCCACTGGATCATTGCTATGCAAGAGGAACTCAATCAGTTTGAGAGATGTAAAGTTTGGACTTTGGTTCCAAGACCTAAAGGCCAACTGATCATAGGCACCAAGTGGGTGTATAGAAACAAGTTGGATGCAAATGGCATCATTGTAAGGAATAAAGCTAGGCTTGTAGCTCAGGGCTACAGACAGGAGGAAGGTATAGATTATGACCAAACCTTTGCTCCTGTTGCAAGGCTAGAAGCAATAAGGATCTTCTTGGCCTATGCAGCCTACATGAAGTTTAAGGTTTTTCAAATGGATGTCAAAAGTGCTTTTCTTAATGGTGAGCTAAAGGAAGAGGTGTTTGTTGAACAGCCACCCGGTTTTGTTTCTTCAACTCAGCCCTCACATGTTTTCAAGTTACAGAAAGCTCTTTATGGACTAAAGCAAGCTCCCAGAGCCTGGTATGAGACTTTAGCTAGTTTCCTGTTAGAGCACAACTTTACTAGGGGAGTAGTTGATAGAACCCTCTTCGTCAAGCACCACAAGGACATAATCTTGTTAGTTCAAGTGTATGTGGATGACATTATCTTTGGTTCCACTGATCCCAAACTTTGTAAAAAGTTTTCTAACTTGATGCATTCCAAGTTTGAGATGAGTAGTATGGGTGAGCTGTCTTACTTTCTTGGTCTCCAAGTAAAGCAAGATGCTGATGGCATCTTCATCTCCCAATCCAAATATGCCAAGGAATTGGTAAAGAAGTTTGGGATGGCAGATGCTTCAACAATGCATACACCTATGGCTACTAATGTAGTTATTGATTCTGATGATCAGGGAAAGCCTGTAGATCAAAAGAATTATAGGGCCATTATTGGTTCCCTATTGTATTTAACTGCAAGTAGGCCAGACATAATGTTTGCTACATGCCTTTGTGCTAGATTCCAGGTCAACCCCAAGGAATCTCATCTGATTCTTCTCAAGAGAATTTTGAGATACCTGAAGGGATGCCCAAATCTAGGACTTTGGTACCCAGCTGAGTCAGAATTTGAATTAATTTGATATTTTGATTCTGATTATGCTGGTTGTCGAGTTGACAGGAAAAGTACCTCAGGAACTTGTGAGTTCCTGGGAGAGAGATTGGTCTCTTGGTTCTGTAAGAAGCAGGCCTCTGTATCAACTTCAACTGCAGAAGCTGAATATATAGCAGCTGCCAGTTGTTGTTCACAGATCCTGTGGATACAAAATCAGCTTTTGGATTATGGGTACTCACACAAGAACACTAAAATCATGTGTGACAGTACAAGTGCTATCTCCATTGCACAAAATCCAGTGCACCACTCTAGAACGAAGCACATTGAGATTAGACACCATTTCCTGAGAGATTGTGTGGAAAAGAACAAGATTAGCCTTGAGTTCATATCCACAGACCTTCAGAGAGGTGATATATTCACCAAGCCCTTAGAAGAACAGAAGCATCTATTCTTTTTAGTTCAACTAGGCATGATTAATGGACGAGACTAAGTGTGACGTCTGCCTTGTTGAAATCTGTTCGAAGATAATCGAACGACATTCGACGATAGTCGAGCGGAGCAAGCCTATCGTCGACCTATGGTTGATGATGGCTTATCTGCTTGAAGATCGTCGACCGGCGTTCGAAGATAGTCGAACAGGTCGAGCTCATCGTCGATCTATGGTTGACGACAGCTTGCTGTTTGTGAAGACAGAAATAGTCGAACGATTGATCGACTACTCTGCTTCAGGACCGATCGTCGAATGACCGTTCGACTATCGTCTCCAGTATCTTTTAAATAGATCGACGATCGCTGTTTTAATATAAAGCCGATAGTCGACCTAGGTTAAAAGATAGTTGCTTTTATCGTCGACGGAGAGCGTCTTTTCGCATTCCGTCTTCCCGCTTGCTCTCTGTCTTGCGCTCTGTCCTCGCCGTCTCTCTCTCGACTTCTACAGCGTTTTCAATGGCGATTGCTCCAGCGCTTCTTGCAGTGGTAAAGTTTGATGCCGGATTCAGCGTTGATTTCGACGCCTTCAACAGTTGCGAACCAGGGATAGTAGAAATCCTAAATCTGTGCAGAGATCAAGGCCTAGAGAGACTCATGTCCTACAGGATAAAGATAAACACTCAGGAAATCAAAGAGTGGGCCTTCACCTCATCGTCGACTGATGATTCGATGACCGGGACAATTAGCGGAGAAGAGGTAATTTTGACTCCCGCTGTTCTAACTGAAATTTTTGGATTAATTAATGGTGAAGAAGAGTATGAGCAAGATGCTCCTGAATTCGGAAGAATGTTAACTGAGCTGGGACATGCCGAAGGCATCCCCTCCAAGCTGCTCAAGGTAAATTTTCCCTTTAAGATCAAGTTTCTTGCAGAAATAGTTGGAAAAGTGCTACTGGGAAAGCACTCAGCCCACGACAATATCACAAGGCAACAATTTGCACTAATGTGTGCAATTGTTAATAAGAAGCAGATAAATTGGGCTGGCATCATGTTTGATTTAATAAGAAAGAAGAATGGAAAGAAAGAGGTTACCCTAGGAAGGGTTGTTGGTATTTTTCTGAAGGAGAAATACCCCCATTTGCTTGTGTCTGCCGCCACCTCCATCAACGCGAGTAAGAAGATGGATCCTTCGCTGTTCTCAAAGTGGAAAAGGACTTTCCTGAAGCCCGCTCCTGCAGGTTGCTCCAGTTATATCTGAGAGCACCAGGACTGTCGCAGTCACTCCCCCCTTCTAGTAGCTGGCTCAGCTGATATCTCTCTTCCATCCTCTTCCTCAGCTTTACCGTCTACTGCAGTTGAAGTTCCTTCAACTTCAACTGAAGTACGACATTCTGTCTCTCCTCCTACATCTTCTCTCCCGACTGATCTTGCTGGGATTTCTCAACCCAGCTTTGATTTGTTGGCGTCTGAAATTTCTTCTCCAGTTCATTCCCCAATTCCAACTCCTCCTCACTCTCCAATTCTATCTTCAGATCATCTTGATCACCCTGTATCCACCCATGCATCTCCACATCATTCTCCAGCTCATCTTGTGCATACCACCCCTGCTGTTCTTCCACCCTCAGAAATTCCTTCATCTTCATCATCTTCTTTTGTTATATCTCCAGCATTTATTGCCAGCATTGTGGAGTTAATTACCCCCTCAATCAAAACTATGATTGATGAGGCAATTGCTCCCCTTGCTTCTTCTATATCTTCTTTGACTGCTGCTATTCAGGCACTCTCAAAGTCTGCTGAGCCCTCTTCTTCTAGGGGCCTGGTTTCAGTTTCTACTGAAATCAGGCAGGGGGAGATGTTTGATGAAGATATCTCAGAGCAGCCTTTGGCCTCCCCTCCAGCAGTTCATCTTGCAGTAACAGAGAAAGTAGCAGAAGATTCAGCTCCTCCTCCTCCTCCATCTGAAAAGGAAATATCTGATGCAATCATGTTGACAGAGTTTGTAGTAAAAGTTTTCTTAGAAGAATCCTCAACTCCCTTGGTTGCCCAGTACCTAGAAGGAATTATCACTTCCTTTCAAGATGATTTATGGGAGTTAGGAAACCCTAAAGAATATCCTGAAGGTATGTCTCTTTCTCAATTTGTAGATTACTCAATTGATATGTTAGTATGGGAATATCTGGAAGGGATGACTAGATGTCATTTAGCAAGATTTTATTCCTAATCCTACAGATATAATGGAAGAAGTAGTTGTTGTCCAAGAGCCAGAACCAGAACCAGAACCTGAACCTGCTCTAGAGATTTTAGATGCTATAGAGTCTGAACCTGTGTCTGCCCCTGAAGATCAAGTGGTTGTAGAGCCAGTGAGTGAACCTGCTTCTGAAGTTCAACCTGAACCAGAAGTAGCTGTTCTAGCTTCTGAGGCTTCTAAGCAAGCAGTGCAAATTGAACTGGTCCCCACGACAGTTCCTGAGCTTCAAGAAATGGATTCTGAAAGTCAAATTGAAAAATCTACGGTATGGGATGATTCCCCAGGCTTAGACTTAGATACTCTCCTGGCACAGGATGCCATGGAAGAAGAAATGGAAAAAGCTGCTTTAAAGGAAAAAAAGAAAGAGTTCTGAAAGAGGCTATTGATCCCTATGATATGCCTATCTCTTCAAATTCTGAAGAAGAAATTGATTCTGATGAATCTGCTGATTCTAAGAGAAAAAGGATTGCTAAAAAGAAAAGAAAGGCTGTAGCTCCTCCTCCTGCAAATCCATACAATGATACACCATATTATATACTGAAAGGGATTGATCCCAAGTCAAAAGAATTCCAGCATTGGATGTTGTTTTCTAAAAATCAGCAAAAGCAAAGGAAAAAGGCTAAGAGGTATAACCCTCCTGCTCCTAGATAGAATCCTAGAGGTCCTCCTCCTCCACCTCCCGGTACAGGAGCCTCAGGAAATTTATCTTCTAAATCTGCCTCTCAATCTGAAATATCAAATCCATCCCAGCCTGCTCAAAGGAAAATTTCTCAAGGTTTCCAAGGTAAAAGCCAAACTGGCTATCAAAGAACTGATTCAGTTAAAGAACAAGTTAAGGAGGTAGTTTATCAAAGACCAACCTTTTCCCCTCCTCCTCCAAAGAAAAAGGTTCCATCTCCAAAGCCAGTGCATACTGAGAAAGTTGTTCCAAAAGGTAAGTAATTTATTTTTGTCTGAAAATTCTAGAAAGAACTTTGCTAAGACTGCTCTCTTTTGTTATTTAGTTAATCAAGATAAAGAACCAGTTGATTCCTCTTCTGAGATTGTTTATGAAAGCCCAGAGCTTGATCCTAACTTTAGGATGGCTCTTTTTCTTGAACTGGTTGGAGCAGCGCAAATCAGGAAAGCTAGAGAAGAAGGAAAGGACACTGCCAGATTGACTACTATGTCTAAATTCAGAAAGAAGGAGCTCGAAAAATTCCAGGTCAGACCTGAGATGTTTGATCCTTCAAAATATATGGAAAAGCATCCAGAGGCAGTGGTCCCAAGAACAACTGAATTGAAAATTATTGGAGAACAAGATTTGAAGCAATCGAAGAAAGAAGCTCTAGATCCTACAAGGAAAATTACTTTGATTCTAGTTCTTCTAATCCTGAATCTAACTCTAAAGCACCTTAATTGTTCATTGATTGACAGTTAATTTTTATCTGATTGATTGATGATATCTGCTTAGTTATTCCCTTTATGCATTTTATTTACTTTCTGTAATTAGTGTTGTTTATTTTATTTGTTGAGAGACTTAACTCAAATAGGGGGAGATTGTTGGTACCCTAGGTTTTGATTTGAGTTCAGTCCTCTCTTTCTGTCTCTTGACCCAAGATTTATCTATGGTCAAAGGTTAGTTGATAGGTTAGATTCTCTAGTTGTGTAGAATTGCTTTTCCAGATGAATATTTGGTTAAGTAGTTTTTCGTTCGACTATAGTCGAACGTCGCTCGACTATCGTCTATCGGCTGATCGACTATCGTCTATCAGTTGGTCGACGTTCTGTCTGCGTTGATAGCTCGACTATCTGTTTGTCTTGGTAGTTCGACTATCTGTTGATAGGTCGACTATCTGTCGTCTTTGATAGTTCGACTATCTGTCCTGATAGTTCAACTATCTGATAGCTCGACTATCTGTTGATAGGTCGACTATCTGTCCGCTTTGATAGTTCGACTATCTGTTGATAGGTCGACTATCTGTGTCGCTTTGATAGTTCGATTATCTGTTGATAGGTCGACTATCTGTGTTGCTTTGATAGTTCGACTATCTGCTTGGATAGTTCAACTATCTGATAGTTCGACTATCTGTTGATAGGTCGACTATCTGTTTTGTTTTGATAGGTCGACTATCTGTTGATAGGTCGACTATCTGTTTTCTATGATAGGTCGACTATCTGCTTGATAGGTCGACTATCTGTTTTTGTTTGGTAGTTCGACTATCTGTCCGGATAGATCGACTATCTGATAGCTCGACTATCTGTTCTGATAGGTCGACTATCTGCCGAGGTAGTTCGACTATCTTCTTTGATAGTTCGACTATCTGGATCGTTCGACTATCTGTCCGATAGGTCGACGATCTCCGTGCGCCGTTCGACGATCTCTGAGGGTCGTTCGACGTTTTGTTGTATGCTCTTATTTAGTTTTGTCGTCTTCTATGATGTGACTAATTTCATATTTATTTTGGCATAGTTTATAAAAGATTATCTGAATAATTTGTAACATTATTTCCATGCAATATCAGTTCTATTCTATATGCATGAGCTAATCTTTTCTGACAAAGTTGTTTGTCTTATAGCTGAGATATGCAATCTGCTTTATCTGCCAGGCTGTCCTTTATAGCCGTTAGACTCAAAAAGTCTTCCTTGGTCGTAAAGAGTTCTTTCTGATGTGACTTTCTCTTATATTATTTCATCAGAAGTATTTGCAGCTTCTTAGAAAGCTTTATCCTTTTATAGGATATCTGCCTGCTGTAGTTTGTTTTTGCTTTATGATTTTTGCAGCCCAGCTTGCAGAGTTCAGAAAAAGACAAGATTCAAACTCAATTATCGTCATTGCTGCTGTTGATATATAAAGACTTCTCTGAAGAATAAATCAACTAGTCCACATAGAAAAGAGATCAACTAGTTCTCAGACAATACTCATTCAGCAAGCCGTCAGCAAGAACAAGTTTAACTGCTCTCAGCAATCTTCACTAAACTGAGAAGTGTTAGCTCTTCTGCTCTTCTTCAACCTGAGTTCTCCTGTTCCAGGAAGTTCTGACTCAGAGATCTTTTGAAGAAGAAGAAGAAGATAGCTGCTAGAAGATTTTCGTTTCTTATTTTATATCTTCTTGTAGTTCTTCCTTCAGTATTTACTGAAGTGTTTCTGCACTGAAGCAAGACTTCACCTGGACGTTCTTTGAGCCAGGGGGAGCCTTGATTCTTTTAGAGCTTTCTAGCTCAGTGCAAGTTATTGTGCTTCTCTAATCTATTGTAAAATAGAGAAGACACCTTAACCTCCTTTCCCCCTCCTGTACAGGGTTATTACTCCCTTCAAAAGTATCCCTTGGTGGCAGGGCACCTGATCAAAAACCTGTGTTGGTTTTTAGACACCTGATCAAAAGTCTAAAGGGTCTCTTGATCTACCTGAAGCAGATCTTGTTGGTGGCAGGGCACCTGATCAAAAACCTGAGTGGATTCCTACCTTGTTGGTAGAAGAGTGGGCGTACCCAAGTTATTTGGGGAACCACTATAAATTCCTTATGTCGTCTGGATTGCCTTGTTTAATTACTTGCATTGTGACTGTGATTAGATCTTAACTAGGTTTGCTAGTTGCTGGATAGGATCCAAAGCTAAACTATAATTACAGTTAGCTTTAGTTTTTGCACAACACTTGTGTTAGGCTCTAAGGTTTAAATCTCAAATATCTATAACTTTCATTCCGCATTTAACTCCAAGGGAGTTGAGTAGAAAGTCAACTTTGCTAGTGTATTTTTTGATTACTCTATTCACCCCCCCCCCCCTCTAGAGTAGTATCTATCCCTTCTCTTTCACACTATCAGCCAGAAGAACAAGAACATCAAGGATCTTGAAGTGAAACTCCTCAAAGAGAGGATGCTAGTGGCTGAGTTTTCCAAGCCCAAGACAGTGTTTCCACTGATTGACTCTTTCACCTCTAAAAATAATAAGAAAGGATTGGGGTTCAAGTGGAATGCTAGAGCTATACATTCCAAAAAGAAAGGAAAGGCTCCAGTTATGCCTCATACCACCTTTCAGAAGGTTATTCTCCCTTCTAATAGGTATGACCATGACAACATGTATGGTCACTGGAAGAATGGAAGTTCTTTTTGTAAGAGTACAAGTATGTCTTATAAAGAAAGAAGAATGTACATGGTGCTAAGTACACTGAAGCTCCCCATGAAGAAATTCAAATGGCCCATCATGGACCATTTGTGTTTGGTGCTCCAGCACCCACTCTCAAGGGTAAGCCAGTATCCACCCCCCCCCCCCCCAAGTTCCTTCTGCAAAGAATAAGGCTATGAGCAAGACTGCAGGCAAGCCTTACTTAGATATTTTTGATGCCATCAACACCATGACATCTACAAAGAAGACATTTGTTGTTGTACATCAGGATAAACCAAGTGTACCTACTGGAAGGATAACTTTCAGTCAGATTCTTGTAGAAAGAAATAGGAAGAGGGCTGCTACACTCCCTTCTAAATAGAAAAAGTATAATGGTTTACACAAATCTATGGCTATTCAGAAGAGGAGATATAATATTCATGAATGTTGGTGTTGTGGCATGGTGGGACACTTTGTCATAGACTGTTGGCACAACCCAAGTATGCCAATTGGAAAGTTGAGACTTCTTGTAAAGGCTATTGTAGGAAGAAATGTTCAGTTTTATGCTAACAAGGACAAAGGACCCAAATCCTTTTGGGTACCTAAGATAAACTAAATTTGTGATTGCAGGGTATTCCAAGTACCCATCAGATGCCAATATGGTACTTGATAGTGGATGTTCGAGACATATGAATAGAACAAGGAGCCATCTGAAAGATAATGCTCTAGTGAGGAATGGGCTCAAAGTCATCTTTGGTGGTTCGGACAGAGGAATTACCAAAGGCTATGGTATGATTACTGATGGCATAGTCTCCATTACAAAAGTTTCATATATAGAAGGATTGCAACACAGTGTGATTAACATAAGCCAACTCTGTGATCTAGGCTATGTCATTGTATTCTACAAGGATAAGTGTTTAATCAAGAGGTCAAGTGACCAAGAGATCATTCTTACAGGCACTAGGAGTGGAAATATTTATTGTTTAAATTTCCTATGCTTAGAGTCAGATTCTCCAGTGTGCCTAGTTGCAAATAAGAAAGAATTGTATTGTGTGCAATGGCACAAGAGGCTTGCTCACTTGAATTACAAGGCAATCAACAAGCTCTTTAGTGAAGAGCTAGTCAAAAATGGATCCAATCTGAAATGTACCAAAGAGGGCATTTGCTCTGCATGCCAAAAGGGCAAGCAGACAAAGGCCTCCTTTAAAAGCATTGGGTCCAAGGAATCTGATAGGTGTCTATACCTCCTATATATGGACTTGTTTGATTATATGCTAGTTCATATTCTAGGTAGGAAAGTCTACACTCTTGTGATAGTTGATGACTTTTCCATAGTTTCATGGGTGTTCTTTATTAAGAAAAAAATCTGAAACCCTTGATAGCTTTGTGACCTTTGTCAAGCAAATTCAGAATGAAAAGAGTTTTATTGTGGTCAAAATTAGGAGTGACCATGGCACTGAGTTTCAATCTGAGATAATGACAGAGTTCTGTAAAGATCAAGGTTTTTTCAGAAGTTTTCTTCTCCAATAACACCCCGGAAAAATGCGATTTCTGAGAGAAAAAATAGGACTCTCATAGAAGCTGGGAGGACTTTGCTTAGTGACACTTCTCTCCCAAAATTCTTCTACATAAAGGTAGTGAATACTGCTTGTCATATCCTAAATAGGGTCACTATCAACAAGTACCACAAGAAGACTCCATATGAGATTATGAAAGGTAGAAAATTAAATCTTGCCTATTTCAGGATCTTTGAAAGCAAATGCTTTGTGCTAAACAATGGGAAGTCCTACTTGACACAATTTGCTGCCAAATTCTATGAGGGTATTTTGTTGGGTATAGCAACCACAGTAAAGCCTATAGGTTCTACAACTTGAAATATTAAGTTGTAAAAGAGTCTGTTAATGTAGTGTTTGATGAGTCCTATATGATTTATAGTGAGCTGCCAAGCTCCTCTAGAACTGCAGGTTAAGATTTAAGGATGGATAAGCTGAGCTTCAATGATACACCTCCTACTGAATAAGAAGAGGATGAGGGTGTGGTCATTCCAGAAGAAGGACCATGTGGATTAGAAATCATAGATGATCTTCGGGTCCCTGAAGTTAAGGTTCAAGATGTTGAAGAAAGGATGCCAGCTGTAGCCAGACACTTGAGAGATCATACCAGAAACTTAATCATTATGGATACAAGCCAAGGTGTTACAATAAGAAGCAGAAGCCTCAACATTGCAATGTACTCAAGCTTTCTGTCTCAAGTTGAACCCAAGAAGTTTGAAGATGCCAATATAGACCTATTTTGGATTGTGACTATATAAGGAGAACTGAACCTGTTCAAGAGATGCAATGTCTGGAAGCTGGTTCCCATACCTCATGGACATAACATCATTGGAATTAAATGGATTTATAAAAAACAAGCTTAAAGAGAATGGTGTTATCATCAAAAATAAAGCTAAACTGGTTGTCAAGGGATACAGGCAAGAGGAAGGTATTGATTTTGATCAAACCTTTGCACCAGTTGCTAGACTAGAGGCTATAAGATTATTCCTTGCATATGATGCATAAAGGGATTTACGATCTACCAAATTGATGTCAAGTCAGCTTTCCTGAATGGTGACCAGAAAGAGGAGGTCTATATTGAGCAATCCTCAAGTTTTGTCAATCCTAACTTTCCTAATTATGTATTTCAGTTAAGAAAAGCTTTATATGGGTTGCCCAGTCTAACTTTCTCATTGAGAAAAAATTCTCAAGGGGGAAGATAAGCAAGACATTATTCCTAAGGGAAGCCAATGGTAAGATAATCCTAGTCCAAATTTATGTAGATGACATAATTTGTGGCCCTACTGATTATGGCCTTTGCAAGAAGTTTGCTAAACTTATGTAAGGGAAATTTGAAATGAGCAGTGTGGGTGAACTCAAGTACTTCTTGGGCCTCCAAATTAGATAATTAGAGGATGGATTATTCATCTCTCAGTCTAAGTTTGCTAAGGAGTTAATCAAAACGTTTGGAATGGAGAGTGTCTCCATCATGAAAACTCTTATGGGGTCAAGTATGTCGATAGATAAGGATGAGACTGGAAAACTTGTTGATGAAATCTTATATAGAGGTATAGTCGGATCCCTCCTCTATTTAACTGCTAGTTGGCTGACATTATGTATGCTACTTGTGTTTGTTTTAAGTACCAGTTATGCCCTAAAGAGTCTCATTATTCTGATGTTAAATGAATTCTGAGATATCTCAAGGGCACACCTAATCTTGGTCTATGGTACCCAAGGAATAATGATTTTGAACTAATAGGGTATTCAAATGTAGATTTTTCATGTTGTAGAGAATACAGGAAAAGCACATCTGCCACCTGTCAATTTCTAGGAAGAAGACTAGTTGTCTTGGAGCGGTAAAAAGCAGACTAGTGTGGCCATCTCCACTGCAGAATCAGTGTACATCTCAGCTGTGAGTTGTTGTGCACATCTACTATGGAGTCAATGTCATCTTTAAGACTACAATACCAAGCTAAGTAAAACCTCAATGTATTGTGATTCATATAGTGTAATTTCAATAGACAAGAATCAGGTTTCACATAGCAGTACTAAGCACGTTGAAATTAGATATCATTTCATTAGAGAGCATATTGAGAATGAAGATATCAGCCTTGAGTTTGTCCCCATAGACAAACAAGTGGCTGACATTTTTACTAAGCCTCTTGATGAAGCCAAGTTCAACACATTCAAATTTAAATTGGGTTTGTTGAACTTGAAGCAGCACTAGTATGGTAATATATTTCTATTACATGTATGTGTGCATTTGGATGTTAACATTTACAAGTAAACAAGGAGGGAAAGACGCGTTGTTCAGGCGTTGAGAGCGCTGAGTTAATTACAGGTGTCGAGTGCATTGAGTTAACTCATGGCGTTCATCATCTCATATAAATAACGACAGGTACGCGCCTTTCCTCATTCTCGAAAAGGGAAACTGTACATAGAAATGTGTGCATAGAATTATACACAAAATTTCTTAGCTCTATTCGACTCTCTGTATGCCTGCTATTGATTTCTCAAGTCGTATTCGTATTCCTCTCCTTGATTCTCTATTGTAATGGATCTAAAATGTATTTATTCCTTTTTGAAGGTTCAGAAGTTGTCAGAAATGGATTCAAGGATGCACCTGAGGAGGTACAATTAGTTCTTCATCTTCTACAATCCGCAGACCTAGAATTTCTACTGTCAAAGCCGTGCTGCAGTTTAAAAAGAGAGGTGTTGGAACTTTACTCAAATAAAAAAGTGGATTCATCTTCTAGCAAGATTAATACATCCCTAAGTGGAAGCAAAATTAAACTTACTACAAGAAGGTTGAGCGAGGGTTTGATACTGACCAAGTTTAGCTCTTTTGATGAAGAAGATGATTTATTTCTTGAGGATATAAAGTCTGTCATTAAATGGGGTGGCTTGCCTAAGCACACCACAAGATCCATTTTGAGGAAAGAAATGAACCTAAAAGGAAAGTTCCTAGTAAACATCATTGGCAAGGCCCTCATCTATAAGACAAGCTCACAAGATAAGATATCAAAGAAGATGTTTGAGTTGATGTACAGGGTGATACTAACCAAGGAAACTGATTGGGGAAAAGTAATCTTTTAGAGAATTGTGGAGTGTATTCCTGAACCCAATCTAGGAAGGATACAATCTTTATTCTTGCTGAACAAAGCACCTGAGCTACTTAATATGAGGCTAGGATTCCAGATTCACCGCATAAGAAAAATGGACATAAGGATGTTTGAAAGGTGGGATAGAGTTCCGGTCAACCACTCACAACTTACTGATCTAAAAAAGAAGAAGAAAGTTGTCACAGTTTAGGAAGACAGTTCCAGCAACAGTTCATCTAAGGACAGTGGTTCTGATCCTCATGATCCAAAATTGTTAGAATCTTCTGGAGAGGTTAGGAAAGATGCTAGTGCTCAAGTCTCAGTTACCTCTGAGCTTGCTGCTAAGAATATACCCAGCAGTGTGTAAGACCCCTCTCCCCTTACCAAGGAGGTAACCCGGTCTTATGCCCAGAATCGTCGCCTTACAGTGACACTAACTCATGGGTTGGTCGACACCGCAAGACGTCGATCCTGCCGGTGAGTACGATCATTCAACCAGTTTCGACCAATCGAGAATAGAAGTAAAACAAGTAGTAATAACTAACAAGTCCACAAAGATCACAGTACATATCATATATATATAAATGAAAGGTACAACAATAGTCCATAATGAGCACAGAAAGAGAAAAGGGCTTATGCCCTATACATATCCATCAAATCTCTCTCACACAAAGTAAACTAAGCAGAAGCTAATCTATCATCAGTACACTCGTCATCACCTAACGTCGGGCTGCAGTAGTAGTAGGTGGTGGTATCAGCTCCTCACGTCCTGTCACCTCATCCTGCTGGTCGTCATGGTGCTCCATCTCTTCGATCTCCTAAAATGATACGGTCATAACCAACCGTTAGTCATAAAGACTAAGCCATTTTGTCCTCGTCTTACTCCCGCGACTCCTAGGCATCGAGCAAGAGGACGAAAGCAGAGGACAATAAGGGGTAGAAAAAGTATAACAGGTGACAGTGGATCTAATCTATCAAGATTATGTAATTGTAAGTATATCTCTAATTTAGCAGTTCTATATAGTAGAAGTAAGGTAAGTAAAAAACAGTACTGAAAAGAAGTGTGGTAAGTAAAGTAAAGAGCGGAGCAGAAAGAAAACAATATACTGCTAAACTATCATCACAGAAGTACCTTAACTTATATGAATGCGCATACAAACGTATAAGTTAAGGTTTCACAAATATAACTTATCATATATAAGAGCCCATACTAATTTATATGATAAGGATCTATGGTGCGTATATCCTAAGTATGTATGTATGATATGGTATGCAGGTTATGATTCATATAAGTGCAACTCACACAAGCGACTCTGTGATCACAGACCTTTAGTTCCCGCTTTTTGGAGCTATTATCACTCTCTGGTACCACCGTTGTGGCTATGGCAGCAGCGGAACGGGCGCTACCGCTTCCTAGGCGGGTATATACACTACCAAGCCCAGACCCTTCATACGCCTCTGTACATGTTCTAGGTACACTCTAGAGTCTCTGCGTACTAATGTTGGCCAATTGCAAGACTTTCTTGGTCGGGTGTGCGTTTTTGGGGATTATCCCCCAGACCGCAGTATAAACAACCTATTGGCCCCTCAAACCTTCACACCTCACCAAAGTCACCGTACTGCCATCAGTGTGACGATATGCCCAGTACCGCATGACCCGCCACTAGTTTTGTTTCTATGCACATGCAAGGTATCTCAACCCGAGCCTCCAGCTCACAGGACCAAACCCGTCCTGATATCAAACTCTCGAGCCTCCAGCTCGTAGGACTAATTGTCCTGAAACCCTCCAACCCTTCACAGGTGAGATTGTCACATCATTCTCTTAATCCTTAATCCATCAAACCCTTCACGGGTGAGAATGTTACCATGTTCTCTTAGACTATTAGACTACTCTTGTCTAGTGTTTGTTATACCTAGCAATTTAGGGTTAATCCCAGGACTACCTAGGGTATCCCTAATGAAGGGGTCTCGGGGGCATTAGGAACCAAGATGGGATTGAAAGCCCAAAGTTCCCTTTCGCAATGATACTTACTTTTATCAATGTCTACCCATGATCCATACCCAGCTCTCATTGTTACTATGGAATGAACCTAATGACTTAGGATATTATTGGGGAATCGGCGGTCTTTCGTCGGTCTGAGCTCTAGCTACTGTCCTTGGGGTTTTGCACTCTATCACTCGATACTATGAAGTGACCTACTAGACACCAACCAGGGTGTATTTTCCCAATATAGGTATCAACTCAACCTTCTATCATATCCCCTATGGGGTCCCAGTAATACCTGCTACTTTTGCTAATCGCAACCCATGACCTAATACTAACCCATATAATAGGACTTCCAATTCCTCGGGCCAAATGCCCCTAATTAATTATCATGGGTTCGTATGGTGTATGGTGTTGACCATTTAGGATTTCACCATTTTTCTAAGTAATTAAGACCCTAAATTAAATCTTTTAATTAAGTGACCTAAGTCATTGTGTGCATGATGTACTATATCTAATGATCCCACAAGCCTAAAAACTTTTCCTGATGTTCAACTAGCTTAAATATGACTGCCTACCAAGGATCACAATTTTTCAATTTAAATTTCTATGTATTCTCTAATTAAGATTAAAACCATAATTAATCCATTTTTCAAATGAAGTACTTCAACTATCCACCCAAAAATTCTTAGAACATTACTGGAGATCAATATTAATATAATAACACAAAATACAGAATTTCATGATCCTATCCAGTGATTTGACTTAACAAAATTACATAATAATGATATTACCAAAATGACACTAATTGAGTTTTTAACATACATAATCACTCATAAATTCTCAAATAATTACACAAGGTTCTAATCATAGAATTAAGATTCTATAAATTTTCCCGTAATTGTTCAGCAATAATTTCCTTTACTTTAAATTTATTTCCAAAAAGGAGCAATAAGGTAATTCTACTAAAATCTCAAGATAAAATTTTCAAACAAGCTTATAAAATTTTACAGAGAAGTATAATATCCTACTAGAGTGAAAGAGAGGGGGGGCGGGTAGGGTAGGGGGGTTTATAAAACAAAAAATTAAAAAAAATTAAATTTTTTGTTTTAAATAATGAGCCTAGGGCCTATGCTGGCCAGCCTAGGCCCTAGGCTCTGTACAGCAGTACAGCAGCGACTAGCGGGGCAGCTGACCGCTGCTAACGGCTTTTATTAGAGCTGTTAGCAGCTAACAACTCTAATAAGAGTCGTTAACAATGCCTCTTATTAGAGTCGTTTAATTAACGACTCTAATAAGAGCCGTTAAATGCTCTTATTTTCGATCGGGCTTTGGCTGGGCCCGGGCCAGCCCGAAAATCAGGCTTTGCCCAGCCCGGCCCGGGCATTGGCTCTAAACCTGAGCCCTATATGGGCCCTGGGCCCGGCCTCGGCCTGTGCCGGGCTTTTGCCGGGTCAGGCCTAGCCGAGCTTTTACCGGGCCGACCAACTGGGCCCGGTCCTTTTGTACACGACTATTTGTGGGTGTGTGTTGTGAATGTAGTGGTTATGGTCTGTTGTTTGTGAACACCTTATCATACCTAAGTAATTTCTTATATTTTTACGTTCAAAATTAGTTTTTTTTTTGTTGCAGACTTGCAATTATAATCATTGTCATGTCAACCATATATTTTATTATAGTGACGTTTTTGTCCGAACTAATCAAAGAAAAAACAATGTCGAATAACCGTTCATAACCACCATGTTAAAGACCGTCATCGTCATTCCAAATGAACCCTCTATCTCTCTATAAATTTAGGTTATATTCTGTTCGGCGGTTGTGGGTGCAACCGGCGTGTCGAAATGGGACTTTGAAACCGGAGGGAGAGACAGGGGTCGAAACGGAGCGAATCGGGGCCTCTTACTCGTTGTTGCGGGTTGAAACTGTGCAAACTCCACCAGAGGGTGTTTGTTTACTACCCCCCCCCCACCCCCGACGACATTTCCCCCAAACGGCCGGCGAAAATGCCGTGCCAAACGAAGCCTTAATTTGTTTCCATTAATTTGTCATATCCAAGCTATATCTAGAAGGCAAAATCAAGATATTTTACTTTCACATAATTATATTTATATGTTTGTCGTTATTGACTTTATGCAGGTCACAGATATATGTAAACCGAATAATTGTTATGGAGGCCAAATTTCATATCTCTGTGTCATTTTCAAAAACTAAATTATTTTTTACTTAAAATAAATCACAAGTCAAATAAAGCATTCATATACGAAATATTCCTACTTTCTTAATTAAAATATCTATATATCACTGAGACAGAGCAGAAAATGAAAAACACACCTGAAATATGACAGATGAATGAGAGTCATTTTAATATTAATTAATAAGAAAATCTAATTGAAAAAAAACATGAACACCTAAACATCACTGCCCTAACCAGAATTGAATAAATCTGAACACAACTTCAAGAGGAATCCAAACCAAAATGAAAAAAATAACAGTGTGAGAGGAGGCCGATTCATTCAGGTACCGAAAGCAAATCTTGTTTGAGGGATCTGACCTGAAAGGCATTGGTAAGCCTCAAGGAGCAGCCATTTCAAGAGCTAAACATATTGCAAAAAAATCTAGAAATAACAAGAAAAATGATTAGAAACTACAAAATCGAAGGAGAAAATGAGGCATAACTGGGATTTACATGAGAAAACGCAAGGGGAATGATAGGGTTCCCCCACAAGTCCAAGCAAGCGAGCAGCGACATGCGCATGCACGAGCAGCGAACATGCGCAGGAACCGCAACCACGCGCGTGCAACCCACCCCCACCCCCCCACCCCCTCCTATGCGGTTGATCTGCGCGTGGGGCCAACGCGCACACGTGATGCGTTGGACGGCAAGTGCATCGGTCACACAAGTAATATAAAATGGGAGTGAATCTCAAGTTCACAAATGTATTTTCAATTAAACCCCCTTTTCTCACAATTTTTTTCTTTTTCATTCAATTTTCTTTTCTCAACCATTTTTTTACAACAATATTTTCAGCATATTTTTCAATGGAGCACTTCCACAAATCCATAATAAAATTGGTCACATCAACACCACAAAGTACAAATTTGAATACAACTAAGCTCGAATTTGGGTGTGCGACTAGGATTGGCTTTTTGGCTTTTGTGAGACATTGGTGGAGCTAAATCAAAAGACGGGGTAGACACAAATAGGCTAGCGAGGATAAGATGATTGAAACGATACATTGGCTCAACCGGGACAAAATGATGACCTACATCACACTCGCGCAATAGAACTAACCTACACCCATGCTTCAAGAGTAGCTTGGGGCAAGTTCTTAACCACCAAGAAAGACTATCCTTCCTTCTGACTCGAGCAATACGAGTCTAACGACCGTCTATACACATATCTACGTTACCGTCAAATTCACACCAGATTCATCAATTATGAGTAGAACAAACAATATTTACTCAAATAAAAAACTATAAAACTATAAGCATAAAAAAAATCTACTAGGATTTCTATATGAGACACAAGCACTCGACTAGGAGCACTACAAGAGGCAACATTTTACTCTGTCTCACAATCCTATGTCAGCACGTTAATTTTCCCAAGTCACAAATAAGAAATCTGTTTGACTCGTGACGCATCCACAGTTAAGTGCGAGCTCAAGTGGGTGGTGTGGTGTGCGATAAATATGAACAAGAGTTATATAAACTAAAAATACAAAGTATTTCAAGCATGCCATGAAATTATGTGCGTGCAGTGGGTAACACAAACCAGCTCTCCCTCAGGCTTAAACTTTGCAAACCAATCACATGATATAACATTAAGAATTAAATTAGAAGTTTAATGAAAGAGTTACCCAATACGCTTAAATTAACATACCCGAATATTGCAGTAAAATTCATAACCATATCTGCCACATCATCAACAAAAATATTATACTACACTACACAATCACGCTACTATAACCTTCACAACTATCATAACACAGAAACATCAATATATAATAGATAATATCATCAACATGATGTCCACAATCATACCCTAGGGATGAAGCCCCAGCAGAATAATGTCAGTTATAACAACAATAACAATAAAAAAAACTAATGAAAGTAACTACAAGATCCCTGAGGCGAGTGGTGAGGAGACTGCGGAGGAGGAGGAGTATGAGACCGGCGAGTCCGAGAGGTAAAAGCTCATCCAAGCACAATAGGAGGCACCAATCCCAAATATTCCCCAATCCGAGATGACAATTTGAACTGCATGGAGATAGTGTTATCCATTTGCACAAATCACACGTAGAAATTGGGATACTGCTCCACAAAGCTCTATTGGTCAGCATGCCACTAGGGAGCAGGAGCAGCAGCAAAGGGTGCAACGGGAGTGGGAAAATTAGTCCCAAACAAAGAGTCAGCCTTAGAATCATCAGCACGAGTGGCACCCTCCACCCTAACTTCATAAATCTGATAATTCCAATTCCCTCCATCTGAAACCTTCTGGATCAGCTTGAATGCAGACATCATGACCATCGTAATCATATGACCCCTTGAGACCATAGTCATCGGTGGCAGTAACTCCCAGATCCCTAATCCATTGGCGATCTGGGCGATGAAATGCGAGCCTCCGATAGACTTCAGAGGAAGATATGTGGCTTGGCGAAGAAGATAATGGGCAAGAACACGCCCAGGATGGAGAGGCACACGCTGGTGCATTATGTAGAGATAAAGGAGATTCTGTCAGCCTGTTATGTCACAACCCGCATTTTATCAAGATTTAAAGTATTATCAGAGTAAGAGAAAATACGTGTCGTGATGCCACGTCATGCAGGGGACAACTGCAGACGCTCGGACAAGGACAAATTTCTGATCAACTTTATAAAATAAATATATTTTTATGGTTGAAACGCTATTAGAGTTTAAAGTTCAATACTGTGTCTCTCAATTTAATGGATCAACTAGTGCACAGATAAGAAAAAAATTTGATTGCAGCGGAAAACCTCTATTTTACTATATTCAGTTATCCCATGTGAACGTGATAATCCAACAAATATGATAATGTGTGCAGTTTCTAAATTTAGTATAAGTAAAAGAAAGGAGTTCTATATCCATTAAAGTAGGTTGATATAAAATTGAAAGAGATGTGATGAATCTAAGCTAAAATGCAGATTTGTTTAGTTGAAAAATAGCAAACATGCTACCTAACATAAAATATCCCCAGAGGAAGACACTTCATTGAAGAAAATTCCAGTAGTAGCAGAGACAACAGAACAATAGTCTAAACCAAAAGAAAATCGTGCTATGTGCGCCAACCAGCTGACACGAACCTATAGCACATGCAACAAAAGTCTGAACTTCTAACACCAAGAATGAAAAAGTCACCAACCTTTGACACAACACATTGTGCGCAACGGAAATAATGAACAAGAAAAGCACAAAGAATTCAAATCTGGCAATATACATGAATCAAGAATTAAAACTTGTTGTAAATAAAATTACCTTTGAGGGATTGAGTATATACTCAACCCAGATACTCCAGAAATATCAGCCGGCCACTTAGCGGCTCGAGTCCTGAGCACAGAAAGTATATCCGCGCCTCTACAGGAAATCCACACGATCAGGAGAACCCCCAGCCACTTGTTGAACAAGCACTAGGTCGGGAAAGGACACTCAGCGTCTCCACAGACTGCTAGATCTGTTACAGGAGAGGCAATGGCGACACTCACCGGGATCGGGATCGGTGACGGCAGTGGGATCGACGGAACAGTTTCTGTCGGTCTTTTAGGTTTCTCGTCTTTTCGCACAGTGCGTCTCGTGTGCTTAGACAGAATAATTGCTTCTAGTATAAACCTTAAATTCCTATTTATACTCCAAGGAATAAATAAGACAATTTCCGCCACTATCCGCAGACCCAGGACTTAGACTACAGAACTTCAGCCAAACAACCCTTGTCTCGACGAATCGTCGAGTATCCATGGAATATATGACGAATCATCGAGTATCATTACATACTCGATGAATCATCGAGTATCCAAAGAATACACGACGAACTCAACGCCATCCTCAGTTGAATCAACGCTTGACTCTACGAAGGCGTTGAGTGGACTCAACGCTTTCTGCGCCATACTTTGCGAATGGCGTTGAGTACACTCAACGCCTAATGCCAGATTCGTCGAAAGGAGTTGAGTGACCTTAACGCACTCAACGCCTAAGTGCCAGATTTGTCAAGTCAATCTTTGGCTCGACGAAGGCGTTAAGTGGACTCAACGCATTCAACGCCTAAGACTCAAATTCCCTGAATCAACACCTTGACTCTACGAATCGTTGAGTGGACTCAGCGCACTCAACGCTTAAGTGCAATACTCGATGAATCAACTCCTTGACTCGAAGAAACACTGAGTATACTCAACACACTCAACGCAGCCATTCGACGAGCTAACTCTTTACTCGACGAAGGCATTGAGTGGTCTCAACGCACTCGACGCTTTCTCAGCTAGTTTGAGCTAAGCCTTTTCCACTCATCATATGAGCTTTATCATACTAAGCCAATCTCCCAATTTCTCCACAATCTTATGTGCGACTCTGATAAGCTCTTACTGCGTTGGTAGTGAGGCTACATACTTGATTACTTCCAGATCATAATGGTATCACCAGCAGTCTCCCACTTGATCTTGAAAGTATCAAATAAAATCTTCACAAACAATGAGTGACATCTAGCAATACATCATTGCTCCCCAAGTAGTAAGAGTTTATAAACTCAAAAGCCATTATGACTAATGTTACAGTGTTATCATGTCCCTTCGTCCCTTACATCCAGATAGAACTATAGGTATAAACCGTGTCACCCTCATAATTGTTCAATCATAGTTTCCTAATCTAGAATGGACTTCCAGAAATTGGTGAGCCCAATATCATATATTGACTCAACCAAGCATGACCATGCATTTCTCAGTCCCATTACATCAAGGGGCCCGTGGATGTAACTCCTGTCATATAGGAGGACAAATTCCATCTCTGCTCACACGCAAACACCCAAATGATTCGTAACGTACCCAATAACCACCTTTATCATCCAACTTTCTCAAGACTGGACTTTTGATGGCATCAAAGCACGCTCTTCCTCACTCGATGAATGCAGTGAATTCAGGTCAAAGGACCACAAACACCATTGCCACTTGAGCCATACTTGTGACACGTTCATATAACAATCCACAAAGTATTCTCATGGTAGGTTTGTCCAGTACAACTCAACAAGTACCCATGTGATGACTTGATATCACAATATCATGACCTGTGAGGACCGGTCACCAGTCAATGCACATGTTAGTCTTAATGTATCATCATCGCCCTTAGCTTCTAAGATAACACTCGACCAAGGATTATTTAAGAATGAAGCTTATAGGATCATATGTTCTCACATTCAAGTCACTACTTGACCTTTGGAAGCAAACATTCTAAGGGCATTTATTTAGTTAAACTACTCCTATCACAATATAAATAATTACAAAATAAAAGAACTTGCCAAAAATATATAAATGAAATGTATACAGTACACTGTTCATCAAATGAAATATCACTGCCAACAAACATACAATCCACAAGACTCCAACTAGAGCTGATCATTCAGGTATTGTATACTAATTGATCTAACATGACCATCATGCTTTCTCTATACGAGAGGCTTTGTTAGTGGATCCACAATGTTCTCCTCAGTCGGCACTCTGCAAATGCTCACATCTCCTTGATCGACAATCTCTCGAATAAGATGGAACCGCTGAAGTATGTGCTTGGAGTGCTGATGAGATCTAGGTTTCGAAGCAAGTGCAATTGCACCATTGTTGTCACAGTAGAGATCTACAGAATAAACAATATTAGGAACTACATCTAACTCGCCGATGAATTTCCTAATCCATACAACCTCCTTCGCTGCATTTGCAGCGGCGATATACTCGGCCTCAATTATAGAATAAGCAACTGTCTCCTGCTTGAACTCTTCCAGCTAACAACACCTCCATTTAGGCAAAATATGAACCCTGACTAAGACTTTGAGTCGTCCCTATCAGTTTGGAAGCTAGCATCCGTGTAACCTCTTACAATGAGCTCTTCCTCTCCACCAAATACCAAGAATGTATCATTAGTCCTTCCCAAGTACTTCAGGATATTCTTAACGGCAATCCAGTGACTTTCACAGGGATCAGACTAATACATGCTAGTCATGCTCAAGGAATAAGAGACATCAGGTCGAGTACATATCATTGCATACATGATTGACCCAATTGCCGAAGCATATGGAATCAACATCATGCGCTCCTTATCTTTACAAGACTTAGGATACTGGTCCTTAGAGAGACTTACACCATGAGACATGGGTAAGAATCCTTTCTTGGACTCAAGCATGCTTAACCATTTCAACACCTTGTCGATGTACGTACTTTGGGTCAAACCCAGCAACTTCTTCGATCTATCTCTATAGATCTTAATACCAAGTATATAAGTCGCTTCACCCAAGTCCTTCATAGAAAAGCAGCTCCATATGTTGTACTTAACAACTTATAGGGTCGGTTTGTCATTCCCGATCAGCAGTATGTCATCCACATACAATATCACAAAGACAACAATGCTCCCACTGATCTATTTGTAAACACACAGTTAATCCTCGTTCTTGATAAAACCAAACTCTTTGATCTTTTCATCAAAACGAAGATTCACCTTCAAGAAGCTTGTTTTAATCCATAAATGGATCTCTGCAGCTTGCATATTTTAGTGGATTCACCTAGAGATACAAAACCCCTGGGTTATGTCATATACACTTCCTTAAGGAGGTTTCCATTTAGGAAAGATGTTTTGATATCCATCTGTGAGATTTCGTAGTCATAATACGCAACAATAACAAGCAGAATTCTGATGGACTTAACCATGACAATAGGGGAAAAGGTCTCATCATAGTTAATACCATGAATTTTATTGAAACCCTTAGCCACCAGTCGCCCTTTGAATGTCTGTACATTCCCATCCATGTCAGTATTCTTCTTGAAGACCCACTTGCACCCTATGGGTCGTACCCCTTCAGGTGGTTCCACAAAGGTCCAAACTTGGTTTTCATACATGGATTCCATTTCAGATTTCATGGCCTCAAACCACTTCTCGGAGTCCGGTCCACTCATCACCTCTTGGTAGGTTACTGGCTCATCATTATGATCCATAAACAACATATTACCTATTTAAGACACGAGAAATCCATATCTTTTAGGCTCAAACCTTGGTCTGCCAGATCAACGTGGAACTTGTGTTTCCTTAACAGGTTCTTTAGCTATAATAACTTGTAATCCTGGTTCAGGTTCCAATTCTGGTTCATTCACATTTTGTGGTTCTTAAACTTCTTCAAGTTCTACCCTGACAGTCTTTCTACTTAAGAATTTTTTTCTCAAGAAAGACACCATTCCTTGCGACAAACACTTTGCCTTCGGACAGTAGGTAAAAATAATACCCTTTAGTTTCCTTAGAATACCCCACAGGATAACAATTATCTCATTTGGGTTCCAGCTTGTCAGGCATTTGACGTCGCGCGTATGCCTCACAACCCCAAACCTTAATGAACGACATACTAGGACACTTCCCAGTCCATATCTCATATGATGTCTTTAGAACCACTTTCATTGGAACACGATTTAGTGTAAAAGCAGCAGTTTTCTAGAGCAAAATCCCAAAAGGAAACAAGCATATCTGCATGACTCATCATCGACCGTACCATGTCTAATAGAGTACGATTCCTCCGCTCAGACACACCATTATGCTGCGGTGTTCTAGGTGGAGTGAGTTGTGATACAATACCACACTCTTTCAGATGATCATGAAACTCATGACTTAGGTATTCTCCATCTCGATTAGATCGGAGTGCTTTAACCTTCTTATCCAATTGGTTTTCTATTTCATTCTTAAACTCTTTGAACTTTTATAAGGTTTCATATATTCACTTCATAAGATACATGTATCCGTATCTATTGAAATCATCAGTAAATGTAACAAAGTAGAAATACCCACCTCTTGCCATAGAACTCATGGGTCCATATACATCACTATGTACTATACCCAAGAGATCATCAACCCTCTCATTACTTCCAGTGAAATGGACCTTATTCATCTTGCCTAACAAACAAGATTCGCATCTCTCAAATGATTCATAATCAAATGAGTCCAATAGTCTATCTATATGGAGCTTGGATATACGTTTCTCATTTATATGGCCCAAACGACAATGCCAAAGATATGTAGGGTTCGAGTCATTCGTTCTTATTCTTTTAGTATTTTCTATATTATAGATCTGATTGTCTAAGTTCAAAACATATAAACCATTAAATATTTGGGCTACACCATAACAAACATCATTCTTAAATATTGAACAACAATTTTCTTAATAATGAAAGAATATCCAATCATGTCCAAACACGAAATAGATATAATGTTTCTAGTTATGGAAGGAACAAAATAACTGTTATCTAGTTCTTTACAAGCCCATTGGGCAAAGAAAGATGGTAAACACCTACGGCGACAACAACAATTCTTTCTCCATTGCCAACACGCAGGTCCACCTCTGCTTTACTCAACATTCTTCTCCTTCTTAGTTCCTGAACATTTATACAAATATGAGAACCACATCCGGTATCCAATACCCAGATGAAGGATCAGAAAGGTTTATCTCTATAACATAGATACCTGAAGCGGAAGTCATACCTCCCTTCATCTTGTGCAGACCCTCAATGTACGAAGGATAATTCCTCCTCCAATGACCAGCCTTGCCACAGTGGTGGCACTTTCCCTCTTTCACCAAGATTTTCCTTTTCAGTGCAGAAGACTTGGGCTCCGGAGCAGACTTAGGTCCTACCTTTGTCTTCTTAAAGCCTTTGGCCTTGCCCTTGCCTTTATGCACCATCAATATGAGGCTAGCAGGCTTAGCCTTCTTCATATTATTCTCGGCAGTTCGCAACATGCCTAGGAGCTCGGGCAGTGTCTTGTCTATTTCATTCATGTTATACTTTAAGACAAACTGCTCATAATTGTCTAGCAATGATTACAGGATCAGGTCTGTGGCCAACTCTTGGCCCAGAGGGAAGCCTAGTCTCTCAAGGTTCTCTATATATCCAATCATCTTAAGTACGTGAGTCCCTACAAGGTCCCGATATACCATCTTACACTGGAACAACTCCTTAGTAACGTCAAAACTCTCTTGACGAGTTTGTCCTTGAAACATTTTCTTGAGATGCTCGTCAATTTCCTTGCAACCCATGTTCTCATGTTGCTTTTGGAGCTCAAAGTTCATGGTTGCCAGCATGAAACATTCAACGTCTAAGGAGTCATCAAGAAACTTCTTATAAGCATCCTTATCAGCACGGGACACATTCCCGATAGGCTCTTCAGGAAATTCCTCTTCCAAAACATAGAGCTTGCGCTCTTGCCTGAGAAAAATTCTCAAGATCCTGTACCAGTCCAAATAATTAGTCCCACTTAGCTTTTCCTTCTCAAGGATGGCTCCGAGGGACAAGGTGGAGTGTGAACCACTGGCCATGGAAATTCTACAAGGATACATAAGAGAAACATTAGTACTATATTTCAAAATACATTTTATAATTTCAATAAAGACTTTAATCAAAATTACTCCCACTATTTTTATTAAACTGATAACCCTCGATATCAATTCGAAGAGTTTAAGCAAGTAACTCTCTTAGTGGACAAGATCCATATTTAATTAACACTATGAGTCAGCTTTGGCTTTTCTCTCACAATGCAGTTATTTAGGTAGGCAACGCTTGCCAATTGCATCGCAATGAACCTCTTGTATGACTGGTGAATAACTCTTTATTCACATCCATCATATGGTGCATGCGAACCCTATGCCTCTGGGCACTCAACCTTTGAGATCACCCAGTTAAGTTTGACTCGATGTCGATAGTGGGATATCACAATTATCCACTCGCACCCTTACCAAGATAGATTAATGCATCTTGCTTTGGCAAGCCCACACTTCATCGATCGAAGCAGGAAGAGTGTCATCCATCAGAAGGCATTCAGATACTTAATATTGCTTAAGGGATTTTTAAATAATTGATTAACACTTAATCATTGCTAACTATTAACCAGTGTGCACATCCACAAAATGAAATTCAACAACATCCATAATCCAAATGCATCCCTGATGTGCACAATAAAATCATCAACACTTGATGAGCTGGGCTACATCTGAACATCTAGAACCTTTCTAAATCTTCAGATTTACATGCACTAGACATGAGCAACATTAACTGCACTTACATAGTAGACAAGCTCGTCTCTCTATGTGAGATTCAAAATCTAACACACTTGGTTTCACAAACCAACAAGAGAGACGATTACTATTTAGGAGTAATAAAGATATCACAACAAAATCACATGCGCTCCTGGCGGGGTCTTAGGGGCAGAGCACCGATTCCACATAAAATCCATCAACATTTGATGTGCGGAATAGATCTAGGCATCTTAGAACACTTCTAAAATTTCCAGATCTACACGCAATGGATTTAGCAACTTCTGAAATAATGAATATTGCCTGAACCTGGCTCTGATACCACTATTGAGTTTTTCTTCACGACACAACACATTGTGCGCAACAGAAATAATGAACAAGAAAAGCCCAAAGAATTCGGATCTGGCAATATACATGAATCAAGGAGTATAATTTGTTGTAAATAAAATTATCTTTGAGGGATTGAGTCTATACTCAACCTAGATGCTCAAGAAAAATCAGTCGGCCACTTAACGGCTCGAGTCCTGAGCGCAGAAAGTATATTCGCGCCTCTACAAGAAATCCACACGATCGGGAGAACCCACAACCACTTGTCTAACAAACACAAGGTCGGGAGAGGACACTCAGCGTCTCCACATACTGCTAGATCTGTTATAGGAGAGGCAACAACGACACTCGCCGGGATCGGGATCCGTGACGACGGCGGGATCGGCGGAACGGTTTCCGTCAGTCTTTTAGGTTTCTCGTCTTTTCGCAAAGTGCGGTTCATGTGCTTAGATAGAATAATCGCTTCTAGTAGAAACCCTAAAACTTCCTATTTATACTCCAAGGAATAAATAAGATAGTTTCCACCGCTATCAGCAGACCCAGGACTTAGACTACAGAACTTCGGCCAGACAAACCTTATCTCGACGAATCATCGAGTATCCATGGCATATATGGCGAATCGTCGAGTATCATTACATACTAGATGAATCATCGAGTATCCATAGGATTCACGATGAACTCAACGCCATACTCAGCTGAATCAGCGCTTGACTCTGCGAAGGCGTTGAGTGGACTCAACGCTTTCTGTGCCATACTCGACGAATGGCATTGAGTGCACTCAACACACTCAATGCCTAATGCCAGATTCATTGAAAGGCGTTGAGTAAACTCAACGCACTCAATGCCTAAGTGCCAGATTCGTCAAGTCAACCTTTGACTCGGTGAAAGCGTTGAGTGGACTCAACGCACTCAACGCCTAAGACTCAAATTCGCTGAATCAACACCTGACTCTACGAATCATTGAGTGTACTTAGCGCACTCAACGCTTAAGTACAATACTCGACGAATCAACGCCTTGACTCAAAGAATTACTGAGTATACTCAATACACTCAACGTCGCCATTTGACGAGTTAATGCTTAACTCGACGAAGGCGTTGAGTGATCTCAACGCACTCAACGCTTTCTCAGCTAGTTTGGGCTAAGTCTTTTCAACTCATCATATGATCTTTATCATGCTAATCCAATCTCCCAATTTCTCCACAATCTTATGTGCGACCCTGATAGGCTCATACTGCGTTGGCAGTGAGGCTACATACTTGATTACTTCCAGATCATAATGGTAACACCAACACAGACCGCAACTGCGACTAATCATCAGACCGCTAAGCCAAACTGCAAGAATAAGAAGACTTGCAGACCGTTGAGCCAAACCGCCAGACCGAGGAGACAAGCTGACTGTTGTGGCTAGATATTAAACCGTCCGGCCTCCTCAACCTTCAGCACAGTACAAACCATCAGACCAACACAACCAAAGAAACATGCACTGAGGTGGTGGTACTTTTTTCCACTTGCAACCAAAAGTGCAAAATAATAAATTCATCGGGCGTAATGATTCACAACATGCACTAAGGTGGTGGTCCTTTATCCACTACCAACCCAAATCAAAAATCATAAAGTCATTAGGCGTGATGATTCACACAGATACTAAGATGGTGGTCCTTTATAAACTTTCAACCCAAGTTCCAACAATAAATCCAAATACAAAAGTAAATGGGAATAAAAGACCCAAGACTTAGCATCGGATTGTCACAGCGATGTAAGGAAAGAAAATCCAGAAATTTCTAAGGGTATATTTGGTGAATCTACTGTTCACTCAACAAATTCGCCTAGATTATGCGAGAACACTCGACGAATCCACTGTTCACTCGATGAATTCTACCCGGTCTCACGAGTTCACTCGATGAATTCTACTAGACTTCATGAGTGCACTCGAAGAATCCACTGTTCACTCGATGAATTCTACTCAGTCTCACGAGTTCACTCGACGAATTCTACTAGACTTCACAAGTACACTCGATGAATTCTACTTGACTAATTCAACAAATTACTTGGGAACACTCGACGAATTCGTCTGGGCCTCACGAGTTCACTCGACGAATTCGACTAGGCTTCACGAGAACACTCGACGAATTCACTGTTCACTCGATGAATTCTACTCGGTCTCGCGAGTTCACTCGACGAATTCTACTTGGGACATATTTCTTTACATCATCAAATTCGACTAATGCGATTATTTCCAGAACTAGTGATATTTCTAAGTCCTATGAAGAAAGGGAAGAAATAAATAAGAATAATGGAAACAAAGCAAGAGGGGTAGATTGCCACTTGCCTCAAATTTCGATGAAATTGCCTCTACAGCACCCCACACTACGAATTGGCAAAGAGAAATGTCTAACGAGAAGAATCTGAAAGTTTTGGGGTAAAAACGAAGGTTAGGGCTACTCGCTCCAACTCCAAAAATCCATGAAACCTGAAAAACTCAACGCACACACGAAGGTCTCAGCTAGTGCAATCCAAATCTCTACTCCGAAGATTATTTCCTGCACTCTAGCTTCGGAGGCGGTGGGTGGTAGACTTCCAAAAAGGCCGACTTCTCCTCTATCGCGTGGTCGGATTTGGGGAAAGAAGAAGAAATTTTGTTAAAAACCTAATTCTAAGGGTTCAACTTTTATATGTGGGGAGATTTTAATTAAATATATCGAAGATTTTATTATTACCTTACATAATCGATGTTTACAAAAGAAATTGTCGACGCACCGAAACTCATGAACTAATGTAACGCCCTTATGTTACTATTACACAATTGAATTAATTATCGAAAATTCAGGGGCGTTACAGTCGCCCCTCCTAAAAGAAGTTTTATCCTGAAACTTAGAACGCAACTCGACTCTCCGAGAAAATGAAAGACAACTAACTTTGCAGGATAAAGCCCTTACCAGAGGAAACTAGGAGAACAAATGATGATTAGATTCTTTTATAGTAGACTCCAATTCCCAGGTTGCACTCCTAATATCCTGATTCCGCCAAAGAACTTTCACCATAGTGATCTTCTTTCTTCTTAACACAAGATCTTGCATCTCTAAGATACAAACATGTTCTTCATTATAAGAAAGATTGGGTTATAACTGGGGGACCGAGTTAAGGACATGAAGCTCACTGCGCAAACACTTCTGCGACTAGCTCACATGAAACACATCATGAACACTAGGGAAAGTAGAAGGCAACTCCAGCCTATAATCTGACAATCCGATGCGCTCAACGATCTAGAATGACCCCACATACCTGGGATCCAACTTATTATTACTCCAAAATCTCTTAATACCTGGCATCGGAGAAACCTTTAAGAAAACCATGTCCCCAACTGCGAACTCCAGTTCAACCCTACACCGATTAGCATTCTTCTCATAACCCTCTTGAACCAAACGAAGCTTCTCACAGATATGAGTTACCGCAACACTCATCTCTTCTAAGACCTATGGACCTAAAAACGACCTTTCACCAACTTCAACCCAAAATAGGGGAGTTCGACAATGCCTCCCATATAAAGCTTCAAAAGATGTCATCTACAAGTTTTACTGATAACTGTTATTGCAGGTAAACTCCATAAGTCCGAGACGCTTGTCCTATGCCCCACCATGGTCCAGGATATAACATCTAATCATATCTTCCAAAATCTTATTTACTCTTTCCATTTGATAATTTGTGTATGGATATTAAGTAGTAGAATATCTGAGGTATGTACCCAAAGCTCCCTACAAGCATTGCCATAAATGGGATATATATCTAGAATCTTGATCTAACACAACACTCACTGATACACGATACAATCTGATGGCCTCATCTAAATAAAGCTTTGTTTTCTTTTTTATGGAATAGCTACTTTTAAAAGGCATAAAGTGAGTACACTTTGTTAATCTGTCGATAATGACCAACACAGCATCATACCCTAGGGGAGACCTCGGTAAAACGGTAATGAAATCCATTGAAATACTCTCCCACTTCTAGCTGGTAATATCCAAAGGCATTAACTTACCATCAGGCCTTCTATGATATGCCTTAACATGCTACGAAGTGTAACACTCAGATACAAATTTAGCTATATCATTCTTCATACTTGACCACCAATTGATATGCTTTAGATCTCGATACATCTTTGTGGAACCAGGGTGGTAGGCAACACTTAAGCCATATGCTTCATCACAAATCCTTGCTCTTATATCCTCAACAGCAGGGATACAATACCTACCATGATATCTCAAGGTACCAGCTTGGTCAATCGAAAAATCTGGTAATTCTCCCTTTTCAGTTCTACTCCAGAGGTGTTTCAAATCGGGATCATCCATCTGATGAAATTTCGTAAGTGTTATCCATAAAGGCTCTTCAACTTCCAAACTGGACTGCACGCCAACATCATAACAATAATATCCATCAATAAAAACTCCTCCACCAAGGACTGCATAGAGAGGTTGAAGACATGTACGACTTTCCTGCTCAAGACATCGACCACCACATTAGCCTTGCCCGGATGGTAAAGGATATCGACCTTATAGTTCGCAACATACTCCATCCATCTACGCTGGCGCAAATTAAGCTCTTTCTGGGTGAAGACGTACTTTAAACTCTTATGATCTGTATAGATTTTGCATGACACACCATATAAAAGATGTCTCTATAAATTCAAGGCATAGATTGACCGCAACAACTTCCAAATCATAAGTAGGGTAATTCCTTTCATGTACCTTCAATTATCTTGATCCATATGCAATCACCTTTCCTTCTTGCATTAGAACAAACCTGAGACTAACTCGCAAATCGTCGACATAAATGGAAAATTCCACTCCCTTAGTGGGCAATGCCAAAACTGGGGCAAAACACAACCTCTCCTTCAATTCCTCAAAAGCTTCCTCGTAATCGTCGCTCCAAACAAAAGCTGCGTTATTCTACGTAAGTTTGGTCAAGGGTGTAGACAATACTGAAAGTCCTTGTACAAATCTCCTATAATAACCTGCCAACCCTAGGAAACTCCTTATCTCCTTAGGCGTTGTAGGTATCTTCCAGTCCAAAACTGCGCTTATCTTTGCTGGGTCTGCTGAAATCCCATCTTTACTTAACACATGACCTAGAAAGACACTTGAGTCGGCCAAAACTCACATTTACTTAACTTCGCATACAATTAAAAAATGCAAGAGGGGGCATTCATCCTCGGCACTTAGAATATACTAGAACATCGTCCAAAAAGACAACCATGAAGTGGTCCACAAAATCCTTGAATAGTTTATTCATCATGTCCATAAAAGCAGAGGGTGCATTCGTTAACCCAAAAGACCTTACCAAGAATTCAAAATGCCCATACTGGGAACGAAAGGCAGTTCGCGGAACGTCCGACTCATGGATCCTCAACTGATGGTAGCCCGAATATAGGTAAATCTTTGAGAACACGGTACTACCTCGCAATTGGTCAAACAAATTATCGATCAGAGGCAATGGATATCTGTTCTTGATAGTTAATTTATTCAGCTCTTTATAATCTATGCACAACCTCATATAACCAGCCTTTTTTTACAAAGAGAACTGGTGCACCCCAAGGCAAGAACTGGGCCTAATAAAACCATACTGTAATAATTCATCCAATTGAGTTCGCAACTCTTCCAACTCACGCAGAGCCATACGATAAGGCGCCCTCGCAATAGGATGAGTACTAGGCTCAAGGTCTATAATAAATTTTATATCTCTCATAGGAGGTAGACCAGGAAGACTGACCAGAAAAACATCGGGAAACTCTTACACCACGGGAATGTCCTCGACACGCTGCGAATCGCGAGCAGCTTCCAAAACAGAAATAAGGCAAGCAATACAACCGATTTCTATAAGGTTCCGAGCACGTACCGCAGATATGATTATGGAGTCCTAACATGGAAAACCAAACACACTCGTTGGTTGGCCGTTGTCCATCCTGAAATCCAAACGCGTAACATTGCATTGGATGACCGCATCATATCTGGACAACCAATCCATACCCAAAATCACATCGAAGTCTTCCAAATATAGCACGTTCAAATCGACATATGATAGGAATCCACCTAAGAGAATCAGACAATTCTGGATACCCTAATTAGTCACCCCAAATCACCAGATAGAAACTTGACACGAAGCAGATCACCAACAAGATCGATGACCAAACGATGTCGGTCTAAAAAATTCCTAGCCACGAAGGAGTGAGTAACACCCAAATCGAAAAGACATAACCTTTTGGTCCTCAAAAATTCCCGAACAGGAAAACATCCCCTCAATCAAAACGATCCAGACATCTAATGCCATGAAATCTTCCCTCCCATCATAAGTCGGGGGTCCTAAGCGCTGGAAATACGAGATGAAATTCATCTCAGGTAGCAAAAAAATAGGAGGCACTAAGGGGGCAAGAGGGACAGACACAGCTTGATCCACCACAGGGGGATGCATACCAGGCTACTGCCCTAAGGTGACAGTCAACAATTCCTGCATATGCGCTTGCATCACAACCATCTGTCTCGATAAAGTCTCGTTGCTCAGTCGCAGCTCCTCTATCATTGCTTTGTTATGCGCTCCTGAAGACTCACCCTCAGACTAGGGAGCCGATCTTAGTGTATGACGCTTCATGCCCATCTTCTACAATTACGAACAAACGTCTCAATAAGACTTAAATAAAAGCCAGAATTACTCAACTTAGACCAGACTGAAAATACACAAGCATATGCTCTTACTACTATATTCCTCTCGGATTTTCTATGAATGATGTTATGTTTTAATTTAGGATGATACACCGCCATCCCTCGTCTCTTGTGCATATAACTTGAAAGTCTTTAGTTTCAAGAGTAGATAAACACCTAAAGGGGGGAGGGGTGAATGGTTTTTTAAGTTTTTTTGAACTTTTACTATTCTTAGGTGTGTTGTGATTTAGTTAAACTTAGCTTTCAAGACAATCACAAACAACACACAAGAATTTTATAGTGGTTCCCCAAATTATGGGTACATCCACTATCCCTCCCATTTTTTAACAGATTATTAGATAATGCAACTTCTCCAAATCGGCTCAAAAGAGCTTATAACTCAGATCCCTCAGGATCTCTTAAATTTCTTCAAGTCCTACCTCAGGCACAAAGCCCTACCACTCAGAGATATAATCTCCTACCACTCAATCACTAAGGCCCTACCTCATACTTTACCTCAAAGTCCTACAACTTAGATCCAAACCTAGATCCTACCTCAGAGTCACCACTTTAATCCTACAACTCAGATCTAGTTAAAGATCCTACACTCAGCCTTTATAAGTTTAGGCTTACACACATATCAAAATGATCCTATAGAAGAATAGGCGGTGGTTGATGATGTTTGACACTAGAGCTAGAGTCTCTGTGTCTTCCTGCTTCTGAATAGAGATTTTCTTTGCCCTTTCTCCTTCACAGCTTCAAGAACGGTTCTTCTGGAAAGTTCAGCATGAACTGGGAAATCTCTATAGCTAGGGTTTGCCTTTGCTGCCACTTGCTATTGAAGAACAACAACTAACTATTTGAACTTTTAGATCAGTGACTTGAACTACTTCTCCAAGCTCTACAACTTTGTCGAGACGAAGAAAAATGAAGTTTAATTCTTCTCCAAAAGTTTTTCCTAAAAGTACTTTTCTTCTCACTAATCTATTCTTTTTCTATCATGCCATCCAACAACTCTTTGAGCATTGGGCCCACCTGGATTTTGGTAGCTGCAGGTCCACTTTTGCATTAATGTTGTACAATAGGCAAGCAACGCCATTTGTCGTGTACTATAGATTTCTAGCAACATTTGAATTTCTGCTGACGTCAGCATCTGTGGACTTAGTTAAATTCAGACAATTCAACATAGGCGTTGAGTGAAGGCTTATTACTATATGCCAAAACACTTGGCTAAATTTTCTGTAGTACCAGGCGTTGAGTGATCAATCATCACTCAACAAATATAGACTTTTGTGGTCTAACTGATTAGGCGTTAAGTGAACCTTCATCACTCAACTCATTTGGACTTAGTAGATTTTCTATGAATTGAGGCGTCGAGTGATGCTTTTGCACTCAACGCATTTTGCCTTAGCCTGCCATCTTACTGAGGCGTTGAGTGAACAGCCTTCACACAATGCTTCTTTACTTAGTTTAATTTCTATTGAGTTGGCATTGAGTGAACTGCCTTCACTTAATGCTTTTGTACTTAGACATATTTTCTATCTACTTCTTCTAAGGCTTTGACATAACTCTGTTCTATTGACGCTTTCTTCTTGAGGCGTTGAGTGAACTGCATTCACTCAACGCTTTTGGACTTGGCTAGATTTCTTAGCAGATTCTTCTGCGGCTTTGACTGCTTGAGCTTTACTCAATGCTTCTATTATTGGGCGTTGAGTGAACTGTCTTCACTCAATGCCTGTGGACTTGGGTAGATTTCTGCCTTGCCAATGCTGAGTCTTTGACTGTCTAGTCTTTACTCAATGCTTTTGGATACTTGGCGTTGAGTGAACTGGTTTCACTCAATGCCTGTGGACTTAGACAGATTTTTGTCTTATCAGCATCTTTCCTTGTGTCCACTTGTCAATGTTACTTAGACCACCTGTCTAATCAGTAAAACAAGTGACCACCTACATACATAGAACTTAAAGCATGCATCAGATACAAACATGTGTATACAATTTTCCTGTAGGTCTTTTTCAAATATGGGACATTAATGTTGTAACTGGAAGCCGGCCTCTGTGGAGTTTGAACCCTTGAGGAAGGGGCGACCACACACTTACTTCTCCTAACGAGCTTGACTGACAAAAGACTTAGAACTTAAAACTAACCCAATGCTCCAGTACAGAGGTCCCACCACACACCCAAAATATCTTAGAGTGCTTCCACTCCTTAGCATGTGTTGAGCTAAGGGTACCTTAGAAAGCGCAAGAAGATTTGGGATTTAGAAAACTGGAAAGCTTGTCTTCTAAGGTACCCCTTGGGTCTATTTATAGATTTCTGAAAGTGGTTTGCCAACAACTCAGCTGAATGGATATATGCAGACCAAACCTATCTACCAACATCATAACTCTGCTGTTTGGGGGGGATACTGGTAGACCAGTGGGGGTAGAATGGTAAAAATATCTCTGGGCGAGTGGTCAGTAAAATTCCCACTCTCCTATGGCAGCGAGTGCTCGATGGGGATGGCACTCACTGCCTCCTTATGTCCCAAGGAGAGTGCGGGCCTTGCTTGCCCCACTAGCCTACTACTACCGAGAGCTGGGGGCGAGTGTGAGCCCACGTACTCCACTCGCCCCACACCTGTTTCACCCCTATCTGGGTGAGCTGAGCAACCTCACTGCACTCGCCATCCCCCCTGGCTGACTTGTCTGATTCGAACTACGCCAAATGGCTGGACCGACTCCTGTCAAACCCACTCACAGGATATGGGGTTGTATAATGGGGAAAATGGACCCAACAATCTCCCCCTATTTGAAGAAGTCAAAACCTTAGACAATGATATACACCATCACATAAATAACATATTAAATATTTTAGAAGGCAGAAATAATGAAAACACAACCAAACATCTAGTTTTCATTAAATAGAAGGAATGATTGTTTTTATAATGTGCATAATACAAAATTGACACCATTTCTTCAGCCCTTAAGAAAGACAAGAAACATTTTTAAGTTTCGGGTTCTCTTATCACTATGCCCCTGCTGGGCTTCTTGGCTTCTTTCTCTTTACTGGCTTTTGACACTTTTTCTTCCTGCCTTTTGAAGTAGCTGTATGGCTTTGGGAAATATTTGACAAACTCCATAGCATCTGGCGGCAAAGAGCCTAGCCACTTGTCCTTTTTGAATTTTCTTTTGTCCCTTTTATTATTTTCAAGCTTAGCCCATTTAAGGGAGCTATAGAGCTTTCCCCTTTTTGTCTTCTTATTCTTGATAAGATCCCAGGTAGATAGTGTAACACCCCTATCCGTCGCATAGCATATAGCAGTAGGTCCGGCCGGGGCCCGACGCCATATACTACGGACAGACCGGTTGGTTACGCGTCGAAACCATACAACCAATCAGAGCGTCCTACACAACACCTAGCAGAAGCAATTTAATTAAGTTGCAAAAAGATAAGAACCCTGTCACAAAGCATGAATGTCCACTACAACCCAGGAATGAGTACATACACAAAAGAGTTCACGGCCTTAAGGCCTTACAAAAGTGTTCGCTTAACAAGATAGCGTCTTTCATACATCGGCGCGCAGGCCGGCCATACATGAATATGAAAAAGCTAATAACTAAGCCTTCGAGGGCTGGCGCTGTAACTTGGGCTTTAGCCCGCTATTTGCCGCTTGGCTCCGCAGCAGCACCTGTAGAAAACAACCCACCCAAGAGGTGGCAATACAAAAGGGCAACGGTCAGCAAAGCTGACCAAATTATAACGACCCCGTCCCGTTTCTCGGGACGGCGGTGCTCCTTCCCTGCATATAAAAACTACCATAGCAATTCTATAAAGTATTCTATTCGCCACAAGTGTCGGCACGCACGGCCGCACACTCCGTGCTCTCAGGGCACTAATCGGTGAACCCGGTCCGGACCCAGCCCGACACCGCGATTCCACCACCATCCCTCGGATGGCAACACACGTGAGCATTTAGCCCTTTCAGCCGAAGCCTAGGCCCGTTTCCAACCCCCCGGGAAGTCCCATGTACTTTAGGTCGCTTCTACCGAGACCACTTGGAATGGGTAGAGTTCCACCCGCCCGTTGCTCACTTCACCACGGCCATTTAGCCATCGGTGCGGGCCAAGTTTCTCTTCATTCCCACAATCGATCAAAACACGCACATAACCCCGTTATGTACCGATTTGCCCTCCAAGGCAACATCGTGGCGGCAATGCGATTCCGCCCAAGCTTTCCGGGTGCGCCTCGAGGTTAACCCCCAAGGATCCCTGTATGCAATCTACCGCGTAGAAATTTCGGAAAACTAAAATCATCGGCGCGTAGTCTTCTCCGGCCATGCAATGCAAACATCACCGATCCGGGTTAAACCCGAATAGGCTTCACACACAATGCCTACGCCCGTACTCCGATTTCGGGCTCTAACAACGGGGACTTTACATATCTACCCGAAGGGATTCCGCGCCTCAACGCTCACTCGCGAGAGGGGGATTTCCCCATGCATAGAAAGAAGGGCGACTACACATGCCCTAAGAAGAGGATCGTTACCCTCGAAGATTTCCGCGGCGCCATAAAGATGTAGTCGGATGGAAAGCTTCGCCTCGCCCTTGCCTTCGAGGATCCGGACTCGGATCGCGAATCGGTGCTCCAGTGCTCTGCCGGCGGCCGGAACTTTGCTCCTCCTCCTCTTGGCTCTCACCTCTCTCTAAGAGTTTAGAAAGAGAAAGGGTTGGGTTGGAATGAGGGAATTCAGCCCCAAACTCAACCCTAAAACCCCCTAGGTTAACCCCCAGCCGTTAGATCCAAAATAAAAGATCCGGACGGCTCGGATTCAACCCAAAATATCAGTTACGCCGATCCACACGGGTCCTGACACGGCCGTGTGCCACGGGCCGTGTTACCTGGAGCTTCAGGACGATTGTCGGGCTTCATGAACACGGCTTCGAACACGGCCGTGTTCGAGGCCGTGTACCCCACACACGGCTTGAGACACGGCCGTGTGTCTCAGGCCGTGTACTTCTCTGACTCGAGACAGCACAAAAACACAAAAAATCACCGAACACGGGTAGGCACATGGCCGTGTGCCTGGCTGTGTGCCCCTGTTCAGACCTCCAAAAGTGCTGTTTGATCGCCCCGCGATCATCTCCGAGGTTGGGGTCTTACAACTCCCTCCCCCTTAAGAGAATTTCGTCCCGAAATTAAGAACAGAGACTACACAAAAGAATAAACATAACGAGTACCTGAGGGGAACAACTCGGGGTACTCCTCGCGCATTGTCTGCTCTCGCTCCCAAGAGAGCTCCTCGCGTCCGCAGTTATCCCAACGGACCTTCACCATTCTGATTTCCTTGTTCCGAAGCCGCTTGATTTCGAAATCCTCAATAGATATGGGCTTGACTTTCGTTGTCAACCCTTCCTCAACCGGTACTTGGTCGGCCGCTAACACCTGCGAAGGCTCTTCCACTGCCTTCCGCAAAACCGAGATGTGGAATACATCGTGCAAAGCACTTAACTCTGCTGATAACCTCAACCTATAAGCTGCTTCTCCGATCCGCTCCAGAATCTCAAATGGCCCAAGGTATCTCGGACTCAACTTTTTCAAGCGTCGAATCCGTGAGACACCCTTAAACGGCTTGATCTTCAAGTACACCCAATCGCCAACACTGAATTCCACGTTCCTATGCTTGGCATTATAATACTTGGCTTGCCTATCCTGGGCAATCCGCAACCGCTCCCGTATAGTATGCACTAAAGAAGTGGCATCTTCAATGTCTTGACGCTGATAAAGCTTGGACTCACCCGTTTCTAACCACGACAACGGCGTGCGACATTTTCTTCCGTAAAGAGCTTCGAACGGCGCCATCTGAATGCTTGCTTGATAACTATTGTTATAAGCAAATTCGACCAAGTATAGGTGGTCCTCCCACCTCTTTCCGAAGTCCAACGTACACATGCGGAGCATGTCTTCCAAGGTTCTGTTGACTCTCTCGGTCTGGCCATCCGTCTGCGGATGAAACGCCGTGCTAAACTTCAGTTTGGAGCCCAACATTTGATGCACTAGCCTCCAGTCATTGGACGTGAAATTCCCATCGCGATCACTCACAATACTGCGGGGCACCCCGTGCAAGCGCACAATGCTATCCACATAGAGCTTTGCCAACTTCTCTACTGGATCATCCTTCCTCATTGGTAAGAAATGCGACACTTTCGTCAATCTGTCAATGATCACCCAAATGGCATCGTTTCCCTTCTGCGATCTTGGCAATCCATGCACAAAATCCATGGATATGTCGTCGAATTTCCACTCCAGTATAGGCAAGGACTTCAGAAATCCGCCCGGCTTTTGGCACTCCGCCTTCACCAAGGCGCACGCTTGACATTTGGCCACATACAACGCCACATCTTTCTTAAGTCCCGGCCACCAAAACAACTTTTTAAGATCACGATACATCTTCGTGCTCCCTGGGTGGATTGAGTACTTGGTATGATGAGCCTCGTACATCAACTCCGCCCGGAGGTTGCCCCCACTTGGGACGCACAAACGACGATCCTTCCTTAATAACCCATCTTCTACCGAGAACTGGGAATTTGACCCATCCAGAGCGGCCTCCAAAAGCTCCTTCATGGAGTCATCCAACTCCAATGCCTGCCGAACCCGGTCAGCCAGGTCATACTGCACCTCTGTCCAGTTTAACATTGCCTTGGCGCTCGACTGCTTGTCAACGCAACAGATCTCAAGCTTCTCCAACTCCCGTACTAGCCGCTCATCATGCACCGACAACCAGTTGGCTTGGGCGGGAGCCCTGCGGCTCAGCGCATCCGCAACTGCGTTGCCCTTCCCGGGTACATAATGTATCTTGAAAGTGTAGTCCCCCAGGAACTCCATCCACCTCCTCTGCCTCATATTGAGATCCTTTTGATCCAACAAGTAATTTAGGCTCTTGTGATCGGTGTATATGTCGACCCTTACTCCGTATAGGTAGTGCCTCCACAACTTGAGTGCAAATATCACGGCCGCCAACTCCAAGTCGTGCACCGGATAATTTCTTTCATGCACCTTTAGCTGACGCGATCCATACGCTATCACGCTACCATGCTGCAACAACACGCAGCCCAAACCGCTACCCGAAGCGTCGCTATACACCTCAAAGCCCTCGGTCCCACTCGGCGAACTAAGCACTGGCGCCGTGGTCAACCGCCTCTTCAGCTCCTCAAAAGCTTGCACGCACTCTTGCGTCCACAAGAATTTCTGATCCTTCCTTGTCAACTTCGTGAGAGGTAACGCTACCCGCGAGAAGTTCTCTACGAAGAGCCTGTAATATCCGGCAAGCCCGAGAAAACTACGGACTTCCGCGACAGAAGATAACGCAGGCCACTCCCGTATCGCAACAATCTTCGCTGGATCCACCGCTATACCTTCCCCACTCACTATATGACCAAGGAACACTACTGAGGGTAGCCAGAACTCGCACTTGGAGAACTTCGCGTAAAGCTCATTCCTCCTCAAAGTCTCCAACACCAAATGCAAATGCTTGAAGTGGTCTTCTTCGCACTGCGAGTATACCAAAATATCGTCAATAAAGACGATCACAAAGCGATCCAGGAAATCTCTGAACGTCCTGTTCATCAGATCCATAAACACCGACGACGCATTCGTCAGTCCAAACGGCATGACCGTGAACTCGAAATGCCCGTACCTCGTACTGAACGCCGTCTTTGGGATATCACATTCCCTGATCCTCAGCTGATAGTACCCCGACTTCAAGTCCAACTTGGAGTATACAGACGATCCGACTAACTGATCAAAGAGATCATCAATCCTCGGGATCGGGTACTTGTTCTTCTCCGTCAACTTGTTCAATTCTCTGTAGTCGATGCACAGCCGCATACTACCGTCCTTCTTTTTAACGAAGAGGACCGGTGCGCTCCAAGGCGACGAACTTGGACGCACATAACCTTGCTCCATCAGCTCCTCCAGCTGAACCTTCAACTCCGCCATCTCCTTTGGCGCCAACCTATAAGGAGCACGTGACACGGGTTTGGCACCCGGCACGAGCTCGATCGTAAAATCAATCTCTCGCTGCGGTGGGGCTCCAGGAAGGCTATCTGGGAACACGTCTGGGTACTCGCATACCACGGGGATCTCATCCAAAGTGGCCTTCGGCTTTGCGGCCTCCACTAATGCGAAGAACAGCTCTGCACCAGCACGAACTGCCTTCACCACCTGAAGAGCAGACATTAGTGTCTTGCTCGACCCCTTAAGCCCCTCGAACGTAGTCTCCCGCCCTACACCCAGCTTGACCTCCTTACGGTCGTAATCGATCCAAGCCTTCTGCTCTGATAGCCAATCCATTCCAAAGATAACATTGAACTCTACTAACGGCAGTAATGACGCTAGCAAGTCGAACTCTTGGCTCCCTATGTGAACCTTCACGGCGCACACTCTGTCCGCACGCATCGAGCACCCATTCGGTAGCAACACATCTAACTTGTCCTTCGACATCGAAGAAGGGACTCCGATACGCGATATAAACTGTTCGGACAAGAAAGAATGTGAAGCACCAGTATCGAACAGTGCTCGTGCCGGACTATCGCTAATCACCACAAAGCCTAAGCAAAAGACATTAGCTTAACAAGCAATAGGTAATAGTATTCTCAAGTCAACTTGCATAAATTAACTCATACCTGTCACCACATCCGCTTGCTTGATGGCCTCCTGCTGGCCCAAGTTGTAGACTCTAGGCTGAGTCGAAGCATAGTGGGACGCGGTCGACTCCACCGCTTTGCCCTTTTCCTCGTAGGTAGCTCCTTGTTTCCTTTCGGACTTTGAGCGTCCACTCCAGCAGTCACGGGCAAAGTGCCCCGGCTTTCCACACGTGAAGCAAGCGCCCGGGGTTCGATTGGTAGTTGCCCCCGAGGCACCTGCAGAAGAAGCTGGACCCGACGTCCTAGACTTCTTGGAGAATCTGCGGTTGCCCGACTTCGACGTAGTCGGCGCCTTGAACTCTGATCTCTTGCCACCAGATTCCCTCTCCTTCTTCGCTTGCACGTTTCTCATATCCTTCTCCAAGGACCGGTCCGAACTGACCAGGGTCATGAAACCCTGCGCCTTGGGCCCCGACAGCAGCAACCTCAAATCATCCCTTAGCCCTTCATAAAAGCGGCTCGTCTTGCGCTCCTCGTCTGCGAAGGTAGCGCCGGCATATCTCCCCAACCGAGTAAACTTGTGGAGGTATTCATCAACGGTGCTATCACCCTGCACCAACTTCTGGAATTCGCTCTCTAGCGCGATCCTCTGCGCCGAGGGGAGGTATCGAGCCATAAATAGTCTCGCAAACTCCTCCATCGGGACTTCGGCCAATGGCCTTCCCCTCAACTGATGCAGCTCTAGGCCCTCCCACCACAGTCTTGCGTCCCCATCCAAAAGGAACGTCGCTATAGTGGTCTTCTGCCACTCTTCAGTTTCCGTCGCAGTCATCACCCTGTTGACCCTTGAGAGCCAATCCTCTGCTTGGGTCGGAGTTTCTGCCCCCGTGAACACCGGTGGATGAAAGCCCATGACATGCTTCAGTTGTCTTTCAGTTGCTCTCCGCGGCAACTCTGGCTCCAAAACTACTTGCTCAACCCTCCTTTGCTCTGCCGTCTGAACCGGCACTTGCTCCACAGCAGGAGCAGGCTGCTGCACCTGCCTTGCAGGCTACGCATTAATCATTGCCATGACCACTTCCGCCACCAACCTAATGGTCTCGGCAGACAAAGGTGTTGTAGGCGTATCGCTTGGCGCACTGCTCGCCTCAGAACCTGGCCGTTCAGACGGCCCAGCCCCACTTCTAGTCACCTATATTCGTGCAAAAACACCGATAAGCGACCAAACGTTACTGCAAACAGCAATTAAAGGAACACGCTGGTTCCTCAACAAGTGTATTTTCATTCCTAAGTGGACATTCATGGGTTCTTTTCATTTTATAACGATGACGCACACAATGTGCTCACCACCCCTTTAAAGTGAATTCGTCCACGAATTCATTTAAGCGTGACCGAAACCAGAAGTCTGATACCAATTTGTAACACCCCTATCCGTCGCATAGCATATAGCAATAGGTCCGGCCGAGGCCCGACGCCATATACTACGGACAGACCGGTTGGTTACGCGTCGAAACCATACAACCAATCAGAGCGTCCTACACAACACCTAGCGGAAGCAATTTAATTAAGTTGCAAAAAGATAAGAACCCTGCCACAAAGCATGAATGTCCACTACAACCCAGGAATGAGTACATACACAAAAGGGTTCACGGCCTTAAGGCCTTACAAAAGTGTTCGCTTAACAAGATAGCGTCTTTCATACATCGGCGCGCAGGCCGGCCATACATGAATATGAAAAAGCTAATAACTAAGCCTTCGAGGGCTGGCGCTGTAACTTGGGCTTTAGCCCGCTATTTGCCGCTTGGCTCCGCAGCAGCACCTGTAGAAAACAACCCACCCAAGAGGTGGCAATACAAAAGGGCAACGGTCAGCAAAGCTGACCAAATTATAATGACCCCGTCCCGTTTCTCGGGACGGCAGTGCTCCTTCCCTGCATATAAAAACTACCATAGCAATTCTATAAAGTATTCTATTCGCCACAAGTGTCGGCACGCACGGCCGCACACTCCGTGCTCTCAGGGCACTAATCGGTGAACCCGGTCCGGACCCAGCCCGACACCGCGATTCCACCACCATCCCTCGGATGGCAACACACGTGAGCATTTAGCCCTTTCAGCCGAAGCCTAGGCCCGTTTCCAGCCCCTGGGAAGTCCCATGTACTTTAGGTTGCTTCTACCGAGACCACTTGGAATGGGTAGAGTTCCACCCGCCCGTTGCTCACTTCACCACGGCCATTTAGCCATCGGTGCGGGCCAAGTTTCTCCTCATTCCCACAATCGATCAAAACACGCACATAACCCCGTTATGTACCGATTTGCCCTCCAAGGCAACATCGTGGCGGCAATGCGATTCCGCCCAAGCTTTCCGGGTGCGCCTCGAGGTTAACCCCCAAGGATCCCTGTATGCAATCTACCGCGTAGAAATTTCGGAAAACTAAAATCATTGGCGCGAAGTCTTCTCCGGCCATGCAATGCAAACATCACCGATCCGGGTTAAACCCGAATAGGCTTCATACATAATGCCTACGCCCGTACTCCGATTCCGGGCTCTAACAACGGGGACTTTACATATCTACCCAAAGGGATTCCGCGCCTCAACGCTCACTCGCGAGAGGGGGATTTCCCCATGCATAGAATGAAGGGCGACTACACATGCCCTAAGAAGAGGATCGTTACCCTCGAAGATTTCCGCGGCGCCATGAAGATGTAGTCGGATGGAAAGCTTCGCCTCGCCCTTGCCTTCGAGGATCCGGACTCGGATCGCGAATCGGTGCTCCGGTGCTCCGGTGCTCCGCCGGCGGCCGGAACTTTGCTCCTCCTCCTCTTGGCTCTCACCTCTCTCTAAGAGTTTAGAAAGAGAAAGGGTTGGGTTGGAATGAGGGAATTCAGCCCCAAACTCAACCCTAAAACCCCCTAGGTTAACCCCCAGCCGTTAGATCCAAAATAAAAGATCTGGACGGCTCGGATTCAACCCAAAATATCAGTTACGCCGATCCACACGGGTCCTGACACGGCCGTGTGCCACGGGCCGTGTTACCTGGAGCTTCAGGACGATCGTCGGGCTTCATGAACACGGCTTCGAACACGGCCGTGTTCGAGGCCGTGTGCCCCACACATGGCTTGAGACACGGCCGTGTGTCTCAGGCCGTGTACTTCTCTGACTCGAGACAGCACAAAAACACAATAAATCACTGAACACGGGTAGGCACACGGCCGTGTGCCTGGCCGTGTGCCCCTGTTCAGACCTCCAAAAGTGCTGTTTGATCGCCCCGCGATCATCTCCGAGGTTGGGGTCTTACAGATAGAATAATGGTCCTTGATTGAGGACTCCATTGTTCAAAATCAGGCCTTGCTTCCATCTCTTCCCTGAATCTCTTCTTGCTCATCCTAACAACATCCTCTTCCTCAGCAACAGATTTACCTTTTACCCTCATGATTTGGTCAGCCGTGGGGCTGAATGTTGGGATTATAGGAATGTCAGAAGCTATAGATGATTCAGCCCCCTGTGCACCTTCTTGAAAGTACTGAGCATCATCCTGATAGGCAAGACCTTGTTCTGCATTCTGATCATAGTATTGGTCATCATACATACCATCATGTTGAGCCATCTGCCCTTGATTCAATGCATGACATTTGATCCATGTCAAAAGACCCCCTGATTGCATTAGACACCCAAACAACATTCTCTGTGTTGGTCCTGATCACTTCCTTCTCCCCCATTTTGACTTCTTCACAGACATTCTTAGTCAGGGAGGTGCTGGCCTTTGTGAATTAACCATCTAAATAATTAACACCCAGGGTGACATGGTTCTTGACTTAGAGTAAATGATCATCTGAACCTGAGCACATGCATCCATTCTTCTTTCAAGAATAATCTTGTGCTTGTCCAACAGTGTCTTCCCTATATTGTGAACTGCCAGCATATTTCCAGAAAGAATATTCTGATTTTCCATAAGTGCATTGTGAAGAGTGCCAAACTCTTCCAACTTGCTCTGAGTAAAGTCAACTGCAGGAGCTGCTCTCAAGAAGAATTTTATAGTTTATGCCTTTAGAAGATTAACCTCAAATCCGATAGATTTGATCTCTGTTGACAAGTTATTCCTAAGGTTCTTTATTGAATCATAAACAAAATTCTCAAGTTGTCTCCTTTGGTCATCCAGTAACCCTTTTAGCTGAGCCAGGAATGTTCCTGACTTTTGATCAGTAGATGCACCTTCATCATTGACTGGTACAGGTTGTTGAACTGGACTAAGGTCTTCCCTTGTAGAAGAATCAACCATCTCAAATTCAGATGAATGTGCATCCTTATTAACATCAATGGTATTGTTGTCCTTCTCTGATTCAGATAAGTCTATATCATAAATTGTTCTTTGAGTAGGGAGTTCATGTTGAATCTCCCCCTCAATCTCTGGCATATCCACAGGGGCATCCAGAACATCAGTTGTGATTGTATCTGCATGTTGTTTCATTTACAAGAGTAAGTTGAATATCTTATTGCAACATCTGCATTTGCTCCCCCTCAGTAAGAGCTTCTTCCATCACTTATTTTAGAAGTTGCTCCCCCTGACTTTGAGTGTTGTATCCACCTTGTAGAACTTGGTCTTTGGGAACAATTTATTCTTAATTTGGAGCTGGAGTTGTGACAGTCTCCTTTACTATCTCCTCAGAGATCTTGATCACTATCTCTTCAGCAACCTGCTCAGCAACCTCAACTGGTGGTATATCCATGGCCTCCTCAACAGCATGATCTTCAGTTTGGGTTCTGCTGACTTGAATCATTGCTTCAGGCTCAGAAGAAAATGATACCTGAGAACTTTTCTCTTCTTGTCTCTTCAGTAAACTGAGAAAGTTGAGGATCATGAGGCTCTTCCTCAGCTTGTTCTAATGAGCTGCTATATGTGCTTTCCTCTGGAACTGTGACTGCCTTTTTCTTCTTCTTTGAGGCTGACTGTAGTTGCATAACTCTTTACCACCTCTCAAGCATCTTTGAATCCATCCTCCTCATGTGGTGGATTCTTATTCCTAGCCTTAAGTTAAGGATCCCTGGAACACTCTTAAGCATAAACAAAGATAGAATTCTACCCAGGTTCGGCTCTGGGAGACATTCTATAATCCCGTCAAAGATTACTCTTCCACAATCAGTATTTTTGGAAAGAATAATCCAGGACATCAATTCAAACATTTTCTTAGAAACTTTGTCATGGGAGCCAGTTTTGCACAGTAGTCCCTTCCCATTGTCATCAGCAAGGAATTTCCCTTTGAGATTTAGCTCTATTCTCAGGATAGAGCCAGTCGTGTCTTGATAGTCCACACCACTTAAGAGTATCTTTGACATCACCTTGATCGAGTTCATCTTCTTCATCAGAAACTTTGAACTTAGGAAGCAACTGAGCCTTGCTCAGTCTTTTGGAGGTTATTTTAACCTTGGAACCACTGATGACAGGCATAATTTTGAGGAATGAGGAGTTGACTTTAGCAGTGGGGTATAACTCCATTACTTCTCTTTTCCATAGCAAACAGGGCTTAGACAGAACATACTCTAGGTCAGCGACCTAAAGCAGGTGAAGAACAAGCTGAACCTCCTCCCGCGCATCTTTGAATCCATTACGGACCAGTTCCGAACCCTCAAACAAGAAATATAATCTCTTTGGTGCCATCTCTTCTGTAAATTGCAGTAGATTATCCAAGCTCTCCGTCGATTCGTCGCACAGGTAGAGAATGGCAAGGAACCGTGTATTTTGTTTTACGCACACAGCTTTCTATTTATAGTATTTTCTATTTTAGAAGGTGGAGAGGCGCGTACCTGTTTATGATCACAAAGTAATCAACGGCTGGGATTGATTCTGACACTTAGCCCCAGAAATAGACTCGCTGGGATCATGCATTGAGTGAACTCGACTCACTCAACGCTCATGATGTCTGTTGTTCTTTCAACGCACTCGACGCCTGAGCACTTAGACTCATCGCACTTGACGCTTGATCTTATCTCAGCACACTCGACTCCTAGGCACTTAGTCCTCTTCTCTTTTACCTATCCTATAGGGATTATGACTACCTGCAATAAACAATAAAAGCTATATGGATAACTATAAAAGCTGGGCTAAATTCAACATACCCAATTCAATCATGAAGGTGCTGAATTTGGCTTCATCTAGTGGCTTAGTGAAGATGTCAGCCACTTGCTTGTCTGTTGGGACAAATTCAAGACTAATATCTTCACTTTCCACATGATCTCTAATAAAATGATTCCTAATATCTATGTGCTTAGTCCTGTTGTGAGAGACAGAATTCCTAGCAATAGAGATTGCACTTATAGAATCACAAAATAATGGAGTGTTACTTAGCTTTTGGTTGTAGTCCTGAAGCTGTTGCTGGATCCACAACAACTGTGCACAATAAATTCCTGCTTATATATATACTCTAACTTAGCTATTAATATTGCAACACTAGTCTGCTTCTTGCTGCTCAATGACACAAGTCTTCCACTTAAGAATTGACAGAAGCCTGAAGTGCTTTTCCTGTCCTCTCTACAGCCTGCAAAATCTGCATCTGAATACCCAATTAGTTTAAAATCACTATTCCTAGTGTACCATAGGTGATGGCTAAAATTTAGGTTTGAAAATATTTCTAAATTCTACGAACTATAGGAAAGAGCGCCTATCGTTCATAGTATAGGATATTTTAAAATAAAATATCAAGTATCGTATTCTTCTGGGCCTGTTGACTACTTCTACTCACGCAAATTAATATTATTTAATCGAATATAAAAATAGGTTAATTTAAACTATATGAATAAAATGAAATAAAAGATATCACTTGATCTAGACTCTCTTTGAAATAAAATAAACTTTTCATAAAAGACAAACTTCTAAATTACCTACTTTGACCATGGAGGTTCCCAATTTATAAAAGCGCCTCTCTCGAGAATACGCTCCCGACAACACTTTGGTTAATCGATTAGGACCCCTCGGCCAGTCGAAACCCCTAAGCCTGCTTTATGCAGTGAACCCTGCTATTGGATTTGACTCAAATCCGGAAGATTTATGTTATCCTCTCTCGAGGAGTGCATGCAACACCTTCTACCTTTGAGTGATCTACTCGTATCCACAACCTCTCAGTAAATCTAGGATACAGATCTAAGATTGAATATGAAATCGACGCAAATAGAATCAAAGATAGATCGAAGTGGAAGTAAAGAGAGCTTGAAAAAATAAAAGACATTTATTTTATTTCAAGGATCATCATGATCAAGTGCTAATTGAAGATTAGCTACTTAACATGATATAAAAAATACATAAAAAAGAGAAGAACAACATGATTAAAATAAAAGAGCTAGAATTAAAAGTTACAAAAGCAAAACTATTCTATGAGATTGAAAAGTACATAAACAAATGAATAATTACTGAAAACTAGCTACTAACTCTGCCTAAAATCTACTCCTAGTTCACTCCTAGATGTCTCCCAAGCTCCAGGCTATGTCTGGAATTTATAGCAATTTTTCTAGAAAGTCATGCCCCTAGGTCATGCCCGTGACTAGGGGGCGTGTCAGGTATGGAACCGCCCTCTTGAAAGACCGGGAACATTGGGAGAAAAACTGCAAAAATTGTTGTTTTGCGGGTCACGCCCCTAGGTCATGCTCGTGACCTAGGGCGTGTCTTTACTGTTACTAGAAATGGCAGGTAGCAGAAATGGCAGGAGTTAATCTAGCATTTGCTGAAAAGGTCATGCCCCTTGGTCACGCCCGTGACCTAGGGCGTGTAAGATTGAAACATCCTGGATCTGAAACTGGCATCTTAAAGCAGCGGCACGCCTGAGCTGGATGTCACGCCTATGAGTCACACCCGTGACCCAAAGGTCACGCCCGTGTCCGAGGCGTGTAATTTTAATTGACGTGGCATTGACTTCTGGAACTTCTGGATGGGTCATGCCCATCGGGCACGCCCGTGATCTGTTGGTCACGCCCGTGACTGGGGCGTGTAAATGCGATTTTTCAAGATTTTCTCACTTTCTTCTCCTGGTTAGTCCTGCAAGCTCCAAATTGCCATTGCCAGACTAGATTATACTGAAATAAGAAAATAAAGGAATTAATAATAATATTAATATAAAACTAAATAGAGAATAACCGTTTATTAAATAAAAACTATATTAAAATAACTATAAATATTGCTTTATCAATAGGCCAAGATCTGGTGTGCCCTTAAGATAACTCAAAATTCTTTTAGCTGCAGAATAGTGAGACTCCCTAGCGCTAGCCTAGTATTTAGTATAAATATATGTAGCATACATGATGTCTGACCTACTGGCAGTAAGATAGACGAGGGAGCCAATTATGCCTCTATACATGGTTTCATCAACAGGTTTCTCTATTTCATCCTTGTCTATTGACACATTTGACCCCATGAGAGTTTTCATTATGGAGGCACTCTCCATACAAAATTTTCTTATTAACTCCCTAGTGAACTTAGATTGAGAGATGGACAATCCATCCTCAGTCTGTCTTACTTGGAGGCCCAAGAAGTACTTAAGATCACCCATACTGCTCATCCCAAACTTCCCTTACATAAGTTTGGCAAACTTCTTGTAAAGGTTATCATCAGTAGACCCAAAAATTATGTCATATACATAAATTTGGACTAGTATGATCTTACCCTTGGATTTTCATAGGAATAGAGTCTTGTCTATCTTTCCCCTTAACAATTTCTTTTCAATGAGAAAGCTAGATAGGGTCTCATACCATGCCCTTTGGGCTTGTTTCAACCCATACAAAGCTTTCCTAAGTCTATAAACTTAATCAGGAGAGTTAGGAACAATAAAACCTGATGGCTGCTCAACATAGACTTCTTCCCTTAAGTCACCATTGAGGAAGACCGACTTCACATCTATCTGGTAGACTTTGAATCTCTTGTGGGCATCATATGCAAGGAATAGTCTGATGGCTTTTAGCCTAGCTACTGGGGCAAAGGTTTGATCAAAATCAATACCTTCTTCTTATCTATATCCCTTAGCAACAAGCCTAACCTTATTCTTAATTATAACACCATTTTCATCAAGCTTGTTCCTGTAGATCCACTTGGTTCCAATAATGTTATGTCCTTGTGGTCTGGGAACCAGCTTCCAGACCTTATACCTCTTGAATTGGTTCAGTTCCTCTTGTATTGCCACAATCTAATGTTGGTCTATGTTGGCCTCTTCAAATCTCTTTGGCTCAATTTGAGATAAAAAGCTAGAGTCCATAGCTATGTTCAGGCTTTTGCTTCTAGTTATAACCCCTTGACTGACATCTCCAATTATCTGATGTCTGGGATGATCTTTTAGATGTCTAACTGCTGGAGACAATCTCTCTTCACCATTATTGACTTCAATTATTGGATCCTACTGATCCTCATCCACATCATGTGTGCTTTATCCTTATTCAGGAACATACACATCACTGTCTTTATGTTTGGCAGCTTGAGGAGCATCCTTGATGGATAGATTGTCCATCACCTATTCTATACCTGTAGGTCTAGATGAGGAGTTATGCAGCTCACTGTTAATCATAGAAGATTCATCAAAGACAACATTTATAGATTCTTCTACAACTTGATTTTTCAAGTTGTAGATCATATATTCCTTGCTCTGGTTGTTGTACCTAATAAATATATCCTCATAGGATTTGGCAGCAAACTTAGTTAGATATGACTTCCCATTATTGAGCACATAATATTTGCTACCAAAGATCCTGAAATAGGCAATGTTTGGTTTTATGCCCTTCATTATCTCATAGGGAGTCTTCTTGTGATATTTGTTGACAGAAGCCCTATTGTAGACATGACATACAATATTAACTGCCTCAGCCCAGAAATATTCTGGGGGAGATGTGTCACTTAGAAGTGTCCTTCCAGCTTCTATGAGAGTTCTATTTTTCCTCTCAATAATCCCATTTTGCTAGGGTGTTCTTGGAGAAGAAAATTCTTGGTGAATCCCTTGTTCTTCACAGAACATTATTATGCCTTCAGATTGGAATTCAATGCCATGGTCACTTCTATTTTTGGCCACAGTATTATTTAATTCATTTTGAATTGTCTTGACAAAGGTCCTAAAGACATAAAGGGTTTCAGACTTTTTCTTAAGAAAGGAAACCAAAGCAAATCTAGAGAAATCATCAACAATCACAAGGGTGTAGACTTTCCTACCTAGACTATGAACTGGCATAGGACCAATCAAGTCCATATATAGGAGGTATAAACACCTCATAGAGTCTTTGACCCCAATGCTCTTAAAAAAAGCTTTGGCCTGCTTGCCTTTTTGGCATGTAGAGCAAATGCCTTCTTTAGTGCATTTCATTTTGTGACCATTCCTGATTAGCTCTTTACTGAAGAGCTTACTTATAGTCTTATAGTTTAAGCGAGATAGTCTCTTGTGCTATGTTACACAATTTGAGACTTTCTCATATGCAACTAGACATATATGAGAGTCATTACTTAAACAAAAAAGTTTAAAAAATAAACATTTCCACTCCTAGTGCCTATTAAGATGACCTCTTGATCACTTGATCTCTTAATTTGACACCCGTCTTTGTAGAATACAATGACATAGCCAAGATTACAGAGTTGGATTATGCTTATCAGGTTGTGTTGCAACCCTTCCATATAAGCAACTTTTGAGATTGTGACTATGTCATTGGTAGTCATACCATATCCCTTAGTGACTCCTCTTTCTGAATCACCAAAGATAACTTTAGGTCCATTCTTCACTGGAGTGAAGTCCTTTAAGTTGCTTCTTGTTCCAGTCATGTGCTTGGAACAACCACTGTCCAAGTACCATATAGGAGTATGAGCACTTGGACTATCCTGCAAAACATAATTTATGTTACCTTAGAACCCCAATTTGTATTGGGTCCTTGGTTCTGGTTAGCCTGAAAATGAAATTGAATTCCTGTAGATTTTCTGACAGGAAGACTAGCACTTGCTCTAGGCACAGTTGATTGTGCTGGCAATCTAAGGAAAAATAACCCACTTTGCCACAACACCAACACTCATGGGTATTGTATCTTCTTTTTCTGAATAGGTCTGGTAGATTGCATGTTAGCTGCTGACTATTCAAAAGGAAGGGTAACTTCCTTATGCTTGTTTCTTTCAGCAATAATTTGACTGAATGTGAGTCTGTTAGTTAAAGAGATTGGTTTATTTGGAGTCCTACCCGCAGTGGTCTTCTTTGCAGAAGACATACTATTGATGGCCTCTGAAATACCCAAGTCAGGCTTACTGATAGACTTGCCCTTAGTCTGAGTGTGTGCTGGAAGAACCTGAGAAAAAACCATTGCCTTATCCTTGAGTGTGGGGGCTGGTGCACCAAACACAAATGGTCCATGATGGGCCATTTGAATTTACTCATGTGGGGCCTTAAAAGCACTCATCCCCTTTCCATGCCTTCTACCATAGATGTGAACATTTTTGTTCATACTTATGGATCTTCCATTCAACCAGTGACCATAGATACTTTCTTGGTCATACCTGTTTGATGGTAACACTACTTTCTTAAAGGAAATGGGAGGCAGAATTGGAGCTTTGCCTTTCCTTTTGGATTGGCCAGCCCTAGGGTTCCCTTTGAATCCCAAACCCTTCTTACCCTTTTGAGAGGAGAAGGAGTCTATTATGGGTAGCATAGTATTGGGCATTGAATAAGTAGCCATAATCCTTTTCTCCCTTTAGAGCTTTTCTTTAAGATTCAAAATGATCCTGTTCTTATTATTGATGGTCCCAATCTAGATGATTGAGATGGCCTTCAGTTGGCTGACTTCCCTCATCTTCTGATCCAACAAAGATAATGACTCAGACTGTTGGGAAGTAGCTAGCTATAGGGAGATAATCTCCTCATCCTGTTTCTTGGCCAACTTCTTGATTCTTTTTAGAGCATCCAGAAGGGCACCATACTTGTCAATCAATTGATTGACAAGTATGGTGCTTAGATTCTGACCCATCTTCATCACATGATGAGGATGCATTAGAATTAGGATTAGTCTCATAGTCTGAATCAGAAAAGGAGCTAGATAGAGAGTGTACCTTATCGAGACCAGGTTGTTCCTAGCTGAATTCTTCATCAGATAGGGCCATTAGACCATAACTATTGTAGACATTTTCATCCTCCTCAGTATCACTATCTGAATGTGATAGAGGGGCCCTAATACCTATCCTTGTTGCAGATAGTATTCTTCTTCATCAGCAACAATAACAAACAACCCCATGTAGGCTTCTTCTTATTCAGAATCTGAAGAAGATGAGTCAGTCTGACTCAACCTCTTTTCATTCTTGGCAATGAAGTTATTTTCCTTCTTGTCCTTGTGTTGGAGGTGGTGCTTCTTCTCACCATTCTACTTTCTCTTGGAAGGACAGTCAGCTATGACATGTCCTGGCATGCTGCAGCAATATCAAATAATTTGAGAAGAAAACAATTTATTGGGTTTAGAATTATACTTGTCACCCTTAGAGAACTTCTTGTAAGACTGGTGGTGATCCTTCTTATGATAAGAGGAGGAGGATGGTCTGTTCCTCCACTATTTCCTCTTCATTATCTTCTAAAATTGCCTAGAGAAGGCAACAAACTCTTTATCAGACATGTTGCTGTCTGAGGAACTTAGTTCAGTACTGTCTGAATTAACAACCCTCCTTGGAGGAGAGGCAATCTTCTCTTTGCTCTTCTTGGAGCCCACAGCCTTGAAGGCCACTGTCTTCTCCTTGGCCTATGATCTGCTGATGGTATCCTCCTCCTTTCTGGCAGATAGCTGCATCTTATAGGAGAGTAGCTTTCCAAATAGTGTGTGAGGGAGAGTTTTAGCTAGCTTTGCCACCTCCCTGATGGCACAGATCTTGGTGTCCCAGTCTTTAGTTAGAGATCTGAGAAACTTGTTATTCAGCTCATAATTGTTGAAGACCCTCCCATAGGTCCTCAACTCATTTACTATTCTGAATATTTTTTTCATAGCATTCAACTATACTGTCCATTTTGGTCTGCCTGAAGGCTTCATACTCTTGATTAAGCAGGGATTTCCTATCATCCCTGACTTCTTTAGTCCCTTCTATGTAGACTACCAATGTATCCCTCATCTCCTTGGAAGTTCTGTAGTGGATAAGGTTCTGGAAAGTTGAATCATCAATGGCATTTACTATTATGTTATGTGCCCTCTTGTCCATGATTGCTAATATAACTCATCCTTGGTCATTTCAGAATACTTCTTAGGTGTTTGGACAGTTGCATCCAGAACTGAGACCTTCATGGGGATGAAAGGTCCCTCTTGAACTATTATAAAGATTCTAGGGTAAAATGCTTCCATAAACAATCCGACCTTTTCCTTCCAGATCCCAAAGCTCTCCTTCCTGCAGATAGGAAGCTTCATAGAGCCCAACTCCTTATGGTTTTCTCCTGAACTAATAAGGATAAACTTATGCTACTCTTGGAGATCAACTCAGACTGTTAAGTCCTTTTTGAGCAACCTCCCTCTGATACCACTTAAAAGTCTTTACTTTCAAGAGTAGTTAAATGCCTAGAGGGGGTGAATAGGTTTTTAAGTCTTTTTGAACTTTTACTATTCTTAGGTGTGTTGTGATTTAGTTAATCTTAGGTTTCAAGACAATCACAAGCAGAATACATGAATTTTATAGTGGTTCCCCAGATTATGGGTACATCCACTATCCCTCCCACCTTTTTAACAGATTGTTAGACAAGGCAACTTCTCCAACTTGGCTCAAAAGAGCTTATAACTTAGATCCCTCAGGAACTCTCAGACTTCTTAAAGTCCTACCTCAGGTACAAATACCTACCACTCAGATATATAATCTCCTACCACTCAGGCACTAAGGCCCTACCTCATACTTTAACTCATAGTCCTACAACCTAGATCCTACCTCAGATTCACCATTTAAATCCTACAACTCAGATCTACTTAAAGATCCTACACTCAACCTTTATAAGTTTAGGCTTACACTCAGATCAAAATGATCATATAGAAGAATAGGTTGTGGTTGATGATGTTTGACACCGGAGCTAGAGTCTCTATGCCTTCCTTCTTCTAAACAGAGATTTTCTCTATCCTTTCTCCTTCACAACTTCAAGAAGGGTTCTTTAGGAATGTTCCGCTTGAACTGTGAAATCTCTAAAGCTAGGGTTTGCCTTTGCTGTAACTTACTGTTGAAGAACAACAACTAATTGTTTGCACTTTCAGATCAGTGACTTGAATAACTTCTCCAAGATCTGCAACTTTGTCGAGAGGAAGAAAAATGAGGTTCAGTTCTTCTCCAAAAGTTTTTCCCAAAAGTATTTTTCTTCTTACTGATCTATTCTTTTTCTATCATGCCGTCCAACGACCCTTTGAGAATTGGGCCCACCAGGATTTTGGTAGCTGCAAGTCAACTTTTACATTAAATGTAGTACAACAGGCAAGCGACGCCATTTGTCGCGTACTGTAGACTTCCCACAACATTTGAATTTTCTTTGACATCAACATCTGTGGACTTAGTCAAATTCAGACAATTCAACATAGGCGTTGAGTGAAGGCTTGTTACTCTATGCCAAAACACTTGGCCAAATTTTCTACAGTACCAGGCATTGAGTGATTAGTCATCACTCAATGAATATAGACTTTGTGGGCTAACTGATTAGGCATTGAGTGAACCTTCATCACTCAACGCATTTGGACTTAGCAGATTTTATCTGAATGGAGGAGTCGATTGATGCTTCTGCACTCAACGCATTCTGCCTTAGCCTGCCATCTTGCTGAGGCGTTGAGTGAATAACCTTCACTCAATGCTTATGTACTAAGTTTAATTTCTGTTGAGTTGGTGTTGAGTGAACTGGCTTCACTAAACACTTCTGAACTTAGACATATTTTCTGTCTACTTCTTCTGAGACTTTGACATCACTCTATTCTGCCGATGCTTTCTTCTTGAGGCGTTAAGTGAACTTCCTTCACTATATGCTTCTGGACTTGGTGCCAGATTTCTTGGCAGATTCTTCTGCGGCTTTGATTGCTTGAGATTTACTAACCGCTTCTATCACTAGGCGTTGAGTGAACTGCCTTCACTCGATGCTTGTGGACTTGGGCAGATTTTTGCCTTGTTAATGTTGAGGCTTTGACTGTCTAGTCTTTACTCAACGCTTTTGGTTATCTGTCATTGAGTAAACTGGCTTCACTCAATGCCTATGGACTTAGACAGATTTCGGTCTTGTCAACATCTTTCTTTATTTCCACCTATCATTGTTACTTAGACCACCTGTCTAATCAGTGTAACAAGTGACCACATGCATACATAGAACTTAAATCATGCATCAGATACAAACATGTGTATAACATTGTCCTGTAGGCCTTCTTCAAATCTGGGACATTGGGAATAATGGACCCAACATAACTTGAATGCATGATCATTTAAATTTTATTTTCAAATCATGTGTGTACGAGTGTCATCATGTAAATCTTAACTTGGCACTTTTGCTTATGTTATGTTATACGGTGTATGTTAAGCTATACATTCTAATAAAGGCCTTAATGCATATTATGAGCAGCGTACACATGAAATATTATGCATCCCATACTACATAATATCGTATGTAACAAAAGATAAAATCTAATAAGCATCCAGGTGATGATTGTTAAGTCGCTCATTTCAACTAAACAATCACTTGTTTTCATGCATATGGCAATCCATATACAAACACATATTATGCATATCATATTATATAATATGCCCCGTATACTTCTGTCATGTTTATGAGTGTAGTGTTCACCCTTCAGCCAAGACATACTGATGGCACATCAGTTTGTGTAGCGAAAAACCTCTATTTTACTATATTCATTTATCTGATGTAATGAAATGAAATGAAATGCACTGTGCTGTATAATATTCCCTGTGTATTATTCTTGTCTATTTTTCCCTTGCTTATGATGTCCTACTCATAAGTATATATAATCGTAGAAATAACATTGTTAGCTTAAAGAGTGAATCATCATCGCTAAAGGCGACGACTATCTTTGTAGCACAAACCATCAGACCAACATAACCAAAGAAACATATACTGAGGTGGTGGTCCTTTATCAACTTCCAACCAAAAGTACCAAATAATAAAGTCATCAGGCATAATGATTCATAGTAGGCACTAAGGTAGTGGTCCTATATCCACTAGCAACCCAAGTAAAAAATCATAAAGCCGCAAGGCGTGATGATTCACATAGACACTAAGGTGGTGGTCCTTTATCCACTAACAACCCAAGTTCCAATAATAAATCCAAATACAATAATAAATGGGAATAAAAGACCCAAGACTTTATATTAGATTGTCATAATGATGCAAGGAAAAAAATCCAGAAATTTCTAAGGGTATACTCGGCGAATCTACTGTTCACCCGACGAATTCGGTTAGACTACACGAGAATACTCAACGAATCCACTGTTCACTCAATGAATTATACTCGGTCTCACGAGTTTACTCAATGAATTCTAATAGACTTCACGATTACACTTAACGAATCCACCATTCACTCGACAAATTCTACTCGGTCTCACGAGTTAACTCATTGAATTCTACTAGACTTCACGAGTACACTCGACAAATTCTACTTGACCAACTTAGCTAATTACTCAGGAACACTCGACGATTTTGGCTCGGCCTCACGAGTTCACTCGACGAATTCGTCTAGGCTTCATGAGAACACTCAACGAATTCACCGTTCACTCGATGAATTCTACTCAATCTCACGAGTTCACTCGACGAATTTTGCTTAGGACAGATTTCTTTACATCATCAAATTTGACAAATACGATTATTTCCAGAACTAGCGATATTTCTAAGTCCTATGAAGAAAGGGAAAAATAGACAAGAATAATGGTAACAAAGCAAGAGGAGTAGATCGACACGTTCCTCAAATCTCGACAAAATTGTCTCTACAACACCCCACACCACAGATTGGCCGAGAGAAATGTCCAGCAAGAAGAATCTGAAAGTTTTGGGGTGAAAATGAAGGTTATGGCTACTTGCTCCAACTCCAAAAATCCACGAAACATGAAAAACTCACCGCACACACGAAGGTCTCAGCGATATCATTCCGAATCTCTACTTCGACGACAATTTCCTGCACTCTAGCTCCGGCGGCGACAGGCGGTAGACTTCCGAAAAGGCCGACTTCTCCTCTATCGCGTGGTCGGGTTCGACGAAAGAAGAAGTTTCGTAAAAACCTAATTCCAAGGGTTTGGCTTTTATAAGCAGAAAAATTTTAATTAAATATATTGCAAATTTTATTATTACCTGACATAATTGATGTTTACAAAAGAAATTGCCTACACAACAAAACTCATGAACTAACGTAACACCCTTACGTTACTATTACACGAATGAATTAATTATCAGAAATTCAGGGGCGTTACATGCTATGTTCTGGCTCATTGTACGCGCATTAATGTTATGCCCAATTAGGTGCTGAATATAATAGAGTACGAGAGAGATGATCTGGGTTGACTTTACTACACGAGCCTTATACAGCTGGTTGCTTCCTGTAATCGACTGTCATAACTCGCTAGGAGAAACTCCCATGGGAAATTTGTGAGGTCGGAAAAAACATCCAACTCCACGAGCTTGTTGTGGGTGTAAATCCTAGCCCGGACCGCCAGTGTGCCCATACCACAAGTATATGCACGACCGCATACATAGAAGGACACAGATACGGGATCCCCAGTTCTCTCATCCATGATATCTAAAATGCAGAAAGTGGTTAGAAACTCAAGTGTGAGTTCACAATACCCATACTCCTCAACAGAGAACATGTTCCACCATGAACCCACTTCGAGTAACCAATCCACCGCCTTATTTAGAAGAATGGATGCGAGCTCTAAATCAGAAACCAATGGATAATCAAGAAAAATATTCTAACACATCAAGTTGTACCTTCAATAAATTCAGGCCTCCCAAAAAGCAGCATTTCCTTAGTCATTGCACCACCCACCCTCGAAGAGGACAAACCTTCACCTAAGAAAAAACTTGCCCACTGCCTTCTTCACCTCCATGATACTTAGAATAAGAGATCGAGAGATGAGGGAGAGAATAAGAGAAAAATCGGTGGAGAAATTGAAGGGAAATAGCCGGAGAGTGGTGGTTTTGCGGAGTTCGCACTTTACACGTCGGGGATGCAAGTTAGGGCCTGCATGCGAAACAGAGTAGTGACCGACAATTTTTATAAAAAATCGCATAATCGTGCGATTAACGCGCACATTGGCAAGCCAACCGTGCAATTTGTAAATTCTGACTAAACTTCAAATTTTTCCGGGAAAGAGACTACGCGCGTGTAACATCCCAATGTTACTTCTAGACCCCTTAACTTAGATTGGGTTAGGCATGGGGTGGGTGTTAGGGTAATGAGCTAGGTTTGACCCTAGATAGAGGGTTGTAGCCATGTGGGGCCCACCATGGGGCCAAAGTCAAACTAGGTCAAACTAGCCTAAACAGGAACTCTAGCCACACCATGACCCCCTCATGATGCCCTAACCCTAAATACAATCTAAGTGGACCCTAAGGTAGGCCATGGGGTCAACCAGTTGACCCATGTTGGGTCAAGTCAACATGTTGACCTAAATAGTGAAAATGGTGCCCTAGCCCATTTCACTAGGTTGGGTCCACCCAAATCAACCCAAACTCATTAGGTGGGCCTAAAGTGACCCTATACCCCCTATGGAAGAGAAAAATATGGGCATGCAATGGTAATTTTGGGAATTACCTAGGAGAGAGAAAATATGATAAATAGGAGAGAGAAATGTGGAGGAGCTATTTTGAGCCACTTAGGCTCATCCCACCAACCCACCATGGGTTGACTCACCATGCATGAGTATTAGGAGGTGTGGGACCCCCACCATGCTGCCTTGGGCCAAGCCCAAACCCAACCCAAGCCCAATATGACCTAACCCATTCATGGAAGTCAACTCCCCCTCTTCACTCACCCAACTCGGCCCTAGACTTGGCAACCCGACCCACTAAGGTCTAGTCAACCCTCATGGACCAGTGGGACCCACTCACCAGCCACCTAGCCGGCCAAATCCATCAAACCGAGCCCCACCTTGTTGAAATCGCCCCCTCCCTTGGTGAAGTCGCCCACTCCCATAACTCAGCCCCAAACCCTTCCCCCTCTCTCATTCCATCCAGTCCTACCCCTGAGACAGAGAGAGAGAGCCGGAGACCACAGCTGCCATGGCCAACAGAGGAGGAAATCGCCGGAGCTTGCATGCCATGGGAAATCGCCGCCACCCTCAGCCACAACCGCCGTCGTTGGTCCGTATCCCCTCCCCTCTTACTGTGCTAGTATCCTAGATCATCTAGGTTAGAGGTCGAGCTCAAACGAGCTCGACTTAGGAATCAAAAAGCTTGGAAAAGCTTTAAAAATGGCGGCCTGGAGGTTTTTCGGGTTGGTTGCGCCGCCGCCGTCCGCCGCTCTCCGCCGTCCAGTCGCCGGCCAGACCAAGCTCCGGCCACCGTGAGGCCGGGGAAGCAATTGGCCGGAGGCCCCGCCGCCGGCGATGGCCGGAATCCACCCCGCAAGGGACACCTGCTCGGGTTGTGGCCTGCATGCAATGCATGGGGAAGAAGACTCAGCAGCCGTCAGATCTACATCAAGATCTGTGCTGGCTGATATAAATTTCTTAATATTAAATACATATATGAATAGTAAGATTAAATGTCACAATATATCAGACACCTTGCATGTTGTTTATGAGGTACCTAGAGGCCCCATCTTAGGATGAACCCTGAATGAAAAAGTTAGGTAGATGGGTTAACTATGCAATGCCACAGAAATCATGACTTTTGGACCAGTAGGCTGCCCTGTAGGGCTGTTTTGCTAAGACTGCCCCTAAACTAGGGCAGAAACCAAATTTGATGCCCAAGTCAAACCAAGCATCACCATGACCTGAAATTTTGGTCATGGGTGTATTTAGGGCATGCCTATGCCCTGCCAAAAATTTGGAATTTTTGGAAGAACTTTTTCTATAGTTTTTATCAAAATATCAAAAATTAAATTAAGGGCATAATTGTAATTTTAGGCACCCAAATGACCCCAAATTTTGGTGGTATGTCCTTGGGGACATTATTGGGTCTGGTAGAAATTTCAAGGCAATTGGACCCCTGCATGAAGGGTTATTCCATGTGTTTGTGTAGGCTAATTTAGGCCTTGGTGTGCAATTAGCAATAATTTGTATTTTGTGTATTTAACCTAACTGAGGCACCCAAAAACCATGCAATAAATTCCAGTGATACTTTAGGGCATGTTTCACCCCTAGAATTATTTTTGGGATTTTTGAAATTAAAAATACCACTTAATGGAATTTTTCAAATTATAGGTCCTTTTGTAAAATAAATGGGAAAAATAGGTTTTGGCTATAGAAAACTTTCAGATTTAGCCAAGTCAAAGTATGGTGTTTTAATTGACTTAAGAAAATTTCTTATCTCTGTTTGGCAACTATTAGAGCAAAATTCATGGAAATGACCATTTTACCCTTTTTGTAAATGTTTATGAATTAGTATAAATACTTGTTGGATAATTGTGAAAATAATCCTAGAGTTGCATAACTATTATATTAGTCTTGTAGATTTATATCAGAATTTTTGGGTACAATATTAATTATTAATTAGCATAATGGCATTTTTGGTAAATAATTAAGAATGGATTTTGATAGACCATTACCTTGTAGAAATTAATAAAACTCTGCCATTAGTCATAAAATGGTAATATAAATGCTCAGTAATTTTCCTGGAATTTTGGTGTATATATTTCTTGTACTTCATTTGGAAAGTGATAAATAGGTAGAATTTGTATTAATTATGGGAAAAATAGAAATATAAAAAGAGAAATTATGAAATGTTGTAGACAGTAATATTTTATTCATATGCAACTCAGGAAAATTCCCTTAGGTCAGAAGATTTTAATTGATAATACTTCTTGTGTAAAATGACCTAGGGAATAATTTAAAAGATTTATTTAAAGGCCTTAATGACCTAGGAAAATTATGAAAATCAACCCACTCATTTTATTAGTCCATACCACCCTAGGATAAATATTTGGGGTCAGTTGGATCAAGGATTTAGAAGTTCGATTTCAGGGTGGTGTTAGGTCATGGGGTGCGCATAGTAAAAGTAGGCTGGACTATAGGTCGCCAGGGGATAAATCAACAACTGAGTTAGAGTCTAAGTTCGGAAGTATAACCCTGGGTGGCAGATGCATTATAGAGACGAGAGTAAAAGTGCAACATTAGCCATGCCTAGGTAGGGTTGACGGAAGACCGTCACTCCTTAATCTATACCTTAAATCACTAGGTCACTCTATGTAACAGGAGAGAGAAAAGGGGGTCTGGGGTAAGAAACAACTAAAGTAAATATCCTTGAGAAAGGGAGCTTTGGTATTCAGCCCATCGCAGCTCCTAGTGCCCCTGAGAACCCTTCACCGGGAATACCTTGGGCAGTCCTGGGACTAACCTTAAGACTCTAAGTATGATAATCTGTAGATAAGAGTAGTCTAATAGGCTAAGTGATCTGGACATGTGCTCACTCGTGCCGGGTTGGAGGGACTTGGAGTCTTTTGACTACTTGCTCACCCGTGCAGAGTTGGAGGAAAGAAATTGGCTTATATACACTCACCCGGCCAGGGTTGGAGGGTTTGTAGCATATACTCACCCGTGGCGGGTTGGAGAGATTTGAGACAGGATAGTCCTTGGAGCTGGAGGCTCAATATATAATACTTGCATGTGCATATACTAGTGGCGGGCCATGCGGTACTGGCCGGTCGTCACACCGACGGCAGTACGGTGGACCAGGCGGGTGCGAGGGTTAGAAGGACCAGTAGGATGTTTATACTGGAGTCTGGAGGACTTTTCCTAATAACGCGCACCCGACCCAACAAGACTGACAGGTAGTCAGCAAAGTGGTACGCAGAGACTCTAGAGTGCACTGTCGGTGTACAGAGGCGTACAAGAGAGGTCTAGGCCTGGTAGTGTGTATACCCGCCTAGAAGGCGGAGACGCCCGCTCCGCTGCTGCCGTAGCCACAACGGTGGTACCTGAGAGTGATGCTAGCTCTCGAAAAGTGGGAACTAAAGGTCTGTGATCACGGAGTCGTGTGTGTGTGTTGCACTGCATGTTCATATCATACCCACCATATAGATGCATAACATTAACCTTCATAACAACTTAAGTCACCTAATGTATAAGTGGTATGGGACACTTATACATTAGGACCTGCTATACGATCCCTTAGCCTATAAGCCTGAGTGGGCATGTTTATAGGTTAAGGTTATTTCCCTTTATATATATGCTTGTGACTCTGACACCCCATTGTATAAATGGTATGGGACATTCTATACAATGGGAGCCTGCAAAAGATCCCTTGCTTATGCGCACTTGCATAAGTGGAGGTTACATTTCATTATATTTTGATTATATATATACCTTGTTAGTTTCCTGTCACCTGCTCGCCTTTGCCACCCCTTGTTGTCCACCGCTTCGTCCTCCCGCACGGTGCCTAGGAGTTGCAGGAGGAGGTGCTGAGGATACGACTTAGTCTTTTTGACTAATGGTCGGTGATCTTACTATTTTAGGAGCTCGAGGAGGTGGACCAGCACGTCGAGGAGGCAGGACTTGAGGGGCAGATACCAGCTACTACTACTGGGGCACGTCTACAGGTGATGAGAGAGTTTTAGTTATTCCGCTGCTGTATGTGAGAGTGAGAGAGATTATGATGTACTGGGCATAAGCCCTATTTACTTTCACTTATGTGCTCATTATGGACTGGCTTTTATTTCATTTGATATATATATGTGATGTGGCTGTGGACTTGCTTCTGCTTTTACTCTGATTTATTATGCAATTATTCTCATATTGGCCGAACAGGTTATGATCGTACTAGCCGGCAGAATCGGCGTCTTGCGGTGATGACTAACTCGTGCGTTAGTGTCACCGTAAGGCGGCGGTTCTGGGCATAAGATCCGGGTTGCCTCGGATTTGAGGAACAGGATCTTACAAACTGGTATCACTTGAAACCACGATCATATGAGAATACAGTCCACCACACTGGAACACCCCGCTCCAGCATTAGTTTGCGGACAAACTATGCAGCGGAAGCAGTGGTGTGCCCATGCGTAAAAAGCCACATAATCAATCCATCAAACAATGAGTTAGGCCAATTTTGACGTTAAGTTTTCCTTTATGCAGCCTCCGCAGGATACGGTTCCTCCCCCTCCGGCTGCCATTCCGTTCATGCAGACTGAGATGGGGCAAACCCTGACGGCTATCCTGGATACCTTCAGAGCGCAGCAAGCCCCGGTTCAGCTGCCCAACCCAGGATCGAACTGGTTGAGTGCATTCAAAAGTCTGTCCCCGCCGCTGTACCGCGGGACAGAAGACGCGGTAAAGACAGAGGAGTGGTTGGAGACCATCCAGGAGCTGCTAGCCGGCATCAGCTGCCCCGTCAGACAGGCAGTTCCCCTTGCCACCTCGGCACTAGATGCTCATGCAAAGAGGTGGTGGAAGTCGGTGCGGGACTCTACATTCGCCGACCGGGAGCTGATGGACATATCTTGGGAGGAGTTCAGCGACGTCTTCTTGGAGCATTATGTATCTTCCACAGACCGAGATACCTTGGAGGCGAGGTTTCTGAGCCTCCAGCAGGGGAGCCGATCAGTTATTGAATATCAGAGAGAGTTCTCCCATCTGGCGAGGTTTGCAGGCTTCCATGACTGGGACGACCAGAAATACGCGAAGAGATTCTATCACGGGCTCCGCGACTCCTTGAGGCAGCCCTTACTGTTCATTGCCCACGGTACCATGGCGCAGATCATCGAGATGGCAAAGAAGCTGGAGGCTGACCAGCTGTTGGTGCAAGGCAGGGGGAAGAGATCGTTGGATGGACAGTCGTTTGGGGAGAGCAGCAGATCGTCTCAGAGGGGAAAGACGATTGGATACAGGAGAGGTGGGGGACGTCGTCGTCCCAACTATAGGCAGGATCAGGGGCCTCCTCCACCTTTGGCTCCCCCACCTATGCAGATTCCCGGACCGATGAGACAGGATGATCGAGGTCAGAGGCAGATCACCTGCTTTGGTTGCGGCCAACCTGGGCACATCAGGACGCAGTGCCCGCTTCAGGTCCACCCTCTTCCTCCTCCTCCACCTCCAGTGGCCCCTCCAGTTCACCAAGGCCGAGGACGAGGACGAGGACGGGGACGAGGCCGAGGCCGAGGATATCACGGCCGAGGCCGAGACCGGGAGCAGGTATACGCGCTGGATCTCACGGAACAGAGGGACCCAGAGGAGGTGATTACAGGTACTTAAAATTTTGTAAGATTTATAAATTTTAAAATTTTCTCTTTCTAAGAATACCTTAGACATTAATAGTAATACTATTCTTTGAACTCAAACGAACCCAGGCATAGTGATGATTAGCGGCAAGCCCGCTCACACCCTCTTCGACACGGGTGCGTCACACTCCTTCGTATCGGACTCGTTTATTGAAGGATTAGAGGGAGTGGAGAAGTTTTCCGGTTTGGAAAAGAGAGTGCGACTCCCTGATGGTACGGAACTTCGAACCACAGACTGCTGCAATATGGATGTCGAGATAAGAGGCAAAGCGTTCGAAGCCCCGGCAACAGTTCTGAGCCTACCGGATTATGATCTGATCCTAGGCATGAATTGGCTTCATTGGAACTACGCGCAGATAGATTGCCCCTCGAAGAGGATCACACTCAGACACGGGGACTCCCACGTCATCATTGAAGGTATCCGTTCCATTCCCCGACTCTCTTTATCTTCAGTACAGGCCGTTAAGGCCTATGAACAGGGAGAAGAGGTATACCTCATTTGTTTCGAGATGGCTGTGGTAGAGAGTTCCATAGCTGATATTCCAGTGGCACGAGATTACGCTGATGTCTTTCCGGAGAAGTTACCTGGGCTACCACCATCGCGGGACTTAGACTTCAGGATCCAGTTGGTGCCAGGGGCAAGACCAGTGTCCCGAGCACCCTACAGAATGGCCCCTAGAGAATTGGCAGAATTCAGGACACAGTTACAGGAACTGGTGGAATCGGGTTTTGTACGACCGAGTTCTTCGCCTTGGGGAGCACCTGTTCTATTTGTGAAGAAGAAGGACGGATCGCTGAGGCTATGTATAGATTATAGAGAACTGAACCGATTGACGGTTCGGAATACATATCCATTGCCACGGATAGATGAGCTCTTCGATCAGCTTCAAGGAGCTTGCTGGTTTTCAAAATTGGATTTGCGCTCGGGTTATTATCAGCTCCGCATCAGAGAAGAAGATATACCGAAGACGGCCTTCAGCTCCCGTTATGGCTTATATGAGTTCACGGTGATGCCGTTCGGGCTCACGAATGCTCCCTCGGCCTTTATGACGCTCATGAACAGGGTATTCGAGCCTTATCTAGACCGGTTTGTTATAGTCTTTATTGACGACATTCTGATTTATTCGCGATCTCGAGAGGAGCACGCAGAGCATTTAGCACTGGTATTGCAGAAGTTAAGAGAATTTCAGATGTATGCGAAGTTCTCAAAATGTCAATTCTGGCTTCAGGAAGTGGCCTTCCTAGGACACACAATCAGCGGAGCTGGATTAGCTGTGGATCCTGCTAAGATAGAGGCAGTACGGGATTGGCCATGGCCAAAGACGGCGTCGAATATACGTAGCTTCTTGGGTCTGGCAGGTTATTATCGTAAGTTCGTGGAGGGGCTTTCAAGGATAGCCCTCCCCCTCACGTCCTTGACGAAAAAGGATGCCGCATTTGACTGGACAGAGCGGTGCGAGTCAGCATTTCAAGAGCTCAAGGATCGGCTCACTTCGTCCCCCATCCTTGCACTTCCCTCGGGGAGTGAAGGATTTCAGATATATACGGATGCATCCTATCAGGGGATGGGTGCAGTCTTAATGCAGCACGGGCATGTTATCGCTTATGCTTCGCGACAGCTGAAGAAGCATGAGCATAACTATCCTGTACATGATCTCGAGCTCGGGGCCGTAGTCTTTGCCCTCAAGACATGGAGACATTACCTCTGCGGGATTCATTGTGACATATACTCCGATCATAAGAATCTCAAATACATCGACACGCAGAAGGTTCTGAACCTGCGACAGAGGAGGTGGCTTGAGTTCCTCTGCGATTACGACTATAAGATGCACTATCACCCGGGAAAGGCGAATACTGTAGCAGATGCTTTGAGCAGGAGAGCCGGCACTTCTGGACCGGAGTCCCGGGTGATGTCTATGGAGCTACTACGCATGATGGAGGATATGCAGATTACCATGGTTTCGGAAGCCGAGCCAGTGCTCTATCGAGAGTACCTGAACTCTTTGGTCAGCAATGATGATATACAGAAACGCATTCTTACACATCAGAGATTGGATACTGATCTAGAGCCCATCTTTGACGCTCTAAAAGGAGGCAAGCATGAGGATTATACGCTGGAGGACGACCTTCTTCGATTCCGTGGCCGAGTGTACATTCCAGCAGGTGGTGAGATCCGGGATGACATCCTCAGAGAGGCACACTACTCTAGATATTCAGTGCATCCCGGTATCACCAAGATGTGGGCTGACTTACGGCGGACCATGTACTGGCCAGGAATGAAGAGGGAGATCATATACCTGGTGACACACTGCGAGACTTGCCAGCGAGTGAAGGCCGAATGCAAGAGCCCAGGCGGTATATTACAGCCACTGCCAGTCCCAGAGTGGAAGTTCGAGGATATCTCTATGGATTTTGTTCACGGACTCCCTCGCTCTCATTCTGGGCACGACTCCATCTGGGTCATTGTAGACAGGTTGACCAAGGTGGCACGGTTTATCCCGGTCAGAAAAGATGCCCCGGTTGCTGTACTGGTGAGGTTGTTTGTAGAGCAGTTCGTCCGGTATCACGGAGTACCCAGGTCTATTGTTTCAGATAGGGATGGTCGCTTCACCTCCAGGGAATGGAGGGCAGTGCACGCTTACTTGGGATCCAGACTTTCCTTTAGCACTGCCTTCCACCCGCAGACCGATGGTCAGACGGAGCGGACGATACGCACTATGGAGGACCTGCTCAGGTTATGTATTTTGGATACAGGGAAACCTTGGGAGAGGCTACTGCCGTTGATCGAATTCTCATACAACAACAGCCACCAGGCCAGCATCGGGATGGCTCCTTACGAGGCGCTTTATGGGAGAAAATGCCGGACTCCGCTATCCTGGGTGCAAGATGTGGATACTCGAGCCCTTGGGTCAGACTTTGTAGAGGATACGGAGGCTCAGATTCATTTGATCAGGGATCGGCTTCTGGAGGCTCAGAGCAGACAAGCGAAATATTATGATGCTCGACACCGGAAAGTGGAGTTCCAAGTTGGTGACAGGGTTTTCCTGAAGATCCGACCGGTACACGGTATTTCTCAGATTCGGAGACATAAGAAGCTCAGCCCCCGGTACATGGGACCATACCTGATTCTGGAGCGTGTGGGCCCCTTGGCTTATCGGCTGCAGCTACCTCCGGAGCTGAGCAGCCTACACGATGTGTTCCATGTCTCTTCTTTGCGAAGAGCTCTTCTTCGCCCTGAGCAGCACGTTCCTACTGCAGCTGGACCGGTAGAGCCTGACCGGTCAGTCAGATTGGAGCCGATCCGGATCGACGATTCAGCAGTCCGAACGTTGAGGAAAAAGAAGGTTCCACTCGTAAAGGTGCTATGGTCCAACCATGGACGGGAGGAACACACCTGGGAACCTAGGGATCTGATGCTGGAGCGTCATCCAGAACTATTTACATCAGGTACTTTTATGTTATTTTCTGCAAAACTTCCTTAACAATTTCTGCAATTGGAACCCGTAGACCCAAACTTAAATTTCGGGGACGAAATTATTTCTTTGTTTATAGGATTTGTAACATCCCAATGTTACTTCTAGACCCCTTAACTTAGATTGGGTTAGGCATGGGGTGGGTGTTAGGGTAATGAGCTAGGTTTGACCCTAGATAGAGGGTTGTAGCCATGTGGGGCCCACCATGGGGCCAAAGTCAAACTAGGTCAAACTAGCCTAAACAGGAACTCTAGCCACACCATGACCCCCTCATGATGCCCTAACCCTAAATACAATCTAAGTGGACCCTAAGGTAGGCCATGGGGTCAACCAGTTGACCCATGTTGGGTCAAGTCAACATGTTGACCTAAATAGTGAAAATGGTGCCCTAGCCCATTTCACTAGGTTGGGTCCACCCAAATCAACCCAAACTCATTAGGTGGGCCTAAAGTGACCCTATACCCCCTATGGAAGAGAAAAATATGGGCATGCAATGGTAATTTTGGGAATTACCTAGGAGAGAGAAAATATGATAAATAGGAGAGAGAAATGTGGAGGAGCTATTTTGAGCCACTTAGGCTCATCCCACCAACCCACCATGGGTTGGCTCACCATGCATGAGTATTAGGAGGTGTGGGACCCCCACCATGCTGCCTTGGGCCAAGCCCAAACCCAACCCAAGCCCAATATGACCTAACCCATTCATGGAAGTCAACTCCCCCTCTTCACTCACCCAACTCGGCCCTAGACTTGGCAACCCGACCCACTAAGGTCTAGTCAACCCTCATGGACCAGTGGGACCCACTCACCAGCCACCTAGCCGGCCAAATCCATCAAACCGAGCCCCACCTTGTTGAAATCGCCCCCTCCCTTGGTGAAGTCGCCCACTCCCATAACTCAGCCCCAAACCCTTCCCCCTCTCTCATTCCATCCAGTCCTACCCCTGAGACAGAGAGAGAGAGCCGGAGACCACAGCTGCCATGGCCAACAGAGGAGGAAATCGCCGGAGCTTGCATGCCATGGGAAATCGCCGCCACCCTCAGCCACAACCGCCGCCGTTGGTCCGTATCCCCTCCCCTCTTACTGTGCTAGTATCCTAGATCATCTAGGTTAGAGGTCGAGCTCAAACGAGCTCGACTTAGGAATCAAAAAGCTTGGAAAAGCTTTAAAAATGGCGGCCTGGAGGTTTTTCGGGTTGGTTGCGCCGCCGCCGTCCGCCGCTCTCCGCCGTCCAGTCGCCGGCCAGACCAAGCTCCGGCCACCGTGAGGCCGGGGAAGCAATTGGTCGGAGGCCCCGCCGCCGGCGATGGCCGGAATCCACCCCGCAAGGGACACCTGCTCGGGTTGTGGCCTGCATGCAATGCATGGGGAAGAAGACTCAGCAGCCGTCAGATCTACATCAAGATCTGTGCTGGCTGATATAAATTTCTTAATATTAAATACATATATGAATAGTAAGATTAAATGTCACAATATATCAGACACCTTGCATGTTGTTTATGAGGTACCTAGAGGCCCCATCTTAGGATGAACCCTGAATGAAAAAGTTAGGTAGATGGGTTAACTATGCAATGCCACAGAAATAATGACTTTTGGACCAGTAGGCTGCCCTGTAGGGCTGTTTTGCTAAGACTGCCCCTAAACTAGGGCAGAAACCAAATTTGATGCCCAAGTCAAACCAAGCATCACCATGACCTGAAATTTTGGTCATGGGTGTATTTAGGGCATGCCTATGCCCTGCCAAAAATTTGGAATTTTTGGAAGAACTTTTTCTATAGTTTTTATCAAAATATCAAAAATTAAATTAAGGGCATAATTGTAATTTTAGGCACCCAAATGACCCCAAATTTTGGTGGTATGTCCTTGGGGACATTATTGGGTCTGGTAGAAATTTCAAGGCAATTGGACCCCTGCATGAAGGGTTATTCCATGTGTTTGTGTAGGCTAATTTAGGCCTTGGTGTGCAATTAGCAATAATTTGTATTTTGTGTATTTAACCTAACTGAGGCACCCAAAAACCATGCAATAAATTCCAGTGATACTTTAGGGCATGTTTCACCCCTAGAATTATTTTTGGGATTTTTGGAATTAAAAATACCACTTAATGGAATTTTTCAAATTATAGGTCCTTTTGTAAAATAAATGGGAAAAATAGGTTTTGGCTATAGAAAACTTTCAGATTCAGCCAAGTCAAAGTATGGTGTTTTAATTGACTTAAGAAAATTTCTTATCTCTGTTTGGCAACTATTAGAGCAAAATTCATGGAAATGACCATTTTACCCTTTTTGTAAATGTTTATGAATTAGTATAAATACTTGTTGGATAATTGTGAAAATAATCCTAGAGTTGCATAACTGTTATATTAGTCTTGTAGATTTATATCAGAATTTTTGGGTACAATATTAATTATTAATTAGCATAATGGCATTTTTGGTAAATAATTAAGAATGGATTTTGATAGACCATTACCTTGTAGAAATTAATAAAACTCTGCCATTAGTCATAAAATGGTAATATAAATGCTCAGTAATTTTCCTGGAATTTTGGTGTATATATTTCTTGTACTTCATTTGGAAAGTGATAAATAGGTAGAATTTGTATTAATTATGGGAAAAATAGAAATATAAAAAGAGAAATTATGAAATGTTGTAGACAGTAATATTTTATTCATATGCAACTCAGGAAAATTCCCTTAGGTCAGAAGATTTTAATTGATAATACTTCTTGTGTAAAATGACCTAGGGAATAATTTAAAAGATTTATTTAAAGGCCTTAATGACCTAGGAAAATTATGAAAATCAACCCACTCATTTTATTAGTCCATACCACCCTAGGATAAATATTTGGGGTCAGTTGGATCAAGGATTTAGAAGTTCGATTTCAGGGTGGTGTTAGGTCATGGGGTGCGCATAGTAAAAGTAGGCTGGACTATAGGTCGCCAGGGGATAAATCAACAACTGAGTTAGAGTCTAAGTTCGGAAGTATAACCCTGGGTGGCAGATGCATTATAGAGACGAGAGTAAAAGTGCAACATTAGCCATGCCTAGGTAGGGTTGACGGAAGACCGTCACTCCTTAATCTATACCTTAAATCACTAGGTCACTCTATGTAACAGGAGAGAGAAAAGGGGGTCTGGGGTAAGAAACAACTAAAGTAAATATCCTTGAGAAAGGGAGCTTTGGGATTCAGCCCATCGCAGCTCCTAGTGCCCCTGAGAACCCTTCACCGGGAATACCTTGGGCAGTCCTGGGACTAACCTTAAGACTCTAAGTATGATAATCTGTAGATAAGAGTAGTCTAATAGGCTAAGTGATCTGGACATGTGCTCACTCGTGCCGGGTTGGAGGGACTTGGAGTCTTTTGACTACTTGCTCACCCGTGCAGAGTTGGAGGAAAGAAATTGGCTTATATACACTCACCCGGCCAGGGTTGGAGGGTTTGTAGCATATACTCACCCGTGGCGGGTTGGAGAGATTTGAGACAGGATAGTCCTTGGAGCTGGAGGCTCAATATATAATACTTGCATGTGCATATACTAGTGGCGGGCCATGCGGTACTGGCCGGTCGTCACACCGACGGCAGTACGGTGGACCAGGCGGGTGCGAGGGTTAGAAGGACCAGTAGGATGTTTATACTGGAGTCTGGAGGACTTTTCCTAATAACGCGCACCCGACCCAACAAGACTGACAGGTAGTCAGCAAAGTGGTACGCAGAGACTCTAGAGTGCACTGTCGGTGTACAGAGGCGTACAAGAGAGGTCTAGGCCTGGTAGTGTGTATACCCGCCTAGAAGGCGGAGACGCCCGCTCCGCTGCTGCCGTAGCCACAACGGTGGTACCTGAGAGTGATGCTAGCTCTCGAAAAGTGGGAACTAAAGGTCTGTGATCACGGAGTCGTGTGTGTGTGTTGCACTGCATGTTCATATCATACCCACCATATAGATGCATAACATTAACCTTCATAACAACTTAAGTCACCTAATGTATAAGTGGTATGGGACACTTATACATTAGGACCTGCTATACGATCCCTTAGCCTATAAGCCTGAGTGGGCATGTTTATAGGTTAAGGTTATTTCCCTTTATATATATGCTTGTGACTCTGACACCCCATTGTATAAATGGTATGGGACATTCTATACAATGGGAGCCTGCAAAAGATCCCTTGCTTATGCGCACTTGCATAAGTGGAGGTTACATTTCATTATATTTTGATTATATATATACCCTGTTAGTTTCCTGTCACCTGCTCGCCTTTGCCACCCCTTGTTGTCCACCGCTTCGTCCTCCCGCACGGTGCCTAGGAGTTGCAGGAGGAGGTGTTGAGGATACGACTTAGTCTTTTTGACTAATGGTCGGTGACCTTACTATTTTAGGAGCTCGAGGAGGTGGACCAGCACGTCGAGGAGGCAGGACTTGAGGGGCAGATACCAGCTACTACTACTGGGGCACGTCTACAGGTGATGAGAGAGTTTTAGTTATTCCGCTGCTGTATGTGAGAGTGAGAGAGATTATGATGTACTGGGCATAAGCCCTATTTACTTTCACTTATGTGCTCATTATGGACTGGCTTTTATTTCATTTGATATATATATGTGATGTGGCTGTGGACTTGCTTCTGCTTTTACTCTGATTTATTATGCAATTATTCTCATATTGGCCGAACAGGTTATGATCGTACTAGCCGGCAGAATCGGCGTCTTGCGGTGACGACTAACTCGTGCGTTAGTGTCACCGTAAGGCGGCGGTTCTGGGCATAAGATCCGGGTTGCCTCGGATTTGAGGAACAGGATCTTACAGCGCGGCAACTATAAATGATATAGAACAACAGGATGACATGAATTAATAACTGCTCTACTAAACTCTTCACAGGGGCGCAACGTACGCAATATTTTCCAAAAAGTTCTCTAAAACAAACTAGAAACAAATAGATTAAACTATAGCTTGATAAAATTAATTAACTACTACTCCTACTCCTAGATAAGTACATGGTTTTTTTCCAAACAGCATGGCTTATTTAACAATTGCCAAATGCTAACTAATAGGTCTATGAAAACTGAAGTGCATAGGTGTCTCTTTCATTATCCATATCGGTAGCAAGTACCGGTGCAGTGATAGAGCAGTTACCCTCATACCGGAATATGAATACTATACTAAGCATCAGGCAGGGGTAGGTAGTATGATGAGAAAATTCCAATGTCCGTCCCCTCATGCAAGTAATCCATTCCATCATCAGGAAGCACAGTGGGCCCGACCACTTCCTGAACCAAATCCAATGAGGAACCCTACAAAGGATAAGACACGAGAGTAGGATCAAGAAACAAATTAGAAGAATGGCATAAATAAATTTCAGGTTTGGTAGTGATCCTAGTATCAATCCCAATAGGTTGAGGTAATGAAATATTGTTGGTATCATCGAGAAAGTTACAAGGTTTGGCGAGATCAACAATGACCTCCTCCATGACTTGGACTTCCTCAACCGTTATTGAGGTAATCACCTCCTCATATAGGAGAACGTCCTCCTCCACAGGAGTGGGCACAACACTATTAATACCTATTTTTATCCTGCAAGGCATCTTTAATAATACAGCTAGAAACAAATGTATTATTATATACAGGAGGGGGAGAAATAGTTCTCGGATAAATATCAGGCACCAATTCCTCACAATGAATTAAATCCATAATGATGATTGATGAACATGGGAAACAGGAGCAGCCATGTAGGATCATAGATTCGCCACAACTCTGATGGGCATATCCGCATCATTCCCTTAAAAATATGAAGGTGACATTGCCACGTAACTAAAGGTAGAAGGTGTGCTACCAGAGGTTGGAGTCTGGATGATTCAGATATCCGGCTCATCATCCACATCCAATTGGCGAAGATATTCAGCACAATCCTTATGACGACCCGTCTCAACAAAAGTCAGAGTTTGCTTTGGGGCGAGTCGTGATGCTACATGCATGGGCGGAAAGAAAATCCATGTCTATTAGACGGGAGCAGAGATACTAATAATTAGTTTTAAAGTAATTAATTTGAAGAAAAATAGTTGTTTTTATGCGAAAGCTTTAAAATATGGCAGTGAAAAGTTAAATATGCCTGTATTTTAATAAATTCATAATTCAAGATGCTGATACAATTTTTCATGCAATGAAGATTTCAAAGACATGAACATGCAATTTATGTTAAATTATAGTGCATATATTTTTTAGCCTAGCAGTTGTTTATGATTTACTGACTATAATTGTTACATAAAAACAATGTCTGACAGTAAAGAAAATGAAATGTAAACACAGAACCCGAAACTTTGCGTAGATCAGGCTCAAGGATCAGACGACCCAGGCACAAACGCTAAGGCAAATGCAAAACAAGAAGGAAAAGCCTCAGAACATTGATAACATAAAAAAGGTAAAGTTCAAAACTAGTAAGGGAAACAAAAATATATGTGTAATAGTTTTCATAAAGCAAAACTAACATTACAAACAAGTAAATGAGTAAAACATAAACAAGTTAAATTATTAGACTACTCCGAAATGTAACATATAATAGCTCAAGCAATATCATAAGCTATAATCAATGAAGAGTGTAGGTATTTTATAGTGGGTGCCCATAGTTCACACTCAAGTTAAGAAGCAAGTCTTATTAGAAAAATTTCTTCTTGCTGTGACTATGCAAGCAAAGAGATGCACTAATTAAACACTACCTTTCAATGATTTCTTAAAATATTATTGAGTTAAAAGATTCATATTTTAGTTATTCTAACAAGAACAGATTCATTTAAAGGGAAAGATCAGATTAAGAACAAACTTTACTTATGTCTTGCAACCAGACAAGCATAAGAAAAGATTCGATGGCATAAAAGAAACTGGATAGAGAGCTTTACATTTATGCATGTTCAAGTATTCACGAGTGATAAGATTACTATACATCACTTTCTAGGATAATAAGTATTCAATTAGTTTAATCCATTCCAAGGCACGATTACCTCCCAAGTAAACGTGTGTATGATCCGAACATTATATAAAATCATAGTCATCTTTGTTGGCTAACAAGAATTATTATCAAGTATCATTATGACACTTACTACGCATGTCCAACAATCTATCATTCTTCAAATTATATCTTAATTGAACACATCACTCATCTAAGCAAATATCCAAACAAAAAATATCTACGGTCATAATTCATGTAGTTCCAAACATGTTAAACCCCAAATTTTTAACTTATTAGATTGGACATTCAAAATTTAAACTTATTTGATAAAACAAACTTTTTAGGGTGAAATCATCGAATCATAAGTATATAAAAAGCAATTAAGTTCAATGTTTGTAAGAGAGAAGGATCTTTACTTGCCTTAAGGAAGCTGAAACTGACGGAGGTGCCTGAGCGGCATAAGCGAAATAAAAAAATTTATTTCAGACCTGTTGTAGCACAATTATAAATGACATTGAATTATCAGAAACCCTAACACCATCACTAATAATAAATTTCACAAGGCCAAAAACAAGAGAGGGTTAGCGAATTACCTTCCTCAAAAGTGATGAGAGAAGAGATTACAATGTGGAAACGAAGACTTGACATCTCTTAGCTAGGAGAAACCTTAAACGGAGAGGGCTTGGAAAGGTCCTGCCAATTAGGTCGAGGAGCGATGTCGGAAATCACAAACACAACGAACTAGATGATTATGAGAGGGGCGAAAACTTTGATCCACAAAATTTATGAAATTCATAGAGCAAATGTTCTAAGAAAATTCAAGGTAATACGAATAAAGGGCGTTAAGAGAAGAATATTACCAATAAGAACCAAAATCGAGCCCAAAGAGGGAAATCCGGGCAAAAATTTCTAAGTAGAGGGGTAAAAAGAGCATATTCTAGATGGATCTCTTGTAACCACTGAGTGAAATGAAGATGAAGTAGGATGGAGGGGCTATCGATGCTTGGAGGAGAAGAAAAAAGGGTTGTTGCTGCTCTTGGAGGAGAAGGGAGGAAGGGTTTGTCGACCCTTTAAAGGTGATGTTAGCTAGAGGAAGAGGGGGATGGACGGTTGCGCTTGGGGGGCAAGGGCTGAGGATGCTGGTTATGGAAAGGAGGAGCAACTTTCGTAGTGTTTTTGGAAGTTCAACTTTCCAAGCTATCAATTGGAGAAGTGCCGATAGTAGCAGATTTCAAGGATGTGTTTCCTGAGGAGCTTTCTGGAGCACCTCCTCGGCGGGAGATCGATTTCTCGATTGAATTAGTACCAAAAGCTAAGCCGGTGTCACGTCCTCCTTTTAGGAAGGAACCGAAGGAGTTGACCAAGCTCAAAGTACATTTACAGGAACTGTTGGAGCTGGGGAATATCAGACCCAGCTCATCTCCATGGAGCACGCAAGTGTTGTTTGTAAAGAAGAAAGATGGTAGCGTGCGGTTGTGCATAGACTACCGTGAACTGAATAAACTGACCGTCAAGAATAAGTATCCGATTCCACGGATAGATGACATGTTCGAAAAGTTGGTGGTGTACTCTAAGTTGTACTTTAAGTCAGGGTACTATCAGTTGCAAATTCGAGATGAGGACATACCCCAGACAGCTTTTGGTACGAGGTATGGCCACTTCGAGTTCTTGGTTATGCCATTCGGGTTGACGAATGCTCAATTGGAATTCATGGATTTGATGAACCGAGTGTTTCAGGAGTACTTACACTCGTTTGTGCTGGTCTTCATCGATGATATTTTGTTATACTCCAAATCAGAGGCGGGGCATGAGACTCACTTTAGAGTGGTCTTGTAGGTGTTGAGAGAGAACCAACTTTATGCAAAGTTCTCTAAGTGTGAGTCCTGGTTGGAAAAGGTGGTATTTTTGGGCCATGTGATTGGTGGTGATGGGGTGACAGTGAATCCAGTAAAAGTTGAGGCTATCAGGGATTGGCCAGTTCTGAGCACTGTGGTGGAAGTTAGGAGTTTCCTTGTACTAGCTGGGTACTATAGAAGGTTTGTGGAAAACTTTTTGCGGATATCTCTACCCCTCACTTCTCTGACTCATAAAGACCAGAATTTTGTGTGGACTCAGGTGTGCAATCAAGTGTTTGATACCTTGAAGGAAAGGTTGATGTCGGCTCCAATCCTAAGTCTCCCTAAAGGGACTGAAGGATTTTAGATTTTTAGTGACGCGTCAGGTTGCGGTTTGGGTTGCATGCTAGTGCAACTTGGCAATGCGATAGCCTTTAGGTCTAGACAACTGAAACCTCATGAGAGAAATTACTCAGTCCATGGCTTATAGTTGGCGGCAGTAATTTTTGCGTTAAAGTTGTGGCGGCACTACGTGTACGGTGCGAAGGTAGAGATCTTCACAAACCACAAAATCCTGAAGTATCTTTTAAAGCAAAAATATTTGAACATGTGGCAGCGCAGGTGGGTCGAGTTCCTTGGGGACTACGACGTGGCAATTCATTATACGCCAGGAAAGGCCAATATGGTGGACGACGCCTTGAGTAGAAAATATTCTAGACATGAGAATTGGATTGAAGCTCATGATGGGTGGTTGGTGCGGGACTGTGAGTCCCTTAGCATTGAATGTGTAGCAAGAGGCGAGTCTAGTATGGCTCGGTTGAACTGAATAGAGTTGCAGAATGACATATCTGATCGTATCTGGGAAGCGACCAGTGTGGATGTAAAGTTCCATCATTTTGTGGCGGAAGCTCAAAAAGGCGAGGGTAATACCTGGGAGATGGTTGGTGGGATCTTAAAGAAGTATGGAAGGGTATGTGTACCACAGCTCGACAATCTTCGTGAGGAGTTGATGTTTGAGTCCTATTTCACGAAGTACTCCATTTACCCAGCCAGTACAAAATGTACTTGGATATGAAGAAATCCTTTTGGTGGCCTGGTTTGAAGCGGGATGTGGCTTTGTATGTGAGTCAGTGCTAAACTTGTGCCTTAGTGAAGGCTAAGTGTTAGAAGCCAGGCAGGTTCCTGAATCCCCTCCCTATCCTTGAATGTAAATTTGACGACATCTCCATGGATTTTGTGCATGGCTTACCTTGCTCGTAGCAGGGTAACGATGCGATTTGGGTGATCGTGGATCGCTTGACCAAAGTGGATCACTTCATCCCAAATCGGAAGGAGGACAGCGTGGAGAAGCTGGTAAAATTGTACGTTCGCAATATTGTGCGGTTGCACGGAACTTCAAAGAGTATTGTTAGTGATCGCGATGGATGGTTCACGTCTAAAGACTGGAGATTAGTTCAGAAGAGTTTGGGCGCAAAGCTCAAGTTTAGTACGACATTCCATCCTCAAACTGATGGTCAAACGGAATGGACGAATCGTATAATGGAGGATATGTTGAGAATCTATACCCTTGATTTTTGTAAGAGGTGGGAAAATCACCTTTTCATGGTGGAGTTTGCCTACAATAATAGTTTCCAGGCGAGCATCAAGATGGAACCGTATGAGGCTTTGTATGGAAGGTAGTGTTGAACAATGATGTTATGGATAGAGGTAGGAGACACCAAACTTTTAGGAAAAGAGGTGGTCGCCGATGCTTGCGAGTTGGTGTAAACAATTCAAGATCACATGAAGGTTGTTCATGATCGACAAGCGAAATATTTCAATGCACGCCATAGGAGCGTGGAGTTTGCAGTAGGAGACTGGGTATATCTAAAGATTAATCCATTCAAAGGTGTTTCACAGATTCGACGACTCAAGAAGTTGAGTCTGAGATTTTTGGGGCCGTTTGAAGTTGTGGAACACATCGTAGAAGTAGTATATCAGTTAGCATTGTCCCCAGATTTGAGTGGATTACATGATGTCTTCCATGTTTTAGTTTTAAGGAAAGCCTTGGTGGAGACAAATGTTGTGGTTAAGTCAACAACAGTGTCGATAGAGGAGGACTTGAGAACAAAAATTTGTCCGGTCGGCATAAAGGATTTAGAAGTTCAACAGTTGCAAAATAAAGAGGTTGAGCTCGTAAAGGCGCGCTGGCATAACTGCGAACAAGACGATTTCTCCTAGGAGTGTGAGCAAGCGATACGGTAAGACTTTCCGGATATCTTTGCATCAAGTATACTTTTTTGTTTGAATGCATGTTTAATTTCGAGGACAAAACTCTTTTAAGGGAGGAGGAGTTGTAACACCCTAGTTTTCTAGACTTGAGGCTCTGGGCTTACAGCGCGGAAATAGGTTGCTATTACTTGACGGTAGCTTTCGTTCGTCGAGTGGAAGGCACCGAGTGGAAGGAATTGAGTGGTAGACATCGAGTGGTTGGCATCGAGTGGTAGCGCATGATGTTAGCTAATTACCGCTCGACAGTAGCCCGGTTCATCGAGTCGAATTCGCCGAGTCAGAAGCATTGAGTGAGCTATAACGCGACATTATTACTACCACCGGTAGTAGTGCTGCTTTATATATTTTTTTTGACTGGTGGGCCGGGAAGTTACCGCGGTGCGATAGGTAGGTATTGCCCGGTGGTAGTAGACGGAAGCAGTTTTGTGGGTTGTGATTTCCGGCTATCCGACTCGCTTGGGATTTGATCCGATGGCTCAGGACACTCCGTCCAAGGGGCTTAAGTAGAGCTAAAAGGTTGGTTTCCCTCATTCTTCTCATTTGAGTGAGAATTAGGGTTTGGGAGAGAGGGTTTGGAGGAGGAAGAAGGTGCGCTTTCTCCTCCATTAGTGAAGCTCCGAGACTCCGTTCGTCGATCCGAAGCTAGATTCGTGGAGAGGACTTGAAGGCTCACATTTTCATCCGTGCAAATCGAGATCTTCATGGTGAGGAAGAGGAGTCATAAGATAACGACACTTCTCCTCTTGGTCTTTAGTATGCGTACATGGCATCTGTTTCATTCTTGCTTACTTTAAAGCATTTAGGTACCTGATTTCTCAAATGAGAGGGGTACAGGTCGCCTTGGTTCAAAAGGAGCCACCGGGTCGATTGTGTCTGTCCCTGATATGATGATGCTTTAGACATCCACTCTGGTAGTGGATTAGGCATTATGGGTGAAGCCGAAGTCGCGATCATTAGTCCGACTCAGTGATGTTGCATATCAAGCCTTAAGGATTTTGCTAGAAATCTATTTACGGTAATCTTTTTGTGATATTTTCCCCCCTTATTCCGTGCGAGAATGAATAATGGATTAGGGTGGGAAAGGCTATGTTTGTGGATTGATGTGCGAAGGCGTGACTTGTCTCTGTGGTCGTCTGGCTAGCCTGTGACGTGCAAGTCATGTGTGGAGAGTGTCCCAACGAGACAAGTACCCTTTTGAGAAATTGACGAGAACGTCAAGCTTTTGATAAGCCCGAGCGATGAAGCCCATGAGTGGGTGGGGTCAAGCAAGGGTTCTTAAAATCGGTTTGTTTGTGTTACGGAATCCTGATGCAAGAAGTCAGAGCTTGCAGGCAAGCCTTGGTTTTGAGACCCACAAGCGGGTGGGGCCTAGGCAAGAGTTCTGTGTGGCGGCTTGAATGTCGTTAGGGGAAAATGGAAGTACCCACGTGATGTGATGTGATGATGTGTGATGATATGTTAGATTCATGCGCTATAGGGTGCCTTGGATGAAACCCAGGTTTGCATGCATGTTTCATTGTAGGCTCCTTTTTTATTAAATGCTCAACATAGAAACATGTTTGATGTTTGTGACATCTCAACCTGTTTCTTTACTCTCTATGTATATATACATTTGCATACAAAGTGCTGACCTACAGGGTGATGGAGTTCCCTGGGGTCCGTTAGGGATGGCCGGGAGGAGATGTGTTGGTTACACAGTTGAGGTAAGCCTTTGCTGACCCACCTTACAACAAATTTTTATAGGGCAAGGATCGCAAGCGGGAGCAAGCTCGCCATCCAAAAAGGCCTAAGCCTCATGAAGTGGACTCTCTTTTATTTACTCATGTTTTGTTGAATGCTTTGCTCCATGAACTGTAATCCGGCTTGCATGTCGAGGTAGCCTAGGAGTGCTAAAACACGTTGTTCTGTTTATTGTTGTTTTAGTTTTTGGACACTTGAATGTTGTATGGCCTTAAGGCTGTTTCGAACTCCTGTGATAGTGGATAACTTCTAGTATTTGTGGGTTTTTGCTATTTTGTGTTCTGAGTTTTGAGATGCGTTGTTCTTTTATATCACTTCATAATACTAAATTTGTGGCATCTATATGTTGTGGGGCCTCGGCTGTACCCATATTATATGGTCATTTCAGGGGAGGTGTTACACAATTGCACGCCACTCATCAAGTTTATTTAATTGAAACTTCCTATGCTCGACTGCTAAGGTAGAGTCTAAGCACCTAGAATGCGCGGTGCTCTAACTTGACAGGAAGGTGGCAATCCTTACCGTAGACTAATCGGTAAGGAGTGCAATCAATGATGATTTTTTACACCGTCCGACATGCCCACATCACGTCATCGAGCTTAGGTGCTCAATCCTTTCTATTAACAAAAACAATTTTTTCTAAGATCCTCTTCAACTCACGGTTCACAACTTCAACTTGGCCACTCGTTTGTTGGTGATATGCGGTGGAGAGCTTATGTGTGATGCCATATTTTGCTAAAATATTAGCGAATTGGCTATTAAGGGAATGTGTGCTCCTATCACTAAAGAATGTGTATGGCGTGCCAAATTGAGAAAATATTTTTTTCAAAAAGTTAACGATGACTCTCGCATCGCTGGTGGGGAGAGCTTGCACTTCTGCCCATCTCGATACTTAGTCGAGCACAACGAGAGTATATTTTTTTTAAAAGAAGGATGGAGAGGATCTACGAAATCTTTACCCCAAAGATAAAAAACTTTGCATTCTAAAAAGAGATTTTGGGGCATTGTCCCGATAGGAGATGTTACCTGACCGGTTGCCAATAGAAGCCAGCCTCCAACACCTTTCTGCGGTCCATTTTGCTCGGTAGTGCCCTCCAGTTGGTCCTTCGTGATAGTGCTACAGAATTTGCAAACCTTCCTTGGGTAAAAATATCTTCTCACCACCTGGTCTGTGTAGACACGGAATAGAAACGGGTCCTCTCAAAAATAATTCTTTAAGTCAGAAAAGAATTTCTTCTTTTGCTAACTCGAGAAATCTTTTGGTAGGATACGGGCTACGAGATGATTAGCCAAATCTACAAACTAGGGGTGTGGGGTGGGGTAAAAGAAGTCATTACCTTTTCGAGGGCAAGGCGACACTCTTTAGGGAATTTATAATTTTTATTGACCTCCATTAATGATACCATAACAGTATTCTATAAACGGGAAAAATGGTCGGTCGCTAAGTTCTTAGCTCCCCTCTTGTCCCAGATATCTAAATCAAACAACTGCAAGAGGAGGATCCATCGCAATAAATGGGGCTTGACATCCGCCTTACTTAGCAGGTACTTAAGAGCAGAGTGATTTGTGAAGAGAATTATTTTAGAGAGAGTGATATTTGACCTAAACGTATTGAAGGCAAAAATGAGAGTTAGAATCTCCTTCTTGGTAGTTGTGTAATTATCCCGCACGGATGTGAGTGTCTTGCTGCATAATAAATCAGGTTGAAATACTTGTTTACCCGTTAACCTAATACAACATAATATCACTCATATCACACATGATCTCAAATGCTAGTGACAAATCTAGTGTTACTAGAATTGGGGAGTTTATAAGTTTTCTTTTATATGATTAAAATCTAAAATGCATTCACTGTCAAAAACGAAGGAAGTCACTTTCTCTAAAAGACGTGTTAATGACTTCATGATTTTAGAAAAGTTTTGTATGAAACGCCGATAAAACCTTGCAAGGACTAAAAATTCCTAATCAACTTAACATTCGCTGAAGGGAGAGCTTCTCAATAACTTCGATCTTTGACCTATCAACCTCAATCTCTTTGCTCAAAATTTTATGTTCGAGGACTAACCCCTCTCGGACCATAAAATGATATTTTTCCCAGTTAAGAACTAGATTTGTTTTCTCAAAATGCTGAAGCACATGCTCGAGATTTCTTAAAAAATCATGGAAGAAATTTTTGAAGATGGAGAAGTCGTCCATGAAAACTTTCATCACCTCCTCCACTAACTCATCGAAGATTGGCAACATACATCTTTGGAATGTAGCTGGTATATTGCAAAGGCCAAACAACATCCTTCTATGGACAAAAGTGCCAATGGGACAAGTGAATGTTGTTTCTCCTAGTTCTAGGGCAAAATTGAGATTTGAAAGTACCCCGAGAGACCATCAAGGAAACAGTAGAAGGAGTGACCCAATATGCGTTATATAATTTGATCGATGAAGGGTAACAAGAAGTGGTCTTTTTGGGTGGCATCATTCAATTTTCGATAATCGATGCACGTCCACCAACCCATAATAGTACGGGTTTGAATTAATTCATTGTGTTCATTTGCGACCACCATTACACCACCTTTCTTTGGATCGACTTATACTGGGCTAACCTTAGTACTATCTGATATCCATTAGATGATTTACGCATCTAAAAGCTTAATAACCTCAGTCTTAACAACTTTTTTCATATTCAAGTTGAGTCGTCGTTGAGGCTGGACTGTGTTGCGGTAATTATCTTCAAGGAAAATTTTGTGAGTGCAGAAAGAGGGGTTACTCCCCTTGATATCAGAAATCTGCCACACAATGACATGATGGTGGTAACTTAAAACTAGAGTCAATTATGAAATTTCTGAATCGCTCAGCTCAAATGAAACCTTGACGGGCAATTTTGATTTTTTTCTAAAAAAAATATTTTAGGTGCGGGGGTAGTTGCTTTAACTTGAGAGTGGGTGGTTACACATAAGAAGTTTTAATTTTAAGATTTTTTAAGTGTAGTGGCTCGAGTGGTGTGGAGTGAGAAACTTTTTCTAAACAGAAAAGTTTGGCGGTCTTTGAATCATCGCGCGTTAATGAGACTAACTCAAAAAACGTGGAAAACTCATTTTCAAAACATTCTTTTAAGTAAAAACATGAATCGTCACTTGCTATGGAATTTCACATCAAGGGATTTATGCTAAACGTAACTTTATCGTCTCCAACCTAAAGGAGGAGCTTTCCTTTATTTATGTTGATAATCACGCAGGAGGTGGCGAGAAAGGGGCATCCGAGTATAAGGGCTACTTTGACATCCTCTTCGATATCAAAAATGACAAAGTCCACCAAAAAGATGAACTTGTCGACCTTGATGAGCATGTCCTCCAATATCCCTACTAGATATTTAACTGATTGATCTGCGAGTTAGATACTAATTCGGGTGGGGCTAGGATTTCCTAAACCTAAATTTTAAATAAAGAGAAAAAAATCAGGTTTATGCTTGCTCTAAGATCAGCTAAAGCGTGTTTTACCAACTAATTGCCAAATAAACATGAGATGGAGAATTGTCCCGGATCATTTACTTTTTGGTGTAATTTGTTGAGTACAACCACAGAGCATTCTGTATGGAGAGAAATATGGGAAATATCATGAAGTTTGTTTTTGTTGGAGAGTAACCCCTTGAGACATTTTGCGTATTTAGGAATTTGAAAGATAGCCTTGCAGAAGGGAACATTAATATGAATTTGTTATAAATTTTCAAAAAAATATTTGTAATTTTCTTTGGTGCTCTCATTCCTAAGTTTAGACAGATACAAAATATTTGAACTAGAAGCGTGCGGAGATAAAGTAGCAGACAAATTTGAAGCCAAAATAGGAGGAGTAGAGACAAGTACCTTGGGTTTGACCTTTTTTGAAGTTACCTCCTTTCCGTTGCGAAGGGTGATCAGGTTCACGCTTTTCCTTGAATTTGGTTTAGTAGTTCTTGGTATGGATCCTTGTTGGCACTCAGAGAACATTTTAGCTAGCTATTCCACTAGATTTTCTAAATTTGTGATCGATCCGATGAAGTTTCGGATTTTCGACTCATTTGTAGCAACATATTTGGTGAAAACCTCCACAAGTGAAGAGGGTTTCAGCGGCTGCAGTGGAAATCCAGGTGGATTTAAATTTAGAGGTATATTTAAATTTAGGGGTGGATTTAAATTTAGGGGGTGCTGAGCATTTCCTTGGTTGCTCCATGAGAAATTCGGGTGATTCCTATAACCCGCAATGTATGTTTTATTATACGGGGTAGTGTTCTGGGTTAAAAGAAGGATGAGGTGGAACCAAGATTTTACCGAGAGGTTGTGGATACGAGGAGATCACTCAAAGATTAAAGGAGTTGCATGCACTCCTCGAGTGAGGCCGACATAAATCTTCTGGATTTGAATCAAATCCAATAGTGAGGTTCACCGCCTAAAGCAAGCATATGGGTTTTGACTGGAAAAGGGGTCTTAATCGATCAACCTAAGTTTAGTCGAGAGTGTATTCTCGAGAGAGGCACTTTCGTATTTTGGGAACCTCTACGGTCAAAGTAATTTAGAAGCTTGTATTTTAGTATTTCATGAAAATTTATTTTAATCCAAAGGGATTCTAAATCAAGTGATATTCTTTATTTCATAAATTTTCTTTTTATAGTATAATTAATCACTGTTTTTATATTCGATAAATAATATTAATTTGCGTGAGTAGAATTAATCAATAGGCAAGGAAAAATACGACACTTGATACTTTATTTTAAAACATCCTATACTATGAACGATAGGTGCTCTTCCCTATAGTTCGTAGAATTTGGAGATATTATTAATCCTAAATTTTACCCATCAAATTTTTTGCGCCGTTGTAGGGGAGTTATTTTTGTTAATATTTTGAAAGCGCGAATTTTATTAATTTTATCATTCTATTTTTCTCTACCCCATTTCTCTTTTTTATTTTCTTTTTCAAATTTGATTCTATTAAGTTAAGGTTGTTTTAATTTTCTTTCTTAAAAAAATATGTTGTCTCATTTGGCCGCTAAGATTGTCGAGCTATAAAATAAACTAAATTTTTTGGAAGTCGCATGAAAACGCCAAATTTTTTGTTATTATTGTGCTGCTCCTCATCGATGTGAGGCTTGTTATCTTTATTATTATTATCAAAATATTTCTTATGAAAATAATTTTGATAATAATTATGAAAATAATTAATCCTACTTTAGTGATAATTCTATTTCAAATTGCCATGAAAATAATTTTTCAGATTTTACTAATTTTAATAATTTTCATGAAATTAATTTATCGAGCATTGACGAGAATAATATTTTAGATTTAAATAATTTTTATTCCAACTCGGATGTTGATTTTTCTTGTTCGCAAGATCACCCGGAAAGATTCCCGAGTAATGAGAATAATTCTTTAGGTCTGATTATTGTTCTTCTTTTTCCGCACGACAAGTTGAGTCTTCTAATTTTGGGGAATTTTCGCAAATTCAATTTCTTTCTCCTCCCCAAAATTTAAAAACTATTAATACTTCTAATGATTTTTCTACGTCTCCAAATATTTCTCCTATAGAGGAACATGAATCTTCATGTACCCCCTTAGTTTCTTATACCGAAAATGAAGAAAAATTATTATTTCAAGAATTTATTCATTGTATGAACGCACCGGGTGAAATAGAAGAAGAACATGTTTCTTCTCCCACTCTTCCCAAATTTTCTCCTCTTCTTCATGAATTTTCAAGCACAACCTATAAATATTTAGGAATTCAAATCCATGAAAATATTGCATCCAATGATTTTATATTAAATAATTTTTTTGATAGTAATTTTATTTTAGAAATTAAACAACCGCAACTTGATCCTATTGTTTCGCAAAAACCTCCTCCTTGCGAAAAATTTTGACACGTTTATTTTTTATTTTACTTATACTAATAATTTTCATATAGAAGATGAGCCATTGCAATCAAACTTCATCCCCAATCCATTTGTCGCTCCTCTACAAAAATTCAAATCACATTAGGTATGTATAGGTGATTTGGATTTACAATTTCAAGCCGAGCGCCACAAGAAAAATCAAGAAATAAGTGGAGGAGTAGCCGAGCGACCGAATTGGCATATTTACCAAAGCATGAATTAAGGGAGTTGCCCATTCACTTTAATTTTTATTTCCCTTTTTTCTAACCAAAATAATTTAGCTTAAAGACGGGAAAAAGAATAGTGTTCTTGGGAGATACCCCTTATTTATCTTTTAAATTATATGCATTTTTTCTTTTTATTTGTTTTTCTTTTCACCCTCCTACTTAGCTTATAAATATTGGGGATAATGTTTATTTTTAAGTATGGGGGTGGGATCTCTTATTATTGTTATTATTTAAAAATTCAAAAAAATTAAAATATTTATATCTTTCAAAAATTAAAAATTTTTATAAAAATATAAAATTTAAATTTCTTGAAAGGGGTCGTGTTGGGCTTTCATCCGACAAAACTGCCTAGTACCTTGCCAGCCTGTCACTGGGTAGTCATCGGGAAGTGTAAGAAATAACAAAAAAAATAGGTTTAATTTCTAGAGAAATCATTATTTCTATATTTATTCACATGCAAAATTGCTAGTAATCTATATTTTACACAATGTTTAGAGGATTTTTATGCTTTAATTGAATTTTTAATTTTAGAGTAGAACTGTTGGTCATGTTGTGTTCCTAGTCAAGTGCACGTGTTAGTAGAATTTTTTGTAGAACTAAATATTCAGCATACAATTAGATTTTTCTTTTTCTAAATGCGTGGAAATAGTTTACTCGACTTTCATTTTGAAAGCAGTAAAATCCAAAAATAATTTAGGTGAGTGCGTAGAAGTTTACTAGAAAAATATTTCGTGAATCAAGAGTAAAGGTATTCTTTCTCGATGTCTAGAACTTGCCCTCTAGCGATTCTCAAGACTTTGCATAAGTTAAACTCATTAGCATGAATAGGATATAAGCACTTCTTTTGGCCAGTTTGAGCCTTTGCACCCACACCTAACATTTTATCTTTGCTAAAACCACTTTGAGCCTATTACCCTATCTTTTGTTTCAGCTCCACCAAATATTTCACTAAGGACTAAAAAGCATCCTAATCATACACCTAAGTCTGAGCTCGATAATGGTTATAAAAAAAGGCTTTACGAGTGATTTGGAGCCATTTTATTTTGTTGACCTTTTTATTAAAAAAAAGTTGTTTTGTTTCTTCTTCCTCTTAAAAATATTAGAAAAATCTTAAAAGGGGGAAGGAAGAAAAATAAAAAAATGATGATGAAAAAAGAAAAAAAAGGAAAAAAAGGTTTGGAAAGTTGGCTATATTCTTAATGCCATGACTATTTATTTTGTGCGAGCTCTCTTTAGATTTGGGTGTGACTAGTCGTCATTTTTATATTTGATTACCCACACCAAAAACCTAAGTCTACGTTTCAACCTAGTTTAGTCCTATTGATTTGCGCTTATGAGTTAGACTAGTGTCGTGGCAAGAGTGTGAAAGGGCTAGCCTATGGCCATCGACATTGATGGATTTCTTTGGCAGGTATCTCGATCTTCAATTTGTGTAATGTCAATCTTAGTAGACACGCTACCCTCTCCCTAAATATAATTTTAGGATTTACTGGAATTTCAATTTCAAAGTAGAAATAATAAGTGGAAATGCTCTCGAAAAATATAAGCAAATTTGTATGCTGAGTAGCTTTTCTGCTAAAATAGCTACGCGCATAGACATAAGACTTCGCATTTTACTCACGTTCAATTTTCTTTTCTAGAGTTGAAATTTTTCTACTCCCTATGGAAAGTTGTTTGCTCCGGACTAACAAACGAGTAAGTATGGGGTATTGGATAACTCTAATTTTATCTTTATTTTTATATAATTTTTATTTAGTAATTAATTATTTTATAATTATATTTTATTAATTAAGTTTTGAATTTATTTCTTTTTATATTTCAGGTTAATCTGGGCTGCAATTAGCAATGTGAAGCTGGCAGGACCGATCAGGAGAAGAATCTGAGAAAAACTGAAAAATCACAAGTACACGCCCCCGAGTCACGGGCATGACATGGGGGTGTGACCTTTGTCACGGTTGTGTCTGCCTCCAATTGTTCCAGATCGATTTCCATGGTGTTTAAAGTTACATGCCCACTTATCACGGGCGTGACATATTGCTCACAGGCGTGACCTATAGGTGTGACCCCAGTTACAGGCGTGACGCGTTGCTAGAACTCAAGATTCAATGCCACATCAGATTAAATTTACATACCCCAGTCATGGGCGTGACCTATAGGTCATGGGTGTGACCTATATGTATGAGAGCCAACTCAGGGGCGTGACTCAGCATTAAGAGGCCAGTTTCCGATCCAAGCCATTCCAAGCTTACAAGCCTTAGGTCACGGGCATGACTTAGGGGCGTGAACTCTTCTGCAACCGCCAGATTAACTCCAACCATTTTCTAAAGAAGTCATGACATGCCCTAAGTCAAGGGCATGACCCACAATTTAAGAGATTTTGGCAGTTTTTCCCCAACATTACTGGGCTTTCAAGACGATGGTTTTGTACCTTACACACCCCCTAGTCACGGGCGTAACTCAGGGGCGTGACTAACCAACAAACTTTACTATAAATTTCAGAATATGCAAAGAGCTGGAGGAGGAAGATTAAAGTTAGATTTTAGAGTTTACTTTTCAGTATTTTTGCATTTCTTTTCTGTAACTTTCATTTCTTAGTTTATCTTTAGTTTTCGTAATTGTAATTCAAATACTTTTTTATGCAATCATGTCCTTCTTTTCTTTCTTTTGTAATTCCATTATCATGTTGAGTAGTTAATTTTCGTTTAGCACTTGATCATGATGAACTTTGGAATGAAATATACTTTGCTTATTATTCTCAATTATCAAGCTCTCTACTTTGCTCACTTTGATTTATCTTTGAATTTAATTGCATCGAATTAATATGATATGAATATGTTATCGATCCTAGATCCATATCTTAGATTTTACCGAGAGGTTGTGGATACGAGGAGATCACTTAAAGATTAAAGGAGTTGCATGCACTCCTCAAGAGAGGATGACATAAATCTTTCGGATTTGAGTCAAATCTAATAGTGGGGTTCATCGCCTAAAGCAAGCTTAAGGGTTTCGACTAGCCGAGGGGTCTTAATCGATCAACCTAAGTTTAGTCGAGAGCATATTCTCGAGAGAGGCGCTTTCGAATTTTTGAAACCTCTACGATCGAATTAATTTGGAAGCTTGTATTTTAGTATTTCATGAATGTTTATTTTAATCCAAAGGAATTCTAGATCAAGTGCTATTCTTTATTTCATAAAATTTCTTTTAATAGTTTAATTAATCACTCTTTTTATATTCGATAAAATAATATTAATTTGCGTGAGTAGAAGTAATCAACAGGCCCAAAAAAATACGACACTTGATTTTTTTAAAAAAAAAATATCCTATACTATTGACGAAGGTATTCTTGCCTATAGTTCGTAGAATTTGGAGATATTATTAATCATAAATTTACTCATCAAAGAGCATTTTGAGAAAGAAGATATCAGCCTGGAGTTTGTGCCCACTGACAAACAAGTGGCTGACATCTTTACTAAGCCTCCTTATGAAGCCAAGCTCAACTATTTCAAGTTTGAATTGGGAATGTTGAACTTGAAGTAGATTTGTACTTGTAAAGCATTTCAATTATTTATATATGCATTTGGAGGCTAACCTTTTGCAGGAGAACATACGGGAGAAAAAGATTAACCAACCAGGCGTTGGGTGCGTTGAATCAACACCAGGAATTAAGTGCATCGAGTGCGTCGAGTACACTTGACGCATACACTCTAACAGGGTGAACAAGCATCAAATCTATCAGATTAAATCACAGCCATCCATCAAAAGTGTAAATCACGACAAGGTACGTGCCTCTCCACCTTCTTGAAAAGGGTGGGGTATAAATAGAAATCGTGCCTAGAATAAATACCTTCATTTTATTACCCTTCCAAATTACTATGTCCCGTACCCTAGATTTCGTACTTCATCTTTTCCTCCTCAATCAATCTCTCAAGTTCAATGGTTCCCAAGAGTGCTAACTTCCTGTTTGAGGGCAGTAAAGTCATTAGAAATGGATTTTGTGATGCTCCTAAAGAAATCTTATCCATCATTCACTTTCTAATAGAAGCAGAACTGGAATTTATGTTGTCAAAGCCATACGTCATCTGGAAGAGAGAGGTATTGGAATTATTTGCTAATGCCAAGGTGAATTCTTCCCCCACTAAGGTTAAAACTTCTATTAATGGAGAGAAAGTTAAAATCGATGTTCAAAAGATTTGCAAGGGACTGAAGCTCCCTAAGTTCAATGATACTGATGTAGAAGATGAGTTGTTCCAAGATGATGTAAAGTCTGCCTTGAAATGTTGTGGCTTGTCCAAACACACCAGTGGTTCTATCATCAGGAAGGAGATGAACTTAAGAGGAAAATTCTAGGGACACATCATAGGAAAGGCATTAATCTGCAAAACTGGATCACATGACAAGATTTCAAGAATTTTTTTGAATTAATGACAAGGGTAATCCTTACCAAGAAGTCCAACTGGGGTAAGGTCATTTTTGATAAAATGATCGAATGATTGTTTGAACTAAATTTTGGCAGAATCCTATCTCTGTTCTTGCTGAACACTACTCCTGAAATTCTGAATCTGAGGCATAGTGTTAAGATCCATCACATAAGAAGGATGGACATTAAGATGTTTAACAGATGGACATGGTGCTGATCAATCACCCTAAGCAGAGTGCTGAGAAATAACAGAAGATGGTTGATATAGTTTCTGAGGAAAGCTCCAACAGTAACTCTTTTGATAGCAGTAATACTGAACCGCACGACCCTAATCTGACAGAATCAACTTAGGATGTAAGGTGGGATATGAGTGCATAAGTCTCTATTTCTTCTGAGCTTACTGGCAAGGATGTTTCCACCAGTGTGTCTCTTACCGATGTTGAAGGAGACACAACCATGGAGAATGCTGAAGTTGTTGTAATAAATCTTGTGGATAGAATCTGTGCTGATGTTCAGGGGGAGATCCTAAGAGAAGTAGAAGTTTCACCTGTTGAGGGGGAGCATGTCTTGCCCACTATGTGTCTACAGGACAAAATTTACACCTTCCTGGTCAATCTACAAGAAAGGTTAGATTAAATCCCAACTGACTCACAAGTGTTGACTTATAGTGCTCCTGTTCAGGATAAGCATATACCTGAGGATGACAATAGACCAGAAGATGATCTACTTCCAGTTCTTGTGGCTGGAGATAATGTTGAGGGGGAGACTCACCTTGAGCTCCCTACTCAAGTTATTGAAAATATGATTGAATTCTCTGATCAAAACAATCAAGGAGAACATGAAATGTTAAATGCTGAGGAGCATGAGAAAGAAGAGTCCATCCAAGTTGATAACCATCCAGAGCACTCTTCTGAGTATGAAATGGCTGACTCTCAAATGGGGAATGATTTGAAGGAAAGATATGAATCTGTTCAATTGGCAAGTGACATTCCCACCACTTTTCTAGCACAGCTAAGAGGTCTATTTGATGAATAAAGGAGGAAAATTGAGCTGTATGTGGATGACTCAATTAAGGAATTGAGAAAAGACCTCACCATTAAAATTTCTTCTATAAGATTTGAGGTCAAATTGTTGAAGGACAATACAGTCAAATTCTTTAAAAGGGCTACTCCAGCTGTCGATTATTGTTGGGTCCATTGATCCCATTGTCCTGAATTTGAAGAAGGACTAGCAAAACAATGTATACACATATTGTGATCTAACTTGTGTTTAAGGTGAATGATTGCAGTTTGCCCTGATAAGCTATGATGGGACAGGTAGCCTGAGTGGCTAAGTCAGGTAAGTTCTTTTCTAAGTGGTGGAAAGACAAAAAACTGTATAAGTCCACAGACGTTGAGTGAAGATCTGTCACTCAACTCCAGATGGCTTATAGCACTGAGTAAAGCCTATACAGTTAAAGCAAAGGCAGTGGCAAGCTGAGAAAATGTCCAAGTCCACAAGCGTTGAGTGAAGTCAACTCACTCAAATCCATACAGCAAAAGGTTGTGAGATAGGCTACAGCAGTAAAAGCCTGAAGTTGGAATAAGCTAAAATATGGTCAAGTCCATAGGCATTGAGTGAAGTCAACTCACTCAACGCCATGCTACTAAATACAGAAAATTGGCTAAGGTAGAAAGCATTGAGGGAGGCATGTTCACTCAATGCTCTCAACGCTTATGTTGCTGAATAAGCAGAAAATTTGCTGAGGAAGAAAGAGTTGAGTGAGGCATGTTCACTCAACACTCTCAACGCTTATGTTGCTGAATAAGCAGAAAATTGGCTACGACAGAAAGCGTTGAGTGAGGCATGTTTACTCAACGCCCTCAAGGATTATGTTGCTGAATAAGCAGAAATATGGTTAAGGAGAAAAGCGTTGAGTGGAAGTTACTGACTCAACGCTGTCAATGCTTAGTGAAGACAGAATTTTGTCTAAGGGGTTTGGCGTTGAGTGATGCTTACTCACTCAACGCCAAACATCTGAAAGCTGATAAAGCAAGATTGGCATTGAGTGGAATTGAATCACACAACGCATAGAATCAAACTGAATATTCTAAGTAGTTTGGCGTTGAGTGAAGGTGACTCACTCAACGCCAAGAGACAATGAATCTGTCTAAGTGTTTTGACGTTGAGTGATGCTTACTCACTCAGCGCCTATTCTCTGATGCTTGATTTTTGGCTAAGTCCACAGCTGGTGACGTCAGCAAGTCAATAAGTCAACATATTTCAAATAAGTGGCGGGATGACTACAGTACGCGACAAAGGTTATCGCGGACCTACTGTACGACAGTTGGCATTAAATCAAATTTGTAGCCAACATTAAATGTATGAGACCCATTGCTAAAAGAGTCGTTGGGTCTCAATAAATAAAAGAAGTAACAGTTTTTCATTCGTACTGCCATTGTTGTGGAGCTAGGAAGCTCAAGCTGAGAAAGAAAGAGAGCAAGTCAGCTGTTGGAATCAACATCTTCAACAGCTAGATCGCTGGTGTCATTCTCACCTGCACCAGCAAACTAGTTCAGAGAATCTTCTCTGAGCATAAGATTACAGCCAAGGGACGACTCTTGTTGCAGGTTCTTCACAGTTCCAGCAACTCAAGCACCTGAAAATCTTTATCTGGAAGATGTGAAGAGAAGAAAGATTGAAGAAGCAGAGATCTGTAAGAAGGCTTAGGGGACTATTCCTTAGGAGTCAAAGTTAGGGCTGAATCACCTCAGCCTAGAAAAGAGAGAAGGGCAGAACAGGGTTCTACAAGTTGCTTCCAGCATAAGGATCATTATTGTTATGAAGAAGAGAGGGTTGAGCTTCAATTTGCTCTGCAAGTAACTTCCAGCACAAGTAATTACTTGTTGATGTGAAAGTAGTTAGGACTAAGTTTATCTTAGTTCAATAAAGGTAGACTCAGGATATAATCTCCTATAATCATTATTGGGCTGAGTCTATCTCAGTTAAGAAGCTTGGCACAAATAAATATCTCTTGTGTCAAGAATATCCATCTACCCACTTTCATCTTGTAGGATTCAATTTATTTGGATCAGAGCTGTAGGTACCTGAAAGGGTAATGAATTGTAGGATTGTTGCAGCACTCTGAGAGTAGGGCTGTGTGCTTGAAGCTATAGGGTTATAGAGCCTGAGTTGTAGGCCTTAGAAATAAGGTTGAGGTAGGTGATAAGTGGATCACTGAGCTGGAGGAGCTTTATAGGGCTCTGAGGTAGGAACCCTTGCGGTTCTGAGCTTGTATTCTATGAAGAATCTATGTGTAAGGCTGAGGGCCTGAAGTGTAATCTCCTTGGAGCATTTTGGAGAAGTGCCTAGTCTAACAAGACAGTTGGATAGGTGGGAGGGAAAGTGGATGTACCCAGTTGGGGAACCAATGTAAATATCTATGTATTGTACTGTGTTTGTTCTCTTTGTGCAGGGTAAATCATCTTGAAAGCAGAAATTAATCAACCACAGAAGCAGTAAACTAAAAGAAAAGAAAAGAATTGATAAAGAGACCAATAACCTATTCACCCCACCCCCCTCTAGGTGATTTAGCTATCCTTGAAACTAAAGACTTTCAATTATACAGCTAATAAACTTAATGATATAGAGAAGAAGCAAAATGATATCATTGAGAATCAGTGCATAACCACTGAAAACTTGAAAATGGTTCATGAAGTAACAAAGACCATCATGGAGACGGACAAGATTGTCCTAGAAAGTAGAATGGATGCTTGCACTCAATTCTCGGATGATCACTTGCAGAAAGTAAAGAATCTTGTTACTACAGGGGTAAATCATTTGGCTAATAAGACCACCTCCCTAAACAAAGAGTTTTCTAAAGAAGTCATAAAGGGGGAGAGGTCAATGATAAAGGCCAGTGCATACCATGCAATATAGACTTCAAATATAGTCCGAGAAGCATTGAGTCTTGACCCTATTAGATATGATGAGCCTGAAATTCATAAAGCTAGAGATGGGGCTGAATTTGTTGGTGATATGGTTGTTATTATTCCTGCATTCAACCCCACCACTCAACAACTATCAAATGCCAAAGGCAAAGCAATTGTAGATGAAGAAGAGGCAGCAAGTCTAAGCAAAAAGAGATGTAGAGAAGAGCTGCAATCCATACCATACTTTGAGCGGTGTAGTCCACAATCTAGAATAATCATAATATTTGCATGGGATCAGATCAAAGAAAACAAGACAGATAGAGGCCAACTAATTAGCTGTATAGAATAGGCCTAGTTTGAAAGGCATGAAAAGATTTGGAGGAAATTCAGAAGAGACAAGAGAGTTGGAATTATATAAATGGATGCCCTAGAGCCCTGCAAATACTATCCAAAGTCTTACAGCTACTTTGAGAGACAAAGGAAAAAAGAAGATCGAGGTTGAAAAAAAGATGGGAAAGAAATCTAGGGGGCATAGTAATTAGAGAACCTAATCCTTAGCAATTTTACCCTTTTTATGTTCCTTAGGGCTATTTAATGAATATGTTTATTGTATGTTGATGCGTGAAATGCGACACCGTACAGTTAACGGGTTGTTCGATCTCATCAGCTAGGTGAATAAGAGGGTTGCGGGGATAGAGGCGAGGTTTGAAGCAATGGGGAAGCTTGCTCGAGCAGAGAAGAAGCTTGCTCGGGCAGAGAAGAAGCTTGCTCGAGCAGAGAAGAAGCTTGCTCGAGCAGAGGAGAAGCTTGCTCGAGCAGAGAAGAAGCTTGCTCGGGCAGAGAATAAGCTTACTCGAGCAGAGAAGAAGCTTTCTAGGGCAGAGAAGAAGTTTGCTCGGTCAGAAAAGAATCTTGATCGGGCAGAGAAGAAGCTTGCTCGCGCAGAGAAGAAGCTTGCTCGCGCAGAGAAGAAGCTTGCTCGGGCAGAGAAGAAGCTTGCTCGAGCAAGGAAGGAGCTTGCTCGGGCAGAGAAGAAGCTTGCTCGAGCAGAGAAGAAGCTTGATCGGGCAGAGAAGAAGCTTGTTCGAGCTGAGAAGAAGCTTGCTCGGGCAGAGAAGAAGCTTGCTCGAGCAAGGAAGGAGCTTGCTCGGGCAGAGAAGAAGCTTGCTCGAGCAAAGAAGAAGCTTGCTCGGGCAGAGAAGAAGCTTGCTCGAGCAGAGAAGAAGCTTGCTCGGGCAGAGAAGAAGCTTGCTCGAGCAGAGAAGAAGCTTGCTCGGGCAGAGAAGAAGCTTGATCGAGCAGAGAAGAAGCTTTCTCAGGTAGAGAAGAAGCTTGCTCGAGCAAGGAAGGAGCTTGATCAGGAGCTGTCGAGCAGACGTTACTTTGGCGGTTGAGCTCTGATGGTTAGACTGAGAGAGGAAAAGAAGAGATGAGGCCGCTTGCAGCGGCGATAGCAGACTTCACCCGCTGCGGCTTGAATGCCACTCTTGCGGCGGGCTTTTCCCTTAATCAAGAAGCAAGTTTATTGTTTGATATTGCACCATTACATGTTAAAGCAGTAAAGGGTACAAGGGGAAGCTGGCAGCTGAGAAAAGGAGTTGCCAGAGACTAAGGTAGCGTTTGGTTCGGCTGTTAGGTTGCGGTGCGGTTGGACCGCACCATGATTTCAGCGATAAGCACCGTTTGGATTGGCTTTTTTCCTAAAATCCATTTCCTAATTTCCCCCGTTTTCTCCTGTTCTCCATCCGCAAGAAAATATTGCTTTTCCTGTGCTTTTGGAGGAAGGCGGAAGGCGGAAGCCATGCTTTTGCGAAATAGGCAGCATGTCACTATTCATCCTCCATTTTCCCCCGAACCAGCAGCCCGTCACTCGCTCCCTCTCTCTCCATGGTCGACAGATCCAAGCGCCGAGCTCCTCCCTCCTTCCTCCAAAGCTCCGACGGCGAAGTTCTCCTCCTCCATGGTCGCCCATCTCCTTGTCCGGCAACCTCCACCTGCTTCTCCGGCAAGGTATGGATCATGTACGGCAAGTTTTTTTTTCAGATTGCAAATTTTTTCATATATTAATATATATGGATCACAGAGCTATATTTGGCTCTGTTTCTTTCCAGATTGCAAGTGTTTTTCCTGTATATACCGAGCAAAAGTTCTACTCAGAGTTTTTTGCAAGTGTTTTTCCACCAAAAACCGATTCAGAAACTTCTCAAAAACAGTTTGTATATAGTTTACATCCACCAAACTGTGAGCACCGAGCAGAAATTTCCTGTATTGCAAGTGTTTTTCCTGTATTTTTCCAGATTTTTTTTTCCAATCTAGTATGATATCAATATTATGAAAAAAAAACCCAATAATGATATCAATTGAGAAAATCATTACATTGTATGGTTTGTGATTATGTTTTATTAGGAAAAAAAATTTCTCTCAAAACTCCGTTTTGTATCCAAACAATTTTTCGAAAACTCCGTTTTGTAAACTCTGTTTCACCCAAACAGTTTTTTAACAGAACTCTGTTTTTCAGAATCAGCACTTTTTCTATCAGCAACAGTTCATCAGCAGCTTTTCATCAGCAACAGCCGAACCAAACAGAGCCTAAGTAAAAGAGACTGAGCGGACTGGGCGGACTGGAATTCTGAGTCCGCATGTCTTGCTGGATCAACTGTGGAGGACTCGGCGGACTAGAATTCTGAGTCCGCAGGTCTTGCTGGAAGTGGCAGTTCTCCTGCACCTGTCCCCAAATGAGAGGCCTTGGGGCCTATTTATAAGCCCGAGGGGGATCTTGAAGAAGCGGGGCCCAGTGAAGTCATCATGGAGGACTTGGCGGACTCGGCGGACTGACCTTTTGAGTCCGCTGGGCGGCTGGAGCAAGTTTACTAGTGCAGGGGGCAGCCTGAGGAGTAGGCTACCCCTAGGAAAGGCAGAGGAGGCGGCCTGAGGAGCAGGCCGCCCCTGAGCTGGCGACCTGGGGCTAGGCCGCCTCTGGGCTGGAGGTCTGGGAGCTAGGCCGCCTAGAGGGCCGGCGGCCTGAGGCCAGGCCGCCCCTAAGCTAATGGCCTGGAGGCCAGGCTGCCCCTGTGCTGGCGGGTTGGGGGCCAGGCCTCCCAGAGGGCTGGTGGCCTGAGGCCAGGCCGCCCTTAAGCTAGCGGCCTAGAGGCCAGGCCGCCCTTGGGCTGGCGGCCTAGGGGCCAGACCGCCTAGAGGGCCGGCGGCCTGAGGGTAGGCTGCCTCCAAGCTGGCAGCCAGGCCGCCCCTGGGATGGAGGCCTGGGCGCCAGGCCTCCCAGAGGGTCGGCGGCCTAAGGCCAGGCCGCCCCTAAGTTGGCGGCCTGGAGGCCAGGCCACCCACCGGGGCTGACGGTCTGAGGAGCAGGCCGCCCTCCTAAGACTGGCAGAATCCTGAGCTGGAGGATCTCGTCGAGCCCGTGACGGTCGTGCTAGTCAAGGGTTGTCGCCGACGGAACGACCCAGCGGGCTGGTGGAGTAGACCGTGCAGATCGCCCCCTACTATTGTAGGTTACCTCCTACAAGGAAGAATGTTGCGCGGTTAGCTGGCCAAACCGCGTGGCCCGCGAGGGTGAGCTATGGGAGCAGCCCGGCGTCCCGCAGGGCACGCAGTGGCTATGCGACCAGGGCGATTATACTGGGGAGACCTTCCTAACCGCACAACCCGAGCGGATAGGAGACCATATCCGTCTAACCCAAAAAAGGAGGGCCGAGGAAGATTGCGACCCTCGGGGGGAATCCCTGAGCAGGCCGCGATTTGCGAGCTCGAGACCTTTGGGAGGGATCACCGACTTTGGGGTTAACATAATCCCCGCACTTTTTCATGTTCCGAAGGGAACTTCGAAAAAGTAGTAGACCCACGAAAATTGTGATCCTTTCCTCGAGAAAAAAGGGAAAGGAGAGGTGGAACCTGATGTCTCTCCTCAGAGAAAAATTTGTTAATGCCTGTCTTTCCCCTGCGAAGGAAAAGTCAATGCAGGCAAAAGGAGGTACGTATTGTGTGTACCTGAAGTGGACCTGCAAATCTCTGAAGGGGACTTGCCAACATCTGCTAGTCTCTGCAAAAGTAGACTGAGTAGCATATATATGTAATAGAAACTAAGCTGCAAGTACCTGAATGGGACTTGCAAATACCTGTTGAGCTCTGCAAAAGAAGAATAAGCAAGCAGATATGAAATAAAAACTAAGCTGCAAGTACCTGAATGAGACTTGCAAATACCTACTGAGTTCTGCAAAAGAAGAGTAAGCAAACAGATATGAAATAGGAACTAAGCTGCAAGTACCTGAATGGGACTTACAAATATCTGCTGAGCTCTACAAAAGAAGAGTAAGCAAGCAGATATGAAATAGGAACTAAGATGCAAGTACCTGAATGGGACTTGCAAATACCTGTTGAGCTCTGCAAAAGAAGAGTAAGCAAGCAGATATGAAATAGGAACTAAGCTTCAAGTACCTGAATGAGACTTAAAAATATCTACTGAGCTCTGCAAAAGAAGAGTAAATAGTAGATATGACAGAAAACTAGATCGCAAGTATCTGGAGAGAACCTGCGAATATCGAATTTTGGTATGATAAGATATGATAGAAGAGATATCCGGCAAACTCTGCTATCAACTGAATAGAGATCAGAATGCGACAATGATCGTCTCACGTAATCAGATATAATGTTAACATGAAATCAAGATCAACAAGATGAAACCATCTTAATTTATACATAATAACATGACTTGTCAATCAAGGAGAACCAGATACTCCGATTAAATGATTTGTGCCATTAACCTCTGACAAGAGAGCTTGTGGATAACCATCTGATAGAGCTTATTTAGGCAGCACATATAATATGATCATAAGCTAAAAAGATATTGCAGATCCTTAGAATATATTGAATTTAACCTGTTAACCTGTAAAAAGGCAGAAAGACAAAGGAGGGCTACACCTCGATGATGATCGAAAAAAGACTGGATGCAGCCATAGGTTTTCCCCATGGGCGTTATGCACCGCTTGCCTTAAGAAGAAATCATCTAGAGGGTAGTCCTACCTAAATCAGGCTGGTCGCGCTCCCTTTGAAGGGCACAAAAGAAAAACCAGCACGGAAATTCCTGAGAAGGAATCGACAAATACACTGCTCTCATGCCTCGGGTTACAAGCATTGCTGATCAATTAGACTAGATGCGCCAAGTGGCTTATTGCTTGTCTATGGATTGATCACCGAAGTTGTGGGCCCCGCGAAGGCACGGATTGAGAGTACCAAAGAGTGTTCGGTCGTCACAATTGTGAGATGATCGAAGAGACATGGCTACACTTGATCGTCATTGCTTGTCAAGAAAAGATAATCGTAATTGTAACGTATCCTTTAGCGAAGCACGACAGAGCTAACATATGTGTCCTCCCTGGAATCACGCTCTATGTTAGATGTCGGCCAGGATCCGAAGTCCTGTCATCCTCCGCACGAGAGTTGAACGACCCCTACTTCACATATGCGAAAACTCCCCACTATATGTAGTCGTTGTGGTCTTACGCCAAAGAACAATCTCGAGGGGGCCCTGAGAAAGACTTGGTGATATCTCGGTTGTTCAGTGATCTCTTTGGCAAAGAGTAAAATATGGAGGAGAAGCATTACAATAAAGGAACTGTGTCAGTATAAGATCTCTGACGTTAACTTAATTAAGATGAAAATGAAACACTTAGAAGTGTTGAAAAATAAAGTGTTTGAAGAGTAAAGTAAAAGCAACCAGTCACGATTATGAGGGGATTTGAGAAGCTGCGATGTACGCTTTGCTTTAGAATAGTCTTCCAAGGGCACCCTCGTCAATGACATCAATGAACTCATTATTATCGAAGTTGGGGTGATTGTTGATGTGACATACTCCCTTTGAGCAGCAAGGCATGTCCGCTACTTCTTTGTCTTTTGAAGTTGATGGATCAGAGTGATCATCCTTTAGGAGTAAATCGCGCATCTTACCATGCCTTAGCATCTTTTGCACAAGTTGACGAAGCGCTCGGCACTTTTCAGTTAAATGTCAGCTTTATTTATGAAACTCACAGTATGGATCTGAATTTTTTGATCCATGATCTGCCAGCTGGTAAGGCTTCTTAAAATTAGCCCTACCCTTCATGATTTGACTCACTTCTTGCATGACCTCATCTAGCTCAGACTCTGGCAGGTCACCTTCTTGCTGCTGATGAACTACAGCTGCTAGCGGAGCTGATGCTGACAATGGTAGCAGCCGTTCTTGGGCACGATCATGGCCAGGGAAGGGGTGTCGATGATGATGCTGGAACTTTTTTTATTTTCCAAGAGTGGGATGGAAAATCTTTCCGAGGAGACCTCGGAGGCTGCTTGTAAGGAGGAGGATTTTTCTCGGCTGCAAGCCTGGAGACGAAGCTGAGATTGCTCTTCTCACCGCGTATGTATGAGTTGGCTAAACCAATCAACTCTTGATAAGTCCTTGGCGCTCGGATGTTAGCCTCGAACTTGAGTGGTCCTTCACACAGACCGTAAATAAGAGCCACTGGATACATTTCTTGATCGACGATCTCAATGTCTAAGATTTCTTTTTGGAAGCGATCCACAAAATGAGACCAAGTCTCGGTTTCTCGCTGTTTGATCTCAAAGAGGGCTTCTGGGCCGCCCTTTCTCTTTGTTGAAGTAGAGAATCTGAGTAAGAACTCCCTTCGCAAATCAGCAAAAGAAGAAATGGACTGAGGACGTAGTCCATAGAACCAATCCCTCACTTGACCATCAAAGGTCGTTACAAGGAGTTTGCTTTTGGTTGCATCTGAGAGAGTCTTGAGAGAAATGACAGATTCAAAGGCTTGAAGGTGTTTAACTGGATCAGTCTCCCCAGTGTAAATGGGCAACCGTGGCTCTTTGAAGTTAACTGGAGTTGGTTCATGCTGAACACTTTCTATAAACGGTGATTGCTCCTCTTTCTCTCCTACAGCATAAGGAAAAAAGGGAGCACAAGTTGTCGCTGCACAAGGAGCTGGTGTATAGGAGGGAAAAGTTACTGTGGAAGGGGCAAAGGCAGGAGTTGATGAGTAGGGATAACTTCCCTGGAAGTTTAGAAATCTCGTTGGACTTCCTTGGGCAGCTTATCAGAAGAAGCTTTGACGAGCTGCGAATTCCTCATTCTGAGACCGCAAAGGGGCTGCAGGCCCTTGCGGAAAGGTTGGAGTGTAAAGAGGAGGATAGGTCGGTGGATAAACTTGGGGAGTCTCGGATGCCGGTGCTGGATTGGTTGGAGGAGCTGGTGCTGCTGAAGATTGTACTTCCAATCGTTGGGTGATAGCAGCTAGAGTACAGTTGATTACTTGAAACTGTTATACAGTTTCTCTGCGAGATTGCTCTAAGGCCTCCCAAAGAGAATCATCACTGGGACTTAGAGCAAGGCTCTCGGCTGGTTGACGGTCTGACATGAGTAACCACTGATTTCACTGTCTGGTCAAGATTTGAAGGTCGTGTGTTAACTGTTAATGCGCGAAATGCGACACCGCCCAGTTAACGGGTTGTTCGATATCACAAGCTAGGTGAATAAGTGGGTTGCGGGGATAGAGGAGAGGTTTGAAGCAAGGGGGAAGCATGCTCGAGCAAAGAAGAAGCTTGCTCATGCAGAGAAGAAGCTTGCTCGAGCAGATAAGAAGCTTGCTCGGGCAGAGGAGAAGCTTGCTCAAGCAGATAAGAAGCTTGCTCGGGCAGAGAAAAAGCTTGCTCGAGCAAAGAAGAAGCTTGCTCGGGCAGAGAAGAATCTTGCTCGAGCAGAGAATAAGCTTGCTCGGGCAGAGAAGAAGCTTGATCGGGCAAAGAAGAAGCTTGCTCGAGCAGAGAAGAAGCTTCCTCGGGCAGAGAAGAAGCTTGCTCGAGCAGAGAAGAAGCTTGCTCGGGCAGAGAAGAAGCTTGCTCGAGCAAGGAAAGAGCTTGCTCGGATAGATAAGAAGCTTACTCGAGCAGAGAAGAAGCTTGCTCGGGCAGAGAAGAAGCTTTCTTGAGCAGAGAAGAAGCTTGCTCGGGCAGAGAAGAAGCATGCTCGAGCAAGGAAGGAGCTTGCTCGGGCAGAGAAGAAGCTTGCTCGAGCAGAGAATAAGCTTGCTCGGGCAGAGAAGAAGCTTGTTCAAGCAGAGAAGAAGCTTTCTCGGGCAGAGAAGAAGCTTGCTCGAGCAAGGAAGGAGCTTGATCAGAAGCTGTCGAGCAGACATTACTTTGGCGGTTATGCTCTTATGGTTAGACCGAGAGAGGAAGAGACGAGGCTGCTTGCAGCGGCGACAAAAGACTTCGCCCGCCGCGGCTTGAATGCCACTCTTATGGCGGGCTTTTCCCTTAATCAAGAAGCAAGTTTACAGTTTTCTATTGCACCATTACATGTTAAAGCAGTAAAGGGTACAAAGGGAAGCTAGCGGTTGGGAAAAGGAGTTGCCAGAGACTAAGTAAAAGAGACTGAGCGGACTGGGCGAACTGGAATGAGTCTGCAGGTCTTGCTGGATCAACTATGGAGGACTTGGCAGACTGGAATTTTGAGTCCGCAGGTCTTGCTAGAAGTGTCAGTTCTCTTGTGCCCGTCCCCAAATGAGAGGCCTTGGGGCCTAATTATAGGCCCGAGGGGGATCTTGAAGAAGCGGGGCCCAGTGACGTCATCATGGAGGACTTGGAGGACTCGGCAGACTAACCTTTTGATTCTGCAGGGCGGCTGGAGCAAGTTTCCTGGAGCATGGGGGTAGCCTGAGGAGTAGGCCACCCCTAGGGCAGGCAGAGGGGGCGGCCTGAGGAGCAGGCCACCCCTGAGCTGGCGGCCTGGGGCCAGGCCGCTCCTGGGCTGGCGGACTGGGAGCCAAGCCGCCCAGAGGGCCGGCAGCCTGAGTCCAGGCCGCCCCTAAGCTGGCGGCCTGGGGGCCAGGCCGCCCAGAGAGCCGGTGGCCTGAGGCCAGGCCGCCCCTAAGCTGGCGGCCTGGAGGCCAGGCCGCCCCTACGCTGGCGGCCTGTTGGCCAGGCCGCCCAGAGGGCTGGCAGCCTGAGGCCAGGCCGCCCCCAAGATGGCGGCCTAGAGGCCAGGCCGCCCCTAGGCTGGCGTCCTGGGGGCCAGGCCGCCCAGAGGGCCGGCGGCCTGAGGCCAGGCCGCCCCTAAGATGGAGGCCTGGAGGCCAGGCCGCCCACCGAGGCTGGCGGCCTGAGGAGCAGGCCGCCCTCCTGAGACTGGCAGAATCCTGAGCTGGAGGATCTTGTCGAGCCCGTGACCGTCGTGTTGGTCGAGGGTTGTTGCCGACGGAATGACCCAGCGGGTTGGTGGAGTAGATCGCACAGATTGCCCCCTACTGCTGTAGGTTACCTCCTGAAAAGAAGAATGCTGCGCGGTTAGCTGGCCAAATTGTGTGGCCCGCGAGGGTGAGTTATGGGAGCAGCCCGGCGTCCCGCAGGGCACGCTGTAGCTATGCGACCCGGGCAGTTATACTGGGGAGACCGTCCTAGCCACACAACCCGAGCGGATAGGAGACCCTATCCGCCTGACCCAAAAAAGGAGGGTTGAGGCAGATCACGACCCTTGAGGGGAATCCCTGAGCGGGCCGCGATTTGCGAGCTCGAGACCTTAGGGAGGGATCGCCGATTTTGGGGTTAACATTGTAGATCTTATTAAAACTTTTGTCTGTTATGCTAGTTGGAATATCAGATATCTTATGCATAAGTCTGTTCTTAAATATAGTTGCTTCTTATCACTTGTTTTGAAGTGGTGTATATCATTGATTGGGTTTCTGACTTTGTTAAATATGAAAGATTATGGGGTATATTGACCTTAATGTCCCAGATTTGAAGAAGACCAGCAAGTCAATAATATAAACAAACATGTATTTGATATATGTTTAAGTTAACATGTGCAGGGTATTGGTAATTAAGTGATTAGATAGGCTGAGAGTATTAGAAGTATGGTTGGAAAGAAGTCAGCATGGTCTAGGAAAAAAGGAAATTGACTAAGTAGAAAAGCGTTGAGTGACTACACGTCACTCAATGTCAAAGGACAAAAAGCATTGTCAGTTTAACTCTCACTCAAAGCCTCAGTGGAGAAGTGCAAAAAACTAACTAAGCACAAATGCATCTAGTGAAGGAATTACACTCGATGCATTCTCAAAGAAAGGCTGTTAAGTTCAAAAGCATCGAGTGAAGGACTTAAACTCGTCACCATCTCATTAAAAGATGTTAAAGGTCAAATGCATCGAATGAAGAACCTTCACTCAACGCCTCAGCGGCAGGTAAATTTTGGCTAAATACAAAAGTGTCGAGTGAAGGACATTCACTCAACGCTTCTAGAGTTAACTGTCAAAACATTAATTCATTGAGACATATGGAATCTCTCAATTCCTATAGAGTTTTAGAAATTTTTGTAAGTCTATTGGCATCATGTCAAGTTTGTTGACATCATTCTTAATTCAAATTGACGTAAATTGCGTGCTAAAAGACAGAGATCATCGTATTGATCGGACAATGATATTCTGGAATAAATCAACCATTAAAGCCGGTCATGCCACTTTCTAAAAGGGGATATAGTCATTGCTGATGTCGATGTATAAAAGCGAAGTGGGTGACATTCTTACAAGAACTTTTACTAATCACTCTATACCCTAATTTCACAAATGTCGGCTAGCAGAGCAAATCTCATTTCTGGTTGTCTTCAAGCCTACTATGTAGAACTGTTATCTTTCTCAAGCTTTAAGAAGAAGATGAAGAGCTCTGGAAGGATTGAACACGGTATAGGCTGAACAAAATCTGAAGAATATTCCGTGGCAAAAGGTCGGGTTTTTTTTAGTCCCACACTGCTAACAAAAAGCTCGATTTGGGGTTTATATAGCCCATTCAAAATTATTGTTTGAAATAAAATTGGCGCGGCGGCGACGGTCGGGCGGCGACGGCGGTCGGGCAGCGGCGGCGGCGGTCGGGCAGCGGTGGTCGGGCGGCGACGGCGGCCGGGCGGTGGCGGCGACCGGGCGGCGGCGGCCGAATATTTTTTATGTTAGGTTTATTATAGATCTTTTAGCCACGGCAATTGAACCGTGCAAATGAGGAACTTGTTGGAACACCCTATTACTAATTTGGGTAAGGATCACTATGCTTGTCTTAGGAATCCCAGTTGACCTAGTTGTATAGTTAAGAAGGTCAACATTAGAATGAGTCTAGGGCTTAGAACTTAGGTTTGGAGCTGCCCCCAGGATCATTCCAAGATCAAGGTTGAAGAGCTAAGTCTAAGGCAATTTTCGTCGAGCTCAGGTCGACGAATCGTCGAACTCCGTTCGACGCTCTCTGAGCTCAACTTCAATAAATCGTCGAGCTCCGGTCGACGATCTTCGAGCTCAGATCGACTATCTGCTTTTGGCTAGCTTCTGCTTGATCGTCGAACTCCCCTCGACTATCTTCTAGCTCAGTTCGACGATCCCTCCCTGAAGTTATTTCTCAGGTCTCTGAGCTTGGTTCGACGATCGTCGAGCTCAGATCGACGTTTTCTGTCTGCTTGTCCATTTCATCTCTGAGCTCAGTTCGACGATCGTAGAGCTCAGATCGACGTTTTTTTTTGGAGAGATCGACGCTTCCAGGAATTCAAATGCTGTTGTTCTTTGGAATGTTTTTGAATATTATCAGCATTTATGTCAGAAGATCTCCCAGCCGTTTGTCTTTATTCTGGAGCAAGTTTCAAGGAATTATTCAGAGAATGTTTGCTGGACTTTCCTCTAGAAGACAAGACTATTTTTGGAAGACATTTATGACTCCCAACGGCTAATTTTGGACAAGGAAACGTCAGAAATTAATTCCTCTCTCCTGTGTTTTAGAGATATACAGAATACACAAGAAAAAAGATACACAGAGATTGACAAGAAAGGAAGTGAACACACAGAATAGAGAATACTGATATCAGAAGAACAACAGAAGAACTGTGACTCCAAAAATCTTCTTGCTGACTGAAAAGTGTTCACAATCTCATCTCAGAACTCCAGACACCTTATTTTCAGCCTTCTTGCTGAAACCATCCTGTGCTGGAGATCAAAGTTCTGAAGACCTATCACCCTAGAGCAAAGCTTCTTTTCCTGAACCTTTCTACATTTCAGGAGGAGCTTTGACATCATCAATCCACTTGTGCTTCTCTCATTTGATTGAGAACAGAGAAGACACCCTTCACTCTTATTTTTCTTTTCCTGCTGTAAAAGGGTTCTTGAACTCCCTTCAAAAGCTCTGTCTGGTTCTGAGAGCCTTGTCAAAACTCAGTGGTGGCAAGACACCTTATCAAAAAATCTAGTTTTGGTTGTTGGGCACCTTATCAAAAGCTCATTGGTGTCAGGACACCTGATCAACTCATCCTGAGTGGATTCCTACCAAGGGTGGTAGAAGAGTGGATGTACCCAGGTTTTTGGGGAACCACTATAATTCCTTGTGTCTTCTGGTTTGTTTGTGTGATTTGTCTGCTATGTGTTGTGCTCTTTATTTCTTGGTTTTTAACCTCTTACTAGCACTCTACACTATATCATAAATTAAATTCTATATGTGCTGTTTATTTCAACTGTGAAAAATTATTTTAAAATACTCTATTCACCCCCCCCCCCCCTCTAGAGTTGAGATAGATCTTAGCCTCACTTTCAATTAGTATCAGAGGCAGGTTAGGTTGCTCATACAGGCTAACACCTGAACCAAAAGATCCTTGATAAGATCAATCTCTTAAGGGGATTATTTTCTATACATCTACCTATTTATTTAAAGACATGGCACAGAACAAAGATTATGCAAGCACCAGACCACTAGTGTGCAACCTTTCCAAGTTTGCACTCTGGAAGGCAAGGATTAGATTATACATGAATTCTATTGATGAGGATATTTTTAATTCTGTCTTGACAGTGTGTCCAACTCCACCAGCAAGCTCAAGTACAAGTGCTGTTCCACCTCCTTCTGGAACAGATGCAGATATAAAGAAGTGGAAGACTGCAGATGCTAAGGCTATGAACATCTTAGCCCAAACAATGTCTGATGAAATCTTTCAGAAGGTAGCTGAATGCCACTCAGCCAAAGAAATCTGGGACAAACTCTCTGAAATTGTCTCAGGATCTACTGATGAAAGGAAAGATAGAAGATCTCATCTGATAATCCAATATGAGAACTTCAAAAAGGGAGAAGCTGAATCAGTGGCTGATATGTACAATAGACTAAGTCTAATTGTTAATGAGCTAAAAACCCTAGACAAAGAAATCTCACTGACTGAGCTGAATGACAAAATCCTGATGTGCTTCCCCAGCACTTGGGATTCAAGAATCTGGCCAATCAAGGATGCCAGAAGTTTAAATGAGATTACTACTGAAGCTCTCCTGGGCAAGCTCAAATCCTATGAGCTGCTCATTAAAAATAGAGAAGAAGAACAAAAGGCTATCTCTCCAGCTACAAGGAATGAAAAGACCATAGCCTTCAAAGCTGTAGAAGAGGAGCCTGAAGATAAAGCTACAGGAAATGATGAGCTCATAAGTCTACTGGCCAAAAGATTCTACAAGATGGCCAGAAAAGACTTCAGAAAGAGACCATACAAGGGTCATGATAAACCAAGGTCTGATAAATCAAATAACAATAAAGAAATCATATGCTTTGGTTGCAGGAAACCAGGCCACATTGTGCCTGACTGTCCAGAAAACAAGAATAAGGACAAAAGGGAAAGAAGAGAAAGAAGAAAAGAAAAGGATTACAAGAAGAATAGCTCAGACAAAGCCTCCTCCAGCAAGAACAAACATACAAGGAAGGGCTTTGTTGCTGAGACATGGAGTGAGACTGAAGAGGAATCTGAAGCCTCATCCAGCTCCAGTGATGATGAGGATGATGCAGATGAAAAAGAATTTTGCATGATGGCTATCAATGCATCACAGCAAAACTCTGATGAAGAATCAGATTCAGATTCAGAAAGTCAACCAGATGAGGATCAGGTAATCAACTCTTTTGATTTTAATTCTGAGGACTTCAAAGATGAATTTAAGACACTGTGTCTAGATCTATTAAAATCTGAGAAGGAGATTGAAAGTGAAGGGATAGATACTACTCTAGAGGGGGGGTGAATAGAGTTATCAAATTTTGCACAGACAAAACTTAATATTCTACCCAACTCCCTTGGAGTGAAGTGCGGAATGAAAAGATTATAGATATTGATTTAACCTTAAAGCCTAACACAAGTGATGTGTACAAACACAAGCTAACTGTAATTACAGTTAAGCTTGGAAAAACCTAATCAGCAACTAGCAACCTAGTTATATCTAATCACAGCCACAATGCAGGAATTAAACAGTGGAATCCAGACGACACAAGGAAATTTATAGTGGTTCCCCAAACAACTTGGGTACGTCCACTCTTCTACCCACACGGTAGGAATCCACTCAGGTTTTTGATCAGGTGCCCTGCCACCAACAGAATCTGATTCAGGTAGATTCAGAAACCCTTTAGACTTTTGATCAGGTGTCTAAAAACCAAGCACAGGTTTTTGATCAGGTGCCCTGCCACCAAGGGATACTTTTGAAGGGAGTAATAACCCTGTACAGGAGGGGGAAGAAGGTTAAGATGTCTTCTCTATTTTACAATAGATTAGAGAAGCACAAAAGCTTGCACTGAGCTAGAATTCTCTAAAGAATCAAGGCTCCCCCTGGCTCAAGAATGTCTAGGTGAAGTCTTGCTTCAGTGCAGAGAAACTCTTCAGAAAGTTCTGAAGGAAAGAGCTACAGGAAGAAAAGAAATAATAAAATAAAAGATCTTCGAGCAGCTATTCTTCTTCTTCTTCTTCTTCAAAGGAACTCTGAGTTAGATCTTCCTGAAAACAGGAGAACTCAGGTTGAAGAAGAGATGAAGATCTTAACACTTCTCAGTTAGATGGAAATTGCTGAGAGCAGGAAGCTTGAGCTTGATGAAGGCTTGAGAGCTTGAGAATGAACAACTGGTTAGCTATTAGCTTCTGTCAACTAGCTTGAATCCTTCTTCAAAGGGTTCTTTATATAATCATCAGCAAGCAACGGCTCTCTTCCATTTGAATTATTTGTCTTCTTCTAAGCCTTGAGACCTGGGCTGTAAATATCAAGAAGACAGAAATATCTCTGCAGCAAAACATTCTATAAAAGGAATAAATCACTTTCGAAGAAGCTGCAGGCTTAAATCAGATAACAGAAGGACTAAATAAAGTCACATCAGAAATAATCTCTTTATAGCAAAAGAAGACTTTTCAGTCTAACGGCTATAAAGGGCTGACAATAGATAAAGTAAATTAAAATGACAGCTAATAAGACAAACAACTTTATCTTAAAAAGATTTGACTCAGGCAAAAGAGATGGAGCAAATATTGCCTGGTTATATTAACATACAGCTTAAAATACTGTGCCAGAAATGTATTAATTAATTAAATATAATAAACAAATACAAAATACAAAGGCAGACAGAAAACGTCGAACGACCTTCGAAGATCGTCGAACAACGCACGGAGATTGTCGAGCTATCGGGCAGATAGTCGAACGATCCAGATAGTCGAACTATCGAAGGAGATAGTCGAACTACCCCGGCAGATAGTCGAGCTATCAGGACAGATAGTCGAACTATCAGATAGTCGATCTATCTAGGACAGATAGTCGAACTATCAAGCGCACAGAGATAGTCGATCTATCAAGCAGATAGTCGACCTACCTCAGAAAACAGATAGTCGAGCTATCAACAGATAGTCGAGCTATCAGATAGTCGAACTATCAACCGATAGTCGAACTATCAAGACGAAATAGATAGTCGATCTATCAACAGATAGTCGAACTATCAGCGCAGAACAGATAGTCGAACTATCAACAGATAGTCGAACTATCAGCGCAGAACAGATAGTCGAACTATCAACAGATAGTCGAACTATCAGCGCAGAACAGATAGTCGAACTATCAACAGATAGTCGAACTATCAGCGCAGAACAGATAGTCGAACTATCAACAGATAGTCGAACTATCAGCGCAGAACAGATAGTCGAACTATCAACAGATAGTCGAACTATCAGCGCAGACAAAGCGTCGACCAACTGATAGACGATCGTCGATCAGCCGATAGACGATAGTCGAATGGCGTTCGACTATAGTCGAACGAAAAACCTACTTAACCAAATTCTCAATTTGGAAAAGCGAGGACTCTACAGCTAGACTTCTAACCATTGACCATAGATATTTCTTGGGTCAAGGGGCACAAAGGAGAGGACTAAACTCAAATCAAACTAGGGTACCAACAATCTCCCCCTATTTGAGTTAAGTCTCTCAAAATCTAAAACAGCTAGCAATAGAACACTAAAAATAAATTCAGCAAATAGTTAACAATAAACTGGCAGATTATCAATCAGATAAACAAATAATCAAATATATCACAGCAGTTTAATCAAACTATTAAGAATCTTTAGAGTCTGGTAAAGGATCAAAAGAACTAGAAACAAAGGAAATTTTTCTTAGAGGGTCATCTGATTCTTTCTTTGACATCTTCAGGTCCTGAGCACCAATGATCTTCAGTTCTGTAGCTCTGGGGACAACAGCTTCAGGATGTTTTTCCATGTATTTTGCTGGATCAAAAATCTCAGGATTTACTTGGAATTTTTCAAATTCTTTCTTTCTGTAGGCTGACATGGTAGTAAAACCAGTCGTATCTTTACCTTCGGCTCTTGCTTTTCTTATTTGGGCTGCTCCTACAAGTTCTTGAAAGCGAGCCATCCTAAAGTTAGGATCGAGCTCAGGATTTTCATATACGGGCTCAGGAGAAGCAGCATCAGCTATTATATCTAGATAAGACATTAGAGTATACTTAGCAGAGAGGGACTTGCTAGAAGGTTTTAAAACACAGTAAACTATTTACCTTTAGATACAGTTTCCTCAGTCTGAACTGGAGATGGAGATGAAATTCTCTTCTTTGGAGAAGGAGGTGGGGAAAAGGTTGGTCTTTGAGCCACAACCTCCTTCATTTGTCTTTGAGAACCATAAAATGATTTGCCTTGAGAGCTTTGATAGCCTTGTCTTGGTTGAGGCTGAGCAGACGCAGATCTTGCAGAAGAGGCAGTAGGATGAGCTGAAAGGTTCCCAGAGGCTCCTGCACCAGGAGGTGGAGGAGGGGGACCTCTGGGAGTCCATCTTGAGACAGGACTGTCATACCTCTTGGTTCTTTTTCTTTCTTTTTGCTGATTCTTCGAAAACCACATCCAATGCTTAAAATCCTTGGATTTGGGATCAATGCCCTTCAAAATGTAATAGGGAGTGTCATTGTCCTTATTTGGAGGAGGAGGAGGAGCAGCTTTTCTTTTCTTTGCAGCAGATTTCTTTTTCTTTGACTTTTCAGAGATATCAGAATCATCATCATCATCAGAATGGGATGATGGAGGGTTCTCATAAGGATCATAGGCTTCTGAGACAGCCTTTTCTTTAAGCTTTAGAGCAGATTTTTCTCTTTCCTCTTCCATGGCATCCAGAGCCAGAAGGGAGTCTAAATCTAAACCTGGAGAGTCATCCCAGATGGATGACTTTTCAAATTGCAAATCTTTCTCTTTCTCTTTTAAAGATTGAACTCTTAATTCCCATGCTGCTCTTGCTTGAGCTTCTTCCAAACTCAGAACAGGAGAGTCAACTTTGACTTCCTCTTTCTCAGACTCATCTTCTTTATTATCTAAGAAGGATTCCAACTCAGGGTCTACTTGAGTAGCAGGAATACTTGGGTCAGCCTCAGAAACTACTACTATGATTTGAGCAGTTAAATCTTCTTTAATAATATCTGTAAAATTATGAATACATATCTGCTAAATAAGCTTGAATCATTCCTTCAAGGTATTCACATACTATCAAATTAATCGACTCATCAACAAAACGAATGAAAAAGTTACCTTCATATTTAACCATTTCCCATGATTCATTCAGATAAGAAGTTATAACTCCTTCCAGGAATCTAGCAATCATAGGAGTGGAAAGATCTTCTAAGCAAACCTTAACTGCAATCTCAGATAGCAGGATTCCATCTGCTATTTCCTTCTCAGACAAAACTGGAGCTAAAACTTTCTCAGCAGGAGCTATCACTTCTTCAGCTGGATCTATCTCTTTCTCAGCAGGAGCAGATTCCTCCTGGGCAGACATGACAATATCTGGAACTATTTCTTCCTGAGCAGACATGACTGAATCTTTTAAAGCTGGAGGAGAGGCAGGATGATCTGAGGCATCTTCATTGAACATCTCCCCCTGCCTGATTTCAGTGGATACTGAAACCAGGCCCCTAGAGGAAGATGGCTCAGCTGATTTTGACAAGGATTTGATGGAGGCAGACAAAAGATCAATGGAGGCTGCAAGGGGAGCGATTGCCTCGTCAATCATGGTTTTGATTGACGGGGTAATCAGCTCCACAATGCGGGAGATAAGCTCTGGAGAGATTTCAAAAGATGAAGGATGAGAGGTGGATGGAGCTGCAGCAGATATGGTAGTGGTGCTGGGATGATGGACAGGGGATCGAGCAGGAGATGGAGCAGGTGATGGAGCAGGAGAGTTTATTGGGGAATGAATTGGAGAATGAATTGGAGATACAGGAGGAGTAAGAATTCTCTCTGATCCTAACAAATCAAAGCTAGGAGCAGATATCCTAGCCAGATGAGCAGGTAGAGGAGAAGCTGGAGGAGACAGAGGAACAACCGTAGTTGTTTCAGGAGCAGCAGAGGAAGAGGGTCGTACCTCAGCTGAAGTTGATGGTACTTCAACTGCGGCAGACGGCAAAACAGAGGAGGAGGAAGGAATAGCTGAGCCAGCTTCAACAGGTTGAGGAGCGACTGGTACAGTCCTTGTGCCCTCAGATGTTGCTGGAACAGATTTCACAAACGTCCTCTTCCACTTAGAGAACAAGTGGGGATCCATCTTCTTGCTGGCGTTGATTGTTGTTGCAGTGGAACTCAGCAGCTGGCGGTATTTCTCTTTAAGGAAGATTCCAATGACCCTTCCTAGGGTGACTTCCTTCTTACCAGTCTTCTTCCTGATTAAATCAAACAAAACAGCTGCCCAATCTATCCTTTTTCGATTAACAATTGCACACATGAGTGCGAATTGCTGCCTTGTTATATTGTCGTGGGCAGAGTGCTTACCCAGGAGCACTTTTCCGACTACCTCAGCGAGGAACTTGATCTTGAAGGGGAAGTTTACCTTGAGCAGCTTGGTGGGAATGCCCTCAGCATGTCCCAGCTCAACCAGCATTCTTCCAAATTCCTGAGCGTCTTGCTCATAATCCTCATCACCAATAACTAATTCAAAAACATCAGATAAGACGGCCGGAGTCAGGATAACTTCTTCTCCGCCTATGGTACCAGTCATCGATTCGTCTGTGGAAGACGACGTGAAAGCCCATTCTTTTATTTCTGGAATGTTGATCTTAATCCTTTCAGACATTAACTTCTCCAAACCTGGATCCCTGCAGAGCTGGAGAACTTCCACGATTCCGGCATCGCAGCTGCTGAATGCTTCGAAATCCACACTGAATCCTGCATCAAACTTGACGACGGCTAAAACTACTGGAGAGACCGCCATGGATTCGCCGGAGAAAGCACGAGAAAGCTGTAGAGAACGAAGAAGACGAAACGCCCGGAAATCGCAAGCGGGAAAGCAGAATGCGAAAGGGCACGCTCCGTCGACGATAAAGCAAAAGATCTTTTAACCTAGGTCGACTATCGGCTTTATATTGGACCGGAAATAGTCGATCTATTAAAAAGATACTTGACCCGATAGTCGAACGGCCGTTCGACGATCGGCTCAGAAGCAGAGTAGTCGAACCATCGTTCGGCTATTTCTGGCTTCACACGCAACAAGCTGTCGTCGTTCAGAGATCGACGATGAGCTCAACCTGTTCGACGATGGTCGAACGTCGATCGACGATCTTCAAACAGATAAGATATCATTAACCAGAGGTCGACGATAGGCTCAATCCGTTCGACGATCTTCGATCATCGTTCGACGATCTTCAAGCAGATTTCAACAAAGGCAGATATAGTCACACTTAGTCTCGTCCATTAATCATGCCTAGTTGAACTAAAAAGAACAGATGCTTCTGTTCATCTAAAGGCTTGGTGAATATATCACCTCTCTGAAACTCAGTGGATATGAACTCAAGACAGATCTTGTTCTTTTCCACACAATCTCTCAGGAAATGGTGCCTAATCTCAATGTGCTTCGTTCTAGAGTGGTGCACTGGATTTTGTGCAATAGAAATGGCACTGGTACTATCACACATGATCTTGGTGTTCTTGTGTGAGTAACCATAATCCACAAGCTGGTTTTGAATCCACAGGATCTGTGAACAACAACTGGCAGCTGCTATATATTCAGCCTCAGCAGTTGAAGTTGAGACAGAAGCCTGCTTCTTACAGAACCAAGAGACCAATCTCTCTCCCAGGAACTGGCAAGTTCCTGAGGTGCTCTTCCTGTCAACTCTGCAACCAGCATAATCAGAATCAGAATATCCAATTAATTCAAATTCTGACTCAGCTGGGTACCAAAGTCCTAGATTTGGACATCCTTTCAGGTATCTCAGGATTCTCTTTAGGAGAATCAGATGAGATTCCTTGGGGTTGACCTGGAATCTAGCACAAAGGCATGTAGCAAACATTATATCTGGCCTACTTGCAGTTAGATATAATAGGGAACCAACAATGGCCCTATAATTCTTTTGATCAACTGGCTTGCCGTGATCATCAGAATCAATAACTACATTAGTAGCCATGGGTGTAGGCATTGCTGAAGCATCAGCCATCCCAAATTTCTTTACCAATTCCTTGGCATATTTGGATTGGGAGATGAAGATACCATCAGCATCTTGCTTAACTTGGAGACCAAGAAAGTAAGACAGCACACCCATACTACTCATCTCAAACTTAGAATGCATCAAGTTGGAAAACTTTTTGCACAGTTTGGGATCAGTGGAGCCAAAAATAATATCATCTACATACACCTGAACTAACAGGATTGTGTCCTTGTGATGCTTGACGAAGAGGGTTCTATCAACTACTCCCCTAGTGAAGTTGTGCTCTAACAGGAAACTAGCTAAGGTCTCATACCAGGCCCTAGGAGCTTGCTTTAGTCCATAAAGAGCTTTCTGCAACTTAAAAACATGAGAAGGCTGAGTTGAAGAAACAAACCCTGGTGGTTGTTCAACAAACACCTCTTACTTAAGCTCACCATTTAGGAATGCACTTTTGACATCCATTTGGAACACCTTAAACTTCATGAAGGCTGCATAGGCCAAGAAGATCCTTATTGCTTCTAGCCTTGCAACAGGAGCAAAGGTTTGGTCATAGTCTATACCTTCCTCCTGTCTGTAGCCCTGAGCTACAAGCCTAGCTTTATTCCTTACTATTATTCCATTTGCATCTAACTTGTTTCTATACACCCACTTGGTGCCTATGATCAGTTGGCCTTTAGGTCTTGGAACCAAAGTCCAAACTTTACATCTCTCAAACTGATTGAGCTCCTCTTGCATTGCAATGATCCAGTGGGGATCTAGCTCTGCATCTTTAAAGGTGAGGGGCTCAACCTGTGAGAGGAAACAAGCATGCATCACATCCTGTCTTAATTTGTGTCTTGTTTGTACACCAGCTGATATGTCTCCAATCACTTGAGATGTGGGGTGATCTCTAAGTGTGACAATATCAGCAGGTGGGATGTGATCTTCAGCAACAGTTGGGATTAATTCCTCAGGAGGAATTTGATCTACTGTTGGTGGTACAACAGCAGCTTCAACAGCTTCAGCAATGTCTTCATCACTGTCTGATTCAGTGATCTGAAGAGTTGATAGTTGAAGAATTTCTTGAGGGGCATCAGGTACCTGCAAAGAACTGGAGGAAGGAGAATTTTCTTTCTCCTTGTAAAACATCTGAGACTCATCAAAAGTCACATGCACAGATTCTTCTATCTTACAGGTTGATTTGTTATAAACCCTATAAGCTTTGCTTACTTGGGAATATCCAAGCATGATTCCCATTGAAGCTTTTGCTTCAAATTTTCTAATATATTCTTTATTATTATTATGAATATAAACAATACAGCCAAAAATTCTAAAGTAATTAATTTTTGGTTTCTTTCCTTTAAGTAACTCATAAGGAGTTTTACACTTAAGTTTGTGTATCAAACTTCTATTCAAGACATAGTTGGCTGTACTAACAGCTTCTGCCCAATAGGATAGAGGCATGTTAGCATCTGCCAACAATGTACTAGCAGCTTCAATTAGTGTTCTATTCTTCCTTTCAACTACCCCATTTTGTTGGGGAGTTCTAGGAGCTGAGAAGCTATGTTTGATTCCTTCTCTCTCACAGAATTCTTGCATGAGAAGAGAGTCAAACTCAGTACCTTGATCACTTCTGATCAAGGCCACATGAGTAGAGTACTCAGTCTGCACACAAAGTAGAAAGTCTGTAAGGGCTTTGAAGTTATCAGACTTAGTTCTCAAAAAGAAAACCCAACTGAACCTAGAGAAGTCATCTACAATTACTAAAGTGTAATACTTCCCTCCTAAACTCTGTACATTTATTGGGCCAAAAAGGTCCAAATGTAATAAATACAGGATTCTAGGGGAGTCACTTTTATTTACAGATTTAAATGAATTCTTGGTTTGCTTGCCTAGCTGACAAGCCTTGCATAGGCTCTCCTTCTTGTAGGGGCAAGAAGGTAAACCTCTAACAAGGTTGTGCTTAGATAACCTAGATATGTTCTTGAGGTTTACATGACTAAGCCTTTTATGCCATAGGGAATTATTATTAAGGGTTACTTCATTAAACAGGCAAATTTCAGAATGAGATGAATTGAAATCTACCAAATAGATATTACCTATTCTAATACCTACTAAAACAACATTATTATTCAAAGTAATATTGCAAGAGAAGTTAGAAAATGAAACCTGGTAGCCAGCATCACATAGCTGGCTGACTGAAATCAGATTATGCTTTAGTCCATTGACATAAGCAACTCTCTTGAATGTAACTGCTCCAATTGTGATCTTGACATAGCCTTCTGTCTGACCACAGCTGGAGTCTCCAAAGATAACCTTTGGGCCGAGCTTAGCTTTGAATTTTGACAGTAGATCTTTATTTCCTGTCATATGCTTAGAGCATCCACTATCCAAATACCACTTATTTAGAGTGATTGGATAGGCCTTCACCTTCAAGACAATTATTTAGACAGAGTGGACCCAGGTAACCTTGGGTCCCTTGTTTTTCACATAAGAAAAACTGGAAATATAAGAGAATGCAGGCTGAGGGTGATAACCTAGTGGGTGAGATCTCCTAGGTGGGATTCTCCATGCAGATGATGGGTCAACAAACCTAGGGTTTCTATTCTCATTTAGGTTTCTATGGAATGGATTATGATTTTGAAAATCATATTGAAATCGTCGATCGACGTTCGACGATGGGCGCTCAGATCGTCGAGCTTCGTTCGACCATGGAGCATCCGATCGTCGAGCGGCGTTCGACGCTCTTTGCATTTCTTTGAAAAACTTCTTTCTCTTTTCTCTCTTAGCTTTATTTAGGGTTTTATTTACAAGGTTTACTTGCTCAGTGTTCTTCTTTTCACTAGCTGAAATGAAGTTCACTGGAGTTGAAAGATTATTTTTAAGAAGGACTGGGGGTTCACTGGGAGAAGCTCCTAAGCCTAGTTTATCATTACCTGACCTAGTGTTAGTCATGCTGGTAATTTCTAACAGCTTAAGGCTTCTACCATTAAGGGATTCTTCTAATCTCTTAGACTTAGCTAATTCTATTTTAAGAAATTTAATTTCTTCACTACAAGTAGTGAGATCTTCCTTTAACCTAATGTTTTCAGAGGCTATTGATTCTGAGTCAGCTAACCTATTTCTAAGTTCTTTTATTTCTTTTTCTGAACTAATTAAATCTAAACACAAAGTTTTAAATTCTAACTTAAACTCTTCTGAAGTAAAATCATAAGATGAAAGTACCTCATCTTCAGTAGGCATCTCTTCATCAGAATCTGAACTCTCTGCAGCAGAGTGGTTGCTGCAGGCATCTATTGCCATTAGGCAAATTTCTTTGGCCTTCTTCTCTTCCTCATCTTCACTGGAGCTTGATGAGGATGATTCTTCATCAGAATCACTCTAGGTTTCAGCAATGAAACCTCTCTCCTTCTTCTTGTTTTTGTAGGAGGATGGCTTGGAGTGCTTCCTGTGTTGTTCTTTGTCTTTTCTCTTTTCCTTGTTCTTCTCCTCTGGACACTCTGGCAGAATGTGTCCAGGCTTCCTGCAACCATAGCAAATAATTTCTTTAGTAGGAGAGCGATCATACCTTGGTTTGTCTTCATAGCGTGAAGACTTCTTTCTGAACTCTTTTCTTCCCATCTTGAGAAACCTCTTGGCAAACAGTGCCATAAGTTCCTCATTAGATTGGCTGCCTTCAGAGACATCTGCAGCCTTAAGAGCTAGAGATTGCTCTTTTCTTGTTGGAGTGGGGGTCTTGGCTTCAGCTTCTGCTTCTCTGGTCTTCAGCACTTGCTCAAAAGACTTGAGCTTGCCGAGGAGAGCTTCAGTTGAGATCTCATTGGTACTTCTGGCTTCTTTGATGGGCCAGATTCTTAGATCCCATGTGCTAGGGAAGCACATAAGGATCTTATCATTGACCTCTGTCAATGATATGTCCTTGTCCAGGGTCCTCAGCTCATTGATGATTGAGCTGAGCCTGGTGTACATAGCTTCAACTGATTCAGCATCAGTTTTCTTGAAGTTCTCATACTGTGAGATAAGGTTGGACCTTCTGTCCTTCCTTTCATCAGCTGAACCAGCTACAATCTGGTTCAGTGTGTCCCACATGGCCTTTGCTGAGGAGCAGTCAGCCACCTTCTGGAACACCTCATCAGACATTGTCTGAGCCAGTATGTTCATTGCCTTGGCATCAGCAATTTTGGCCTTCTTGTATTCATCATTATAATCTGGAGGAGGCACTGCACTCATATCAGATGATGAGGCAGTGGCAGCAGCAGGTGCTCTTGGGGGACCTGACAAAATAGAAGCAAAAATACTTTCATCAATAGAGTTCATATATAATTTAATCCTTGCCTTCTAGATGCCAAACTTTGCTAAGTTGCATGCTGGAGGTCTGGTGCTAGAGTAATCCTTAGACTGGGCCATGATAGTGAATATCTATAAGCTCTTGGTATCTATCAGGATCTTGTGACTTAGGTGTTAGCCTATACAGTCAGTCAACCTCCCTCTGATACCAATTGAAAGTGAAGGGATAGATACTACTCTAGAGGGGGGGTGAATAGAGTTATCAAATTTTGCACAGACAAAACTTAATATTCTACCCAACTCCCTTGGAGTGAAGTGCGGAATGAAAAGATTATAGATATTGATTTAACCTTAAAGCCTAACACAAGTGATGTGTACAAACACAAGCTAACTGTAATTACAGTTAAGCTTGGAAAAACCTAATCAGCAACTAGCAACCTAGTTATATCTAATCACAGCCACAATGCAGGAATTAAACAGTGGAATCCAGACGACACAAGGAAATTTATAGTGGTTCCCCAAACAACTTGGGTACGTCCACTCTTCTACCCACACGGTAGGAATCCACTCAGGTTTTTGATCAGGTGCCCTGCCACCAACAGAATCTGATTCAGGTAGATTCAGAAACCCTTTAGACTTTTGATCAGGTGTCTAAAAACCAAGCACAGGTTTTTGATCAGGTGCCCTGCCACCAAGGGATACTTTTGAAGGGAGTAATAACCCTGTACAGGAGGGGGAAGAAGGTTAAGATGTCTTCTCTATTTTATAATAGATTAGAGAAGCACAAAAGCTTGCACTGAGCTAGAATGCTCTAAAGAATCAAGGCTCCCCCTGGCTCAAGAATGTCCAGGTGAAGTCTTGCTTCAGTGCAGAGAAACTCTTCAGAAAGTTCTGAAGGAAAGAGCTACAGGAAGAAAAGAAATAATAAAATAAAAGATCTTCGAGCAGCTATTCTTCTTCTTCTTCTTCTTCAAAGGAACTCTGAGTTAGATCTTCCTGAAAACAGGAGAACTCAGGTTGAAGAAGAGATGAAGATCTTAACACTTCTCAGTTAGATGGAAATTGCTGAGAGCAGGAAGCTTGAGCTTGATGAAGGCTTGAGAGCTTGAGAATGAACAACTGGTTAGCTATTAGCTTCTGTCAACTAGCTTGAATCCTTCTTCAAAGGGTTCTTTATATAATCATCAGCAAGCAACGGCTCTCTTCCATTTGAATTATTTGTCTTCTTCTAAGCCTTGAGACCTGGGCTGTAAATATCAAGAAGACAGAAATATCTCTGCAGCAAAACATTCTATAAAAGGAATAAATCACTTTCTAAGAAGCTGCAGGCTTAAATCAGATAACAGAAGGACTAAATAAAGTCACATCAGAAATAATCTCTTTATAGCAAAAGAAGACTTTTCAGTCTAACGGCTATAAAGGGCTGACAATAGATAAAGTAAATTAAAATGACAGCTAATAAGACAAACAACTTTATCTTAAAAAGATTTGACTCAGGCAAAAGAGATGGAGCAAATATTGCCTGGTTATATTAACATACAGCTTAAAATACTGTGCCAGAAATGTATTAATTAATTAAATATAATAAACAAATACAAAATACAAAGGCAGACAGAAAACGTCGAACGACCTTCGAAGATCGTCGAACGACGCACGGAGATCGTCGAGCTATCGGGCAGATAGTCGAACGATCCAGATAGTCGAACTATCGAAGGAGATAGTCGAACTACCCCGGCAGATAGTCGAGCTATCAGGACAGATAGTCGAACTATCAGATAGTCGATCTATCTAGGACAGATAGTCGAACTATCAAGCGCACAGAGATAGTCGATCTATCAAGCAGATAGTCGACCTACCTCAGAAAACAGATAGTCGAGCTATCAACAGATAGTCGAGCTATCAGATAGTCGAACTATCAACCGATAGTCGAACTATCAAGACGAAACAGATAGTCGATCTATCAACAGATAGTCGAACTATCAGCGCAGAACAGATAGTCGAACTATCAACAGATAGTCGAACTATCAGCGCAGAACAGATAGTCGAACTATCAACAGATAGTCGAACTATCAGCGCAGAACAGATAGTCGAACTATCAACAGATAGTCGAACTATCAGCGCAGAATAGATAGTCGAACTATCAACAGATAGTCGAACTATCAGCGCAGAACAGATAGTCGAACTATCAACAGATAGTCGAACTATCAGCGCAGACAAAGCGTCGACCAACTGATAGACGATCGTCGATCAGCCGATAGACGATAGTCGAACGGCGTTCGACTATAGTCGAACGAAAAACCTACTTAACCAAATTCTCAATTTGGAAAAGCGAGGACTCTACAGCTAGACTTCTAACCATTGACCATAGATATTTCTTGGGTCAAGGGGCACAAAGGAGAGGACTAAACTCAAATCAAACTAGGGTACCAACAGAGATAATCTCTCTCAGGAATCAATTATCTGAGCATAGTGTCCTAAACTCAAAGAACCTCAAACTCTCTGAGGAGTTAGAATGCTGTAGGGAGGAGATAGCTTCACTGAAAAGTGAACTATCAAAGGCCAAAAAGTTTGAAGAATCCCTAAATGGGAGAAGTATCAGACTGATGGACATCACAAGCACAGTGAACTCTTGATTTAATAGCACACTGGGCTTGGGTGCCTCATCCAGCCAACCTATAATTTTGACAACTCCAATCAAGTTTGTCTCTGACAAAGGAAAGGGAGTAATAGAGGTACCCAGGAAGAATGCAGATCTGTCAGAGAAGAACTCAGTTCAACAGATGGCGTCGAGCAGAGCTCGACGATCGTCGAACAGAGCTCGATGATCTAACTACAGATCGTCGACCTCAGCTCGACGATATCCAAATTCTGAACTTCAGCATAATCGATCTTCGAACAGAGATCGACGATCTGACCCAAGATCGTCGACCTCAGTTTGACGATCGTCAAACAGAAATCAGGACTGTGAACAATCCTTCAATGACACATCTAGATTCAATCCTAGAAGTCCCACATCCCAAGGCTTTAATCCCTATACTGAATGGATAGTACCTCCTAGGAGATACCATCCTGAAGGTTATAAGGATCAACCTGGGATGTCCTTTATTTCAGAATTCAAGGGATATCAGCCTAGGCCCAAGGTTAACTGGGTCAAAAACAAATAAGCTATTTTTGTGTAGGTGAAGACCTATCCAGCATCAAACCATCAATGGTATCTGGATAGTGGGTGCTCAAAGCACATGACAGGGGACAAGGACAACTTCACTTCCTTCAAAGCCAAGCTTGGACCCAAAGTAATTTTTGGAGACTCAAGCTTTGGAACTACAAAAAGATATGGTGCAGTCAAAATTGGCCCAGTCACATTCAAGAAGGTGGCATATGTTGAAGGACTCAAGCACAACTTGATAAGTATCAGTCAACTGTGTGATGAAGGATATCAAGTGACATTCAACAAAGCCATATGCAAGGTCAAGACAGAGGACAACACAACTGTGTTGACAGGTAACAGAAGAGGTAACATTTACTTGGTGGATTTTCATTCACCTATAGTAGATATTTGCCTGTTCAACTCCATTTCAAAATCTAATATTTTATGGCATAAGAGACTAGGGCATATTAACCTTAGAACCATTGCTAAGCTATCTAAAGACAACCTTGTTAAAGGACTACCTTCTGGTCCCTACAAGAAGGAAGGACTTTGCAAGGCTTGTCAATTAGGCAAGCAAACTAAAAGTAGTTTTAAATCAATTAATAAGAGTGATTCACCTAGGATTTTGTACCTGTTGCACATGGATCTTTTTGGACCCATATCAGTGCAAAGCCTAGGAGGGAAGTCCTATACTTTAGTGGTTGTAGATGACTTCTCAAGATTCACTTGGGTATTCTTTCTGAGGAAGAAGTCTGATAACTTCAAGTGTTTGACAGATTTTCTCAAATGCATTCAGATTGAGTTCAACACTCACATTGCCCTGATCAGAAGTTATCATGGGACAGAGTTTGATTCTCTTCTCATGCAAGAGTTCTGTCAGAGTGAAGGGATCAGGCACACTTTCTCAGCTCCTAGAACTCCTCAACAAAATGGGGTAGCTGAAAGGAAAAATAGAATACTCATTGAATCTGCAACTACATTATTGGCAGATGCTCACCTACCTCTGTCCTTTTGGGCTGAGGCAGTGAACACCTCCAACTATGTATTGAACAGAAGCCTGATACACAAGCTGAAGGGCAAGACTCCTTATGAATTGCTCAAAGGGAAGAAACCTAAAATAGGCTATTTCAAGGTTTTTGGTTGCACCTGTTTTATTCATAATAATGACAAGAAATATCTAGCAAAATTCCAAGCTAAAGCTGATGAAGGAGTGTTTCTAGGATACTCCATGATCAGCAAGGCCTATAGGGTTTATAATAAATCTTCCTGTAAAATTGAAGAATCTGTTCATATTATTTTTGATGAAGCTAACATGTCTTTCAAGGAGAAGAATGCTTCTACCATAGAACCTCTGCAGGTACATTCTCTAGCTGAAGACTTGAACAAACTGCAAGTTGCTAAAAAGAATGAGAGCAGTGATGATGAAGAAGAAGTTCAATATCTTGAAGAAAATCATCCTGAAAAGCCAGTTGTTGTTCCACTAGGGGAGACAACAACACAGGCTGAACAATCAACACTCCCTGTTGACTTAGTAACATCAAGAGATCATCCAATCACCCAAGTAATTGGAGAGATCTCAGCTGGTGTGCAAACTAGAAGTCAGGTCAACCAGAACCTGATGCACACTTACTTCCTATCTCAAATTGAGCCTCAATCCATTCAAGATGCAGAGCAAGATCCACACTGGATCATTACAATGCAAGAGGAGTTGCATCAATTTGAAAGGAACAAGGTTTGGGAACTAGTGCCTAAGCCAAAGGATCATCCCATTGTTGGAACAAAGTGGGTATTCAGGAACAAGCTGGATGATCAAGGAGTTATAGTCAGAAACAAGGCAAGGCTAGTTGCTCAAGGGTACTCTCAACAAGAAGGAATAGACTATGATCAGACATTTGCACCAGTTGCAAGGTTGGAAGCCATCAGAATATTCCTAGCCTTTGCTGCTCACAAGGGCTTCAAAGTGTATCAAATGGATGTAAAGAGTGCATTTCTCAATGGGGACATCAAAGAGGAAGTCTATGTTAGACAACCTCCAGGTTTTATCTCTCTAACTCACCCTGATTATGTTTACAAATTGCATAAAGCATTATATGGTCTCAAGCAAGCTCCTAGAGCATGGTATGAGACCCTAGCATGCTTTCTTCTGGAAAATGATTTTGTTAGGGGGAGAGTAGACCAAACTCTTTTTATTAGAACCCATAAGTCCCACACCCTACTAGTGCAAATTTATGTAGATGACATTATTTTTGGTTCTACTGATTCAAAATTGTGCAAAAAGTTTTCCAAGATTATGCACTCTAAATTTGAAATAAGTAGCATGGGTGAGCTGTCCTTCTTCTTAGGACTGCAAGTCAAGCAACATGCTGAAGGCATATTTATTTCTCAGACCAAGTATGCAAAAGAATTGGTTAAGAAATTTGGTATGTCTGATGCATCATGTATGAAAACACCCATGCCCTCAAATGCTGTAGTAGATGCTGATGAACATGGGAAACCTGTTGATCAGACAACATATAGAGCAATAATTGGCTCTTTATTGTACCTTACAGCTAGTAGGCCTGATATAATGTTTGCCACATGTATTTGTGCTAGATTCCAAGTTAGCCCTAGAGAGTCACATTTAATCTTAGTTAAGAGACTTCTTAGGTATGTTAAAAGTTGTCCAAATCTAGGTCTCTGGTATCCAAAAGATTCAGCATTTGATTTAACTGGATTCTCAGATGCTGATTATGCTGGATGCAGAATAGACAGGAAAAGCACCAGTGGAACATGTCAGTTCCTTGGTGACAGACTTGTCTCCTGGTTCTGTAAGAAGCAAACATCTGTGTCAACCTCAACTGCTGAAGCTGAGTATATGGCTGCAGGCAGTTGCTGTTCACAAATATTGTGGATACAGAATCAGCTCTTAGACTATGGCTACAACTTAGAGAAGTCTAAAATTTTCTGTGATAATACTAGTGCTATCTCTATAGCTCAAAATCCAGTCCTCCATAGTAGGACAAAACACATAGAAATTAGGCATCATTTTCTAAGAGATAATGTAGAGAAAAATAAAATTGAACTTCAATATATTCCTACTGATTTGCAAAGAGGAGATATTTTCACCAAACCTTTGGATGAAAAGAAACACAGTTTCTTCCTAAATCAGTTAGGCATGTTAGATGGAGGAAGCCTTAATTAAATTACAAGATTTTGAAAAGCTAAAACAGACCAAGACTAGGCCAAAAATCCTTCTTTTTGTGTCTGTAGAATGTGTTTAGACTCTGAACTGCGCTCGACGTTTTCCCCAAAATCGTCGAACAGAGATCGACGATTTTCCAAAAATCGTCGACCAGAGATCGACGCTTTTGCAGTCGTCGATCTGAGTTCAGAGCCCTCGCTAGAACTAGGCTTTCTCTCTTTCTGATCAGAGGCCGTCGAGCTGAGCTCGACGTTTTTCAACATCGTCGAACTAAGATCGCCGATTTTGAAGACTCTTCAGATTCCCTCTGTAGCCCAAATCGTCGAGCTAAGCTCGACGTTTCGACGAGCTAAGCTCAACGATCTTCCTTTTCGTCGTCGAACCCTAATATAAAATCTTTCTTTCAGCCGTCGTTCTCCTTTTGCGCTTTCATACTCTGCAACTTCCTTTCTTTTCCCTCCAAACTCTCTACGCTTGGTCGTTTTTGGTTTTCTGTTGCAGGTGAATATGGCTGAATCAAGTGCTGCTATTGCTAAGATGAAGTTCGACACAGGCTTTGACATCGACATAAACTCCTTTGACGGAAGCGACCAGCGCTTCAAGGACATCCTAAACTTATTCAGAGAACAACAGCTGACTCCAATAATGACTACAAGGATGAAGATCGCCTCAGAAGAAGTTAAAGAGTGGTGTTTTACCGCAACAGACGAGACTAAGAATTCTGTTGTCGGCACCATTAAGGGGACTCAGGTATCTCTATCCCCGGCTCTTTTAACAGAAGTCTTTCAACTCAGTACTGGAGAAGACTCCATTGAACTGTCTGGAGAGGAGTATGACTCCATGCTGGATAGGATGGGTCACAATGCAGTCAACCCTAATAAGCTACTGAAGAAAAATCTGGCTATAGAATTTCAATTCCTGGCTGATGTAGTTGGGAAGGTGCTGTTGGCCAAGCATTCAGCCCATGACACCATTTCCAGATATCAGTTCTGCCTGATGGGAGCTTTATTAGATAAGAAACACCTGGACTGGGGCTCCATCTTCTTCACTCTGATTAAGAAGAAGATCAACAAGAATGCAGTTAGTTATGGGAGAATCTTAGGGGTCTTTCTGCACAACAGATGCCCTGACCTATTAACCTCCTCTGGCATGTTTATCAATGCATCCAAGAGGCTTTCCTGTGCCCTCTTCAGTAAATGGGACAGGCAGATCATAAACCCCTCCAGGGCTGCTGCACCACTTCATTCAGGCACAAGGACTATCTCAGTCACTCCTCCAGCAGGAGAGCTGCCTGCTTCTTCCCCTCCTCCAGCCACATCCACCCAAGCCGTCACCTCCTCACCACCAGTCACCACCATAATCATCTCATCCCCAATTACCATTTCCTCACCTATGTCATCCCCTCCTCTATCCACTTCAGAGGAATTCCATCCCCTCTTTTCCTATTCAACCTTCTCCCTACCATCCTTCTCACTCATTGATGATTCCTTCATGGATGATTCACCCTCTACTCCTCCTGAGCCACCCTCAACTTCCTCCTTTCAACAAATGCTCCGTGACATTCTCTCTCAACCCTCCTTCACACCATCTCTTACTTCCCCTATCTCCACCTCAACCTTCTCTATCTCCATAATTCCATCTTCTGAACCAACCATTCCCTCTCCACCTTTCTCCACATTTTCAGTTTCAGCCACCATCCCTCCATCCACCTTTGCCTCTACCTCTGCTCAAGCCCCACTTGAGCATGTGGATCTTCCTAGTTTGGCAGACAGGCTGTATGAGTTGCTAGCTCCCAAGCTGACATCTCTACTGGAGTCTTCCTTGGCTCCACTCCTGAAGCAAGTACAGGAGCTGTCTACCAAGCTTGCCTCCCTTTCCTCCTCCCTGGCTATCCCATCTTCTGTGTGCCTTGATTCACCTCTTTCTGAACCAAGGCAGGGGGAGATGCCTTATGAAGAAGTGGATGTGTCAGCTGCTGATATTATGTCTGCTCCAGCTCCAGCTCTTGGATGTGCTTTTGCACTGAATCTGCAGAGGCTGCTATCTATATTTGATACAGTCCATTTCAGCTGTCTGCCTGCAACTCCTGCTGAAGATTTGTCTAAGGCCATTGTGCCTGTATCTACCTGTGATCCCAGCCATATTGATTCCTACATCAAGTCCTGGAAGGCTGTGGATATCTCTGATGCTGCTACTAAGGCCACTGTGCCTCTTTCTGTTGAAATTGTTGTTGCTGCTACTGCTGACATAGAAATGATTCCAGCAACTGATGCTGATGAAATTGCTACTCCTGCTCTAGTGTCTGCTCCTGATTCTGTCTGCTCTGCTGCTGCTCTCTCTCCTCCTGCTCCTGCTGTTTCTACAAAACTTAAAGCTCAAGAAGAGCTTATCAGAAGAATTGATGATCTGTATTATCAACCTCAAAGTTCTGAGAGTGACCAATACAGGACTGATTCTGATGATTCTGCTAGCACTATTGCCAAGAAGAGAAAAGCCAGAAGTAAAGCAATGATGTCAGTCCCTCCTGCCAAAGCCAAAGACTCCAATGATATTCCATACTACATCCTGCATGACTGCCCCATCTCTGAGCCTTGGATGCAATATTCCAAAAATCAACTGAAAGCTATGAAGAAGAAGAGGAAGCTTGACAAATATGAAAAAGGATCTTATCAATATCAGCCTCCTCCTCCTCCTCCTCCAGATTCTGGCTCAGGTTCAGCCCCTCAAGCTCCAGTCTCCAGACACAGTTCTTCCCAGTATTATCAAAGATCATATCAAAGGGGACAGCATCAAAGAGGATATCAACCCAGAAGGGGTAATTACAGAGGAAATCAAAGAGAACAAAGATCCTATCAAAGGGAAGGACAAGGCCACTCTGACTCTTCTTCAGGTTCTTTCCCTTACAAGCTGAAAGACACAATTGTCTCCAGGACTCCTTCTACTGTTTCTGAAATCATCAACAGATATGAACCTCCTATTCCTTTTGAAGATCCTGAGAACAACCCTGTATCCTGGACAGCCAGAATGAAAGAATTGGCTACCCTTGATCAAATAAAAAAGGCCAGAGAACAAGGCAAGGATACTTCAAACATAACTACCTTATCAGAGCAGAGAAAGAAAGAACTGGAAAGATATGCTTCAAGAAAATTTTTCAACCCAGAAGATTACATGAAGCTGCACCCTGAGGCTGCTGTTCCAAGGCCCAAATCTCAAACTTCTCTAGGTGCAGAGGATGACAGAAGGTCAAAGAAAGAAAGTCAGAATCCAAATAGAGAAATTTTATTTAAAAAGGGATCTGAAAGGAAGTGAACTGTGTAAGCTAAAACATTTCATCCACCTTTTGATATCTGCTGCTATTTATCTGTGATATGCTTTGCTGCTATATAACTTCTCTGTAATTTTGTATTAACTTCTGTACTGTTGTATGCTTTTCATTTCCTATGATTGTCTGTAAATAGTAATCCTAACCCAAATAGGGGGAGATTGTTGGAACACCCTATTACTAATTTGGGTAAGGATCACTATGCTTGTCTTAGGAATCCCAGTTGACCTAGTTGTATAGTTAAGAAGGTCAACAGTAGAATGAGTCTAGGGCTTAGAACATAGGTTTGGAGCTGCCCCCAGGATCATTCCAAGATCAAGGTTGAAGAGCTAAGTCTAAGGCAATTTTCGTCGAGCTCAGGTCGACGAATCGTCGAACTCCGTTCGACGCTCTCTGAGCTCAACTTCAATAAATCGTCGAGCTCCGGTCGACGATCTTCGAGCTCAGATCGACTATCTGCTTTTGGCTAGCTTCTGCTTGATCGTCGAACTCCCCTCGACTATCTTCTAGCTCAGTTCGACGATCCCTCCCTGAAGTTATTTCTCAGGTCTCTGAGCTCGGTTCGACGATCGTCGAGCTCAGATCGACGTTTTCTGTCTGCTTGTCCATTTCATCTCTGAGCTCAGTTCGACGATCGTAGAGCTCAGATCGACGTTTTTTTTGGAGAGATCGACGCTTCCAGGAATTCAAATGCTGCTGTTCTTTGGAATGTTTTTGAATATTATCAGCATTTATGTCAGAAGATCTCCCAGCCGTTTGTCTTTATTCTGGAGCAAGTTTCAAGGAATTATTCAGAGAATGTTTGCTGGACTTTCCTCTAGAAGACAAGACTATTTTTGGAAGACATTTATGACTCCCAACGGCTAATTTTGGACAAGGAAACGTCAGAAAATTAATTCCTCTCTCCTATGTTTTAGAGATATACAGAATACACAAGAAAAAAAGATACACAGAGATTGACAAGAAAGGAAGTGAACACACAGAATAGAGAATACTGATAGCAGAAGAACAACAGAAGAACTGTGACTCCAAAAATCTTCTTGCTGACTGAAAAGTGTTCACAATCTCATCTCAGAACTCCAGACACCTTATTTTCACCCTTCTTGCTGAAACCATCCTGTGCTGGAGATCAAAGTTCTGAAGACCTATCACCCTAGAGCAAAGCTTCTTTTCCTGAATCTTTCTACATTTCAGGGGGAGCTTTGATATCATCAATCCACTTGTGCTTCTCTCATTTGATTGAGAACAGAGAAGACACCCTTCACTCTTATTTTTCTTTTCCTGCTGTAAAAGGGTTCTTGAACTCCCTTCAAAAGCTCTGTCTGGTTCTGAGAGCCTTGTCAAAACTCAGTGGTGGCAAGACACCTTATCAAAAAATCTAGTTTTGGTTTTTGGGCACCTTATCAAAAGCTCATTGGTGTCAGGACACCTGATCAACTCATCCTGAGTGGATTCCTACTAAGGGTGGTAGAAGAGTGGATGTACCCAGGTTTTTGGGGAACCACTATAATTCCTTGTGTCTTCTGGTTTGTTTGTGTGATTTGTCTGCTGTGTGCTGTGCTCTTTATTTCTTGGTTTTTAACCTCTTACTAGCACTCTACACTATATCATAAATTAAATTCTATATGTGCTGTTTATTTCAACTGTGAAAAATTATTTTAAAATACTCTATTCACCCCCCCTCTAGAGTTAAGATAGATCTTAGCCTCACTTTCAGAACTTTTAGCCACGACAATTGAACCGTGGCTAATAACTTATTAGCCACGGATTCAGCGTGGCTAATACTATTAGCCACGCTCGCATTGCCCACGCCCATTTGTCGTGGGTAGGTCGTGACTAATAGTTATTAGCCACGGTTTTGGACTTTTAGCCACGGAAATCTGCAGTGGCTAAAAGTCTATTTTTTAGTAGTGAATCATCTTCCTGTAGTTATGTTGAAGAAGGGTTGTCTGTTGATTCAGCCAAAGAAGAGGATTCAAAGATTTTCTTTTGAGTCAAATTTATCAAATATTAATTCTATCTTGTAGGATCTCACTGAGATCTGATGTAGGCCTATTTTATAAAGGTTGAGTTTAGGACTGTGAGCAGTCTGAGTTGTAGGAGTGTGAAGCACTCTGAGTTGTAGGGTCCTCGGAAGGATCTGGAGTAAGGCTTGTGCCTGAGGTAGGATCTTTGTAAAGATCTGGGGTAGGAGACCAGTTGGGTCTCTGAGCTATAGGAGTTGGAAGACTCTGAGTTATAGGGTTGTCTAGCCTGAGGTAGGAGACTGGTGTTTGTCTCTAAGTTAGGACTGTGAATAGTCTGAGCTGTAGGAGTGGAGAGCACTCTGAGTTGTAAGATCAAGGGTGGGATCTGAGGTATAAGATCTGTTTGATATGAGTACTGGAGGAGTTGGCCGAATTTAGCTCACTACTAGATAGGTGAAGCGGGAAAGTGAATGTACCCTAGATAGGAGAACCACTATAATATGATGTGTGTTGTATGTGATCCTGAAAGCTATTTGACTAACATAAACACATAACTAGATCATTCTCTAAAAGATTTATTAGATTCAAATATAAAACTATTCACCCCACATACTCTAGGTGTTTAGCTACCCTTAAAAGACTTTCAAATGATATTAGAGGGAGGTTGTTCAATAAAGACCTAACAGTCTGAACAAGATCTCCAAGGGTAGTAGAATTATATTATATTGACTTCTGGTGAGAACCATAAAGAGCTCAGTTTCATGAAACTTTCATTATGCAGAAAAGAAAACTTTGGAATATGGAGGGGAAGGGTGAAGTTGTTCATGGAAACCTCAGACCCTAGAATCTTCATTACAGTGGAAGAGGGAACTCGGACCGAGGACGCGTAGGGAGAGCTAACCCAACCGGACTAGTCGTGCGCGATGCGCCACACTCCTCCAAAGCTCGGAAGCTCCAAGCAGAAATCAAAATCCATGTGCACGTACGGGCAGCACCCTAGTACACGAACGACCTGCCCATGGGGGCACGCGTAGCCTGTGCGCAAGCGACCTATGCACGTCGGGGCACAACTTAAGAGGCTTGCATGCATGGGCACAACCTTTGCGCTTCGGTTGCGCATGGCCAGCCCGTATGGTCGCGCTCTACGCGCACGGCCACATCGCGCATGCACGTGCAGCCTGCGTGTGCGCATGTGCGACACCAGCCACGTGGGGTGTCAGCGGCCCCCACCGCGACCACCGCTTCCGACTGCCACCACCTCCTCTGACCGCCACTACTATCGGGCACCTCGCCCGGGCTGCCCGAACCGCCTAGTAGGCACTTTCATCATTTATCTAAATTTGGTAAACCAGGTGACCAAAACGGAGCGATGTCATTCGTCATCACAAATTTTGCCCCGACGCAATTACCTACATATCCCTCCAAAAAACTATAAATAGACTCTCATGCATTCATTTGAAGACAAACAACTCTAGAGGCTAGAAATAACTCTTAGGTTTTTCGGCGAGGCCGTGGACTTAGGACGATCCTCCGCTCAAGAATTCGCTCTACTCCTCTTCTAGCGCAAAGGCTCCAGCAGACTTCAAGGCTCCATGGACTTATAGATTTTTCACTACCAGAACGTTCTTATCGAGGTTTCGTGGACTTGGCCAATTTACAGGCCATAATGTTTTCATTGAGGCTCTGATGATTTAACTATTTTTATCACTTTTATACCTTGCAGTTTTAACGGAGAGGTGGTCTGTCACCCTCCGAGAGATCATTTCATACACTTGTAAACTTCAAGGAAATAGTAGATTTTGGCTCGACACAGATCCGAACACGTTATTTTTCACCCTTTTAGGGTTTTCCACGTCAAAAAAAAACCTTCTGTCATTTGCTGTTGTTTTTCTTGGACTGTTTGCGCGCCCGGTACGACTCTAAGTTAAGGTGGTCTGAGTCTCCGAATCGGGAAAAAACCTGATGACCAGCAACAAATTTAATTTTTATAAATAATTTGAAGGTGTCATTTCATAACTTACTATATATTTATAAGTTTGGCAAATAATTACTAGAAATTTATTTTATAAAATTGTAAGTACCTTGTTTATAGTTAGCAATAGTGCGTAAAGAGCAACTTCAATGTTATTTTCTTCTTTGGGGCAGGTAAGTTATAAACATCGTCTAAAGGTTTTCTATACCCTAAATACGATAATTCATCTCTTATTTTTGTTGTGGGTCGCCCGGTTTTTCTCTGGTCCAGAGAATTATACCGTCTTAGCTTCAAGTTGGACCAGACATGCAAACAATCAATGAAAATCGAGCAGCAATGACAAGAGGGTTTTTTATCGTGAAAACCCCGGAATGGGTGAACAACCACACGACGGGATCTGTGTTGGGCCTATATCCACTATTTTCTTTAGAATTTTCATGTCGTAGTTGTGTGCCTCGAAGGGTGATAAACCACATCTTCGTTATAATATTTGAATATGAAATTATTGGGAAAAAAACTAAGTCCACGAAGCTTGGAGAATAGCATCCACTCGAGCAGCTTTGTGCCCCTGCATGCGGGCATGACCCGCGGGCTATGTGTTCCTGCACGTGGTCGTGCTCAGTTTGGCTCTTCTTACGGGGTGAAAATATACCCTTCGAACAAGAGTGGCTGGCGCACATGGCTTGCCCGGTTGGGTCGCATTGCTTGAGAATTTTGGTCGAAGTCTTGTAGGTTTGACTCAGAAAAATCTTGGGGGAACCCCTTCAAATGCTCTCAAATTTCCGCATGCCAAAACCCGTGAAGAGCCGGCGTGGAAATTTTCCATAACCTTCGCGGCAGTTCCAGATATTATGATGAGCACGCGTAATGTATTTTCATCCCTATGCGCTTTGAATTTAGGAAAATTTCTTATATTTGATCGGATATTCATCATGATTGGGACGATATTTACTGCCCTTTGTGCAAAATATCTGAGTTGATCACGCATGGCTTTGTTGCCCTTTTAAGGAGCACGAAATTTTGCATGATATTTCCTTACTTTTACGAGGTTTTTCATTATGAGTCATCCTGCAAGCTTATAAATTGGAGAGGGTTATGCTCTCATATTTATATTGTTGCAGAGCATTTGGACTCCTTACCTTGAGTTTACATGGTCTTGTCGTCATCATGTCTCCATCCAAGAAGGTTACTGCTCTCCCATGCAATTATTCTAAGTCGAAAAAAGGGGGAATGAGCAGGAAAAATAAGAGTGCATGGTTGAGGCCGCATACGGCGGCTTTGTTGTGGGTGCGTGCAGAGGAGCCTGCACAAGGCGGTTTCAGCACGGGGGTGCCTGGCTGTGCATGCGTGTGGTACGGTTCACGCAGGCGTTAGTGGTTCCCCCATGCGAGCACGGGCGACACCCCCGCACAGGTGTGAGCGACGCCCCCCGTGTGGGCACGAGTGAGGGTGATGCGGGCATGGGCGACGTGGGAACGGTGGTGTGTGGCAGTGTCTGTGGGGGTGTGTCTTGGGCGCCCGTGCAGGCGCGCGCTATGGCATCCGTGTGGGCACATGTTGTGGCATCCGCACGGGCGCGCATTGGCTCGTGCAGTGGATCCTGCACGGGTTTGCATACGCTCTTGCGGCCGCATGGTACTCTTGCGTGTGTGTGTTTTGTGTGGGTCCAAGATTTTTCTGGTTATTACCTTTGTGCTGAGATCTGTCTCTTTTTAAGGTGTCGAAGTATGGCGCTCCTCCGAGGTAAATTCGCCTTCCCTCGACTTTGAGTGTTGCCCAAGTAAACATTTGGAGGAAGTACTTTGGGATTTTGATGGATGTGGAGGTCATGATCTCTTATCCGTTGGAGAACATTCAGAACCCTCGTCAGGGTTTCTTTGTAATTACAGAGGGGTGTTTGAAGGCGGGCTTCCAGATCCCTCAAGCTGAAGAGGCTATTGCGGCCTTCCAATTCTGCGGCATTCCGGTAATATAATTCTCCTTGGTGAGACTGACGAGGATCATGGGCCTGCTTTGCTTCTTCCAAGAGCATGGCTCCCGCATGTCGGTCCTGCTTTTTCGTGAATGGTGGGTGAGGTTTGCCTTGTTCCTGCGTTCGGATTGAGGGGCAGAGTAATAAAAGGTGGTTGGCATTTGAAGAAAAGGCATACTACCATCATGGGGGAATGTTATTTAGGTTCTTCAAGAACCCGTTGAAGTTGCCCAAGATTTTGTGGGAACTTCTGGAGCACTGTCGTCGTCTCGCGGGACAGGAGTGTGACTTTTCCCCCTATTGAGCTTTGAAGATCTTGTGAGCTGACTATTATTCTTCTGAGTATTAGCTTAATTGTTTGTGAGAAGCGGTTGATCTTGGTAGGCCTATCTACTGATGTTGAGGGGAGTCATGTCGTTCCCCTTGAGCGGGTAAGAAGAGGAAGCTAATCTTTTTACTAAAGCAGGGGAAGGTCGGGCCATCTTCTGCAACCCCCAAGTCTATCATAGAGGTTACTGACGATTGCCTTGATGAGTTTGGTGGAATTCCCCCTCCTATTGCCTGCAAGTCCGAGGAGTCCCTAAAGCTACACTAGGATGAGCCAATTTTGCGAGAAGAACCAGCATTGTTGCTGGTGGGGGCAAAGGGTAAGAAACATGAGTCCTCTTCTTTCTGTACTGATGTGCCAAAGGTATGTTGTTCTTCTTTCCTACTTACTTCTTTGTTTTTCACTTCATCACCGCCTTGACCCGTCCTTTGCCTCTGTATTTAGATGAATTTGTGAGGTCTGGACTACGTGGGACAAAATTTATGTGTCCCTGAAGGATGGGTTCTTCTACCTTAGGGAGAGGCTGGCCACATCGGAGGAGTCTTTTGTATCTTCTAGGGAGAGAAGGGAGAAGGCTCTTTCCCAGCTGGATTGGTCGGAGGCCAAGTCCGTTGTTTTAAGGCTAAGGTTGAGGTTCTCTGAGGGAAGCTGAATATGGCTGATGTAGAGGTCGAAGTTCTCTGAGGAAAGCTGGATGTGGCTGATGTGATTCTTGCCAAGTTGCTTAGTTGTATTGAGGTAATTGTGGAAGCGATGTCCCAACTAGAGGAGGAAGTGGAGCAACTAAAGGAGGAGAAGGCTCAACTTTCCCTGGCACAATTGGGGGTTGACTCCGTGCGAGCTTTCGCGGTGGCTGTGTACAAAGAATTTTATGGCTTCATGGTTGAGCGCACTCAGATAGTAGAGGAGGCTTTCTCTAAGATGATGGCTTCCAAGATTGATCCACTCCTGGAGGATGAGCATGTTGGCGTATTCCTCCATGGTTTTGTCTAGCTCAGAGGGTGCCCGAGCATTTTGACCTTGGAGTGGAGGATGCTTCAAATGATGATCCCAAGGTCAATGCCTAAGGATGACTTGTTTGTGCCCTCCTTGTACATGTTGTTTGTCGCTTCCTTGCTTTGTCTTATTGTTGTTGTGGCTTTGCACTGTAGTATGCTTTTTTATCCTGTTTTCAATTCAGATGATGTAGCTCATGGGGTGGTTTTGTAGCTGAATATATTTCGTTTGTTGTTCTTTAGGATACGTTCTTTCTTCTCACATTCCTTTTGCTCTGGCTTGTGCGCACAACGTTTTAAGGGAAATCATGGCAGTTGAACTCTAGCGTCTGGCCAGCACTTGAACTCTTAAGCGAGCTGTGAGGGATGTTTACTCGTTAGGGTTTGAAGAGGACTTGGGTTCCGCTTTAGGGGAGAATCCTCATTCGGTTATGCCTTAGGAGGACAAGTGTTTTTACGGTTGGAGGAGGTAAGGAACCTTTGTCCGCCTCAAGAGTATCTGGTCCCGTCTGGATGGTGGTGGCGAAAAATCTTTGTCTATTCATGCGTCAGGAGAATCGGGGTCCATCCTGATGGAGGGGGTGAAGAACCTTTGTCAGTTTGCACCTTTGGAGGACAGGGGTCTGTCTAAGTTGAGGTGGCGAAGAATTTTTATTTGTTTGTGCATTAGGAGGACTGTGGTCCGTCCAGGTGGAGGTGGGAAATAACATTTTTTTGTTTGTGCCTCTGGAGGACCGGGGTCTTTCCGGTGCAGGTGGCAAAGAATATTTGTTTGTTCACGCATAAAGAGTACTGAGGTCCGTCCCGTTAGAGGTTGCAAAGAACCATTGTACGTTCGAGCCTATGGAAGCCATGGTTCATCGGAGTAGAGGTGCAGAAGGACTTTTTTCCATCTTGCCTGGGAGGTGTAGAAGGATATTTGTCCATGACACCTTAGCTCTAGGGGATCAAATGGCTCATTCGTCTTCCAGAGATCCATCCGCTATGAAAGGGAAAGTAGATGTTGTTGGGTACATTGACCTTAATTTCCCAAATTTGAAGAAGCTCCACAAGTCAATAATATACACAAACTTTTATTTGATATATGTCTAAGTTAACATGTGCAGGGTATTGGTAATCATGAGATTAGAAAAGCTGAGAGTATCAGAAATATGGTTGGAAAGAAGTCAATATGGGCTAGGAAGACAAAAAATTGACCAAGTACAAAAGCGTTGAGTAACTACACATCACTCAATCCCAAAGTCCAAAAAACGTTCTCAGTTTAACTCTCACTCAAAGCCTTAGTGGAGAAGTGCAAAAATCTGACTAAGTACAAGTGCGTCGAGTGAAGGACTTACAATCAACGCCTTCTCAAAGAAAGGTTTTTAAGTTCAAAAGTGTTGAGTGAAGGACTTACACTCGTTGCCATCTCAGTAAAAGATGTTAAAGGTCAAATGCGTTGAGTGAAAAGCCTTCACTCAACGCCTCAGCGTCAGGCAAAATTTGGCTAAGTACAAAAGCATCGAGTGAAGGCCATTCACTCAACACTTCTGGAGTTAACAATCAAAACACTAATTTGTTGAGACATATGAAATCTCTTAATGCCAGTAGGGATTCATAAATTTTTCTAAGTCTATTGGCGTCGTGTCAAGTTTGCTGACATCATTCATAATTCAAATCGATGCAAATTGTGTGTTAAAGACAGAGATCTTCGTATTGATCGAATAACGATATCCAGGAATAAATCAACCATTAAAGCTGGCCATGCAGCTTTCTAAAAGAGGATATAGTCGTTGATGATGTCGATATATAAAAGCGAAGTGGGTGACATTCTTACAAGAACTTTTATAAAAGCGAAGTGGCTAGCAAAGAAAATCTAATTTTTTGTTGTCTTCAATCCTACTATACAGAACTATTATCTTTCTAAGCTTGAAGATGAAGACAAAGTGCTCTGCAAGGATTCAACACAGTACAAGCTGAACCAAATCTGAAGAATCATCTTCCTATAATTGTGCTGAAGAAGGGTTGTCTATTGATTCAGCTAAAGAAGAGGACTCGGAAATTTTCTTTTGAGTCAGATTTCTCAAACATTAATTCTATCTCATAGGGTCTCACTGAGATCTGAGTGTAGGCCTATTTTATAAAGGTTGAGTGTAGGACTGGGTGCAGTCTGAGTTTTAGGAGTGTAAAGCACTCTGAGTTATAGGGTCCTGGGAAGGATCTGAGGTAAGGCTTATGCCTGAGGTAGGATCTTTGTGATTATCTGAGGTAGGAGACCAGCTAGGTCTCTGAGCTGTAGGAGTTGGAAGACTCTGAGTTATAGGGTTGTCTAGCCATAGGTAGGAGACCGGTGTTTGTCTATGAGGTAGGACTATGAACAGTCTGAGTTGTAGGAGTGGATAGCACTCTGAGTTGTAAGATCCAGGGTAGGATATGAGGTTTAAGATCTATTTGATCTGAGTACTGGAAGAGTTGGTCGAATCTAGCTCACTGCTAGATAGATGAACGGGGAAAGTGGATGTACCCTAGATAGGGGAACCACTATAATATGTTGTGTGTTGTATGTGTTCTTGAAAGCTAACCTACTAAAGCAAACACACAATAAGATCATTCTCTAAAAGATTCAAAAGATTCAAAAAGAAACTTATTCACACCCCTCTAGGTGTTTAGCTACCCTTAATAGACTTTCAAATGCATTGTTGTTGAAAGGGAAGGAATATGTGCTCATGAATTTCTTCTCGTGACATATTTTTGCGAAAGTAGTGAAAATAATAGATAACTCGGAGAGCATTTGCCCCAGAGTCTGGCTTAAGCTCTACATGATCCTTCATGGCCCAAGTCCTAGTAAAGGAGTAACTTATACAGGTATCAAAGTTGTGCTGCCTCCTGATCACCTTGCACAATTCCTATCCCTCTAGGAGTGATGAACTTTATAGCCAAATGCAGAATAGAGGGGATTGCCTTGAAGAGCATCGGGAGCAGCCGACCGAAGACTGCGTTGTATGCCAAAATGGAGTCGACTACAATGAACTGAACATCTCGGGTGACCTGCCTTGGCAATTCCCTTAGGGTAATGGGGAGAGTGATCTATTCTCGTATTAGAATTTGGTTGTTGTTGAACTCGTATAGTGGTCCTGTCGCTAGCTTGAGGCCCTTTTGGGGATCTTCATACTAAGCAATGTGGATATGAATATGACATACACTGTACTTCTATTATTGACCAACATTCCCTAAAGCAGGGATTGTTAATTCCTGCATTGATGATGAGGGGATCTTGTTGCGGCTTGCATACTCCCTCTATGTCCTTGTCTCTAAAGCTGATGGCGTTGTCTGATGACTGCTTCAGATTTTTGGATCCTTTTCCAGCTGGGTGACAGAGAGGACATGAGAGATAGGGAAGGGAGAGCTGGTGATGGTCTTGACTTCTCGACCATTTTTATGCCCCTTGTGTGTCTTAGTGTGCTGGGGGATACTCCCATTCTGGCTGGTATGGTGGAGGCCGATTTGTTACTTGGTTTTGTAAGTAACTCCCTAGATGCCCCTTGCGGATGAGCCATTCTATTTTCATTCAGGTGCAGTCCTCTGTGTTGTGCTCATTCCCCCGGTGAAACTCGAAATATTGCATTTGGTCCCCCTAATTCGAGGGTAATGGCTTAGGTCAGCGGAGCATGCTGTAGTCCTAGATGACCATTAACACCTACGTCCGAGCGGTGTTTAGTGGGGTGAATTTCTGGTGTCAGTGAGAGCCTTGATCTTTGCAAAGGTTGTTGCTGCAATTGTTGCTTTTGTGATGTGCCTAGGGTGTAAGCTCTGGATCCCTCTTCCATTTGGAGGTCCCTTCAAATTGCTGGCGATGGGTATCGATGGCCTCATCTGCTGTGATATGGGCCTCGACCTTGTGAACGAGGTCTGCGTAGCTCCACATTGTTTCCTGCATTAAAGTGGAGTAGAATCCACTTGGGTGGAGCCCTCCAAGGAATATGTCATAATGAATCTATTGGTCGACTCCCAGGATTTCCCGTGCCTTGGAAGTGAAATGGCATAAGAACTATTTAGTTGACTCTTCCTTGTTCTAGAAAATGTCAGAGAGGGGAGAGGGGTCCCATATAATCCACAAATTTGCTATGAACTGACCGATTAAGAGGCATGTGAGCTCCCTAAATTTGTTTATCTCCCCCTCCCATAGGTAGTGGAACCATGTGAGTTGTGGGGAACACTTGGCACAAAAATTAAGCTGGTATGTTGAAGAGGCGCATGATTGTCTCGAAGTGATTTACGTGCTTCAGGGTATCCTCTGTCCAATCGAAGGACTCAAAGTGTGGAAACTTAAACTCATGCAGTATTGGTTGCACCAGTATCTGTGGAGCGAGCAGGGACTCATGATGGAATGGCAGTCACGCGTTCATGGGGTGGGGCGGCCCCTAGGTGTACTTCCCCTCGATAATATCCCTTACTTCTTTGTGAATGAGCATCTGGTCATCCCTCCCTGCGTCCACAATCACTGAGCGAGGGTTTAGTTGAGCATTTTCTAGGAGCTCTGTCCTTTGGGCGACGTGCATGGAGCTTGCCTCATCAAAAAGATTGTTAGTTGGGGATCCTTAGGATGAGCTGCATTTCAAGGTAGAACGCACTCCTGCGTGATTTCCGGTAGCACTCCGTGTGCATCAGCTGGATTTGGAGGATTGGAGACTAACAAATCCTGCAGAAGGGTGAGCACTTCTGTCTGGTGCTGATCCATCAATCAGATGTATTGATCCATTAAGCTTATAGGTATGATAGTAGTGGCTCCTTCTAGTAGAGGAGCATTGCTTACAGGCAAGTTAATTGGGGCCAATGCGGTGCTCTCTTTTAGAACCTTGCCATCAGCATTACATGCACTTCTCCTTTCCATTGCAATCTGCTGGGTGTACTTGTGCGAGGCAAGCGTCGTTTTTTTAAGTTGTTGCACAGTTTAGGAACACTTTACCACATATAGCATCAAACTATAGTGGATCGTTTGTTTTTCCTCTGGTCCTGAGAGTCGAACTGCCTTAGCTCCGAGTCTAATTGGATGCACAAACATTTAATGAAAGTCGAGCAGCAATGACAAGAAGCTTTTTTATCGTAGAAAACCCAAAAAATGAAAATCATGTGGTTGAATCTGTGTCGGGCCTAAATCGACTATTTTCCTTGGAGTTTAGAAGTAGTTGTGTGCCTCGGAGGGTGACAAACCACCTCTCTATTACAATCTTTGATTATGAAAATAAAGGGAAAAAACTAAGTCACGAAGATTGGAGAAAAGCATCCTATGATTATTGGATTGTGTGGCCAACCTTAGAGGGGTGAATAAGGTACTACGCATTAATTAAAAATTCGAATTATTTTTTCCCAGAAAATTAGTTTTGGAAGCTACCACGGGGCGCTAGCTTGCTAGCGCGTGGCGGTAGGTCACAGACCTCGTTTTCCTGAACAAAATTCTCCTTAGAGATGTACGCACCCTTCAGAGCTCCACCGGCTAACACCCACGACGTTACATGCAGAATTTAGAATAATAAATAATTTTATTCAATCAAAATCAAAAGTGTTTTACAATTACAAAAGCTTGATCTCCATGACATCGGAGATCGGAGGCGGTGAAAGTCGAATCTCTTTTGGTTTTTTATACTGACCCACTACCCAGACTGGTTGGCTCTCTCCCTTTCCCTCCAAGAAAGGTCTTCGAGCCGGCTCTTCACCTTCACACAAGGAAGTGTCTTAGAGCCCCACTAGATCTCTCGATTTAGACGTCCTTTCCCCGGGATGATTTCTCACGGAATTCTCTCTGGATTCTGACGACCTTCACCAGTCGATTTTTCTCACCACAATCACACAAAAAAGAGAAAAGTACAAAAAGGAATAAAGAAGATTTAAGAATGAATCTCCCACAAGAAGATTCCTTCGTTGATCGATGAGTGACCGGTGCTAATGATCTTTATTTGGTTGCAACCGATCAACTTCTCGTAGTCGTTGTAGTCCTTGGCTCGCCGGAGATCTTCGTGCGTAAATGGGAGGGAGGCGAATTTCTCTTCCTTTAACATAGACGGCGGAATGGTGCTCAGAGGCAGCTCCTAAACCCTAGAAAGTATTCCTGTCTGTTTTGATTCGTACAAGGAATGCAAAAATGATAGCCTTGTATACATCTTTGAAAAATAGGCTACCGTCAGCGGTAAGGTTAGTGTCTGATGGTAGGTCATTATGCGTCGACGTGACAGTTGTCCCATGTATTTGGAAAAATATTCCAAAAAGATTATTTTCTACTCTTTTGTGCTAGCGCAGCGCAGTGCCCAGCTATCGCCTAGCAGTAGCTCAAGCATCTCGACGAATCCAACTCGACGATCGTTGAGAGCTAGCGATGCGTGGTAGGAAACTAGCACTACGCGGTAGGTTCCAGAGCGCCTGTCCAAAATATATCCTGAAGCTAGTGTGGGCGGTAGCGCTAGCACCATGTTATAGGTTCCAGAGTGCCTATTATCGAAAGGGGTGGGCTAGATCGAAAAATGACTATACATAGGTACGGGAGAAAAAATGCAGTCTAAATAAGTGTGATAAAAATTCAAAAAGTGCACGTGATAAAGTAAATCTAGAAGCAAACACAATAGGGGTGACCAAACATAAATCAAAGAATATAAAGCGTACGGGTTAAACATACAAGCGGAGTACAAAGAAGCTAACCATAAGAGTTTTCTGAGTAAATAGAATTAGATAACACGGGTGAAACTAAGTACACAATGATTTGGAGTACAATTCTAAGAGATTTATAGAGTTAACACATTGGAACATTGTAAAAGTTAAGAGTAGAAATTGTATACTAGTACCTATGTGTTGTAGACATATAATGCAGTTTCAATCCAATTCTTATGCATGGAAGCATTAGATAAAGCAATAACATGTGTACGTGTAACATCAAAAGAAAAACATCAAGTAGAACAAACATTTAGTACATGTTTTATCTCAATAATTCAATATGATATCACGAGAGAAATAAAATGAAAAATTCACGTCACGTTTCTATCTACATCATACCAAGACTAGAACAAGGGGCACTAAACTTAAGGTTTTGTCTTAGCACAACATCGAAATGATTCTTTTGACCAAGATGCTCATACTCATAATGCTCATGAAGACTTATCAGGAGAAGTGAGTAGTGCTTGGGGGGTATACTTGACACATGATTTGATAGCATGTATAACACTTTTTTTCATTTATGTTCGTACTATCATTATTATAGGATTTACTTCAAGGGCCCCGAATCAATCAAAATCTATGCACATAGATAGATGCACTTTAACTTATATACAGAAGACAAAATCACAAGAGATTTAGCCCAGAGTTCTAACCTGTATATAAACACATGTATATCGTGACATTGATTATTCAAGTTATTTCTAATGTGTTAGACACAATATCACAAGTTATAACATGTGAGCGTTGAATTTATACATGAGTGCTTCGTCTAGGGATGTGTGAATAGTGTAAAATCATTACGCTACATAAATCCTCACACATACCTAGAGCTATATTCAATATACGCTACCATGTCTAGTCGCACTCAGTAGCTAAGCACCTATAGATTCAACACATCATGACAAAAGAAGACAATGTTCAAGAGATTAACAATCCTAAATCAAACATTGTGTAACACCCCAAAAATCCCTAAGTCCCAAACTGAGTCAGGCTGGGTGACACGACCTGGGACACGGGCGTGTCCAGTGCACACTGCCTGGGACACAGGCGTGTCCCAGGGCGTGTCCTTTACTGTAGGCGTTGACTCGAGATGGCACAGTCAAGGATCGTCGAGAGGTGGCACGACCTTAGACGCGGGCATGTCCAAGGGCGTGTCTTGCTCGGGTAAATACCCGGGTGGCGTTGAGTGGCGTTGAGTGGGGTTAAGTAGAATGGCGTTGAGTATGGAATACTGCCTATGACACGGGCGTGCAACAGGGGCGTGTTTGGCACACGACTAAGGACACGGGCGTGTGCCTTAGCCGTGTCCTTCTCGGGTGATCTGGTCTTGTGTTGAAAGAGTGACACGACTAGTCACACGGGCGTGTGCTTTCTGACACAGGCGTGTCAGTGGTTTGACATAGGCGTGTCTAAGCCCATATTCTGGACTGAGTGAGTCGGTTCTGTAGCCGCTTTAGGAATACGGCCTGTGACACGGGCGTGTCACAACCCGTGTTCAGTCCAGGAAATAAGTTTAAGAGCTGATCTGATCTGTTCATTTTCTTTAACCAAGATCCAATGGTCTAGGCTCATCCCTGGGGTGATAAGGCCGGCCTTGAGAAGGAGGAAGCTCATGTTTGAGTTGTGTCTTGCTTTTCTTAAGTAAGAGAAAGAGGAGAGCTTGAGGAGGAAGAAGAGAAAGCCGGCTGCCGGTGGTGCTACGGTGGTTCAAATTGCGAGCCAAGTTCGGATTTGCGAAGGCAAGACTGCTGCGAGGACGTTCATCCGTTTGCTTTTCTACCCATGGCTCTGAAGCATCTTCCGAGGGTAACGATTCCCTTCTTGGACAAGTGAAGTCCTTCTTTCCTACATTTGCATAGGAATCCTCCACCAAAAGGTGGATGGCGAAGAGAGTCCCTTGGGATTGGTGGTTCATCCCTTGTTGTAGTGCATTAGAACTGGAAGTGTGAGTACGGTTAGGCATGTTGTGTGAAGCCCATCCGGACATGTTGGTCTGGATTGGTGATGCTTGTTTGTAAATCGGAGAAGACTCCGTGATTATTGCTAGTATGCATGAAATATGTGGTGGATGCATGTGACTTGGTACTGCAGGAAGTACTGGAGGAAGTCTAGGAAATTGTGAGAGTTGGGTTCAACTCTTGTGGTCATGAGTGCCATGTAGTATACAGGACTTAATGCCAAACAGGAAAGGTGAAATCGACCCGCGCCTGTAAGTTGACCATGAGTACTTCGGTATTCCTTTGCGGCAAGGCAATTTGAGCAATGGGGGGTGGCTGATCTGTACCTGCGTTATGCCAGCTGCGCAAGAGAGCGTCAAAGCATTGGTCTTTCGTCAGAGGCATAATGAGAGTCTTTGGCATGGGCACCATAAAGACTAAGGATGCTCAAGTTTGACCATCATGTCTGGGACCTCTGAACGGTGGTAGGATCCGGTGTTTCTGGTACACCAGAATGTGCCCTGAGTGCACGGAGTGTCGGGCCGTCGGGCCAGCACTTGTGATATGTATTGCCTTGTTGGCGGAATATATATATGTGTGTGATGTAAATTGCAATATAGGGAAGGAATTCCACTGCCCCGTGCCAGGGGCAGGGTCGTTATAATTGGTCAGCTGAATGCTGACCGTTGCCCTATTTGCCACTGATTGGTGGATTGGTTCTTGCAGGTGCAGGTGCTGCTGGTCTAAGCGGGACTTAGCGGGTTGAAGCCCAAGCTGCATTGCTGCCCTTGAAGGCCTTGTTTTGCTTAGTCTTGTTCATGTGTGGCCGGCCTGCGTGCCGATGTTTGTAAACCACACCTTATATTCAGAGAAACTTGTAAAAGTCATAAGGCTGTGAACCTGTTGTGTATGGTTGTATACATTCCTATTTTGTTATAGAAGTGGACAATTTCTGTTATTATTGAGTTCAAGTTTTCAACCCTGAAGCTTCCGCTAGAATGCTCTGTGTTAGGGTGCGATGGTTCTTGGTATTATTTTGTGACGTCTCCACCTGTTTATGGAATATGGTGTGGGGCCCGGCCGGACCCTCTATTATATCCCATTTGACGGGTAGAGGTATTACAATTTGGTATTAGAGGGAGGTTTCGATCCTCCGACCTGTGGGTTATGGGCCCACCACGCTTATATTGAACTCAATAATGTCCACTTAGGAATGTACATACACTTGTTTGGTGAACCTGTGTGTTCATTTTTGGTTTGTTTGCCGTTTGTTTAGTCGCTAAATTGTGTTTTTACACATATAGGTGACTAGAAGTGTTGCGGGTCAGTCGGAACCTCAGCATTCTATTGAAAGTGCGGCACCAGCTGAGGTGCCCACACCTCCTCCATCTGCTGAAACTGTCCGTTTGATTATGGAGATAGTGATTGCGGTTATGAATGCTCAGCAAGCTATGCAGGCTCGGCCTACAGTGGTGCCAATTCATGCCGAGATAAGACAAGAACCAGTAGAGGCTGCAGTTGATCTGCGGGCGACAAATCAACAACTGAAGCTCTTCATGAGCTTCAATCCTCCTCAATTTACTGGGGCGGGTTCCCCAGCCCAAGCAGAGGATTGGCTCTCAAGGATTAAGAGGCTCTTGATAGCTATCAGAGTAGAGAAGGAACAGAAAGTCACACTAACCACTTTCTTGCTTGAGGGAGAGGCTCGGTTGTGGTGGGACGAGGTCGAACTGTATCATTTGGTGGGAAGACGTTTGACGGGAGTCTCGATGGACGAGTTCTCTTGATTGTTTTTAGCAAAGCATCTCCCGATGCAGCAAAGAATTTCCATGGAGTTGTAGTTCCAACGTTTAACTCAAGGGGAGCATAGTGTGGATGAGTATCTGCATGAATTTATACGTTTGGGACGGTACGCGGGAAATATCTTCGCCGAAGAGGAGCGTAAGACCAGTCAGTTTTATGGGGGACTACGAGATGAGCTGTGATAGTTGCTCTCGAGTTCTGTGAATCTGGGATTCCAAACGTTGGTATTTATGGCTCGGTCTTTGGAAAAGGATATGAAAAGAGGACAAGCAAGGGGGACCTTGGCTTGTACAAAACCGGAGTTTAAGCCGCCGCATCCGGAGAAGTCTGGATACCGAAGGAGATGGAATAAGAAGTCCAAATCTACTGGACAAGCTCCTTCAGCGACTGTGACGGAAGAATCTTCTGGGTATGGATCTTGCGCTTGTTTTACGTGTGGGAAGTTGGGACACTTTGCACGTGATTGCCGAGTTGGACCTCTGAAGGGTGAAAAGAAGAAGGGAGTGTCTTATGCGGAGAAAGGGAAGACTGTGGTAGAGTCTTCTGCATCGCACGCGCAACCCTAGGTCTTCAACCTTAGGCAACAGGAGGCCATTAAGCAGGACGATGTCGTCACAGGTGCGCGCAGTTTTAAATTTTATTGTATGTGGTGTGTTGTGCTTGTTTTAAATTTGGTGTTATAGGTTTTGTCCTTATACGGGACTCTCCGGCACGAGCACTGTTCGATATAGGTGCTTCATATTCGTTTCTGTCGGAAGATTTCATCTTGCGAATCGGGGTGCCTATACAGACCACGACAGACAGTCTGAAGGTGTTACTACCCAACGGATGTTTGATGTGTGCGGATAAGTCTTGTTGTGTTGAGGTCAAGATAGGGAGTCGGGATTTCAAGGTGGAAACGTTAGTATTGCCGATATCAGAGTTTGATATAATCTTTGGTATGGACTGGCTATCAGAGCAACATGCTTGTATATATTGCACCTCAAAAGAGGTTACACTGGGGAAAAATACTGAACAAGAGGCCAAGTTCAGTGGCATGCGAGGGATGAGTAGGGTATTGATATCTGCTCTCCAAGTCGTTAAGGCAGTTCGGAAGGGTACAGAGTTATTCTTCACACTCATTGAGGCGGTGGAGTCGAAGGCCAGTGTAAGTGAGGTGTCGATTGTATCGGAATACGCTGATGTGTTTCCAAAAGACCTTCCAGGGTTACCACCCCAAAGGGAAATCGACTTCGCTATCGAGTTGGTGCCAGGTGTGAAACCTGTGGCCCGCTCGCCTTATCGAGTAGCACCAAAGGAGATGGCGGAACTAAATGTTCAGTTGCAAGAATTGCTAGAGCAAGGCTATATATGCCCAAGTCACTCGCCTTGGTGCGCGCCGGTTCTCTTTGTGAAAAGAAGGATGGCAGCTTTCGTCTATGCATTGATTATAGAGAACTGAACAAACTAACAGAAAAGAACAAGTATCCAATTCCACGGATCGACGACTTGTTTGATCAGTTAGTTGGCTCGACTGTATACTCCAAGTTGGATTTGAAGTCAGGTTACTATCAGTTGAGAGTTCGTGAAAGTGATATACCCAAAAAAGCGTTTGGAACACGCTATGGTCACTATGAGTTCACGGTAATGTCGTTTGGGCTGTCTAATGCGCCATCGGTATCCAAGGAATTAATGCATTGAACATTTAGGGAATACTTGGACCTCTTTGTGATCGTCTTTATTGATGATATCCTCGTATATTCCCAATCCGAAGAAGATCATGCAAATCACTTGCGGATGGTGTTGCACACCCTGAGGAAGAATAAGGTCTACTCCAAGTTCTCTAAGTGTGAGTTTTGGTTGTCATCAGTGGCTTTCCATGGCCATGTGGTTAGTGGAGAGTGCACTGCGGTGGATCCTTCCAAGATAGTTGATATACGAGAGTGGCCTGTTCTCACTTTCGTCGCAGAAGTCAGGAGTTTTCTTGGGCTTGCGGGCTACTACAGACGCTTTATAGAGAATTTCTCGAGAATAGCTTTGCCTCTCACCACACTGACGCGAAAGGATCAGAAGTTCATTTGGACGCCAGAGTGCGCTCGAGCTTTTGAAGAGTTAAAGAGTCGATTGACCGCGACGCCAATCTTAACATCGCCATGTGGTCAAGACGGCTTTGAGGTCTATAGTGATGCTTCAGGGAGCGGCTTAGGCTGCTTTCTTTTGCAATTCAAAAAAGTGATACCTTATGGCTCACGCCAGTTGAAGGTGCATGAACGGAATTACCCCGTCCATGATTTGGAATTGTCGGCGGTTATATTTGCACTCAAACTGTGGCGTCATTATTTATATGGCGTGAAAGTGGATATATTCATGGACCATAAGAGACTGAAATATCTGTTGGATCAGAAAGATCTTAATATGCGACAGAGAAGGTGAATGGAGTTTATTGGTGACTACACCTTCCAGATTCATTATACTCTGTGTAAAGGGAATGTAGTCGCGGATGCCTTGAGTCGTCGGATTCCGGCAAGGGCAAGTGGGCTTTTAAGGCATGACGAAAGCCTAATTCGAGAACTCTAGGCATTAAATATTTCTTGTGTTGAAAGGAATGCCACTGCATGTGCGTGCTTAAACTGGACGGAGGTACAGTGTGACCTGGCGGACACAGTTCGACAAGCAACAGAACTTGATGAAAGTCTACAACGCTATGCAGTGGAAAGTGCGGACTCTAGATTTTTGTTTAATGACGGTCTTTTCGGAAGGACGGTCATTTGTGTGTCCCAAGTAAGGGTAAGCTTCGTGAAGAGGTGATGTATGAAGGCCACTTCACCAAATATTCAGTTCACCCCAGGAGCACGAAGATGTATAAAGATATGAAGAAGCTGTTCTGGTGGCCCGGAATGAAGAAGGACATAGCACACTATGTCGTTAAGTGTCAAACATGTGCTTTGGTAAAGGCGGAATGCCAAAAACCGGGTGATTTACTAAAGCCGTTACCTATTCCTGAATGGAAATTTTACGATATTTCCATGGATTTCATGCATGGATTGTCGAGATCACAGCTTGGAAATGATGCGGTATGGGTGATTGTGGACTGGTTAACCAAGGTGGCACACTTCATCCCGAACCGTAAGGACGATTTAGTTGAGAAGTTGGCAAAGAAGTACGTGGATACTACTGTACGATTGCACGGTGTGCCCCGTAGCATCGTTAGTGATCGAGATGGGCATTTCACTTCGGGTGATTGGAGATTAGTCCACGAACTGTTGGGTACAAAATTACATTTTAGTACGGCCTTCCACCCTCAAACGGATGGTCAGACCGAGAGGACCAACAGGACGTTGGAGGATATGCTCCGAATGTGTGCGCTGGATTTCGGGAAGAATTGGGAAGATCATCTCGGTGTTGTTGAGTTTGCCTACCATAATAGCTACCAAGCTAGTATCCAGATGGCGCCCTTTGAGGCTTTATATGGGAGAAAATGTCGTACACCTTTGGATTGGGCGGAGACTGGCGAAACGAAGTTGTATCGGCGAAAAGAGTTAGATGATGCCAACTCAATTATACGGTTGATACGTGAAAGACTGATGGTGGCTCAAGACAGGCAAGCTAAGTATTACAATGCCAAGCACCGAAACGTGGAGTTTGCGGTGGGCGATTGGGTGTACTTGAAAATCAAACCATTCAAAGGTGTGTCCAGGATACGGCGTCTAAAAAAGTTGAGCCCGAGGTATTTGGGACTGTTTAAAGTGGTCAAGCGTATTGGTGAAGTTGCGTATCGGTTAGCACTTTCGCAAGAGCTGAGCAGTTTACATGATGTGTTTCATGTCTCAGTGTTGTGGAAGTTGCTAAGAGAGCAAGTCCAAGTGGTTGTTGCAGATCAAGTATCGGTCGACAGTGGGCTAACGACGAAAGTTAGGCCTATTAGAATCGAGGATCGAGCCGAAAAGCAGTTGTAGAACAAGATGATCGGGATGGTCAATGTCCGGTGGGATAATTATGGCCGTGAGGAGCTAACATGGGAGCGAGAGCAGACCATGCGAGATGAGTTTCCCGAGCTCTTTGTGTAATTTGTTGACCGTGTACGTTCTGTTGTAACAAAACTATTAGTGGAATAGCATTGTAATGTTTGTTCCCTTACTGCGTACAAATTTCAGGACGAAATTTATTTTAAGGGGGGAGGATTGTAACACCCTAAAAATCCCTAAGTCCAAAACTGAGTCAGGCTTGGAGACATGGACACGGGCGTGTCCCAGGGCGTGTCCAGTGCACACGGCCTGGGACACGGGTATGTCCCAGGGTGTGTCCTTTACTGTAGGCGTCGACTCGAGATGGCACGGTCGATGATCGTCGAGAGGTGACACGGCCTTGGATACGGGCGTGTCCAAGGGTGTGTCCTGCTCGGGTAAATACTCGGGTGGCGTTGAGTGGCGTTGAGTGGCATTGAGTAGAATGGCGTTGAGTGTGGAACACGGCCTGTGACACGGGCGTATCACAGGGGCATGTTTGGCACACGGCTAAGGACACAGGTGTGTGCCTTAGCCGTGTCCTTCTCGGGTGATCTGGTCTTGTGTTGAAAGAGTGACACTGCTAGTCACACGGCCGTGTGCTTTCTGATACGGGCGTGTCAGGGGTTTAACACGGGCGTGTCTAAGACCATTTTATGGACTGAGTGAGTCAGTTCTGTAGCCGCTTCAGGAACACGGCCTGTGACACGGGCGTGTCATAACCCGTGTTGAGTACAGGAAATCAGTTTAAGGGCTGATCTGATCCGTTCATTTTCTTTAACCAAGATCCAATGGTCTAGGCTCATCCCTGGGATGATAAGGCTAGCCTTGAGAAGGAGGAAGCTCATGTTTGAGTTGTGTCTTGATTTTCTTAAGTAAGAGAGAGAGGAGAGCTTGAGGAGGAAGAAGAAGAGGAAGCCAGCTGCCAGTGGTGCTACGGTGGTTCAAATCGCGAGCCGAGTTCGGATTTGCGAAGGCAAGGCTGCTGCGAGGACGTTCAACCGTTTGCTTTTCTCCCCATGGCTCCGAAGCATCTTCCGAGGTTAACGATTCACTTCTTGGACAAGTGAAGTCCTTCTTTCCTGCATTTGCATAGGAATCCTCCACCAAAAGGTGGATTGCGAAGAGATTCCCTTGGGATTGGTGGTTCATCCCTTGCTGTAGTGCATTAGAACCGGAAGTGTGAGTACGGTTAGGCATGCTGTGTGAAGCCCGTCTGGACATGTTGTTCTGGATTGGTGATGCTTGTTTGCATATCGGAGAAGACTCCGTGATTATTGCTAGTATGCATGAAATATGTGGTGGATGCCAGTGGCTTGGTGCCGCAAGAAGTACTGGAGGAAGTCCAGGAAATTATGAGAGTTGGGTTCAACACTTGTGGCTGTGAGTGCCATGTGGTATAAAGGACTTAGTGCCGAACAGGAAAGGTGAAACCGACCAGCGCATGTAAGTTGACCATGAGTACTTCGGTATTCCTTTGTAGCAAGGCGATTTGAGCAACGGGGGGTGGCTGATCTGTACCTGCATTATGCCAACTGTACAAGAGAGCGTCAAGGCATTGGGCTTACATCAGGGGCATAATGAGAGTCTTTGGCCTTGGCTCCATAAAGACTAAGGATGCTCAAGTTTGACCGTCATGTCTGGGACCTCTGAACGGTGGTTGGATCCGGTGTTTCCGGTACACCAGAATGTGCCCTGAGTGCACGGAGTGTCGGGCCGTCATGCCGGCACTTGTGATATATATTGCCTTGTTGGCGGAATATATATATGTGTGTGATGTAAATTGTTATGCAGGGAAGGAATTCCGCTGCCCCGTGCCAGGGGCAGGGTCGTTATAATTGGTCAGCTGAATGCTGACCGTTGCCCTATTTTCCACCGGTTGGTGGATTGGTTCTTGCAGGTGCAGGTGGTGCTGGTCCAAGCAGGACTTAGCGGGCTGAAGCCCAAGTTGCGTTGCTGCACTCGAAGGCCTTATTTTGCTTAGTCTTGTTCATGTGTGGCCGGCCTGCGTGTCGATGTTTGTAAACCACACCTTATGTTCAGAGAAACTTGTAAAATCCATAAGGCTGTGAACCTGTTGTGTATGGTTGTATACATTCCTATTTGGTTATAGAAGTGGACAATTTCTGTTATTATTAAGTTCAAGTTTTCAACCCTGAAGCTCCGCTCTGTGTTAGGGTGCGATGGTTTTTGGTATTATTTCGTGACGTCTCCGCCTGTTTGTGGAATATGGTGTGGGGCCCGGCCGGACCCTCTATTATATCCCATTTGACGGGTAGAGGTGTTACACATTGTACGCAATCATTATTCTCTAGGTTCTAGCCATGTGTGTCCTAAGAATGAACGATCCACAATTTTTTTTTATTTTGGGTTTTATATATTTTTTAATTATTTTTTTGTTGTTTTAAACGAGTAATCAAATCAAATGAAACAAACAAAAAAACATGTTTTTGGATTTTTGTTTTGAGATTTTTTTTTAAATAGACAAAAAACAAAACCAAAAGCAGAAACACTCAAAACAAATCAAATCAAATGCATTATATGATTTAGCATGATTAACTAGTGAGATCCAAAATGCTTAGTTCTAATCAAATTAATGAAAAACATGAATCGAGAAGGGGTTTTGTGAAGATGTCAGCTAGTTGATCGTCAGTTCTAATGAAGCTCACTCTTACATTCTCTTTCTTAATGTGGTCCCAGATGAAATGATGACGAATGTCAATATGTTTGGAACGAGAGTGATAAACTGGATTATTCGTCAAGTCTATGACACTCTTGTTGTCTCACCTAAGGTTAATGTTCTTAAATTTTATGCCAAAGTACTCTAACATTTGTGACATCCAAAGTGCTTGTGCGCAATAACTTCCTAAGGTAATATACTTGGCTTTAGCAGTGGAGAGGGCAACTGAGTTTTGTTTTCTACTTAACCATGAAACTAGTGTCGGACCTAGGAAGTGACAGGTACTACTTGTGCTCTTATGATCGAGTGAGCATCCAGTGTAATTAGAGTCGGAATACCCATGGAGCATGAAGTCGGTGGTGTGGGGGTACTAAAGACCAAGATTTTGGGTGCCTATAAGATACCTAAAGATGTGTTTAACAACTTTGAAGTGAGATTCCTTAGGATTGGTTTTATACCTAGCACAAAGACACACCACGAATGTAATATCAGGTCTAGAAGCAATTAAGTGAAGAAGTGATCTAATCATTCCTCTAAAGAAAGTTTGGTCCACCGAAATGCCACTTTCTTTCTTTCCTAATTTTAGAGATGCACTCATTGGGGGTTTTACCTGTTTTGGATTTTCAAAGCTGAATTGTACAAGCTTATCTTTTATGTATTTTGATTGACTTATAAAATTCCATAATTTTGTTGAGAAGTCTGAAATCCAAAGAAATATGTTAACTTTCTAACTAAGCTCATTTCAAATTCAGATTGCATTAGGGTGACAATTTCATTGCATAGCTTTTCATCCGTGGCACCAAATATGATGTCATCAACTTAAATTTGTAATAGAATTAAATCGAGATTCTTATGCTTTACAAATAGTGTGGTGTCCACACTACCCATCCTAAAACCATGCTCTAGGAGAAAAGATGTGAGCTTATCATACCAAGTACGAGGTACATGTTTCAGTCCGTGCAAGGCTATCACTAATTTGTATACGTTATTTGGGTAGTCAGTGTTCTTGAACCTGGGTGGTTGCTCGACATACACCTCTTCCTTAATATATCATTTTAAGAATGCACTCTTAACATCCATTTGATATAACTTAATTTGTTTATAACCTGCAAATGCCAAAAACATACGAATGGATTCAAGACGTGCAACTGGTGTAAATGATTCCTCAAAGTCCACATCCTCTATTTGTGAGTAACCTTGTGCCACCAACCGGGCCTTATTCCTAGTTATCCTAGATTCACCAACAAGTTTATTTTTGTATACCCATTTCAAACTGATAACTGGATGACCATTAGGACGCTCCACTAATACCCAGACCTTACTTCTATCAAACTAATTTAGTTCTTCATTCATAGCCAAGAACCACGATTCATCCTTTAAAGCTTCTGAGATATTCTTGGGTTCAATTTCAGATATAAAGCATAGGTTCGAGAAGAATGCATGCAAGGCCGACCGAGTTCTAACTCCATATGAGGGCTCTCATATTACTAGTTCTCGTGGATGTTGTTTTGAAAAATTTAGAGTGCTTGGAGTCCTATATCCTTCTACGTGAGTTGGAACATCAACCACCACTTCTCTCTCCTCACCCTTATCTCATAACTGCACATCATCACCAACTTCCTCTTCACTCAGCATGGACTCTTCTATTGGTGCATTTTCATTAAAGTGTATGTGAGCCGATACTTCAATAACTAAGGTTCTTTTATTATAGACCCTATATGCACGACTAGAACTATTGTATCCTAAGAGGATACCAAGGTCTGATTTTTTTCGTCAAATTTTCCTAAGTAATCCTTAGTGTTTAGAATGAAGCACGGGAAACCAAAGACTCTAAAATATGAAACAGAGGGCTTCTTACCAAAGTATAGCTCATACGGAGTTCACTTAAGAATGGGGAGAAGCATGATCTGGTTCATCACGTAGCTTACTGTGTTAACTGCTTCAGCCCAAAAATACCAAGGCAAGCCGAACTCGGCGAGCATTGTGTGTGCTAGTTCTTGAAGTTTATGGTTCTTTCTTTCTACTACCCCATTTTGTTGTGCAGTGTGCGGGGAGAAGAATTCGTGCTTAATTCCTATATTATTACAGAAGTTCGTGAAGTTTTCATTCTCAAACTCTCCCCCATGATCTGACCTTATGCATTTTATTTTTTGTTCCTTCTCATTTTGAAGTTTAGTGCATAGATTTGTGAATTCAACGAATGTGTCAGATTTATTTGAAAGAAAGATTGTCCAATAGAAATGGGTGTAAACGTCTATAATAACGAATGTGTAGCATTTTCCACCTAGACTACATGTACTAAGAGGACCAAATAGATCCATATGTATGAGTTCAAGTGGTCTAGATATGGAAATGTCATTTTTGCTTTTAAATGAGGTTTTGACGAATTTTCCTTTTTGACATGGAGCACATAAAGAGTTCAAACTGCCGCTTAATTTTTGAAGTCCACGAACAAGTTTATGTTTTGATAGTTTGACAATTAGTTTACTTCCTGAGTATCCTAGTCTCTTATGCCAAAGATCTAATTCCTTATTCTTGGTAACTAAGCATTTTAAATCAGAACTAGAAATATCTTCAAAATTAACAGTGTAAACATTATGAGTCCTATGAGCAGTAAGCAAAATATTATTTGTTTTAGCCTTTATAATGTTATAGGTGTTTGTAGAGGATTCAAATAGTACGTTCAAGCCTTTATCAAAAAGTTGACTAATCGAAATTAAGTTATGCTTAAGTCCATCTACAAACAGTACATTTTAAATTGAAAAGGCTTTGTTACTTATAGTACTGATTCCAAGAATGTGTCCTTTGTTGTTGTCCCCAAATGTCACCATGCCCCCCTTCTTCTTCTCCAGGCTAAGGAACTTATCTTTATCGCCTGTCATGTGCTTGCAACCCCCATAGTCCAAGTACCACACGTTTTCCTTGTCCTTATCCTGCTAACACACCTAAAAGGAAGATAAGGATAAAGATCTGGTTACCAAAGTTGTCCTACCCATATGATAGGTATAAGACTTTGGTACCCAGACTTGTATAGTTTTCTTGGCACCTTTCCTCAAACACGAGCCGGATGTGTGACCAAACTTATGACAGTTTGCACATAAGGTATAAGTTGTAGATGCTATCTTTTTTCGTGTTCCTAGATCGCGTGTTGGAGGATGGGGATAGCCTTTCAGAATTATTAATTATATTTTGTGATTTTTCATAGAAAGTTTTAGACTTAGCAAGAAATCGATTACCACTCGGTGGTAGCGTTGGACTTATGTACCCTAGTCCGAACTTTCTAGATCTGTGACACTGTTCTCCCAGCAACACATCAAGAGATTTTTGCCCTATTCCAAATATCTAGACAGTACAGTTAAGATCATGGATCCTCGCCTTTAGGGAGGTGTTTTCTGTGACTAGCATTACACACCGATTTGCGAATTGTTTTTACCTTCTTCAAATTTAGCAAAAGATATTTGAAGCATTTTCTCCAAGACATTCCTTTAATTAATAAGATTGTTCATTTTCAAAGATGCCTTAGAGAGACTTACTTGTAGCTCTTCGATCGTTGTCATCGAGTGAGGGCACTCTAGGCATTCGATCTTATCTTTGCCGCATTTAATTAATTCATTCTTTATATTTTCTAAGTCCTTTTTTTATTTTCTTTTTTTCATTTATAATGGATTTTTTCTCAAGTATTACATTATCTAGCTTATCATAGAGTTGTTCGTAAATTTCAAGAATTTCATTATAAGAAGGTGGGGTTACCTCAGTGTCGCTCTGGACATTGGACTCATCATCTGACTCATCCTGAAAGTGAAGGGATAGATACTACTCTAGAGGGGGGGTGAATAGAGTTATCAAATTTTGCACTAGACAAAACTTAATGGTCTACCCAACTCCCTTGGAGTGAAGTGCGGAATGAAAAGATTATAGATATAGATTTAACCCTATAGCCTAACACGAGTGATGTGCACAAACTCAAGCTAACTGTAATTACAATTAAGGCTTGGAAAACCTAATCAGCAACTAGCAATCCTAGTTATATCTATTCACAGCCACAATGCAGGAATTAAACAAGTGAATCCAGACGACACAAGGAAATTTATAGTGGTTCCCCAAACAATTTGGGTACGTCCACTCTTCTACCCACACGGTAGGAATCCACTCAGGTTTTTGATCAGGTGCCCTGCCACCAACAGGATCTGCTTCAAGTAGATCTAGAAACCCTTTAGACTTTTGATCAGGTGTCTAAAAACCAAGCACAGGTTTTTGATCAGGTGCCCTGCCACCAAGGGATACTTTTGAAGGGAGTAATAACCCTGGACAGGAGGGGGAAGAAGGTTAAGATGTCTTCTCTATTTTACAAAGATTAGAGAAGCACAAAAACTTGCACTAAGCTAGAAAGCTCTAAAGAATCAAGGCTCCCCCTGGCTCAAAGATGTCCAGGTGAAGTCTTGCTTCTGTGCAGAAAACTCTTCAGAAAGCTCTGATGGAAAAAACTACAAGAAGATAAAAAATAATAAAATTAAAGATCTTCAAGCAGCTATCTTCTTCTTCTTCTTCTTCAAAAGAACTCTGAGTTTGAACTTCCTGAAAGCAGGAGAACTCAGGTTGAAGAAGAGTAGAAGATCTTAACACTTCTCAGTTAGATGGAAATTACTGAGAGCAGAAGACTTGATCTTGATGAAGGCTTGAATGCTTGAAAATATCTGGGTAACTAGTTAGCTAGCTTGAATCCTTCTTCAAGGGGTCCTTTATATAACAGCAGCAAGCAACGGCTCTCTTCAATTTGAATTACTTGTCTTCTTCTGAAACTTGAGACCTGGGCTGTAAATATCAAGAAGACAAAACAATCTCTGCAGCAGAAACATTCTATAAAAGGAATAACCCTTTTTCTAGGAAGCTGCAGGAAGCAATTTGATAATAAAGTACTAAATAAAGTCATATCAGAAACAAACTCTATAGCAAAAAGAAGACTTTTCAGTCTAACGGCTATAAAGGGCTGACAGCAGATAAAGTAAATTATAATGTCAGCTAATAAGACAAACAACTTTATCTAAAAAGATTTGACTCAGGCAAAAGGGATGGAGCAAATAATGCCTGATAATTTTATCATAAAACTTAAAACAACGTGCCAGAAAATGTATTAATTAATTAAATATAATAAATAAATACAAAATATTAAAGGCAGACAGAAAGCGTCGAACGACCCTCGGAGATCGTCGACCGACGCACGGAGATCGTCGAACAATCGGGCAGATAGTCGAACGATCCAGATAGTCGAACTATCAAAGGAGATAGTCGAACTATCACAGCAGATAGTCGAACTACCAGAAGATAGTCGAACTATCAGATAGTCGACCTATCAACAGATAGTCGAACTATCAGGGCAAAACAGATAGTCGAGCTATCAACAGATAGTCGAGCTATCAGATAGTCGACCTATCAACAGATAGTCGAACTATCAAAAACAAACAGATAGTCGACCTATCAACAGATAGTCGAACTATCAGATAGTCGAACTATCAAAGCAGATAGTCGAACTATCAAGCGAGAACAGATAGTCGACCTATCAACAAATAGTCGAACTATCAAATACAAACAGATAGTCGAACTACCAGAAGATAGTTGAGCTATCAGATAGTCGACCTATCAACAGATAGTCGAACTATCAAAACCAAACAGATAGTCGACCTATCAACAGATAGTCGAACTATCAGATAGTCGACCTATCCAAGCAGATAGTCGAACTATCAAAGCACACGGATAGTCGAGCTATCAACCGATAGTCGAACTATCCACGCAGACTAAAAGTCGAACAACTGATAGACGATCGTCGAACAGTTAGTCGACGATAGTCGAGCGGCGTTCGACGATAGTCGAACGAACAAACTACTTAACCAAATTCTCAATCTGGAAAAGTGAGGACTCTACAGCTAGACTACTAACCATTGACCATAGATAATTCTTGGGTCAAGGGGCTAAAAAGATAAGACTAAACTCAAATCAAACTGGGGTACCAACAATCTCCCCCTATTTGAGTTAAGTCTTTTAAAAACTAAAATATACAGCTAGCTAAAGAGCAATAAGATTACTACAGGAAATAGTTAACAATTAACTAGCAGATATCAAACAGATAGATAATAGACAAATATAACACAGCAGTCAATCAAACTATTAAGAGTCTACAGAATCTGGCAAAGGGTCAGAGGAACTAGGAACAAAAGAAATTTTCCTTAGAGGATCATCAGCTTCTTTCTTTGACAGCTTCAAGTCCTGCACACCAATGATCTTTAATTCTACAGCCCTAGGAACAACTGCTTCAGGGTGCTTTTCCATATATTTTGAGGGGTCAAATACATCAGGATTAACCTGGAACTTTTCAAACTCTTTCTTTCTGAAAGCAGACATGGTGGTTAAACCAGTAGTATCTTTTCCTTCTGCTTTTGCTTTTCTTATTTGAGCTGCTCCAACCAGTTCGTGAAAACGAGCCATCCTAAAGTTAGGATCAAGCTCAGGACTTTCATAAACAGACTCAGGAGGAGCAGCATCTGATTCTTTATCTTGATTAACTAGATAAGACATTGGAGCAGACTAAGCAAAAGGTTCTTGCTAGAATTTTAAAACAAAATAAACTACTTACCTTTTGGAGCAACTTTCTCAGACTGAACTGGTATTAGAGATGGAACTCTTTTCTTTGGAGAAGGAGGAGGGGAAAAGGTTGGTCTTCGAACCACAACCTCCTTCACTAGTCTTTGAGAGCCAGAATACGATCTGCCTTGCGAACTTTGATAGCTTTTCCTTGGCTGAGGCTGAAAAGATGCAGATTTTCTAGAAGAGGCAGATGGATTAGCAGATAGGTTCCCAGAGGCTCCTGCACTGGGAGGTGGAGGAGGAGGACCTCTGGGAGTCCATCTTGAAGCAGGACTATCATACCTCTTAGTTCTTTTTCTCTCTTTCTGCTGGTTCTTGGAGAACCACATCCAATGTTGAAATTCTTTCGATTTGGGGTCAATTCCTTTAAGAATGTAGTATGGAGTATCATTGTCTCGGCTGGGAGGAGGAGGAGCAATTGCTTTCCTTTTCTTTTGAGCAGCTTTCTTTTTCTTAGCATTCTCAGATAGATCAGAATCATCTTTATCATCAGAGTGAGATGATGGAGGATTATCATAAGGATCATAGGCTTCAAAAACAGCCTTTTCTTTTAACTTCAGATCTGATTTCTCTCTTTCCTCTTTCATGGCATCCTGAGCCAGAAGGAAATCTAAGTCCAACCCTGGTGAGTCATCCCAAATAGTTGACTTTTCAACTTGCAACTCTTTTTCTTTCTCTTTTAAAGAATCTTGTACTCTTTGATTCCAGGCAGCTCTTGCTTTTTCTTCTTCCACACTCAGAGCAGGAGTGTCATCTTTGATTTCATCTTGTTTTTCAGACTCATCTTCTCTATCATCTAAAAATGAATCCAGTTCTGGATCTGCTTGAATATCAGGAACATTTGGGGCAGCTTCTGAAACAATTACTATGATCTGAGCAGCTAAATCTTCTCTAATATAATCTGTAGAATTATGAACACAGATCTGCTAAATAAGCAATAATCATTCCTTCTAGGTATTCACTAGCTAGCAAATTAATTGACTCGTCAATAAAGCGAATGAGTGAATTACCTTCATACTTGACCATCTCCCATGATTCATCTAGATATGAAGTTATAATACCTTCTAGAAATCGAGCAACCACGGGAGTGGTGAGATCTTCTAAGCAGACTTTTACATCAATTTCAGATAGCATAATTCCATCAGCTAATTCCTTGTCAGATAACACTGGAACTACTTCTTTTTCAGCTGGAGCAGACTCTTCTAGAGCTGTCATTACAGTATCTGTTATAGCTGGAAGGGAGGCAGGAGGCTCTGAGGCATCTTCACAGAACATCTCCCCCTGCCTGATTTCAGTGGAAATTGAAACCAGGCCCCTTGAGGAAGAGTGCTCAGCAGATTTGGAAAGTGATTTGATGGTAGCGGTTAAGGTATCAATGGAGGAGGCAAGTGGAGCGATTGCCTCTTCAATCATAATTTTGATTGAAGGGGTAATCAACTCCAAAATGCTGGAGATGAAAGTTGGGGTGATCTCAAAAGATGATGGAAGTGTAGTGGATGGAGATGCAGCAGATATGGTTGTAGTGCTGGGATGAAGAATGGTGTGGACTGGGGATTGAATTGGAGATGGAGCTGGAGAGTTAATAGGAGAGTTAACTGGAGAATGAATGGGAGACTGAGGAGGAGTTGGAATCCTCTCAGATCCTAACAAATCAAAACTAGGAGCAGATATCCTAGTCTGATGAGAATGAAGAGGAGAAGCTGGAGGGGAAGGAAGAACAACCGTGGTTGTTTCTCTATCAGGAGAAGGGGAAGTCGTACTTCAGCTGAAGTTGATGGAACTTCAACTGAAGCAGACTGCAAAGCAGAAGAAGAGGGAAGGGAAAGAGCTGAGCCAGCTTCAACAGGGTGAGGAGCGACCGAATCGGTCCCGGTGCTCTCTGATGTCGCTGGAGCAACCCCTGTGAAAGCGGGTTTCACAAAGGTTCTCTTCCACTTAGAGAACAGGTTTGGGTCCATCTTCTTGCTTGCATTTATTGTTGTTGCGGTTGAACTCAGCAGCTGGGGATATTTTTCCTTCAGGAAAATTCCAATAACCCTTCTGAGGGTAACTTCCTTCTTACTATTCTTTTTCCTTATTAAATCAAACATTACTGCTGTCCAATCAATCTTTTTCCGATTAACAATTGCGCACATCAGTGCAAATTGTTGCCTTGTTATATTATCATGAGCAGAGTGCTTACCGAGGAGCACTTTTCTGACCAACTCAGCAAGAAACTTAATCTTGAAAGGGAAATTTACTTTGAGCAGCTTCGTGGGAATGCCCTCTGCATGTCCCAGCTCAACTAACATTCTTCCAAATTCTTGAGCATCTTGCTCATAATCCTCTTCACCATTTATCAAACCAAAAATATCAGTCAGAACGGCCGGAGTTAAGATTACCTCTTCTCCGCCGATGGTGCCAGTCATCGAGTCGTCGGTGGAGGACGACGTGAAAGCCCATTCCTTGATCTCAGGTATATTTATCTTAATCCTTGAAGACATTAATCTCTCTAGTCCTTGATCCCGGCACAGCTGAAGAACTTCCACGATCCCTGCTTCGCAGCAACTGAACGCGTCAAAATCAACGCTAAAGCCTGCATTAAACTTCACAACTGCTAGAACTGCTGGAGAAACCGCCATTGATTGCTGGAGAAAGCGCGAGAAGGACGGTGAAGACGAAGGAGACGAAGCGGCAGAAAATTGCAAGCGGGAAGACAGAATGCGAAAAGTCACGCTCCGTCGACGATAAAACGAAAGATCTTTTAACCTAGGTCGACTATCGGCTTTATATTAGACCGGAAATAGTCGATCTATTAAAAAGATACTAGACCCGATAGTCGAACGGCCGTTCGACGATCGGCTCAGAAGCAGAGTAGTCGAGCCATCGTTCGACTATTTCTGGCTTCTCAAACAACAAGCTGTCGTCGTTCAGAGATCGACGATAAGCTCGATCTGTTCGACGATCTTCGAACGCCGGTCGACGATCTTCAAATAGATAAACTATCATTAACCAGAGGTCGACGATAGGCTTAATCCGTTCGACGATCTTCGATCATCGTTCGACGATCTTCAAGCAGGTTTCAACATAGGCAGATATAGTCACACTTAGTCTCGTCCATTGATCATGCCTAATTGAACTAAAAAGAACAGATGCTTCTGTTCATCTAAAGGCTTGGTGAATATATCACCTCTCTGAAACTCAGTGGATATGAACTCAAGACAAATCTTGTTCTTTTCCACACAATCTCTTAGGAAATGGTGCCGAATCTCAATGTGCTTCGTTCTAGAGTGGTGCACTGGATTTTGTGCAATTGAAATAGCACTGGTACTATCACACATGATTTTGGTGTTCTTGTGTGAGTAACCATAATCCACAAGCTGGTTTTGAATCCACAGGATCTGTGAACAACAACTAGCAGCTGCTATATATTCAGCCTCTGCTGTTGAAGTTGAGACAGAAGCCTGCTTCTTACAGAACCAAGAGACCAATCTCTCTCTCAGGAACTGGCAAGTTCCTGAGGTGCTCTTCCTGTCAACTCTGCAACCAGCATAATCAGAATCAGAATATCCAATTAATTCAAATTCTGACTCAGCTGGGTACCAAAGTCCTAGATCTAGACATCCCTTCAGGTATCTCAGGATTCTCTTTAGAAGAATCAGATGAGATTCCTTGGGGTTGACCTGGAATCTAGCACAAAGGCATGTAGCAAACATTATATCAGGCCTACTTGCAGTTAGATATAATAGGGAACCAACAATGGCCCTATAATTCTTTTGATCAACTGGCTTGCCGTGATCATCAGAATCAATAACTACATTAGTAGCCATAGGTGTAGGCATTGCTGAAGCATCAGCCATCCCAAATTTCTTTACCAATTCCTTGGCATATTTGGATTGGGAGATGAAGATACCATCAGCATCTTGCTTAACTTGGAGACCAAGAAAGTAAGACAGCACACCCATACTACTCATCTCAAACTTAGAGTGCATCAGGTCAGAGAACCTTTTGCAAAGTTTGGGATCAGTGGAGCCAAATATAATATCATCTACATACACCTGAACTAACAGGATTGTGTCCTTGTGATGCTTGACGAAAAGGGTTCTATCAACTACTCCCCTAGTAAAGTTGTGCTCTAAAAGAAAACTAGCTAGAGTCTCATACCAGGCTCTGGGAGCTTGCTTTAGTCCATATAGAGCTTTCTGTAACTTAAACACATGTGAGGGCTGAGTTGAAGAAACAAACCCTGGTGGTTGTTCAACAAACACCTCTTCCTTAAGCTCACCATTCAGGAATGCACTTTTGACATCCATTTGGAACACCTTAAACTTCATGAAGGCTGCATAGGCCAAGAAGATCCTTATTGCTTCTAGCCTTGCAACAGGAGCAAAGGTTTGGTCATAGTCTATACCTTCCTCCTGTCTGTAGCCCTGAGCTACAAGCCTAGCTTTATTCCTTACTATAATTCCATTTGCATCCAACTTGTTTCTATACACCCACTTGGTGCCTATGATCAGTTGGCCTTTAGGTCTAGGAACCAAAGTCCAAACTTTACATCTCTCAAACTGATTGAGTTCCTCTTGCATAGCAATGATCCAGTGGGGATCTAGCTCTGCATCTTTAAAGGTGAGGGGCTCAACATGTGAGAGGAAACAAGCATGCATCACATCCTGTCTTAATTGGTGTCTTGTCTGCACACCAGCTGATATGTCTCCAATCACTTGAGATGTGGGGTGATCTCTAAGTGTGACAATATCAGCAGGTGGGATGTGATCTTCAGCAACAGTTGGGATTAATTCCTCAGGAGGAATTTGATCTACTGTTGGTGGAACAACAACTGCTTCTGCAATGTCTTCATCACTGTCTGATTCAGTGATCTGAAGAGTTGATAGTTGAAGAATTTTTTGAGGAGCATCAGGTACCTGCAATGAACTAGAGGAAGGAGAATTTTCTTTCTCCTTGTAAAACATCTGAGACTCATCAAAAGACACATGCACAGATTCTTCAATCTTACAGGTTGATTTGTTATAAACCCTATAAGCTTTGCTTACTTGGGAATATCCAAGCATGATTCCCATTGAAGCTTTTGCTTCAAACTTTCTAAGGTATTCTTTATTATTATTATGAATATAACCAACACAACCAAAAATTCTGAAATAATTAATTTTAGGTTTCTTTCCTTTAAGCAACTCATAAGGAGTTTTACACTTAAGTTTGTGTATCAAACTTCTATTTAAGACATAATTGGCTGTACTAACAGCTTCTGCCCAATAGGAGAGAGGCATGTTAGCATCTGCCAACAATGTGCTAGCAGCTTCAATGAGTGTTCTATTCTTCCTTTCAACTACCCCATTTTGTTGAGGAGTTCTAGGAGCTGAGAAGTTATGTTTGATACCTTCTCTCTCACAGAATTCTTGCATGAGAAGAGAGTCAAACTCAGTACCATGATCACTTCTGATCAAGGCCACATGAGTAGAGTACTCAGTCTGCACACATAGTAGAAAGTCTGTAAGGGTTTTGAAGTTATCAGACTTAGTTCTCAAAAAGAAGACCCAACTGAACCTAGAGAAGTCATCTACAATTACTAAGGTGTAATACTTCCCTCCTAAACTCTGTACATTTATTGGGCCAAAAAGGTCCAAATGTAATAGATACAGGATTCTAGGAGAATCACTCTTATTTACAGATTTAAAAGAGTTTTTAGTTTGCTTGCCTAGCTGACAAGCCTTGCATAGGCTCTCCTTCTTGTAGGGGCAAGAAGGTAAACCTCTAACAAGGTTGTGTTTAGATAACCTAGATATATTTTTAAGGTTAACATGACTAAGCCTCTTATGCCACAAAGAATTATTATTAATTGTTACTTCATTAAACAGGCAGATTTCAGAGTGAGATGAATTGAAATCTACTAAATAAATATTACCTATTCTAATACCTACTAAAACAACATTATTATTTAAAGTAATATTGCAGGAGGAGTTGGAAAATGAAACCTGGTAGCCAGCATCACATAGCTGGCTGACTGAAATCAAATTATGCTTCAGTCCATTGACATATGCAACTCTCTTGAAAGTAACTGCTCCAATTGTCATCTTGTCATAGCCTTCTGTCTGACCACAGTTGGAGTCTCCAAAGATAACCTTTGGGCCGAGCTTAGCTTTGAACTTTGACAGAAGATCTTTATTTCCTGTCATATGCTTAGAGCATCCACTATCCAAATACCACTTATTTTGAGTGATAGGATAGGTCTTCACCTGCAAGACATTTATTTAGACAGTGTGGACCCAGGTAACCTTGGGTCCCTTGTTTTTCACATAAGAAAAACTGGAAATGTATGAAAATGCAGGCTGAGGGTAATAACCTAGTGGGTGAGATCTCCTAGGTGGGATTCTCCATGCAGATGATGGGTCAACAAACCTAGGGTTTCTATTTTCATTTAGGTTTCTATGGTACTGATTATGATTTTGAAAATCATATTGAAAACGTCGATCGACGTTCGACGATGGGTGCTCAGATCGTCGAGCTTCGTTCGACCATTGAGCTTCCGATCGTCGAGCGGCATTCGACGCTCTTTGCATTTCCTTAAAAAATTTCTTTCTCTTTTCTCTCTTAGCTTTATTTAAGGTTTTATTAACTAGATTTACTTGCTCAGTGTTCTTCATTCCACTAGCTGAAATGAAGTTTACTGGAGTTGAAAGATTATTTTTAAGTAGAACTGGGGGTTCACTGGGAGAAGCTCCTAAGCCTAGTTTGTCATTACCTGACCTAGTGTTAGTCATGCTGGTAATTTCTAACAACTTAAGGCTTCTACCATTAAGTGATTCTTCTAACCTCTTAGACTTAGCTAACTCTATTTTAAGAAATTTAATTTCTTCACTACAAGTAGTGAGATCTTCCTTTAACCTAATATTTTCTGTAGCTATTGATTCTGAGTCAGCTAACTTATTTCTAAGTTCTTTTATCTCCTTTTCTGAGCTAATCAAATCTAAGCATAAGGATTTAAATTCTAATTTAAATTCAGCTGAGGTAAAATCATAAGAAGAGAGTACCTCATCTTCTGTAGGCATCTCTTCATCAGAATCTGAACTCTCTGCAGCTGAGTGGTTGCTACAGGCATCTATTGCCATCAGGCAAACTTCTTTTGCCTTCTTCTCTTCCTCATCCTCACTGGAGCTTGATGAGGAGGATTCTTCATCAGAATCACTCCAGGTTTCAGCAATGAAACCTCTCTCCTTCTTCTTGTTTTTGTAGGAGGATGGCTTGGAGTGCTTCCTGTACTGTTCCTTTTCTTTTCTCTTGTTTTTGTTCTTCTCCTCTGGACACTCTGGTAAGATATGTCCAGGCTTCCTGCAACCATAACAAATAATTTCTTTAGCAGGAGAGCGATCATACCTTGGTTTGTCTTCATAGCGTGAAGACTTCTTTCTGAACTCCTTTCTCCCCATCTTGAGAAACCTCTTGGAAAATAATGTCATTAGTTCCTCATTTGATTGGCTGCCTTCAGAAGCATCAGCAGCCTTAAGAGCTAGAGATTGCTCTTTTCTTGTTGGAGTAGGGGTCTTAGCTTCTGCTTCTGCTTCCCTTGTCTTCAGCACTTGCTCAAAAGACTTGAGCTTGCCGAGAAGAGCTTCAGTTGAGATCTCATTTGTACTTCTGGCTTCCTTGATGGGCCAGATCCTGAGATCCCATGTGTTAGGGAAGCACATAAGAATCTTATCATTGACTTCTGTCAATGATATGTCCTTGTCAAGGGTCCTCAGCTCATTGATGATTGAGCTGAGCCTGGTGTACATGGCTTCAACTGATTCAGCATCAGTTTTCTTGAAGTTCTCATACTGTGAGATCAGGTTGGACCTTCTGTCCTTCCTTTCATCAGCTGAACCAGCCACAATCTGGTTCAGTGTATCCCACATAGCTTTTGCTGAAGAGCAGTCAGCTACCTTCTGGAATACCTTATCAGACATTGTCTGAGCCAGTATATTCATTGCCTTGGCATCTGCTATCTTGGCCTTCTTGTACTCGTCATTGTAATCTGGAGGAGGCACTGCACTCATATCAGATGATGAGGCAGTAGTAGCAGCAGGTGCTCTTGGGGGACCTGACAAAATAGAAGCAAAGATGCTTTCATCAATAGAATTCATATATAATTTTATCCTTGCCTTCCAGATGCCAAACTTAGCTAAGTTGCATGCTGGAGGTCTTGTGCTAGAATAATCCTTGGACTGGGCCATGATAGTGAATATCTATAAGCTTTTGGTATCTATCAGGATCTTGTGACTTAGGTGTTAGCCTATTCAGTCAGTCAACCTCCCTCTGATACCAATTGAAAGTGAAGGGATAGATACTACTCTAGAGGGGGGGTGAATAGAGTTATCAAATTTTGCACTAGACAAAACTTAATGGTCTATCCAACTCCCTTGGAGTGAAGTGCGGAATGAAAAGATTATAGATATAGATTTAACCCTATAGCCTAACACGAGTGATGTGCACAAACTCAAGCTAACTGTAATTACAGTTAAGGCTTGGAAAACCTAATCAGCAACTAGCAATCCTAGTTATATCTATTCACAGCCACAATGCAGGAATTAAACAAGTGAATCCAGACGACACAAGGAAATTTATAGTGGTTCCCCAAACAACTTGGGTACGTCCACTCTTCTACCCACACGGTAGGAATCCACTCAGGTTTTTGATCAGGTGCCCTGCCACCAACAGGATCTGCTTCAGGTAGATCTAGAAACCCTTTAGACTTTTGATCAGGTGTCTAAAAACCAAGCACAGGTTTTTGATCAGGTGCCCTGCCACCAAGGGATACTTTTGAAGGGAGTAATAACCCTGGACAGGAGGGGGAAGAAGGTTAAGATGTCTTCTCTATTTTACAAAGATTAGAGAAGCACAAAAACTTGCACTGAGCTAGAAAGCTCTAAAGAATCAAGGCTCCCCCTGGCTCAAAGATGTCCAGGTGAAGTCTTGCTTCTGTGCAGAAAACTCTTCAGAAAGCTCTGAAGGAAAAACTACAAGAAGATAAAAAATAATAAAATTAAAGATCTTCAAGCAGCTATCTTCTTCTTCTTCTTCTTCAAAAGAACTCTGAGTTTAAACTTCCCGAAAGCAGGAGAACTCAGGTTGAAGAAGAGTAGAAGATCTTAACACTTCTCAGTTAGATGGAAATTGCTGAGAGCAGAAGACTTGATCTTGATGAAGGCTTGAATGCTTGAAAATATCTGGGTAACTAGTTAGCTAGCTTGAATCCTTCTTCAAGGGGTCCTTTATATAACAGCAGCAAGCAACGGCTCTCTTCAATTTGAATTACTTGTCTTCTTCTGAAACTTGAGACCTGGGCTGTAAATATCAAGAAGACAAAACAATCTCTGCAGCAGAAACATTCTATAAAAGGAATAACCCTTTTTCTAGGAAGCTGCAGGAAGCAATTTGATAATAAAGTACTAAATAAAGTCATATCAGAAACAAACTCTTTATAGCAAAAAGAAGACTTTTCTGTCTAACGGCTATAAAGGGCTGACGGCAGATAAAGTAAATTATAATGTCAGCTAATAAGACAAACAACTTTATCTAAAAAGATTTGACTGGCAAAAGGGATGGAGCAAATAATGCCTGGTAATTTTATCATAAAACTTAAAACAACGTGCCAGAAAATGTATTAATTAATTAAATATAATAAATAAATACAAAATATTAAAGGCAGACAGAAAGCGTCGAACGACCCTCGGAGATCGTCGACCGACGCACGGAGATCGTCTAACTATCGGGCAGATAGTCGAACGATCCAGATAGTCGAACTATCAAAGGAGATAGTCGAACTATCACAGCAGATAGTCGAACTACCAGAAGATAGTCGAACTATCAGATAGTCGACCTATCAACAGATAGTCGAACTATCAGGGCAAAACAGATAGTCGAGCTATCAACAGATAGTCGAGCTATCAGATAGTCGACCTATCAACAGATAGTCGAACTATCAAAAACAAACAGATAGTTGACCTATCAACAGATAGTCGAACTATCAGATAGTCGAACTATCAGATAGTCGAACTATCAAAGCAGATAGTCGAACTATCAAGCGAGAATAGATAGTCGACCTATCAACAGATAGTCGACCTATCAACAGATAGTCGAACTATCAAATACAAACAGATAGTCGAACTACCAGAAGATAGTTGAGCTATCAGATAGTCGACCTATCAACAGATAGTCGAACTATCAAAACCAAACAGATAGTCGACCTATCAACAGATAGTCGAACTATCAGATAGTCGACCTATCCAAGCAGATAGTCGAACTATCAAAGCACACAGATAGTCGAGCTATCAACCGATAGTCGAACTATCCACGCAGACTGAAAGTCGAACAACTGATAGACGATCGTCGAACAGTTAGTCGACGATAGTCGAGCGGCGTTCGACGATAGTCGAACGAACAAACTACTTAACCAAATTCTCAATCTGGAAAAGTGAGGACTCTACAGCTAGACTACTAACCATTGACCATAGATAATTCTTGGGTCAAGGGGCTAACAAGACAAGACTAAACTCAAATCAAACTGGGGTACCAACACATCCTGATTCTTCCCCATGAGGTACAGATTCACCTCATCTTAGCTACTTGAGTAAGAAGTGCTTGTCTCATCAAATCCATCCTCGTCCCACGTTAATGCCTTCAATACTTTCTTCTTTCCCTTATGCCGGCTCTGTTTTTCCGTTTCCTCCTTCTGATGTCTTGGACACTCCTTCTTGATGTGTCCAGGCTTGTGGCAATGGTAGCACTCTGGTAGAGACTTCTCATCATCACTCTACATTTCCTTTGATGATTTGATCCACCTGTTTGTTTCTTCAGCACCTCTCTTCAGAAATTACTTAAACTTTCCTTGCCTCTTGGGATTTTTCATGAACCTTCAGAATTCTCGAACATAGAGGCTTTCTTCATCGTTGTCCTCAGACTCTTCATCAGCCTTCCTCTCCCTCACAGCCTGTAGTGCCAGCCCCTTCTTCTTCTTCATATCCCTAGGATATTCCTCAGCTTGTATCTTTAGTTTGAGCTCATGGGTCTTCAGATTTCCAATGAGGCTCTCTATCTCCAGGGTGTTGATATCATGTGATTCAACAATAGCCGTCACCTTCGGGTTGAAATATGGAGGCAAAGATCATAGGATATTCCTCACCAGATCTCCATTTGAGTAACTCTTCCCGAGAGATCTAGAGGCGTTGACGATCTTGGTGAAGCGAGTGTACATGTTGTCCACCTCCTCATCGATCTCCATCCAAAATTGTTCGTATTCAGATTGAAGTCAGAACAGTTTCGACTCCTTCACCTGCGAGGTACCTTCGTGAGTAAGCTCAAGTAAATGCCATATATCATAAGCAGTTTCACAATTATAGATTCTATTAAATTCAATTTTATCCAGTACAGAGAATAAGGAGTTCATGGCTTTTGCATTATTAGTACATTTCATCTTGTCTGTGTCATCCTATTTATCTTGCGGTTTGATTAATATTATATCACCTATAGTGATAGTGGGTGCAGTGTAGTTCATTTCTATCATGACCCACACGTCCATGTTTTGTGTCATTAAGAATATTTTCATCCGCATTCTCCAATGACTGTAGTCACTCCCCATGAACAGTGGAGGTCTACTCACACCTTGTCCCTCAGGGAAAGCGTGAATCGCATTGACCATCTCACTTTAGGATTTTAATCCCCTTTTTTTAAGTAAGCTTGCCCTGATACCACTTGTTGGATCGTGTGTCCAACCTTAGAGGGGGTGAATAAGGTTTTATGCGTTAATTAAAAATTCGAATTATTTTTGCCCAGAAAAACTAGTTCTGGAAGCTACAGCGGGGCGCTAGCTTGCAAGAGCGCAACGGTAGGTCACAGACCTCGTTTTCCTAAACAAAATTCTCCTTGGAGATGTACGCACCCTTTAGAGATCCACCGGCTAACACCCACGATGTTACACGCAGAATTAAGAATAATAAATAATTTTATTCAATCAAAATCAAAAGTGTTTTACAATTACAAATGCTTGATCTCAGTGATGCTGGAGATCGAAGGCGGTTAAAGTCGAAACACTTTTGGATTTCTATACTGACCCACTACCCTGATCGGTTGGCTCTCTCCCTTTACCTCGAAGAAAGTTCTTTGACCTGGCTCTTCAGCTTTACATAAGGAAGTGTCTTAAAGCCCCACTAGATCCCCCGATCTAGACGTCCTTTCCCTAGGTCGATTTCTCACGAAATCCTCCCGGGATTCCGAAGACCTTCACCAGTCGATTTTCCCCACCACAATCACACAGAAAAGAGAAAAGCACAAGAAGGAATAAAGAAGATTTAAGATTGAATCTCACTCAAGACGATTACTTCATTGAGCGATGCGTGACCGGTGCTAACAATCTTTGTTTGGTTGCAACCGATCAACTCCTTGTAGTCGTTGCAGTCCTTGGCTCATCGGAGATCTTCGTGCACAAATGGAAGGGAGGCAATTTTCTCTTCCTTTGATAGAGACGGAGGAATAGTGCTCAGAGGTGGCTCCCGAACCCTAGAAAGAATTCTTGTCTGTCTTGATTCGTATAAGGAATGCGATAATGAAAGCTTTTTATACGTCTTTGAATAATAGGCTACCGTCGGTGGTAAGGCTAGCACCCGACGATAGGTCATTACGCGTCAACGTGATAGTTGTCCCGCGTATTTGGAAAAATATTCTAAAAAGGCTATTTTCCGCTTTTCATGATAGCGCTGAGCGGTACCCATCTATCGTCTAGAGGTAGCTCAAGCATCTCGACGAATCTAACTCGATGATTGTTGAGAGCAAGCGTTGCGCGATAGGAAACTAGCGCTGCGTGGTAGGAAACTAGCGCTGCGCGGTAGGAAACTAGCGCTGCGCGGTAGGTTCCAGAGAGCCTATCCAAAATATATCTTGAAGTTAGCGCGGGCGGTGGCACTAGCGCCATGCGGTGGGATCCAGAGCGCCTATTTGAATAAAAACCAGTCTAGCGCTTAGCGGTAGAGCTAACGCGCGGAGATAGGTCACAGATTGGAGTTCTTCGCTTCGCTTGAACTTGTAAACCTGGACACTATACCAAACACAAATGTGATCAAATACAACATGAGAACTGATATTGTCAAACTGAGGATATATGAATGGGCAACAACAATGATGTCTTCTCCCGCACTCACTAAAGCATCCAAGTGAGCACTGGGCGTTGAGCAGACTAGATAGGGAGTGGTACGAGTTCCAAGCAGAGAAATGATCTAAGTGCCATGTTCTTGCCAGAAAACATCAGAGCTCTCTTTTGTTTCTGGAGTTGCTTATTCAAATGAGGGCATGCGGGTCTTTTTATAGTTTTCTGGAGGGACGTGTATATAATTGCGCCGGCTAGATCTTGAATTAGCGAAGGGTGTTGCTCTGTTTCTATACCTGGACCACCAATTTTCAAGAAATGATGGACAAGCCCCCCACCCACCCACCCACCCACCCCTCCGGGTTGTTTGGGAGGCCTGAGCAGGCTCCCCGGTGGCGACGGTTGGCGGCTGCTGGAGGGGCTAGAGGTTGCATGCGCCTGCGCAAGGGCATGACCCATGGGTTGTGTGTGTCTGTGTTGTCATGCTCAGTTTGGTTCTCCTTGTAGGGTGAAAATAAACCCTTCGAGAGGGCGCGTCTTGCCCGATTGGGTCGCAACGCTTGAGCATTTTGGTCAAAGTCTTACCGGTTTGACTCGAAAAAATCTAGGGGAACCCCATCAATTTATAATTTATGTAAAATATTGTCTAAATACAAAATTGTATTTAAATGAAGGGATAAGTCTGATAAGAATAGAATTATTAAAATAAAATAAAAAATATAAATATAATCCAATTATAAAATTTATAGAAGTCATGAATCATGAAAAAGAATAAATAAGATATTTTTTAAAAAAATATTACTTTGCTACCTTTGCCTTATATATAGAGCATTGTTAACCACATACTAGTTTAGGTTGTATGCATGCCATTGTTTTTTTCTGTCTCATTTTTTCTTTTCAACCCGTAGACCCTAATTTTATTCATGTCTGCTCACTCGAAATTCTCTACCGTAGTTTTTGCTCATGATCATCTCCTCTGTGACGATCATCACTATCTCCTTTGGAACGATCGTCGACATCTCCTCTAGAATGATCGTCACCGGCTCCTTGCATCTGGAATTCCCTATTGCGGGTCATCCGATTTCTCCTCGATCCGCAGAATCAGACTGCATTAGCTCGGCGTTGGACCGGGCGCGTAAATAGTCAATGAAAAATAACAGCAAATGGTATGAGGCTTTTTTAACATGGAAAACACGAAAAGGTTGAAAAACCACGTGGTCGGATCTGTGTTTCACCAAAATCTACTATTTCGATAAGTTTACAAGAGTTGTGAGTTTATGAAGCTTAAGTTAGCTTAATTTATTAGGGCAAAAATATTAATTTTCTTATTCAGATATATGTATATTATTAATTTTGAGCTTATAATTAGTTTCCTTTTGAAAATCTTATTCTAACTAAATCTTATTTTATGTTTTTCATGATTTGGGACATTTTTGCATATTTTTCGAAGTACACGCCCGCAGGTCATGGGTGTGACCTGGGGCGTGTAACTTGATCTCAATGCAGCCACGATCCTGAGCTCAATTCCAGAAGAGGTCCATTTACACACCCATATGTCACGGGAGTGACCTTGGTTACGCCTCATGTTCCGTGTGCGTGTCCCTCCGAGTTCTCTCTGGCAAGCCCAGTGCAACTCCCGCAGGCCCACAACCAACCGTGCATGTCATGCACCCCAGTCACGAGAGAGATAAGGGGTGTGTTCCTTCATTTTTGAGTCTAACGCCCTCCCAGACTCTTTTCTGCCCGGTGTCTCCCGACAATGTCAACTAAGATTACACGCCCCCCCAGTCATGGGCATGATAGGGGGCGTATACTTAACAAAAAATTCTATAAATTACAGCAGCTTCTAAGGTCAAAGATTTAGAATTTTGGAGTGTTGAAGTCTTGTTAAGTTCTATTCTTTGGGTTTTTGTACTTCTCTCTCTTATGTTTTCTCTCTCTCTCTCTCTCTTTCTCTCTCTCTTATTTTCAAGCATTCTCCCACTAACTTTTAATGCAATCTTTTTTGTGAACTCGTAATCCTTACTAGCTTTGTAGTAGTGTTTCCTTAGCTCTTTTACACTTGTAATCTTGTTTGAATTATCAATAAACATTTTAACTTCTCTTTTCCTTAATCTACCTCCCTCTCTTATTTTTTTCCATGCAATTTTATTACATGTATTTCTCTTGCTCTTTCATTATGATTAACTAATTCCTTATTAGTACTCGATCGGGATGATCCGAGGAGGAGATAATCAAGTTCTGATCTTCATGTTCTTATTTTCTCTTTGATTAAGTTTTTTTTGCCCTTGGTTTTAAAAGTAGTTAGGCCATATTTTCTATGTATGATTTTCATACTTGGTTAGCTGAGAGGCTCGAGTATGAATCGATAACTCAAGGGTAAAGAGAGTTGTACGCACCCCTCGAGAGAGGAAGACGTAAATCTCTGGGATTGGAGTCAAATTCAATAATAGGGTGCACAATGTAAAAAGAGCTTTAGGTATTCAATTTGAGAACGATATTTTGGTCTTTTTATCCTAAACTCAGTTGGGCACTTCCTCGAGAGAGGAGTGTTTATGTTTCGGGAACCCCCACAGTCAAAGTACTTTACTTAAAGAGAATTATAATTATTATTTCCTTTTTTATTATTCTCATGCGTAGGTGATTCAAGATCGAGTAATAGTCCTTTAAACATAGCTTAAACCCCTTTCTTAACTCGCAATTTACTTCTCTTTTTATCTAAGAAAGTCATTTCCAAAAAAATCGATTGATAGGATAATAGTGATTTCTTCAAAGTAAAACTAATTGACGCACCCCGGGTAATACGATCTTGATATTTTCTTAAGTATACTATACTATACTCGATAAGGTACGCATGCCTTCATCGGATATAGAATTTGAGAACATTATCACCTTTTTCTAAAAACCTCAAAGAAAATCATCAAGTTTTGGCGTAGTTGTCGGGTACTTGAGTTGATATTTTGAAAAGTGGATAGCTATTAATTTATCATTTTCCTTTTCTTTATTTTTATTTTACTTTCCAAAAAAATCTTAGGGGTGTTACTTAAACCTTGAAAAGGGAAGTTTGGGCTATCATCCCAGCATATCTCCTAGTATCAATACGAACCATTCACAGGTTAGATCTTGGGAAGTCCAAAATTAACTTAAATCACCTAACAAGACAAAAAAAAATCGAAGTTTCCTCTTTCTGTCCTTCTCTTTTATTTTCTCTCTTTCCTCTCTCTTTTCTTTCTCTCTCTTTTATTTCTCTCTCTCTCCCTTCTATCTTTTTAGTGCATGACCCAATGTAACTTTTTGAATATTCATTTTGATCCAGAGATCGAGCACACTGTTTTGCGTCTCCTCTGAACTCATGATCAGGATTTACATTTAGGCTTCAAAGAGTCAATAGGAGATGCTGCCATAGAAAATATGGACCCTGATCTGCTCATTTCTAATGAGGCCGAACAACGGACCATGCCCTATTATGCACGACCGAATCTAGAGGGTACACAATCGAGTATAATCCACCCTATAGTGGCGAACAATAACTTTGAGATCAAGTCTGGCATCATAAGGTCTAATGATTGGTAACCTTCGGTGACCTACCAGTCGAAGATCCAAACTCTCATCTTTCTAATTTTCTCAAAATTTACGACACTTTTAAAATTAATAGCATTACTAATGACGTCATTCAATTATGACTTTTCCTTTTTCTTTGCGGTTAAAGGCCAAGTAGTGGTTGTACTCTCTTCCTATAGAATACATCACTACATGGGCCGAGATGACAAAAAATCCTAACTAAGTATTTCATGCCTATTAAGACTAATAAATTATGCACTCATATTGCTTCATTTATGCAAATTGACTCAGAGACTCTCTTCGATATATGAGAGCACTTCAAGGAGCTTTTGCATAGATAACCACACCACGCACTTCCTACTTGGCAACAAGTACAAATATTTTATAATGGCTTGAATTTCAAAATGAGACAAATGATTGATGCAGTTATCGGGGGTACTTTAAATAACAAGAGCCAGAAAGCCGCTTAATAGCTTTTCGAGGAGATGGCCATGAATGCCTACTAATGGAATGTGCCCTGTGGGCGGCCTAGCAAGCCAGTCGGTCTTTTTGAAATTGATGTTACATCTAGTCTATCTTTACAAATTGAGCGCTTAACTAAGCAAGTGACAGAAATGTCTACTTCCTTCGCCACTAATCCTTGGGCTACTAATGCTATAATCGAAGACCAAGTTTATTTCATGGGATCTAGGATCGAGAACATATTCATGTCATATGAATTCGATGCAACTAAATTCAAAGATAAATCAAAGTGAGCAGAGTAGAGAGCTTGATAATTGAGAAAAATAAGCAAAGTTTATTTCATTCTAAAGTTTATCAAGATCAAGTGCTAAACAAAGATTAGCTACTCAACATGATAGTGGAATTACAAAAGAAAGAAAAGAAGGACATGATTGCTATAAGAAGTACTTGAATTAAAATTACGAAAACTAAAGATAAACTAAGAAATGAAAGAAACAGGAAAGAAATGCAAAAAACTGAAAAGTAAACTCTAAAATCTAACTCTAATCTTCCTCCTCCAGCTCCTGGCATTGTCTGGAATTTATTGTGAAGTTTGTTGGTGAGTCAGTCCCTAGGTCACGCCCGTGACTGGGGGGCATGTAAGGTACAGAACATTCATCTTGAATGCCCAAGAACATTGGGGAAAACTGCCAAAATCTGTTAATTTGTTGGTCACATCCCTAGGTCATGGGTCACGCCCGTGACCTAGGGCGTGTCATGACTTTTCAGAAAATGATAGGAACTTAAAATGGCGGGATTTAATCTGGAGGTGGCAGAAGAGGTCATGCCGCTAGGTCATGCCCGTTGCCTAGGGCGTGTAAGCTTGGAACGGCTTGGATCGGAAACTGGCCTCTTATTGCTGAGTCACGCCCCTGAGCTGGCTATCACGCCTATCGGTCATGCTCATGATTGGGGCATGTAAATTTAATCCAACATGGCATTGAATTTGGAGTTCTAGCAGCGCGTCACGCCTGTGATTAGGGTCATGCCTATAGGTCATGCATGTGACCAATAGGTCATGTCCGTGACAAGAAGGCGTATAACTTTAAACATAGTGGGAATCAATCTGGAACAACTGGAGGCAGGCATGACCGTGACAAAGGTCACGCCCCCATGTCACTCCCGTGACTCAGGGGCGAGTACTTGTGATTTTTCCAATTTTTCTTAGATTCTTCTCCTAATCAGTTCTGTCAGCTTCACATTGCTAATTGCAGCACAAATTAACCTGAAATATATAAAAAAAAATAAATTAGAAACTTAATTAATGAAATATAACTATAAAATAATTAATTATTAAATTAAAACTATATAAAAATAAAGATAAAATTAGAGTTAACACTCTCTTATAAAATTATATCTAATTTCAATATGCTTGGTCCTACTGTATGATATAAGATTTTTAGCTATTGAAATAATAGTAGAGGAATCACAGAACATTAGAGTTTCACTTAGTTGGATGTTGTAATCCTGAAGTTGATGTTGTATCAACAGGAGCTGTGCACAATAACTCCCTGCTGAAATGTATTCATATTTATCTGTGGAGATATCTACACTGGTTTGCTTTTTGCTGCTCCAGGATACCAGCCTTCTCCCTAGAAATTGACAGATACCAGAAGTACTTTTCCTATCTTCTATATAACCTGCAAAATCTGCATTTGAGTAACCTGTTAGTTCAAAATCATTAATCATATGGTAACCAAAGACCAAGATCAGGTGTGCCCTTAAGATATCTCAGAATCCACTTTGCTGCAGTATAATGAGATTCTTTAATACAAGCTTGGTATCTAGCACAAAAACATGTAACAAACATAATGTCTGGCCTACTTGCAGTCAGATAAAGGAGGGAGCCAATTATGCCTCTATACAAGGTTTCATCAATTGGTTTCTCATTCTCATCCTTGTCAATAGACATACTTGACCCCATAGGAATTTTCATGATGGAGGCACTTTCCATACAAAATTTCTTGATTAACTCCTTGGTGAACTTAGACTGAGAGGTGAATAAGCCATCCTCAGACTGTTTAACTTGGAGGTCCAAGAAATACTTGAGTTCACTCATACTGCTCATTTCAAATTTCCCTTGTATAAGTTTAATAAACTTTCTGTATATGACATCATCAGTTGACCCAAAAATTATGTCAGCAACATAAATTTGGACTAGGATTATCTTACCCATGACTTCCTTTAGGAATAATATCTTGTCTATTTTTCCCCATGAGAATTTGTTCTCAATGAGAAAGCTAGATAGGGTTTCATACCAATCCCTTGGGGCATGTTTTAACATATATAAAGCCTTTCTTATGTGAAATACATGGTTAGGGAGAGAAGGATTGATAAAACTTGATGGGTACTCAACATAGACCTCCTCTTTTAGGTCACCATTCAGGAAAGCTGACTTTACATCCATTTGGTAGACCTAAAATCCCTTGTAAGTAGAATATGCAATGAATAGCCTTATTAAAAGTCTTTTTTAAGGGTAGCTAAATCCCTAGAGGGGGGGTGAATAGGTTAGTTTTAAATCTTTTAAATTTTGAGTTTGGTGTGTGTTTGAGTTAGTGGTTAGCTTTCAAGATCGCATAATAATATAAAAGATTTATAGTGGTTTCCCTATCTAGGGTACATCCACTTTCCCTTTTCACCTATCTAGCAGTGTGCTAGATTCAGCTAACTCCTCCTTTATACTTGGCACCTTGAGCTTACACCTCAGATCCCACAGGATCTTACAACTCAGAGTTCAACAACTAAGTAAACATACACATGCACGGGAGAAAAGAAATGTAGTATATAATGATCGTGATAAAGGAAGCAAACAGTGCACAATATAGAAAGTGAATCGAGAGGCGAAAAATAATAGGGGTGACCAAACATAAATCAGAGAATATAAAATTAGAGGTCAAACTGATGAGCGGAGTACACAGTAATAGTTCAAATAAGTTTGCAGAGTTGAAAAAAGATTGGACAACACATGTTAAACTAAGCACACAATGATTTAGAGTACAATGCTAAGATGAGCAGAGTACTCATACTGATTCCAGTACTACCTCAAAGAATAACCTCAGTCTCCTACCTCAGGCACTACAATCCTACAGCTAAGAATTAAGCAACTCCTATAACTCAGAGATCCACCTTATCTCCTACCTCATATCCACTCCAGGACCCTACCTCAGACAGCTTCACTATCCTATAACTCAGCCTTTATATATATCAGGCTTACAACTCAGATTTCATAGAGATCCTACAAGTTTGAGTAAGTGTTTGATGAATCTGATTCTAGAGATAAGTCTCTGAGTATTCTTCTTGGACTCTATAGAAAGCAATCCTCCTTCTTTACAGCAACTAGAAATTATGTCTTCATGGTAGTATTAGCTTGTGCTGTGAAGATCTATTGCAGAGCTCTGCTCCTTCTTCAAGCTTGAGAAAATTGGAGTTCTGTGTAGTGGGCTTGAAGATGAACAAAATAAAATTTTGAGCTCTGCTTGTTGACTTTTGCAGAAGGAATTAGGGTAAAGTTCTGCCTTCAAAAAAAAAGTGCATGTAAAGATTAACCCTGCTCTGCTTTTATAAGACAACCATGACAATGACTCTATGCCTCTTTTAGAATGACGTATGAGCAGCTTTAAGTGTTTCTTTATCCATGATAACTCTGTCTGAGAAGCATGACGTTCTTTGTCATTTATTGCTCCATCTGCTTTAATTTGAATTTAAGAATGACATCAACATATTTGACGTCCCCCCTATGGACTTAGAAAAAATCTTCCTAATAACCTGTACATGCGTTGAGAGAAGTTATATGACTCAACGAATTAGTTTTTAACAGTTAAGTCTATAAGCGTCGAGTGAACATCCTTTACTCGGCGCATTCATACTTATCATAATTTTTCCTTGCTGAAGAGGCGTTAAGTGAATGTTGATCACTCAATGCTTTTGACTCCTACCCCTTTTCTGAAGTAGGCATTTAGTGAACGGTTTTCACTCAATGCATTTGAATGTTTGAAAGTTGACTAGTTGTCTAAATTATCACCTAGAGGGGGGTGAATAGGTGATTGCGACGTCTTTTGCGGAATAAAATAAAACTAATCGCAGCACACACAAAAAGAACACAAGCACAGACGACACAAGATTTATAGTGGTTCCCCGATCTTGGGTACTCCACTTTCCCTCTCACCGATCTAGTAACGCACTAGACTCGGCTACTCCACTTATCTCAGATTAAAGAAATCTTACAACTCGATCCAACCCGGATCTACACTCGGAAGCACAATCTTCCTACAACAAATACTCGGAATGAAAACTCCTACAACTCGGAGAAGAATCTCCTACAGAATAAAGATTTACAGAAAATGATAAAACTGTGACAGATCTAGAAAATCTTGACATCTCTTCTTCCTTCAACAATGGCGGCTCTGTCAGGAATCAGTCGGAGAAGATACTGTCGTCGATCTTGAGATCTGGTTCTTCGGAGCACACGGAATCAAGAGATTCGAAAAAAGTCGAGGTCGATCTCGATTCTATGTGTCACTTCGTCGATCTTTCTTCGTCGGCGGCCTTCCAGATGGAAACAGTGAGCGGCGGCGACCGGGAAGACGAATCGGGAACTTAGGGTTTTTCGGCCCTTTTTCGTTTCACGTTCTTGAAGAGAGAGAAAAGATAAACGATTATTAAAGTTCTTCTTAATGAAAAGAGAGACTGATTAGACCTTTTATAGGGAGCCTAATCGGTCAGAAATCAAATCGTATTGAAAGTAATGCCACGTGGGCCAATTAGATGATGACAGATTAAGGATTGGAAAAATAGAACAAATAGTGGGTCAACGATTTTGACAATTTCAGAATTAGAAAAAGATTAAGTCAGAAGTACTCGAGAACTGAAGGTTGTTCTCGAGCACTGAATCAAGGAGTTCTCGAGAATAGAAATGATTGTCTCGAGATCTGAGACTTAGAAAAATATACTGTCAAAAATAACTTTCTCGAGCACTAATTGTACTACTCGAGCACTTATACTTAGAAGAAAAAGTATATCTGGATTACTCGAGCACACAGTAAACTTGCTCGAGTACTGGAAAGAAAGTATTCGAGAACTTGAAACTTCTCGAGCACAAAGACTTAATCAAAATCCTGAAGACTAGAGTACTCGAGCAAATGGATTATTTCTCGAGCACTTGAACATAGAGGAAAATCTGGAGGAAAGTACTCGAGAAGCTAAAGCTGTTCTCGAGCACAGGAACTTAGAAAAATAACAACAGAGAAATAGTTCTCGAGAAAGGTAGACTTTTTCTCGAGAAGAAGAGTTATATTTCTCGAGTACTTTTTCTTAGAAATATTTTTGCACAGCATTCTAGTTCTCGAGCAGCAAAGTCATTTTCTCGAGAAAGGAAAACTTTCTCTCGAGCATTAATGACAGCCAGATTTGAAAGAAAAAATTCTCGAGCAAGCTGAGCTTCTTCTCGAGCACTTTAAAAACTTCTCGAGACCTAGAGTTGTAATTTACTCGAGCACTATTGTACTTCTCGAGCAAAAATGACTTAGCAAAAATTCTAAGTTACAGAAAAATATTTTCAAATAAAACTTCTTCAGCTTCAGCTTTTGTCCTTTTCTCCAAGTGATTTGAGGTTAAGTATATTCCAATAGAGAGGCTACACATGAGTCAACACCTTGGATTACACAGTGAGGGATTACACTGTGAAGTCCTGTGTTTGATGACCCATTGCAGACTGACATTGGTCTATACTTAAAGTGTACACCTGCAAGCATATGGCTAAAGAGAAATATCAAATACAACTGGATTCAACTTAGTTCATGGGTGACTTCATGCAAATCTAGGTGAGTGTGGATACAATACCCAACAATCTCCCCCTATTTGCAGAAGTCAGAACCCTATACACTAAGCTGAATCCCTTAACAAATAATACATAACAACAAGTAAGCAAGACATATGTGACATAATCAAAATAACCTAGAGCAGGAATAACAGAAATGAATCACAGCACAATCAGAAACATATAGGTATATAAGTAATCAGATTTTTCAGATTAATGTTTTTAAATCCCACTATTCCCAAAGTTACAAAGGCTGTTATGAAATAGAGTGCAGGTTACTTCTTCTTGCCATCAGCCTGTCTCTTTTGTCTTTCACCCTCTTGCCATCTCTTCTGCTCTTGTCTCTCAAAGTAGCTGTAGGGCTTGGGAAAGTACTTTTCAGGTTTAGGAGGAGCTGCAGCATTGTTAAATCCATACTTAGACTCATGCAGCCTCCTCTGAATGCAGTTCTTGTCATACTTTCTCCATTCCTCATGGCTGTAGAATTCTTGTTGTCTCTCACTGAATTGAGTTACCAGCTTCAGAGTTTCAAGGATTAAAGTCCTGGAGGTGGGGCTCCAGACTTCAGAGTGTACTGGATACTGCCTTGGTTCATCCTGATGTCTTCTGTAGCCTTGATCATGTTCAGGTGCAGATCTCCTTGTAGAGGGCCCTTCCCCATATTTCCTTTTCTTTGTTTGGATATTAGGTGGCTGGTTAGGTAGATCTTCCCACACCTCTCCAGTTGGCATGAAAGTTTCTTGAAGTTCAATGTATGGAGAGAAGGCCTTCTGAGCAAGGGCAGCAGCAGCAGCAGCATCTTCTTCAGCTTGGATAGCAGCCATTGCATCAGCAGCAGCTTGGGCAGCAGAGGCTTGAGTGCTTTCAGCAAGGGCTGTTCTGACTGCAACTGGGTTCAGATGATAGGGAATTGAGTTGGAGTCAATCTGATGGTCAGGGAATATATTGTTGTGCATCCAGACAGAGGTATCAAAGGCATGAAACTTGACAGAGTCAATATGTTTCAGCACATTTTCTTTCAGGGAGGTGTGGAATGCATCCTGAGCCTTGATGACTTTGGCTTCTATGTCAGCTTGGGTTTCAAGGCTGGCATTGGTAATTCTGGTCATGATGGATTCAGAATGTTTAGCTGAGATAGACTTGAAAATCTCCTCCCCCTTTCTGACTTCTGTAGTAAGGGTTGCAATAGCATCTTCCTTAAAGGTGCCAACCTCACCTGTCAGCTTAAAGAACTTGTCATCTGTCCTTTTATCCAACTGAATCTGATTATTAGCCAACACAACTGATTGATCCATGAGGTGGCCAATACTTGTTATAGTATGATCCAAGGCCAATCCTCCTTTGTGAAATGCTTCTTTCAGGGTATCTGTGTTCACCTGGATTTCAGCAAAGCCTTTGTGCATGGCCTTCTCAAGTGCAGTCACCTGGTCTTGAACCTTCTTGACAGCAGTGTCTATGTAGGTTTTCTGTTCAGCAAACAACTGTGTTAACAGTGTTATGATGGAATCAGTAGCAGCAGGAGCACTTGCAGGAGCAAGACTGCATGGAGGTGGTTGAGCAGCAGCAGGTGGAGAAGGTGCATTGGAGGGGCTGGGGGTGATCTCTTCAATTACAACAGTAGAAGTGGATGGCTGTCTTCTCAGAGGGATGTTGTCATCTTCTTCATTTCCTGAAGGAAGGAAAGTTGGGATGGAGTAGTGTGGCCTTGAAGGAATCCTAGACTCTGCCTCCTGAACATCCTCATCAGTTTCTTAGATGTCAGTCATTGGCTCAAAAGAAGAGGGAGTGGTTGTGGAGGAAGCAGCAGCTTGCTGTCCTTGGGTATCAGCTGGGTGAGAAGGTGATGGGGGAAGTGAACTGGAGGGCTGAACTGGTTCTGGAGAAGCATGTTTCTTAGGCAGTTCTGGAACTGGTTCAAGTGGAGCTGGGTCCTGAGCAGTGGCTGGAGCAGAATCTGGAACTGAGTCTGGAACTGAGTCTGGAACTGAGTCTGGAGCTGGGTCCTGAGCTGTTGATGCTAAACTGTGGTGCTCAGAAGTGAGTTCAGTGATCATTGCATCAATTTGTTCTGAAGTGGCAGTCAGATCTATATCCATTGAGGCAGGCTCCCCCTCAAGAGAAGCATCCTGGATGACAATCTCTGGGTTTGGAGGGGGGGATGGAATCCTGTACTCTGGAACATCCTTTACCACAACTGTTGTAGCAGGGACTGGGGGAATTTTTGAAGCTGGGGAAGGTTGTGCAGGCTCCCCCTCAATTGCTGGATGAGGAGAGGGAGATGGAGTCCTGACAACCTCTTCCTGAACTTGTTCTTGAGCCCTGGTGGCCTGGGTGGTATTCTGCAATTTCAACTCCCATCTGTTAATGGAGTCCACTATGAGCCTCTTCATGTAGTGCAGAACACTGCCTTTGGACATTGAGAACACTGCTGGGTCAAGTTTACTGAGTAGAAGGGTTATAATTCTGGCAAATCCAGGCTTCTTGAGACTGGACCTGATGTGATCAAGAATCAGTCTGCCAAAAGGATATTGCTTCCTGCAGATTATGGAGGTCATCTCATCAAACATCTCTCCTGTAGCATGTTTGATTGATCCAGTAGCACAGAGAAGGCATTTGCCGACGATGTCCAGAAGGAATTTGCTCTCTGGGTTCAGCTGGGGGCGTCGAATACCAGAGGGTATGCCGGCGATTCCACAGTAGGAATAGGCACGGTCATAGTCTGCATGGGTTAGGTCTTCTGGTTCTGTGACTGGAGGTAGATGAAGCAACTGATTGATGATGGAGGCGGTGAGTTTGACCTTGATGCCAGAAACGGTAGATCGGAGAACATGACCACTGGTGCTGACTGTCAAATTCTGGTAGAATTCATGAACCTGAGGAAGAAGGAGACGACACTTCTGTTCTAGGACAAAAGTGAGGCCGGCTATATCCAGGAGGTTCAAGAGGTTCTGAAAGTCTGGGGATATGTCTGCAATACCATCTCGAAGGAGTTCACTGCCGATTCCGAGCTTGGCGATGGAAGAAGATGAAGCCATTGAAGAAAAACGGAGAAAAACTGTGGGGTTTTCCTGGTTTTCACGGCACCGGCGGAAGGCGAAGGGTCTCAAGAAATTTGGGGATTTTGGGATTAGTGGATTTAACGATTTTAATCTGACTATTTATATACATATTGTAAAAGAGCGGCAGAAATGATCTGGACTGCTACTAGGCATTTCGAAAAATAATAAAAGCTAACAAAAACTGTACTCGGGAAATTAGGGTTAAGAATTTTCGTAACCGAAAGTTCTCGAGAAGTTTTCTCGAGCAGAATAAAGAGTTCTCGAGTAGCTTGCTCGAGAAGTAGACAGTTCTCGAGCATCGTTCTCGAGCAAAAGTAAAGTTCCCGAGAAAGAATTACTTAGCTTTATTTTTTTTTCTGAAATTCTGAAAAGTTGAAAGTTGACTTTTTCCTTAGTCCTCTTTGTTGAGCATCCCAAGTTCTGTCTTGAAGAAAGAGAACTTGGCCTCATCCAGTGGCTTTGTGAAAATGTCTGCAACTTGTCTATCTGTTGGAACATATTGAAGGTTGATATCTCCTCGCTCCACATGCTCCCGTATAAAATGATATCTCAACTCTATATGTTTTGTTCTGCTGTGTGACACTGGATTGTTGGCAATGGCAATTGCACTTGATGAATCACACATCAGAGGAATGTCTTCAAACTTCAGGTTGTAATCTTCAAGCTGATTTTTGATCCAAAGCAGTTGTGCACAACAACTGCCTGCAGAGATGTACTCTGACTCGGCTGTTGAGATTGCGACACAATTCTGCTTCTTACTACTCCAGGAAATAAGCCTTCTTCCTAGGAATTGACATGTTCCTGAGGTGCTCTTCCTATCATCCCTGCTACCTGCAAAATCTGCATCTGAATAGCCAATCAGTTCATTGTCATTACTTCTTGGGTACCATAAGCCAAGATTTGGTGTACCTTTAAGGTATCTCAAAATTCGCTTTGCAGCAGCGTAATGAGATTCCTTACTGTTCACCTGAAATCTAGCACATACACATGTTGAGAACATTATGTCTGGCCTACTAGCAGTAAGGTAGAGTAGTGACCCAATTATGCTTCTGTATTTGGTTTCATCAAAAGGTTTCCCTTTCTCATCCTTATCCAGAGACATAGCTGAGGCCATTGGAGTTTTCATTGTAGATGCGTTCTCCAATCCAAATTTCTTAATCAACTCCTTTGTGAACTTCGTCTGAGATATGAAAATTCCATCCTCAGATTGTTTCACTTGGAGTCCCAAGAAATACTTCAACTCACCCATACTGCTCATTTCAAACTTCCCTTGCATTAGTTTAGAAAACTTTTTGCAAAGGTTGTCGTCAGTTGAGCCAAAAATAATGTCATCGACATAGATTTGCACTAGCAAAATCTTGCCTTTTATTTCCCTAAGAAATAATGTCTTGTCTATCTTTCCTCTTGTGAACTTGTTCTCAAGAAGAAAAGTAGACAATGTCTCATACCAAGCTCGGGGAGCTTGCTTGAGACCATACAGTGCTTTAAATAGAAAGTAGACATGGTTAGGAGAGTTTGGATCAACAAAACCTGGAGGTTGTTCTACATATACTTCTTCCTTTATGTTTCCATTAAGGAAGGCAGACTTCACGTCCATTTGATAGACGGTGAAACCTTTTAATGCAGCATATGCTAGAAATAACCTTATTGCCTCCAATCTTGCCACTGGAGCATATGTTTGATCGAAGTCTATTCCTTCCTCTTATCGGTATCCTTTGGCGACGAGACGCGCCTTGTTCTTTATTATTGTACCATCTTCATCTAGCTTGTTCCGATACACCCACTTGGTTCCTATAACGTTCTTATCTTTGGGTCTTGGTACAAGCTTCCAAACTTCACACCGTTTGAATTGGTTCAGCTCCTCTTCCATGGCTAGTATCCATGATGCGTCGCAGTTTGCTTCCTCAAACTTCTTTGGTTCCACCTGAGATAGAAAACTTAAATATAAATTTTCATTAGTGGTACCTCTACGAGTTCTGACACCGTCTCGAGGATTTCCAATGATCTGTTCTATTGGATGATCCTTCAAGTGTCTGAGCTCTAATGTCCTAGCATCTGGAACATCTTCAGCATCTGGAGTGACTTCATTTCTTTGAACTGCTTCAATATCCTGATCTTCATTCTCAATTGTAGTTGGAGAAGTGATCTCGATGAAGGTATCACCCTTCTCTTCACTTGGTTCCTCCAACTTTATTTCATTTATCTTGGAACCTGCAGCTTCAAGTAACACACTAGACGAGTTGCTTTGCAACAAACTCGTCTCATCAAAAATAACATGAATTGATTCTTCTACCACCAAGGATTTCTTGTTAAAGATCCTATATGCTTTACTTTGGCTACTATAGCCTACGAAAATGCCTTCAAAACTCTTTTCGCTAAACTTAGTGGTATGATACTTGCCGTTGTTAAGTACAAAGCACTTACAACCAAAGATTCTAAAGTAAGATATTGTTGGCTTCCTGCCTTTTAAAAGTTCATAAGGAGTCTTATCATGGTTCTTGTTTATGAGTGCTCGATTTTGCACGTGACATGCAGTGTTGACGGCTTCAGCCCAGAAATATTCCGGTAGTGAAGCATCACTCAACATAGTCCTGCAAGCCTCTATGAGTGTTCTGTTTCTTCTCTCAGCTACTCCATTTTGTTGTGGAGTCCGAGGAGAGGAAAACTCATGAAGGATACCAAGGCTTTCACAAAATTCCGTCATGGCCCCAGATTTGAATTCCGTTCCATTGTCACTTCTGATTTTGATAATGGAGCAGTTGTACTCATTCTGTATTTGCCTGACAAAATTAGTGAAAATATCAAAGGTATCCGACTTGTGTTTCAAAAAGAACACCCACGCAAAGCGCGAGTAATCATCAACAATAACCAACGTATAATCCTTACCTCCTAAACTTCTAACTTGCAGTGGACCAAACAAGTCCATATGAAGAAGGTGTAAACACCTGTCCGAATCTTTGCCAATAATGCTTTTAAAAGTAGCCCTTGTTTGCTTGCCTTTAATGCATGTGTGACAAGGTCTTTTCTTTTCGCACTTAACATTTGGAGCATCACGCACCAAATTCTTCGAAAACAATTTATGAATGGTTTTGAAATTAATATGTGCTAATCTCTTGTGCCATTGGTCACTAAGAGATGCACTATCTTTAGCAAGAAGACATACTGGGGTAGAGGAATCCAAGCAAATAAAATTAAGACAAAATATGTTTCTGCTACGAGTGCCGGATAAAATGGTTTCTTGTTTATCAACCGCTTTTATCAAACACTTGTTGGCATGAAACTCAACAACGTATCCTTTGTCGCATAATTGACTTATGCTTATGAGATTATGTTCTAATCCCTCAACATAAGCAACATCCGAGAAGGATACGCTACCGTTAGAAATTGTACCATATCCTTTTGTAACTCCCCGGTCGGAGCCTCCAAAGATGACCTTTGGTCCGTTCTCGATTGGAGAGTAATTTTGAAGTAAACTTTTTGTTCCGGTCATGTGCCGAGAACATCCACTGTCCAAGTACCATATTGGCGTTCTATTGGCCTTTGGACATACCTGCAAACACAAAATCATTTTTCCTTAGGAACCCAAATTTGTTTGGGTCCTTGGTCTCTTGTTAGATTGCTCCCCCTACCGATGTTAGCATCGTGAGCGGTCTTTCTCACATTGATAACTCTTGGGGCAGCATAAACACTTTTGTTGAACCAACAATCGATGGCGAAGTGACCAATCTTGCCACAACACCAACAATGAAATCTATTGTATCTTTGTCCATTCTTCTCTTGCTTGACCATCTTGACATGAGGTCTAGCAGGAGGAGCTGCCATGGAGGTGGATGCTTCATGTTGATGACATGAACATGCTTTCCTCTCTTTGGTGGACAAGACTTCAACTTCTTTCACTTTCGGTGCTTTCTTAAAGTTATGACCATGATTATATGGACCATAGCTCTGAAGACTGATTTCTTCATAAGGTGCTTTAAAAACACTTTCGCCAAAGTTTCTAGGACGTGCCCATCCTTGGTATCTAGACTTTGGCTCTACATAAGTAGGCCTAGACCAGTGTCCATAGGAGGACTCAAGATCAAACTTGTTTGTCGGGTAGATTACCTTATTAAAGGTAGTCTGTTCTTGAGGGGCTTTCCCTTTTTCTTTGGCTAAGGCTTTCTTGGCTGCCTTATTCTTTCGTTGAGTCTTATTCCTTCTAGAAGTCTTACTAGAAGAGGCTACATGGCCTAGTCCAGCACCATCAGTCTGTGCTGAAAATCCAGCAATCAGTGGAAGAACTGTCTTAGGCTTGGAGAAGCTCTCAACAAGCTTCTTCTCAGCCTCAAACTGCTCTTCCAGTTTCTCAATGACTTTTTCTTTCAGACTGACGAGACTAAGTGTCTCATTCAATTCTTTTATGGCTGAGTTAAGCTTACCTTTGAGTGATTCCATCTCAAGAACTTCTTCTCTCAAAGAGCTTTCACTTGCCTTAAGAGACTTAATCTCTTTGGCTTGAGCTTTCACGACCTTTCGACATTTGTCGTAGGCCTTGATCAGCTCTCTGTACTGAACCATGAGTTCAGACTCATCGTCATAAGAGCTGTCCTCATTCTCATGTTCAGAACTCTCAGATTCAGAAAGAGGTGTGTGAGAGTTTACCTTCCCAGTGTACTGGGGTTCTGTCTCCTCATCAGTTTGAGCCATCAGCCCAAAATATGCTTCTTCTTCCTCACTTGACTCCGAGGAGTCTGAGTCGCTGAGGGTCTTTGTTTTCTTAGCCACGAGGCTCCTTTCATTCTTCTTTTGGTGAAAGGGTTTCTTGCTTTCCTTCTTTCCTCCTTCTCTTTTCTTATGAGGGCATTCAGCAATCATATGACCTGGCTTGTTGCAACAATAGCAAACTATGTCAGATGAAACATGTTTGTTCTGTTTAGGAACATACCTGTCATGGCTGCTTGAGCCTTTCTTTCTTCGATCACATTCATAATGTGATCGTCTATGTGAGGCATCCTTGCCTCTCCAATTCTTCTTTTTATTCAGAAACTTCTTGAACTGTCTTGATAAGAGAGAGAACTCTCCTTCAGACAACTCTGAGCCTGATGAACTGGGCTCTGAACTTTCTTCACTCTCAATTGTTTCCTGAGCAGGAGTAGATGATTGAGCTTTGACCTTTTTTGTGCTTTCTGCCTTTAAGGCAACAGTCTTATCCTTTGAAGAGGATCTGCTCTTCTCTTCTTCGGCTTTTCTTGTATTTATTTGCATCTCATAAGACATCAGCTTTCCGAAGAGATTCTGTGGGTCAGTCTCTGCTAGTCTGCCAAACTCCCGAATGGCACATACTTTGGTATCCCACTCTTTCGTCAGGGATCTGAGGAATTTGTCATTCAGGTCACCATTAGTGAACTTCCTGCCATACCCCTTCAGACCATTAACAATTTTGCTGAAGTTCTCAAAAGTATCTGTGATTGAATCCTTTGGTCCTTGTCTGAAGGCTTCATATTTTTGATTCAGAAGGGATCTTCTGTCATCCCTTACTTCTTCAGTGCCTTCCATCAGGACTAACAGACACTGCCACATTTCCTTAGCACTTTGGCAATGTATCAGATTCAGTAGCATAGAGTCATCAACTGCACTTGCTATGATGTTTTTAGCTTTCTTGTCCAACGAGACAAGTGCAATCTCATCTTTGTCAAGATCCATCAGTTTCTTTGGTACCTTTAGAGTAGGATTTATTGTGGAGGTTGTCATGGGAACATAGGGACCTTCTTCAACTATCATAAAGATCCTTGGATCCACAGCTTCCATAAAGAATTTAATTCTTTCTTTCCACATGGGAAAGTTTGTCTTGGTGCACAGTGGAAGCTTTGCAAAATCTTTTGCCTTATCCATGCTTGGCTAACTTCTTAGACAACTTAGGGCAGATCTGATCAAGGTGTTAACCTTTATATGATCAACGACCCTCTGATACCAATTGAAAGTTGACTAGTTGTCTAAATTATCACCTAGAGGGGGGTGAATAGGTGATTGCGACGTCTTTTGCGGAATAAAATAAAACTAATCGCAGCACACACAAAAAGAACACAAGCACAGACGACACAAGATTTATAGTGGTTCCCCGATCTTGGGTACTCCACTTTCCCTCTCACCGATCTAGTAACGCACTAGACTCGGCTACTCCACTTATCTCAGATTAAAGAAATCTTACAACTCGATCCAACCCGGATCTACACTCGGAAGCACAATCTTCCTACAACAAATACTCGGAATGAAAACTCCTACAACTCGGAGAAGAATCTCCTACAGAATAAAGATTTACAGAAAATGATAAAACTGTGACAGATCTAGAAAATCTTGACGTCTCTTCTTCCTTCAACAATGGCGGCTCTGTCAGGAATCAGTCGGAGAAGATACTGTCGTCGATCTTGAGATCTGGTTCTTCGGAGCACACGGAATCAAGAGATTCGAAAAAAGTCGAGGTCGATCTCGATTCTATGTGTCACTTCGTCGATCTTTCTTCGTCGGCGGCCTTCCAGATGGAAACAGTGAGCGGCGGCGACCGGGAAGACGAATCGGGAACTTAGGGTTTTTCGGCCCTTTTTCGTTTCACGTTCTTGAAGAGAGAGAAAAGATAAACGATTATTAAAGTTCTTCTTAATGAAAAGAGAGACTGATTAGACCTTTTATAGGGAGCCTAATCGGTCAGAAATCAAATCGTATTGAAAGTAATGCCACGTGGGCCAATTAGATGATGACAGATTAAGGATTGGAAAAATAGAACAAATAGTGGGTCAACGATTTTGACAATTTCAGAATTAGAAAAAGATTAAGTCAGAAGTACTCGAGAACTGAAGGTTGTTCTCGAGCACTGAATCAAGGAGTTCTCGAGAATAGAAATGATTGTCTCGAGATCTGAGACTTAGAAAAATATACTGTCAAAAATAACTTTCTCGAGCACTAATTGTACTACTCGAGCACTTATACTTAGAAGAAAAAGTATATCTGGATTACTCGAGCACACAGTAAACTTGCTCGAGTACTGGAAAGAAAGTATTCGAGAACTTGAAACTTCTCGAGCACAAAGACTTAATCAAAATCCTGAAGACTAGAGTACTCGAGTAAATGGATTATTTCTCGAGCACTTGAACATAGAGGAAAATCTGGAGGAAAGTACTCGAGAAGCTAAAGCTGTTCTCGAGCACAGGAACTTAGAAAAATAACAACAGAGAAATAGTTCTCGAGAAAGGTAGACTTTTTCTCGAGAAGAAGAGTTATATTTCTCGAGTACTTTTTCTTAGAAATATTTTTGCACAGCATTCTAGTTCTCGAGCAGCAAAGTCATTTTCTCGAGAAAGGAAAACTTTCTCTCGAGCATTAATGACAGCCAGATTTGAAAGAAAAAATTCTCGAGCAAGCTGAGCTTCTTCTCGAGCACTTTAAAAACTTCTCGAGACCTAGAGTTGTAATTTACTCGAGCACTATTGTACTTCTCGAGCAAAAATGACTTAGCAAAAATTCTAAGTTACAGAAAAATATTTTCAAATAAAACTTCTTCAGCTTCAGCTTTTGTCCTTTTCTCCAAGTGATTTGAGGTTAAGTATATTCCAATAGAGAGGCTACACATGAGTCAACACCTTGGATTACACAGTGAGGGATTACACTGTGAAGTCCTGTGTTTGATGACCCATTGCAGACTGACATTGGTCTATACTTAAAGTGTACACCTGCAAGCATATGGCTAAAGAGAAATATCAAATACAACTGGATTCAACTTAGTTCATGGGTGACTTCATGCAAATCTAGGTGAGTGTGGATACAATACCCAACAATGTTGATAGCTTCAATTCTGCAGGCATTGAGTGAACGACCTTCACTCAATGAATTTACACTTTGAATTAATTTTGAGTAGGCATTGAGTGTACTACCTTCACTCAACACATTTAAACTTAGCCGAATTTTTCTAGTTGACGGCATTGAGTGAACTTCTTTCACTCAACGCTTCTGTACTTGACAACAATTTGATAAGGGCGTTGAGTGAGCATTCCTCACTCAATGCATCTGGACTTGGACAGATTTTCCTGAGTAGGCATTGAGTGAACCTTCTCCACTCAACGCATTTGTTCTTCAACAGAATACTTTGAGTAGGCGTTGAGTGAACCTTCTTCACTCAATGTATTTGTACTTAGCCAGGATTAACTGCTTCTTCACGGAGGCATTGAGACATGGCTCTGCACTCGACGCATCTTGGCCTCTAGTTGAGTGAAGTGTATCCACTCAATGTTTTTGTACTTACGCAATTTTCAACCTCTCCTTAGTAACCAGACTTCTATCCAACCAGGCCTCTAACATATATAACCTGTCTAATCAATGAATAGTAGAGTACCTGCATATATGAACTTGAACATATGCACAAAACTTTCTTGTGTATATTATTGACTTATGGCCTTCTTCAAATTAGGGATATTATAGTTAATGGACCCAACAATCTCCCCCTATTTGAAGAATTCAAAACCCTCATTAATAATATACACTAACTCACAGAAAGAATAAATTCAAAGAATAAAGAACATGAAATAACATACAAATAAATTTTGAGTAACACAAAATTGGATAACTATTTATAGAAGAGTGCCTACAATAATAGTTCGTTTTCCTAAGGCCCTTAGGAACCTATTACATATGCCATCATAAGGTTTCATGTTTCTTAATGACTATGCCCCTACTTGATCTTTTTACAGCCTTCTCCTCAGATTATTTCTTCTTTTGCCTCTACCTTTCAAAGTAGTTGTATGGCTTTGGAAGTATCTGCTAGGCTCTGGAGCATCTGGCTAAACAACACCATCTCTCTTATCTCTTCTGAATTTTCTCCTTACTTCTTCTTGCCTTTCAAACTTGGCTCATTCAAAAGAACTTATAAGTTTGGCCCTGTCAGTCTTGTTCTCTTTAATTAGATCCCAAGTAGATAGGATGGTAGTCCTTGATTGAAGACTCCATAACTCAAAATCTATCCTGGTCTCCATTTCTTCTCTTTGACTTTTCTTATTCTGCCTGGCTAGCTCTTCCTCATCTACAATTGACTTGCTTTAGCCATGAAGAGCTTTTGAATGGTGGGTCTAAATACAGGTATTGTAGCAGCTGTATCACAAACTGATTCTACCCCATTAAATGGAATTACAGGCTCATTGTATATGAAAGGATCTTCATTTGAAGTCTAGATTGCATGGTCAGCACTGGACTTTATCATTGATCTCTCCCCCTTTATTATTTCTTCAAAAACATCTTTGCCTAGAGAAGTGGACTTATGAGCCAAATGATTAACACATGTAGTGACAAGATTCTTCACCTGCAGCATGCGATCATCTAAGAATTGGGTGCAAGCATCCATTCTTATCTCCAGAATAACCTTGTTGGTTTCCATGATATCCTTTTGAACTTCATGCACCATCTTCAAGCTTTCAATAGTAATGCATTGATTCTCTATAGTATCATTTTGCTTCTGTTCTAAAGCATCTAGTTTGTTGACAGTATAGTCCATAGTTGGAGCAGCCCTCTTGAAGAATGCTACTATATTTGGCCTTAGCAGATTCACTTCAAAACTTATAGACTTGATCTCAAAGGATAGATCTTGCCTTAGTTCTTTAATGGAATCATCCACACAATGCTTTATTTGCCTCTTCTGCTCATCTAATAGACCTTTTAATTGAGACAGAAAGGAGAAAGACAATACATCAGTCTGTTGAGATGTCCCTGGAAAGCATACATCTTCAACACCCTCTTTATATCTCCCCTTGCTTCTGAATCAGCCATTTCAAACTTAAAGGAGTGAGTAGGAATATCAATAACAGTCTCATCAGCCTTAGAAAACTTAATCTCATCTTCAGCTTCTTGAGCAAGGAGCTCTGTATGAATCTCCCCCTAAGGCTGTGCACCATCCAGATAACCTGTAAGTAAATCAGCATCAGACCTGGGAGCATCTTCCTAGACTAGCTCTTGAACTTGTTCCCCCTCAATTTGAGCACTGGAGGGCAGCAGTTGAGATTCAACAGGAATCTGACCTATTCTTTCCTATAGTTCATCCAAGAAAGAGCCAATCTGGTCTTGTAGAGCAACAAGACAGTGACCTTGTTACCCCTCAATAGGAGCATCTCCTTTGAGGACCTCCCCCTAAATAATTACAGAAATCTTATCCACAAGATTAATGATAACTTCCTCAGCAGGTTCAATTTGAGTATCTTCCTCAATTTCAGTATGAGACACACTGTGTAACATCCCATTTCCTACTAGACACCTAAACTAGATTAGGTTAGGACATGTAGTGAATGAATGGGGTTAGGCTAGGTTTGACCCATGGAGTTAGGGTCGATTTATATAGGGCCCACTATAGGGTTCGAGTCAAATTAGGTCAAACTAGCCCAAAATGGAATCATAGGTACACATTGACCCCACCACTATGCCCCTAACCCAAAAAGAAATTTAAGTGAACCAAAAGCCACATCATTGGGTTAACCATATACCCAAGTTGACTCAAGTCAACCATAACCCTAATTTGGTCAAATCCACACATATAGGCCCAATTAGCCCAAGTGGGGAATCATCATGGCCCAACCCATTTTGGGTGATGACATGGGCTTCATGACCATCAAGTGGGGCCAGCCCACTCATCAAGTTGACCAAGTCAACCCTATAAGTCAACAAATGGCCTAAAGGATGAAAAAGGAAGGCCAATCCCATTCCCAATGGGAAAAGCCCATGAGCCAAGGCCCATGACCAGCCAAAATGGTTAATGACAACCCCTACCCCCCTGAAATTGGAGAGAGATTGCATGCAAGGGGGTAGTTTAGGAAATTTGGGGGAAAAGAGGAGAGAGAAGAGAGGGAAAATGGGGATGAAGGCCATGTGGCCCTCCTTCTCTCTTCCTAAGCACTCCTCTGAGCTCCACCAGTCACTCTCAGCCTTTCCAGGCCAATTCCATGACACATGGCAACCATAGTGAAGCATCCAATGCTTGGCCAAAATTCCTACTACTCAAAACACCACAACCATCCCACTCCACCCCATTTGACTTCACCATTAGCTTCAGAACACTGAGAGGTGTGTAGTTCGATATCTGGATCGAAGCTTTTGATGGAGAAACGAGTTCGGGAGCAAGCTCGTAGGAGAGGAGTAATTCCACGACCAACCGTCGACATCGGGCCCCAATCAAGGTCTGTTTCTCCTCCTCTCCCTCTGAGCTAGCCTCCTAGATCATTTAGGAGAGATTTCGAGCTCAATTGAGCTTGGATCCATGTGAGGTGTGGGAGAAAATCTCAAGCTTTTGAGCTTGCTCGGGATCGCCGGAGAGGCGGTTTTCGGCCACCATTTTGCCGCCAAACGATGGCCACCACCTCAACGGAGGTGGTGGTGGTAGCCGGCTGTGGAGGCCAAGGGGTGGCCGGGAAATGAAGTTTGAAGAGGATCCAGGTCGGGACAATCTCGGCCCTTGGCTGGAGGAGGAAGATGAACGGATGCCCTCCATTATTGCTTTGAGATTCATGCTGTATTAATATATTAAACTTTAGTATTTTGTCACACTTTATTATGTACCTTACAGGATATTTTGAGGCCTCTTAGAGGCAGATTCAGAAAATATGTTCAACATATAAAATGTATCCCTATGTCTTACCTTTAAAATGACACCCTAAAGTTGTAATTTGGAGCACTACAGCTCCCTATAGGGCCATTATACCAAGACTGGTTCTAGGCTAGGGCAGATCTTTAAATGAGTGCCCAAGCCAAACCCTAAGTCCACATGACCTGAGATTTTGGTCATGCATGTGATTAAATCATACTTATGTGATGATAAAAAATGAGAATTTTTGGAAAGTATTTTTCCATAGTTTTTGGAGAAATATCATTTATTAAATTAATTGAATATTTGGAGATCTACAACTCCAAATGTCACCAAATTTGGGTAGCATGGCCAATGGATTATTAGATGACCATGGTAAAAACTTTAGGCCATTTTGACCTCTGGATGTTTGGGAAATCTAACATGCATGATGAAGGTTTATTGAAATTTGGTGTGCCTATAGTAGAAATGGGAAAATGGGAATTTAGCCCATTTGGCCCAATCCATGTCCATGAAACTCTGGACATAGGCTTATAGGGATGAAATACACCTCCCATAGGAAGGATTGGATTTTTGGGATAAATAATCCCATTAAATAGATTTATTGGAAATAAGGTCCATGTTGAAATATAAATTTAAAAATAGGGCAATTACTTTATTAAATTCTGAAACTCTGTAACAAGCCCTAGTAGGATATTATACACCTCTGTAAATTTTATAAGATTGTTTGGAAGTTTTATCTTAAGATTTTAGTAGAATTACCTAATTGCCAATTTTTGGAAATTAATTAAAAGTAAAGGAAATTATTGCTCAACAATTATGGGAAAATTTACAGAATCTTAATTATATGATTAGAACCTTGTATATTTATTTGAGACTTTATGGGTGATTTTGTATGTCAAAAACTCAAGTAGTGGCATTTTGGTAATATCATTATTATGTAATTTTGTTAAGTCAAATCACTGGATTGGATCATGAAATTCTGTATTGTGTTATTATATCAATATTGATCTCCAGAAATTTTCTAAGAATTGTTGGTTGGATAGTTGAAGTACTTCATTTGGAAAATGGATTAATTATAGTTTTAATCTTAATTAGAGAATATATTGAAATTTAAATGGAAAAATTGTGATACTTGGTAGGCAGTCATATTTAACCAAGTTGAACATCAAGAAAATTTCTTAGGCTTGTGGGATCATTAGATATAGTAGTACATCATGCACACAATGACATAGGTCACTTAATTAAAAGATTTAATTTAGGGTCTTAATTACTTAGAAAAATGGTGAAATCCTAAATGGTCAACACCATACACCATACGAACTCATGATAATTAATTAGGGGCATTTGGCATGAGGAATTGGAAGTTCTATTATATGGGTTAGTATTAGGTCATGGGTTGCGCTTAGCAAAAGTAGCATGTATTATTGGGACCCCATAGGGGATATGATAGAAGGTTGAGTTGATAACTATATTGGGAAGATAAACCATGGTTGGTGTCTAGTAGGTCACTTCATAGTATCGAGTGATAGAGTGCAAAACTCTAAGGAGCTAGAGCTCAGACCGACGAAAGACCGCCGATTCCCCAATAATATCCTAAGTCATTAGGTTCATTCCATAGTAACAACGAGAGCTGGGTATGGATCATGGGTAGACATTAATAAAAGTAAGTATCCTTGTAAAAGGGAACTTTGGGCTTTCAATCCCATCTTGGTTCCTAGTGCTCCTGAGACCCCTTCATTAGGGATACCCTGGGTAGTCCTGGGATTAACCCTAAATGGCTAGGTATAACATACACTAGACAAGAGTAGTCTAATAGGCTAAGAGAACATGATAACATTCACACCCGTGAAGGTATGGGGGCTTATCCAATTAGGACACCACCTTAGTTTGACTTACCAATAGGATTTTGTAGTGTATCCGAGTCTAAAATTATCCTCGGAGATAGATTGGTTAAGGTACGAGGACACCCAAATTTACCAAGGAAAGAATTTGACGCAAGAGTCACTGCTTAAGGCTTAAATTCCGATGTCCCTACTCCACCTATCGAGTGATATTTTCACTTCTTACCCAAGCTGATAGGACCGCCTTAAGGAGAATTGGTGCATATAATCTATTAGTGGAATAGTAGGGTACTCGTAAACTTAACATTCATACTCATGACTTGATTACGTTGAGACAACCACAGTGGCAAATACCAAAGGTCAAATAAGAATTCAAGTCTCAGAAGAAACCCATTTTGGCTGGGTCACATGTTGATCTTGAGAAGATTGTCGTATAAGTAATCTAAAGGGCCAAAGGTATATAATATATCAATTAGTCTCAAGGTGGAACTCCAGGTCTAAGATTGTTAGACCTAAGGATTGAGTGCATATATAAGAGGAATACACTATAAATATTAAGTGAATTTACCCCGAAAGGTATGGGGGCTTATCCTTTTGTTTATTGGGCTAAATTGATAACGACTTAGATTTCCCTAGATCCTATTTATAAACGTTGTGTCGCAGACATAGTGATCTTGGAGAGTTCGTATTTAAACATTACCCATATGAAAAGCAAGATTTTTGTACGGATAATTGGTAAGATGATCAACCCTCCCTCGAAGTTTGGGATATACGTAGAGGGTTGCCCGTGTAAGACCCCCATTTTTTTTTCTTTTTCGACACCGGGGTCTTAGGCCCAGAACCGCCACCTTGCGGTGATACCTTCGCACCCGGGAAGGTCGTCACTACAAGATGCCGATTCTGCCGGCCAAAATCGATCACAACTGTAGCAATAGAATAAAAGCAAGTCCACAGAAAATCACATGTATAGAAAATAAGCTCCACGAAGGGAGTGTCAACAGATAGTACATATAATAAAAATCTCGGGCTTATGCCCGGTACATCAAGTCCTCACTACAATTCACTCATCGCGGAAGCAAACTAATACAACTACTAGTGTTCGGGACTCACAGTCCCTGCTGTCTGGACTCCAGTACTAGACTATCCGATCTCCAAGCGTGCCGACCTCCGGGGCTGCTCCTCCATGCTGGGCTCCGTGGTCCCCTAAATAATGTGGTTCGAAAACCGTTAGTCTAAAAGACTAAGTCCTATCGTCCTTCACCCCTTCCCCCATGGCTCCTAAGCACCGAGCGGGGAGAAGGAAAGGAAAGGACATGAAGGTGGAGAATGTCAAATAGCAGATGGCAGCGGAACTAGACTAGCAGTTCTAAGTATGATAATAATGATACAAAATTAACCTTAACTTATGTGAATACACATAAGCTAAGGGATCTCTTGCAGGGCTCCTATCGTATAAAAAGTCTCATACCAATTTATACGATAGGGTGTCGTTTTACTAGCAGGCTTAAATATTTAATACTGAAAGAGAACCTTGACTTATAAGCACGCTCGCACGAACTTATAGGCCAAGGGGTCGTTTTGCAAGGCCTAATGTATAGAGCGTCCCATACCGCTTATATATTAGGTGTCAGGTTATATGCAATGGTTATGCTATGAAATACAATTATGTTATGATGTGAACATGCAAGTGCAACTCACCCACTCGACTCTGTGTACACAGACCTTTAGTTCCCCCTTTCGGAGCCGTTACCTCTCAGGATACCTCCGTAGTGGCAGACGGAAGCGGTGGGTTGGGCCTCGCCCACCTCTAAACCAGTAAAGCACTACCGGTCAGACCTATCGTACGCCTCAACGCTTGGTGCACAAAGCGGACTCCTGCGTACTCTTGCCGGCTAGCACACCGGACTTCTGTTGGCAAAGTGCCTACCACACTTGCCGAGTCAGCGTATTGGCGTCGGTGCATCGACCCTCCAATACCGAAGACCCATCACCTTATACCTTCTATGCACATGCAATAGTTATGAGTCCAAACAACAACCGAACCAAATCTCCTCGGACTATCCCGTCCGTCATAAATCAACAACCGAGCCGAAGCTCCCCGAACTATCCCGTCCGTCATAATCAACAACCGAGCCGAAGCTCCCCGGGCCACCATGCCCATCACCATAACCACTGGGCTTATTGCCCGAGTAACCCAAACTATCTCCCGGGACATTGGGGTGTGAGAGTGTGAAATCCTAAGTTTACTATTTACTCTTGTGGCGATTTTATACCTACGACTTAGGTTTTACCCAGGACTGCCCAAGGTATTCCCTGTGAAGGGCTCTCGAGAGCACTAGGAGCTATGATGGGTTGAATCCCAAAGCTCCCTTTCGCAAGGCACTTATTCTTGTTAGTTGGTAACTAATCCCATATCCATTACCCATTTCTTTTTCATATTACGGTATACTAAACCTAAGGTGATTTTGACCTTTCACTCTTACGGGGGAAGACGATCTTTCGTCGACCCCAAGCACTACTCAACACTACCGACTCATATATCACTACTTAACCTAAACTTCTAGGATGACTTATCCACATCTACAAAATCCAGCAAGATGGCTAACTCCAACTATGCCAAATCATTTCATTTCAACAATTTACTAAATGCAGACCACAAGGTTAAATGTCATGTAAAATGGGGAGCACATCAAATAATCTTCCAATACTCCTATAATAATTAATGGAGGGCCATTATGACCTTTAAGCCCTAAATCCAGAGACCCAAAATTTTCCTTATTTATTTAATAATTTATTTAATTATTCTAGTGACTAAAATTTCCAATAATGAACATGAAGTACCATTTTCAGGCAAGATATCATTCTACAAATTTTCTAGGATATTTAAAATAAGGATTTAACTCATCTTCCAAAAATATCTCAATTTTTCAGTAAGGTTTTATCCCAAAATTCCTATTTCATTTTAACCCTTGAAAATTCATTTAAAGAAATATAAAAGACTATATTGCTTCTAAAAATTCAGAGAAAATTCCAGTATGATTCTAATGGCATATAAATGATTTGGGCCAAATTTTATAATTTATTTATTAGTAAATAATCTTAATTAAATTATTGAATAATTTCCTCCTTTAACAAGCTTGTGAAGTAAGTAACTCAAATATGTATCCAAAAATTTTCATAAAATTTGTATATGCATATAATGATTCAAAACTTCCTCTGCCAAACTTTCATGACCTCCCAAGGGTCATAGGGACCATAATGTTCAATTTATTAAAATTGAGGCATCCCTTGTGTTACAAATGAAGTACTATAACTACTGTCCCAAAATTCCCAATTAAATTGCCAGAGGCTCATAATATCCTTATAACCAATCTACCAAAATTTCATCTTAGTTTGAGGAGTTTAGCTAGCCCATATCAACCCTACAATGTTTGTGCCCTAAACTAGGGTTAGGATTTTGTGGGTCCCAAACTTTCCAAAAAAACACCCTAAGATTTTAACCAGAGGGTTATAATTACCCTAATACCCTCCCTACAAAATTTCATAGTCATACAAGGTGTTTTGGCCACATGTCCTTCACAAGGTACAAAAGCCCTTCCTTAGGGTTTGACCTAGGATCTTGGGGCAAATCAATTCCAAACCTCCCCATATTTTATTGGAAGGTGCACAAGCTCAGGAAAAGTCAGTGTTCCAAATTTGAACCTCTGTTGAGGTGAATTGGACACTCTAAGCAAAAATTACATTTTGGACCAAAATGCCCTTCTTAGAACAAAAATAGGGTTTGCATGATTTCCATTCAAATCACCTCCAAACTTAATGAAATTTTAACCAGAGGTCTATATTGACCTCATATACTTCCCACCAAAATTTGGATGAATTTGGACTTCATTTGACCCATAAATTAATTTACCCTAGATAAATTAAATTATTTACAAAACTATAGAAAAATTATCTCCAAAAATTCCCATTTTTGGGCAAGGTCTAGATATTAGTTAGTTTGACACCCTGCCCAAATTTCAACTCATTTGGGCTAAGGATGAAGTGTGGGCACTCTGTTTAATGTCTGCCTAGACATATATATAGACCCCACCAAAAAGCATGTCCTGGTCAAACCAGTCACCCATATTGGTTCAAACCAATTTTGGTTGAAAGTAGACTCGGAGGGCTACAATTTATGTGTTGAACATTTTCTCTGAAAATGCCTCTAGGTATTTTTAAAAATTAAAAACATTAAATACAATTGCTGTGATATAAATGAAATGTTTCTAATATTATAACTCATAGTTTATTATCAATCCCGCACGCATCTTGACGCAAAGTCGACGGCATCCCATCGTCTTCTTCCTCCAGCAGACGGCCAAGATTTCTCCTGCCTGGGCCGATTTCCAGCCGCTGCCGCCGGCGATCCGTCCACCTCCCCGACCGGCCACCGCCGCCAACACCTTCGTGGTGGTCGGGGCTATCTCCAGGCGGCGGCCCGGCCGCCGGGGAGCACTATTCCGGCGATCCCGATAGGTGGAAATCCATGGAAAATCCATGAATTTTGAAACTTGGATCGGGCTCAATTAAGCTTGAACCTTGGCCCTAACAATTCCTAAGAACTACCCATGTAAGGAGTGGAGGAGGACCTGTGATGGCGGCTGTAGCCGTGCTGATCGCCGGATTGGCATGGTGGTGGCCGGTGGTGGTCGGCTTGTTCAAAAATACAGGAAATTGCTTGGCACCTTCAGGTAAAGTGTGGGAAATGCTCCTTGAACCTCAGTGAAGCTTTTAAAGAGGGAGAGGAGGGGAGTTAGGTGGCTGAATACCTTGTGCCATTTTTGGCCATGGTCAACAATGGCGGCTTGGTTGGTAGGGGGTGGAGCTTGCTCTAACCAGTCCAAAATGGCTGCTGCACTCCCCCTTGTTCTTCTGAATTGAATGGGGAGGTTGGGGAGGGGGGAGGAGGAGCACAAAGTCCTCCTTCCTTCTTCTTCCTTCTCTTTCTCTCTCCTCCATGGGTGGCTTTCTCTCTCCTAGTCACCAAACCTGAAATTTGGCTCCTACCTATCCTATGGCAGCCCAAAAGTCCATTTGGTCACTTAAGTCAAGGTTAGCCCAATTACAATGGGCTTGAGCTTGAGTTAGCCCATTTGGGCTAACTTGACCCAAAGTTGGACTAGGGCCCACCTAGGTCAAATTGTTCCTTGAGGTTTCTTCAATGGGTCCTTGGTGACCCATTAGCCTCCCCTAGGGTCAAGGTGGGGTTGGATTGGCCCTTGGAGGTCACTTGACCCTTAACTAGGGCATTTTGACCATTTTAGGTCAAGGGTTGACTTTGGTCAACCTAGCCTTTATGATTGGTCCCAATGGGTCCTTGGTGACCTATTGGCCTCTCACTAGGTCTATGAGGGTAGGGGTGGGGTCCACTTGGCTAAGAGACTGCAATTGACCCTTGTGTAGGTCAGTTTGACCCAATTAGGGTTAGAGTTGACTTTGGTCAACTCAGGTCCTTTGGCTGCCCTCCTTGGGTCCTTAGTGACCCATTGACCCCTTACTAGGGTTATAAAGGTATGAGTGGGGTCTTGGAGTCTCGGTGAAGCTTCATGATCACCTTAAACCAAGGTTTTGGAGTTTACTATTTGCAGACCATAGTGCCTCTATCCACACCACCAGGTCCACTTGACTCTTTCTTGGGCTTCCTAGGGTTTTGTCATGACAAAACCACTCTTAGGGGTCTAGTTGGAAATGGGATGTTACAGCCCGCTTGGATATATGACAACCCTAGAATAAGGAAAGTCGTCATGAGACGTTAGAAACTTTCTCGGGCTTGTGAATTAGATAACTACTTGACACAACTTAAAGAGAGATCGTAATTTCATCGATGCATAATGACATACTATATTCAAAGAACGAAACAAGTTGCGTATAATCCACAAGAATTTGAACAAATGGCCTTTCGATAAACTAAAATCAAGCAGTAACGTCGACACAAAGGTTTTATGTATAATTAAAGGAATGTGTTACCTCAACAAAGCACGTTCCTAGATGCCCTAACACCTTAACCCAATTGACGTGACACACGATTAATGATTATATTATCGGTTAAGGATTTGATCAATGAACTCCGATATATTGCAAGAGAAAGGCAAGGTGAATTGACAATTCAGTACAAGTCAGAAGGATAACTGAAATTTTTGCACAACTAGGGCTCATGATTATCACATATTAAATGGGTACAATTGGGAGAAGTAAACACGATGATTGATCACTGCTACCCACGCCTACCTAACATAACAAGGTCAATAGGTTGGAAACATACAAATTAGGATAGGGTAACGTCATGGTAATATGAAGGAGTGGTTGCGGGTCTTAACTGTTATATGATTAGAACCCATAAGTGAGAATTCAAAGTGTTTGAATAATTTTGTTTATGACATTGGGAGTATAACGGCCCCAGAAAAATTAAGATCAAGTGAAAAACCATACAGAATTGGAAGATGTATATTATAAGTACGATCATTTGGATGTGGCTCTGATGATCACAAGAATCAAAACAAAAGTATTCGATGATATAATAATTGCCTTCAAAAATATTCTGGATTTTGACAACAAACTCATGATTATGAATATACTATTATCCTTAGAATCAAGTATTATAATAATTCAGAGGATTTGAAATGCCCACTTTACGGGTAACAAATGCACTATTATGTTTAAGTGAACTTAAAAAAATTTGATCATGAGTAGACAATGCAAGCATATCCTATGCACTATTGAACGAATAAATTCAACTTTGTATATATTGGATAGTGCGAAATTTTTTTTTGGTGTTTGTAAGTGATGATAACTCATGAACTTAGAGAAATGATGTTCTCTACCATGACATAATTTTTGGAGGTTAGATTGAAGGTTACTCATATATATTCTACACACGGTTGAGCTAATCTCATGAATATAATGGCTTTAGATAAGTATTCACCCATGCTTGCCTAATAAAGACAACCATATGAACATGTATAGGAAAGTTAGTACGAGCATACCTGTGTTGAAACTTCGAGCACATAAAAGATTAATTTGTCAAGGCATGACATTGAAAATGTAACGACTCAGCAAATTAAAATGGGGTGGATGATTATTTGAAGCGTACGTATAGGTATAACCCCTTGATTATGATATCGTCAAGAACCGGGACACATAAGTTGATAACATTGTATATAGTGAAATCACACAAGAATTAATTCGTGTTTAATCAGATTCCTTCTTATGATGAAATCGACTCGTGATGAATCTTATTGTTTTACAAGAATTCCTTATATCTTATCAATCAGAATCAAATTAGAAAAGCGATTGAGTGTCATGTTATGAACATCAATATTAATAATGACCGCTCGAGGAATATTTGAAGAGTTCACTCTACAAATTATGTATTTTTACTTAAGTAGAGGTGTAATATGTCATGAATTTGGAAGAAAAAAAGGGAAAAAGAAAAGAGGGGGGGGGTGATAATCTTTTCATCAAATCTTAAGTTTGGAGGTTGGTTAATTACTATGCATAAGTTGGACCTTCATCATAAATAAAACTATGATAACATATATTTGAAGATTTGATATGGTATAAGCTATAAGGCGTGAGGCGATTCTAGAAGAGAAATCTAAGATTTGTATGCACAATTCTACATATAAGATTGTTGATTTTCACGTACTTGATGATCATTGCTCGTAAGGGATTCTGAACCAATGTATGATTAAGGTTTATTTAATGATAATGTGTTGGAAGACTTGGAAATATGCTTACGCAATCTTGATTATGAATATCCCAAAATATAATGAAAGTGCATTTGGAAGGAGACTATTACCTCTGATAGAAACAACTACGAGGCCTATAGGGTAGGAATTGCCGGACGCCGCTATATGGGGTCTAGGATGATGATCTAAGTGCTCTCATATCAGATTATATTGAGGATACAAACACACATATATAGATGATCAGGGATCGGATGCTGGAGGCTCAGAGGCGATAAGCCAAGTACTACGATGCAGGCATCAAAAAGTAGAGATCCAGGTGGGAGACAGAGTTTTCTTGAAGATATCTTTGGTGCATTGTGTCTCGCGGGTGCAGAGATACAAGAAGCTCAGCCCTCGATTTATGGGACCATACTTGATCCTGGAGCCGATCGGTCCTTTGGGTTACAGGCTGGAGCTGCCGCCAGAGTTAGGGACTCTGCACGACGTCTTCCACATCTCTTCGCTACAGAGAGCTCTCCTTCGGTTGGAGCAGCATATTACCGCTACAGCAGGCCCGATAGCACTTGATAGATCAGTTCGTTTAGAGCCGGTCTAGATCGATGATACCGCGGTCTAAGTGTTGCGGAAGAAGAAGGTTTCCTTTGTAAAGGTATTATGGTCCAACCACGGACGGGAGGAGCACACCTGGGAGCCAATGGATCTGATATGAGAACGGTACCGGGAGCTTTTCGCCTCAGGTATACTTTAATTATATTTATGTTTCTTAAAATTCTTGTGCACAGAAACCCCGTATACCGAACTTGAATTTTGGGAACGAAATTATTTTTTGTTTATTGGGATTTGTAACATCCCATTTCCTACTAGACCTCTAAACTTAGATTAGGTTAGGACATGTGGTGGATGAATGAGGTTAGACAAGGTTTGAAATATGGAGTTATAGTGGATTTACATAGGGCCCACTATAGGGTTCGAGTCAAATCAGGTCAAATAAGCCCAAAATGGAATCATAGGCACACATTGACCCCACCACTATGCCCCTAACCCTAAAAGCAATCTAAGTGAACCAAAAGCCACATCATTGGGTCAATCATTGACCCAAGTTGACTCAAGTCAACCATAACCCTAATTTGGTCAAATCCACACATATAGGCCCAATTAGCCCAAGTGGGGCATCACCATGGCCCAACCCATATTGGGCGATGACTTGGGCTTCATGACCATCAAGTGGGGTTAGACTACTCATCAAGTTGACCAAATCAACCCTATAAGTCAACAAATGGCCTAAAGGAAGAAAAAGGAAGGCCAATCCCATTCCCAATGGGCAAAGCCCATAAGCCAAGGCCCATGACTAGCCTAAATGGTTAATGACAGCCCCTACCCCCTGAAATTGGAGAGAGATTGCATGCAAGGGGGTAGTTTTGGAAATTTGGGGAAAAAGAGGAGAGAGAAGAGAGGGAAAATGGGGATGAAGGCCATGTGGACCTCCTCCTCTCTTCCCAAGCACTCCTCTGAGCTCCAGCAGTCACTCTCAGCCTTTCCAGCCAAATTCCATGACACATGGCAGCCATGGTGAAGCATCCAATGTTTGGCTGAAATCCCCACTACTCAAAACACCATAACCAGCCCACTCCACCCCAATTTGACTTCACCATTAGATTCAGAGCACTGAGAGGAGTGGAATTCGATATATGGATCGAAGCTTTTGGTGGAGAAACGAGTTCGGGAGCAAGCTCGCTGGAGAGGAGGAATTCCACAGCCAACCACCGCCATCGCCGCCATCGGGCCCCAATCAAGGTCCGTTTCTCCTCCTCTCCCTCTGTGCTTGCCTCCTAGATCGTTTAAGAGAGATTTTGAGCTCAATTGAGATTGGATCCCTGTGAGGTGTGGGAGAAAATCTCAAGTTTTTGAGCTTGCTCGGGATCGCCGGAGAGGCGGTTTCCGGCCACCATTTCGCCGCCAAACGATGGCCACCACCTCAACGGAAGTGGTGGTGGTAGCCGGCCGTGGAGGCCAAGGGGTGGCCGGGAAATGAAGTTTGAAGAGGCTCCAGGTCGGGACAATCTCGGCCCTTGGCTAGAGGAGGAAGATGAACGGATGCCCTTCATTATTACTTTGAGATTCGTGCTGTATTAATATATTAAACTTTAGTATTTTGTGACACTTTATTCTGTACTTTACGGGCTATTTGGAGACCTCTTAGAGGCAGATTCAGAAAATATGTTCAACATGGAAAATGTATCCCTATGGCTGAACTTTAAAATGACGTCCTAAAGTTGTAATTTGGAGCACTATAGCTCCCTATAGGGCCATTCTACCAAGATTGGTCCTAGGCTTGGGCAGATCTTTAAAAGAGTGCCCAAGCCAAACCCTATGTCCACATGACCTGAGATTTTGGTCATGCATGTGATTCGGTCATACTTAGGTACTGACAAAAAATGGGAATTTTTGGAAAGTATTTTTCCATAGTTTTTAGAGAAATATCATTTATTAAATTAATTGAATATTTGGAGATCTACAACTCCAAATGCCCCCAAATTTGGGTGGTATGGCCATTGGGTCATTAGATGACCATGGTAAAAACCTTAGGCCATTTTGACGTTTGCATGTTTGGAAAATCTAACATGCATGATGAAGGTATATTGAAATTTGGTGTGCCTATAGTAGAAATGGAAAAAAATGGGAATTTAGCCCATTTGGCCCAATGCATGTCCATGAAACTCTGGACAAAGGCTTATATGGATGAAATACACCTCTCATAGGAAGGATGAGATTTTTGGGATCAAAATCCCATTAGATAGATTTATTGGAAATATGGTCCATTTGAAAATATAAATTTTAAAATAGGGCAATTACTTTATTAAATTCTTAAACTCTATCACAAGCCTAACCCGAGCACCCCCCCCCCCTCTCATTCCCCAACCCGAGCACCCCCCCCCCCCTCTCACTCTCTCTCCCACTCACTCTCTCTCAGCTCTCTCTCTCTCTCTCTCTCTATTTCTCTCTCCAACTCACTCAATCTCTCACTCTCCAATGCTCCCACTCCCTCAACGACAGTATGACGTTGTCCTACTCAACGCCTGGGTCGTCTACTCAGAGTACGCCTGTAGTGGAGGAACACAATCGTAAGGCGCCAATTTGGGAGCACTTCGATAAGGTTCAAGTTGGCGCCGAATTTAAGGTGCGATGCAAATTATGCTCGAAGTTGCTGATCCTTACCGACAACTCGACACTATCAAGACACCTTAAATCTTGCTTGTCGAAACAAGCTCCTGAGTCCAGTCAAGCTCAAATTTCAGGAGCAGGACAAATTTGGACATACGATCAACTTCGCCAACGAGACCTGCAGATGAAACATGTCGTCAAACGTGGGTTGCCATTCAACCATTATGACAACGAGGAAGCGATGGAGTACATACATGGAGGCCTTCAACCCAAATATCAACAGGTAAGTAGAGCTTCTCTTAAGCGCGACGCCATTAAAACTTATTTAGAATCAAAACATTTGTTAATAAATTTTTTTGAAAATTTCGAGTGTCGTGTAAGTTTAGCGAGTGACGTTTGGAGCAGTAGCATAAAAGTAAGATTAACGTACATATGTATCACGTGTTATTGGATCGATCCCGTTTCATGGGAGTTAAATAAGTGCATAATTTGTTTTGAAGGTTTCGAATATCCGGACACTGATAAAACTATATATAATGTAATTATGAAATGTGTGCGCGAATTTAAATTAAAAGATAAAATAATGAGTATTTTTTTTGATAACTTCTCTAACAATAACTTAGTTATTGATTGGTTAAAACACGATTTAAAACCAATGTTAAACGGTGCATTTTTTCACACTCGCTGTGTTTGTCACGTTTTAAATTTAGTAGTACAAGATAGCTTAGCCGTTATGGAACCGTATATTGAAAAAATTCGTCTTATGCTTAGAGTCATTTATAGTTCTAGACAACGATCTCAGGATTTTAAAAAATTTGTAAATGCACAGGGTAAAAAATATTTGAAACCACAATTTGATATGCCTATTAGATGGAACTCAACATATAAAATGTTAAAAAGAGCGTTTCAACAAAAAATCACTCTTTATGAAATATTATAATATGATAAATAGTCATGATTTAACCGATGCCGATTGAGACGTATTAGGACGTTACATGAATTTATTAAAATGTTTTTATAGGGCGATGGTTTTTTTAACTGCCGTGTACAATCCCACTAGCTCACTAGTTATTGAAAATTTTGTAAACATCGCACAAAAATTTAATTATTATAGGCAACATGATGGATGACTTCCATTAATTGAAATAATGGAAGAATTTTTTAAAAAATATTATAGAGAAATGTTTGCAATGTTTTCGTGCGCCGCCGCTTTAAATACGTTATTCAGCGTACACGGTGTAGAAAATTTGATAAAAGAAATAAATACAAACTTAAATTTAAATTTAAATTTCGATAATTGTGACGACGCTAGTATTATAAAATTTAGTTCTCTTTTTACCGAGTGTTACAATTATTATGATAACTTATACGGCTCCCGGTCCCGGGAAGAAACATCACAACAAAAAACAAAGGATATTTTTAAAAACAAAATTTTAGAATTAGCAACTAGAAAAAAGGCGTGCACATCTAGTAGTTTAAATGAATTAGGATTGTAGACTAAAACACAATTCTTTGATTTTATGAACACGGAGGAGATTGAAAATTTCGATCTCTTAAAATGGTAGAAAGGTAAAGTTAATACGTATCCTATTTTGGCATATATAACCCGTGATTTACTAACAATCCAAGCTACTACGGTAGCTTCAGAGTTCGCTTTTTCTCTTAGTGATAGAGTTTTGAACGAGCAGATGAGCCGGCTCAACGAAGAATCTCTATACATGTGCATCTGCTATAAAGACTACCTGGATGCTATGAAGAGAAAGCAGCACATTACAACATTAGAGGATAGCTCAGAGGAGATTGAAAATGAGATGGATGCGATGAATTTACAAGCTGATTTAAGAACAAACACACATCTAGTAGCTGCCTTCAAAGTTAAAACTATATTTTTTTGTTTTGTTAAATTAATTAATATTGTAGTTTTTTTATCTAAAATTAAAAATGGTAATAAATTTCATTTTTTTAATTTTTTTCAAGTACTGTAAATTATAAAATGTAAATGTTTTTTAATATTAATGAAATTGAATTTTTTTTGTCCATGCGAGCGAAATTTTTTTAGGGTATTAATTTTTTTAGTATATTATTTTTTTAAAAAAATTTAATTATTATATATTTTTTAAAAAATTAAATTATAAAGCCCGGCCCGAAGGGTCGGATCAAGCCCCTTCCCGGGGCAGGGGCCCAAGCCCGGCCCGAGCCTGGTTTCAGAAAAGCCCGGGGTCGGCCCAGTTGAGAAAAGCCCGATTGAGAAAAGCCCGGACCCGTTGGGCCCGGTACCGGGTCGGCTCGATCGGGCTTTATGCCCATGATTGCCCACAAATATGCCAAAAGGATCTAGAATTTCAGGAGTGAGGGTGAAATTTTGTGGGAGCACTACTCGTACGCGTGCGTGTAGTAGGTGGGCCGTCAAATCATGCTAAATTTTCCATGCTTTGTTTTTTTTTTGATTTAGTTTCAGCTGATGTTGTATACAAGAATGAGCGCTTGGATTTCAGTAGCTCCCAAAAAAAGTAGGGAACACTACCTGTACATAATTATTTTCCGAGTGAGGGAGAGGGAGAGGAGCACAGTCTTTAGTGAGAGATTTTTTTTGGGCGCTGATATTAACACTGCAGTTTTGGTTATTAGCACTTTTGGCTATCCGCAAGCATTATTTTATAAAATTGGCTATCCGCAAGCACGAAGCTATCCACACTCAAAAATTGGAAAAAGGAGAAGCAAAACACCACCGCCTGGAGAAGGAATGAACACTTGAAAATCGCGGAATAGAGGAGCACCGCCGCCAAGAGCAAGAGAGATCGCTGGATGTGAAAAAGATAGCCGCCAGATAATGGAAAGAACGCACCTGGATAAAGAACGTTGCTAGGGAAATGAAGGAGGAGTACTTGCCGGATTTGAAGCCCTTTAGGCCGGACAAAAAGAGAGGAGGAAAGGGTTGTCGACGGAATCACAGTTTGGAGGGGAGGCGGAAGCACGAGAGGGGCGAGTGTGAATAAGTAATATTTTTTGTGCAATACTTGCTAATATAAATTCTAAAAAGTAAAAAAAAACTCAAATTTTGAGTAGTCAAAAGCAAGCTTTTTAAAATCGGACCGGACACACACCCGATCCGGTCCAGGTCAGAAACCCTCTCCAGCCGCGGACCACCCGAGAACCGCTGAACCGGGCGGGCGGACCGGCGGGCCGGGAACCGGGCACGGTTCTGCGTAATCGGGCGGGTCAAGAAGCCCAAAAGTTTTATTGCTGGAAAATTCAAAACTGTGAGGATTTGAACCCATTCCCTTTTTCTCACTAATGGGGGAGTTGACCACTGTAGTTTTTGGTTTTTGTTGTTTTAAACTGTATTATATTATATGTATATATAAATATTAATGTATATATTAAAAAACTTATATAATTAATATACATAATTATATAATATAAATTAAATATTTCTTAGATATATTATTATAATAACTTATTAAATTATCCATTAAAAATTAAAATTTATGAAATATTTAAGCACTGTTTGACAAGGCGGTGACAGTCATAAACGCGTTGCTTTTGAACTGTCGTTTTTGATCGTCCGACCTTATCTAAGAAGTTTCATCCACTTTTATATTCAAAAGTCAAAACTAGTTTTATTTTCTTGAATGTGATCTTAACCGTTGACATGCCAAAACTCCATTATATTATTCTATTACAATATCGTTTTGTCCAAACTCAACGGAGTAAAGACGTCACGCAAAACGAAGTTTTATAAGTATAGTGATAATGTATACATCATTTTATTTGTATCACAATATAATGATAATAAATTTCTAAGATAATGTTAAGTATTTTTGTTTCCTTATATAATACAAGTGACAGGCACGGGCCTTCGGCCCTAGGGGCATTCGGCGGGGGTGCGACAATCGGCAGAGTGCGACATTCGGCGGGGTGCGACATTCGCCGGGATGCGACATTCGCCGGTGGTGCGACATTTGTCGTGGGGACGACATTTGTCGTGGGCGGCGACATTTGTCGTGAGCGGCGACATTTGTCGTGGAAAGTACCTGCTCCTATGGCCTCGCGCGACAGTACCGGACTGACGACGACGGGCTTTGCCCGCTCCCGGCGGGCTCCGTCCGCTCCCGGCGGGCTCCGTCCGCTCCCGGCAGGCTCCGCCCGACCCGCAACATATACATATGAGTACTCAAAATGACCGTAAAAAAAATATAAATCAAGAATACAATTTTTATTTTGTAAAATGAATTATATTTTAACGTTAAAACATTAATTTTTCTCTTGTCATTCCTAGCTAGAGACAATAGGTTTAGGGTATCTAGTGTTTTTAATTTTTGTATTTTAATATTGTAAAGTTGTGTAATTACCTAAAAGGATATTGTCTTTATAATATATTAATATAAAATTTTGTATAATTGTGTAATTATGAATACAACTATGAGGGCAATATAGGGACATCAGACAGTGTTTCACCAAAGAGTAGTTTTCGTATATTAGTATATATATATATATATATATATATATATATATATAGATTTAATGTAAAAACACAGCCTGTGTACATTTCTTAGGTGCAAGACTTCATTTTTAGGAAAAGTGGTCAACATGAAAGTTGTAGATCTCGACGATATCTACAACTTTCATGTTGACCACTTTTCCTAAAAATGCATTTACTAGGTGTATTTTCAAATGGCGCGGAACCGAGCGGAACTATTGCGAATAGTTCCGCCCGGTTCCGCGCCATTTGAAAATACACCTAGTAAATGCATTTTTAGGAAAAGTGGTCAACATGAAAGTTGTAGATATTGTCGAGATCTACAACTTTCATGTTGATCACTTTTCCTAAAAATGCATTTTACTAGGTGTATTTTCCGTATTACGCATCCCTGCGTATATAGCCTATGTGCACAAGCCGCGTATATGCATTACGCATCCCTGCGTTCCTCCCGGTCACCTTGAATCTTTACCTCCGCCGGTTCGATTCCGGTCCGGTTTTCAAAACCTTGATCAAAAATTCGGTGCTAATATCATTGTTTTTTTTGGTTGGATCAATGCTTTTAGGTTTTATTAATAATTACATAAAACTATAATAAAATAATAAAAAATCCAAGCGTAACTCTCTGCATCTACTCTGCCTTTCAGGTAAATATATTCACATGCCTAGCTCAGCGAGGGAGAGGGTGAGACAGGCTCCTCCTATTTTTCCATTTACGGCATCAGTATTGTGGTTCACTGGTACTGAAAGGAGAAGGTGAGGTTTTGAGTCCATTTCCTGCTTATGTGATACTGGTTTCCCCCTCATTTTGAGCCTTTTATTGAAATGAGGAAGCATGGATGGCAGCTTCCTTACCATCCTCTTCAGGTCCGCATTTTCCTTTTCTGATTCACCTTTTTGTTCGTTAGTTTTCGGATGATGAGTTGGGGCGTGAGTCTCTCTCTCTAATTTGTCCTTGCAGGTGGTTGCCATTGCTGTTTTCTTGGCTCTAGGCTTTGCTTACTATGTGTTTTTTGCCCCTTTTGTGGGGAAGAAAGTGTTCCAATACGTGGCCGTAGGGATTTATACACCACTTGTGAGTTATTTCTCCAATGTTGCTCTGTTTCTTGCCAGGGTTTCCCTCTGAGATCTATTGGCTACCTCATTTTCTCTTCCATCGTTTGTTTTGGTTTTAATGAAGTGCCTCTGTCATTTTGTAGCTTTTTTTATGATCCAACACGAGTTTATTCCCCTGAAAGATCAACGCCATTTGCTTATAACGTTGAAAACTTCTAGCACTGTTTTGCCGTTAAAGATGATCTATGTTTTCAAAATGAAATATCTAACACAACATTCTGATTTCGATGCACCTTAACCTTGCACCGCCATGAAATTTAGTATAAATTGGTGAACAATCTTTTTTATTAAATGCACGCTAGAATTTACCTCGGAATTTTTTTGGTTCAATGCTATTTAAAAGTCAATTCCATTAGACATCCATGATATCCGGAGTTGGTGTTACTCTCAAATGCCATGTACTTGCTCAATATTATTATTTTTGAAGGCATCTAGACAAACTAAGGCTCTGTTTGGGAGGATTTATTTTCACCGGTCAAGCGGTTACGACCGCATGAATCAGACCTTAAAATTAAGGTCTGATTCATGCGGTCGTAACCGCTTGACCGGTGAAAATAAGTCCTCCCAAACGAAGCCTAAGTTATGCAACTTATAAGAAGTTAGTGACATTTCTAGATGTTAAACAATTCCACCTACATTTAGATGTGATTTCAGGGGATCATGCTACGTAGAGATTAGATATGATTTTCATTGTCCGAGTAGAAATCCCAAAATGAGTTTAAGAACAATAAGAATCTGAATAGCCATATGCATTCCGAGTACTTTGCCGTAGTATTATATTTCCTTATTATAGCTTTATCCAGGCAGCAACGTCTTAGGTGCCTAATCATGGAACATGACCTTACTTTTTCTGTGTTGAGCCAATCTCTACAAACATTGGACAAATCCTCTTATAAGAGTAAGAGGATTTGTTTGCTAATGTCACACCAAGAGGCAAGAAGAATGGGATGTGCTGGCTCATGTGAAAAGAAGAAGACGAGAGCGTGTACTTTGGGCAAATCGGAGCAAAAGGAGAAACCCAAGAAGAAATGTGTGTGAAAGATAAATCCTAGATAAAGAAATCAAAGGAGAGTTTTAGTTCTATATCTGTATTAGCTTGAAGGAATAATATATTTTTGTTATCTTTCTACATTTGTATTTTTTTCCTTAGTTTCATCGCTACACATTAGGGGAACTCCGACCGATTTACTAAACTCGCAACTCTCTTTATAAAACCCAATTCATTTTCGCTTTGTCTGGATTGATGATTCTCTTTCTTTCCCTCGTAGCATCATCTTATCCTTGAACTTGGAATAGCTTTAGTCTAGGTAGGTATCTGAGAGCTAAATTAAATATACCTTGGTTTATGCTCTTGAGAAAAGAAGACTATAGAAACTTGGGAGCCATTCAAATCTCTTGAAAATTTCTTAAAAATAAATCCAATAATGTTTATACCAACAAGCAAATTGTTAAGTAAGGTTGAACAAGTTTCTCTCCTATGTATTTAGATCATCAACAATGTAGATTTTTTACTAAACAATCATCTCCACTGTTGAATGAACCCCAAAATAAAACTAATTTTCTAAGAACAAGTTTCTCTCATTATGCTTTGACTTGGTAGAATCAAGGTTGTAGATATCGGATGTCGGGTTCATGTCGGTTTGGGTTTGAAATGTCGTATGTCGGATTGCGGTGATATATCGGGGATATTTTACAATATCGGATTTTAATGTTTAAATAAAGATAACAATGTTTATAAACACATTTTTTACAAATAAGTATAAATGTACAGACAATATATGTTAAAATGCATTTAGAAAGTTGATGAAGAAAGAAAAAACAAAGGATATATACCCACAAATCTAAAATGACATATAAAGTTTCTGTACTCGGGCATAGAAACTATCTCCAAGCAATTAAATTGTGTATCTACAGAGACAGTGATCCAACATTCTAGACCCATATGCCCGTGAAGAAAGAAAAAGAAGAAGAAACCCTAAAGCTCGTGAAGTATAGAAACCTTAGAGCCCGTGAAGTAGTAGAAAGAAGAAGCAGAAGTAGTATTTGAGTGAAGAAGTAGTCCCGTGAAGTAGTAAAGTGAAGTATAGAGCCCGTGAATAAAGAAGAAGAAAATAGAAGAAGGGGGCTTACAGTGGAGCGAGAAAGCCCGGTGGCGTCACCGATTCGTCGTCGGAGAAGAGGATTCGTCGTCGGAGAAGAGGATTCGTCGCCGTTTCGTCGCCGTTTCGTCGCCGTTTCGTCGCCGTTTCGTCGCCGTTTCGTCGCCGTTTCGTCGCCGTTTCGTCGCCGTTTCGTCGCCGTTTCGTCGCCGATTCCGCAGAGCAGTCTCCCGCCGCTAGAGAAAAATCAGGGCAGTTGTCGAGTGTCGACCCGTGAAATCAAATATAAGAGCCGATTTTTTTTAATATAAAATAAAAAACGGCGTTATAACGACACATGATATATCGCTATATCGCCGAGATAAAGCCGATATTTTACAAAACGTTATCTGGCTCAAATAAATCGATTTCGTTGCGGTTTGCCCCCTAAACATTTATATCGGCCGACATATCGGACATGTCGGCCGATATCTATAACACTGGGTAGAACACTCGATTAAGAAAAATGATGCCAAAATATAACTGTGGGACAATTCAAAACTGCTATGCTAAGAATTCATGGTGGAGTAATGAGGAAGATCAATAAAGGAAGTGCCACAAACTTTGCTAATGGACATGATAGATTGTGCAAGTGTGCATTATTGATTTTGAACTATAAACATTGGCTATAGGGACGACACCTTTAGTGAAGTTTGACTTAAGATTATACCCCTATCTTGGATGAACTATGAATCTTCCTTTCCCAAAACATCAAGCTTGTGGTGTTGGAGTCTGTGACTTAGGAACAATCAATGAATTAATGCCATTATGAACATAATATAAATCTATATGGATGCACATTAAGAACGTACTGAAATATGAAGAATAATCATGTTGAGTTTAATATAAGTTGGACTTTAATTTAACCCAAGATCCGAATTTATTAATGGATACTAATTAATTTATAACTAATTAATGCCAAAATTATAATTCGATTTTGAAATCGAATTGCCGTATTCAGCATGTTAATTGCTCTTTTAGTGTTTTTGAAACACTCTCTTGGTTTAAAAACATTGCAGTTTTCGAAAGTGAGAGTTATGCTTTTTAAGTATGTGAGGAAACTTTCAATATGTTGATTAATTAGGAAATCATGGAGTACATTTCACTATTTATGGGCACCAAAGAGCTAAGGAAATACAAAATATAAACAATAAGAAAATACAAATATCAACACACTTCCTCAAGTTTGACAAGTAATGTCAACCAGGTCCATTTCCAATGATCTTTTCAAAAATATTTGCACACAATCTCTTAGTGTGGATGTCGACCAATTGTTGTTCAAATGACACAAATGGAGTAACTACAATGCCTTTCACTATGTATTCTTTGATGAAGTGTCTTTCGATTTCAATGTGTTTAGCATGATTGTGTTGCACTGAGTTGTGAGTAATACTGATGATAACCTTGTTATCACAGTATAATATGACATACTTCTTTCCTTTCAGAACAAGATCTTTCATGATAGTTAAGGTCTATAGCCCTTCACAAATTCCATGAGTCATAGCCCTAAACTCCGCCTCAACATTGGATCTGGTAACCACATGTTATTTTTTGCTCCTTGAGGTAACTAAATTTTCACCCACCATTATACAATATCCAGAGGTGGGCCGTCGATCATCAATCGATCCAGCCCAGTCTGCATCAGTGTAGATTTCAATAGTTAGCTTATCATTTGGTGAGAATAGAATTCCCCTCCCTGGTGAGGACTGGAGATATCTGAGGATACGATGAGCACCATCAAGATAACGAGTCTTTGGGGAATGCATATATTGGCTGACCACTCCAACAATATAAGAGATATCTGAACGAGTATGTGACAAGTAGATCAGTTTACCCACAAGCCTATTAAAGCTAGGGATGTCTTCAATATTTTCACCATCATCTCTTCCAAGCCTGTGGTTAGCTTCAATAGGAGTGTCAGCATGCCTACACCCACTCATTCCTATTGCTTTAAGGAGGTCAAAAATATATTTCCTCTGTAATATGAAGATTCTATATTTGGATCTTGCAACCTCAATACCCAGGAAGTACTTAAGATTCCCTATTCCTTCATTTCAAATTCTCTCGCCAGCTTCTCTTTTAGGGCATGCACCTCATCCCGATCCTCTCCTGTTATAATAATTTCGTCCACATACACTATTAGAGCCATCAACTTTCTGTCCCTGTATTTGATGAAAAGAGCATGATCAACATTGCTCTGAGAGTATCTGAAGCTTGTCATGGGCTTGTGAAATCTCCCAAACTAAGCTCTATGTGATTGTTTTAGGTCATATAAGACCTTATTTATCTTGCAAACCTTCCCTTTACATCCTTTAGGGGAGAGGCCAGGAGGTAGAGCCATACATACTTCCTCTTCCAGATCCACATGAAGGAACACATTCTTCACATCTAGTTGGTTGAGATTCCATCCCTTACAAGTACACGATAAGAGGACCCTTATAGAATTCATATTTGCAACCATAGAAAAAGTCTCTTGATAGTCAACCCCTGTCGTCTGTGTGTATCCTCTTGCAACCAATCTTGCCTTGTATCTCTCTACGACACCATATGTGTTTTGTTTGACAAAAAATACCTACTTATATCCAACGACAGTCTTCCTTTAAGGCAGATGAACCGGGTTCCATGTGTGATTTGATTTTTGACAAGAGCATGCATTTCTTCAAACATAGCTGCCTTCCACCTATAATTAGAAAGGCCTTCCTACTACGCTGTAGGAATGGAAATAACAGACAGAGAAGAGATAAATGCATAATGGGAAGCCGTTGGAGAAGAATATAGAACAAACTGAATGAGTGTTGTGTAGAGGTACCTTCCCTTAGAGCAGCACACCCAGACAAAAGATTGGAGGTCGTCTTTAGGATTCTGAGAGGGGCCCATGTGTTTTGTCCCTTAGGGTGTTGAGAGTAAATCTGCAGAGGAGGAACACGGGATTTCCCTATAGGAGCAACAACAGTTGGTACAGGAGCAGACACATGAGTGACAAAAGGAGTCGAGTGGGACTGGTACAATAGAGCAATGGGTATCAGAGTAGTTGAGAGAGAATCAATGGGAGTTAATGAGCTCACTTCCAATATAGGAGAGATCCCCCCTGCAGTGTGGTCCTATAATAGCTCTCAGATTCATGAAAAGTGACATCCATGGTTGTAAAAACTTTCTTGCGAATTGAGTCAAAACATTTATAACCCATTTGAGTAGAGAATATCCTATGAAGGCACACTTGTGAGCACAGACATCAAGTTAAATTTTTTGATGGATATAGACAAAGTACACACTACCAATGGCACGAGGTTGCAAATTGGAGAGAGGAACACAAAGAGTGTGTTAAGGGAGTTTTCTACCCTAGAATACGTGTGGGCATACAATTAATAAGGTAGGATGCAGTGAGAACTGCATCCCCCAATAGTATTTGGGAAGATGCATTTGGAGAAGAAGACACCTGGCGACTTCTAAAAGGTGTCGATTTTTGCGTTCAGCCATCCTATTTTGAGAAGGTGAGTAAACACACGACGTCTGGTGGATAATGCCATGATCAATAAGATAATCTTCGAATTGAGACCCAATGTACTAACGATTATTGTCAGTACAAAGAATTTTGATAGTTGTGGTGAATTGCGTTGAAATCATATTGCTGGTGAAATAAAGAAAAAAACTTCATTTTTATCTTTCATTTGGTATACCCAAGTTGTGCGGGAAAAATAGTCAATGAAAGTTACAAATGAGAAACATCTAAAAATAGAAGTAGCGGGGCAAGGACCCCAAACATCACTATGTATAATATGAAATAGTTCAAGACTAGGAGTGGAAACATGATTAAAAGAAGCACGATAATGTTTGCTAAATTCATAACAATAACAATGAAAATTATCTACTAATACAAATGAAAAAGTAGAAAATAAATGTTCCATAGGCAAGATAGAAGGGTGCCCAAGGTGACAGTGCCTGGAATCCAAGGAGGCCGACTGATCATCATGAAGAGCCCGGGGAGGATACATATGGTTGGAGGTGTCAAACACGTAGAGTCCATCCAACAGAATACCAGAGTCAATCACTGCTCACGTTTTCAGGTTCAGGAAAACAAAAGACGAAGGAAAGAATGCCATAAAACAATTCATACAATTTGTCAGATGACTAATGGAAAGACAGTTGCGACTAAACTTGGGTACACAAAGAACCGAGGAAAGATTGAGGGGAGGATACATATGGTTGGAGGTGTCAAACACGTAGAGTCCATCCAACAGAATACCAGAGTCAATCACTGCTCACGTTTTCAGGTTCAGGAAAACAAAAGACGAAGGAAAGAATGCCATAAAACAATTCATACAATTTGTCAGATGACTAATGGAAAGACAGTTGCGACTAAACTTGGGTACACAAAGAACCGAGGAAAGATTGAGGGAGGGGAAAGAGATGGATCCTTTCCTAGCAATCTGAGAGAAGGAACCATCATTAATGCTCATCTTGCCCCTACTAGATAAAGGACGATAAAACACAAAACATGTATCATAGTCAACCATATGATTTGTTGCTCCAGAATCAATAATCCAGCGGGTAGATGGACGAGAAGACGCAACATGAGCACCTGAGGGTCCCTAATGAGCATATGAGGATTAACAAGCGGAAGTCTCAGGAGACCGACCTTGCATAAATCAACGAAATGCATGGATCTCATCGTCAGAGAGAGCCATAGAAGGAACACTACTGACAAAGAACATCAAGATCTCCTCTAGGGCATAAGAGAGATGTGCTGATCAAGACTTAGTGGAACGACTTGGAGAGCGAGCATAACCTCGACCCCCTTTCGGAGCAGAACCACCATAAGGTGTAAGAAAGTTATAAAGATGAAAACAAGTGCCCTTAGTATGACAAGACTTCCTGCAGTAATCACATATCAAATGATCTTTGTCGGTGGGCTTGGACCAAACCATTAAGGACAAGTTTTTGATTTTCGTAGTGGAAGAGCTGTTGGATGAGTTGTATGAAGCATGCTTTTTCTCTAAACTAGATTTATCACCAGGTTATCACCAAGTCCGGATGGTGGCCGGCGAAGCGGAGAAGACAACGTTCCGTACGCACCATGAACAACGTTTTGCCTACCACCCACAATCTGACGGGTAACAGAGGTTAATTACACTGTCGAGATGTATTTGCGTTCATTCTTATCATGACGTCGCCTAGTCTTCCTGACGCCCAATTGTAAACAAGGTGTTGAACGCCTTATTTTTTTTAAAAAAATATGAGAATAAACATCGGTTTTTATATAAACTACTGTCTATTCTACTCTGAAACTTAAAATAGACAGCGGTTTATATAAAAACCGCTGTCTAGTCAAGTATAAACAGCGGTTTTTATATAAACCGTTGTCTATTCTACCCTGTACTCTAGAATAAACAACGATTTATATAAAACCGTTGTCTATTCGAGCATAGACAATGGTTTTAATATAAATCACTGTCTATTCTACCATGAACCCTAAAATAGATAGCGGTTTATATAAAAACTGCTGTCTATTCTACCCTGAACCCAAGACTAGTCAACAATTTATATAAAAACCGATGCTCTAGTTTTTGATGATGATCTCACATGGGAAGCTGTAGAAAGAGCTATTGAAACTGGGGCTCCAAATTTACGAAGTGGAGCTCCAGCTAATCTTCAACTAATAGCTGAAGGGGATGAAGATTTATATCATTTTGGATTTGTCGATGATAATGAAGATGTTGATGATAATTATGAGTAAATGACGAGTACCTCAAAGCAACCGAGCACATGCAATGCCAATGAAGACTTACTAGATGATGATTCTATTTGATCTTTTTATGATTATTTAAAATTTATGTTAAAACATTATTCATGTTAGTGTGTATGATGATGATATTTTGGATTTGACCATGATACTATACTATGATATTTTTGTGTTAACTTTTCTGTTATTTCTTACTCTGAAGTCTGTATTGAGTGACATTTTTTCTTACTGCTTACTGTTTCATGGTATGAATGTATTGAGAATTGAGATATCATGAATTCATGTTATCAGAACCTGTGTGCTTACTGCTTCATGGTATGGATGTGTTGAGATATCATGAATTCATGATATCAGAAGATTCAGAACCTGTGTGCTTAGTGCTTACTGCCTTATGGTATAAATGTATTGAAATTTGAGAATTTGAGATATCTTGATATCAGAATCTGTGTGCTTACTGTTTCATGGTATGAAGTAACAATCTGTGTGACTGTGTTGGTAAACAATCTGTTTAAGTAAAAAAAACTGAAACTTTAGACAACGGTTATTAAAATAACCGCTGTCTAAAGTTTCTATACACTGCGGTTTTTTTAAAAATCGTAGTGTATAGTCTGCCTGCAGACCTTAGACAACGGTTATTATAATAACCGCTGTCTAAAGTTTGCAAGACAGACTATCGACAACGGTTATTATATTAACCACTGTCTATTGTCTGCATTAGTTTTTTTTATATATTTAGTTGTCGCCTTGCGACTTGCTCGCCTTATTGTCGCCTAGGCGTCCGCCTTGTCGCCTAAGCGTCCACGCGCCGGACACACGCCTTGGTTCGCCTTGACGACATAATAAGAATGTTTGCGTTGCATTACCGGCGATCGCTCGCTCAATTGGACGCGATGGATACCGTGGATTGAATATTGCTATAACACTTCCTTTCATACAGCTGCCCAAACAATGCCATTTTGGCTCATCTATGGTTGGGATCCTCCCCGCCTTTTGTCTTATATGGGCAACACATCATTGGCGTCCGTTGATCGCGATTTGATGTATCATGAAGAGTACTTGCTATAGCTTGGGAACATCTTCTAAAAGCCGAAGACCGCATGACACGTGCCTACAATCGCGGCCACCGTGAGTTCGCCTTCACAATCGATGAGTGGGTGTGGTTTCGCCGTTAGTCATTCCATCAACTTTCAGCCACCAAGCCCTCTTCCAACAAGATGGGCCCCAAATTGTTTGGGTCAATTCTAGATCATTCGCCATATTGGAGGCACCGCCTATCAGCTACACCTTCCTCCGGACTCGCGCATTCATGACATTTTTTATATGTCCCAGATCAAACCCTTTGTAGGCTCTCCCCCATCGTCCCCTTGGTGGACATTCCAGCGCAACTTGCAGATAAGCTGCCTCTTGATGGGGGCGGTGATGTTATGGCGCCAGTCGAGATGAACCCATATTGGGGACGCACGTACCAGTGCTGCATTCTGGTGACAGATGCTTGATCATTATTTCTATGTTGGGTTTTCATACATTTTTATTATGCTTGTTGTGTGCAACATTTTATCATCTTGCTTTTAATAGTCTGGCCCACGTGTAGTAATCCCAAGTGGGGGGCATGCACTTTGGTGTGGTCCAACTGCAGGGATCAGTTGGGTGTGCTGTGGAATGCATCAAAATATCAATTCCCTCAATCTCTCTCTCACCCCCTTACCCCTTCTCGGTTCCTGTATCCCGCCACCTTAACAGCCGATCCCCCTTCCCTCAGCAGCCGCCACTCATCCACGCATCGTCACCATTACACCGCCTTGTTCTAGGAAGGGGCAAGCCAATCCCCCGTGGGAGCTCTCCTTCGCAAGGCCCTTTACACGATCTCAGTCGGGAGCTCGTAACAAATTGACGAAGAGAGCAATCTCGACACCTTTATTCTCCTAGATTTCATAAACCTTCTTCCTTCTATGGGATTTTAATCAAAAACTTAAAAGCTATTGAGTAAGGTTACCATCTGGTGAATTAAGAGAACCTCTGACATAGGACAGATCTATTGGAGGCGAATTAACGATGCCCTGGCCCTACATGGAATGCAAATGAGTACGTGACAAATACAATGATTCTAAACACCGTCTACCTAACGGTTAGATGCGTGGATGTGTGACTAAATTGCAATCCTAAGTGACATGTCGGGGAAACAACTCGACAACCCTAATTTACTATATGTAAGATGCAAGATCCGACGACGAAATCAAATTAAGCAATAAATAATCAAATCACACTTAGATAGTTTTAGCAAAAGAAAAATAATTTCCTTAAGCGAACAAACAATGGTTTTCCTCCACGTGGAGGGCTAAAGCAAAGCGCGTGGCGAATGATTCCTGTAAATCATAAAGTAATCTAAAACAAAACACCACAATACTAGATATCTAATCAAACCAAATTCACAACACCATATAGTAATGCTGAAAACAAGAGTCCACACGATAATAAGACACACATAAGTTATGGGGGCTGCCCGAGGTGAGGAGATTCGGTGGATGATGGCGCGGTGGAGATGATCCAAAAGGGAAACCAGAGCCTCTTGGGCTATATTTGGCTGTATTGAGTGGAATCTGACCGTGGGAGGGTAGATCGGGGTGGTTGGCGACTGTTTTGGATAATGGGGGACTAGTTTTTGGGCGGATCTATGCGGACAGCAGGGTGGCTGGGAGGAGGCATAGGTGGCTGTTCGGGGCTGGATCTGGGCGGACTGGCAAATGAGGGAGGTGGCAGGCTGGTTTGATGGCTGTAGGTGCGGCGGTTGCGGGGCAGCAGGGACGCTACGACGGACTGTTTGGAGAGTTGTAGGGGGGATTGCTGGTTGTTGGAGAGATGTGGGGGTGGCGGTGGAGGGATTTGAGAGTGGAGGAAGGTTGCTAGGGTTCAGAGTTACCTTTGGGGAGTGGGAGAAGGCCTAAGAGCGGTCACCTAGGATTCCACGGAGTCGGCACCGTGGAGGGATCGTCAGATTTCGGGATTCAACACTCCAAAATCTGCAATAGTCTCTAAGCAGCTCTCATACCCTTTCTTTTTAATAAAACATAATTAGAACACCCAACATCAACGACTATAATTGGACGTGAATGCAGAGGGCCCGATTACAATAAATATAACTTAAAACAACAAAGTAATATATGAAATCGTAGGTAAACGATGAGCCGGACGCATCGGCGGAGTCAGATCGTCGATCCGGAGATGCTATATATGTCAGGTAACCAATTGGCCCCGAACGGGTCCAAAACTTGTTCTCCGCCCCGGGTTCGCGTCTCCATTCCGCATCAACCTCCTTCACAATACTCTCTTTCAAGATAGAGAATTAGTATCATCAAAACCAAGTTTGTTACAATTATAATAAATTATAGGACCTTCAATGGTTTTGTCGCGAGGTCAACAAGTTGGTCATTAGAAATCGCAAATGAATCATCAATCTCTTTGAACTCAACCTTCTGTGAGACAAAATGACGATAAATTTCAATATATTTTGGCATCAAATGGAAAAAAATTATTTGATGCGATGCGCATTTGATCCTGATTATCATATCGCTGTTTTTTGAGTTCATTTCAAGGAAAGCCTGATTCGGACAGCAGTTGCTTAAGCTATATATCAACTCACAAGTCACAATTTTCATGGTTCTATATTCGACTTCAACGTTAGATTTGGCAATAACCATTTTTTTTTACTCCTCCGGAAAATAAGATTTTTCTCAAAGAGGATACAATATCCTGATACAGATCTTCTATCTACCTGACAATCTGCATAAGTGTATCCAATAATCTATTTATGCCCACGATTCTGAAATAATAGTCTACTTGGAGCACCATTTAGGAATCGAAGGAAACAAACTACATCCTCTCAGCTTTCTTCATGTGCAAATTGAGGAAATAACTCACAGGAAAATGATTTTGCCATATAATAGTACAATTTTTCAACTAGCTGATGATATCATCTTGAATCATCCTAGCTCCCCCTAGCTCCCGCTGACTAGGTACAAGCTTGACTGTTGGGCTCCTAAGTGAATCAAGGGGCTTTTATGCAAGCATACCCTTTTCTCGAACATATAAATAACATACTTCCTATGAGAGATAAATATGCCACGCTTGATTTTATGCCTTAGAAAGTATTTCAACTTTCGTAAGACCGTTGTCTAAAACTGTTGATGTAGATATCCTTTGAGCCAATAGATCCCACTCATCAACACTGTTAATGTGGTTGTATTATCCTAATTATATATATATATATATATATATATATATATATATATATGTGACTTAGTCCAATGCGGACAAGAAGTCACTTTTCACCGTCCTAACCCTAACATGGTATCAGAGGGAATCCACCGCCCGCGCTAGCCTTCGCGCGATTCCGTTTCCGGTCGCAGCTTCTCCCGTCGCAAGCTTGCCGTCGCTCCCGTCGCAAGCTTCTCCGCTCCCGTCGTCGCAAGCTTCCCCCCGTCGCAAGCTTCCCCCGTCGCACCCGTCGCTACCCGACGTCGCTACCCGTATCGCAGCTTCTCCGCTTCCCCCGTCTGTTTCCCGTCAGCTTCTCAGCTTCTCCGCACAGCAGCGAGGTCGCAGCCGCCTGGTCTCTTCCATGACCTGACGGAGGTGTGCTTCATTCCGATGCCGCCTTCCGTCCTTCTCTAATCAGTCGTATGCTTCTGATTGCTGCCTCTTCTTGATGTTGCCGCAAGTTTGTGTCGTCTCCTCCTACTGGTTCCTCTCGTCTCCTCCGGATCTCCCTCACATGACCTAGGGTCCATCAACCCCTCGTTCTCCTGCTGCCCTTGGCCATGGGTGACTCGACTACGAGCACCACTCAGACGACTGTTCCCTCAGGGGATTCTACCAATACCTTTCCTCCTAATGCGAGGCTTGCTACTACTATCCTTACCTCCTCCAACTTTCAGTTGTGTAAAAAGGGGGTTACTATGTCTCTAGTAGACATCCGTCGTACTCACCACCTTACTCGTCTACCTACGCATGCGGTGGGGAGTGTTGAATACGACGATTGGTACAGTGATGATTGTCGTATCTTTGCCCTTCTTTTGAGTTCCATGGACCCTTCAGTTCAGCAAATGTGCAAGAACTGTGATAGCACCAAAGAGTTATGAGACACTTTACATATAATGTTTTCCCAGGCAAACAACCTTTCTCGCCTTGGTGAACTTTTTCCCAAGATGGCTGAGCTACGACAAGGAGCTCGTCCTGTCACCGAATACTTCGCCGAATGGAAGGTCCTTGCCGATGAAATCCTGGATCTGTGGGAGATCCCCTCTACCCGTGAAGGACATCAGGCTCAACGTGAGCACCTTGTTCTCATCTGGCTTCTGAACGGACTTGATCCGAACTTTTCAACAACAAGGACAGAAATGCTTGCGAGTCCTTCTACATTGCAGACTGCTAGTGTGTACTATCGGCTGACTAAAGCAGGCTCTGCCTTTTCCCCAGCTGCGCTACATGTTTCCTCCAGCGAGTCAATGGCGCTGGCCTCTCGAGGGGGAAGGGGGACTAGCCGAGGTGATCGATCTGGTTCTGGTCGTGGTCGGGAGACGGATACGCGACAGTGTACTCATTGCGGACGTCGTGGCCACACAAAGGATACTTGTTGGCTTGTGCATGGAAAGCCAGACTGGGCATCCAAGACCTTGTCATCTTCACCTCGATCTGCTCATGTTGCCGACTCGACACTGACACCTCCGGGTCCCCGCACTGTTCAAATCTCTGAGGATGAGTATCGTCGCCTGCAGGCTCTCCCGATTTCTTCTCCAACTCATAGTGCTGCTGTGGCTCAGACAATTCAGCCTGTTTGCACCTCCCAGCGCCCCGTCCAGTGGCTGGCATATTCTGGAGCTTCTGATCACCTGACTAGTTCTTCAGGTATCTTACACTCATACCATCCTCATTGTGGGTCCTCTATCACTGTTGCTGATGGTCCCACTGTTCCTATCGTTGGCTTTGGAAGCTGCAATGTGACACCGGAGATGCCCCTATCCTCAGTTGCTCATGTCCCTCAATCTGCTTACAACCTATTGTCTATTAGTAAGCTTACTCGTGATTTAAACTGCACTGCTATCTTCACATCTTCTGGTTGCATTTTTCAGGAACAGTCGACGAGCCGTATTATTGGTAGAGGGAAGCTGCGTGGTGGTGTTTATGTTCTGGATGAAGTTTCCTACCTTGCTTGTTCGGCTGCTTCTGCCAAACTCTTGGACCTCCACGTTCGTCATGGTCACCCGTCTATGCAGGTCATGCGTCGTTTGTATCCTGAGTTTGGGAACGTTTCCCATCTCAGCTGTGAGTCGTGTTTGTTTGCTAAACTCCATAGAGTTAGCTATGTACCTCGTTTGGATGTTCGTGCGTCTGCTCCTTTTGATTTACTTCATTCTGATGTTTGGGGACCGTGTCCTGTCCCTACGTTGTTAGGACACAGATATTATGTTACCTTTATTGATGATTTCTCACGCATGACTTGAGTTTACTTAATGAAAAATCGCTCTGAAATGCTATCAATTTTTCAACATTTGTGGAATGAAATTTTTACTCAGTTTTTTATTCGTCAAAAATGTCTCCGTACTGATAATGGGAGGGAATACCTGTCCCAGTCTATGTCTAATTTTCTCTCTGACAAAGGCATCATACACCAAACCAGTTGTCCTGATACCCCCCAACAAAAAAGGGTTGCCGAACGAAAAAATCGTCACCTTCTTGAGGTTACCCGTGCTATTCTCCATCATAGGCAAGTACCCAAGCACTTTTGGGGAGATGCTATTCTTACTGCTGCCCATCTCATTAATCATCTTCCTACCCATATCCTTCAGGGGGAGACACCCTATCGCATCCTTTATCCCGCTCACCCGGAGCGTCCTCTACCTTTAAAGGTATTTGGGTGTGTTTGTTATGTTCGGGATGCTCGTCCCTCCGTTTCTAAACTTGATCCTCGCTCTCTGAAGTGTATCTTTCTTGGATACTCTCGGACTACCAAGGGATATCGATGTTATTCTTCGGAACTTCACAAATATATTCTCTCTTCAGATGTCGTCTTCCTCGAATCTGACTCTTATTGTACTACTGGCTCTCTCCTTCCCACTCCACCTTCTGATCCCTCCCTTGATGATATGTTGGTTCCTCGTCATGATTCTGCTCTTATCTCTCCGACCGACATATTGGGTCCCCTTTGGGGACAAGTCTACTCTCGTCGCTCTTCTGATAGAACCGAAATGTCACCACCTCAGCCTACCTCGACCACTGATGGCACAACAACTGTTCCTCAAACTGCACCTACTAGTGAGCACCTGAGTCGAACTGAAGTGCCTGCTGCTCCACCTCCGGATACTACCGAGCTTCCTATTGCTCTCCGAAAGGGAAGTCGGACTTGCCAGAATACACCTCTCTATGTGAGCTCTTATCAGGGGTTGTCTGCCTCTCATACCGCTCTTCACTTGACTTTGGATCAGCACACCATTCCTTCAACGGTTGGGGAGGCCAAAACTCACCCTGGATGGATGGCTGCTATGCACGAGGAATTGACGGCACTTCAACAGAACAATACTTGGGAACTTGTTTCCTTGCCTCCAGGCAAGCGTGCCATTGGTTGCAAATGGATATATTCCGTTAAAGTAAATGCTGATGGCTCTCTTGCTCGCTTGAAAGCCCGCCTAGTTGCCAAGGGTTATGCCCAAACTTATGGCGTGGATTATGAGGAAACTTTTGTTCCCGTCGCCAAGATGTCTTCTATACGTATCGTGATCTCTCTTGCAACCACTCACCGGTGGCCCCTTTATCAGTTGAATATCAAGAATGCGTTCCTTCATGGGTCCTTGGAAGAAGAAGTGTATATGGAACAACCACCTGGGTTCGTTGCTGAGGGGGAGCGTAACAAGGTGTGTCGTCTCCTTGCTTCTTTATATGGGTTGAAACAATCCCCGCATCTGTGGTTTGCTCGTTTTCGGTCCGTTGTAACCTAATTCGGGCTTAATAAGAGTATCAAAGACTCGTCTCTTTTTTATCGAAACTCCTCAGCTGGTACCGTGCTTCTAATTGTGTACGTTGATGATATTGTCATCACGGGTAGCGATTCTAAAGGGATAACTGATCTCAAGGCGTTCCTACACTCACACTTCCACACCAAAGATTTGGGGCATTTGCGATACTTCCTGGAGATAGAAGTTGCTGATCATGACGACTCCATCTTTGTTTCTCAACGTAAATATGCTCTCGATCTGTTATCTGACCTTGGTATGTCTAACTGCTGCCCTATGGATTCTCCACTTGAACCAGGAGAAAAAAGCCTTCATGCCGAGAGCAAATCATTTGAATCTCCAGAGAAGTATCGAAGAATAGTTGGAAAACTTAACTACATTACTATGACTCGCCCTGATATTGCCTGTGCTGTGAGTAAGGTTAGTCAGTTTATGGCCACCCCAACTATCTCACAATGGGACTCTGTTCTCCGTATTGTCAGATATCTAAAGAAGGATCCTGGTCAGGGAATATCATACAAGAATCGCGGGCATTCTAATATAGAGGCTTACTGTGACTCCGACTGGGCAGGCTGCTTAGCCACTCGGAAGTCTACCACAGGATTTACTATATTCATGGGAGGAAATCTTGTCTCCTGAAAGAGCAAGAAACAGACCACTGTCGCCAGATCTAGTGCCGAGGCAGAGTATCGGGCTATGTCACACAGTTGTCGAGATCATGTGGATCAGACAGACCCTTTGTGAAATCGGATATCCTGTCTAAGACCCAACTCCGTTATGGTGCGATAATCAAGCTGCAATACAGATAACAACTAATCCTGTGTTTCATGAACGCACAAAACATATCGAGGTCGACTGTCACTTCGTGCGTGAGAAGTATGAAGAAGGTCTTATTTCCTTGAGCCATGTGAAGACTGGGGATCAAGTGGCTGATATTCTCACGAAAGGAGTTACTGGGATCAGAATGAATTTCATATGTAACAAGCTAGGTCTGGGAAGTTCCCACGACCCAACTTGAGGGGGAGTGTTAATGTGGTTGTATTATCCTAATTATATATATATATATATATATATATATATATATATATATATATATATATATATATATATATATATGACTTAATCCAATGCGGATAAGAAGTCACTTTTCACCGTCCTAACCCTAACAAACACAAATAATAATTATGTCATCAACATACACAGTCAACCTAATATGCTTTCCTAATTCAGACATATGTTGGAAAGCAAAATGATAAGACTTGCTCCTTAACATGCGAAACTGAATAAGAGAAGAGTTGAATCTACTAAACCAGATACGTGATTGTATTAGATCTTACAAGATCTTCTTGAGCATGCAAACTACTCTAGACTCTCCTTGAGCAACAAGGTTAGGAGGTTGCTTGATATATATTTCCTAAACTAAATAACACTGTATAAAATCAATTTTTGATATCAAACTGATGAAGAAGCCGACCGTGGATGGATCAAGACTCAAGAATATCCAAATAGAGACTATTTTATCGACAAGACAGTAGAAGGTAGACAACACTGAATATCTGAGTGTATCCATTAGCGACTAGGAGAGCCTTCAAGATGGTGATATTATTTGAGAATTTTACAATGTAGATCCAATAACAGCCCATCATAGACTTTCTAGAAGGAAGACAAACTAAATCACATTTACCATTCATATCCAATACTTTTATTTCCTCAGTTATAACTTATCTCCACCCAAAGAGAGAGACAGCAGCAGATAATGTCTTAAGTTTTGCAACAAAAGATAGAGACATGATAAAGACACTTAAAACTGGAGACGATTGATCATAGAAAACAAAAGATATTATAGGGTGATATGTAGCACATGTGCTGTGAGGCTTACATATGACAACTGGGCAATCATCACTATGCTGGAGATGATCATCTAATGTAGCAATGTCATTGATCAGAGGATCTATTGGTATGTGAATTTCACAGTTGTACAATATCTGTCATTGTAGTGGCTCCTCAGTATGTGTTGCTCCTCAATATGCCAAACTGTACATGCCATTTGTTTGTTTTACTATCATTATTAAATAATATTGTTAATTTCTAAAATAGTGACATCTAGATGTTGGTATTATTGGGAGACATCTAAAGATGCTACCGTCATCGCATACGATAACAACATAGATTTTCTAAATATTTACATATATAATCATGATATTGAACCAAACATATAGGATTTGACAGATATCAATGATATCTTCATACACTGGAACTTTTATTATGAATCAATATAATGGAAGTATGTGATGATTTTAATGTAAGGTTTATTAGGAGTAGTGCCAAAGGGATCTTAAAAATTCAATGTCATATTTTTCTTTTATACTATGGGTACCATGTAATTGTTTTTTTACAGATCACTTCCGTCCTCTTCTTGTATATTTGGTGCGCTGCAACTGATCCTAGGGATGCTGGAGTTTTAAAATCTAACAAGTATCTTGGTATTGCGAAACTAGAAAAGCAGGACCAATCCAAGACATGTAAAAGGGAAGATGAATTAGCTTCATCCATCAATGAGGTTGATAGTGAAATAGTTGGAAATCCTGCTAATAAGGGGTTGAGCAGAAAGGCCACAGAAGGATCCTCTCATGGCCATGAAAGGAGAAGAGAGTCTTCTAGAACTATACCAGTTTGGTTTATTTTGTTAGGTTGGTTCCCTCTACTTTCGCAATGCAGCTGGCATGAACAATCTTCTGAGCAGAATGCTAGTGAAGACGGAATGTTCTACTGTAGCCTATGTAAAGTAGAGGTATAACCAGTGAATTTCATTTTTATCCTTATGTTGAATAGACATTAGTCATACGTTGAGAATAACTATCTATGAGTTCTTGTAAAATAATTTAAACATGGCTGTACACCTTTTTTATTTCAATTATTTATGGAGCATCATAAATTTTGTAATTTCAAAGAAACATCAATAATATTCATTTTCCTACCTTGATGATTAAGTCTTCTAAATACATATATTCAAAATTTCATTTTTGATACTTCTCTATTTAACCTCATTTCATCATATAATTAATATAATTTATCTAATTTTCCATTTTCTTTTCATTTGTTGTTTTTCTTCCTTATTTTGCATTATATTGTCTAATACACTTGTTACGCATGTCCACACAACATCTTATTTGTATTTTGTATCTTTAATTTGCAGGGCATTATGGTAATATGTATGTGAGCCCCCTCCCTATATAAGGAGATGACTTGAGAGTTTTAGTTATCTCTTTTATGCTTGAGTTTGGCATCTCTCTTTGTGAGAGAGACTGTTGGGAAAAATCCATTTGATTGAACTTAACAAATTATATTATAAGTGATTTTATAACATATGATTAATTGATTATTATCCATGTTGTATAGAGAGGGTATTGTGGTCATAAATGTCCGAGGAAGTTAGTTGAGTCAAGAACATGAAATAAACACATTAAAATAAGGAAGGAAATCAAGTTTATTCAACATGCGTCGACTAGAACGACGCAACGCCGACTAGTAGTCGACGCCACTTCGACTCAGAGCAACCTGAGAAGTGAAGTCGACGTTACTTTAAGACAGAAGATGACACATGCGTTGATAGGATATCGATGCATCATCGATTACAGAGTCAAGTCGACTGAACTTTATTTTAATGAGAGAAATCGACGTGCCTTCTACTTGAAATCGACGTAGCGTCGAGTAAAACTTAATTTGGAAATAATAAATGATCTATCCAGGTTTATTTCCAGAAAGATGTTGTGAGATTCTTTCAAATATTTTTAGCTGTTGAAAAAAGGGTTAAAGGAAGGATTTCTCCACCAAATTCCGGAGAGTTTATATAGAAGGATTTTGAAGAATACATCATGATTTAACTGAAGCAGAATTGGAAGAATATAATTCAATTTCTTCTGAACAAAGTTTCTATGAAGAAGAGATTCAAATTTATTGAAAAAGGATATACTCGAAAAATAAAAGAGGAGAACACAAAGACAATAATGAGAGATACAAGATTGACACAACATTCGACAACAACCCTGCTAATCTTCTTCTTTCTTTTTTCCAGCTGCTGCTGCAACAAAAACAAATTGCTCTCTGTGGATCCAAGACTAATAACCCGTGGAATTTCTTCTCAAGCAAGGTTTCATCATATTAAAGGAATCCAGAACACTTAGTGCCTACAATCCTCAGAAATTTACTGAGAGAGGACTAATCATTGAAGACTTCATTCTTCTTCTTTCTCAATCTTCTCTTCTTGTATTATTGAGTAAAGGATTTTAAGAATCCATCTTCAAAGGATTCAATCACTTGTTCTAAGAGTTTCCTTATCAAAAGACTCAGTCAGTCAGTGGTTTAAGATTTGCTTATCAAAAGATTTGGTGTTGCTTCAAGATCTCCTTATTAAAAGATCTAGTTGTTGGTTCTGAGAGTCTCCTTATCAAAAGACTCAGAAACTGGGATAGTGTATTCCTGTAGAAACCGGAAATCCCCAAAAGCTTTATTGATGAAAAAAGTGTCTATACATGGGGAGAATACACAAATATGTAGGAAGAGAGAGAAGAGGAGAATCCCAATTACAAGATGTAGGATAAACCTAAATACAAGTGGGCCTAAATACATGGGCCTAAATACAGGGCTTTTCCAACACTCCCCCGCAAGATGGAGTCTATAAGTCGTAGGTACCAAGCTTGGATAGAAACTGGTGATATAATGATCGAGGTAGGGCCTTTGTCAGAATATCCACAACTTGCCCAGAAGCTAGTACATGCTCCAATTCAAGCTTTTTCATCTGAATCTTCTCACGAACAAAGTGACAGTCAACTTCAATGTGTTTTGTTCGCTCATGGAACACTGGGTTCTTGGAAATATGAATAACAACCTGGCTGTCACAGAATAGAGTAGCCGACGAGGATACTTTAACTCCCAAATCCCCAAGAAGTCTCTCAAGCCAGGTAAGTTCAAAAACAACAGAAGCCATAGCACGATACTCAGCTTCGGCAGATGCACGAGCAACAACAGACTGCTTCTTACGGCGCCATGTAATATGATTTCCTTCAAAGTATGTGCAAAAACCAGTAGTGGACCGTCGATCGTCAAGTGAGCCCGCATAGTCCGCATTAGAATAAGCAATAAGAGATAGAGATGAGGATGGCTTATACATGAGTCCTTGTCCTGGAGCAGCCTTCAAGTACCTGAGAATGTGTTCGACTGCCAGAAGATGAGAGATCCGAGGAGTATGCATAAATCGACTGACTACTCCAACCGCAAAAGAGATGTCAGGTCTCGTAACAGTCAAATATATTAATTTTCCTAAAAGGAGCCGATAGTACTCTGGATTTGAAAGTAGTGAATCAGAGTCAGATTCATGAGCACACAACTTGTGGTTGACCTCCATCGGGATTTACGAAGGTTTACACCCTGAGAGACCAGCATCTTGCAAAAGATCAATGCAATACTTTCTTTGGGATAAGATAAGGCCATCGGGCCGCCTTGCAACCTCAAGACCCAGAAAGTATCAGAGGTTTCCCAAGTCTTTGATTTGAAATACAGAGTTTTAGTGCTGCTTGACTTGTTGTATCCCTGCTGAATCATCCCCAGTGAGAAAAATGTCATCTACATAGACCAGGAGAATAACAGTCCCGGTAGATCGGTGACGGGTGAAAAAGGAGAAATCGGCCGAGCTCCGTTGGAAGCCAACCTCACGAACCGCCTTAATCAACTTGTCGAACCACGCCCGAGGAGACTGTTTGAGACCATAAATAGATTTCCGAAGCAGACATACACGAGACTCCCCCGTGGTCTCAAACCCGGGGGGTTGGTGCATGTAAACTGTTTCAAGAAGATCGCCATTGAGGAAAACATTTTTGATGTCAAGCTGATGTAGGGGCCACTGGCGATGGACAACTAAAGGGAGCAGAACCCGAACTGAGTTTAACTTGACAACGAGGAAGAACGTTTAATCATAATCAAGGCCGTATTGCTGAGTAAACCCTGAGCCACAAGACTAGCTTTTAGACGATCAATTGTCCCATTCACAACATGTTTGATAGTAAAAATCCATTTATAGCCAACACAATTGTGTCTAGGAGGGAGAGAAACGAGATCCCAAGTCTGATTCGCCCAGAGAGCTGTCATTTCCTCATCCATAGCAGCACGCCACCCCGGCTGTTAGAGAGCTTCCTAAAAAGAGTTAGGGATAGAAATAGAGGAGAGAGAAAGAGCAAAATCACGAAGTGGTGGAGAGAGGCAATGTAGAGAGACAAAGTTTGCCAAGGGATGAGCTGTAGAAGGTGATGCCGAATCAACAGGCCGCGAGAGCACACCAGTTGAGGGAAGGTGCTGCAGGGCAACAGATGGACGCGGACGACGAGTGTAAACATGAATGAGAGGTGGTTTGGGCCGAACTGTTGGTGGAGGAGGGGTAGGAAGTAGGGGTGGAAGTGGAGACGTGATAGGAACCATGGGTCGAGTAGGAGGTGGCAAAAAAGGATCAGCCGGAATGGTGTGAAATAGTTGATTTTCACAAAAAGTGACATCAACAGAAACAACTACCTTCCCAGTGGTGGGAGAGTAGGAGACATACCCTTTCTGGGTGCGAGAGTAGCCAACAAACATAGCCTTAGTTGCACGGGGAGCTAGTTTGTCATGTGGAGGAGCAAGGTTATGGACATAACACGTACATCTAAAGACGCGGGGTGTAAGAGAGAAGAGGGGCTTGGAAGGATACATGAGGGTGAGTGGAGCCACAAAATAGAGTACAGAGGAGCGCATGCGGTTGATGAGGTGGCAGGCAGTTGAGACTGCAAAATTCCAATAGATAGGAGGAGCCTGCATTTGGAACAGTAGAGAACGGGCAACATCCAGAAGATGATTTTTTTATTTGGCGATGCCATTCTATTGAGGGGTATACACACAAGAAGTCTGATGGATAATGCCAAACTCGCCGCAGATATGCGAGAAAGTCTGACTCGTATATTCACGTGCATTATCAGTGCGAAGAATTTTTAAAGTTGTCGAAAATTGAGTGCGTGTTTTGGTAATAAATGTGCGGAAGATTGACGGAAATTCTGCACGGTCACAAAGTAAGTATAGCCAAGTAACATGTGAGTAATCATCAATAAATGTTACGAAATAACGATAGCCAAACACACTATGAATCTTATACGGTCCCTAAATATCTGAATGAACTAAAGATAAAAGAGCGTCTCTCCGGATATAGGGAGAAGTAAAAGATAAACGATTCTGTTTACCAAAGATACAAGATTCACAAGAAAAGTCTTGAAGAGAAACATCGGGAAGAGCTTTCTTGAGAATTTGGAGAGGAGCATGGCCGAGACGACGATGCCAATCGGCGGAAGAAATAGTAAAAAGAGCAGTAGGTGGAACCTCCAAGAGATATAGCCCGTTGGACAACCACACTTTACCAAGTATACTCTGCCCGGTGGAGGAGTGACTTTCAGAAGAATGGAGCAGACGTCCGAGAGGGACGGAGTAACAACGGAAGACAAGATATGAGCTCAAACACTGTGAAGATGTGAGGGAACATGAGCCATCATCATAACAATCCAAATTGCTTCCTTCTGCATGCGTTGCGTAGTCAAATCTGTGGTGGGAGGTTGATGTTGTATCCGTTCTTCCACTAAAGTTTTAGCCCAAGCAATAAAGGAGGTCAAATCATCAGAACTCCCGGGATCAAGTGACTGAATAGTACTGATTATGTCAAACAGATGCTGAAGGCTATCCTTTCCAGAATATAGGCAGTGAAGATCTGTCCTCATGGCATGGGCCGTCTCATGATATATGGCCATCTGATACGGTTTATAGTGTCCAGAAAGTTGAGAAGCCACGATTGGACACGACCATCATCACAGAGCCAATCCTCAGTAGGAGCAGTGGGTGGAACCTGAGTCAAGTGATGGAGAAGACCTTTAGTTTGCAGAGCACGATGAACAGAGTGAACCCATTCGACAAAGTTTTTTTTCCCGGAGAGAGATAATCGTGATTCGTAGTTCATCGCGAAGCTCAAGAGAAGCCGTCGCATCCCGTCCAGGAAGAGAGGAAGTCGCTGTCAAATCTGATGAAGCCATGAACGAAAAATAGTACGAATCTAACTGTAAACAGGAAGACGACACTGCATAAGAGCAGACAACACAACAGATAACACAGCGACTAGCTGCGGCGAGAAGATGCCGCGGGTAGGAGCCCTTCAACGAAAAGGACCGGAAAGCAGCGACAAGCAGCGACAAGCAGCGACAAGAAACCACTCTAGCGACTAGAAGAAATCGCGAGTAGAGACACTCCAACGACAAGCAGCGGCTAGGAGAGGTTGCGAGTAGAATCCATTTCAACGATTAGAAGAAATCGCGAGTAGAGACACTCCAGCGACAAGCAACGGCTAGGAAAGGTCGCGAGTAGAAACCACTCGAGCGACAAGCAACAGCTAGGAGAGGTCGCAGGAAAGAAATCTCTAGCGACAAGAGGTGACAAGCAGTGGCTAGGAGAGGTCGTGAGAAGAGAATTCACGAGTGACAAGCAGCGGCTAGGAGAGGTCGCGAGAAGCAAATTCTCGAGCGACAAGCAGCGGCTAGGAGAGGTGGCGAGAAAGAAATCTCCAGCGACAAGAAGAGTGGGGAAGAGCAGACCGCGAGCAGCGAAAAAGAGTAGGCCGCGAGCGGGTAAACACGCAGAGACTGCTAGCGGATAAACACGCGATCAACGCCACCAAGAGGGCGTGCAGATAGAAGAGGCCGCGAGTAGAACTACTCGAGCGACAAGCAAAGAGAGACCGCGAGCAGCGGGAACACGAAGAGACCGCCATGATTACCTGAAGGAGAGCGCACAATCGCATACTAGTGGGGCCCAGGAGGAAAAAGTATAAGAACACGAGGGAGACCCAAAGACAGAGCAACAGTTGCGCACCGAGGAGACAACAATAAGAAAGAGGGAGACCACATGGTGAGGCGGATAGGAGACCGCAAAGAAGGAGCGGTTTACAAAGAAACAAGCCGCTCGGTAGGACCGGTTTATGCCTCTGATACCATGTAGAAACCAAAAATCCCTAAAAGCTTTATTGATGAAAAAATTGTCTATACATAAGGAGAATACACAAATATATAGGAAGAGAGAGAAGAGGAGAATCCCAAATACAATATGTGGGATAAACCTAAATACAAGTGGGCCTAAATACATGGGCCTAAATACATGGGCCTAAATACATAGCTTTTCCAACAATTCCTACTAAAGTGGTAGAAGAGCGAATGTACCCAGATTTTTGGAAATAACTATAGTTTTGGTGTCTTCTATGATTGTGTTTTTCTGTGATTACTTGTTGTGCTGAGTTTTTATTTATTGCAATAATTTTCTGGCTAACTTTTTGTGTATTAGAACTTGGCAGTTTGGCAGACCAAACCTGGCGGTCTAGAGGTTTGGCGGACTGGTCTTGGTAGTCTGGCGGTTTGGCGGTATGGTCTTGGCAGTTTGACGGTTTGGCAGTTTGACGGTTTGGCGGTTTGACAGACTAAGCTTGGCGGACTGGTGGTTTGATTTTAGCAGAATGATGTTTTGGTGGACTGATGGTCTGACGGCCTGCATTGTGGTTCAGCGGTCTGACAGGCTGTCTTTAGGAAAGTCGACCTTGGCGGATTGGTTCCAGAAGTGTGGCAGTTTGTATCTAGATGGTCTTTAGATCATTGAGACCGCCTCCTTGATAGGACGAGGATGTCTGTTCTATCCGCAGTTGCAGACTGGTGCACAGGAGTCTGAGGCCTCTGCGAATACAAAGAGCATGGTGCTCTGAACACTGTTGAGGTTTGGCGGACAGGTGGCTGGAGCTGCTGAAGACTGGAGGGTATAGACGACGGACCGCTTATGGTGGTTTAGGTGATCAACAACAGTTTGAGGAGCAAACCAGCGGACTCTTGTTATGCAACGGATAACGTGCCTTAATCGCTTAGTTCGCGCGGACTGAAAGTGTCAGTCCGCATGTTGTATTTTAGTCCCACATCGTCTGTTGTATTCTCTCTCTACTCTCCCCTATAAATAAGGGGTCATACCCATGTAAATTAACTTTTTTGTGAATGAAAAATCTTGTTATTTAGATTTTCTCACATGATATCAGAGGACAACTCGATCCTTGCGATCTCTTTTTTCTTAACCGCCTACAGAGCTCTTCCGCGGTCTCTGCGGACTTTGGTTTTCTAATCGCCCGCTAAGCCATTTGCTGTGCTGTTCGTCTCTTGCGAACTCGCTTGTTCGCCTCTTGCAGTCTCTTGTTCGCATCTTGCGAACTCTCGCGGCTTCTTCCTCTATCCGCTCGGTTTCTTTCTCTATCCTCGCTGTTTGCCTTTCTGTCCGCACGTTCTCTCTATCCGCGCTGTTTCTTCCTCTATCCGCGGTTTCTTCCTCTATCCGCGCGGTTTGCTTCTCTGTCCGTTTTTCTCTATGGACACTTCGCCTCTCTTCTTCTACCCCTCTCCGCGCCTTCTCTTCAGACTGTAACCTCTGCTAATACTTCTTCCGGCAATCTTGGAACTGTTTCCAAGCTGATAGATCCAAATTATCCGGACTGAAGTGTTTCGTTTGTGTTTTTGCCGAGGTCTTAACGCAAACGCCATCATCTTACTGATGACCCTCCAGTTCGAGGGTCTGTTGTTTTGATGACTGTGATGCTAGTGATGCTTTGGTCAGAACGTGACTTGCTAATAGTCTTTCTGACGAGTGCCTGCCCGTCGTTCGTCATGATGAGAAAATTAAAGCTGCTTAGACTCATCTTGCTGCTCTGTACTATAAGGGCGCACAAATTTCACGCATATACACGTTACATGCTGATCTATTTGCCCATCCTACTTTGACTCCTGCTGTTGCTTACTAGGAGGTGCAAGCTCTTGTAACTGAAATTCTGCAGCATCGCCTATTCTCCGCTGACCTTGTAGAACAGCACAAACACTTCCAGAAACTCCTGATTGTTTGTTATCTTCTTCGTCTTCCAGAGTCTTATGACATGATAAGACAACAAATTCTTGGCGAGACTCACTCTCCCACCCTTGATGCAACTGCTGCTCGCATTGCAGCTGTTACCACTCTTCTTCAGCGCCCCTACTTGCTTCCTCACCCCATCCTGACACCTTTGCTCATCCGGTTTGATCTGGTAATTCTAGTGGCCGTGGGGGTCACTCTGGTAGGCGTGGTCAGTCTCGCCATCTTTGTTCTCATTTTGGAAAAACAGGACATCTGGTTGATCGTTGCTGGGCCAAGTATCCTCATCTTCGCCCGTCTGCGGCTGACACCACGAAGAAGTCCGCGTCTCTTGCCTCTTCTTCAGGAAGTGCTAATGTGGTCACTCAGGGTAAGTGACTTATTGATTTGGGAGCCACTAACCAGTAACCACATGACGAACAATCCTCATTTGTTCTCCTTTTTGAACAAACATAATCGGTCTCCTCCGGTTTTTGTGGCGGATGGTACTCCGTATCCCGTGTGCGGGACTGGTACAGTCCACATCACTTCGACTCCGCGTCTTGAGGACATGCTCTACGTCCCATCCTTTCCGTGCAATTTACTATCTGTTCCTGCTCTTTGTAAACAATTGAACTGTACGATTACTTTTATATCCAATGCTTGTTCTTTTCAGGATCTTCATACCAAGAAGAAGATTGTTACTGATACTGAAAACAACGAGCTCTTTTCCTCGAAAATGTTGCTGCTTTCTCTGCTTCTCTTATACAGTGAGATCTTCTCCTTGGTCATCTTCCCCTCGTTTCATCTACCAACTCCTACCAGATTTACCTTCGGAGGACTCCTCTCTGAACTATGAAGCCTGCCAACTTAGCAAACACCATCGCTTTTCTTATCCAGCAAGACAAGGACAGAGTTCTTCTCGTCCCTTTGATCTTGTTCATTCTAATATTTGAGGTCCTTCTCCTACTAGGTCTGTTGGTAGGGGGAGTTTGTACTTTGTTACGTTTGTTAATGATTTTTCTCGCTGTACTTGGTTTCATCTGTTAAAAGAACGTTCTGAACTTTTTTCTGTGTTCACTGCATTTTACAATGAGATACGTACACAGTTTGATGTTTCTTTTAAAGTTCTTCGAACGGATAATGCGCGAGAATATCTTAGTTAATAATTTTCCGATTTTTGCATGCATCGTGGTATATTTCATCAAACCAGTTGTCCCTACACTTCTCAACAAAATGGTGTTGTTGAGCGCAAAAATCGTTCTCCTGGATGTTACTCGCACCATTCTCACACAGATGAATGTTCCCCGGTCATATTTGGGTCATATTGTGCTGCTCTCTTGTTATCTCATCAACCGTATTCCCTCTTCGGTTCTTCAGGGCAAAAGCCCGTTCTCCATCCTACATCCAGGAGCACAACCATTTTCTTCACCTCTCTGTGTGTTTGGCTGCACAACGTTTGCGCACTCTCCTGCACCAGGCCGTGACAAACTTTCTCCTCGCTCAGTAAAGTGCATCTTTCTGGGCTATTGTCCGACCCAAAAGGGGTATTGATGTTTTGATCCCTTTATTCGAAAACAATATGTTTTGGCTGATGTTGCCTTCTTTGAAGATGTGGCTTATTTTTCTCGAGCCTCTACTCTCTCGCCACCTGATGATTCTTCTTCTTTTTCACCTATTATTCCCACACCTGCACCTGAACCTACTCCTCCTACGCCTCTTTCTCCTCTTCCTATCTCAGATCCTCTGTCTTCGTCTCTGTCTTCTACTCCTTCTCTGCCTTTTGAGCCATTGCTGACAGTTCCCGGGCCAGTAATCTCTCAGGTGGATGGATCTACTACAGAAGACAAGTCAGATCTTGACCTTCCTATTGCTCTATAGAAGGGGTATAGAACGTGCACTAAACATTCAATTCATGATGTTGTCTCCTATGCTCGTCTTTCCCCAGCTGGAAGGAGATTTGCTCTTGCTCTCTTGGCTAATGCTGTCCCGGCCAACTATCAGGAGACTCTTGATATTCCGCATTGGAAATCGACAATGGATGAAGAAATAAAAGACTTTGACCAAAAGTGGTACTTGGACTCTGGTTCATACTCCTCTAGGTGCAGACGTGGTTGGTTGTTGGTGGGTTTTTGTTATCAAGTTTCATCCGGATGACACTATTGACTGCTATAAGGCTAGGCTGGTTGCCAAAGGCTTTACTCAGACATATGGTGTGCACTTCTTTGATACCTTCTCCCTGGTTTCTCGCATCAACACAATCCGTGTTCTTTTCTCTATGACGGTTAACAGAGGTTGGGAGATGTTTCAGTTAGACGTCAAGAATGTCTTCCTGTATGGTGATCTGCAAGAGGTGGTATACATGGAGCAACCTCCTTGGTATGTTGCTCATGCGGAGTCTCAGGTGTGCAGGCTACAGAAGGTGATTTACGGTCTCAAGCAAATTCCACGGGCTTGGTTCGACAAGTTCGACAAAATTGTCTCTCTCGTTGGGTTTATTCAAAGTTCTGCTGATCACTCTCTTTTCATACGCAAGACTACTACAAGCCTCGTGGTTCTTGCTGTCTATGTGGTTGACATCCTCGTTACTGGTGATGATAATGAGGGAATGGATTTGGCAAAAAGACACTTTCGGTAGCATTTTGTTACAAAGGATATGAGAACCCCTAAATACTTTCTGCGAATAGAGATCTCGCGAAAACACAGCTCTGTAGTGCTATCACAACAAAAATATGCGCTGGATCTCTTGAAAGAAACTGATCTTCTTGGGGCGAGACCTATTCGTTGTCCGATGGTCGTTGGTGATTGCAAGGGTTGGACTGAGGATTCTCCTTTCCTTCAAGATAGTACTATGTACAGACGACTAGTGAGAAAACTCATCTATCTGACTGTTATTAGACCAGATATTTGTTATGCAGTAGGGAATGTCAGTTAGTTTATGCAAGTTCGCAGAGAGTGTCATCTTCATTCAACCATGAAAATTCTGGAGTATGTGAAAGAGTTTCCAGGAAAGGAGTTACTGTTTCAAAAACATAACCATCTGAATATTGAAGCATATTCTGATGCCAGCTATGTTAATAATAAAGAAAATAAAAAATCTACATATGATTTTTGGACTTTTGTAGGAGGAAATCTGTTCGGCTGGAAAAGCAAGAAGCAGTCTGTGGTATCTAAGCCAAGTGCTGAAGCTGAGTACAGAAGCATGGCTTCAACAACTTGCGAGTTGAAATAGTTACGTGCTCTTATGCTTGACTTGGGGGAAGTCTATGATCATTCTCTTCCCATGTTCTGTGATAATAAAGCCGCTATTTACATATCCAATAATCTATTTTTTCATGAGAGGACGAAACACATTGATGTTGACTGACACTTTATCAGAGAAGAAATATTGAAGAATCAAATCTGCACTCCATTTGTCACTTCCGACAAAGAACTAACAGATATCTTCACAAAATCAGTTTTTCTCCTTCAGATGTTTGTGAAAAGCTGTGCATGGTTGACATATATGCTCCAGCTTGAGGGGGAGTGTTAGAACTTGGTGGTCTGGCGGACTGGTCTTGGCAGTCTGACAGACTAAGCTTGGCGGACTGGCGGTTTGATCTTAGCAAAATGTTGTTTTGGCGGACTGAAGGTTTGGCAGTCTGCATTGTGGTTCAGCGGTCTGACAGACTGTCTTGAGGTCATTCGACCTTGGCAGACTGGTTCCAGCAGTGTGGCGGTCTGTATCTAGATGACCTTTAGATCATTGAGATCGCCTTCTTGATAGGATGAGGAGGCCTGTTATATCCGCAGTTGCGGACTGGTGCATAGGAGTCTGAGGCCTCTGCGAATACAAGGAGCTCGGTGCTCTGACCACTGTTGAGGTTTGGCGGACAGGTGGCTGGAGCTGCTGAAGATTGACGGGTACAAATGGTTGACCGCTTATGGTGTTTTAGGTGGTCAGTAGCGGTCTGAGGAGCAAACCAGACGGACTCTTGTTGCGCAGCGGATAACATGCCTTAACCACTCAGTTCGTGTGGACTGAAAGTGTCAGTCCGCCCAGTCCGCATGTTGTATTTTAGTCCCACATTATCTGTTGTATTCTCTCTCTTTCTACTCTCACCTATAAATAGGGTGTCATACCTATGTAAACTAACTTTTTTGTGAATGAAAAATCTTTTTATTTAGATTTTCTCACACTGTGAATACAAATTCTATGTTAATTGTAAATTAGTAACTTAATAAAATCAAAATTTAAATCTCTATTTGTCACCCTCTAGAGAATTCTCTGAGGATTTAGTCAACTTTTCTCACTTTCATTGACTTCAAGGAGGAACCAGTCTGCTGTGTAAGACACGAGTATTCCTCGTGATTGTATCAAGTTTTTCGTGTTTTATTGCAAGTATTTTCGTATTGGCAACATTGGTCTGACTTGCCGACTTCGTCCGCTGCTTCTATAGCTATCGAGACTCTTTCACAAGCCATTCTCGCATTGATCAGATCTCTTCTCGCATTGATTAGATCTCTTCTTGCATCGATCAGATCCCTTCTCGCATCGATCAGATCCCTTCTTGCATCGATCAGATCTCTTCCCCAATCATTTGCGCACGACGATCATCCACGATCCCGCTCGCATACCCGCACCTACCAGCGATCGATCGATCAGTTACTCATATATCACGCTCATCCGATGCACGCTTCCTTCCCTCTCAGCTTGACGACGACCAGTCTGCCCGCCGCCTGATCCACATTGACGATTTCCGTATTCCAGGCCGGTCGATCGGTTGCTCGACCCACCCTCCATTGGATGCTTCCGTCTATTTGGCTCTCAACCCAGCTTGACGATGATTCTACGCATCCAAGCTCCAACTCCTGCGCCCCTCGCCCCCCCAGCTCCCGCGCCTCTTTCGCCACTCCCGCATTCATTGGCCTACAACTCTTGCAGCCATCACATTTTCATTTACGCGGCTCCTGCGTACGCCCTTCCGACAGTTGACTTCTCCCACTACTGCACCCTTCTTATTGTGCTTTCATTCCGGACATATCCCACTCTCATTGTCCGTTCCTCCCACTGGTAGCGCCGTCTGCGCCCTTCTTCTCTGCCGCCGCCCGTGCCCTCTCCTTATGCCAAATGCCCATCACTTGATGGAATCCCATGTGGAGGCCCTCAAAAACGCCTTCACCACCATTAACTCTCGCCTTAAGGCCCAAGCCGAGTAGTTCGCTTCAATTATGTCTCTTCCCCATAACCTGCAACCCTGCCAGCACTCCCGCCCTAATGCCGCCTTTGCCTTGGGATCCCCCAACTCATTGTCCCCTGAAGAATTCACTTTGTTGGGATTGCCTCCTCAACATTTTCCCCGCATCGACATTCCTACATTCATCAGGACTGACCACCTGGGTTAGATTGTCCGTTCCGAGCAGTATTTTGACATTCACCAGACTTATTAGACACAAAATGGCTCTACGGCTCATAACAACATAGATGGGTCTGTTGGCTCCGCCAGTCCTCTCCTGAACTCACATGGGCTACTCTCACCGAGCACTCATTCAACGATATGATCACCGTTACTCCGTTAACATGATCAAACTCTTTTACGGTGTCCTTCAGACTGACTCCATTCACTCGTACTTGAATGAATTTATCGGATTGGTCACCCACGCTTCGTACTGCAATTAGACCAGCGTTGCTCTATGGTTCTGAGTGTTGGGCAATGAATTGTGTACATGAGCAAAAAATGGGAGTTGTGGAGATGAGAATGCATAGGTGAATGTGTGCACACCCATGATTGGATAAAATTAGGAATGAGTGTATCAGGGATGAGACAGGAGTGACACCAATTGCAGAGAAGATGCGAGAAGCTCGACTTAGATGGTTTGGACACGTACAAAGGAGACCATTAGAGACACCTGTTAGGCATTGTGAGAGTTTAATCACTAGGCATGTTAAACAAGAGAGTAGTCGATCAATAAAGTTTTGTAATGAAACTATAAGAAAAGGCATGTACTTAGGTATTAGAGAGATTATGAATAAAGATAGGGCACAATGGCGACACAGGGTATAGCCGATTCCACTATAGTGGGATAATGGCTCGAGTGTTGTTATTGTTGGTCACCCACGTTTCGAGTCTTCCACCCGATCACTAGTTGGGTTATTTTATGCACGACTTACAACCTCATGTCAGCGCTCGCCTCCGCACCCTCTATCCATTTTCCGTTAACCAAGCCGTGATCCTCTCCTTACTCGTGGAGGCCGAATTCCTTGGGACGTCTGGGGACCCTAATTCTACATCGCCTCCTTCCAAACCCCATATCCATCATATTTTGCCCCAACTAAACCTCCACCACCGCCACCTCCTCTACCTCGCTCACCCATTATGCCTCCATGCAAGGGCTACCCCATCCCTACTCACCACCTTTCCAATCAGGAATACCATGAATTGCGGAGTAAGGTTCTGTGCTTCTGTTGCAAGCAACCCTACTCTCCTACTCATGATTGTTCTATCAAAGAGTTCAAAGCCTTTGTCGGCGATGACTTAGAGGAGATCAACATAGCTGACTTTGACACCCTTGCGATCATAGATAGATGCACTCCCGGACAGAGTCCCAAACACCTCTGCGACAGCCAACCCGCGGGCGTATCACTACTAGATGATTGATGACACCTCGACCTTGTGGTCAATATCGATTTTCAGACAGGATTTATTGTTACGCACGCGCGCATATCATCTTATTTGTATTTTGTAATTTTAATTTGTAGGGCATTAGGGTAATATGTATGTGAGCCCCCCTCCTATATAAGGAGGTGGCTTGAAAGTTTTAGTTTTTTCTTTTATGCTTAAGGTTTGGCATCTCTCTTTGTGAGAGGGACTTCAAGAAGGAACTAGTCTCTTGAGGTTAGGCACGTGTATTCTTCATGATGGTATCCAGCTCTTCAAGTTTTATGGCAATTAATTTCGTATCAGTAACAACATTCCTCATGTAATTGCTTAATGGATAACTTCAGGACTATAATTGTTCTCAAACGGACAATAGGGAAATGGGAGAGCAGCAAAGTCAAATAATGTAAAATTCTTCAGAATTGTTATATGTTTTATATATTTAGATTTTTGCTGGTCTCATTTTCTCTATTTTGCTCTATCACATCTCCAAGCAGCCTTTACTAGCAAAAACAGGAAATGTTGCCTATTAAGCAGTAAGTGGACACTCAGAGAACATTAGCCAATAACTGAAACCTTCTAATTGACATCGTAATGTGAAATACTTAGTCACCATTTGGGAGGGCTGTTCGGGGTGGAGACTGAACTCAGATGCTTTCCAAATAGGAGGGAAAATGATGTCCATCCCGAGCGCTTTCCGCTGGAATGCATAAAGCTGGACACCCAATAGATCAGGGCTCTGTGTTGGCGTTTAGTGGAAGCACCGCAATGCCCAGAGCATGTATACCGATGTTATCTGCGCCCCAGGACATAATTAATTACAGAAAATATATTCTTAAAGTTCTATATTGAAAAATGCACGTTTTTATTACTGCATGTTATGTTAGACTGCAGTCATTAATTTCCTTAGTGCGGAAAAAATGCTAATGAACTTATATAATCAGGCATGTCTCTTGTATGGAAACAGATGTTTAAATCATCTGTTAACCTGTGCTATTTCTGTTGCAAGTAATCTTCAAACAATGTTTCCATGATTTTATGCAGGTGTCAAAATGCAGTAAGCATTGTAGGGTTTGTGACAAATGTGTGGATGGTTTTGACCATCATTGCAGGGTATGCACTTTAGTTTATTTGAAAATATTCTCGGTGGGATTCTTTAGTGCATTGCCCTTCCTAAGGCTCTTATTCATTATTCTTCAATCTTTGGAAGAATCGGTTTCCTACTCATCTAGATGACAACCTATTCTAATTTCATACTCATTTTCAAAACTGCGACTAACTGTCTCCATTCATGTTACTTTTATAGTGGCTAAATAACTGTATTGGCAGAAGAAATTATGGGAGATTCTTCATACTCATGCTGTCAGCACTTCTCTTGGTAAGTACATCAGGATCATTAGCATTTTAAACACATTTTCTGCACCTGTACCAACAAATTGCACTTCAATCCCATGAAATTCCTAGTTTTCAACCTCCACAAGCAAATAAAAATAGTGACCATATGTTGAATACCTTATCACGTTGCAAACCAATGTAGGAAGCATTTTACTTCAGGTCCTTTTCATTCTGACTGCCGATTGACAGGTCTCTATCATTTCTGTACATTGGTCTTGGGCTTGCAGCTTATTCTTCAGTGCTCAGTGGGAATTGCTGTGCTGATTTTATGTTTCCTTCGAAGGAAGCAGTTCTTGGTGGAGATAGTTTCAAAGTTGGGAAGTAGTTTCTCTTTACTGCCATTTGTTGTCGTACTGGTGAGTTTACAAATTTCTTTTCATTCATCCAAAATTGCAAGTTGCTTACCATGCATTACAGGTATCATTACTGTGGATTAACATTTATTTTTCTGTTGAACTGCATTGTTTTTAATTATTATCGTTGCAGACCTGATGACCCAAAAGTTAAATTCTATACTTTCATACTATGATACAATTATCATGATGGTTATTGGTAACTTGTGTTATTCATGGCAGGTTTCTAGCACTTTCTTAGCAATGCTTTCGACTCTACCTCTTGCTCAGCTTTTCTTCTTCCATGTTCTCCTGATTAAAAAGGTAAATTCCATAAGTTGCTCTTTGCTTGACATAAGTGTATGAAATGGCTTTTGAGTAGATTGTTTTCTATTTCTTTATATTATTTCAAATTTTTCATTGCAATGATGTACACAATTTCATAATTATTTTTCTCCATACTGTTTTTCCCAACAGCTGACATAAAACATGTCAATAAACATGTCAATTTTCTTTTCCAACAGTTAACATTTTTCATTGCAATGATGTACATAATTTCATAATAATGTACTTAAGCATTAGTGAGATTATGACTAAAGATAGGGCACAATGGCGACAAAGGATCCATATAGCCGACTCCACTATAGTGGGATAAAGGCTTGAGTGTTGTTGTTGTAACAGTTGACATAAAACATGTCAATAGACAAGAAATTATGTCATTCTTCTACTTGATAAATATAAGCCTTTTTTCGACGGGTGGGAACTAGTTGTAAGGATGGCAACATTTGAGGAAAAAATGTGGGAGTTTGTACTACATTTTTATTGCATAATGTGGGAGTTTGTACTTGAAAACAAATGTCATTCTTGAAAAAATGTCGGAGTTTGTACTTGATAAACAAAACACATTTTTTTGGAAATGATAAAAGGGCAACTTGCATAATTAAAGCAACCTACTAACTAGGGGCATATAAACAAACCACCTAATTAACCCATAATTAATAACACAAGCTCGACACCTAGTTTCTAAACATGGCAATAACATTTATCTCATTACAAAGCTATTAATTAAGCAAAAATTTAATTTAAGACGCCACAATATTACTAACACAATAACATACGTTTAGACTAATAATATTCAACCCATCTTTTAATTTGAGCTTGCCCGCAAGCTTGGTAGGAAATTTTGGAGGATAGTTAATTGGTTCTTTATTTTTCACAAGCGTTTCTTGTAGCGATACCCTGATGTCAAAGCATCACCATAAAACAAGTACAAGCCCTTTGCCATGGTGGAGTGGGAAAGATGACTATTACGGATTGCTCGTTTTGTGCAGAGAGGGTATGATGCAGGGGCAGGTTGACATTGATGAATGCCTAAAAATGCAATTCTAAGTGAGATGCGGTGCACTTACGGGTAGACTCTAATATGCATAAAAATGCAATGTTCAGTCCGAATCAATTAGCATTATGTAATTAATTAAGATAAAATGTATGCAGACACACATTTGTTAGTAGAAAATTTAATTGAAAAGTAAACGATGATCTACATGTTTATGAGGCCCAAATAATTTGGAACAATGCCAAATAAATCCCGCAAATCCAATGATTTCACAATAATAATGACGTATAATCTCACATCCAACACAATATGGTTCTAAGTTTGCAGTAATAGAAAACAGAACTCCAAATAACAACTTACACATCCATGTGACAGCTGAACGGGGCAAAGTTGGGGGAGCCAAGGCTGTTGAAGTTTTCATGAACAACTGATCGGTGGGATGTGGGTTTGGCAGGGCTCGGGTGGGGTGTTGAGTGGAGTTTTAGGGCTCGGGTGGGGTGTTGAGTGAAGTTTTTAGCTGATTGGGATTGCTGGTTGGGCAGGGCTTCAAGTAGACGGGCGGCATAGGATATTCTGGGAAGAAATATTAGGCAGGGAAGGGATGGGACCGGGCAGGACTTCTAGTGGCAATGCTATAAAGGAGTTCTGGGCAAGATCGGTTGACTGGGGGGGGGGGGTCTGGAATCGGGAGAGCTTTCACAGGAGTTTGACAGGTGGGTGTTCTTGGCGGAAGCGGTGGATGGGGAAGGGATCGAATCGGGAGAGTGAGGGTTCATCGACAGTGTGTAAGAGGGGGGGGGGGGATTTACGACACATGGAGGGGGGTCAGTGAGGATCAAAAGGGGAGTCGTAGGAGAGGATGTCTCCTTGGAGTCGCGCCAAGGGGGGAGGGGTTTCTCGGTGTCATTCCAATAATGGACTGGCGGTTCCTTAACTGGAAGCAAACCAATGATGCCCTCACAATTGCATGTCTGCACCTATAAATAAACATAATTGAAATAGTGCACCCGCCAGACATATCGTCCGAGTCGATTTGGTGTTAAATAAAATTCAAAATAAATAAAATAATATATGAAAAAGACTCAGAACAACCACTCGGACGCATATGTTGTCTTGGATTGTCCGAACTGGTAGTAAATCACCGCCTCTTAATACATGTGCGTGTGTCGACGATCTCCTATAGTGCACCAATGAGATCAGAGATTGGTGGCTACTGTGTAGAATTGATGGTTGAGACGCAACTCAATGACTGGGTTAACATAGATCAGAGTCTAGGGAGAAGCCTGATGAATACAGACAGTATGAGATAGTAGTTGGGGAGGGGTATGCTGTATGAAGGAAATAATGTTCGACGAAGGAAATTAGATGAATATAGAAACAACCACCCTTTGGTGGAAGTGCCCCCTTAAATAGGGACACTATTTGCAGGATCAGAACAACTGAGATTAATAGCAACATGAGAATGGACAAGAGGAATAAAGTCTTTGAGGAGAATATGGAATGCAATTTCTCGCAATTGTCCCTGGCGATTTAGTTGTGCTTGTTGGTTGTGTTTGTTGGTTGTGTTTATTGGTTGTGGCGCCATAAGGTATGAAGGGTTGTTATTAATTCCCTAACTATTGGCAATCCACTCATGTGTTGTTTCATTGGCATCTGGTAGTGGTGGGAATGACCGTCAATTTTGGAGACACATGCATTGAGGCTTATTAGTCACTGCATCTCCTGTCATTATCCAATGTGTCAATTCAACCTTGAACTTTTTCAGTGTTTCAAGGATTTGTCTTTTCTCGTTGTCAGAGTAGCCCAAAGTCGTCGATAACTGTAACAATGAAGGGTACGACTATTGAGAAGAAGTAGAACATCCCACAATGAAGGAATATCGACGTCTGCTGCTGGAGTAGGTCGGTTTTGTGGAGAGGATTTATTGGCTGGAAGTTGCGCGAAGGTGGATCGTGCTGAAGAATGTCCGTCGAGATTGGGGCTTCTAGAGGAAGGAAGCTTGCTTACTTAGCAAGTGGAGATGTGTGGATAGTGAGAGATGTTGATTTGTTGGCGCTGACTAGTTTCAGAGAGTTCAATAGGAGTGCTGGATTCGACTGGTTAGCTCTGTTTGGTTGACAATGTATCTATGATGTTAATTTGATGGGGATGATGAGCTCTATGGTGGAAGATGGATTTGTAGACGAATCACGACCGAGGAAGACAATAATGGGCTCAGGAGATCGATTTGCAGTTCAACATGTTAATTAGTGGTCACACAACATTGGTGGAAAGAAGTTGCACATTTTTTGCTCGCTAGATGAGTCAAGCGAAAGGGAGTATGGAATTTGTGGATTAAAGGCATTTAGATGGATACTCTTGTTCTGACGCCAAATAGCTACAATCTAGACATTGTAACTAGCTGGAAAGGGTAAACCCTAGAGGGGATGTATAGGAGGAAGAATATGAGTTTAGAGAATCTAGAAAGAGAAACAAAGGAGAAATAAGATATCATTTTTTTTCCTTTCCCATTCTTTCCTGCATGGGTCTTTAAATTAGACTCAGGTAGCATTTACACCTTAGTCATAACATCCAGCCTGACAAAAATATCTAACATGAAATAAAAAAGACAACTTACTTAATTAGAACTTTCAATTAACTCACTAATCAATGATACAAACATGACACCTAATTAACTAAACATGGCAATACCATTTATCTCATACTAAGACTATTAACTAAACAAGACTCTTAATTAAAGACACCATAACATTTAACACATTCATAAAGTAGACTCACGACAAGAGCATTCTTGTGTAGGCTGAGACATGATATCAAGATTGCTACTTGTGTATCTTATAGGCCAAGGCTATCTCATCAGCTGTTTTAATCGTAATAAGCTAGTGAACATTAAGGCCATGCCACAATATATATTTATTCAGCGCTCTGCTATTGCGTAAGAATAGCTGAAGCTATGTATTACCCTAGCTTATGGAATGAAAACATGCTAATTGATGGGGTTTTCCAAAAAGTCAAAGTGGTCGGATTAGAACAATAGTGTTGGGCAGAAAATTGTCCCAATTCCATAGCTTAAGAAACAGAAGGTGGGGACTGTGAGTGGGCGAATACTCAAATTGTGAGTACCAAAGAGAGATGTGTATGGTGTGTCGCAAGTTCCCTTAACTGTCGAGACCCTTCCGAGAAGAGAATAGTGCCTCTTTTTCACACAACACAAACCTTAGCTGTGTGTGATGTTATTGATAGTTCAAAAAAAGTTACAACCGTGTTAAGAGAGAGTTCAAATTGCCCTTTGCTAGGGTACTTTCGAGAATCTGACAGAGGTCGTGCGTATACTGGAGGTTCTCGACTTGAATTTTTAATGCTCGTAGAACTATTGTTCATGGGCCTATTCATAGGCCGGGGACCTTTGCCTGTAGTCAACCTCTAAAAATATGGGATGCCCGCTTACATGGTGTGCTAAAAAATTCCAAGTATTGAGGGCAGAGTGGTCCGCGAGATCGTTATTGGGTCCAACGAGTACATCCTCAGGGGTCAATGAGTCCTTTCTTCATGGGTGGCGAGAACGGTTGACTTGATGTGGGGAAACAACTATCTTTCCAAATTTTGATGACGACTATGACAATTAGGGCAGACATGATCCCGCATTTTTTTTTAATCTCTTACAGGTGGTTTCAAAAATAATGTCTGCAAGATCTATTCCTCCATGAATGCTTCCCACGCCTGTATATACACCAATCCCCGACCCCTCAGTCACCTTTCGACGATGGCTCAATTTTGCCTACTGCAGTACATGCACTTTCGATAGAAATGATGGGATGTAAGGTGAATTATTTGGTCAACATGCGTTCTCGCCTTATGGCGAAGCAACAAAAGAAGAAATTGAAGGATTCCCTGGTGGTTGGGGAATCTGGGGAAGCGAATATCGCCAAACCTGTGGCGACACCTACCCCAGTGATCGATATTATTGGTTCCACTGTTTCTGAGGTGAAGACTCCTTACGAGACAACAAGACAAACTACAATTCCCAGTATCTCGGATGATACATACTTTAAATTTATTTTTGATGTAACCCCCCGAGGGAAGCTTTGAGGATCTCTTCAGAGAGGATATTGGATATGCGTCAGGATCTGATGAGGCGGCGAAGCTCGCTAGAATGGAGGATGATCTATCTAAGCTTATCTCACTGGATATCCTTGTGGATGAGGTTAGCCACTGTAAAAAGTCTCATGGAGAGAAGTTGCCTTTACGGTCATCCAAGAAGGCCTACAAAGGGGGGTAACAAGCCTCTGAAGTCGGCTTTGAAGGTGCTGAGAATCCAGATTGAGGCGAAGAAGGAAGCCCCTCACCCCAACAAAGGAGGCAGCTGAAGTAGAGGTCGAGCAGGACGAACAGGCAATGCGAGACCTCGAAGCATTAATGAAGGAGGCGGAAGATGCTACGAGAGTGGCAACAAAGAAGTTGGAGAAGGAAAAAACGCTCCATGATCGGATTAGGGAGGCCAAGGAAGTGATGGCTAAGGCTAAAAAAAGGAGAAAAAGAAGAAGGAAGAGGATGCTACGGAATCGGAGAGCAAGAAGAGAGTAGAAGAAGATGTCGCAGAGGCAAGGACAGTTATGAAGGAGAAGGTGAAGGAGATCGCCAATGCTGATGAGTGGATGGGGAGGTGTAAGAGAAGGACCAGTGGAGCAGAAGTCGGCTATGAAGGCCACCGACGCGATGACGAGTAAACTCATAATCGTGTCATTGAGTATGCTCCACTACCATAAAGCTTAGGGGAGGCCACACTGAAGAAGAGTACCAGAGGGTACTCTATGACAACGACAAGCCGTGTAGGAGGATCCAAACACTAGAGAGTAAGTAGAGGGCCCAATCCAAGAAGATCTCATGGTTGATGCAGCTGGTAGAGAAGCCACCTCAACCACCCCTCCCCCGACTTCAATGCCTCCCAGTGCGTCGACAGGTACTTGTTCGGAGGAGGCCGAGAGAATCCACACCCCGATTGCGTAGCTCCACTACCATAAAGCTTAGGGGGAGGTCGCGCTATCTCAGCTTACTGACGCCGTAGCACACTTTATGAAGATCTCTTAATGTCCTGCATATATATATATATATATATATATATCTTTTTTGATTACAATGTGTGAGTACTTGTCTCTTATATAATGTGAACTTCTTGGATAAATAAGATGTTCGTATTCGCAGATTCTTCTTCTTTTGCTTGTCTTTTTTGTTGATGTTCTGTAATGTTTTTTGTTGTACTGAGATTCATGTTAGTGTATTCGTGAACGCAAGATTTTGTATTTACCTTTTTTTAGCTCAAATAAACAAGGTTGTAAATATCAAATGTCGGCGATATATCAGATCGAGTTTTTAAATGTCAGAAGCCGCAAACATGTTATGGATATTTTAAAATATCGGAATTATTTTTATGAATATTAAGTATAATTATATGGAAAGGAAAAAAATTTAATATAACAAACGAACAATGAGTCATGCATATCCCAAAATAAATTTGAAAAATATCCAAAATATTAAAGCAAGTACAATTCAATATAGTGCAAAATATATTTAATATTATATATGAATTTTATTTTGTTAGCACTAAGTTTTATAATAAATAAAGAATATTTAAATGCTAAATATCCCTGATTGATTATAAGTCTTTCAATGCTTAGTAAGTTTACGTTAAAATCACATCAATAACAAGTAATAATTTTGTTGAACTTTTTCACATTTTTTGTAATAAGAAATAAGAAAAATATCGTGAAATAATTATACAAAATTGATCATAAAAATAACACATTAAAAGAACAAAACACTAAGTTTAATTGATTTGAACATACATAATATAGTATATATATGTGTGATTTAGACACATATGCTAGACTACTAACATAGCATAAAATCAAATAACGGATGATATGTTCAAAAGTCGTGTCGGCCGATATATCGAAAAATATCGGATCTATCGGCCTATATTTTACAAAATGACATAATCAATTTTTGTTTATAAAAAATATTGTTTTACCTTGAAAAATGACATCGCCAGACATGCCAGACATGTCAAAGGACATTTAAAATAGTACTGAGAGATATAACGGAGTACTTGCAGGCCACTAGTTCTTTGAACTTGTATGTTCTTGAGTTTGAGGTACGACAAAGTACTCGCAGGATGTTAGTTTTTTAGGACTTGTGTTTTTGAGAGATATGTCAGAGTATTCGCAGAATCCCTTCATCCCGACGGCGAGTACGACTGCTCGTCGTTTTGACTTTCGATGCGCCTACCTTATAAATAGGGTCCATCGCAGTTCTTGATTTACAATTTCTTCAACTTTCGACGCGAACCTGCTACGAGCACTTAAAATATGCGTCAAGAAGAAGTCACAACGAGGGAAGAGCTCGTCCAAGAGGACCGAGATAGCTGAGCATTTTCTGAAGCACATGTTCAAACCATCCCTAGAAAATGCGGGAGAGCTCCCTAGCTTCCGCAGGACCTTCCCTCCTCCGACTTAGTTTATGGAGAGACTTCCATCTCCCGATGAAGTCATCAACAAGCTTCCCGTGGGTGAATCACCCATTCCCTTTGACGATTGTAGTTTTTGTTTGCGACTACCGCTTTGACATGAACTCGCTGCCGTGTTCAACCATTATGGGGTCGTTTCCCCTACATCAGTATACACGTAGATAGTTCTCGTTTCCTTTCTTATCCTGACCTTCTATGCCATATTCCTTCGATTGGAGAAGGTGGCATATAGCACAAGGGTCTTTCAAAACCTATTCTTCGTTAGGTCTCGTGAGGATGTGTTGGAACCAGAGTTCGGGCGGTTAGCCGAACTAGTCGCAAGGGCTTATCTAGTCGACAATCTGGCGTTTTGGCCCAGCGGCCTGTTTGGTCAACGATCTGGCGGTGTGGTCTTGCGGGCTGTCCGTTCAGCCATCTGGCGGTTTGGTGCAGCGGTCTATGTAGTAGCATCTCCAGCGGGTTGGTTTGAGGACGCAGCAGTGCATTTGATATTAGCCGCATCGGTCTGGAGGTTAGCTGCTGCGGTCTGGTTGTTGGCTGCAGGGGTCTGGATAATGCCGCAGCTGCGGTCAGTTACCGCAACTGCGGTATGGTGGCTACCTGCTCTTGCGGTCTGATGGCTTGCAGCAGTTGCGGTTTGATGATTAGCCGCAACTGCGGTCTGGTGACAACCCGCAGTTGCGGTCTGGCGGTTTGTTCCAGCGGTCTTCCCTAGCTTTGTGGCGGCTTTCCTTGGTTGCCTCTGGGTGTACAGTTATTTGTTGTATAGTGTGCGGTTTGATCATGTCAAACCGCATAAGCCGCCCGACTTGTATTTAGTCCCACATCGATTGTTGTATTCTCTCTCATCTCCCCCGTTTTCTATAAATAAGGGGGCATACCTATGTAATGATTATCTTTTTGGAGCAATAAAATTTGCCTTTATTTAACTCTTTTTACTTGATATCAGAGCTAATTGGTCCTTTGCTCCGTCTTGTTCGCGGTTTGCTTTTTTAACCACGCGGCTTCTTTTCTGTTCGCGTGGCTTCTTTTTTGTTCGAGATGCTTCTTCCCTCCCTGCCCTCCCTTGCTTGTTGCTTCTCTGCGACTTGCCTTCTCCAGTCCGCGCGACTTGTTTCTTTTGCTCGCGCGGTCTCTCTGATATTTTGTTCGCGCGGTTTGTTTGGTTAATCGTGCGGCTTGCTGCTTTTCCCCATGGACACTCCGTCTTCTTCTGCTACTTCCTCTGCTCCTCTCTCTCTTTCTTCTACTTTTACTTCTACTTCTACTTCTGGTAATTTGGGTACTTTCTCTAAGCTTACCGGTCCAAATTACCCGGATTGGAGTGTGTTCTTTATTTTCCTTTTACGCTCTCAGCGTAGGCGCTCTACTTCTGGTGTCCTTTATTCTCCGTTAGGTCTTGCGAGGATGGAACTACTTTCTTTGGTGGGGTGTATGAAGGTTTATAATTGGGTTCAACACTTCACTTTCTTTGGAGAAGATCTCGGTCCATTTATTTACATGCTGATAGCAAGATCAGAGTGGGACCACTGCTTTGACAGGGGTGGAAATGGAGATCACCGACGTCATTGTCAGCAACCTCCTAGATGTCAACTACTACATGACCCTCATTAATGAAATCGCTGACTTCAGCCCTTCGGACGGTAAGAGAATGTTCCCCGTGTACTTGTAGCTCCTTTATGTTGTGAGGTCTAACATTTTTTTTGATACAACATGTCTTGTCTTGCCAAACAACCATCCTCACTCCTCACCGTCCTGAAGGGTACTTGGAACCTAAGGATGGCCCAAAAGAAATCGCCAAGACTAAGAGTCGGCGAGTTCAGAGGCGTCGGTGCGCAGAGAAGAGAAGGAAACCCATCCTAGATTTTGGTGAGTCCTCTACTGGGCCGAGAAAATGAGCTCGCTAAACTGAGCAAGGGTTCGCGCCGTCGAGAACCGGTCATCCCTTTCCTCTTGTCGCTGCTGGCGCGGTGGATTCAAAGGGCTAACCTTTAGTTTCGTGGGATGACAAGACACAATGTTTTTCAACAAACTCACATCTCCCCTCTTATAAGGACTCACCAGATGTCTTTGAATTCCTGCACATGTCCAAGAAAAAGGAGGTTGATGAGGTGCGAAAGATCGACCTCCCGGACCTTCCAGATGTGGAGGCAAGACATATGATGCAGAGTCTTATCATAAACTGCCTTGCAAGTGCTCAGATCTCACATTTGCTGCATAAGCTTCAAATGGTGAGGAGGGAAACCGAAGCTTAACAAGAGCAAAATAAGGTAAGGAAACTTCCTGATCTTGCGAGTTCATAATTCTTTGGATTTGCTTCTTCTAACAAGCGGATACTCTTTTGTTGCAGAAGCTGCGCATGAAGTCGAAGAAGGAAAACCCCTTTAATGTCGAGAGCAACAAATATTTGAAGGAAATGAATAGGATCTTGCAGCTCATTGTAGATGAAGTCTTGGAGGAACTCGAGAAGAGGGGGATGCTTAAGTCGGAATTAGTCAGCACAACTTATGCAACGCTCTACCTGGACCTTCCAAGTGAAGAGTTAGAGTAGTCGGCGAGCAGTCAAGATGACATCGACAATGAGCACTCGAGCAACAGATCCGATAGTGCTGACGATTCTAGCTAGTCGGCAGAGGAGGAGGATGCTCAACTAAACTATTTTTATTTTCTTTTTGGGGTATTTGCGGATGTTGTTTTTTGTAACTGCGAATACCTGCAATCATAATTGTAAATTTGTAAGAAGTAATTGAAAAGAAGATTTTTATCCCATGTTGAATACTTAGTTTCTTTTAGTCTTGAAGCCTTGTGTTTATTTTTTCTTAAGTGATTCAACGTTATGCGAGTCCCCACTATGGTGGGATAAAAGCTTGAGTGTTGTTGATGAACGTTATGAGAGTACCTCTTTGGCGAGTGTGAATATGCCTTGAGTACCTGCTGTAATTAGACACCCGAGTCAACTTATCCGAATTGTGATCTTTTGCGAATTCTCCCAGATAGTTATACTTAGCCAATTTTTAAGGTTTCCCCAAGGCGTAACATTCATGTTGTTGATGTTGTTTTTTGTAACTGCAATCATACTTGTAAATTTGAAAGAAGTAATGAAAAGAAGTTTTTTATCCCATGTTGTGTTGGATATGAATACTTGTTTCTTTTAGTCTTGAAGCCTTATGTTTATTTTTTTTATTCTTAAGTGATGAATGTTATGCGAGTCCCCACAATGGTGGGATATAGACTTGAGTGTTGTTGATGAACGTTATGCGAGTACCTCATTGGTGAGTGCGAATACGCCTTGAGTATTTGCTGTAATTAGACTCCCGAGTCAAGTTACCCGAACTGTGATCTTTACCGACTTCTCCTAGATAGTTATACTTGGACAATTTTTTAAGTTTCACAATGGCTTAATATTCATGTTGCGAATACCTACGGTAAGCATCAATGACTTCCTGAGGATGAATGTGGAATCTCTTCCGGTTTGAAGTAGTTGAGGAAAAGTTCATACAGAAGGATTTGCGAATGCCTGTTATTATATTCCACGACTTCCTTAAGAATAATCTTCCACTGATAATCAATGAAGTAGGAGATTGAAAATAAATATGCACGAAGAGATGGTAGTTATACGTTTGGCGAATACGCATTCGGGTCAGAAGTAACTCCATTCCAGGAATGATGAAAGCAATTACTCCCTTGGTGAAGGCTTGCGACATTAATTAAGAAAGAATCACTAGATGCCGAATACCCCAGCGAGTACCCGCCAACGCGATTCAAGAAGATTCAATAAGCCCGTTTCACTGATGGAATACTGCGAATGCGAGTATACTATATGACAGTCCGCGATTATCCACTAGGAGAAGATTTTTGTTGAAAGAAAATGATGCTGTGAATACTTCCTGGGATTATATCAACATGGGAATGTTTCTGCTGAAAGGTATGATATTGCGAATACCTCCTGCAATGATATCCAAATTATACATACGGTGAATACCAACCAATGCATACATGAATTCTCGACTTATCATTCTTGTTGGGAACCATCTGTGAGTGCCAACGAATACCCAACAGCGTGAGAAGATTTCTGTTGAAAGATAGGATGCTGCAAATACCTCCCAGGATCATCTCACGACACCTATTAAAAGTAAAACTTCAAATGATAACATCAACACCTTTGACATTGATCGATAAACTATTCATATTGAAGCTCCCAGGTATTGATTATGAGACGTCGAAGGTTTTTTATCTGAGTAAGGAAAACATCTCAAAAGATGCCTTTTATGATCCAAAAGGGCCTGCTGCCTGATTTCGTATGTCGACGTGAAAGGATCTCAAGGGCCAAACTCCTAAGGGAAAACAATTGGCATAGGACATCTTTGAGGTTGTTCTCAAAAAAGATTATCTAGTTGGGGCATAAGACATCTGTGTTAGACAAGAACTTGTGCTCAGAAAGGATATCTAGTTGAGAATACTATATCCATATTCTTTTCAGAAGCTTGTCCTCAGAAAGGTTTCTCAGCAGCGAGGATATTTCTTTTAATTCACGATAGAGTTGTTCTGTCACCCTGATCAACATACTACTTATGCAAGTCGCGAACACTTCCATCGAGATCAATAGTAATGGATCTTATAGTAAACGATCGAGGGTGTGATAGATATCGGCGAGAGATTCGGAAACTTGTAAAACATCGCAAGAGATTGGATCAGGCTACCACTACACAACCACTATTCAATTCTAGCTGAGTCGTGGTCTTGGGGGGTGTTACTGCACATCGATCTCAATTTGAGGTGGTTCAAAAAAGTTTCGACAACGATTCCTAGGGAAAAGTACACCTGCTTAAAGTCCTTCGTAAGATCGGATCTAGTGATCTCGATTCAGGGGGAATAAATGTATGAATCGTAGGGAACTCTCCATGTATTTGCGCAATAGGAAAAAGTACATGAAATATTTAAATGTAAAGGATTTGTTTCAAGATTAATGAGAAGAATCTCTTCATATTTTCCTGCTCCAGGTGTTCGAAATGTCTTCACTGTCATAGGTCTGCATTCGAGAACCTCCATTCTTCTGTGCTTCTTTGACAATAAAAGATCCTGTCCAGTTGGGATTGAGTTTCCCGACTTTGGCCATTCTTCCAATTGCATCCACCTTTGTCATTACAAGATCTCCGACGTTGAACTGCTTAATTCTGATGTTCTTGCAAAAGTGCTTGTCCATCCTCCGTTTTACCTCTTCTTACTGAGTGATTGCTAGATCTCTCAGTTCTTCGATTATGCCCAAGTTGCACCTCATATCATCTTCATTTTCCTTCATCCAATTTTTATTTCCTTGTTTGGATAGGAGAAACCTTGAGCTCATTACTTCGAACTCCATCGGGATGAGTGCCTCAGATCCATATGAGTGTTTGAAAGGTGTTTCTCCTGTGCTGGAAGTGGGAGTGGTCCGGACATTCTTTATCTTTTTTTAGTGGTTCACGATCAACTTGTTTGATACTTCAACTTGACTGTTACTCCTGGAATGATGAACCGAGGAGTACCGGAGTTCGATCCCGATCTGTTGGTAGAAGTTCTTCAATTCATCGTTGAAAAATTGGGGGCCGTTGTTGGTGACAATTGCCATCAGGATTCTATGTCGACAAATGTTCTCCCCCCATATGAAGTTGTTCACTCTCCAGATCGTCATTCTTACTAATGATTTTGCCTCAATCCACTTGCTGAAGTAGTCGATCATCACTAGGATGTATTTCCTCTACCCACTTGCCATTGGAAAGGGCCCGGGGAGATCCATTCCCCAGACTGCGAACCACCAGGGAGTGGAAATCAGACGCAGTTATTGAGTAGGCTTCAACTGTAAAGTGAAAACTTTTATATTGAAGGCGCTTCCTATCATATTGCTCTGCATCTTTTCTCATCTTTGGCCTGAAGTAACCTTGTCTAAGAATCCTTTTCTCCAGAGTACGTCCAGCCGAATGACTCCCACATTCTCCCGAATGAATCTCTTTCTATATCATGGGTATTTCTTCCTTTGAGACGCACCTTTCCAGTGGTGAGGAAAATTCTACTGTATACGATTTCTAAAAAATGAAAGTAATGTCTGCTTTGAATCTGAATCTTCGCTTATTGGTAACACTTGGATGATACTCCCCGATGGACAAGAAGTGGATAAATGGGTCCATCCATGACGATCAGTGATCGATCTCCATAGCCTCTCCTTAAATCGCCGAATGAAAGAGTTATGTAAGGGTTTCTATTGATGGGAGTCCATATTTTGCCATCTTTTCAGCGTATGCATTCTCTACTCGGGGTATGCTGAATGTCGAAGGTTCAAATGTTTTTGATGTCTTTCTTTCCCACCACCAAATATTTTTTCAAAATGGAATCTCATATCTCAAAGGTACCTTTCACTTGGGAAGCCTTTACCGAACAATCCATTTGTACTTCAATATCTTTTACTCCTAGTTTCCTGTCCAATCTTAACCCTGCAATGAGAGTTCCTCATATTCTGATTGGTTGTTCATGGTAGAAAAGTGTAATTTAACGGCCTGATCGATTCGAACACCATTTGGGTTGATAAAGATGACTCCGACTCCAAAAGAGTTTTTGCCCGATGCTCCGTCTATGTACATCATCCAGGCCAGAGGTGTTGAGCCCTCACTTGTTATGTTCTTCTCTTCGACAAAATCTATCATGAAATCTGCGAGGACCTAGGCCTTGATTGCCATCCTCAGAGTATATGAGATATCAAACTCTCCATGTTCAATTGCCCATTTGGCCAATCTCCATGAGTACTCGGGTTTCTCCAAAATATTCTTCAAGAGGATGATCTATCACCACTTGTATTGAATGACCTTGGAAGTAGGAACGAAATTTTTGTGATGAAATGATTAGGACTAGGTCTAATTTCTCCACAATTGGGTATCACGTCTTCACGTATTTTAGCACCCTATTGCCGTAATATATCATAAATTTTTCTTCCCTTCCTCTCGTACAAATATCGAGTTAACGGCCTCAGATTCTACTCCCAAGTATAGTAAGAGATTTTCTCCTTCCTCGAGACTTTGGAAAAGAGGGGTTGATGTCAGTTGCTTATTAAGTTCTTCAAAGGCCTGATTTCATTCCTCGGTCCATTAGAATCTGGAAGCCCCACAAAGGACCATGAAGGAGGGCGTAGACTTGTCCCTAGACCGAGAGATGAAACGACTCAACCTGGCTTCCCTACTTGAGGTTGAACTTCTTTCATTGTTCGGTGAGGTAACATGCTTAAGATATCCTTGACCTTATCTGGTTTAGGTTCAAGGCCGTGAGGGTTTAAGAGATCCCCAAAAAATTTTCCCTTACTTACCCCAAAGACACTTCGCGGGATTGAGTTTCATCTTTAATATTCTCAGGGTTAAGAATATCTCCTTATGGTCGTGAATTGTGTTTTATGAACTCACGACTCTTGATGAGTTCATCTACGTACACTTCCAAGTAATACCCTTATGTTTTTAAAGACATGATCCATCATGCGCTGATACATGAAACCAACGTTCTTAAGCCCAAAAAGCATAACCCGGTAGCAATAGCATCCTTTATTGGTGATGAATGATGTATGCGGGACGTCGGGAGCATGCATTCAGATTTGATGCTACCCCGAGAAAGCATCTAGGAAGCTCATGACAAAAAATCCCATGGCAAAGTCATTTAGGGAATCTGTCTGAGGCAAGAGGTAACAATACTTAGGACATGTTTTATTTAACCTTGTAAAGTCTACACACATACATCATTTATCGTTAGACTTTTTTATCCATTACAACATTGGATACCCATTTGGGATACTGGATCTCCTTGATGAAGTTATCCGAGGAGCTTTGAGACCTCCTCCCGAATAGGCCTTGCCAAGGTTACTGCCATCGCTCGCTTCTTTTGTTTGATGAGCCCTGAAGATGGGATCAATGCTGAGATGGTGACAAGTGACATCAGAGTCTACCCCAGAGATGCCAGTAACTCACCAATCGAAGACGTCCAATTTGGTGAGAAGACAAGTGATTAACATGTATTTATCTTCCTCCTTCAACTCATCGTTGATTGATAAAGTACTTTCTCCGTCTCCCCATCCACATGGATGTTCTGGATAGCTTGAACAACCTCTAGATGAGCGCTGTCTCTTGCATCCTTTTCCGCTAGAAGTTCGTCTCTGGTGGGTTTTCTGGGTTTTTAACAGCTTGACAACATTATCCTACTTCTTCCAGCTTCGTGATGGAAGGATGGCAGGTTTTGATCATATTGATCGATCTTACATAACATTATCAAGCAACACGAGGGTCACTTCTGACCTTGAACATGCCTTCCTCCCATGCCAAACTTCACTACATGGTGGAACATCAACGCAATGACTTGCTATTCGTTTTGCAGCGGCTGACCGAAGATGTCATTATAGCTGGTTGTAGTGTCAACCACAACATATGTTGCTTGACGAGTTACTCCTCACATGGAGATGGAGAGGGTGATGCTCATTTCGATTTCTTTCCTTTCCCCGACAAACCCATATAGAGGTTCGCCGGTAGCTTGAAGCTTCCTTCCCGGTTTCATTGCATCGAACACGGGCTTGTAGATGACATTCAATTAACTACCAGTGTTGATCGGGATCCTTGACACCGAATAGTTATCTAGGACCTCCTTCGCGACTACAACATCATTGAAAGGGTTGGAGGTCCTTGGAAGGTCGTCCTCATTGAAGATGACCTCGCCTATCAAGGGAGAGGTTTGGGAGGTAGAAGCGACCTCCCGCTTGCAAACCCTCTTCAAACTTACTTTCTTGGAGGATTCCAAGCCTACTCATCAATGAATGTAGTTAATCTGGCCAAAGAGACCTATGCCATCAATCTCCACGAATTCATGGACACAATTGATACACCCAAGAGAGCCGATGTCTTGTTTCACACACTCTTATTTTTGTGGGAGTTGTACCTCTGCTACTTCTTTCTCCTTGATGGAGACAGGCTTCACGTTTGTTTTGCAAGCAACTTACTCGTGAAGCTTTCCTTCTTTGAGCATTTTCTCCACTAGGTCGCAGAGAGCTTTGCAGCTTTTTGTGTCATGCCTGATGTCTTTGTGGAAGTAGAGTTCCTTATTGCTGTTCCGATACTCTACTCTTAAGGGAGGGAGTATCTTGAAGCCTTGTTACTTCTGGAGGATCTGAACAACCTCTTCCATTGGAAGGATCATATCCGTATATTCCTCCTGTGAATCGTCGTATTTATTTGCGGAGGAGCATAAGCCTTCATTGGGAATTGTTGTGATGATGCAGATGAGAAGGCTTGTTCATATGACGCGGGCCTGTTCCTTGGAGGAGAATGAGGCTGGGGTGATCTCATTTGCTGAAAATGTCGTGGTGGATGTGGTTGTTGTGTGGGTTTTTCCACGTTGCGGAGGAGGTGGAAAGAATCAGGGTCAGTGTCTCTGGGCATGATGGGGTGCAATGGGAGGTTGGGCGAGAGAATTCTCGTCCTGTTGCCTCTAGATCAGCTGGGTGAGGGTGGAGACAAAACCAGGATTGTTTGTCTCTCCGTCAATGAAATGGTTAGTCATGTTGATCAAATTCCCGTTGGAACTTGGCGGCCTCTGTCTGATCTCGAATTTGAAGTGCCCTTTTTGAAGTCCGTAGAGTGGGGTTACTTGGTACATCGATGCGTCAACATCGTGGATTCACAATGTTTCTTCTTGGAACTTGTCTATGTAATGTCTGTGTGTCTTGGACATCCCCTGTTTGATTTGGAAAAGTGCTTGGGGGCCACTAATCCTCTTCTTGGAGGTAGCAAACCCCAAGAAAAGTTTCCTCTTTAACTCTTTGAAGGAGTTAATAGACCGGGATGGTAGCTTGTAGGACTAGTCCCGGGCCTTCCACTCTAGGGTCATGGATAACAACTTGCAGCTGATGCCGTCAGAGAGGTTTGAAGAGAGATTGCAGGCTCGAAAGTCTGGAGGTGATGGATGAGGTCTTCTCTCCCAGTGAAATGGGAGAGATGGGGTTCCCTGAACCCAATTGGGATTGGTTCCCATTTGATCATGTCTGAGAAAGGAGAGGGGTCCTCTTCTTACTCAGGGGGGTCGACGACTACGTCGAAGTCGAGTACTCGCGCGGGGATGGTATTCGCCACAGCCTGGAAGTGTTCTCGGCTCTCGTTTGCGAGATCCACGTCCTCGGTCCTCACACCCAGAGCAGGTCAGAGGACTAGGGTGGGGGTGGGGGGGGGGGGCTAGTGTTGGGGGTTGTTATTCCCCTAACCAGATAAGTTATCTGCTTCGACAAATGTGTAACTGTGGATACCAAAAGACTGAATTCTCCTCTGGTGATTGTCTCTTTGTGGTTATGGCGAGATCCCTCAGGTAACTTCCTAGCTTTATCTCATTCAGCCATCACAGTTGTTCCTCGACCACTCAGATCTGAAGGTCGCGTGTTCGTTTTGTTGGGGAGAAAAGTGTCCCAATTCCACAACACAAGAAACAAGGCTGGGGGACTGTGAGTTGGCGAATACTCGGACTGCAAGTACCTGGGCGAGATGTATAAGGGTTGTCTCGAGTTCCCATGGCTGTCGAAACCCTTACGAGAAGAGAAAGGTGTTGCTTGCGGAGAGACTAGATTTCGCACAATGCGAACCTTTGTTGTGCGCGATGTTATTAATAGTTAAAAAGAGTTACAATAGTGTTATTTAAAGTTCAAATTGCTCTTTGCTAGGGTACTTGCGAGAAACCTATAGAGATCGTGCGAATACTAGGGGGGATCTTGGCTTGGATTTCTGGATGACCTTAAAGCTACTATTGATGACTTATTTATAGGCTCGGGGGGGCTCTGCCTGCGGGCAACCTCTAAAAATACAGACTCTGCTCGCTTAGAAGGTGTGGTAAAAATGCTAAGTATTGAGGGCGGAGTGGTCCACAAGATCGTTTTTTTGGCCGGCTAGTACATCCTCAGTGGTCGGCGAGTTCTTTTTTCATGGCCGTTGAGATCATTTGTCTTGATGCGGGGAGAACTATCTTTCCAATTGTTGACAAAAAGTATGGAGGAATTTGGGCAGAAAAACAAGACTACCACCACGACCGGCTCTCTGAGACGATTCTAACGGGCCCAATTTCGCATGATTTCAAATTCATTTGACCCCTTAAACAACCCCTGGAATGAATCATGGAAAAATCGGCCAGAACCGGGCTGGTCTTCTCCTTCCTCAGGAGCTCCACTATTCAGTGCGTGCTCCTGTGCTCCGCTCACCAGAAGGCGGCCCCGCCCACCAGAAGGCGCTCCGCTCACCATAAAACACTCCACCCTCCAAAAGATGCCCTGCCCTTCAGAAGGCACTCCACTCTCCAGTGCACGCTCCCACACTCCACTCTCTAGGAGGCGCTGCACTTGCCAAGACGAGCCTCATGCCACTCTCCAGAACACATTGCCGCAGGCCGACCTCCGGATGCGCCCACGCAAATCTCTAAAGGGCGTCTTTGACACACAACCATCGAAAGACATTTTTAACATTGTAGGATGAAAGTTAGCCTGTCTTCTTTGCTAAATCAGATGTGTACTCTGACAATATTGCTAGTGGATTTTTTGAGCTAGGCCAGACCCAATGATTTTTTCCCTTTCCAGATTTTCCACATGAAAATCTTGTTGTCAACTCTAATTTGACTGTTTGTGCGGTTGACTCTCGAGCTAAGACAAACCTAATCTACTTAACCCAAGTAGTGTTGATCTATCCACAACACTAATGTAGGAATGAGCCTCTCAAGTGCCTTGTGTTTTTGAGCTTTTATGGAGGATATCATAGGCCTGAGTTGTTGGAACTTTAGTTGACTAGACATGGAGTTGTTTGCTTAGTCACCACACTATTTGTAAAATAGCTCAAAGCCGTGAAGAGGTTTAGTCTGACATTGATTGTAGAGAATGCTTTTAGGTGCTTATATTCCCTCTCTCTTCTATTGTTATGTGAGAGAAATAATAAACCCCACGCTACCTTAGCTTATGGAGAGAAATAATGGATTAGGAATGTATACCATTGGAATTATGGTTGAGATTGTTTGACATTTGGAGTTAGGTTATCTCTGTAGACCTTTAGAAATGGGTAAGTCAAATACAACGTTGGTTAGACTATGTGACCTTTGTTTTTTTTTCATAATGGTATGCATAGGTTTGAACAACGGTACTACCTTGGTTTAATTTAAATGTTTGCGTGGATTAATGGTATTCCAGTGCCCTAGTAGCTTTTGTTTCCAGTGGAGCCCATCTTTCGGTACACTCCCAAGCACCTCTTTTGCATTAAAGAGATGCCATTTAGTTTGATGGTTGCATGAACAATTCCTTCTTGGGGGGAATGCGAGTTTTCATATAAAAAATGGTGATTTTTTTTAATTGTTTGGAAACGATTTGCATTTAATTTGGTACACAGAAAGACGGGTTCTTTTATTTGTGCTCCTTATGCGAATGATTGCTGTGTCCATTGTGATACTCGAGCACATTGTGGATGGGACAAGAATATTTTGATTTGTCGCGAGCACACATGAGTTAAATAAAACAATAGTCTCGCAAGAATTCTACCCATTTCAATATTGGACCAACAGTCATTCTTTTGGTGCGTTTTTCATTCTCTTTATATGATCCTTTTTTTCCCATTATGTTGTTGAATGCTCATTTTTGTTCTGCTTTCTAACAGGGGATTAGCACTTATGACTACATAATAGCTTTAAGAGAACAGGAGCAGCAAGGTAATAGTGCTCAACAAAGCCCCCAATTGTCTCCCATGAGTTCTGTTACTGGATTAAGCAGTACCAGTTCCATTAACGCTTTTCGCCGTGCCGCATGGTGCACTCCTCCAAGGCTATTTCTCGAGGATCAGGTAATTTAACATCTTGTATAGGATTGGGTTAACTTGATCCCAAACTGCTAATATTTTTAAATACAATATCATTATTATACAATTTTGTATTATCAAATAATAAGCTACAGATCCTAACTTTAGAAATCAAATCTCTGTGGATAAGGTGAGCCGCGTCATCTGGCTAGTAAAAAATTGTGTAAGAATAGGAAATATAATGCCTTAGAACTAGTGATTACTTTTCAATGTTCCTATAGCTTCATTAATCCAATAAGCAGCTCGGTTTACAATGAGAAGAGTGCTGGAATAAGGAATAGGTAAAATCCATTATAGCTTGAGTGTTATTCCATCTAAGAATAGGTCTGTCTTGATTTCGATATATGATAAATGTGGTGTGAAAGGTAGCATGCCTATTATTGGGTTGCCTGTGGATAGGCTCATATGATACTAAATTCTGGGCTATGTTTCTTTCTCGTAATTAGGAATCTCTTGTATCCTTCATAGTAGCAGTGGTGCTAATGATTTGTTTCATTGAATGCGTACATCTGGAAGGTAAAGAAGGAACAATGGGAACTTAGCTAAGGTAGTTGTAACATATGACATCTCTATCTATTCTTTATTATAATAGGGATTCCAAAGAATGTTATAAAATTAAGGAACACCATTAAGTTGTTTGCAATTGTTGGTTGGTATTATTAGAGCCCAAGCGTCCAACCTTAAAAAAATTAGTTCTATAAAGAGAGGCCAAAGGACATATTAATGCACAAGGCGACCTGCAATTCCCATTGTGGGATTAAATATTCACCAAGTCTTCTCATATGTAGGAACACATGGAACAAGCCCGCTCATGTAATGGAACATGTGGGATGAGGAGAGTGACACATGCCACGCCTTCTTTGATACTATATTAGAATTAAAATATCGAACCTAAAATGATACGATGAGGGTCGTCACACACTGATATTAGTCAATGTATCCCATGGGCATTATTGCACTATGTAGTTCCCCACTCGCCTATATATATGAGTGGTACTATCCTTAGATGAGCATCCTTTTAGAGTCTTAGGTTTTGGCTCTCTTGGAGAGTGAAGTGCCAAGTAGGACCCAGCCTCCGGATGCTTGGCGAGAACTTGTTTCTCGATTGTATCTTCTGTTGTTTAGTGCAATGTAAATTTCATCTTTTGATCTCAATACGATAGTAGTGTATCAACTGGTTTGACACTCTGACTTGTCCTCGTTTAGGGTTCCATCGAACCCTAATTCCATCGCATCGTCCCCATCCATTTCTGCGAGTGTGGCTTCCTCCCTGCTACTTCATTCCAATTCAGCGATCTTGCCGATTTCTCGATCCACGATCCACAATCTGTTGTTGTGCATCTACCTCCATCGTGACTTCCGCGCCACTGACAACGTCGACTGCCTCGCCACTCTCGCCCGACTTTTCCAGCAACTGCGCCAGCATTTTTCTGCGTCTTCGCCGCATTCTGCCCCTTCCAGCGGCTGCTCCGACATGCCCAACGCCACCTCATCCTTCCAGCGGCAATTCCACCGAGTGCAAAGCCTGCCACCTCCAACAACGCCTTCTCCAACTCTTTTCCCCGCAATTCGGAGACCCTCCTGTTGCTTCTGTGGCCTTCTAGTGACCGCTTCTCCTCCTCGCCTCTTTCCGTCATGCCAGGCCGCCCTCATACAGCTATTGCAGCCTTCTGGCGCTCCTTGCCTCTACAACTAGCCGTTTTTTCATGGTCACGACTTAGGAAATGGCCCTCCAGGCCGACGAGAACACCTCCACCACTGCCATCTCGGACTCTCAGCGCATGGATCACATCGAAGCCTAGTTGACGGATCTCACTCTCCTCCTTCAAGGACTTACCACGACAGTTAATCGCCCTACGACGCCTCCACCGCCACTAGTTCAAACCGTCCCCGACCACATGGAGTTTTTGCACCCCACATCAGACATTTCCCCGGCCCATCTCTATCGGATTGAGATTCCCGTGTTCAATGGAGCCGACACTCTCGGGTGGATTGCTCGCGCCGAGCAGTTCTTCGACCTGCAGTCCATCCTCGCCAACCAGAAGGTCCTCCTCGCCACTATCTATATGGAGGGCTCGACGCTCAATCAGGTGCATTGAATGAGCCAGCAGGTACCTGACATTCTTTGGCCCACATTGAAGGAGGAACTCCTCTGACACTACGACAATCGCCGGGCGGGTAATGACTTTGAGCGCCTCAGCTTCGTTCGCCAGCCTGGCTCTGTGGCCACCTACATCGAAGAATTCATTGTGGTTGCGTCGCATGTTCTCGGCCTGGTCCCTGACCACTACTTAGCCTATTTCCTAGTGGGTCTGCACCCCACACCCGTGTGCGCCTTCGGGTCCACAACCCATCTACTCTTTCCCGTGCAATAGAGTGGGCTCGGTATCTTGACGAGGAACTCTACCCAGCTCCACCATCCTCTTCTACCCTGCTGGCCCCAACAGCCGCGACCATTACTGCCACCTCTTCCGCACATGGATCCTTTGCCCCCACCTGGGACCTAGCTACTAATCTTACCACCGCAGCCACCAACTCCACTTTCACTGGCCCCCGACGACCCCATTGTTTAACTTACAAACAAGTTGAGCTTCGTTGCATGAGCCTCTGCTTTCGCTGCGTGCAACCCTTCTTGCCCACCCACATCTGCCCTCTCAGAAATCTTTGTTACTGGGATCTGAAGATACTGATCCGGATTCCGGGGAATTGGATTCTCTGAAGCTTTCTGACGACCCCTTCGACCCTTGACCTTGAGGACAATGTCATTTTTCGGGCGGAGCGTGTTGATACGATGTGGGCCACCACACACCGATATTTTAGTCTATGTAGCCCATGAGCATTATTGCACTTTGTAGTTCCCCACTCGCTTATATATAAGAGTGGTAGTATACTAGTATCCTTAGATGAGCATCCTTTTGGAGTCTTAGATTTTGGCTCTCTTGGAGAGTGGAGTGTCAAGGATGACCCAGCCTCCGAATGCTTTGCGAGAACTTGTTCTCGATTGTATCTTATATTGTTTTAAATTTCATCCTTTGATCTCGATACGATTGTAGTGTATTATAAAATCCATTAGTTCTAGGCGGAGAGACTTGAGAACATATGAAACACAAGACAACATGACATTTCTAATGCGAGATTTAATATCCAGCATTTTCCCCATAAAGTTATAAACTTCCTGTACAAAAGATGAGATGAGCTGATCCGCAATACAATTTGAATATATGAATCAAACATCAATGCATGACATGAGGGAAAATTAATTAGTATAACAAAACACAGATTATTTGTTGCTTTAATTCTTCCATCCTATAACAGAACAATAAACTCAAACATCTTTATTCAACATTTAAACTCTCTAAAATTCAAGATCTGGTGGAAGCCGTGAAAGCAACATAAACTAATGTTGTTGCATTGTTTCCCTTTTACCATCTTCAACAAATTGAATATTTGAGTATTGACGCAGGAGGTATCTATAAGCGGCGAGAAATGCGGCGACCTAGCTTTACATGCTATGCAACAGTCCGACGATCAGATCACAATTAGATAATAAATAAAAAACATCTCACACAAATAATTCAAAAGCAAGAATAATTTATTTGGGCAAAAAGCAAGCTTAGACTTTCCTCCGCGTGGAGGGCCAAAACAAACGCGCGCGACGAATAAACAATGTAAATCACAATATTTATCTAACAAACTACTACCATACGAGATATCCAAACAAATATGGTGTCCAATCCGATAAATAAATGCCGAAAAATAATAATCTAATGCAACAATACTCACTAAATAGTGGGCTGATCAAGGCAATGAAGATTCCATAGCCGGAGATACGGGTACGGCTATCCGAAGTGGAACCGATGACGTGGGAATGGTGAAGGTGGCTGCCCTTGGCGGTGGATGATGGAATCGGACCGACAATGGATAGATCCGGCCACGTGTGGATAGATCCGATGACTAGAGAACAGATCCGTGCTTGGGGATGATAAACATGTGGAGGGAAAAATGGATCGTGGCTGGACAGTCCAAATCGGGACTATTTTGGGCAGGATCGGCGGTGCGGAAGTGGATCCACGAAAAAGGAGTGAGTGGAGAAGCTGTCCGGTGGTATGAGAAGGCGTGGCCGGCCGTAAGGAAGAGACAATGGGGCTGCGGGGGCTGAAAAGGGGGCATCAGGGCTGTAGCAGGGGCAGGAAGGATGGATCGGGTGGAGGTGTGTCTGGGAAGGGCCGACCGGTGATGTGAAGCTTGGGAGCAGTGGAATTGCTGGTCGGCGGTGAAATAGGACTGCGAGAAACTATAATATTGAACAGTACATTTCATTATTGTACAGTGATTTGAAATGAGAATAAGAATAGAGGTGGCTGGAGGGATTGCTGGACCAGAAGCGGGGCTGGCTTCTGTGGGTGGCTGAGCGGCGACAAGGTAGTTCTGGAGGGGGAAAATAAGGGTTAGGGTTAGGGGAAGGCTTGGGGAGGAAAATTTCAACCTAGAAGTCATCACCTAGGGTTCCATGGAGTCGACACCGTGGTGGGATAATGGGATACCGGGAATTTTTTCACCAAAATATGCAATGATCTAAACCAGCACACTACAAGTCTATTTATAATAAAACAAGGGCTGAGACATCCCACTTTCGATGGCTATGTTTGGCCGGAAGTGGGACCACTAAATATACACTAAAATAAATCAAAACAATGAAGTAATATATCAAATCGATTTGCAATGCAAATCTGGACACATTTGCGGAGTCCGATCGTCGACCCGGGCACGACATATATGGAAAGTCACCAATCAGCCTCGAACGGGCCCAAAACTCGTCCTCCACTGCAAGTTCTCGTCTCTGCTCCCCATCACTCTCCCCGACTTGAAAGAATTCATCTCTTGATGAATAGAGATCAAAATTCTCTCGATGTATGCCAGGTAAGACTCGAAGAGGTCCGTCAGAAGTCGTCCAAGTGTCGTCGATGAAAGAATGCCCTCGCCAATCAACTCACCCTGACTAAAAACTGTCATCTCTGGTGAAAGGAGTCGGCCGTACTGAAGTCGAAGTCTAGGGGCGAGTCGATCGAGCTCTGCTGCAAGTACCCAGGTGTTACCAACGTCTGTAGTAGGAGTGCACTGGTGGAGTCTAGTCTCCATGATGCTCTCAACGCTCAATTCATGAGTGGTGGATCCCGGTGCGATCGGCGACGTCGTTTGCAGAACCAAAGAAAACGAGTCCCCAGGTGGGTGAGTGTCAAAAGTAGGTGAGTAGTGGTGGCCAGCAGATATAAGTGGGCTATGAGGGTGGCAAGGCAATGAGAGTGGAGTTGTGGGCGGCTGGAAATCCCCACTGCTTGGGTCCACATACTCTCGAGGCTCGTAGTACGTCATATCCTCAATACTAAATACCTGGTGGATAACCATACTTGCAAGGAAATCAAGATCATAGGTGTTTGCTTCGATTTGTCTCATGATTATATAGGGATCCATTCGTCTAACGCTCAAGACTTTAGCAAGCCTCGCATGGAGCCTCACAACACAGAGTCTCACAATCAACTGCTCGCCTTCATGAAGTACCTGCTCTTGCCAGTGAACATCCGTATGTGATTTATAAAATTTATTATCATTAGGGCTTTTCCGTCAGACCGACTCATGCCACATATGCAAACGACGGACAAACAACTCAACAGACATATGCTAATGATGAAGAAATGACTCGACAGACTCATGCAAATGATACAAATGATGCAAATGAAACATGACCGACACAATATGCTTTTTATGGGAGAATCTAATAATGACCCAAAAACTTATCAAAGGAGGTGACCTATCAGGAGGCTCTCTCGGTGGAGTGTAGAAAAACTCATCTCGTGTGTGTCCAGTGCTCGGGTGACCGTGCGGAACATCTACACTCAAGGGCGAGCTCATCAAGAGCAAAATGTCTCTCAGGGAGCGTAAAACATCAGGGGGACTCAGCAGGAGGTGCGTAAGAAAAGTCATCGCGGATGAGACGACCACCTAGGTGAAAATTGTGCATACAGACTAGAATGTGTGACTTTATAATGCAGGGAGTATCCCCGAAAATGAAGAACTCGTCTTGTGGATCAGCAGGTGGTGTGACCCAAAATTCATCCAAAATGCGGTACATTAACCGGGGTTGTCCTAGACACTCGATTCTCCACACAATATCCATCCTCTAGGGCAAGGCCAGAGACGTTAATGGAAGAGGCGCCAATAATTCGGAACTCGTAAACAAACGACTCACCTGAATCGCATCCTCACGAGGATGTGGTGGCTCATCAGGAGGCTCAAAAGGGGGGTCGTCATAGAACTCGTCGCTAGGGTCATGATCCTCCATATGAGTACCCTCGTGCGGGCTAGTGTCCCCGTGAATGGATAACATAGCCACTACGAGATCAGCACCAGGCTCTGGGCTCTCGATTGTGATGTGGCTCAAGACAATGGAAAGGGGAGAGCGACATAGACCTACACTTAAGAATGAGTCTGTGGGTGGGGTGCTAACTAACCTGGTGCATGACAGAGGAAGCAGCGTGGGTGAGGAACACAACACTACAAACTCAGTAGGTTGTTCTGGCTCGCTCTCAGTCGGGGTCACAAGAGACAGGTCAGAAATAAGAGATAGGTCACTCACTGGGTTAAGCACCTCACTGGGGTGAGAGTAATCCGCATCAGGTATCACTTCTGTCGTGGCTGACATGACAGTGGTAGGCGTCGTGGTGACCCCAGTATGGTAGGGACTCGTACTGCAGAGGTCAAGGTAAGAATCCCATCGACCAGCTCTTGCGAATCTTAATGACTGTTTATAACGAAGTGCGAGCTGATATGTCTGCTCGAGGGACTTCGAGTTATGATAAACTATCTTAAGTACGAATGTCAGATCGAAGTCCAGACCGGAATCTGGTAGTGTTCATGGATGGGTCTTCTCGGATATCGCTCCTCACAACTAACTTATCAAAGCGATCCTTGTACTCAGCGACATACATAGATCTTTGCTGATGGAAAAATAATTGGTCAAACAAGCGACTCCTATACGACAAAGGAAGATACCTATGACATAATGTACGCTTCATGTCCACCAAACTAGTGATGCGACGAAGATGGTCTGGCTCACGGGTCCTCTCAACGCTAGCCCAATGTGTCCTCACCTGATCTAAAAGTCTAAGTTTCACAAACTTGACGCGACGCTCACCGAACACCTCAAAATGATCAAGATAATACATATCCACAAGCGAATAACTGAAAGACTCGGGACTCAATGAGCCGTCAAAAGAAGAGGCAGCAGTGCAGTACGAAATTGACTCTCAAGATCTCTCTCGGAACGACTATCCTCATAATAATCATTCCTAAGGTAACTGAGTCGTGTTGAAGGATCAACACGATCCGCTTGCGTGTACGGATAAGAATGACGACGATCATCATACTGATCGTCTCTAGCATTGTGGGGTCATGTCAGTGGGTCAACACGATCTCTAAAAGTGGTGTGCTGCGATCGAGCATAACTGTCGTAGTAATGTGAGGGTCTCCCTGACGGGGCTCTGTGAGAGCGGGTGCAAGTGGACTCGGGACCTCCAAAGTGAGGAGAAGAATAATTGTGACACCTAGACATAACAAAAAACCTATAGACTCTACGACTGCATATCAAAAAGCGTGCGCAACCTACCTCTGATACCAATTGACGCAGAAGGTATCTATAGACGGCGAGAAATGCGGCGACCTAACCTTACATGCTATGCAACAGTCCGACGATCAGATCACAATTAGATAATAAATAAAAAACATCCCACGCAAATAATTCAAAAGCAAGACAAAATAATTTATTTGGGCAAAAAGCAAGCTTAGGCTTTCCTCCACGTGGAGGGCCAAAGCAAAAGCTCGCGGCGAATAAACCTTGCAAATCACAATTTATCTAACAAACTACTATCATACGAGATATCCAAACAAATATGATGTCCAATCCGATAAATAATTGCTGAAAAATAATAATCCAATACAAAAATACTCATTAAATAGTGGGCTGACCATGGCAATAAAGATTCAGGAGTCGGAGATACGGGTACGACGATCTGAAGTGGAAACCGCGACGTGGGAATGATGGAGGTGGCTGCCCTTGGCGGTGGATGATGGAATTAGGCCGGCAATGGATAGATCCGGCCACGTGTGGATAGATCCGATGACTAGAGAACAGATCCGTGCTTGTGGATTATAAACGAGTGGAGGGAAAAATGGATCGGGGCTGGACAGTCCAAATCGGGACTGTTTTGGGCAGGATCGACAGTGGGGAAGTGGATCCACGAAAAAGGAGTGAGTGGAGAAGCCGACTGGTGGTATGGGAAGGCGTGGCCGGCCGTAGGGAAGAGGGATTGGGGCTGCGGGGGCTGAAGAGGGGGCGTCAGGGCTGTAGCAGGGGGAGGAAGGATGGATCGGGTGGAGGTGTGTCTGGGAAGGGCCGGCCGGTGATGTGAAGCTTGGGAGCGGAGGAATTGCTGGCCGGCGGTGTAATAGGGCCGCAGGAAACTATAGTATTGAACAGTACATTTCATTAATGTACATTTATTTGAAATGAGAATAAGAATAGAGGTGGCTGGATAGATTGCTGGACCAGCAACGGGGCTGGCTTCTGGGGGGTGGCTGGACGGTGGCAAGTTGGTTGGAGAGATTGCTGGACCAGCAACAGGGCTGGCTTCTGGGGGGTGGCTGGGTGGTGGCAAGGTGGTTCTGGAGGGGGAAAATAAGGGTTAGGGTTAGGGGAAGGCTTGGGGAGGAAAATATCAACCTAAGAGTCGTCACCTAGGGTTCCACGAAGTCGGCATCGTGGTGGGATCGCGGGATTCCGGGAATTCTTTCACCAAAATCTGTAATGATTTAAACCAGCCCACTACAAGTCTATTTATAATAAAACAAAGGCTAGGACATCCCACTTTCGATGACTATGATTGGCCGGATGTGGGGCCACTAAATATACACTAAAATAAACCAAAATAATGAAGCAATATATCAAATCGATTCCCAACGCAAATCCGGACACATTTGCGGAGTCCGATTGTCGACCCGGGCACGCCATATATGAAAAGTCACCAATCAGTCCCGAACAGGCCCAAAACTCGTCCTCCACTGCAAGTTCTCGTTTCTGCTCCGCATCAAGTATTGATCTAATTCGGCCCAATTATGCGTCAACATCTTATAGTATTTTTCAGAATTATCTATATAGTGATGAGGAAATTTGTTCAGTTTGAAATTGAAAGAAGAGAAGAAATGGAAATACAAATTTAATTATAAAGTAATTTCCACTATTTTCTTTCTAAATTACAAGAGCATATATATCCTATTTATAGAGTGGAGAGGTAGAAGCACTACTCCAAACCATGATGTGAGACTAAACACCCTAAAGGAAGAATGAGCCATTAATGGGCCTTACATATTATTAATAGAATTAAGTTTTAAACTTGGCCAAATTCATTTCCTTCAACACTCCCCCGCAAGCTGGAGCGTACAAGTCATAGGCAACAAGATTGGAAAGGAATTAACTATATAGTGGACGATGTAAGACATTTATCATAATGTCTGAGACTTGTTCTACAACAAGCACATGCCGTAAGATCAACTTTCGAGTTTGAACCTTTTCTCGGACAAAATGAAAGTCGACTTCGATGTGTTTTGTACGCTCATGAAACACAAGATTCTCAGCAATGTGGATAATAGCTTGATTATCACAAAATAGAACTTCTAGAGAAGGAAGTTTGGTGCCCAGATCAGAAAGAAGACTCTCTAGCCATGCAAGTTCAGAAAAAACAGAAGTCATTGAACGATACTCAACCTCGACAGAGGAGCGTGCAACAACAATTTACTTTTTTGCTTCGCCAGGTGCTGATGAGTGATTTTCTCATAGTGTTTTTGGCCCTTTTCTAGCTTGATTTTCCTTCGTATCGCTCATTTATTTGTGGATTTTATCGCAAATTGTGTTAGATTAAAAGTGTTTGTCATGTGTGTGCTTTTGGGTTAGATAGGGTAGTTGTTAAGCCATTTCATGTATGAAGGAGATCTCCTCTTCTTATTTCCTTTCTGTACTTTTATATCTTGTTTGTGACTGCGTGAATGTTTATTTCTGGGAATGTCAGGTGCTTTACCTGCAGGTACCAATGATGTGGTATTTTTCCCGCGCGTCTCGACTTTGTTTCATTGAGGAGGCCAGTAATCATGCGTTTTTCTTCTCGTGCGATCACTGGCCCCTCTACACACGACCACTGGTCGTGCGCGGTCATTGCACATCACAACAGTATTTGAGTAAGGCCAGTCCTCGTCCGGATTTCTTCTCGTACGATCACCAAACCTCCTCTCTGCGCACAACCACTGGTCGTGCACGACTTATTGGGAATTCCAACCCGAGCGACCTCTTGAAATGCACGAGTATACGTACGAGTACAAATCACACGACCACTGGTCGTGCGAGGCAAAGTCATTTTCCCCCAAATACCAATTTTTCTCTCCAGTCCAGGCTCCTCTCTGCGCATGAGTAGTGGCATTCCTTCTCGCACGATCACTGGTCGTGCGCCTGGCTAATTTTTACTTTGTTTATAAATAGGCCGCTCCGTCTTCCTCCACAAGAAGGCCACATTTTTCAGATTCCAGTCCGCCGTTTTCGCATTTTTTAGGGTTCCAAGGGGTAAGGATCATCTCCTAAGCTCTTCCTACCATCCAGAAGCTCAAGGAAGAAGAAGAAGAGTTCATATCGTCGCCGCAAGCTAGGGATGTGAAGAAAGAGACGTGGACGGTGCAAACCCCTTAAGAAGATGGATCCATTGGGAGCTTGTTACAGAGGTTCCTATACCCTGGAAGGTAGCCGATGAGCGAGGTATTCACGGAGTAACTATTCAGAGTCAACCTCTCCTTTACGGAAGAGTCTCAAACACTGTTTGTATCTCCTTTCTTTTCTCCCGCATATTTGGTTGAGTTGTTATGATTTTTCTTGTATGTTATTGATGGTTGTGTCTAGATTATGTGTAGACAAACATTTTCTTATTCTTAAAAGCATGTCTTGTACTTTTCTTTCCTTTGGTGTAGCTTGGGAGCCCTAGTTCCTTGTTTGTGATTTCTTCATAGTTTGTTCTTGTTGTGTTGTGTGGCTCCGTCGTCTTAAGTGACACGACCGTTGTGCGAAGCGGAGGTCGGCGACCTGCGAAAGAGGGAAACAGAGGCCGGGAAATTGCGGAGGTGCGAAGCGGTGAAGGCGACCCACATAATAAGTTTTATTTTCATGCAAGTAGCCATTAGTCAAAACCAAACCCCCCCGAAAGCTCCGTTTTTAGAGGCTTCAATCTCAAGTCTCTTAATAGTGAAATCCACCGTTCTGTGCTCCGCGTGAGATTGATACTCGGGGATCACTCCTTATTTTATTATTACTTGATGACACTAGTGGGTGCACTTGCCCTTACCGTTGACGCATTGGTCGCATCAAGTGCCCACCAAAATATGTGCAAAATCCACTCATAGAGCGACGATCATTGAGAGAGCCGGCATAATCGACGCCAGAGTTAGCAGTGAGAGACAGAGAAGAAGAAGACTGATACACAAGCTCTTGTCCTGGGGCATTCTTCAGATACCTGAGAATACGTTCAACGACATAGAGATGAGAGTTTCGATGGGCATGCATAAAACGTCTAACAACTCCGATAACAAATGATATATCTGGTCTTGTAACAGTGGGATGAATAAGTTTGACAACCAAATGATGGTAGTACTCCTGATTAGGAAGATGCAAATCATTGTCAGAGGCATGATCACATAATTTGTGATTGACTTCCATAGGAGTTTCAATGGGCTTACATCCCGAATGGCCTACATTGTGAAGAAGTTCGTGGCAGTATTTCCGTTGAGACAAGATGAAACCAGCAGGATGACGAGCAACCTAAATACCCAAGAAATATCAAAGAGGACCCAATTCTTTAGTTTGAAACTTTGAGGACAAATGCTTCTTGATCAAAGCTATGCCGGGGATCCCATTCCCCTGTTTGAAGAATGTCATCAACATAGAAAAAAAGTTAGCACGTGTCTGTTGACAATGATGAATAAACAAGGAGAAGTCGGCAGAGCTCCGAGTAAAGACAATATCACAAACAACTCGATTGAATTTGTCAAACCATGCCTGTGGGGACTTCTTGAGTCCTTAAAAGTGATTTCCTGAGGTGACAAACCAGAGACTCCCGTGATTTCATAACCAGGAGGTTGTTGCATGTACACATTTTCCATAAGATCGCCATTGAGAAAGACATTCTTAATGCCAATTTGGTGCAATGTTCAACGTCGATCTACCGCTAGAGAGATTATGTCTGGGAAAATATTGAGCTTTACAATAGGAGAGAACGTCTTCATAAGGTTGAACTCGAATCAGTTCGGTTCAGTTTCGCCAAAAAACCAAGAATCGGCTTATATAGGTTCGGTTCCAAAGTTTTGGATCCAGAATCGACCCATGGTTGTAAATTTTGAAACCGGATACGAACTAATCGGTTCCGATTCGGTTCTCGGTTCCCAATATCTTATAATTATTGTAATCATGTCTAATTCTGAATTCATTCTAAGTATAATACTGTTAATACTAACAATATGAAAGCATTATTTAATACATGAGGCATAAATTATGGTTATATGTTAGTTACTTTTCAAAAGAAGGAAGAACAATAATTAACTCAAGGCCAACAACCAACTCATTGGCAACAAATTGAATTGATGTTTGATACAGAACTATCTTTCTGCTTCCCGTGATATGTTGACCAGAATTTACTGCCAGGATACAACATTTAAACATAGAAATAAAAAGATTTATGGATGACATTAAATGAATGCAACTGATATATTAAAGTTAGTAAAATGTATTATACATCCAATAAAAATATAACAAGAACCTGAATATGTGAGATCTGAATATTGCATTTTATTCAACAATTTTTTTCATAAGCCTCTTGTTCACTACAAATAATTGGCAAAACAAAATAAAATAAAGAGATAAAGCTAATGAAAAATATATCCAAAAAAAAAAAAAAAATCAGCAAATAAAACTCCAATAGCAGATCTAATCACGAGCTCAAGCTACTCAACAAACACATTTGATATATATTTATATGTATGTAAAAAACTGAGAAACCGAGAAGTGCAAACGGCTAAAGAGGATGACCAAAAAAGGGGGAGCTCACGACATGTCGCAGACAGCTTGATGCGGAGCGGAGATGCGGACCCACATCGGAGGACGAGTTTTGGGCCCGTTCGGAGCCGATTGGCTACCTACCATATGTAGCATTCCCTGATCGATGATCCGACTCCACGGATGTGTCCGACCTGTCATTCTGACACAGTTTCATATATTATATTGTTTTTTTTGCTTTATTTTTGATGTAATCGGGCTACCCAATCTCCGACCAATCATAGCCGTCGATGATGGGATGCCCTAGTATCTATTTATTATAAATAAAGGAGTATGTGGGATGCTTGAGGCTATTGCAGATTTTGGAGTAGAAAAATCCCGAAATCCGGCGATCCGTCTATGACGCCGACTCCGTGGAACCCTAGGTGGCCACTCTTAGACGCTTATCTTCTTCCCCAAGGTAATACCTAAACCTAGCCTTCTTTTCCCCACCTTTAAACCCTCTACCGCGCCTCCCAAAGCCCCCCATAGCAATCGCTGGCCTCCCTATAGCCCTGCTGTTTTTCAGCCGCCTGCAGCCCCTCTTTTCCTCTCCAACAGCAGCCTCCATCCCCTCCACCACTCCCAACAACAGCCGCCATCCCCTCCACCACTCCCAACAACAGCCGCCAGCCCCTCCCATCTCCCCACAACTACCGCCTCCTATTTCCCATGCCTCCACAGCCACTGCCGCCCCTCCCTTGCGGCCTCCAGCCGCCTGGTTTTGCTACCCCCTCCCCCATCTCGTGGAACCACCTCCAAACTTTTATCCTCCACTGGATCTGTCCAGATCTGGGCATTCCAGCTTAGATCCAGCCACCCCCACCTCTCCGATCCACCTCCCACAACCCGGATTCGCTCCCAAATCATCGGATCTACATTCCGGCATCCCGGTCCCCTTCCCTAAGCCATATCCACTCATCCCCCGCATCATACCACCACCGGTTCCTCTCCGAATCGTTCCTATTTTGCCGAATATCTCCAGATCTGTTCTCCTACGGCAACCCCCATGTTTTGTGAGTTGTTATTAGTTGTATGGATCTTGTTTCTCAATATTAAACTATGGTGATGTGATTTTATATTTGTCTGGATAAATAATATCATAGAATTTTGTTCTCGATTTATTTTGTGATTTATAGGAACTATTCGTTTCGCGCTCTCGCTTTGGTCCTCCACGGGAAGGAAAGCTTAAGCCTACTTGCCTAAAAAATTATTTTGATTTTGCTAGAATTATCTGCGTGTAGTTTGAATATTTACTGCTTAATTTGAATTCGCCGTCAGATTTGCATTGCATGTAGGGTTAGGGCATCGTTCATCATCCACCTATAGATTTGTCCCGCGTCACTGCTACTCTAAGACTTCTCCTGAATCCTAATGCCAGTTGAAAATTCAGAGAAGATCCAACTATTTCTTCTTCTTGCAACGAGCGACGATCACCTTCTCGTTATAAATTGAATCGATGACTGGAGTGGTAGAGAATGGAGAGAGAAGACTGGACGAGGGTTCGGTTCTTACCTCTCGGGGACGGGATGTGCCGGCCGCTGAGGAAGGAGTGTTCATTATCAGTGACCAGCGTGCGCCATTCGGGCTAGGTCAGAAATTGTGAGGCGGCTTTAGGCTTCAACCTTCACAAAAGCACAAAACTAGGGCTTGCTCGCAGTTGTGTTAAAAGTAAAACAATAAAACCTAAGAATAAAATCTCAATACTTAATAAATTATTAAGTTAATAGATAATAATTAATATTATTAAAGATTAAATTACAAGTCTGTTATAAAGTTATAAAATAGCCGAGAAGCAAAGAAGCAACCAACCGGCAATTATATACTTATATTATTGTTATTTATAATTGCTAAAATATTTATATTTAATTTTAATTATTTATTCGGGGGGTTCTTGGGTACGCAATTGTCGGAACCAAGAACCGACCCAAACCACCGATTCTCTTATTAAATGGATCCAGACCCGAACTGATCAACACAGGTCCGACCAAGCCACCCAATTCGGTTTAGTTTCGGTTCGGTTCTCGGTTCTTTGATTCTTTTTGCACACCCTTATCTCTTCATAATCGAGGTTGTGTTACTGAGTGAAGTCACGAGCAACAAGAAGAGCTTTGAGGCGCTCAAATGTCCCATCAGAGTGATGCTTGACAGTAAAAAACCATTTATAGCCAACAAAATAAAGATCAGGAGGAAGGGAAACAAGGTCCCATGTGTGATTGACCCATAGAATTATCATTTCCTCATCCATTGTCTCCCTCCATCTCAGATGCTGAAGAGCCTTCTGCACAAAAGACGGGGTTGAAATAGTGGACAAAGACACCACAAACCTGCGAAGGGGAGAAGAGTGACAGTGCAAGGATACATAATTAGAGAGATGGTGAGTGGTAGAAAAAACCACATCATGGGCGGGAGCCATAGGCGGATCAACATTCCAGAGAGTAGAATTAGTAGACGATAATGGTCACAAGACATAAGACCAAGGACGGCGATGAGTGTACAGAGGAGAGGGGAGCACATGAGGAGGTGTAGGGAGCAAGGGAGGAGAGGGTAGTACAAGAGGTGTAGGAAGCAAGGGAGGCGAAGTGTGAGTGGGAACAACCAGACACGGTAGAGCATTGAGAGATATCAAAGTAGAAGGTGCCGAGTAGAATGATTGATGTTCAAAGAAGGTAACATACACAAAGGTGATTGTTTTCCCAATAGTCGGAGAGTGACACGCATAACCTTTCTTACTACGATTGTTGAAGCCAGAAAAATTTCCCTACTCCAAAAATCGGATCAAGGCAGCCTAAGGTTACTGATTTTGCGGTTCGACGTCACAGATCAAGTGGCTAGCACGAGAGAGAGGAAATTATCTATAAGCACACCCCAAGTGCTCCAGCAGGGAGGTCCCACCACGTACCCGAAAGTTTGGCAGAAACTTCCCCTCCGCAACCAAAAGCCTGGGCAAGGTACTAGGCATGCATGGACTGGGCGAGTATCCACTTGGGGGGACCTCAACCTCTTCCAAAAGTGCCATTTCTAGTACCCCTTGGTGTCTATTTATGGAGAAATCCTGGGGGGAGGGGGGTATATGCGAGTATCCAGCTACTGACAGCGAGTTCCAAGGGTCTACTCGCCCAAACTCGCGAGATACTCGCCCAAGCTTGCCTCTGCTCGGCCAAGCTCGCCTCTGCTCGCCCAATGATATGCGAATAGCCGTCTGCGTGGGTACTTCTGATCTCGACGAATTACGGGTTATACATAATCTCCGTTTTTTTCGAGTTCGGCACGAACTTGGAAAAACAATGTTGAACTTGTAGTTCAGAGAGATGGCGCTAGACGATGTGCTGCACGAGGTCCTTCATAGGAGTGGAGCTCAACTGGAGGTACAGAATATGGTCGACACAAAGCAGGAGCCAATCTCAAATGGTGGTGGAAAGTATAGTCGACACCTAATCAGGAGGAAGCTCAACTGAAGGTGGAGATTCGACACCTCACAGGAGCCGAGCTCAACTGGAGGTGGAGAAGAGGTCGACACCTCGCAGGAGCCGAGCTCAACTGGAGGTGGAAAAGAGGTCGATACCTCGCAGGAGCCGGGCTCAACTGGAAGTGGAGAAGAGGTCGACACCTCTGAGGAGCCGAGCTCAACTGGAGGTGGAGAATATGTCGACACCTCACAGGAGCCGAGCTCAACTGGAGGTGGAGAAGAGGCCGACACCTCGCAGGAGCCGAGCTCAACTGGAGGTGGAGAAGAGGTCGACACATCGCAAGAGCCGAACTCAACTGGAGGTGGAAAAAAGGTCGACACCTAGTCAGGAGGAAGCTCAACTGAAGGTGGAGATTCCACACCTCACAGGAGCCGATTTCAACTGGAGGTGGAAAAGAGGTCGACACCTCGCAGGAGCCGAGCTCAACTGGAGGTGGAGAATCGACACCTCACATGAGCCGAGCTCAACTGGAGGTGGAGAAGAGGTCGGCACCTCGCAGGAGTCGAGCTCAACTGGAGGTGGAAAAGAGGTCGACACCTCGCAGGAGCCGGGCTCAATTGGAGGTGGAGAAGAGGTCGACACCTCTCAGGAGCCGAGCTCAACTGGAGGTGGAGAATATGTCGACACCTCGCTGGAGCCGAGCTCAACTGGAGGTGGAGAAGAGGTCAACACCTAGCAGGAGCCGAGCTCAACTGAAGGTGGAGAAGAGGTCGACACCTCTCAGGAGCTGAGCTCAACTGGAGGTGGAGAATATGTCGATACCTCTCAGGAGCCGAGCTCAACTAGAGGTGGAGAATATGTCGACAACTCGCAGGAGCCGAGCTCAACTGGAGGTGGAGAATATAGTCGACACATCACAGGAGCCGAGCTCAACTGGAGATGGAGAGGAGGTCGACACCACGCAAGAGCCGAGCTCAACTGGAGCTCGAGAGTTGACACCTCACAGGAGCCGAGCTCAACTGGAGGTGGAAAAGAGATCGACACCTCGCAGGAGCCGAGCTCAACTGGAGGTGGAGAATATAGTCGACACCTAGAAGGAGCCGAGTTCAACTGGTGGTGGAAAAGAGGTCGACACCTCGCAGAAGCCGAGCTTAACTGGAGGTGGAGAAGAGGTCGACACCTTGCAGGAGTCGAGCTCAACTGGAGGTGGAAAAGAGGTCAACACCTAGCAGGAGCCGAGCTCAACTGAAGGTGGAGAAGAGGTCGACACCTCTCAGGAGCCGAGCTCATCAGGAGGTGGAGAATATGTCGACACCTCGCAGGAGCCAAGCCCAATTGAAGGTGGAGGTTGACTCAGGAGGCGAGTAGTCGATCTGCAGGAGGGGAGCTCGTACAGAGATCATGGACTACGACAACACTCCAACGAGGAACTTTGTTGGAGTCAACAACTATCAGGAGCCGAGCTCAACTGGAGTGGTGTTGGTCAACTCGGGAGGCGAGTAGTCGGTCTGCAGGAGGTGAGCTCGTACAGATATCACGGACTACGACAACACTCCAACGTGGAAACTATCTCACCCGAGGGGGTTTGTGGCCGATATGTAGGAGGGGAGCTCATGCAGGGACTCGGACTTACGATAACTCCACGACTCGAGGACTTCAATCGGTGCTGAGGTAGTTCGCCTTGTTTCTTAAGAGATTGTCAAGGAGTCAAATGCATCAATATTTTTGAGGACGAAGGAATTCTAAAGGGAACGACGATCTTTCCTCCGTCGGGTTGGGAGGTTGGCGTCCAGACCTGTTCATGATAGTTTCTCCAGTCGGAGGAGAGATGCAATCGGGGTTAGCTAGGCCGACATGCAAAGGGGGAGCTGATCTGGGTCGTCAATGCAGGGGCTCAGTCTTACAAGGACGCTTACATCCCGAGGCATCGTCCCATCGTCTGCCCTGGGCTATCTAGGAGAAACTGGTCGAAGGATCGTTACCCTACCCAACCGTGGAGATCGTTTTCAGCATTGCTACTTGGTTACAAAAACCAGAGTATAAGCGAAGGGAAATGGTCCTTGGGGGGGGGGCATACTGGACATTCTTGAGTCCACCATCCTTCCACGAACTTGCAGTTTTTAGAGCTTGACAGGTTATCCTGCCTTGGTAGTAACAAAGACACGTGCTGCCCCACAGGACAAATAATAGCTAAGAGCGGGTCTTCCTTCATCGAGTTTAGAAGGTTAGCGTCCAGACCTGTTCCTGATAGTCTCTCCAGTCGGTGGAGAGATGCAATCGAGGGTAGCTAGGCCGACATGCAAGAGGGGAGCTGATCTCGGCCGTCAATGCAGGGGCTCGGTCTTACAAAGATGCTTAAATCCCGATGCGTCGTCCCATCATCCGCCCTGGGCTTTTTAGGAGAATTAGGTCGGATGCAGGTTTCCCAAACCGATCATGGAGATCGCTTTCTGCCTATTATGCCTGCTTGATACACTTTCAAGAAGAGAAGCTAAAGCCTCATATTTCAGGGTGTTAGAGAAATATCATTGATGTATAAGTGTGAACAAGCGTACCATTCCCTCCTATGGGTAGAACCCTTTCAGGTTATCATAACTCCAAGTATTTGAGGAGATTACATGAATAACATAGCGGCCTGGTTGCTGAAGCAATAGCCTCAAACATTTAAACTCGCCGAACTGAGGTGAACATCATAGTTGCTGAAGTAGTGATCTCGCGAGTATGGACTCACGGAATTAAAGGAGAGTACCATAGCTGTTGAAGAGATGACCTCACAAGTATGGAACTTGCGGAATTAAAGGAGAGCACCCTATCTGTTGAAGAGATCACCTTGCGAGTAAGGAACTCGCGGAATTAAATGAGAGCACCATATCCATTGAAGAGATCACCTCGCGAGTATGGAATTCGCGGAATTGAAGAGAGTACTTAGTAATCATGAAGAGCTTCACGAGTAGGAGCTCGTAGAATACTAGCTTGAAGATGACATGAGTAAGCCGTCTCATGGAATGTAGGTTGTCAGAGGAGATCATCACAGGTAGGAGCTTGTAGAGCACCTCATATGTTTTTCCCTGGTGGTGAACACGTCGTGATTTGCCCTGTTTGTCAGTCATACAAAGAGTACTCACGGGTTTTGCCAAAACACCCGTAAGTATGAACATGTATGAAAAACACTACTATTGAAAAAGGAGATGAACTAGGCGGAGGGTAAGTCACCTATAGAACTCGCCCGGATTCTGAGCTATCCCGGCCTTGCGATCAAGTCACCTACAGAACTCGCCTATGGGCGAGTAACAAAGATACTCGCATCTTCACCTGCAGAACTGGCATATGGGCGAGTAAAAAAGATACTCTTCCTCTTTGAAGTCGCCAATCCCCCTTATACTCGCATATGAGCGAGTAACAAGGAAGCTCGCATCTTTGAAGTCGCCAATCCCGCCTATACTCGCCTATGGGCGAGTAACAAGGAAGCTCGCTTCTTTGAAGTCGCCAATCTCGCCTATACTTGCCTATGAGCGAGTAACAAGGAAGCTCTCCAACCTGCAAATAGGACACCTGCGAGTTGATTTGGAGCTCGCTGTATGAAGCTCACCAGAGCATATCGCCATTTGCAATTCGCCTGCATGAACTCGTTCGCATATACTCGCTAACTGAAGTCATTATCTGGAACTCATCTAAGGAGGACGCGATCTGGAACTCGCTTATCTGGAACTCCCCCTTATCTGAAACTCCTATTTGTCCAAGGTGTAAATTCCATTTGAAGGTCGACTGGTATCAATGACACATCGCGTCTGTCGATCCTACACCACAAAAGAAGACGATGTGAACGTAATGGAACAGTCATGCTCTTGATTAAGATGACTGATGAAGAGAAGATTAAAGGCAGAGTCAGGAACATGAAGAACATAACGTGGAGAAAGAGATGGAGACACCAACATATCCGCATTGGCAAATAGGAGTGGTAGCTTCATTTGCAACTGTAATAGATTTGGTAGCGGGAGCATCCATGTAGCGAGAGAGCTTTTGTGGAGAAACGTGATTGGTGACTCCGGAGTCTATAATCTAGGAGGAGCCAAGAGGGAAAGAAGCAATGCTGGTATGGAAGGAAGAGGCCCCGGGGACAGGTGGGCAGTTAAGCAGCTCCTAAGTTGTCGGTGTTCGTCCCGCAGAATGTCGATTTCAGTGCGGGAATAGGGGCTATGTCAGTACATCGACGGTCGCAAAAAACATTGGGGGGGGGGGTGAGCTACAACAAAATACATACCATTGCGCAGAGTAGTAGAGGCCGTGTGTATTCCCATGATTGGTTGTCAATAGGAACCGACCACTGGGAGTTGGAGCTTGGCATGTGGGAGCTCGTCAGGGGTGAGCTCGACAAGAGGGAGCTCTGCAAGAGGTTTCTTGGCAAGAGGAAGCCGTTGGATTTTTCCGAGGGTGGATGCACATCATATGTGCATAGCGGAAATAACTTCAAGAAAACCCAAACTAGAAGTTGGATCTTGCGAAGACCATTAATCAAGAAATAAAATGCATAGTACCTGTACGAAATCGAGTCTCAACTTGATCGAGATGCTCCAAAAATTGCTTTGCTGTTATCAGAGTCCTATTCTGAGTCATCTTCTACGACCAATCTGAGTTCCGAGAACGCAAAATTAGATCTGCGCCTTTACGGACAATCCTTACTAACGCCAAGAAACTCCTTGCCGTCGAAAGTAGGCAGGTACTCTGGTAGGATGATGAAGGCCTTCGTCTCCACGAATTGCTAGGTTCATTTACAAGAGAAGATTGCTGGCGCTAGGTTTCTGATTCACAAAAGGAAAGTCGCCATATTCACTGCTCTTCAAAACTTTTCATAAAGGGGCTCAGGAGAATAGTGAATGTTTTACCCTAGATCTGAAATTATATCTATATATAATTTTTTGTGAATCGGGTTCAATTTCTATAGGAATAATCTAAGAACAAGTGAACCGGTTCAGGGTTTAAACATAGAGAAGAAATGGTCTAGACGTGAGACCCACGACTCAGGGGGAGCTACTGACATACAGTAGGAGGAGGAAGCTGCCAGCAGTACCAGATTTAGAGTCGTGCCTAGTCTCGCTCCCGGTCCCCTGGCTACGCCGCTCTCTACTCCTGGAACACCTACATCACCACATGCCTCAGGTAATATTCTTTTCCCTTCCCCTATTTCTCCTCTTACATTACGGAGGAGTGAGGACTACTCACAACAATGCCGAAAATCCACCTGATAGATACGGTTGGGATCTTGCGTCCTTTGTCTCGTACGATCATATCTCCTCTACTCATAGAGCATTCATTGCATCTTTGGATAGTCGTATTGTACCTAACAATTGGCAGGTTTCCAAAGACGATCCAAAATGGAAGACAGTTATGAAGGAAGAGATGAGAGCTCTTGAGAAGAACAAGATTTGGGAGCTGGTACAACGACCAAAGGACAAGAAGTCTGTTGGGTGTAAGTGGGTGTTTACTGTGAAGCAGAACCCAGACGGACAGGTTGAGCGCTACAAGGCACGATTGGTTGCCAAGGGGTACATACAGACCTACGATATCGATTACGACAAGACATTTGCACCAGTTGCAAAGATGAGCACCGTTAGGACTCTGATTAGCCTAGCGGTGAATGGTGGATGGATGTTGCACCAACTAGATGTGAATAACGAATTTCTTCACGGAGATCTGGCAGAGGAAGTGTATATGAAAATACCACCAGGTTTTGGCACGACGAAGACTGAAGGCAGAGTCTGTAGGTTGAAGAAATCTCTCTATGGGCTGAAGTAGTCACCCCGCTCGTGATTCGACAGGTTCAGGAAAGCGATGATTGAGATGGGATATCACCAGATCAATGCAGATCACACATTTTTCTCCAGGTAGAATTACAACTGTTACTTAAAACCGAAAACCGCACACCAAACCGGAATCGAATCGGAACCGCAAAGAACCAGACCGAGCCGTTCGCAAATTATTCGGGTTCCGGTTTTAATTTTGGAACCGTGAACAACATTGGTTCGGGTGTGGTTCTTACATTTTATTATCTGGACCGGAACCGGAACCGGAACCAGAACCGCAACATACAAGTCTCAAGCGGTTTCAAGATTTTTAGACCCGATCGAACCGGACCGAAGTAGAACCGAACCACAACCCGTTTATTATTATTATTATATTGTTATTTTTTTTATAATTTATCTATAATATTTATACTTACTATCACGAGTGAAGTTAGTGCATTTTGAACCCAAATCGCAATCGCACTAAAGGGGGTCGATTTTGAACCGAACAAAACTTCACTGCATAATAACTGTGTGGTATGGTTTGACATTGATGCGGTTTGGAGTTAATTTTTGCATTGCATTTTTGATTTTTATACATTTATATAATGTATTTTCAATTTTACATACATATTTGTTTGAAATATTTTATTTAAATAATATAAAAAATATACAACTACTATTTATTAGTAATCATGAATGACAACTAAATGTAGCCGATTGTTACAATTGAGCATGCTGACGAGACGTGCAAAGCCAACTAGACGTCGTGGCAAGTCTGCACGCGTAGGAAGGCGATGAATACTATCCCACCGATCGTGGAAATGACTGTCGAGAAGTGCGCAACATAATTATTTCTATTTCGATGTTTTGAATTTTACTATTTACAGCCCGTTTTTATTTCCTTCCGCCAAGTTTGATTTTGGTTTTAGTTGAAACCGATTGGAACCTGACCGAACTGCATGGAACCGGACCGAACCGTTAGTGGCCGGTTTGGTTTTGGTTCTTATTGAACCGGAACCGGAACCGTTGACACGACGGTTCCAAAAATTAAGCTGGAACCGGAACCAGAACCGGAACCAGAACCGGAACCAGAATCTGAACCGGTCAAACCAAATAAGATTTTTGTTCTAATTTGAAGAACCATTGCTTTAGTGGTCCGGTTCATGGTTTTAATAGAACCAGAATCAAACCGGAACCGTGACAGCTCTAGGTAGAATGAAGGTCACATCACCATGCTTGCGGTGTATGTGGACGACATTATCATTACAAGAGATGATGAGCAGGAGATTGACCGCCTCAAGGGGGCTCTGGGCAAGGAGTTTGAGGTGAAGGATCTGAGAATTCTTAGGTACTTCATTGGGATTGAATTTGCTTATGAGGCAGAAGGGATAGTCCTCTCCCAAAGAAAATACGCACTAGAACTTCCCACTGAAACTGAGATGTTGGGGGTGTAAACCTGCTGTGACGCCAATCGATCAGAGATGTAAACTGGGTGCAGAGGCCCGGGAACTAGTAGATCGTGAGATGTATCAGAGGCTAGTTGGAAAGTTAATTTACCCGAGCCACACTCGCCCAAATATCTCCTTTTCTGTGAGCGTAGAGAGCCTCTACATGCACGACCCAAGGAAGGGTCATATGGATGCAGTGTACCAGATCTTGCGATACTTGAAGAGTGCTTCTGGGAAGGGGTTGACCTTCAGAAGGAATAGACACATGAAGATTGAGGGCCGTTGCGACTCTGATTGGACAAGCTGTGCGGATGATAGGAGGTCTACTTCAGGTTATTGCATATTTGTGGGAGGCAACCTGGTCTCCTGGAGGAGCAAGAAACTTTCAATAGTGGCTGGATCAACAACAGAGGCAAAGTACAGAGCCATGACATTAGGGGTTGCAGAGCTCCTGTGGCTGAGGGGGATGCTTGTGGAGTTGAAGTTGGATTGAGGAGATATGATGAAGTTGTGGTGTGACAGTCAGACAACCATCATTATTGCAAATAATCCAGTCCAACACGATCAAACCAAACATATAGAGATTGATAGATTTTTTATTGACAGTGGGCTACTGGAGCTGAGTCACGTGTCGACCAAAAGTCAAGTTGCAAACTGCTTGACCAAGGGACTCAGTTCAGAGGACATGATCAGGGATTATAACAAAATGGGCTTAGTGAATATCTTTCGCCAATCTTGAGTAGGAGTGTTGTAATATTGAGATTGATGTGTAGGCTATAAATAACCATATTATTAACCCTAATAGAGATTTAGGGTTCATTCTAATCAACTAGCAGTAATCATATGACTTACCTATTTTCAATTTTTAACTGATGTCTTATTTTGTCTTCTCAATTCCCTGTTTATGTTAGATAATCAACAAGTATTATTATCATAATTTTTAATAAAAAGTATATCATTTTACTGTGAATATATTGAGAATATTTCAAGATGAGATCCAAATGCTTGTTGAAAAATTGTCTGGCTTAGAGTAACTTATCAGGTATCACATGAGTTACTGTGTGATGGTCATTGTTATGGAACCAGGAAAAAAATGAAAGGGAAAATATTACCCCTGCACAATTACCGGAGGAGTCACTCCTCGTTGGAACCACCGGAGCACGCATATGGAAGCCATCGTGATTAATTCTTGTAATTAAATGTTATTAATTAATTGATTAATTTTAATTATTTAATATTAATTACATTAATTAATTTCTTTATTAATATTGTATTTCCTTTTATGTCACCCCTCCCCCATCTATGTTACCCCCGCGCAATTACTGGAGGAGTTACTGCTCGTCGGAACCACCGGAGCACACATATGGAAGCCGCCGTGATTAATTAATACCATTTAATTATAAGAATTAATCACAGCGGCTTTCATATGCGTGCTTCGGTGGTTCCGACGAGGAGTGACTCCTCCGGTAATTGCGCGGGGGTAACAAAACATAACACGGAAAAACACAGATTTACATGACTCATCACAAGATGCGCTATGTCCAGGGGCAGTAGCTTGATCGTTTCATTGGATGAACAAAGACGGCTACAATAGAGGAGGCTCAGATTTCTCTTTCTACTCCGAAACCCTAGAATAAGAGGAGTTTTATATACAATGTCGTATAATTCAAAATCCCGCGCACCGTCTTCAAGTTCGGTGTCGTCTTATGCGTTGACACGGCATAATGATGGGCTTGGGAATCTTCATATGATTTTGAATTTGTGACATAAAAAACAGTTACCACCTATGAACTTATCTTGTTTTTTTGTTTCAACATTTTTGGCATAGTACTTGGTATTGTTGTGTACTTTTATATCCCATCCCTAAACCACCTCTTAACTCTAACAAATGTCATCAAACCAAAATTACCTCGGGCTTATTTGTTTACTTTTAGATAGCAATGTTTTGGAAAGTTGTAATTTTTCTGTTCATTTTCATTTTCTCAGCGAAAATGAAGTAATCATTTCTGCGGAAGCTTTGTGGAGTTTAAAATCATTGTTAGTTTTTAATTGCATCCAACCAAATAGTGAATTTAACAAAATTCATTATCTTAGAAGATATTATTTCTAATTTTTCTTTAACTCTTTCCTTGGGTGAAGTTTAAAATCACTTTTGACTTTTGAGAAGGTTTGTGTAGTTTGTGTAGTTTAATTATATCGCTTTATAAAATAATTTAATTTCAAGTAGCTAAATTTGCCCTTGGAGTTATACTGTCTTTTGTACGGCGCTTCGTAAAAAGAAGACAAGAACAGGCTGTAGTTCTAACATTTGTATAATCAATCATTTTTCAAAAATACCCAAGAAACCTACTTTTGCTTCAGGCATGAATAATTGAAGTGATCATTCTCATATTCCAGTTTGATGTTGTTGCTCAAGAAACAAGTATACCTACACATTTTACTGGCAAGAAGGTATCAGTGGAAGATTCAAGAAGAAAAAATTCTACTGTGAAGATTAATCCTTGGACACTTGCAAGGCTTAAAACAGAAGAAGTTTCAAAAGCTGCAGCAGAAGCAAGGAAAAGATCTCGAATCTCGAAGCCAATTGCAAGACGAGATGTGCCACCTGGTGTGGAGACAGACAGTAGCTTTGGCAGCGACAGTGGCCGGTTCGCTCTGAGGATTGAAAGCTGGACCCAACCCAACAAAAGAGACCGCCTGAGCTCAAACCTTCCTTTCGAATGCGTCACAAATGCGTCTTCTAAAGCCACAAAGAGCGGTGGAGCACTCTTGACGCCACTCCAACTTGAAGCAAGGAGCGCCTTTACCACAAGCAAAGCCATGTCTACTTCTCGGACTGCTGTTTTTTCTCCCGATAGCAGTTTAGGCTCACCGGACATCCGCCCATTTCATGTTTCATCTGTTTCATCTTTGGCGATGGAAGACACACACGAACTAAGGCTGCGTCCACCTTCAGGCGCACAAGGATATAGTGGTATTCAACTATCAAGATCCACCAGTGATGGTTACGATGCATCTGGCGGCGAAGATAGCGATCAGATTCCTTCAGGAATTATTCCACGATCTGTTAACTGGAGCAGCTTGCTGATTAGCTCGGACCGCAGCAGCATGGAGAACGAAAACAAGGTGTCATCATCTTGAGTAGCAGCACAAGTCAAATGCTGACTAGGCCTGGATGCTACTATTGTTTGTTAACTAAGGCTGTTGACATCAGAACTGTTGGATATATTTCTTAAAATTGTAACTGTTTTTTTCTAATGAATTTTGAGACTTTTCTGAATGAGAGTTAGGAATGTCGATGAGATGGATTTTCTGCAGTCTTTAGGGTCTCAAGACCAATGGGGTTATCTCTAGTGTTATCATGCTTCCTACTTTATCCAGAAACGGGCATCATAAAATGTGTTAGAAATTACGACCTAAGATCAATTTGTTCTAGGGGATCTGCCCAAGGTTAAAGAGTCCGTTTGGCACGTTGTTGGGGGCCATGAATGCGGTAGTTTTTAATTGTCGTTCGTGAACACCCGATTTCATCTAAGGAACTCCATCTAGTTTTATGTTCAAAACTAGGTTTTTTCTTGGTGGCGTTATGACCGTTGTCATGCCAAATGCATATCCTATGACGGTGCCGTTTTTGTCGTAACTCATTAGAGTAAAAACACGGTGCCAAACGGAGCCCACATGTCCTAATATAGGATTATATTAGGGTCTCTGGCCTCTAATAGGTAGACCCTTTTTTCTATCATGTTTTGACTTATTTGTCTGATCTAAAACCAATTGTTTGTATGTGGAGGGGTCTGTTAGCATTCGGACATGTCTGGGTCCCGAATTAAGTTTTTTTACTTGTCTGGCTTTGACTAACTAGATGAATCTTATCCAAATTTGGGCACATTTTAATTAGTAAGGGGAATATCTGAGGTCATTATTGTATTTTTCTTTATTCTCCAATTAATAGTGGAGAATTCTTTCACTTTATGCAATCATGGAGATCCACCGAGTTTAGGTTTCGTTTGGTTCGGCAAGAACAGATGGACGGGTGCAGATGTCGCCGCCGTTCGGAGCTGGAGGGGGGGAGGCGGAGATTCGAAACACTCCTTTTTTTGAGCGATAAGAGCATTATTTGATGACATTATCTCTTTCCGATTTGATTTTTTTGTCCGACTTTAAAATTTTCTAATTTATTTGCTTTATTTTATTGTATTTATTTTATTGTATATATTATTTTTCACTTATTTAAAATTTTCTAGTTTAATTTAATTTATTAATTTTAATATGTTTTTACTACTTGTTGCGGGTCATCTGGTTTTTTCTCGGTCTGGAGAATTGGATAGCCTTAGTTCGAATTCGGACCAGACGCACAAACAGTCAAATAAAAATATCAGCAAATGACAGTTTTTTTGACGTGGAAAACCCGAAATGGGTGAAAAATCATGTGACCGGATTTGTGTCGGTCCAAAATCCACTATTTCGTTGGAGATTACAAGAGTTTGTGATTATTCCTCGGAGGCTGATAGACCACCTCTCCGTCACAAGTACAAAGTACGAAAATGATGAAAAAAAATTAAGTCCTCGGGGCCCTGATGGAAGCACTAATACTTGAAAAGTTACCAAGTCCACAAAACAATTGAGAAAAATTTCTAAGTTCACGGAGTCTCGATGGAAGTACTCCTACTTAAGAGGAGTCTTGATGAGAGCACTCCCGTGGAGAAGAACATTGTGCCTTGGAAGCTTGATGGAGCCTTTTCGCTAGAAAGGGATCAAAATTCCTGAGCGGAGGATCATTCTAAATCGACGACCTCGCTGGAAAATCTCAGTGCTCTTTCTAGCCTCTAGAGTTGTTTGTCCTCAATTGAAGGCCTGCGAGACTATTTATAGTTTTCTTGAGAGACACGTCGGTAAATGCACTGGGGTGAAATTTGTGGTGGTGAATGACGTCGCTCCGTTTCGGTTGCCTAGATCACCAAATGTAGCAAAATGATAAAAGTGACCCCCCCGGGCGGTCCCGGCAGGGTGCCCGATGGTGGCGGCAGCGGGGGGGGGGGGGGGGGGGGAGGGACGCGGGCGGCGGGTGGCGGGGTATTCCTGTGGCGGGGGCCGCCTGCGGCGGGCGGGGGAGGTCGCCGGAGTGCGCTGCTCATGTGTGCTAGGAGCGTGCATGCTTGCGCTGTGCTTGTGTGCTTTCGAGCCTTGGGGGGGGGGGAGCGTAGATTTTTGCACTTGACTTGTTCGTCTGAGTTGGTTTTTCCCACGTGTCCTCGATCCAAGTCTTTTCGGTTTGGCTCAAAAAATTTCAGGGGAAACCCCTTCAAATGCCCCTAAATTTTTGCGGGTCGTGAACCGCAAAGCGACGAGCCCAAAATTTTTTAAGCTTGACCGCCTGCCTTTGAGATTGATTACTTGTACATCATTCTTGCTTATTTGCGTTGCTTGCGACGCGCCTCATGAATGTTTTTGCATCACACTTTGCGTATTGCCCTCGTGCGGAAGCACACCATTTTTTTACATTTCTCCTCGTATAAATGTGCGAGTATGGTGTTGCACACTAGCTAGTGCGGTTGCTGCGGAGTGTTAGCGTCGGTGGAAGATTCTTGTGATGCAGAGCAATGTTCCGTCCCTTGTCTCGGCATCGCGAAAGGACTCGCAGGCTTGTTGCCACAAGAAGACGTGGAAGGACATGTTGCCTGTTTCTGTGCTGCATCATAGAATGATTTAGTGTCCTTTCACTATTCCTATAAGGAGTTGGGATGGAACTTTTACGACAAATGCTATTGATGACGTCTGTACCTTGGGATGTTGCAATTGAAAGACTTTGTTTTCAAGGTCAGCTAACACCTAGAGGGGGGTGGGGTGAATAGGTTTTAGGTCTCTTTTGAAATTATCTCGACCTATTCCTGATTTTGTCCTACTTAGGGATTAGTTAGTTTAGCTTTCAAGAACATCAACCAGAAGACACAGTAATTTTATAGTGGTTCCCCAGTTTATGCGTACGTCCACTGTCCCTCTCCGCCTTTCTAACAGTGTGTTAAACAAGGCTTTTCCCCCAAAACTTGGCTTTTTAAGAGCTTACAACTCGATCCCTCAAGACCACTCAGTCTCCTCCAAGACCTATTGCTCAGGCACCAGACCCTATAACTCAGTGATTAAATAACCACCTACCTCAGGCTCAAAAGCCCCACTACTATGGCTAGGAGGAAAACCATACACTTAGATCCAAAATGGATCCTACACTCAGCCTTTATAACACAGGCTTACAACTCAGATTCTACTCAGAATCCTACACTCTGATCCAAACTAGATCCTACAAAAAATAGAAATGGTGTTAAAACAGTTAGACACCAGAAGGTTTCTCTGTGTCTGTCTTCCTGGGCTGAGCAGATTTCAGCCCTGTCTTCTTCACAACAAGTTGAAAAGATCTTCAGTACTGGGCTGCTTGTGCTTGAAGTAACTCAGAATCAAGATTCTGATCTACTCTTGAAGACAATGGATCAGAAGGTTTTGTATCTTCTTTAAACAGTATCTGGACTAACAGACTCTGAACGCTCTTCTTCTCTTCTTAATCAAAAATCGATTCTGAACTTGCTGTCGCTGATAAGAATCGCAACAACTATCTGTTTCTGCTTTCATGTCCACTAAATCAGAACTTGTGCTTTAGGCTCGATGTTAATGGAGAGGAAGAAGACGGAGTTCTGCTGCTATGCGTATCCAGAAAACCCTAATTGCTTCATTTGACACAATCAATCTTTCCCTTTTATTGATCGTCGATCAACAGCTCTTTGCGTTGTGGGCCCCGCCTTAATTACAGATTTACCACCTTCCATTTGCAAAATACGACAACAGCTGGCCGCCGACGCCATCAAAGGCATACTGCATCTTTCCCGTAAAGAATTTGAACTGCGTTGACTTTGTAGACTTTTGCTGACTCATGCTGACGTCAGCCATCTGTGGACTTAGCTAAAATCAAGCAACTTTAGTATAGGCGTTGAGTGAGTAAGCTATACTCAACGCCAAAATACTTGGACATATTTTCTATCACTAGGCGTTGAGTGAGCAACCTTCACTCAATGCCAAAATACTTAGAAAAATTTCTCTGCCATTAGGCGTTGAGTGAGCAATCTTCACTCAATGCCAAAACACTTAGAAAAGTTTTCCGTCATCAGGCATTGAGTGAGCAACCTTTCACTCAACGCTAAAACACTTCGAAAAGTTTTCTGTCATTAGACGTTGAGTGAGCAACCTTCACTCAACGCTAAAATACTTAGAAAACTTTTCTGTCATTAGGCGTTGAGTGAGTAACCTTCACTCAACGCTAAAATACTTAGAAACTTTTTCTGTCTCTAGGCGTTGAGTGATTGAGCTTCACTCAACGCCAAACTGCTTAACTGAAGTTCTGTCACTTGGCGTTGAGTGAGTAAGCTACACTCAACGCCATAACACTTAGAATTGATTTTAGTCACTTGGCGTTGAGTGAGTAAGCTTCACTCAACGCATTTGGACTTAGCCAAATTTCTGTGAAATCACAGTCTCTAACTGACTAAAGTTCAGTCAACGTTTTTTATCATATGTCATTGAGTGAGTAAGCTTCACTCAACGCCTGCAGATTTAGTCAAATATCAACATAGATTTTCTGTGTCATTGACTGTCTGAGCAATACTCAACGATTATGGAGTATGACGTTGAGTGAGTAGACTTCACCCAACGCCTGTGGACTTAGCCACTTTCTTGCTGTTTCTTATTATGCTTTGACTGTCTTAGCCTGTCTCACAACTTTTTTCTGTATGACGTTGAGTGAGTAGACTTCACTCAATGACTGTGGACTTAGCCACATTTTCAGCTTGCTAATTGTTAGGATGGCTATACTCAACGTTTTTACTTACCTGACGTTGAGTGAATAGATTTCACTCAAATCCTGTAGAATTGGTGGTATTTTCCTGTCCAGCTTTCTTTCTTAATGCAGCTGGCGTTAAGTGAGCTTGCTCCACTCAACGCCTGTGGACTTAGTGTAATTTCTGTCTGACCACCAACTTGCTTTGTGTCCACCTGTCCAATTACTTTAATAGGGACTGACCTGCATGCATAAACTCAAACACACATCAAATATAACTAGTGTGTGTGTGTGTCATTGACTTGTTTGACTTCTTACAAATCTGAGCCATTTGGATCAATGAACCCAATAATCTCCCCATATTTGAAGAAGTCAAAACCCTTATTTAGATTGTTCACATTTCATAGTTAATGACATACACAACATATGCAGCAATAAAATGTGCTATTATAATAGAACAGTTATAGGAAGGTTACCACATATCTTGCCTGTTTGGTGAGCATCACCTGCTCCCCCTGTTTTGCTGCAATGTGTGTGATACCACTTGAATACTGCATGAGAGCATTTCTTTCTCCCCCTAAACTGCAACATTTCTTTCTCCCCCTAAACTTGATACCACTTGATCAACCTCTGATGCCACACTTGATGATGCCACACTTGATCAATCTTTGAATCCACTTGATATACCACTTGATCAATTTCTTCTTTCTTTCCCCCTTTTTGACTTCTGAATAATAGTCAGGGAAGAGCTGGCTTGTCTTGATTTACTTCTACCCCTATTTGATTGCAGTTGATACCCTTGCTGCAATTGCTAGCTACCTCTTTATATGAGGCTTGTTATGCTCCTACAGCTGCTGGACTTGCTCTCCCTCAATAGGAGCCACTTTTGCCATCATTTATGGATGAACACTTTGGTCTTCTTACCACTTAAGGTCTTCATCTCCTGCAAGAAGAATACATCCTACACCAAAACTAAAACTATAGGGAGTAACTGAAGCTAGACTAGGTTCAACATATCCAACTCAAACATGAAGGTGTTGAACTTTGCTTCATCTAGTAGCTTAGTAAAGATGTCAACCACTTGCTTGTCTGTGGGGATAAACTCAAGAATGATATTTTACTTTTCCACATGCTCTCTAATAAAATGATATCTAATTTATATGTGCTTAGTCCTGCTGTGTGAGACAGGATTCCTAGCAATAAAAATAACACTAGTTGAATCACAATATAGAGGGGTTCTACTTACCTTGAGGTCATAATCCTGGAGTTGATGCTGAATCCACAGCAACTGAGCATAGTAGCTACCTGATGAAATGTACTCTGACTCTGCAGTTGATATAACAACACTTGTTTGCTTCTTGCTGCTCCAAGACACTAGTCTTCCTCCTAGGAACTGACAGGTACCAGAAGTGCTTTTCATGTCCTCTTTGCATCCTGCAAAATCTACATCCTGCAAAATCTGCATCTGAATAGCCAATTAGTTCAAAATCCCTATTTTTAGGGTACCATAGGGCAAGATCTGGTATGCCCTTAAGATATCTCAAGATTCTCTTTACAACAGAGTAGTGAGATTCTTTACGGCAGACCTGATATGAAAGTTAGGTGATAAGATCTATCTACCTCTAGAGGGGGGGGGGGTGAATAGAGTAAGTTCAAATAGATTGATGTATTTAAAACTTTTGATTTACTTAGTGTAGAAAGTGAGTTGTGCAATGGTTAAATATATGATAAAGCAAACAGCACACAGCACACAGCAAGAAGTAAACATAAACCACAGAAGACACAAGGAAATTATAGTGGTTCCCCAAACTTGGGTAGTCCACTCTTCTATCACCCTTTGATAGGAATCCACTGCAGGAAGGTTGATCAGGTGTCCTGGGCACCACCAGATTTTTGGATAAGGTGTCTTGCCACCACTGATTTTGACAAGGTCTCAGCTAACCAAAAGGGTAACTTTTGAAGGGAGTTAAAACCCTGTACAGATGGAATAAGGTAAAGAAAGGATGGGTATGCTTCTCTGTCAACTATCAGAGAGAAGCTTGTGGATTTTGATGTTGTCAAAGCTCCCCCTGAGATGTAGATGAGTTCAGGTAGAAGAAGCTTTGCACAAGGGTGACAGGCTCTTCACTGCTTGTCCTTCTTCAGCAATAGATAACTCAGAAGCTGAGTGTTTGATGTCTGAAGGTAGACGGCAGTCTGTAGAAGAGTTGATTGCAGAGCAGAAGAAAATCAGAGAGTATTGATGATGATATTTCTCTGAGTGATGTTCTTCTCTTTTAATTCTCTGCAGCAAATTCTGTGAGAGAGAGATGATGAAGAATGTTCTCTGTAACAAATCTGAATAACTGTGTTGTTGTCTCTCTCGAAGAATCTCTGAGTAATAAAATTACTACTGTCTGATAGATAGCCGTTGGCAGGGCATTCAATGCATTCCTTAACTGTCCATGCCTTGGAGGGAAGTGCCTTAATTGATTTCCAATGAAAATTCCTTGAGATATGGACCAATTAAGTCTTGAAACGGCCAGGGGATCTCTTGCAATAACTGCTTTGATGATCTTTAATTTGAATTTCAAATGTCAACAGACGGGAGAACTCGAAACATCGAACTCATCATAAATCGTCGATCTGAACTCGACTATCCGTCGATCAGAGAGTGATTAAGAATGCAGAGAGAATCACGCCAAAACGTCGAGCTGAAGTCGACGTTGCGTCGAAATGAGGACGACGCTGCGTCAAGCTGCGATCGACTATGCGTCGAGCAGCGGTCGACTACGCGTCGAGCTGAGGACGACGACACGTCGAGCTGGGGTCGACTATCCGTCGAGCTGAGCAGAATTAAATTCTCAAATATCCTAAGTTCTAAACTCACACTCAATGACCTATGTTATACAATGAGGTCATGAATCCTTAGCATAGTTATCCTGACCCAAATATAAAAAGGGTGTTCCAACAATCTCCCCCTATTTGGATTAGGATTACTATTCACATGATTATAAGGAAATAAAATGCATACAGAAGATTAAAACACAGACAAAACCATAAGCCACAGATAGGAACAGGAGCAGATATATAAATATCAAAAGTGTTTATGGCAGTTGTAGAGAGGTAGAGCCATCTTACATTACTTCTTCTTTGGTTCTTCTTCAAAGCTTTTCTTGAACTTGATTTCTCTGTGAGGATTGGCAATATCTTTCCTGGATCTGTAATCCTCAGAAGTACCCAAGGAAGTTATGCTTTTTCCACTGGGAGGAACAGCAGCAGGATGCAATTCCATGTACCTATCAAATTCAAAGAATTTACTGGAGTTGTATTTGTCCAATTCTTGTCTTCTCTGCTCAGACATAGTACTGATATTTGATGTGTCCAGTCCTCTTTCTTTATTCTTCTTAATCAGGTCTAGAGCAGCAAGCTCAGTCATTCTAGCTTTCCAAGCAGTAGGATTGTTGACTAGATCATCATAAGGGACAGGAGGTTCATATTTGTTGCTTTGATCTGAAGGAGGAGGTTTTTGCCTTACACCATCATTGAGCTTGAAGGGAAAAGGACCAGAGGTTGAAGCAATAGTCTTTCCTCCCCTTGGATATGGCTGGTGTCTAGCTTGACCTCTTGATTGGTTTCCTCTTGAAGATCCTCTTTGTTGATAACCTCTTGGTTGGCTACCTCTTTGTCCTCTCCTGGATTGATATGTCTTGCCTTGGAAGGAGGATGTGGGAGGTTTGCTGACAGGGTTAGCACTGCCTCCTGCACATGGAGAAGGTGGAGGAGGAGGAGGAAGAATAGATTTAGAGGGGCCTTTAAAATACTTTTTCTTTTGTTTCATAGCCTTGAGTTGGTTCTTGGAAAATTGCATCCAGGGCTCTATAATCTCACAGTTGTGAAGAATGTAATAGGGAGTGTCATGGTCAGTGGCCCTTTCCATTGGAACTCTCTTTAGAGCTTTGCTTCTAGCTTTTCTCTTTTTAGCAATGGTGGCAGATGAATCGTCTGAGCTAGTGGCAAACTCATTAGAGGAGCTGCTTTGCACATGATCATAAGGATCATAAAAATCCTTCTTGGAGGCAATTCCTGAAACAGGAGTAGAAGCAGCTGTCAGTGTAGATGATGTATCTAGCACTGCAGGAAAAGAAATGGCTTCAGGTGCAACAGACATAGGAGCAGCTAAGTCACTGATAACTTCAGATATTACAGCCTCAACTGAACTGGCTGGATAGATCTTATTAGCAGGAGCAGAAGCTACCACTGCCTCTAGAACAACAGAACTAACAGGAGCAGCAACAACACTATGATCAAGAGAATCATTTGCAGGAGCATCAACTACCACTGCATCATCATCAAGGATCATTTCATCAAAAATAACAGCAGCAGCAGCAGAAAAGGGAACAATAGCCCTGGACAGATCTTCAGGAAGCAATAATCTGTATGGGCTGAAAGACCTTTGGAAAAAGCATGCTGGCACTTCCACTGTAAAGTCTTCAACTGGAGGCTGAACAAACTCTCTATCTGTAGGCTGAATTTCTGAAACTAACAGCTCTTCTCTATCAAAATGAGGCAGCTCTTCTTCTACAAAAATCTCCCCCTGCCTAGAATCAGTGAGAACTGACTCTAGGCCCCTAGAAGAAGGGCCAGCCACAAGAGGAGTAAGGGAAGAGAGTTTAGATGAGATGAAGTTCAAAGAGAGGATTATTGGAGCTAGGGAAGCATCCAATAGAGAAGAAAGCCTTGGAGCCAAGAGCTCATAGAGCTTGTTGGCCAAGGGAAGCAAATCTACTTGCTCAAGGGGATGTTGAGCAGAGGTAGAGGGAGGAGAAACAGATGCAACAGGAGATGATGTTGTTGGCATAGATGTAATGGGGATGGTAGGTTCAATGATGGATGACATGATGAGGTCAGAAAATGATGGTGTCTCAGATATGTCATCAGGAGAACCATCCAAGAAAGAATCATCTGGATTGTTGATCTCAATATCCATTGAAGGGAAGAAGTGAAGAGGATGAAAATTTTCAGATGTGGTAATGGATGGAGGAATGGAAGAAGCAATTGTAGCAATTGATGATGTTGTTGGCATAGGGGATGAAAATTGAGATGTGGATGGAGTGAAGGTGGTTGGAAAGCTGAAGGAAGATGAAATGGTGATGGATGGCATGGCTTCTTCTACTAGATCAGAAGGCTGAGGTGAAGTGACCACAACAGTCCTTATTTCTATAGAAGTTTTCATAGCTGCAGCAGCTCTGGGATTGGTGATTTTCCTGTCCCACTTACCAATGAGGGCACAGGTCAGTCTCTTAGAAGCATTGATATGCTTAGAGGATACCAGAAGCTGAGGGCAGATATGATGAAGCAGCAAACCCAACACTCTTCCAAAATGGACATAGGTCTTGTTGACCTTCTTCTTCACTAAATCAAACAGAATTTCTCCCCAATTCAAGTGCTTTTTGTCCAGGAGAGCAGCCATGATGCAAAATTGATGCCTGGAAATGGCATCATGTGCTGTTCTCTTAGCACAGATAACCTTGCCTACCACATCAGCTAGAAGTCTGAATTCTATGGCAAGGTCTACTTTCAACAATTTGGAGGCATTCTCAGAGGAATGACCCATCCTGTCTATCATTTCAGCATATTCTTCATTGGACAGCTCCATACTGTCATTGCCATTCTCCAATTCAAACACCTCAGTAAATATAGCAGGGGTTAAGGATACCTGAGTCCCTGAGATTGAACCAGTAATGGTGCTTTCATCTTGAGTGACTGCTGTATAAATCCATTCTTTGATTTCTGTTTCTGCTATTGGCATTCTGGTTGTCATAAACTTCTCCAATTTCTGTTCCTTGAACAGCTCCAGAATTTCCAGAAAATTCTGAGATGATCCTTCAAAGGAATCCAGATCAATGTCGAAACCGCAATCAAATTTCATTGCCGCCAAGATTGCTGCTGGAATCGCCATTTCCTGTAGAATACCTCTCGAAAACAAGTGTAGAATCTTTGGAGGGAGAAAATACTTGCAGAAAATATGAAGGCGCAAATGAAATCGACGCCGAGAAGATGATTTTATACTAGGGTTCGACGCAAAAAAGGAAATAACGTCGAGCTTAGATCGACGCTAAGAAGCTCTAGGGGAAACGAAGAGACTCGGTGGTGTTCAGCTTAGATCGACGTTCGACGTTTTGAAGGTCGACGGTGGACGCTATTTGGGATGCTGAACGTCGAGCTCTGGTCGACGTCAATTAGCGTCGTCGACCGAGACAGAAACTTAACAAACTCTAGACAGGGTCGATCTCTGGTCGACGCAAGGATGAGGTCGACGGTCGACGCTTTTTAGCGGTCGACGATCAGTCGATCTCCAGTCGACGTTTTCAAATGAAAAACGTCGAGCGTCGAGCAGAGTTCAGACAGAACCTCTAGACACTTAAGAAAGAGATACATTTGCCTAGACTTTGTCATTTTTATGGTTTCAAAATCTTGTAGATTAACTTATGCTATCTCCATCTATCATTCCCAACTGATTAAGGAAGAAGAAGTGCTTCTTTTCATCCAAAGGTTTGGTGAAAATATCTCCCCTTTGTAAATCAGTAGAAATGTACTCTAGTGCTATTTATTCTTTTCTACATTATCCCTTAAGAAGTGATGTCTGATCTCTATGTGCTTTGTCCTACTATGGAGAACTGGATTTTGAGCAATGCAAATTGCACTAGTATTATCACAAAGAATTTTTGACTTCTCTAAGTTGTAGCCATAGTCTAGGAGCTGGTTTTGGATCCACAATATCTGTGAGCAGCAACTACCTGCAGCCATGTATTCAGCTTCAGCAGTTGATGTAGACACAGATGTTTGCTTTTTGCAAAACCAGGAGACAAGTCTATCACCAAGGAATTGACAAGTTCCACTGGTGCTTTTCCTGTCTACTCTACATCCAGCATAGTCAGCATCTGAAAATCCAGTGAGATCAAATCCTGAGTCATGTGGATACCAGAGACCTAGATTTGGACAGCTTTTTACATACCTAAGAATTCTCTTAACTAATGTGAGGTGTGACTCTCTAGGGCTCACTTGGAACCTAGCACACACACATGTAGCAAACATAATATCTGGTCTGCTAGCTGTAAGATATAAAAGAGAGCCAATGATTGCTCTATAGTTAGTCTGATCAACTGGTTTACCAGATTCATCAGCATCTAAAACAGCATTAGTAGGCATGGGTGTTTTCATAGAAGATGCATCTGACATACCAAATTTCTTAACCAATTCTTTTGCATACTTGGTTTGAGAAATAAATATGCCATCAGCATGTTGTTTGATTTGCAATCCCAAGAAGAAGGAAAGCTCACCCATGCTACTCATTTCAAACTTTGAGTGCATTAGTTGTGAGAACTTTTTGCACAAGCTTGAATCAGTAGACCCAAAAATTATGTCATCTACATATATTTGTACTAGTAGGATATGTGACTTATGGGTTCTAGTAAAAAGAGTTTGGTCAACTCTACCCCTTTTAAAATCATTTTCAAGCAGAAAGGAGGCTAAGGTCTCATACCATGCTCTTGGAGCTTGCTTGAGACCATATAAAGCCTTATGTAATTTGAAAACATGTTCAGGAAAGGTTGGAGAGATAAAACCTGGAGGTTGCTTGACATAGACTTCTTCCTTGATGTCTCCGTTGAGAAATGCACTTTTAACATCCATTTGGAATACCTTGAATTTCTTGTGTGCAGCATAAGCAAGGAAAATTCTTATGGCCTCCAACCTTGCAACTGGTGCAAAGGTTTGGTCATAATCAATCCCTTCTTCTTGACAATAGCCTTGAGCAACAAGCCTTGCCTTGTTTCTCACAATGATCCCTTGATCATCTAACTTGTTCCTGAATACCCATTTAGTTCCAACAATTTGCTGGTTTCTTGGTTTTGGAACCAATTCCCATACTTTGTTTCTTTCAAACTGGTTTAGCTCCTCTTGCATTGCAATGATCCAGTTTGGATCTTGCTCTGCATCTTGAATTGTTTGAGGCTCTATTTGGGAGAGAAAACAAGTGTGCATCAGATGTTGATTTATCTGATTTCTGGTTTGCACACCTTCTGAGATTTCTCCAATCACTTGAGAGATTGGATGATCTCTTACTGTTACTAAATCAACAATGGGTGTTGATTGTTCACCAACCTGTGTTGTTGTTTCCTCTTGTGGAACAACAACTGGTTCTTCAAGTTCTTCATTGTTTCCTTCCAAAATCTGATAAGTATCTTCATTGTTACTAACATTTAGTTCTTGTTGTGTAGTGGAAGATAAAGAACCATTATCCATGATGGTTAACTGATTTATACTTTCAGCTAGAGATTGTTCCTGCAAATGGTCTATGGTAGAAGAATTCTTCTCCTTATAAGACATATTAGACTCATCAAAGGTAATATGTATGGATTCTTCAATTTTATGGGATGACTTGTTATAAACCCTATAAGCTTTGCTGTTCAAAGAGTATCCCAGAAACACTCCTTCATCAGCCTTAGCTTCAAATTTTGCTAAATATCTCTTGTCATTATTATGAATGAAGCAAGTGCAACCAAAAATCTTGAAAAAGCTAACTTTAGGTTTCTTCCCTTTGAGCAATTCATAGGGAGTCTTGTCCTTTAGTTTATGTATCAGGCTTCTATTCAAAACATAATTGGAGGTGTTCACAGCCTCTGCCCAAAAGGTTAGAGGAAGATGAGCATCTGTCAATAATGTTGTGGCAGATTCAATTAAGGTTCTATTTTTCCTTTCAACTACCCCATTTTGTTGAGGAGTTCTAGGAGCTGAGAAAGTGTGCCTGATCCCTTCATTCTGACAGAACTCTTGCATAAGAAGAGAATCAAACTCAGTCCCATGATCACTTCTGATCAGGGCTATATGAGTATTGAACTCAATCTGTATGCTCTTGAGAAAATCTGTCAAAATTTTGAAGTTATCAGACTTCTTTCTCAGGAAGAACACCCAAGTGAATCTTGAGAAGTCATCTACAATCACTAAGGCATAAGATTTCCCCCTAGGCTTTGTACTGTAGTGGGTCCAAAAAGATCCATGTGCAACAGATACAAAGTTCTAGGTGAATCACTCTTATTAAGTGATTTGAAACTATTTTTGGTTTGCTTTCCTAATTGACAAGCCTTGCAGAGTCCTTCCTTCTTGTAGGAACCAGAAGGTAGTCCTCTAACAAGGTTGAGTTTAGACAGCCTAGCAATAGTTCTAAGGTTAACATGTCCTAATCTTTTATGCCAAAGCTCATTTGACTTACTAAGAGAATTGAAAAGGCATATATCTACTTTAGAAGAATTGAAATCAACTAAATATATATTATCTTGTCTATTTCCAATCAACACAATATTGTTATCTAAAGCAATATTACAGACCAAATCAGTGAACCAAACCTGATAACCAGCATCACAAAGTTGACTGATGCTGATTAAGTTGTGCTTTAGTCCTTCCACATAAGCTATCTTCTTGAAGGTGATTGATCCAATTTTGACTTGACCATATCCTTTGGTTTGTCCAAAGTTGGAATCACCAAAGATTACTCTTGGTCCTAGCTTTGCTTTGAAGGATGTAAGATTGCTTTTGGTCCCTGTCATATGTTTGGAGCAACCACTATCCAGGTACCAATGCTGGTTCACCACTGGATAGCTCTTCATCTGCACATGTAACAGCTTAATTGTTTTTCACCCAGTTCACCTTGGGTTGAGGTTGATAACCAATGAAATCAGAAATGGAAGACATTTCAGGCTGACTCTTATAGCCTTCAGGATGATATCTCCTAGGAGGAATCACCCATTCAGTATAAGGGTTAGGCTGAGATGTAGGATATTTATGATTTGATTTAGATTTATCCTATGTAAATAAAACAAGACTCTGAGCTCTGTTCGACGATCGTCGATCTAAGTTCGACGCTGATGTTTCAGGACGTCGAGCTCCATTCGACGTTCGAACAAGCCTACCTTCAGGGACAACAGTCAGCCGACCTGAGTTCGACGTGTGTCGACCTGAGTTCGATGCTTCAGCATGGTGTTGCAGATTCTTGTTAGAATGGCGTCGAGCTCTGGTCGAAGATCGTCGAGCTCTGTTCGACGTTTTCTGTTGTACTTGAAATGGCTTAGGTAGATCAGAATTTTTTCTGGCTACCACCATAATTTCTTTACCCTTGTTACTGGTAAACTTTATGGGAGTTGTTAGCACTATAGGTTGGCTTGAAGAGGCACCCAGACCTAGTGAACCATTCATTCTTGAATTCACTGTGCTTGTGATGTCTATTAACTTGAGACTCCTCCCATTGAGAGTTTCCTCAAGCTGTTTAGCCTTGGATAGCTCACTCTTTAGTGAAGCTATCTCCTCCCTACAGCATTCTAACTCATCAGAAAGCTTGAGATTATTTGCACTTAATGTGCTGTAATAAGACAACTGACTTCTAAGAGAATCAATTGTTTTCTCAGCAGTCAGCAAGTCTATGCACATAGATTTAAATCTAAATTTGAAATCATCAGAAGAAAAATCAAAGGAGTCAAGTACCTGATCTTCACTTAATTCCTGATCAGTCATATATTCAGATTCATGCTCTGAATCTGAGCTGCTCTGTGATGCATTGATTGCCATCATGCAGAATCCTTTCTCAGTGGCATCATCCTCATTATCACTTGTGCTGGATGATTCTTCAGACTCTTCAGTATCACTCCATGTTTCAGCAACAAATCCTTTCCTTGTATGTTTGGTGTTGCTGGAGGAGGATTTATCATAGTATTTCTTGGAGTCTTTATCTCTTTTCTTGTCTCTTCTTTCTCTCTTGTCTTTCTTGTCTTTGCCTTGATTTTCAGGACAGTTTGGTGCAGTGTGTCCTGGTTTCCTGCAGCCAAAGCATATAATATCTTTATTATTAGATCCGTCATACCTTGGCTTATCTTGGTCTTTAGAAGACCATTTTCTGAAGTTCTTTCTAGCCATCTTGTTGAATCTTTTGGCTAGAAGGCTTAATAGTTCTTCATTGCCTATCTCCTTCTCTTTAGGTACTTCCTCTGAAGCTTTGAGAGCTATTGTCTTCTCCACTTTGGGTGCAGAGGAAGTTATGTTTTGCTCCCCTTCTCTATTTTTGACAAATAGCTCATAGGACTTGAGTTTGCCTAAGAGAGCTTCAGTGGATGTCTCTGTTTGACTTCTGCTATCTTTAATTGGCCAGATTCTTGAATCCCAAGTGCTAGGTAAGCACATGAGAATTTTATCATTTATCTCTGTGAGAGATATATCCTTGTCCAAAGTTTTCAGTTCACTGACAATCAGACTAAATCTGTTGTACATGTCAGCCACAGATTCAGCTTGAGCCATTTTGAAATTCTCATACTGTGTTATCAGCTGAGCTCTTCTATCTTTTCTTTCATCAGCTGAACCTGAGACTATCTCAGTTAGTTTGTCCCAGATTTCTTTGGCGGAGTTGCATTCAGCAACCTTCTGAAATATGTCATCTGACATTGTTTGGGCCAAGATGTTCATGGCCTTTGCATCAGCAACTTTCCATTTCTTTATATCAGTGTCTGTTCCTGCAGGTGGTGGAACAGCTGAGGTACTTGTTGTAGTAGGAGGCCTTGGACAATCTGTTAAGACACAGTTAAAAATGTCTTCATCAAAAGAGTTCATATATAATTTTATCCTTGCCTTCCAGAGTCCAAACTTAGATAGATTGCACACTGGAGGTCTTGTGCTTGCATAATCCTTGTTTTGTGCCATGAGTTTTTATAAAAACAATTTTTATCAAAACAAAATAAACCCTCTGTAGAGTTTGATCTTATCAAAGATCTTTGTGGTCCAGGTGTTAGCCTGAAGGAAAGACCAACCTCCCTCTAATACCAATTGAAAGTTAGGTGATAAGATCTATCTACCTCTAGAGGGGGGGGTGAATAGAGTAAGTTCAAATAGATTGATGTATTTAAAACTTTTGATTTACTTAGTGTAGAAAGTGAGTTGTGCAATGGTTAAATATATGATAAAGCAAACAGCACACAACACACAGCAAGAAGTAAACATAAACCACAGAAGACACAAGGAAATTATAATGGTTCCCCAAACTTGGGTAGTCCACTCTTCTATCACCCTTTGATAGGAATCCACTGCAGGAAGGTTGATCAGGTGTCCTGGGCACCACCAGATTTTTTGATAAGGTGTCTTGCCACCACTGATTTTGACAAGGTCTCAGCTAACCAAAAGGGTAACTTTTGAAGGGAGTTAAAACCCTGTACAAATGGAATAAGGTAAAGAAAGGATGGGTATGCTTCTCTGTCAACTATCAGAGAGAAGCTTGTGGATTTTGATGTTGTCAAATCTCCCCATGAGATGTAGATGAGTTCAGGTAGAAGAAGCTTTGCACAAGGGTGACAGGCTCTTCACTGCTTGTCCTTCTTCAGCAATAGATAACTCAGAAGCTGAGTGTTTGATGTCTGAAGGTAGAAGGCAGTCTGTAGAAGAGTTGATTGCAGAGCAGAAGAAAATCAGAGAGTATTGATGATGATATTTCTCTGAGTGATGTTCTTCTCTTTTAATTCTCTGCAGCAAATTCTGTGAGAGAGAGATGATGAAGAATGTTCTCTGTAACAAATCTGAATAACTGTGTTGTTGTCTCTCTCGAAGAATCTCTGAGTAATAGAATTACTACTGTCTGATAGATAGCCGTTGGCAGGGCATTCAATGCATTCCTTAACTGTCCATGCCTTGGAGGGAAGTGCCTTAATTGATTTCCAATGAAAATTCCTTGAGATATGGACCAATTAAGTCTTGAAACGGCCAGGGGATCTCTTGCAATAACTGCTTTGATGATCTTTAATTTGAATTTCAAATGTCAACAGACGGGAGAACTCGAAACATCGAACTCATCATAAATCGTTGATCTGAACTCGACTATCCGTCGATCAGAGAGTGATTAAGAATGCAGAGAGAATCACGCCAAAACGTCGAGCTGAAGTCGACGTTGCGTCGAACTGAGGACGACGCTGCGTCGAGCTGCGATCGACTATGCGTCGAGCAGCGGTCGACTACGCGTCGAGCTGAGGACGACGACACGTCGAGCTGGGGTCGACTATCCGTCGAGCTGAGCAGAACTAAATTCTCAAATATCCTAAGTTCTAAACTCACACTCAATGACCTATGCTATACAATGAGGTCATGAATCCTTAGCATAGTTATCCTGACCCAAATATAAAAAGGGTGTTCCAACATGATACCTAGTACAAACACATGTACCATACATGATATCAGGCCTACTGGCAATGAGGTATAAAATGAAGCCAATTATCCCTCTATACAAAGTTTAATCAACAAGTTTCCCTGCTTCATCTTTGTTTAAAGGCATACTTGATCCCATGGGAGTTTTCATGGTGGAGGCATTCTTCATTTCATATTTCTTAATCAACTACCTGGTGAACATGGATTGGGATATGGACAAGCCATCATCAGTCTGTCTAACTTGGAGTCCCAAGAAGAGCTTGAGCTCACCATACTACTCATCTCAAACTTTCCTTGCATAAGTTTAACAAACTTCCTACAAAAGTTGTCATCAGTAGATCTAAAGATAATGCCATCAACATATATCTGGACCAGGATGATCTTGTCCTTTGATTCCCTTAGGAATAAGGTCTTGTCTATTTTCCCCTTGAGAATTTGTTCTCAATGAAGAAACTAGACAAAGTCTCATACCATGCTCTAGGGGCTTGCTTCAACCCATATAGAGCTTTCCTATGTATTTAAACAAAAATAGGAGAGTTAGAGTCAACAAAACCTGGAGGCTATTCAACATAGACCTCTTCCTTTAAGTCCCCATTCAAGAAGGCTGACTTCACATCCTTCTAGTAGACTTTGAATCCTTGATAGGCAGCAAAAGCAAGGAAGAGTCTTATAGCTTCCAATCTGGATACTAGGGCAAATGTCTAATCAAAATATATCGCTTCTTATTGCCTGTATCCTTTAGCCACCAGTCTAGCCTTGTTCTTAACAATAATGCCATTCTCATCTAACTTGCTCCTGTAGATCCACTTGACTCCAATGACATTATGTCCTTGAGGTATGGGAACCAGCTTCTAGACCTTACATCTTTTGAACTGGTTTAGTTCTTCCTGCATTGCTCCAATACAGAATGAGTCTATATTGGCCTCTTCAAACTTCTTTGGCTCTACTTGTGACAAGAAGCTTGAGTAGAGTGCTGTGTTGATACTCTTACTTCTGGTCTGGACTCCTTGGCTTGACTCACCAATGATCTGGTGTGCTGGATAATCCCTTAAATGCTTGACAACTCGAGGCAATCTGGCATCAGCTTGCTGTACTTCATTTCCTTCAACTGGCTGTTCTTCATTGCCTTCAACTAGCTGTTCTTCAACCACTTCAAGTGTGCCTTGCCTTCCATTGGATTGACTAGTTCTTTAGCCTGATCTTGGATAGTTGGAGCATTTTCCTTGATGGTGAGCTTGTCCATCACCTTCTCTATGCCTACAGAACTAGAAGAAGAGCTAGGCGGCTCACAGTTAATCATGTTTGATTCATCAAAGATAACATGAACTGACTCTTCTACAACTTGACTTGTCAAGTTGTAGATCATATATGCCTTACTTTGGTTGATGTACCCAACAAAGATCCCTTCATGGGACTTGGCAGCAAACTTAGTCACATAGGAATTTCCATTGTTCAGTACATAACACTTGCTACCAAAGATCCTGAAGTAGGAAAAGTTTGGTTTTCTGCTTTTCAAGATCTCATAGAGAGTCTTCTTGTGGCCTTTGGTGATAGAAGCCCTGGTAAGGACATGACAAACAGTGTTTGCTGTCTTAGCCCAGAAGTGTTAGAAACGAACAAGAACAAATCGGAAGTGGATTAACAGAAATTTTATTATCCAAAAAATGTATGTATTACAAAGGTATGGCCTCCCTTTTATAGAATGAAGGAGAAGAAAGAGAATACAAACTAGAGATGTGAGACTAAAAAATTACAGGACTAAGCGACTATACAAAAAATAAGTCGCGCGGCTGATGAGAAGGGCTAACCGCTCGTCTACCACCAGAGAGAGAGATAAGTCGCCATGGGAGACTGCTAGACCGCCCAGTCTCCAAGTTGCCTGCGATAAACCGCTAGACCACTCAAAATCCAGACAGTAACAGCCCAATAACCAAATCGCTGAAGAGAAACCGCCAGACCGCGCGATCTTCAAACCGCCAAGACAGACTGCCAGACCGCCCGATCACCAACTTCAACACTCCCCCTCACGCTAGAGCATATATATCGATCATGCCCAGCTTGTCGCAAATATGAAGAAACGAGGCGGATACTGGCTTGGTGAAGATATCAGCCAGCTCTTTATCAGAAGTGAAGAAGGGAGTGCAAATTTAATCCTTCAAAATCTCTTCACGAATGAAATGACAGTCGACCTCAATGTGCTTGGTTCTTTCATGGAAGACCGAATTTTTGGAGATGTATATGACAGCTTTTTTATCACAGAACATAGGTAGAGGATGGTTGTAGACCTCTTCTAAATCCAGCATGAGAGCCCGTAACCACTTCAACTCACAAGTGGTTGATGCCATACTATGATACTCCGCATCTACACTGGACCTGGAAACAACAGACTGCTTCTTGCTCTTCCAGCTCACCAGATTTCCCCCAACAAAGGTGCAAAAACCCGAGGTGGACTTGCGATCCCCTTTGTCATCAGCATAACTCGCATCTGAGTATGCTTCAACCCTCAGATGACCATTCTTATGAAAAAGTAATCCTTTCCCAGGAATTGCTTTGACATACTCCAAGATCCGCAAGGCGGACTGTAGATGGCACTCCCTAGGAGCTTGCTTGAATTGGCTTACCTTGCCCACCGCATAGGAAATGTCGGGTCTGGTCACTGTGAGATATATGAGGTTACAAACCAGACACTTGTATCGCGTAATATCTGAAAGAGGAGGCGAATCATCTGTCCAGGTTTTGTCTTCTCCAGTTGCCATGGGGCATCCGATAGGTTTTGCTCCAGTCAACCCTGCCTCTTTTAATAGATCAAGAGCATACTTACGCTGAGAGAGGATTAAGGAGTTGGGCTTCCGAGAGATTTCGATTCCTAGAAAGTACTTTGGAGGGCCCATATCTTTCGTGACCAGATGTTGATGAAGATGCCGCTTTGTTAAGGCTACCCCTTCCTAATCATCGCTAGTGAGAAGAATATCATCGACGTACACAGCAAAAACCACCAGACCCGAGGAGGTTTTGCGAATGAATAATGAGTGATTGGCAGAGCTTCGCGCAAAACCCACGGCCGCCACGATGCCGCTGAACTTGTCAAACCAAGCTCGAGGGCTCTGCTTGAGGCCATAGATTTCCTTCTTCAGCCGGCATACTCGTGTCTCCCCCTGATCAACATACCCATGAGGTTGCTCCATGTAGACGGCCTCCTGAAGATCACCATAAAGGAAGACATTCTTGACGTCCAATTGGGAAATAGGTCAATCTCTATTGATCGCCAAAGAGAGGAGAACCCGAATAGTGCTGAGACGAGCCATGGGAGAGAAGGTGTCAAAGTAATCAACCTCATAGGTCTGAGTAAAGCCCTTAGCAAAAAGGCGGGCCTTATAACGATCCACATGGCCGTCCGGGCCAAATTTGACCACAAAGACCCAGCGACAGCCTACAACATCTGTGCCGAAGGGAGAAGGAACAAGAGTCTAGGTACCCCGCTCAGTGAGGGTCTCCATTTGCTCATCCATAGCCGTCTTCCAATGAGGAATAATAAGATCCTCCTGGTAGGAACGAGGTGTGGCAGTGGCAGCGATAGCCAGTGCAAAGGCCCTACGAGAAGAGGTAAGAAGCTTATATGAAACAATAATAGCAAGGGGGTACAGGGTACACGTCCGCACCCCTTTGCGAAGAGCGACAGGAAGATCCAGGTCGGAGGGTCCCTCGGCATCCGGAGCATCCGTGGTAGAGAGAGCTGGCCCAGGAGTAGAGGGCGATGGCGTCGGAGAGGAGCGAGACGGTGGCAGAGAAGAGGGAGAGAGAGGTGGAGGGAGAGGAGTGGACAGAGATGGTGTAGGAGGTGAGACCGAAGTAGGAGACAAGGGGACAAAGGGGACAACAAGAGTATCAGAAGTCGGAGGAAGAAGAGAGGAGTCATCCGAGAAGTAGGAGGCATTCTCGAAGAAGTTGACGTCAGCGGAGATGAACTGCTTACGAAGAACGGGGTCAAAGCAACAATAGCCTTTCTGAGTAGTGGAGTACCCCAGAAAGACGCATTTGGTGGAGCGAGGGGAGAGCTTATCACGAGTGGCAGATGGAGCATGCACAAAGACAGTGCAAGATCCGGAGGGGGAGAGGAAAAGGCTCCTTGCCCGGATACAGAATGGAGAATGACGTATCCCCGTGGAGGTTTGTGGAGGGAATGCGATTGATGAGGTAGCAGGCAAGGAGAACAACATAGCCCAATAGGAGTGAGGAACATGCATCTGGGTCATCAAGGTGCGAGCGACATTGAGGAGGTGACAGTTTTTGCGTTCTGCCACCCCATTTTGCTGGGAGGTATAAACACAGCTAGTCTGATGAATAATGCTATGTTGCACACAAAAAGAGGTAAAAGCATGACTCAAATATTCTTTAGCATTATCTGAGCGAAAGATTTTAATATAAACACCAAATTGTGTTTTAATTAATTGATAAAAAGAGAGCCATACATCAACAAGTTCAGAGAAATCTCGTAAGAGATACACCCAAGTACATCTAGAAAAATCATCAATAAATGTAACAAAATAAGAACTACCCCGACCAATGGTGAGGGTAGGAGCAGGTCCCCAGACATCGGAGTGGACTAGATCAAACGGACGGGTAGAACCCCGACCTTGCTTCAGCGGGAAGGAGGAATGGTGATGCATGCCAAGTTGACAAGCGTCGTAGTTGAAAGGAGTACTGCAAGGAGGGAGGTGGGGCAGAAGCTGATGTAGAAGCCGTGGAGGAGGATGACCGAGGAAGAGATGCCACTGGAGAAGATCCGTACAAGAAGAGGAGAAGGCGGACAAGGAGGAAACGTTGCCGAGGAAGTAGAGGCCGCCGCTCTCAGTCCCAGTAGCAATCATCCGTTGGGAGATCAGATCCTGAAAAGAACAAGAAGTCGGAGTAAACATCACAGAGCACTGAAGCTTCTTGCATAAAGAGGTAACCGACAATAAATTGCACAGAAACTTGGGCACATAGAGAGTGTTCGCTAGGAGAAGAGACTGAGTAACATGAACCACTCCCAACCCATTAACCGGGGAGGGAGAACCGTCTGCAACGAGGACTGGGGGCAACCGATCATGCTGTTTGAGGAGAGAGAAGCACTGAGGATTGCCCGTCATGTGATTAGTTGCACCAGAGTCGATAAGCCATTTACCTTGAGTCACCACGTGGGAACTACCTGATGATGTGACCACGGAGGCAGACGACTTGGAAGAGAAGGCGGAAGAGTCACCCGAGGGGCGAAGATGGGGATGCTTCATCCAACATCGATCGACAGTATGGCCGATGCGGCCACAGTGAGAGCAGAGGTTACGGGAAGGAGCACGTCCGCCGGACTGGTGACTGCGGCTACAAGAGCCACTCTGCTGAGTTTGGTGAGCATAGTTGTTCGGTGGAGGAGGAGCGGACAGAAGAGGGCGCTGAAGGAGAGAGGTGACAGAGGCGATGCGGGCAGTAGTGGCATCTAAGGTAAGAGACTGCCTCACCCAGAATTTGCTGGCGGATCATAAGTATCGGGAAGCCGTAGAAGATAGCACACAACTAGAAGCTCCTGGAAGTGCTTGTGTTGTTGAGCCAAATCCGTAGAAAAGGGGCGATTATGAAGAATCTCAGCCCCGAGAGCCTGAACCTGTTGGTAGGCAGCAGCAGGAGACAAGGTATAGATGCGGGACGTCTGAGCCCCCTTGGAGTACAGAGCAACAAGATGAAGCTAAGCTGCCTTGACCTTCTCATCATGACAGATGATGGGAAGGCATTCATCGGATAGGCTGTTAGCGAGCCAAGTACGCACAAGCACGTCGCTCGCATCCCAGTCATCAAACAGAGGGGAAGTGGGAGGAGGAGGGTCATCAACGAGATGGTGGCGTTTGCATTGCGAGCGAAGGAGAAAGGTGAAAGAGACACTCCAATCCGGGTAGTTGAAGCCGACAAGCTTGGAAACGGTGCCAATGTTCCCAGAAGGAGTAGGAGGAAGAGGCGGAGGCAGATTGGCGATAGGAGTGGTGGCAGTAGAAGCATCAGAAAGAGCCATAGGAGAAAAACAAGGAAGCCGCGCGGTTAGGAGACAAGCCGCGCAAACAGGGAGAAAACACGGTGGCTAGGAGAAAGAGAGCTGCAACGATCACGGTGTTAGACACCAACGGCAAGAAAAACCACGACCAAGCCGCAAAACCAAGCAGAGGGAAAGAAGTCGAGCAGCTAGAAAGCATCCCGCGCGAACAGAAGGAAGAGAAGACCGCACGAACAGAAAGGAGTCCGCGGGAAAACAAACAGGGAGTGCGAGCAGAACAGAGGTCGCACAAAGAGGTCGCGCACACAGAGGGCAGCAACAAGAAGAAGGGAAAAGAGACCGCGCGAACAGACAGCCAGAGAGGAACAAGCCGCACGGACAGAAAGAGAAACCGAATTAGGCGGAAAAGATCGAGTCCTCTAATACCATATTAGAAACGAACGAGGACAAACCGAAAGTGGATTAATAGAAATTTTATTATCCAAAAAATGTATGTATTACAAAGGTATGACCTCCCTTTTATAGAATGGAAGAGAAGGAAGAGTATACAAACTAGAGATGTGAGACTAAAAAATTACAGGACTAAGCGACTATACAAAAAATAACCCGCACAAGCCGTGCGGTTAGATGATAAGGGCTAACCGCTCGGCTACCACTAGAGAGAGAGAGAGAGAGAGAGAGAGAGAGAGAGAGAAGTCGCCATAGGAGACCGCTAGACCGCCCACTCTCCAAGTCTCCTGCGACAAACCGCTAGACCGCTCAGACTCTAGACAGCAACAACCCAACAACCAAACCGCTGAAGTGAAACTGCTAGACCGCGCAGTCTTCAACCCGCCAACACATACCGCCAGACCGCCCGGTCACCAACTTCAACAAGAAGTATTCTGGGAGAGTTGTGCCATTTAGTAAGGTCCTTCCAGCTTTTATGAGAGTTCTATTTTTCCTCTCAGCTATCCTATTTTGCTGGGGTTTTCTAGGAGAGGATAATTCTTAGAGAATTCCTTGTTCTTCACAGAACCTTGTCATGCTTGCAGACTGAAATTCAGTCCCATGACCACTTCTGATTTTGACCATAGTACTGTCTAGTTCATTCTGTATCTGCTTGACAAAGGTCTTGAAGACTTCAAGGGTTTCATCCTTTCTCTTAAGAAAGAACACCCAAGCAAACCTAGAGTAGTCTCAACCACCACAAGGGTGTAGACTTTCCTACCTAGACGTTGAATGGCATAGGACAAAACAAATCCATATGCAGGAGGTATAAACACCTTACTGAATCTTTGTCCCCAATGCTCTTGTAGGAGGTCTTGGTCTGTTTTCCCTTTTGGCATGCAGAGCAGATACCCTCCTTAGTGCATTTCAACTTGGGGTCATTTCTAACTAACTCTTCACAAAATAGTTTGCCTATGGTCTTGTAGTTCAGATGAGCCAGCCTCTTGTGCCATTGGACATAATATGAGACTTTCTCATTTGTAACTAGGAATATAGGAGAGACTTTACTTTCACATACAAAATTAAGACAATAGATATTTCCTCTCCTAGTGCCTATCAAGATGACCCCTTGGTCACTTGATCTCCTAATTTGGCACTCATCCTTGAGGAATGAAATGTCATAGCCAAGATCACATAGTTGACGTATGCTTATGAGGCTGTGTTGCGAACCTTTCACATAAGCTACCTGTGTGATAGTGACTGTGGCATTTTTTATCTTACCATACCTTTTAGTCACTCCTTTATCTGACCCACCAAAGATGACTTTGGGGCCATTCTTTACTGGAGAGTAGTCTTTCAACAAGCTCCTTGTTCCAGTCATGTGCATGGAACATCCACTTTGCAAGTACCATATGAGGGTATGGCCACTTGGACAAACCTGCAAAACATAAGTCAGTTAACCTTAGGACCCCAATTCTTATTGGGTCTTAGGTGCAGTTAGAATGATAATAACCATGTTTACCTGCAGCTCTTCTGACAGGTAAGATCTCTCTTACTCTTGACATTCTTGTGTTGTGTCAGCAAGCAATAGCATAGTGGCCCACCTTGCCACAACACCAACACTCATAAATATTATACCTTCTTTTCTAAGAAGGCCTGCTGGCAATGTTGACAACAGTTCTTGGTCCAAAAGGTACAAAAACAGTCATTTTCTTATGTTTCCTAGCCATAGTCTGACCTGAGGTGGGTCTGGCAGTAAAAGTACTTGGAGTATCTTGAACCCTACCAGCAGTAGCATTCTTTTCAGAATACAGGAAAAGCAACAATTGGAGTTGCGATGATGGCGAAGTTTATGCAAAATAGCATGCTCAAATCTATAATATGTTTGTAGTATCAGGAATTATGTAAGTTATAGTGCCCGATGTGTTTTTTACTGAACTTGTGAGGGAATTCTATAATCACTTATTTGATCATCCAAAGTCAAAAATAAATGGAATGGAAAGGTCAATAATGTAGACTGAAGTACTTGAGATCACTAAGAGGATCTAAGGAATGTGTTGGAACACCATATTACTAATTTGGGTAAGGATCACTATGTTTTTAGGAAATCAGTTTGACCTAGATGTATAATTGAAAAGGTCAAGTTAGAATGAGTCTAGGTCTTAGAACTTAGGTTTGAAGCTGCCCCCAGGACCATTCAGTGATCAAGACTTAGAGCTGAGTCAAAGACACTTTTCGTCGAGCTCAAGTCGATGAAACGTCGAGCTCAGGTCGACGAAACGTCGAGCTCAGTTCGACGTTCTCTGAGCTCAACTCTGCTGAGTCGTCGAACTCCGGTCGACGATCTTCGAGCTCAGATCGACGATCTTCCTTCAACTATTTTCCCAGTCGCCGAGCTCAGGTCGACTATCGTAGAGCTCAGGTCGACGTTTTTTGTCTGATGTTCAATCCAATCTCTGAGCTCAGGTCGACAATCGTAGAGCTCAGATCGACGTTTTTCTGAGAGATCGACGACTTTAAGGATTCAAATTCAGTCGGCCTTTAGAATGTTTTTCAAATTCTCTCAGCATTCATTTCAAGAGATTTGTTAGCCGTTTTCATTTATTCTGGAGCAAGTTTAAAGGGATTTCTCAGAGAATGTTTAATGGACTTTCCTCTAGAAGACAAAATATTTATGGAAGACATTTATGACTGCTAACGGCTATCTTGGACAAATGATCATCAGAGAATAAAATATCCAACAGCAGATCAAGAAAGACAACTACTATCACTCAATACAGACATACACAGATAGTCAGATCACTAGAAGAGAAAATCAAGTGATCAATTCTGAAGAGTTAGATTGAAAATTAGCATACTGAAAAGTGTTCATAGCTTCAACATCAAAGACTCCAGACAACTCATATTTCAGCCTCTGCTGAAATCATCTTCTACTGGAGATTTGAAGCTTCTGAAGGCCTATCACCCTAGCAAAGCTCTCATTCCTGAACCATCTACATCTCAGGGGGAGATTTGACAACACAATCAATCCACTAAGTCTTCTCTCAGTGATTGAGACAGAAAAGACAACTTCACCTCTTCCTTTTTCTTTTCTTGCTGTAAAAGGGTTATCAAAACTCCCTTCAAAAGTATTGAATCTGATTCTGAGAGCCTTGTCAAAACTCAGTGGTGGCAAGGCACCTTATCAAAAAATCTAGTTTGGTTTTTGAGCACCTTATCAAAAGCTCATTGGTGCTCAGGACACCTGATCAACTCTTCCTGCAGTGGATTCCTACCAAGGGTGGTAGAAGAGTGGATGTACCCAGGTTTTTGGGGAACCACTATAGATCCTTGTGTCTTCTGGTTACTTGTGTATATTCTTTGCTGTGTGCTGTGATTTTTATTTTACTGCCTTAGTTTTATTTCTACAGCAAAGCACCTTACACCTATACATAAATTAAGTCTTTACTGCTTTGCAATTTTAAATTATAAATTTACTTTAAAATACTCTATTCACCCCCCTCTAGAGTTGAGATAGATCTTACCCTCACTTTCAATTGGTATCAAAGGGAGGTTGGTTGTTCATACAGGCTAACACCTAAACCAAAAGATCCTTGATTAGATCAATCTTTTAAGAGAGTTATTTTCATTATATCTAACTATATATAAAGACATGGCACAGGACAAAGATTATGCAAGCACCAGGCCTCCAGTGTGCAATCTATCCAAGTTTGCACTTTGGAAAGCAATGATTAGACTTTATATGAATTCTATTGATGAAGACATATTTAATTCTGTTTTGACAGTGTGCCCAAGTCCACCAGCAAACACAAGTACAAGTGCTGTTCCACCTCCTTCAGGAACAAATGCTGAAATAAAGAAGTGGAAGACTGCAGATGCCAAGGCCATGAATATCTTAGCCCAGACAATGTCTGATGAGATATTTCAGAAGGTAGCTGAATGCAACTCAGCCAAAGAAATTTGGGACAAACTTTCTGTGATTGTCTCAGGATCTGCTGATGAGAGAAAAGACAGAAGATCCCATCTCATATCCCAATATGAGAACTTCAAGAAAGGAGAAGCTGAGTCAGTTGCAGACATGTACAACAGATTAAGTTTGATTGTCAATGAGTTAAAGACTCTGGATAAAGAAATCTCATTGACTGAGCTGAATGACAAAATCCTAATGTGTTTCCCCAGCACTTGGGATTCAAGAATCTGGCCAATCAAAGATACCAGAAGTCTAAATGAGATTACCACTGAAGCTCTCCTGGGCAAGCTCAAATCTTATGAGCTGCTCATTAAAAATAGAGAAGAAGAACAGAAGGCTGCCTCACCAGCCACAAGGAAGGAGAAGACCATAACCTTCAAAGCTACAGAAGAGGAGCCTGAAGACAAAGCTACAGGAAATGATGAGCTCCTAAGTCTACTGGCCAAAAGATTCTACAAAATGGCCAGAAAAGACTTCAGAAAGAAATCATACAAGGGACATGATAAGCCAAGGTATGATAAATCAAATAACAACAAAAAATTATCTGTTTTGGTTGCAGGAAACTAGGCCATATTGTTCCTGACTGTCCAGAAAACAAAAACAAGGACAAGAAAGATAGAAGAGTAAGAAGAAAGGAGAAAGACTTTAAGAAGAACAGCTCGGACAAACCCTCCTACAGCAAGAACAAACATACAAGGAAGAGATTTGTTGCTGAGACATGAAGTGAAACTGAAGAGGATTATGAAGCCTCATCCAGCTCCAGTGATGATGAGGATGATTCTGATGAAAAGGAATTTTGCATGATGGCTATCAATACCTCTCAAACAGATTCAGAAGCAGAAGAGTCAGATTTAGATTCTGAAATTCAACTAGAAGAAGACCAGGTAATCAATTCATTTGATTTCAGTTCCGAGGACTTTTAACATGAGTTTAAAGTACTATGCCTAGATCTATTAGAGTCTGAGAAGGAAACCATTTCCCTCAGAAAACAACTGTCTGAGTATAGCACTTTAAAATCAGAGAACCTCAAACTCTCTGAAGAGTTAGAATGCTATAGGGAGGAGATAGCTTCACTGAAAAGTGAACTATCCAAGGCCAAGCAGTTTGAAGAATCCCTTAATGGGAGAAGCATCAAACTGATGGATATCACAAGCACAGTGAACTCTAGACTTAATAGTACACTGGGTTTGGGAGCTTCATCCAGCCAGCCTATAGTTCTGACAACTCCAATCAAATTTATCTCTGATAAAGGGAAGGAAGTTGTAGAGGTAGCTAGGAAGAATACAGATTTGCCAAAGAAAGTTATAGTTCAATAGAATGCGTCGAACAGAGCCCGACGATCGTCGAACGGCGCTCGACGATCCAAGAGAAAATGGTCAAACTCAGCTCGACGATACCTAAACTCTGAAATCCAGGACAGTCGATCTTCGAACAGAGCTCGACGATCTAACCCAAGATCGTCAACCTCAGCTCGATGATCGTCGAACAGAGGTCAGGGCTTTGAACAATCTTTCAAAGGTACATCTAGATTCAATCCTAGAAGTCCTACATCCCAAGGTTTCAACCCCTATACTGAATGGATAGTACCTCCTAGGAGATACCATCCTGAAGGTTATAAGAGTCAACCTGGGATGTCTTTCATTTCTGAATTTAAAGGATATCAACCTAGGCCTAAGGTAAACTGGGTCAAAAACATGTAAATTCTTGTATGTACAGGTGAAGACCTATCCAACATCAAACCAACTATGGTATCTGGATAGTGGGTGCTCAAAGCACATGACAGGGAACAAGGACAACTTCTCATCCTTTAAAGCCAAGCTTGGACCCAAAGTAATTTTTTGTGATTCAAACTTTGGAACAACAAAATGATATGGTGCAGTCCAAATTGGAACAGGCACCTTCAAGAAAGTAGCTTATGTTGAAGGACTCAAGCACAACTTGATAAGTATCAGTCAACTTTGTGATGAAGGATATCAAGTGACTTTCAACAAAGCTATATGCAAGGTCAAGTCAGAAGACAACACAACTGTGTTGACAGGTAACAGAAAAGGTAACATTTACTTAGTAGATTTCCATTCATCTAAAGTAGATATTTTCCTGTTCAATTCCATATCCATACCTAATATACTATGACATAAGAGACTAGGACATATTAACCTTAGAACCATTGCTAGGCTATCCAAGGACAACCTTGTTAGAGGACTACCTTCTGGCCCCTACAAGAAGGAAAGACGTTGCAAGGCTTGTCAATTAGGCAAGCAAACTAAAAACAGTTTTAAGTCACTTAACAAGAGTGATTCACCTAGGATTTTGTATCTGTTACACATGGATCTTTTTAGACCCATTACAGTACAAAGCTTAGGAGGGAAATCCTACACTTTAGTGGTTGTAGATGACTTCTCAAGATTCACATGAGTGTTCTTTCTGAGGAAGAAGTCTGATAACTTTAAGTGTTTGACAGAGTTTCTCAAATGTATACAGAGTGAGTTCAATACTCATATTGCCCTGATCAGAAGTGATCATAGGACAGAGTTTGATTTTCTTCTTATGCAAGAGTTCTGTCAGAGTGAAGGGTTCAGGCATACATTCTCAGCTCCTAGAACTCCTCAACAAAATGGGGTAGCAGAAAGGAAAAATAGAACCCTAATTGAATCTGCAACTACATTATTGTCAGATGCTCACCTTTCTCTATCCTTTTGGGCTTAGGCAGTGAACACCTCCAACTATGTACTGAATATAAGTTTAATACATAAACTGAAGGGCAAGACTCCCTATGAATTACTCAAAGGGAAGAAACCTAAAGTAGATTACTTCAAAATTTTTGGTTGCATTTGTTATATTCACAACAATGACAAGAGATATATAGCTAAATTTCAAGCAAAAGCTGATGAAGGAGTGTTTCTGGGATACTTCATGATCAGTAAAGCTTATAGGGTTTATAATAAAACTACTCAAAAATAGAAGAATCTGTCCATATTTTCTTTGATGAAACTAATATGTCTTTCAAGGAGAAGAATGCTTCTACCATAGAACATTTGCAGGTACATTCTCTAGCTGAAGACTTGGACAGATTGCAAGTTACTCAAAAGGATGAAAGTAGTGAAGATGAAGAAGCCGCTCAACATCTGGAAGAAAATCTTCTTGAAGAGCCAGTTGCTGTTCCACAAGAGGAAACAACAACACAGGTTGGTGAAAAATCAACACCCCCTGTTGATTTAGTAATATCAAGAGATCATCCAATCTCCCAAATGATTAGAAACATCTCAGCTGGTGTGCAAACCAGAAATCAGGTCAACCAAAACCTGATGCACACTTTCTTTCTCTCTCAAATTGAACCTCAATCCATTCAAGATGCAGAGCAAGATCCACACTGGATCATTGCAATGCAAGAGGAGTTGCATCACTTTGAAAGAAACAAAGTTTGGGAACTAGTGCCTAAGCCAAGGGATCATTCCATTGTTGGAACTAAATGGGTTTTCAGAAACAAATTGGATGATCAAGGAATCATTGTAAGGAACAAGGCAAGGCTAGTTGCTCAAGGATATTCTCAAGAAGAGGGGATAGACTATGACCAGACCTTTGCACCAGTTGCAAGGTTAGAGGCCATAAGAATCTTCCTGGCTTATGCTGTTCACAAGGGATTCAAAGTCTACCAAATGGATGTGAAGAGTGCTTTTCTCAATGTGGAGATCAAAGAAGAAGTCAATGTCAGACAACCCCCAGGTTTTGTCTCTCCAACTCATCCTGATTATGTTTTCAAACTACATAAAGCATTATATGGTCTAAAGCAAGCTCCTAGAGCATGGTATGAGACCCTAGCATGCTTTCTTCTGGAAAATGATTTTATTAGGGGGAGAGTAGACCAAACTCTTTTTATTAGAACCCATAAGTCTCATACCCTACTAGTACAAATTTATGTAGATGATATTATATTTGGTTCTACTGATTCAAACTTGTGCAAAAAGTTTTCCAAGCTTATGCACTCTAAATTTGAAATGAGTAGCATGGGTGAGCTATCCTTTTTCTTAGGATTGCAAGTCAAACAACATGCTGAAGGCATATTTATTTCTCAAACTAAGTATGCAAAAGAGCTGGTTAAGAAATTTGGTATGTCTGATGCATCATGTATGAAAACACCCATGCCTACCAATGCTGTATTGGATGCTGATGAACATGGGAAACCAGTTGATCAGACAACATATAGAGCAATGATTAGCTCTTTATTGTACCTTATAGCTAGTAGGCCTGATATAATGTTTGCTACATATATATGTGCTAGATTCCAAGTTAGCCCTAGAGAGTCACACTTAACTTTAGTAAAGAGGATTCTTAGATATGTTAAAAGCTGTCCAAATCTAGGTCTCTGGTATTCAAAAGATTCAGCATTTGACCTAATTGGATTCTCAGATGCTAATTATGCTGGATGCAGAATAGACAGGAAAAGCACCAGTGGAACTTGTCAATTTCTTGGTGATAGACTTGCCCAATGGTTTTGTAAGAAACAAACATCTGTGTCAACTTCAACTGCTGAAGCTGAATATATGGCTGCAGGTAGTTGTTGTTCACAAATTTTGTGGATTCAAAATTAACTCCTAGACTATGGTTACAACTTAGAGAAGTCTAAAATTTTTTGTGACAACACCAGTGCTATTTCCATTGCACAAAATCCAGTCCACCATAGTAGGACAAAACACATATAAATTAGGCATCATTTTCTAAGAGATAATGTTGAGAAAAATAAAATTGAACTTCAATATATCCCAACTGATTTGCAAAGGGGAGATATTTTCACCAAGCATTTGGATGAAAAGAAACATAACTTCATCCTCAATCAGTTAGGCATGTTAGATGGAGGAAGCCTAAAATAAATTACATGATCTTAAAAGCTAAAAATAGACCAAGATTAGGCTAAAAACTTATTTCTTTCTGTGTCTGTAGGATAGGTTCTGTCTCTGATCTGCGCTCGACGTTTTCCCCAGAATTCATCGAACGGAGATCTACGTTTTCCCAAAACGTCGACCGGAGTTCAACGCTTGTCAGATAGTTGTATACTATCTCTTTCAGGTCACCAATCGTCAAATGTAGATCGACGCTCGTCAATGTCGTCGAACTGAGATCGACGATGTTGAAGACCTTTCAGCTTCCCTTAGGAGCCTTGATCGTCGAACGGAGATCGACGATCCTTCCTTTTCAGCGTCGAACCCTAATATAAAAATCATTTTTCGGCCGCCGTTCGTCGTTTATGCTTTCATACTCTCTGCAAATTTTTCTCTTTCCCTCCAAGCTCTCTACACTTGGTCGTGTTTGTTCAATCTTTGTAGGTACAAATGGCGGCGGTTGCCGCTCTTTCTGTAACGCCCCCGATTTTTCTGCGATTATTTTTATTCTCATTTGGCGTTACGATGATGGGTTTCCGTGGCTTGTGCCATTTGTGGAGTGTGGTTTAGCTCCTTAGAACTGAGTGCCCTATTCTGTAGCCTATTGGCAAGATCTCCCTAGCAAGCCGAGTCGTTTTGGGTGACCCGGTGTGGCCTCTCGGGGGGATGTTTGTGTTTGGCTTTATTTGGGTATAACTCGAGTTCTGTTCGTCGAAAGTTAATTTCGACTTCGCCGTTGTGTTCGTAGCGTGGGTATTTAGCTACGGTGCGAATTTCGTCAAATTCCGAGGTGATTCAGTTTTCGCGTCGTTTTGGTGTGTTAATAGTATATGTATTTTATTAATTTGTATAAGTTTGTCTTGAACCAGCGGTTAAGGGCTGAAGCGTTGTTTCTTGTGGCTGAAATATTCAGCAATTAATTCCTGCTTAGGTGGCAGCTTTGTATTGGCTTGTCTTTTTGAATTCTCATAATTTAATTAAGAGAATAGGCGGCTCCTGTTCGGTTTTGCTGAACCGACGTGTCAAGCTTTAGTATAAAAGCTTTGTTTAGAAGTGGCGGCCCACTTCTTTTCCTCTTCTTCTTCCTGAGAGAGAAACCGTCGCCTGCTTTGTTCGGGAAAACAGAGGAGAAAACCGCCGTTCCTGCTCCCCTTCGGACGGTGATTCCGGGCTCGTTCGTGGACGGATTTCGATTCCGAAAGCGGCGTTGTCTTGCTCTCTCTTAGATCTTCGTTTCGACGGTAAGATATCCGTTTTTTGTGGAATTTTGGTGAGATTGGGATTTCGGTTTTGAGGATTTTCCGCCATTAATGTTAGGGAGAATGTTTTAGGTGCTGCTGCTGTTAATGCCAAGCAAAGGAGAGGGAAAGCCGTCCAAGCTTCGCCGAAAATCGAGGCAAGTGGTGTTCTTGCCCTTGCCATTCTCTTGTTCTCTCGTTATTATTGAAAATCCCGGTTATCCCTAGGGTAGAGGCCATGTTGATCTTGTATCTTGCTGAATTTTTAGGGCTTAGTTTCTCCTATTGAGCCCCCTTCTTTGTGTTGTTGGGGCCCAACCCGCCGGCGTAATGCCGCCGATTTAATTCCAGATTGTTGTCTGGTTGGTGGCTTGCGGGTGAAGCCGAGAGAGGGAGAGAGAAGGGGGTGCCTGCTGTGTTGTTTTTGGAAGAGCCAAGTTTGGGCTCTCGGGTTGGCGTTGAGTGTGGTGCACACACTCAAAGCCTTCCCGAGATTGGCGTTGAGTGTGGTGCACACACTCAAAGCCTTTGCGGGTTTGGCATTGAGTGTGGTGCACACACTCAACGCCACAACTGGTCAGTTGTTAGTTTTTTTGGCTAAGTACTGGGGCGTTGAGTGAGGTGAACTCACTCAACGCCGTAGCCCCTGCTAGCAGCTAAGTACTTTGGCATTGAGTGAGTCGACCTCACTTAACGCCATTTCCATTTTGGCGTTGAGTGAGGCAAGCTCACTCAACACCGCGGTTTTCCTGTGAAGCCAAGTGTTTTGGCGTTGAGTGAGTCGACCTCACTCAACGCCATTTCGGTTTTGGCGTTGAGTGAGTCGACCTCACTCAACGCCATCGCCTCTGTGCAACCAAGTACTTTGGCGTTGACTGAGGTGTCCTCACTCAACGCCATAGCCTTTTCTGAGGCTAAGTACTTTGGCGTTGAGTGAGTTGACCTCACTCAACGCCATTTCTGGTTTGGCGTTGAGTGAGGTCAGCTCACTCAACGCCGCAGGTTTTCCTCGTGGCGGCTAAGTGCCAGGGGGTTGAGTGAGTGAACCCCACTCAACGCCATTGCTATTTTGGCGTTGAGTGAGGTGGACTCACTCAACGCCGTAGTTCTCTTTTGTGGCTAAGTGTAAGGGCGTTGAGTGAGTGAGCTTCACTCAACGCCATTGCTGTTTTGGCGTTGAGTGAGGCCAGCTCACTCAATGCCACTTTCTCTGTTTTTGGCTAAGTACCAGGGCGTTGAGTGAGTGTACCTCACTCAACGCCATGGCTGTTTTGGCATTGAGTGAGGTTGGCTCACTCAACACCAGAGTTGTTCTTGTAGGAGGCGTTGAGTGAGTGAGCTTCACTCAACGCCATGCTTGTTTTGGCGCCGAGTGAGGCTAGCTCACTCAACGCCAAGGTCTGGTTAGGCGTTGAGTGGGTCCCACTCAACGCCAAGCCGTGTTGAGTTATTTCAACACTTTCCCTTACCTTGATTCTCGTTCCTGAGTGAATTCCTTGATTTTATTTCTTTTTGTAATTTCCTTATCGGCCATGTTTCTCTTTCCTAATGGCCGAATCGTGGGTCGTGGTTAGTAGTGGTGGGTTGAAGCTCTTCATGGGGGAGGTGTTGTGCAATTTAGCCAAGGCCACCCTTATTCTTCTATCTTGATCCAGGTACGGGCTGAGCAAGGGGGTGGAAGGTCCCTTGTGCTTTCGCATGTAGACCCTTGAGCTTGTTGGCGTGGAAATGGTGGTTGAGGGACTGAGTTCGCCTCCAACCCGGATCCATGCTGTTTGTTTTTACTACTACCATTTCCCACAGCTTAGGATGTTAGAAGTTTCTTCCTTGGTAGATTGTAGCACTTTGGGCTCTTGGTAGCCTAGTAGGCCCTGCAGGATGTAGTTTCTGGACAGGGTAGTTGCTGTTTCCTTGCACGTAGTGCTTTTCTTATTGTCCTACTTTGGACAGTTGTGACTTTTTCTACTGCATGTTGTTCTTCTTTCTTTCACTTTTTCCCCCTTGGTTGACACTTTCATGCAGTTTTTACCTTGTTTTGCTTGCTGAGGTATTCTGTTTTCTTTTGGAATGCCTCAGGTTCTGAGCTGTAGCTAGTTTGGTGGCTAGGTTGCGGTGGTGTTGCTGGTTGTCTCTAGGACTTTGGAGATCCGGTTGCTTTGTTAGTGAGGTAGTTTTCCTGTACTTTCCTTACAGATATACATATGTGCTAGTGGGTTCGTGTCAGGTTGTTGGCGCCCACTGGTAGTTTTTACCTTTGTACTAGATATATTACTTCTGCTGCTACCTTTTTCTGGAGATAGTCTACTTGCTCTGGGGAGGTTTTATGTTAGGTTGCTAGTTATTTTTAAACTACAACTATTATTATAAAAAAGGCTCATGATCAGCATGTTTTATAAAACTAAATCACTATTTTCCAATCACGTACAAGACCGTTTTCTTATACATTATATAAATTAAATATAGGGTCTTGCATAGCATAAGTGGTTCTCTTGGGACCCTTAAGCGCTCCTTAGGATGATAAACCTGAATAAAGTATTTTTCCACAGCGTATATGTAGTTTTAAACTGTGGACTAGATGATCCACCGAGCCGAGGGATACGGCCTCTAAAATATAACTGATTTTCTAATCATTAAACTCATGAATTTCTTCTATTAAGTAAGTAGATGGTTTTGCCTGAGTGTCAGCAGTTATCCCCTGCTCGACGTGGCATCATGACGCGTGTTTTCTCATACTCTAATAATTTCTAAATTCAGAGAAAATTCGGGTTGTGACAGTTGGTATCAGAGGGAGGTTGCTTGACAAGTTAGTCGGGCAACCTTTCTTTGTTTGCTTTTGGTAGTTCATCATCATGTCATTCACACACCGATATGTCATCAGCACGTCTTGGCAAAAGCACGAACACTACACTCATAGCATAACATGAAGTATACGGGGCATATTATGTAGTATGGGATACATAATATGTGTTCGTATATGGATCCACCATAGGGGCAACATGTGAGGGTTATGTAGTATGGGATGCATAACCTCACCACATGGCTGCGACTAGCATGTTTTCTTTTTCGTTGCATGAGAATGTTATATAGTATGGGATGCATAACATTTTCATGTGCACGCCGCTCATAACATGCATTAGGGCCTTTTTAGAATGCATAGCACAAACATGCATATCATAACATTGCATAAGCACAACGTGCCAAGCTAAAGACTGGCAGGATGACATATGTACACACATAAGTTTTCAAATTAATATAAAAGTCATGCATTCCCGATCTAGGCACAAGAGTTAATAAGGTGGTGGTTAACCATCCTAGGTTAGGGCATAACATCAATTTTTTGTTAAAAAGATAAACTCTTAGAGCAAGTTTAGCAGCTTTAAGTCTATATCTATATATGTATTGTCTGTACTTGTTATTGGTTCTAGTCGTTGTATTAGGATCTGATTTGTGTTGTTATGATTTTAGGATGGCTAGGCGTCCTGCGACTCGATCGACTCCCCTGTCTGAGGGTGAGTCATCTGGAGCTCAGAATGATGCGGTGATCGAGAGCCTGCGTCAGAGTAGCGACTCCATGGGCAGGCAGTTGGAGGAGGTGCGAGCCCTGATTCAGTCTTTGGTGGCAGTTGTGGCCGGACAGGCTCAGGGAGTGCAAGTCCCTGCGGCGGGGTTATCTGTTCCTCCTCCTCCTGCACCCTTGAGACCTCTAGTGGTGGTGCCAGCAGAGATGACCTTCATCTCGCAGTTTCAGAGGCTGAACCCTCCCACTTACGATGGGAAGGCGGATTTCATGGTCATAGATGATTGGCTGATCTCCATGTAGGAGATGTTCTCGTACTCAAGGATTGCAGATGATCAGAGGGTGATGATAGACGCCTATCAGCTTAAAGGTTTGGCTAAGAGTTGGTGGCTGAGAGAGAAGGAGAGTTTAGTAGCTGGATGCTCTTGGGAAGTGTTCAAGGAGATGCTGTTGAGGAAGTTCTTACCCTCGGTCGAGCGTGACTGCCTCATGAATGACTTCCTCCATCTGAAGCAAAGGCAACTCACAGTGGGTGAGTATGAGATAGAGTTCAGCAAGTTGAGACGTTTTGCCCCTGGATTGGTCAGCGTTTAGGCTGATCGAGTTAAGCGATTTCTCGGTGGTTTGAGGAGCGAGGTGCAGCAGTTGACCAATGCTTATGGGTCAGTGACTTATGCAGGAGTAATAGAGGCTGCTCTGAAGGTGGAGGCTATTGAGACTGCGAAGAGCAGAGGCCAGCAAATGAGGAAGGACAAAAGGAAGTCAGTGGAGGAGAAGAAACCCCAGGTACCCGGTGCGGCTCCGGGGAAGAAGAGTAAAGTGGTGTGCAACTTCTGTGGCCAGTCAGGCCACCCTGTCGAGAGATGTTTCAAGAAGGCAGCAGCTCAGAGGAAGGAGCAGGTTCATGCGATTTAGAGTGCTCCCAGGAAAGATGTCTCTTGTTCTGTTTGCAAGCGACCCGGGCATGATGCGGCCCAGTGTTGGTCCAAGGATTGAGTCTGCTTTCAGTGTGGGCAGAAGGGTCACATCAAGACTAGGTGTCCTCAGGTTCAGCCAGCTCTTCCTGCAGCTCCATTGCAGGCATTACCCCCACCTCAGCGTGTGGACAAAGGAAAGGGGAAGCTGAACGTGATCTCTTCCGAGGAGGCTCAAGCCTCGACTCAGGTCATTTCAGGTTAGTTGTTTGTTGTTTTTCTAGCCTTGTAGTTTTATTTGCTAGAATATTTGCGGTATTATTGTGCTAGTTCCTTAGTTTTGTGTGCTCCTATAGGGAAATTTAAGGTGAAGAACCGCTGGGCGCGTGTTCTGTTTGACTCCGGCGCTAGCCACTCGTTCGTGGCTAGAGCCTTTGTGGAGCGACATCGGTTGACCTTAGATCGTGTTCGGGAGTCCTTCCGTGTCAAGTTTCCCTCTGGTGAATTTGTGTTGTCAGATTTGGGCGTATTGGATTGCCCTGTTTTGTTGGGGGACTTTCTTGCGAAGGCGGAACTGAAGATGATTGATCTGGAGGACTTCGATGTCATTTTGGGCATGGACTGGCTGTCTAGGTATGATGCAGTCATTCAGTGCAAAGGAAAGCACTTGGACTTCATCAGGGACGACGGTCAGCCCGGCAGCGTGTATGTTGATCCGTGTCAGGATTCTCTTGTCATCTCTGCGGTATGTGCTCAGAGGTTGTTTCTTTCTGGTTGTTGTGCTTGTTTAGTCTCGGCGGTTGGAACCGCTGTTAGCGTACCACGCTTGGAGGAGATTCCTATTGTTCGTGGTTTCGCCGATGTTTTCCTGATGATCTTCCTGGTCTTCCTCCTGATCGGGATGTTAAGTTTGTGATTGATTTAGAGCCGGGTACGCGTCCTATTGCTAAGGCGCCGTACCAGATGGCCCCTCGTGAGTTAGAGGAGTTGCAAGTTCTGTTGGATGAGCTGTTGGCTAAAGGTTTTATCAGGTTGAGTTCGTCACCTTGGGGTGCTCCTGTGCTGTTTGTAAAGAAGAAAGATGGGTCAATGCGGCTTTGCATCGACTATAGGGAGTTGAACAAGGTCACTATCAAGAACAGGTACCCTCTGCCGAGGATCAATGATTTATTTGACCAGTTGCACGGTAGTACGGTGTTCTCCAAGATCGATCTTCGTTCTGGTTATCATCAGCTCAGGATCCGTGAGGCGGATATTCCACGGACTGCATTTAGATCGAGGCATGGACACTTTGAGTTTTTGGTGATGTCGTTTGGTCTGACCAACGCACCATCAGCCTTCATGGATATGATGAACCGGGTGTTCAAGGATTTCTTAGACAAGTTCGTGGTGGTCTTCATTGATGACGTGTTGGTTTATTCTCGCAGTGCTGAGGAGCACGAGCAGCATCTGCGCTTGGTTCTATCGGAGTTGAGGAACCACAAGTTATTCGCCAAGTTGAGCAAGTGCGAATTTTGGTTGCCTCAGATCTCATTTCTAGGCCACGTGGTGAACAAGGATGGGATCTCGGTCAACCCAGAAAAGATCGCAGCAGTGATGGATTGGAGTAGGCCGAATACCCCTAAGGAGATCAGGAGTTTCCTAGGGTTGGCTGGCTACTATAGGAGGTTTGTGGAGGGATTCTCTTCCCTAGCTGCACCTTTGACCAAGCTGACTCAGAAGAATGTGGCTTTTGTTTGGGATGAGAAGTGCGAAGAAGCCTTTCTGGAGCTAAAGAAGAGATTGTGCACTGCTCCCATTCTGACCCTGCCTACTGAGGGTGTGGATTATGATGTATATGTGGATGCTTCGCTTGTAGGTCTGGGATGCGTATTAATGCAGGTTGGAAAGGTGATTGCCTATGGGTCAAGGCAACTGAAGACTCATGAGAAGAATTATCCTACGCATGACCTTGAGTTTGCAGCGGTAATTTATGCGTTGAAGTTGTGGAGGCACCTGATTTATGGGGCTCAGTGCAAGATCTTCACTAACCATAAGAGCCTGAAGTACGTGTTCATGCAGAAGGAGTTGAACCTGCATCAGCGGCGGTGGCTAGAGTATGTGGCCGATTATGATGTAGAGATCCAGTATCATCCAGGCAAGGCCAATGTGGTGCCCAACGCCCTGAGCCGAAAGACGGGAAAGATCTTTAACCTCTCTGCCGATCGTTTAGTGGAGGAGTTCCTCCTTATGGATATATCAGTGGGATGCTGCGGTTTGCAGAGTAGTTTATCAGTGGCAGAGCCGTCTTGGATTTCTTTGACCAGACTGCACCAGAAGGACGATCCAGATCTTCTACACTTATTCATCAGGACAGAGAAGGGAGAGTTGCCAGATTTTGCTATCGATGATGCGGGTACTTTGAAGTACCGCGGCAGGTTTTGCATCCCCGCTGTTGGGAACATTAGGAGTATGATTTGCAGAGAGGCTCATGGATCCAGCGTTGCCTATCATCCAGGATCAACGAAGATGTACCGTGACTTAAGGCAAATTGCCTGGTGGTATGGCATGAAAGGAGATATAGCCTGATTTGTTGCTGAGTGCCACACTTGTAAGCGTGTGAAGGCCGATCATGGAAGGCCTGGTGGTAAGTTGACTCCGCTAGAGATCCCGACTTGGAAGTGGGAAAGTATATCTATGGACTTCATTGCGGGCTTACTGAAATCCCCGAGGGGATTTGATTCTGTTTGGGTTATAGTGGATAGATTGACGAAGTGTGCTCACTTCGTGCCTTATAAGATTGATTAACCGATGAAGAAGATAACAGAGTTGTACTTGAATGAAGTCATCCGACTCTACGGTGTGCCGGTTAGCATCATTTCCGATCGAGACTCCCAGTTTACTTCTCGTTTTTGGCAGAGTTTGCAGGAGGGCTTGGGTACGGATCTGAGGTATTCTACTGCGTACCACCCACAGACCAATGGGCAGACGGAGCGGGTGAGCCAGATTGTAGAGGATATGATCCGATGCTACATTTTAGACCACGTCGGAGCGTGGGATGAGCGGCTGCGACTTATGGAATTTGCTTACAACAACAGTTATCAGGAAAGTTTGCAGATGGCTCCGTTCGAAGCCTTGTATAGGAGGCGCTGTAGGACTCCGTTGTTTTGGCCTGAGGCTGGTGAGAGGCCTTTGTTGGGTCCTGATGCGCTGGAGGAAATGGAAGTCGCCGTGAAGCTTATTCGAGAGAAGCTTCGTATAGCTCAGGAGAGGTACGAGAAGAACGCCAATCGGCGTAGGTCTGCCTTGGAGTTTTCTGTAGGGGACCTTGTATTTCTCAAGGTTTCCCCAATGGTGGGTGTAAAGAGGTTTGGTAAGAATCGGAAATTGGACCCGAGGTATGTGGGCCCGTTTGTGATTTTGGAACGGATTGGCGTGTCAGCTTATAGATTGGATTTGCCAGCGAACTTCCCAGGTGTTCATAATATTTTTCATGTTAGCCAATTGCGGAAGTGTGTGCGCAGCAGTGGGAAGCTCTTGGACATTGTGCCCCAGTTGGAGCCCAACCTCTCTTTTGTTGAGGTGCCGGTTCGTATTTTGGATACTCAGGAGCGAGTGCTGAGAAAGAAGTCCATACCGATGGTGAAAGTTCTTTGGAAAAATCAGGATTTGGAGAGCGCGACTTGGGAGCTAGAGTCGGCCATGAGAAGGGCTTACCATCACTTGTTTAGCTCATTTGATCGGTATGTTTCCCTTCTTGTAACTCCTATTCGTTACTTTTCTTTCTTTAGTAGGAGTGTTGTGTGTAAAGTTTCGGGACGAAACTTTCTTTTAGGGGGAGTGACTGTAACGCCCCCGATTTTTCTGCGATTATTTTTATTCTCGTTTGGCGTTACGATGACGCGTTTCCGTGGCTTGTGCCATTTGTGGAGTGTGGTTTAGCTCCTTAGAACTGAGTGCCCTATTCTGTAGCCTGTTGGCAAGATCTCCCTAGCAAGCCGAGTCATTTTGGGTGACCCGGTGTGGCCTCTCGGGGGGATGTTTGTGTTTGGCTTTATTTGGGTATAACTCGAGTTCTATTCGTCGAAAGTTAATTTCGACTTCGCCGTTGTGTTCGTAGCGTGGGTATTTAGCTACGGTGCGAATTTCGTCGAATTCCGAGATGATTCAGTTTTCGCGTCGTTTTGGTGTGTTAATAGTATATGTATTTTATTAATTTGTATAAGTTTGTCTTGAACCAGCGGTTAAGGGCTGAAGCGTTGTTTCTTACGGCTGAAATATTCAACAATTAATTCCTGCTTAGGTGGCAGCTTTGTATTGGCTTGTCTTTTTGAATTCTCATAATTTAATTAAGAGAATAGGCGGCTCCTGTTCGGTTTTGCTGAACCGACATGTCAAGCTTTAGTATAAAAGCTTTGTTTAGAAGTGGCAGCCCACTTCTTTTCCTCTTCTTCTTCCTGAGAGAGAAACCGTCGCCTGCTTTGTTCGGGAAAACAGAGGAGAAAATCGCCGTTCCTGCTCCCCTTCGGACGGTGATTCCGGGCTCGTTCGTGGACGGATTTCGATTCCGAAAGTGGCGTTGTCTTGCTCTCTCTTAGATCTTCGTTTCGACGGTAAGATATCCGTTTTTCGTGGAATTTTGGTGAGATTGGAATTTCAGTTTTGAGGATTTTCTGCCATTAATGTTAGGGAGAATGTTTTAGGTGCTGCTGCTGTTAGTGCCAAGCAAAGGAGAGGGAAAGCCATCCAAGCTTCGCCGGAAATCGAGGCAAGTGGTGTTCTTGCCCTTGCCATTCTCTCGTTCTCTCGTTATTATTGAAAATCCCGGTTAGCCCTAGGGTAGAGGCCATGTTGATCTTGTATCTTGCTGAATTTTTAGGGCTTAGTTTCTCCTATTGAGCCCCCTTCTTTGTGTTGTTGGGGCCCAACCCGCCGGCGTAATGCTGCCGATTTAATTCCAGATTGCTGTCTGGTTGGTGGCTTGCGGGTGAAGCCGAGAGAGGGGGAGAGAAGGGGGTGCCTGCTGTGTTGTTTTTGGAAGAGCCAAGTTTGGGCTCTCGGGTTGGCGTTGAGTGTGGTGCACACACTCAAAGCCTTCCCGGGATTGGCTTTGAGTGTGGTGCACACACTCAAAGCCTTTGCGGGTTTGGCGTTGAGTGTGGTGCACACACTCAACGCCACAGCTGGTCAGTTGTTAGTTTTTTTGGCTAAGTACTGGGGCGTTGAGTGAGGTGAACTCACTCAACGCCGTATACCCTGCTAGCGGCTAAGTACTTTGGCGTTGAGTGAGTCGACCTCACTCAACGCCATTTCTGTTTTGGCATTGAGTGAGGCAAGCTCACTCAACGCCGCGGTTTTCCTGTGAAGCCAAGTGTTTTGGCGTTGAGTGAGTCGACCTCACTCAATGCCATTTCGGTTTCGGCGTTGAGTGAGTCGACCTCACTCAACGCCATCGCCTCTGTGCAGCCAAGTACTTTGGCGTTGAGTGAGGTGTCCTCACTCAACGCCATAGCCTTTTTTGAGGCTAAGTACTTTGGCGTTGAGTGAGTTGACCTCACTCAACGCCATTTCTGGTTTGGCGTTGAGTGAGGTCAGCTCACTCAACGCCGCAGGTTTTCCTCGTAGCGGCTAAGTGCCAGGGCGTTGAGTGAGTGAACCTCACTCAACGCCATTGCTGTTTTAGCATTGAGTGAGGTGGACTCACTCAATGCCGTAGTTCTCTTTTGCGGCTAAGAGTAAGGGCGTCGAGTGAGTGAGCTTCACTCAACGCTATTGCTGTTTTGGCATTGAGTGAGGCCAGCTCACTCAACGCCACTTTCTCTGTTTTTGGCTAAGTACCAGGGCATTGAGCGAGTGTACCTCACTCAACGCCATGGCTGTTTTGGCGTTGAGTGAGGTTGGCTCACTCAACGCCAGAGTTGTTCTTGCAGGAGGCGTTGAGTGAGTGAGCTTCACTCAACGCCATGCTTGTTTTGGCGCTGAGTGAGGCTAGCTCACTCAACGCCAAGGTCTGGTTAGGTGTTGAGTGGGTCCCACTCAACGCCAACCTGTGTTGAGTTATTTCAACACTTTCCCTTACCTTGATTCTCGTTCCTGAGTGAATTCCTTGATTTGATTTCTTTTTGTAATTTCCTTGTCGGCCATGTTTCTCTTTCCTAATGGCCTAATCGTGGGTCGTGGTTAGTAGTGGTGGATTGAAGCTCTTCATGGGGGAGGTGTTGTGCAATTTAGCCAAGGCCACCCTTATTCTTCTATCTTGCTCCAGGTACGGGCTGGGCAAGGGGGTGGAAGGTCCCTTGTGCTTTCGCATGTAGACCCTTGAGCTTGTTGGCGTGGAAATGGTGGTTGAGGGACTGAGTTCGCCTCCAACCCGGATCCATGCTGTTTGTTTTTACTACTACCATTTCCCACAGCTTAGGATGTTAGAAGTTTCTTCCTTGGTAGATTGCAGCACTTTGGGCTCTTGGTAGCCTAGTAGGCCCTACAGGATGTAGTTTCTGGATAGGGTAGTTGCTGTTTTCTTGCACGTAGTGCTTTTCTTGTTGTCCTACTTTGGACAGTTGTGACTTTTTCTACTGCATGTTGTTCTTCTTTCTTTCACTTTTTCCCCCTTGGTTGACTCTTTCATGCAGTTTTTACCTTATTTTGCTTGCTGAGGTATTCTGTTTTCTTTTGGAATGCCTCAGGTTCTGAGCTGTAGCCAGTTTGGTGGCTAGGTTGCGGTGGTGTTGCTGGTGGTCTCTAGGACTTTGGAGATCCGGTTGCTTTGTTACTGAGGTAGTTTTCCTGTACTTTCCTTATAGACATACATATGTTCCAGTGGGTTCGTGTCAGGTTGTTGGCGCCCACTGGTAGTTTTTACCTTTGTACTAGATATATTACTTCTGCTGCTACCTTTTTCTGGAGATAGTCTACTTGCTCTGGGGAGGTTTTATGTTAGGTTGCTAGTTATTTTTAAACTACAACTATTATTATAAAAAAAGGCTCATGATCAGCATGTTTTATAAAACTAAATCACTATTTTCCAATCACGTACAAGACCGTTTTCTTATACATTATATAAATTAAGTATAGGGTCTTGCATAGCATAAGTGGTTCTCTTGGGACCCTTAAGCGCTCCTTAGGATGATAAACCTGAATAAAGTATTTTTCCGCAGCGTATATGTAGTAAGTAGATGGTTTTGCCTGAGCGTCAGCAGTTATCCCCTGCTCAACGTGGCATCATGACGCGTGTTTTCTCATACTCTGATAATTTCTAAATTCGGAGAAAATGCGGGTTGTGACACTTTCCAAAATGAAATTTGATACAGGTTTTGACATAGATATGAACTCCTTCGATGACAGCGATCAGAGGTTCAAATAAATTCTGAATCTTTTCCGAGAACAACAGTTAGTTCAGTTTATTACCACCAGAATAAAGATTGCGGCAGATGAAATAAAAGAATGGGTTTTTACTGCAACCAATGAGAATGAAAATACTATAGTCGGCACGATCAACGTGCCTCAGGTACCATTGTCCCCTATTCTTCTGACAGTAGTATTCACCTTAAGTACTGGAGATGACTCTATTGATTTGTCTAGAGAAGAATTTGTTTCGATGTTAGATTGAATGGGTCACTCTGCTGTACACCCTAATAAGCTTTTGAAAAAGAATCTTTCAATTGAATTTCAATTTTTGGCTGATATTGTTGGGAAAGTGCTTCTGGCAAAGCGCTTAGCTCATGATACCATCTCAAGGTATCAGCTCTGTTTAATGGGAGCAATAGTTGACGAGAAACATTTGGATTGAGGAACTATCTTCTTTGACTTGATCAAGAAGAAAATTAACAAGAGTTGTGTTTTCTTTGGGAGGATTCTAGGGGTTTTCATGCATTCCAGGTGCCCCGAATTACTAGTTTCAAATGGGATGCACATCAATGCATCCAAAAGGCTCACCTGTGCCCTTTTCAGCAAGTGGGACAGACAAATTATCAACCCTAACAGGGATGCTGCAGCAATTCCATCTTCAGGCACAAGGACTGTTACAGTCACTTCCCCTCAGGTCTCTGCCCCAGCAGATGACTTGCCTACCTCCTCCTCTGCTCCTCCTTCTCCACCTCCTATTGTTTCTGCCTTACCTTCCTCATCAACCATCCAATCAGCCATCTCTTCCCCCATCACAATTTGATCACCTATTTCACCTCCTCCAGCCACCTCCTCAGAACCATTACACCCTTTGTTCTACTATCCACCCTTTGATTCTTCCATTCCATCTTTCAATATCTTGGATGCCTCCTTCATGGATGATTCCCCCTCCTCACCTCTTGAGCCTCCATCATCCTCCACATACCAACAGCTCCTCAATGACATCCTTGATCAACCATCTTTCTCTCCATCCATTTCCACTCCCATATCATCCATCTCCTTTCTAGTACCATCCATCTCCACAATCTCTACTACTGAGCCATCCATCCCTATACCTCCTACCACCTCATCATCCACCATCATGCCAGCAACATCAACTCCTACCTCTACTCAAGCCCATCTTGAGCATGTAGATCTTCCTGCACTGGCAGACAGGCTGTATGAGCTGCTAGCCCCCAGGCTATCCTCATTGCTGGAGACCACAATGGCTCCACTTTTGAAATATGTTCAGGAGCTGTCTAACAGGCTATCTTCCTTCCTTTCTTCTCAGGCAATCCCTTCCTCTGGGTGCCTTGATCCAGTTCTTACTGAATCCAGGCAGGGGGAGATGCCTAATGAAGTTCAGGAATTGCCTGCTGCTGCTGAAGCCTCAGTTGCTACTCCAGTGTTTTCAGTGGACTTCAGGTCACTGTTGAGTGCTTTGGATTCTCTTCACAGAAGATATTTACCAGTTCAGCAAGTTGAAGACCTTACTAAGGCCATTGTGCCTATTTCAGAATGTGATCCCAGCCTGATTGCATCATATGTCAACTCTTTTAAGGCTGAGGATGTTGTTGCCTCTATTTGTACTGCTGCTACTATTGCTGTTATATCTATTGGATCTACTGACTTTGAAATGCTGCCTGCTGATATTGATAATACTGCTGATGAAGAATTGTCCAAATATTTGGAAGTACAGGTATCTGAAACTCCTGCTATTTCATCTGCTCCTGCTGTTAGTTCTGCTGTGATTACTGCTGTTGTATCAACACCTCCTGCCCCTGTTGATACTGAGAAATCAAAAGTTCAAGAGGAATACATCAAAAGTATAGATGATTTGTATGACAGACCCCAGAGTTCAGAAAGTGATCAGTTCCATACAGAATCTGATGATTCTTCTGGCACTATTGCAAAGAAAAGGAAAGCTAGAAGTAAGGCCATGATGAAGGTCCCTCCTGCAAAGGCCAAGGATGTTAATGACATACCCTATTATATTCTACATGATTGCCAGATAACTGAACCTTGGATGCAGTATTCTAAAAACCAGCTAAAGGCCATGAAGAAGAAAAGAAAGTTGGACAAGTATGAGAAAGGATCATCCCAGTTTCAGCCTCCTCCTCCTCCTCCTCCAGATTCAGGATCAGGTGGAGGCTCAGCTTCTCAAACCTCTGCTCCAAAGCAAAGCTCCTCCCAATCTTCAAAGAGATATCATCCCAGAGGGCAATATCAAAGAGGTTATCAGTCTAGAAGGGGACAATACAGAGGTAATCAGAGAGAACACATGATTCAATCAAGACAACCAAGGGAAGGACAAAGACATATGGACTCAACTCAAGGTCCTTTCCCTTATAAACTCAGAGAGACTATTGATACAAGGACTTCTACTGCTTCAGAAACTGTTAATAGATATGAACCTGCAATCCCTTTTGAAGATACAGAGAACAATCCTTTATCATGGACTGCTAGGATGAAAGAACTTACTGCCTTAGATCAGTTGAAGAAGGCCATAGAGCAAGGAAAAGACACTTCAAACATCACTACCTTGTCAGAGCAAAGGAAGGCAGAACTTGAAAGATATGCTTCAAGGAAGTTCTTTGACCCAGTGGATTACATGAAACTGCATCCTGAGGCTGTGGTTCCCAGGCCAAGATCTCAAAACTCCTTAGGTGCAGATGATGACAGAAGGTCAAAGAAAGAGGCTCTCAATCCCAATAGGGAAATCTTATTTAAGAAAGGAAGTGATCTCTGTAAGCAGACAGTACATTCATTTTAAAACTCTTGCTGATATTCTATCTGAATGCTGCTATGCTGCATGCTCTGCTCTGTTGCTTTAATTCTTTTTGCTTTTCTGTATTTGCTTTTGTATTTATTACTGAGTTATGTAAATAGTAATCCTAACCCAAATAGGGGGAGATTGTTTGAACACCCTATTACTAATTTGGGTAAGGATCACTATGTTTTTAGGAAATCAGTTTGACCTAGATGTATAGTTGAAAAGGTCAAGTTAGAATGAGTCTAGGGCTTAGAACTTAGGTTTGAAGCTGCCCCCAGGACCATTCAGTGATCAAGACTTAGAGCTGAGTCAAAGACACTTTTCGTCGAGCTCAGGTCGACGAAACGTCGAGCTCAGTTCGACGTTCTCTGAGCTCAACTCTGCTGAGTCGTCGAACTCCGGTCGACGATCTTCGAGCTCAGATCGACGATCTTCCTTCAACTATTTTCCCAGTCGCTGAGCTCAGGTCGACGATTGTAGAGCTCAGGTCGACGTTTTCTGTCTGATGTTCAATCCAATCTCTGATCTCAGGTCGACGATCGTAGAGCTCAGATCGACGTTTTTCTGAGAGATCGACGACTTTAAGGATTCAAATTCAGTCGGCCTTTGGAATGTTTTTCAAATTCTCTCAGCATTAATTTCAAGAGATTTGTTAGCCGTTTTCATTTATTCTGGAGCAAGTTTCAAGGGATTTCTCAGAGAATGTTTAATGGACTTTCCTCTAGAAGACAAAATATTTATGGAAGACATTTATGACTGCTAACGACTATCTTGGACAAAGGATCATCAGAGAATAAAATATCCAATAGCAGATCAAGAAAGATAACTACTATCACTCAATACAGACATACACAGATAGTCAGATCACCAGAAGAGAAAATCAAGTGATCAATTCTGAAGAGTTAGATTGAAAATTAGCATACTGAAAAGTGTTCATAGCTTCAACATTAAAGACTCCAGACAACTCATATTTCAGCCTCTGCTGAAATCATCTTCTTCTAGAGATTTGAAGCTTCTGAAGGCCTATCACCCTAGCAAAACTCTCATTCCTGAACCATCTACATCTCAGGGGGAGCTTTGACAACACAATCAATCCACTAAGTCTTCTCTCAGTGATTGAGACAGAGAAGACAACTTCACCTCTTCCTTTTTCTTTTCCTGCTGTAAAAGGGTTATCAAAACTCCCTTCAAAAGTATTGAATCTGATTCTGAGAGCCTTGTCAAAACTCAGTGGTGGCAAGACACCTTATCAAAAATCTAGTTTGGTTTTTGAGCACCTTATCAAAAGCTCATTGGTGCTCAGGACACCTGATCAACTCTTCCTGCAGTGGATTCCTACCAAGGGTGGTAGAAGAGTGGATGTACCCAGGTTTTTGGGGAACCACTATAGATCCTTGTGTCTTCTGGTTACTTGTGTATATTCTTTGCTGTGTGCTGTGATTTTTATTTTACTGCCTTAGTTTTATTTCTACAGCAAAGCACCTTACACCTATACATAAATTAAGTCTTTACCGCTTTGCAATTTTAAATTTTAAATTTACTTTAAAATACTCTATTCACCCCCCCGCTAGAGTTGAGATAGATCTTACCCTCACTTTCAGAATGAATTTTGTTTGATTGAAAGTGAGAATAGATTGAATGTTGTGGAGAACTATCATATGGATCATGATTGATCATTATTGAATCAGGTTCTTTATGGTAGGAATAGCAAGGATTTGATCACAAGTGTCTCCACACTCACTCTAGATGCATATATGATTCCAGATATATTGCGTCACACCACTATGCTCAAGTAAGAAGATATAAGAGGAGATTACGTCTTAGCTAAGCTTAGTTTATAATCATAAACTGGAGCATGAGGAGTTTGATGTTGTGAACCTTCTTATATCCATCATATGATATACTTATAAGGTGAAAGGTCCTAGGAGATGACGGCTCAACACAATACCATTGGGTGGCATTATTTAGCACATTTTATATCGCATATATCCTATGATAGATCAAGAGTTCTATCTTAATGAAAAAATCCCTAATATATGTACGACTAACTTTATATGCCTTCCAACTATACAGAATGTACCCTTTTCTTGTACGCAAACACCACTTCCACGTGGAGGATCTTTTAGAGAGTCATATCGGGACCTACAGTAGTCGTTTGAAGAATACAAGGTGTAGGGGCAAAAAAGTTGTCTGGTCTACAGAAGATGATGAAATTTGTTATCAAGAGTCTCAAATTTAAGTTTACTCCGGTCGAAGAAGAAGAGTGTGAAAACCACATGGTGGATCCTCCCTAGCACTCCATTCGACGAACAAGGAGATAAAGGGATAGAGGAGAGGGTGTCACAACCCGCATTTTATCAACATAAAAAATTATATCCGAGTAAGAGAAAACACGTGCCGTGATGCCACACAGTGCAGGGGATAACTATAGACGCTCAGGCAAGAACCTACTCCTAACACTTTCGAAAGAAATCTCAAGTTTATCATGAAGAAAACATATTTTTAGTTAAGTTTTGACGGATGTATCCCTCGGCGCGGTGGATCAACTTGTCCACAGATAAAAATATAAATATACGATGCGAAAAATGCATTATTTAGCTCAATTATTATCCTACAAGAGCAGAAACATACAAAAGGACAACTCATATCCTGCATATCTCTAGATTTAATATAAGTACAAAAAGTGCTTTTATGTCGTTAAAATATAATGAATTTGGGGTTTAAAAGATGTTATGAATGAGGTAGGCATAATGATACTTTTATACTTAAAAATAGCTAACATGCAACCCTAACATAAAACCTTCCAAAAGAGCAAGTAAAACCAACAAATCATCTAGAAAGTGACTTAGCAACTAGCAAGTAACTTAACATTCTACCAAATCTCCAGTGGGCGTCAACAACCTGACACAAACCCACCTAAAGCATGTATGTCTGAACTAAAGAAATGAAACAACAAAGCTACCTCACAACAGTGAGGAGAGAATCACTACAACAATTGCAGAACACCCGCAACTACCAACTCTAGCTGCACGACCGACTACTGCTCTGAGCCTGGGGCATTCAAAAGAAAAGAATACCTCAACGAGAATATATAAATGGCGATAAATGATCAATAGTAGCAATAATCAAAGGAGACAAAATGGTCACCAATCCAAATACAAGAATAGCTGTCAAACTGCAACAAATAGGTCATAATATAATAAGCAAAGAATAATTCTTAAACAATATAATAAGAGAAGTTGTACTAAGTGCAGAATGAAGCCATGCTTCAATAAAATCCATAAGAGTAAGCATAATAACATATGTCTATATAATAAGAAGAAAGAGAATGAACAGCTCTAAACACGTGAATCATTAACACTTGACAAAAATGGTATTGAGTCGGTGACACATTGTCCAACACGAACCATCAGACCAAACTATTGGATCTCATGGCGCCCTTAGAGTGTGGTGGGGGGGGGGTGAATAAGGGTTGATAATTTTTATTTCTTAGGCTCTGTTTGGTTGGGCTGTTGCTGATGGAGACCTGCTGATGAACTGTTGCTGATAGAAAAAGTGCTGATTCTTGAAAACAGAGTTTTGTTAAAAAACTGTTTGGGTGAAATAGAGTTTACAAAATGGAGTTTTCAAAAAGTTGTTTGGACACAAAACAGAGTTTTGAATATTTTTTTAAAAATATAACACAAAATAAAATTTCATTCACACACATATATACGCACACACATACAACTCTCTCACACACACAATCACATACACATATATCAAAAACTCAAAATGCAAGAAAGCAGAAAGTAGAAAGAAAAAAGAATTGGTGGAGGATACCTTGCAGGTCCTGGAAGGAACATCGGTGTGATGCCTGTCAGATCTGGTGGTTGTCGCAGGGAAGGAATGACAGGAGCCAGTGGTCGCCGCTGGGAAGGAATTGGGAAGAAGAGAAGAAGAGGAGTATTAGGGTTACAGGATTTTTGTGATGCGAAAAATAAATAGAAGAGGAACGGTTTGGGGAGGACATCTTGTAGATTGGCGTAGGGAAGGAAGCGGGAAGAAGGGCCGGTGGTCGCCGGGGAAGGAATTAGGAAGAAGGGCCAGTGGTCGCCGCTGGGAAGGACTTGGGAAGAAGGGCCGGTGGTCGCCGCTGGGAAGGAATCATGAAGAAGAGCGAAGAATAGGTGGTCGCCGTTGGGAAGGATTCAGGAAGAAGGGTTACATGATTTGGCGATTACGGAGGAACGCAAAATAAAATAGCGGCTGGAATTAGGTAATAAAAAGCGGATGCCAAAAAAAGGAGTTTTTAAAATAAGCCGAACCAAACACGACTTATGGCAAAAATGGTGGTGAGTTTGCATCGCACCGCAGGCGATAAGCCGAACCCAACGCCACCTTAATCTAAATTTACTTGATGAAATAATGAAAGAAATCAAAAATAATTTTTTATAGAAAAAATTAAACACTTAGAAACATATAAGAACATAAATTATAATCTTTTATTTCAAAAGTGATAAAACAGAATACAGTATATCTCTATGAAGCTAGAGATTAAGGCTATGAAAAATATAATCTACTTTTGATTTCACCGGTCCTTCTACAAGAACCGGCAGGCTAAAGCGTATCTCTCCCTAGATCTTGCTATTAGCCTCCCCAAGATCTCACTACGATCTAGTCGCTGCACACAAGGCGTTGATAACTCCCTAAGCCACATAAGGACCTAAACACCACTCACAAGGCGACAATTTTCTCCTAAGCCACGCAAGGACTTAGACACCATGCACAAGGCGACGTTTTTCTCTCCTAAGCCACGCAAGGACTTAGATGCCACACACAAGGTGATGATTTTCTCTCCTAACAATTACAATGAGAATAATGATAAAGTATAAACTTCAGAATTAAGAACTCCCTCTAAATATACCACTGAAGATGACGACGAATCCTTACCAAGATTGCTTCAAATGCCTTGTATGTGTCATCACTTCGTTACTCTTTAACCGTCTTGGGAGGATGGAGTCTTTTTGGATGCTGGAGATCTCTGGACCAGTTACACGGGAATGAACACTCCAAATTCTATAATCCTTGCCAGGGTTGCTTTGAATGTCGCATACGCGCCATCTATCTTTCTCGCTTTGTCCTTCTTGAGAGTATGGAGTAATTCTGGATTCTGGAGCTCTCTAGATCATATAGACAGGAAGAAATACTCAAGGTAATGAAATTCGTGATCTCCACAGAAAATTGACTGACTTTTATATTTTAGCGATATCGCCTGGCAAAATTGGGTATTGCCAACTAGCGATATCGTTATCGGCTGCCACGTGTCCTACGTATTCCTCATTTTTGCATCGCAGATCAGTCATGTCAATCATGGCCTGTCGCCTGGAGATATCCGATGTCGCCGGGTGATAGTGATGAAACTGCCAGGCGTGTGGAGATAGTGAGTTAACTGCTCATTCCACTGTCGCATGTGGGCGATACCTAATATCGCCTGGCGATATGTCTTGAGCTCATCTGTTCTGACCAGAATCAACACCCAAATGCCATTAGAGTTAAACCTGTGATATATGCACATCATAAATATTTAATGATCAAATACAAACGAGATTTGTTATTAGCAAACAAAGAAGCGTGGAACGCATGATCCAACAATCTCCCCTTTTGATAATAACAAATCCACTGAGAAAGAAGTCATGAATGATCTTTGAAGTGTTAGTAACTATGATTAGCAAGACAAAGCATTTGTATGTACACAAACTCTTCTTGGATGTAACACTTCCCCTACATGTGTACTCCCCCTAAATCTAAGCAGATTTAACCTATGTGTTTGTAATGTAATTTAAAGAATTTAAATTCAGTGGTAAATCATTATGAGTATGAATGATTTCTAGATGTCTTATTAAATTCTCCTCCTTTGGTATTGTCAAAAGAGATAACAGAGTGGTGCGAAAGCTAAAGAGGAAAAACTACAAAGTACAAATCAAGTATAAGACATATGAATCAATGTATAGTAGAGAAGAAAGTGGGTAAGCACGAACATTTACAACGTTCATCCAGTTATATCATAGACACATACACTAGTGAAGATTTAGTTGGAAACATTTTCGGTCCAATTCTCATAAGAAGAAATTTTAGAGAAGATAATGTGGTGTACATGTGAGTGTGTGATGAAAAACACATATATATATACCTTACAAATATATGAATACATGGAATGTGAAAAAATAACATAACATAGAGGTATACATAACTAGCGATGCTTGTACCCAAGAATTTAGAGCACATATATAAAGAATATCCAGATATAGAGTTGCACAAGACGCTTTATAATTTTTTCCAAGGTGCTCAACCTCACAATTCTAATTAAGACTTATCAGGAGGGTAAGTAGTGCTTGGTGGAGGTTCCTTGTCAACCCCTTTTATTTTAATTTTGAATAACATCAACAAAGATGTGGAATGTTTGTTTTTTTTTCGAACATTTTTGTTTATTTTTGTTTGGCTTGACAAAGGAGTCCGAATTCACTTGTGTGACCACACATGGTAATCAAATATGAATGGTTCAATGAAAAACTAGGATAAAGCGTTAGTGGTAGCATACAATTCTAGTGGTTATGGTAGAACATTCACAATTCACATATGCAGTACGCTGAAGCCATATGAAGATATTCACAAATGTGAGTGAAAAGAATATTATCATAACTAAAACATTTCTCATACTTAGAGGCATGCAAAAACAATTTCACAAGGATAAAAATAATAGTAGAGATGTACGTAGAAATAATATTTGACGGTTGAACAATTGAACCATGTTACTGTGAACCCAAAATTGAATAATATGCATTGAACCATGCCTAAACCTGAGAAAGGAAGACAAATTGGCTTAATAGTGACTTTTCGCTGTCGCCCGATGATATTGGATATCGCCGATCGGCGATAGTGTGAAAATATAAAAAGACCGTCAGATCAGGTCAATTGCACCATTCCCAGCATTTTTTTTCCTGAAGACTCGATGCAGAAGAAGCGGAAGCCGACGAAAACCTAAGATCAAGGTATTTTCCATGGAATTTCTCTTTCCTCCTTTTGGATTTTTTGATCTAAATGATTAGGGTAGATCATGGAACTTTTGATGAAAATATTTTCAGTTTTTGAAGTAGGTTTTATCATGGTTAGGGTTTTGTTCAAAACTTGTACTTTTAAGAGAGTAGAGAATAGATATATGCGTTTGGAGTAGTGTTTGCATAGATTGATGAAGTTGAAGATCCCTAAACTCAGATCTAGTGTTTTTAAGAAGAAAAATTTTAGTTGAGTTATGATTTTAGGGAAGAAGATGATGAATAGTGTTTGAGTAAAAATTTCTTAAATATCATTAGGGGAATTTAAAAGAACTGTAAGAAATTTCAGATCTGGTATTTAAGGTGGGTGAAAGTTCAGATCTTGGGTCGGAAATTGCATTAGACCAATTGTCGGTATCGCCCGACGACAGTGGGTGTCGCCGACTGGCGATATTGAAAATTTCTGGATTTTTTTTTAAAATTTTGCCTTTTAACTACAACAATGTATTCTAGCACGAGAGCTCGGAGAAGTACTGGTAGTGATACATATTCATCCTATCAAACTTTTCCTGGGATAGAAAATGCGATTATTAGGATTGGACGGGTCATCAAATTCGATCCCGCCCATCACTCACATATCCACGACCTATTAGCGATGGCAGGAATAATGTCCGTCATCATCCCAGATACATTTTCATCGGTGTTAATTAGGGAATTCTATAATTATTTAAAGGACCCTCCTTTCACGGAACTAAATGGTGGAGTGCGATCACGGATACATGGACAAACAGTTGAGATAACCCATTATGATCTCAGGGATGAATTTGGGTTAATAGATCCGAAAAATGTCTTAAATGTTGTAGAAAATTATCGAAACGATAGAGACTGAACACTCTTGAATATGGTTTTGCATGGTAATTCCATAAAAACCCTCATTCAATCTACGACCACTCTCACCGAGGATGCACGACTAGTGTAGGACATATTGAGGCATACCATTTTGCTCAAGTCCGGAGATACAAGTAAGATTATGACTCAATTGAGCTATGTCAGTTATATGATCTTGGAGCGGGAGCCGTTTGATATGGCAGATTTTATCCTTTCGATAATGTGCTACACATTTAGACTAAAAAGTCTAACTGGAAGAAATTGAATACATTACCACTTGGTGCGGTCATCCAACTCATTTTGTATAAGAAGTACACTTGGATAGACCCAGAACTCTATTTCAATGATTGTGTCCCCTCTATTTTCTCTATGAGTGGTATACCCGCCATCAGTCGATCAATACGAGGAGGGTCTACAAGGAGTAGCAATCCAGTGTCCACTATCCGAAACCCATCGATTCCAAGAGGTGGATCGTTGCAGGAAGGTTTGGATGACTTGTGAGAGTCGTTCGAAGATCATAAGAGGGAGGTCAAGAAGAACTTTTTGGGAATTCAGAAATTCTTTAAATTTCTGAGCAAAAGCCTCAAGTTGAAGCCCACTCCGGCAGAAGCGGCCGAATGGGAGAATCCGGTCGTGGAACCTCACCGATCGTCTACTCGCCGACCACGCAGAACAAGAGGTAGTGAACAAAGTTCTGCAGAAGATCAAGAGGGCACTAGTGCAGGGGATAACAGAAATTTTTGAAGTTTTCGGGCTGATCTGGAGTTTTGATGCTATCTCCTGGCGACAATCAGTATCGCCGGTGACAGTGCAGTTTTAAAATTTTCATGTTAGTGTTTGGAATCCGTGTTGTAATATTATTGGACTTATCAGGTGATTTGAGTGCAGTTGTAATACGAGTATTAACTCATAACATTATGGTTTTTTTAATGTTAATTATCATTTTCTGTTAATTAAAGTTTCTTTTTTTGTTTACTTATTATGTTAATTCACTAGCTTAATAAGTCTAGGATTCCTAATTTTAATCTTAGTAATGAAAAATGGGAATATGGAAGTGGTTTTTTGAAAATATCGACAAGCTGTGAATCGGTGCCTATAAAACTAACTTTAATTATATTTTGCTTAATGTGGTCTCTAATGAAGTGACGACGTACATCAATGTGTTTGGACCTAGAATGATGAACTGGATTATATGTTAAGTCAATTGCACTCTTGTTATCACATTTTAATTCAATTGTATCATGATTAATTCCAAAGTCTTCTAATGTTTGCTTCATCCAAAGAGCCTGTGCATAACAACTACCTAGTGCAATTTACTCGGCCTCGGTGGTGGATAAGGCAACAGAAATCTATTTTCTACTCGACCACAAAATTAGTGAAGGTCCTAGAAAGTGACAGGTTCCACTTGCGCTCTTACGGTCTAACAAACAGCTAGCATAATCAGAATCAGAAAAGCCATGTAAAATAAAGGTATCATTGTGTGGATATCATAAACCTATCTTAGATGTGCCAATAAGATATCTAAAAATACGTTTAACTGCTTTTAAATGAGATTCTTTGGGATTAGCCTTAAATATAGCACATAAACATATAACGAACATAATATCAGGTCTAGATGCAGTCAAATATAACAGTGATCCTATCATTCCTCTATATAGTGTTTGATCTATAAAAATACCACTTTCATCTTTCCCTAATTTCAATGAGACACTCATGGGGGTATTTGCTTATTTTAGATTTTCAAATTCAAATCTTTTTAAAACATCATGAATATATTTAGATTGACAAATAAAAATGCCATCATGTCTTTGAGTAATTTGAAAACCAAGAAAATAAGTGAGTTCGTCTAACATGCTCATTTCAAATTCATTCTTCAAAATTTCTATAACATTATCACATAATTTTTCATTAGTGGATCCAAAAATAATGTCATCAACATATATTTGCAAAACTATAAGATCATCATGAACATGTTTAATAAAAAGAGTACAATCAACACTGCCCATTTTGTAATCATTCTTTAATAAATAAACAGTCAATCTATCATACCATGCTCGGGGTACTTGCTTTAAACCATATAGGGCTTTTCAAATTAAAAACTTGATCAGGAAATTTAACATCAACAAAGCCTAGAGGTTGTTCTACATAAACCTTTTCCATAATATACCCGTTAAGAAAAGTAGTTTTAACATCCATTTGAAATAGTTTAAATCTTTTAAAGCTAGTAAATGCAAGAAATATTCTAACTGCTTCTAAAAGTGCTACGGGTGCAAATGTTTCATCAAAATCTATTCCTTCAATTTGTGAATAACCATTTGCTATAAGTCTAGCTTTGTTTCTAGTGACCCTAGATTCACTATCCATTTTATTCTTAAAGATCCACTTAACACCTACAACAGGATGATTTGATGATCTTTCTACTAATTTCCAAACCTTATTACATTCAAATTGATAAAGCTTGTCATTCATAGCTAAAAACCAAGAATTATCATTTAAAGCGGTTTCTATATTTTTAGGTTCTATATCAGAAATAAAACACATGTTTTAGAATAAATCATGTAATGATGAATGAGTACTTACCTCTTTTGATGGTTCTCTATTAACCAAATCTTGTGGATGATCTTTTGAATATCTTAGCTCGTTTGGAGGAACATATTCTTGCACTTCCTCTTCTTCTTTTTCTTCTTCTTTGTCTCCAAGGATTTTATCATCATCCGACCTTAGTGGAGGGAAGGGATCTTCATCATTACCTGAGGGACTAGTATCTACACACGAGAAAAACTCATCAAATTTAACATAAATAGATTCTTCAACCACTTTTGTCGTTTTATTATAAATTCTATAAGCTTTATTAGTTGAAAAATAACCAATAAAAATGCCCACATCACATTTTTCATCAAACTTGCCTAAATTATATTTAGTGTTCAAAATGAAGCATTTACAATCAAAAACTTTAAAATAAGACACATTCGATTTCTTTTGAAAATACAATTCATAAGGTGTTAATTTCAAAAAGGGTCGAAGCATAACACGATTAATAACATAACATGCAGTACTAATCGCTTCAGCCCAAAATGATCTAGGTAACTTGTATTCTGATAACATAGTACGAGCTAGTTCTTGTAAAGTTCTATTTTTCCTCTCTACCATACCATTTTGTTGAGGTGTGCGAGGAGCAGAAAATTCATGTTTAATTCCTAACTCGTTACTAAAAGATACAAATTTTTCATTATCAAATTCACCTCCATGATCTGAACGAATGCATTTTATTTTTAAATATAGTTAATTTTGAACACGAACACATAATTTAGAAAACTCTAAGAATGCATCTGATTTTGATGATAAGAAGATTGTCCAACATAAACGAGAATAATCATCAATCAAAACAAAAGTGTATTTTCTACCTCCTAGACTTAGTGTAGTAACTGGACAAAACAAATCCATATGAATCAACTATAAAGGTCTAGTAGTGGAAATGACATTTTTGCTCTTAAATGAAATTTTTAAAATTTTCCATGTAAAATAGGTAAACTTTTAACTAGTTTATTTTGAGACAATTTTACAATTAGCTTGGAATTAGAATGTCCAAGACGCCTATGACACATCTAATTCATCATTTTTAGACATAAAACATTTTAATGAAGAATGTGATAAATCATTAAATTTAATCATGTAAATATTTTGAAATCTAGGAGCAGTAAGAACAATATCATTTGTTTTGGAATCAAAAAATTTGCACATGTTTGAAGATGAGTCAAATAAGACATTTAAACCAATATCGCATAATTGGCTTATAAAAATTAAGTTATGCTTCAAACCTTTAAAATACAAAACATTTGAGATAGTAAATGACTTGTTACCTACTACTCCAATGCCGATGATCTTTCCTTTTCCATTATCGCCGAATGTGACTACTCCTTCTTTCTTCATCTCTAGCTTAAGGAACTTTGATTTGTTGCCCGTCATGTGCTTGGAACACCCAGAGTCCAAGTACCACACATCTTCTTTGTCCTTAGCCTGCCAACACACCTAGAAAGAGGATGAGATTAAAGATCCGGTTACCCAAGTGGTTTGATGAGTGCAATTATAATGGGCTTTTTACTATCATAATTGTAGTCATGTCCACTATTTTATACCTCCCTAGGTAGTAATTTTGCGAGAATAGTTAAGAAATCGCTTTATCATGAATAGAAGAGCACAATTAGTAGTTTCTATTATTTTATGTATTAAGATATTTACTTATTCCTTCATTTTCCTAATGCAAGTATTGCTAACCAGTGGAACTAAAAGTCTCGGAGCAAACAGAGGAGTTCACCGATTCAACATGGCTGATGACAGGACAAAAATTGGGCGAACATGGGTAGGCACACGCCCGTGTCCCTACCCGTGTCCTATTCGGGATGGAACAGAAGAATTGGAAGAAAAAGACAGAGAACCACACGGGTGGAAACACGCTCGTGTGCCCACCCGTGTCCTTTTTGGGATAAATTCAACATCTGCTGCCAACCAACCTGTGTCGGAAGAACATGAAGCCAACACGGCTGTGTCAGTACCCGTATCAGATGACACAGCCCACGACCAGACACGCCTATTCGTGTGGAACCGCCTATGAATCGTCAATATGACATGTGACACGACTGTGTTGGAACCCGTGTCCGACCCTGTTTGCAAGGAGACTATTAAAACTTGTGTAAAAATTATAATCAGAACTTTTGGATCATTTCATTTGGAGAACTTTTGGAGGACGAAAGTGGAGCACCCAAGAGAAGGAGGAATTGAAGGAGATTTTCGTATGCTTTTAATCTTTCATGTATCTCTTTTAATCTTTCCTTTCTCTTGGTGATCTAAATTTATTTATCTTTTATTTCGCATGAAACTTTTATTTGAACAATTCAGTAATCATGTATGTTAATTTTTATCTCAAATTTGTTGTATTTTATTCGTATGTAGGCTTTAAACCAAAGAGATTTATCCTAGTTATGATTGTAGTTTTTCTTTTACATGAATTCCAACTTTGTAGATTGAGAAATTGGAAGGTTGTGATGATGTTTAAATGTTCATATTTAGGTGTTATGTCTCTTTGTATTTCAAATTTCATGATCGAGAGATATGTTGTTTGGAAAATTATGATACTGATAAATGAATTCATGGTATTTTAGAGATAGATTTCATGAATTTATGTAGTAGATAGGGTACTTTATTTTAATGCGAATTTGAGTGTTGTAAATTGTTCGAGAGAAAATTTACTCAACTTAGGTTTAGATTTTGAATTACTCGAGAGAGAATTTGATAAATGTTTAACCCTTACAATACTACGAATTTGATAGTCTTGTTATTTCATGATTACATAGAATTGAATTGATGAGCAATTATTTTCATGTGAATGCTCTTAGACTTTCGCTTTTTATCATTTTTAATTATCCAATGTTTCTTTATCCAAGTAGTCATAGTTAGGTTTATTTAGGTTAAAAATCAATTTTAATTATAGGTATGATAATAGAGTGAGGGTGAGTACGAGTATTTGAAACGACCCTATGGAATACGACACGATATGTAGATTTCTCCTATACTATGAATGATAGGTGCACTTTCCTGAAAGTTAAATCAATCTAGCTTATGCCCATCTACATAGTTTATATTAGAGTGTATAATGAATCCGCATCAAGTTATACTCAGTAATCATCAAGTTTTTGGCGCCATTGCCGGAGACTCGATTTCAATATTTTGAAAGCTTAAACTCTATTAATATACCATTTTTTGTTTACTAACAAATAATTGTAAATTAGTTTATAGTATAATTATATCGCTTAATCTCTGTTTTGTAGTCGGTTAGTCTATGACCAGGGGGAGAAATACTGGGCTAGCACCATTTCATCCTGACCCTGAACGAATTATTCACAACACTAACCAAAGAGACGTGTGAACTAATACCATAGATATTTCAAACGAACTTTCAGAAGAGGAAACAGTAAACCAAGGAGAGCATCATCCTAAAAATTGGGATAACATGGAAAAACAGAATGAGCAAACCATGTCTGACTTTGCTAGACCCAATCTCCAAGGTACTAGGTCAAGCATCGTTAGACCTCCGATAGTCACCAACAATTTCGAATTAAAGCCGAGTGTTATACAGATGGTACAACAATATGTCCAATATTATGGCTTGCAAGATGAAGATCCCAACACACACTTAGCCGAATTCTTGGAGATATGTGATACATTCAAGATCAATGGTGTTTCTAATGATGCCATTCGATTTAGGTTGTTTTCGTTCTCACTAAGGCACAAGGCGAAGCAGTGGCTCAACTTATTACCAAGAGGGTCAATTACTACATGGGATATGATGGTTGAGAAGTTTTTAATGAAGTATTTTTCACCGGCGAAGACTGCAAAGCTAAGGAATGACATCTCTACATATGTTCAATTGGAATCTGAATCGTTGTACGATACATGGGAACGATTCAAGGATCTATTAAGGAGATGTACCCATCATGCCTTACCTTTATGGCTTCAGATTCAGACTTTCTATAATGGTCTCAATCCAGCCACTAAACAGATGATTGATGCGGCTAGTGGGGGCACCTTGAACAATAAGACACCTGAAGCGGCTCAACAGTCGATAGAAGACATGGCAATGAATAACTATCAATGGACTATCATGATACCAAAGCCTAATAAGCTAGCAAGAATGTATGAAGTGGATGTCGTTACTGCCTTAGCCATTCAAGTGGACAAGCTTCACCAAAAGATGGACAACCTTTCTTTAGCATCACCCTCCATGGTACCTCGACAATGGGACCCTTCACTTAGTGGAATTCCTAGCGCTGAACCTCAAGTGCAAGAACATGTTGACTATATGGGTAATAATACTAGACCACCTTTCAAACCCAACAAATAACCCATATAGTTTTTCATACAATCCTGGATGGAGAAACCACCCCAATTTCTCTTGGGGAGGGCAAGGAAATCAAGGCAAGCAACCTATGTTTGGACAATAATAACAACCGGAGGAAAGAAAGCCAATATTGGAAGATGTACTTACCAAGTTCATGCAAACTACTGATGTAGCTTTCCAGAATCAAGAGGGATCAATTCATAATTTATAGAACCAGATTGGTCAGCTCGCGATGATGGTATCTGAAAGGCAACAAGGAACACTTCCGGGTAATATTGAGACAAACCCGAAGGAGCATGCAAAAGAAATTCAATTGAGGAGCAGAAAGGAGTTACAAGATCCAAGGATTACAAAGGAAGCACCCCAAGAGGAGTCTAGCGGCGAAGCACCATACGACATGAACGTGAAACTAATGGAGTATCAACCAGCAATACCATATCCAGCAAAGCTAAACAAGGAGTGCATGGATGCACAATATGGTAAATTTTTATCTATGTTTAAATAATTGCACGTTAATTTACCTTTTTGTGAAATCATTCAAATGCCTAAGTTTGCTAAATTTCTTAAGGACTTAATTTCAAATAAAAAATTGTAAGAATTATCTTTAGTAACACTTAGTGAAGAATGTTTTGCTATTTTACAAAACAAATTACCACAAAAACTTAAGGATCTCGGTTCATTTTCAATTCCATGTTTAATCGGTGATTTACAAGTGAATAAAGCTTTAGCGGACTTAGGAGCTAGTATAAATTTAATGCCTTATAAACTATATTTGAAACTAGGTCTAGTAGAACTTAGCCCTACTAGAATGAGTATTCAACTAGCAGATTAGTGGGTTAAGTATCCTAGAGGAATAGTAGAAGATGTATTGGTTATGGTAGATAAGTTTATATTCCTGCTGATTTTGTTATTCTAGATATAAACAAAAATATCGAAGTGCCACTCATACTAGGTCGTCCATTCCTAGCCACATCTAGATCTCTTATTGACGTTTTTGATGGTAAATTAGTTTTGCGAGTAGGGGAAGATGAAGTCACTTTTCAAATTGGCAATACTATGAAATAATCCTTAGATAATGATGATTATTGCTATTTTTCTCATGGTGTTGATAATTTTATGACTTCTATGAATTCTAATTTATATTATAGAGATCCTTTAGAAATTTGCATCACTAACTGTTATCTAGAAGAAGATACAAACTAAGACATTGTTGAACATTTATATTTTCTAGATTACTCCGTTTCGATGAATAAAACGACTGAGTATAGTTTGATTACAGAAGGAGATCGTGAAGTTCATAAGAATAATACTAAGGATCCACCAATAGTGAAACTAAAAAAATTACCGGATCATCTTGAGTATGCATTCTTAGGAACTAATTCTTCGTACCCAGTTATTATTTCTTTTAAACTTTCTAATACTGAAAAAGCTAAGTTAATAACTATGCTGAAGAAATATAAAAGTGCAATAGCATGACAAATATCTGATATAAAAGGCATCAATCCTAGTTTTTGCACTCACAAAATCCTTTTAGAAGAAAACTATAAACCTTCTATTCAACCACAGCGTAAGCTTAACCCAAATATGAAAGAGGTAGTTAAGGCTGAGATTGTTAAGTTGTTAGATGTTGGTATGATATACCCTATTTAGGATAGTTCATGGGTTAGTCCTGTACAAATTGTTCCTAAGAAGGGTGGCCTTATAGTGGTAGCAAACGATAAAAATGAATTAATTCCAACGCGAACGGTAACAGGTTGGCGTGTCTGTATTGACGATAGGAAATTAAATGATGCCACCAGGAAAGACCATTTCCCTCTACCTTTTATTGACAAAATATTAGAATGTTTATCAGGACATTCTTATTATTGTTTTCTAGATGGACTTTCTGGATATTTCCAAATTCCCATAACACCAGAGGACTGAGAGAAAATAACATTTACTTGCCCATTCGGTACATTTGCCTATAGACGTATGCCATTCGGTTTATGTAATGCCCCCTCCACTTTCCAAAGGTGCATGTTAGCCATCTTTAATGAATATGTTGAAGATATTATGGAAGTGTTCATGGATGATTTCTCTGTGTTTGGAGACTCGTTTGATTTGTTTTTAAATAATTTAGAAAAAGTTCTGAGGAGGTGTGAGGAAACAAACCAGTACTTAGTTGGAAGAAGTGTCATTTTATGGTACAAGAAGGGTTAGTACTTGGCCATAAGATCTCAAACCATGGATTTCAAGTAGTTAGAGCGAAAATAGAAACCATAGAAAAATTGCCACCACCAACCTCCATTAAGGTAGTGAGAAGTTTCTTAGGACACACCGGATTTTACCGCCGATTTATTAAAGACTTTTCTAAAATTGCTAAATAACTTACTAGGCTTTTAGAAAAAGACACACCTTTTATTTTTTAACAAGAGTGTCTACATGCCTTTGAGTTCTTAAAATAAAGACTAATTAATTCTCCTATTATGATCACACCTAATTTTACTCAGCCTTTTGAGATCATGTGTGACGCTAGCAGTTTTGCGGTAGGAGCTGTTTTAGGACAACGCAGAAACAAACACTTTCACCCTATGTATTATGCTAGCAAAAAACTTAATAATGCGCAGGAGAATTATACAACTACGGAAAAAGAACTTTTAGCAGTTGTTTTGCCTTCGATAAATTTAGATCTTATTTAACATTGTCTAAGGTGCTAGTATACACCGATCACTCTGCCCTTAAATATTTGCTAGCCAAAGCGGAAGCAAAGCCTAGTTTAATCCGTTGGGTTCTTTTATTGCAAGATTTTGATTTGGAAATCAGGGATAAATGAGGAGCAGAAAACTTAGCGGCAGACCATCTCTCACATTTAGAAAATCCACTACGAGCAATGTTAGATGAATCTGAGATTTCTGATACATTCCCTGAGGAGTCGTTATTTGCCTTATCTACAAATATAAATCCTGATTATCCATGGTTTGCCGATTATGCAAACTATCTCGTGGTTAGGTCCTTCCAAAGGATTTTTCATATCAGCAGAAAAAGAAATTTTTCTCTGACTTGAAATATTACTTCTGGGAGGATCCTTTTCTTTTTCGGATATGTGCAGATTCCGTTATTCGAAGGTGTGTATCAGCGGAGGAGGGTTGGAGAATCCTGGAGCAGTGCCATTTAGGCCCTATTGGTGGTCACTATGGAGCAAATCGCTCGGCCAAAAAGGTTCTTGATTCTGGTTTTTATTGGCCACTTCTATTCAGGGATGCCCAAAGGTATGTGCTTTCATATGATTCTTGTCAGAAATCAGGTAATATTTTTAAATTACATGAAATGCCGCAAAATTTTATTCTTGAATGTGAAGTATTCGATGTGTGGGGAATTGATTTTATGGGACCATTTCCAGTTTCTTACGGGAATAAATATATTTTGGTAGCCGTAGATTATGTATCAAAGTGGGTTGAGGCGCAAGCTTTACCTACTAATGATAGTAGAGTAGTAATCCAGTTTTTGAAATCCTTATTCGCACGATTCGACACAACACGTGCACTTATTTGCAATAGGGGTTCACACTTTTGTAATCTATAGCTAGAGAAAGTATTACAAAAATATGGAGTTACACATTGGATAGCGACACCTTACCATCCACAAACTAGTGGTCAAGTTGAAGTTTCAAATAGAGAACTTAAGAGGATCCTAGAAAAATCTATAGAGGGGAATAGGAAGCAATGGTCTAGGAAACTAAACAATTGTTTGTGGGCATATATGACCGCCTTCAAGACACCTATAGGGACCACCCCCTTTAGATTAGTCTATGGTAAATCATGTCACTTGCCTATAAAATTAGAACACAAGTCATATTGGGCAATACACTCTTTAAATTTTGATACTAATTCTATAGGGGAGAAACGAAAACTTCAGCTTAATGAATTAGATGAGTGGAGAATCATGGCCTATGAGAACTCCTAGATTTATAAGGAGAAAACTAAACTATTCCATGACCGTCACCTTCGTAAACCCAAGAAATTCCAAAAGGGTGACCAAGTCCTCCTTTTTAATTCCAGACTGCGTTTATTCCCAGGGAAGTTAAGGTCTAAGTGATCCGGACCCTTCCAAGTCAAAGAAGTCTTTCCCTACGACACCGTCAAGCTAACCCACCCTGAGAAGGGAGATTTTAAAGTCAATGGGCACCGACTAAAACTTTACTATGGTGTACTTCCTCAAGATTTCGCCTGTCAAAAACATGCCTCCGTCTAGACTAGGATTACGTAAACTGTAGTTTAATTTCTAAGTTTATAAAATTTTTAGTATAGGTCTAGATATATATTAATAAAATTTTTTTAATAAAAATCACTTAGGAGGAAATTCCCAATTCAGAGGAGGACACAGGTTACTACACTCCCGTGTGCATTGCCGTGTCCATCACATCACCTTGGACCCAGCCGTGTTTTATTTAAAAAAATGAGTTGGTTAATTTTTTCTCGAGCACCACACGACTAGACACACACCCGTATTCCAGCTCGTGTGTGTAACCCAGCCTACCTACCCAGCCGTGTCCCATATAAAACCTGGAGGACGAAGCTTTTATTCCGAGCACTACACGAGTTAACACACACCAGTGTGTGTGGCCATATCGTTAACATTCATTTTTACCCATAAACATCCAGAGAAGGACACGGGTACACACTCATCCGTGTTGGTACCTGTGTTCCTATTCTTATTTTGACGAAGTTTATCCCGAGCAGGACACGGGTAGCCACCTGGCCGTGTTCTTCGCCGTATCGCTGGTCGAAGATGTTCATCCCGAGAAGGACATGGCTTGACACCCGACCATGTTCAAACCCGTGTTGCTGTTCGACATTGTCCTTCTAGAGAAGGACACGACTACCTACCCAGCAGTATCGGTAGCCGTGTGTATTTTAATACCCAGCGCCCGAGCAGGACATGGGTCGCCACACGGCCGTGTTATTGACCGTGTCTGCCTGACGCGTTGCTTTCCCGCCAGTTTGACCACACGTCTCATGGGAGACCGTGTTTCACGCATTAAAAGATGCCTTAACACGAGTTCACACACGGCCGTGTGTGAACTCGTGTTCATCTTCTTTATATATGGCCGTGTTCTAGTCATCTCCATCTCCTTCCCTGGTTTCCAAACTTCATCGCCCACACCTTACTTCCAGAGCCGGTTGAAGCCTTTTGGCCTTCAAAGTCAGTAGATTCGCCTCTTGTCATCGCGAAGCATTCCTCCTAGGTAAACGTTTTTTGGTTTATGTTCTTATTCAACCTCTTCTTCATCTCCACTCTCTTCACCTTCTTCTTGTTCTCATTTCCTCATTTTTCCTTTCCTCCTATAACTTCTTCATGTCTTAAAATGTCCTTTCAATGTTCACATATCATGTCATCATCACATTCCCAAGGCGGTCGCTGACGTTGCCCGGAGCTTCAAGCACTGTCAACGGAGAGGCGCGATGCCGTTGCGTCGCTGGAATTCACGAATCCAGTGCACCTCAATCGCTACAACTGCCTCCAGTCGAAAAAATACCAAGACATTCGAACCATTGACTGGGACATTTTGCAGGAAATAAATCTAGCGGGCGATGTTAGGGAGTTGCTATCTGTAGTGGGGTGGAAACAATTTTTTACTATAGAGGAGCTGGGATTTAAGGAACTCACACTCGAGTTCATGTCAAATTTTTATTTAAACCTTAGACCTACCTTGACTGAACACGCAAATGGGCAAGAGGGGGTCATCTCATTTCAGGTAGCGTGCACTACTCATACACTCACCCTTCTCCAGCTCACCCAATACCTAGGGGTGTATGAGGACTCATTCCTCTTTAGTGCCGTCTACCCCAAACTTCATTTTGATCTCCCCACTCGCGACCATGCCGGCAATATTTGGGCCCGGCTTACCTTTGACCTAAACCCTTATGAAGCTAAGAGGTCTAAGGCCTCAAAGTTAAGTTCTCTTGCCCTCCATTACATTCAACACCTACTTAGCCATACCTTGAGCGGCCGGGGCAAAATCTCTAGCGTTGTTAGTAGGTAGGATGTGTTATACTTATATAGCATGTCGTCTCGTTATCCCATCCATCTGGGTTATATGCTCGCCCAGTTCATCCTTCACCAGGCCGACAACTCTCGCATAAGGTCTATTTGTGTAGCACCCTACATTACCTGCCTGGCGAAGAATATGAACATATTCTCATCCCTTCCCCCGATGACCGTGGTGGAAAAGACTGTGCCTATCACTATGGCCAGTCTTCGATCCCTCCGCCTCGTCACTGCTCGTCAGGGCTGGGGTGGGATTATATATTCCCTTGCGCGGCGTGGACCACAAATGGATGTCGACGATGACGACGAGGTAGATCCTGACCTCGATGAGCCACTAATCCTCCCAGCCCGGTCCACCTACACTCAGGGAGAGTCTTCTACTGCCCCTTCTCGACCGCAATCTCAGTACGCGCATGATTTACAACACTTCTATGAGACCCAGCTCTTGCTGCACCTTTAGCGTATAGAGGATTCACAGAGGCTGACTGAAAAAGCTATAGTCCAGATCAGGGATCACTTGGGGATATCCAGCCCGACACCGGCAACACCTTGCCCACCTCACTTCCAGGATGATCAGAGCAACCATCCTGGATACTTTTGATCTGTATCATTTTTTTGTATGGACATGTATTTAGTCTCCTACTTTATTGTACCTGTATTATCAGTTAAAATATATAAAATTACATTGACTCCTTTTACTTTGTGTGCTCTTTTATATTCATGGTAGTCAATTCTTCTTTATATGTTGGTGAAATTGCTCTCTTAGTTCTTTACATTGCAACGAGGACATTGCAAATTTTAAGCCTGGGGGTGGATGTTCTTCAATTTTAAAATTTTTGTGATGGACATGATTACAATTGATTATATTCTTGCTATCATAGTACTCAAGGTTGTTAAACACCCCTAATAATTTTTTTTTATTTTCTTAAGCTCTCATTAATTCACTCATTTGGGATTATAACTATCTAATTTACCTTCGCACGCTAATTAAAATGAATGAAAGTAGACTCAATGAGGGTTCAAATTTGTTGATTAGTAATTATGTATAGAAATTCATTAGCCTAATTTTCTCTATATAATTTTTTCTTACGATTAATCCTTTATATTATTAATTATCAATGACTCTATTTTAGAAAATATAATTATCTATAATAAAGTGAGTCGATGAGTGTAACATTTTTATAATTTTGTATTAGTAAATTAAAATAAAGAATACTCTCTATTGGTGTCTAGAACTTACCCTCTAGCAATCCTCAAAATTTTTGCATAAGTTAATTAATGAGGATGGAAATGACTTAGGCTTCCTTTTGGATAGTTTGAGCCTTGCAATCCCAAAACCTTAAACATTATACCCTTGCACACCCAATTTGGACCTATTCCCTATGCCTTTTGATACTTTACTACTAAAATTCACCAAGGCCAAATCCTTACCTTAGCACACCTATCATTGATACCTTCTTAGAATGAGTTTGTTCATAGTGATATGTGGCTTGAGTGCGTGTACACTTGCACCCACTCGGAATGATCCCTACTATGAACCCTTGAAATAAACATAGTGATATGTGGCCTGAGTGCGTGTATATTTGCACCCACTCGGAATGATCCCTACAATGGACCCTTGGTTAAGAAAAATAAAAATATAGAGTATCCATCAAAAAAATGTGGGAAGCATAATAATTGCAAAGTCTGGGGGTGCTTTTATAACATTGATGTATGTTAAGGTATTTACAAAACAAAAGGCTCAATTGTGATCTAGGTGTGATAAAAAAACTATCAAATTTATCTTTGATTACCCCACCTATAATCTCCTATCCTAAGCTAAAAGGTTACACCACAATACAAGTCCTAAGGATCCAACCTCACTAATTCTAACTAGTGCCGTGGAGAGGGTGTGAAAAGCCAAGCTCATGACTATCAATATTGGTACTTATAAGTTTTGAAATACTAATGCATATCTTATTGAAATTGTTATTTTCTCCTTACAATTGTTATGGATCACTATACTCCTATTTCTAAGAACGAGTGAAAGATAGTTAACAGATATATGGGAGGAATTTTAAGATAAAGGTATATTTAGAAAAGTCTACTATACTATTTCATATATAATTGCGACATCAAATTTCTCTTTAAATTCATAGCAACCAGTGTGAGGAAGAAAAATTATTTATTGGTAACCCAAGTGTTTGAATTAGTTTGCTTAGGGACAAGCAAACATTTAAGTTTGGGGGTATTTGATGAGTGCAATTATGATGGGCTTTTTACTATCATAATTATAGTCATGTCCACTATTTTCTGCCTCCCCAAGTAGTAATTTCGCGAGAATAGTTAAGAATTCGCTTTATCATGAATAGAAGAGCACAATTAATAGTTTCTATTATTTTATGTATTAAGCTATTTACTTATTCCTTCATTTTCCTAATGCAGGTATTGCTAACCAGTGGAACTAAAAGTCTCGGAGCAAACAGAGGAGTTCACAGATTCAACATGGCTGATGACAAGACAAAAATTGGGCGAACACGGGTAGGCACACGCCCGTGTCCCTACCCGTGTCCTATTCAGGATGGAACAGAAGAATTGGAAGAAAAAGACAGAGAACCACACGGATGGAAACACGCCCATGTGCCCACCCGTGTCCTTTTCGGGATAAATTCAACATCTGCTGCCAACCAACTCGTGTCAGAAGAACATGAAGCCAACACGGCCGTGTCAGTACCCGTGTCAGATGACACGACCTACGACCAGAAACGCCTATTCATTTTGAACCGCCTATGAATCGTCAACACGGCCTATGACATGGCCGTATTGGAACCCGTGTCCGACCCTGTTTGCAAGGAGACTATAAAAACCTATGTAAAAATTATAATCAGAACTTTTGGATCATTTCATTTGGAGAACTTCTGGAGGATGAAAGTGGAGCACCCAAGAGAAGGAGGAATTGAAGGAGATTTTCGTATGCTTTTAATCTTTCATGTATCTCTTTTAATCTTTCCTTTCTCTTGGTGATCTAACTTTATTTATCTTTTATTTCGCATGAAACTTTTATTTGAACAATTTGGTAATCATGTATGTTAATTTTTATCTCAAATTTGTTGTATTTTATTCGTATGTAGGCTTTAAACCAAAGAGATTTATCCTAGTTATGAATGTAGTTTTTATTTTACATGAATTCCAACTTTGTAGATTGAGAAATTGGAAGGTTGTGATGATGTTTAAATGTTCATATTTAGGTGTTATGTCTCTTTGTATTTCAAATTTCATGATCGAGAGATATGTTGTTTGGAAAATTATGATATGGAAAAATGGATTCATGGTATTTTAGAGATAGGATTTCATGAATTTATGTAGTAGATAGGGTACTTTATTTTAATGCGAATTTGAGTGTTGTAAATTGTTCGAGAGAAAATTGACTCAACTTAGGTTTAGATTTTGAATTGCTCGAGAGAGAATTTGATAAATGTTTAACCCTTACAATACTACGAATTTGATAATCTTGTTATTTCATGATTACATAGAATTGAATTGATGAGCAATTGTTTTCATGTGAATGCTCTTAGACTTTCGCTTTTTATCATTTTTAATTATCCAATGTTTCTTTATCCAAGTAGTCATAGTTAGGTTTATTTAGGTTAAAAATCAATTTTAATTATAGGTATGATAATAGAGTGAGGGTGAGTACGAGTATTTGAAATGACCCTATGGAATACGATACAAGATGTAGATTTCTCCTATACTATGATTGATAGGTGCACTTGCCTAAAAGTTAAATCAATCTAGCTTATGCCCATCTACATAGTTTATATTAGAGTGTAGAATGAATCCGCATCAAGTTATACTCAATAATCATCATGGTTCCTCCCATGGTGTAGGTGGAATCCTTAGGTACCCAGACTTGTTTAACAGAACAATGTCCCGTCTTCTTATAGGTATGAGTTGTGTGACCAAACTTATTACATCTGACACTCGTGAGGAAGGAAGTTGAAGGGTTTTTCAAAATGAGTTTTGAATTTTTGCTTGGAGCAGCAGTGACAGTAGATTTATTATTTTTATGTTTAACATGCGATTTTTTGAATTTTTCCTTATCGCCAGCGATAGTGAATGTCGCTGGGAGATAGTGTTCTGGATAGTATCCGATTCCAAATTTTGCCGAACCATAGCATTGGCTCGCCAAAATCATATTCAGTGATTTTTGGCCCATTCCAAACTTGTTAGTGGCCATTTCTAAATCACGGACTCAGCCTCTCAATGCGGTGTTTTCAGTAACTATGGTGTTGCATCGGTTTGCAAAGGTCCTTTTGCTTCCTTCTACTTGAGATTGAGAAAGCTTTAGAGATCACTCTAAGGTATCTTTTTCTCTTGCAAGAGATTCAACCCAAGACCGAGACTTAGAGAGATCTTTCTCAAGTTCTAGTATTCTTGTCGAAGAGGGACAATCCTCTTGACAAGTTACTTTCTCCTTCCCAAGTATTTTTAACTCATTTGATAACTTTTTATTTTCTTTTAATAGCTCTTTTTTTTCAGATTTGAGTAATTTATTCTCATTTAAGCTTTTGTCAAAATATTTGCATGTTTGTAAAAATTCAGTATATAAATCTTCATAAGAAGGTGGATTTACCCTAGTGTCGCTCTAGACACTGCTTTCGTCATCAGATGATGAGACACCCTTTCCCATCAGACATATGTTGGCCTCCTCTCCAGTCTCTGAGCTTGAATTGCTTGATTCCCCAGATGTGACGTCATCCTAGGTTTCAGCCTTCAGAACTTTCTTCTTATCCTTCTTCTAATGCCGCTTCTCCTTAAGATCTTTCATATATTTTGGGCACTTACTTTTTATGTGGCCAACTCTCATGCAGTGATAGCACTCGGGTGGTGGTCTCTCTTCAACATCCTCTCCATCAGCTTGGGCTTTTCCTTTTCTATACCCAGATTCTTATTTCTTGAAAAATTTTCTGAATGAATTTCTTCTTTCAGGATTTCTCATGAACTTCCTGAACTTCTTCACGAACAAACTCTCTTTATCTTCATCTTCATTCTCATCGGACACACTTTCCACTTCCCTCTTGGACTTCAACGCCAATGCTTTCTTTCTTGGCTCCAAACTATACTCCTATTGTTGAATCCTTAGTTCCACTTCGTGGGTTTTCAGATTGCCTATCAGATTCTCAATTTGGAGAGTCTTTAGATCGTGTGACTCTGAGATGGCAGTCACTTTTGGATTTAACTTTGGGGGAAGCGATCTAAGTATCTTTCTCACCAAATCTCAGTTTGAGAAACTCTTTCCTAAAATCTTTGAGTCATTCACGATCTTGCTAGACCTCGTGTACATGGAGTCTACATCCTCATCAACTCCATCTTGAACTTCTCAAACTCTGACTATAACTGGAAAAGCTTTGAGTCTTTCACTTGCGATGTACCTTCATGAGTAACTTCAAGGAGATTCCATATATCATATACAGTTTCACATGCACATTCACGATTAAACTCAGTCCTATCTAACAGGTAGAATAAGGCATTCATTGCCTTAGCGTTATTATTACAGCGAAGCTTATCAACTTCGTCCCATTTGTCCTTGGGTTTTTTCCATTATGACACTTCCAACTACAGTTATAGGGGAAGTATATCATGTTTCTATCATGCCCCATACTTTGATATCTAGAGCTATTAGAAAGAATCACATTCGAGCTTTCCAATAATTATAGACTATGCCCGTGAATAAGGGAGGTCTACTTATACCTTGCCCCTCAGAAAATGCATGAGTGTTTTACGTCATCACTCCCGGTGGTAAAACCAATTTCGGAGTAACCTTTCTCTGATACCAATTGTTGGATCTTACTGTGCGAACAAGAAAAGAAGACCAAAAATTTGGACTAACAAAATTTTATTATCCATAAAATGTAAATATTACAAAGGTATGACCTCCCTTTTATAGAATGAAGGAGAGATGAGAGATTACAAATAAGCAATGTGGGACTAATAATTACATAAGAATGCAACTATACAAGCCGCACAAGCCGCACGGTTAGACTAACCGCCTGACAACTACAATGAAGAGAAGACAAGCCGACACTGTCTTCAAGTCATCTGTATCAAGCCTCCAGACTGCCCAGTCACCAATCAGCAACAACCAGTAAGCAAACTTTTGGAGAGAAACCTCCAGACTGTGCGGTCTTCAAGCCGCTAGGGGCAGATCGCCAGACCGCCCGATCTCCAAGCCGCCAGGGGCAGACCTCCAGACTGCCCAGTCACCATACACCAACACTCCCCCTCAAGCTGTAGCATATATATCAATTGTTGGAACACCCTATTACTAATTTGGGCAAGGATCACTATGTTTTTCTTAGGAAACCAGTTTGACCTAGATGTATAGTTAAAAAGGTCAACATTAGAATGTGTTTAGGGCTTAGAATTTAGGTTTGAAGCTGCCCCCAGGACCATTCAAGGAATCAGACTTAAAGCTGAGGCAAAGACAATTATCATTGAGCTTAGGTCGATGAAATGTCGAACTCCGTTCAACGCTCTCTGAGCTCAACTCTGCTAAATCGTCGAGCTCCGGTCGACGATCTTCGAGCTCAGATCGACGATCTGTCTTCAGCTTGTCCTTCAGGTCGCTGAGCTCTGGTCGACGATCTTCGAGCTCAGGTCGACATTTTCTGTCTGATGTTCATTCCAATCTCTGAGCTCAGGTCGACGATCGTAGAGCTCAGATCAACGTTTTTCCTGAGAGATCGACGACTTTGAGGATTCAAATTCAGTCAGCTTTTGGAATGATTTTCAAATTCTCTCAGCATTTATTTCAAGAGATCTGCTAGCCGTTTTCATTTATTCTGGAGCAAGTTTCAAGGGATTTATCAGAGAATGTTTATTGGACTTTCCTCCAGAAAACAAAACATTTATTGAAGGCATTTATTGACGGCTAACGGCTATCTTGGATAGAGGATCTTCAGAGAATAAATCATTTTTTTTAGTCTGAGGGTTACAATAACAAGAGACTACACAAGAATAGACAATCTACAATAAGAAATTCTCAGTACAGACTCACAGGATAGTGATATCAATTCAAAAAATCAAGTGATTAATCCTGGAGAATTAGTTGGCATACTAAAAAGTGATCATAGCTTCAACATCAAGGACTCCAGATAATTCATATTTCAGCCTCTGCTGAAACCATCTTCTGCTGGAGATCTGAAGCTTCTGAAGACCTATCACCCTAGCAAAGCTCTCATCTTTCTCAGGGGGAGCTTTGACAACAAAATCAATCCACAAAAGTCTTCTCTCAGTAACTGAGACAGAGAAGACATCTTCACCTCTTTCTTTTTCTTTTCCTGCTGTAAAAGGGTTATCAAAACTCCCTTCAAAAGTCTTGATTCTGGTTCTGAGAGCCTTGTCAAAACTCAGTGGTGGCAAGACACCTGATCAAAAAATCTAGTGTGGTTTTTGAGCACCTTATAAAAAGCTCATTAGTTCCCAGGACACCTGATCAACCCATCCTGCAGTGGATTCCTACCAAGGGTGGTAGAAGAGTGGATGTACCCAGGTTTTTGGGGAACCACTATAGTTCCTTGTGTCTTCTGATTTCTTGTGAATATTCTTTGCTGTGTGTTGTGGTTTTTATTCTTTACTGCTTTAGTTTTATTTTCTACATCAAAGCACCTTACACCTATACATAAATTAAGCCTTTACTGCTGTGCATTTTAAAATTGTAAATTTACTTTAAAATACTCTATTCACCCCCCTCTAGAGTTAAGATAGATCTTACCCTCACTTTCAATTGGTATCAAAGGGAGGTTGGTTATTCATACAGGCTAACACCTGAACCAAAAGATCCTTGATATGATAAATCTTTTAAGAGGGTTATTTTCATTATATTTAATTTTATATAAAGACATGGTACAGAACAAAGATTATGCAAGCACCAGGCCTCCAGTGTGCAATCTATCCAAGTTTGCACTTTGGAAAGCAAGGATTAGACTATATATGAATTCTATTGATGAAGACATATTTAATTCTGTTTTGACAGTGTGCCCAAGTCAACCAGCAAGCTCAAGTACAAATGCTGTTCCACCTCCTTCAGGAATAGATGCTGAAATAAAGAAGTGGAAGACTGCAGATGCCAAGGCCATGAACATCTTAGCTCAGACAATGTCTGATGAGATATTTCAGAAGGTAGCTGAATACAACTCAGCCAAAGGAATTTGGGACAAGCTCTCTGAAATTGTCTCAGGATCTGCTGATGAAAGGAAAGACAGGAGATCCCATCTTATAAGCCAATATGAGAATTTCAAAAAGGGAGAAGCTGAATTAGTGGCTGACATGTACAATTGACTAAGTCTGATTGTCAATGAGTTAAAGACTCTGGATAAAGAAATCTCATTGACTGAGCTGAATGACAAAATCCTAATGTGCTTCCCCAGCACTTGGGATTCAAGAATCTGGCCAATCAAAGATGCCAGAAGTCAAAATGAGATTACCACTGAAGCTCTCCTGGGCAAGCTCAAATCTTATGAGCTGCTCATTAAAAATAGAGAAGAAGAACAAAAGGCTACTTCTCCAGTCATCAGAAAAGAGAAGACCATAGCCTTTAAAGCTATAGAAGAGGAGCCTGAAGATAAAGCTACAGGAAATGATGAGCTCCTAAGTCTACTGGCCAAAAGATTCTACAAAATGGCCAGAAAAGACTTCAGAAAGAGATCATATAAGGGACATGATAAGCCAAGGTATGATAAATCAAATAACAATAAAGAAATTATATGTTTTGGTTGCAGGAAACCAGGCCATATTGTGCCTGACTGTCCAGAAAACAAAAACAAGGACAAGAAAGATAGAAGGGAAAGAAGAAAGGAGAAAGACTTCAAGAAGAACACCTCAGACAAACCCTCCTACAACAAGAACACACATATAAGGAAGGGATTTGTTGCTGAGATATGGAGTGAAACTGAAGAGGACTCTGAAGCCTCATCCAGCTCCAGTGATGATGAGGATGATGCTGATGAAAAGGAATTCTACATGATGGCTATTAATGCTTAACAATCAAATTCAGAAGCAGAAGAATCAGAGTCAGACTCAGAGATTCAACCAGAAGAAGATCAGGTAATCAACTCTTTTGATTTCAGCTCTGAGGACTTTAAACATGAGTTTAAAGTACTATGCCTAGATCTGTTAGAATCTGAGAAGGAAATCATCTCCCTCAGTAATCAACTGTTTGAGTATAGCACTTTAAAATCAGAGAACCTCAAACTCTCTGAAGAGTTAGAATGCTATAGAGAGGAGATAGGTTCACTGAAGAGTGAACTATCCAAGGCCAAGCAGTTTGAAGAACCCTTAATGGGAGGAGTATCAAACTGATGGATATCACAAGCACGGTGAACTCTAGACTTAATAGTACACTGGGCTTGGGAGCTTCATCTAGCCAACCTATAGTTCTGACAACTCCAATCAAATTTATCTCTGATAAAGGGAAGGAAGTTGTAGAGGTAGCTAGGAAGAATGCAGATTTGCCAAAGAAAAATATAGTTCAATAGAATGCGTCGAACAGAGCTCGACGATCGTCGAACGGCGCTCGACGATCCAAGAAACGATCGCCGACCTCAGCTCGACGACACCTGAACTCTGAACTCCAAGATAGTCGATCTTCGAACAGAGATCGACGATCTGACCCAAGATCGTCGACCTCAGCTCGACGATCGTCGAACAGAGATTAGGATTTTGAACAATCCTTCAAAGGTACATCTGGATTCAATCCTAGAAGTCCTACATCCCAAGGTTTCAACCCCTATGCTGAATGGATAGTACCTCCTAGGAGATACCATCCTGAAGGTTATAAGAGTCAACCTGGGATGTCTTTCATTTCTGAATTTAAGGGATATCAACCTAGGCCCAAGGTAAATTGGGTCAAAAACATATAAGCTGTTTATGTGCAGATGAAGACCTATCCAACATCAAACCAGCCATGGTATCTGGATAGTGGGTGCTCAAAGCACATGACAGGGAACATGGACAACTTCACATCCTTTAAAACCAAGCTTGGACCCAAAGTAATCTTTAGTGATTTAAACTTTGGAACAACAAAAGGATATGGTGCAGTCCAAATTGGAACAGTCACCTTCAAGAAAGTAGCTTATGTTGAAGGACTCAAGCACAACTTGATAAGAATCAGTCAACTGTATGATGAAGGATATCAAGTGACTTTCAACAAAACTATATGCAAGGTCAAGTCAGAGGACAACACAACTGTGTTGACAGAAACAAAGTCTGGGAACTAGTGCCTAAGCCAAAGGATCATTCCATTGTTGGAACAAAATGGGTGTTCAGAAACAAACTGGATGATCAAGGAATTATTGTAAGGAACAAGGCAAGGCTAGTTGCTCAAGGATATTCTCAAGAAGAGGGGATAGACTATGACTAGACCTTTGCACCAGTTACAAGATTAGAGGCCATAAGAATCTTCCTGCCTTATGCTGCTCACAAGGGATTCAAAGTCTACCAAATGGATGTGAAGAGTGCTTTTCTCAATGGGGAGATCAAAGAAGAAGTCTATGTCAAACAACCCCCAGGTTTTGTCTCTCCAACTCATCCTGATTATGTTTTCAAACTGCATAAAGCATTATATGGTCTAAAGCAAGCTCCTAGAGCATGGTATGAGACCCTAGCATGCATTCTTCTGGAAAATGATTTTATTAGGGGGAGAGTAGACCAAACTCTTTTTATTAGAACCCATAAGTCCCATACCCTACTAGTACAAATTTATGTAGATGATATTATATTTGGTTCTACTGATTCAAACTTGTGCAAAAAGTTTTCCAAGCTTATGCACTCTAAATTTGAAATAAGTAGCATGGGTGAGCTATCCTTCTTCTTAGGATTGCAAGTCAAACAACATGCTAAAGGCATATTTATTTCTCAAACCAAGTATGCAAAATAACTGGTTAAGAAATTTGGTATGTCTGATGCATCATGCATGAAAACACCCATGCCTACCAATGCTGTATTGGATGCTGATGAACATGGGAAACCAGTTGATCAGACAACATATAGAGCAATGATTGGATCTCTATTGTACCTTACAACTAGTAGGCCTGACATAATGTTTGCTACATGTATATGTGCTAGATTTCAAGTTAGCCCTAGAGAGTCACACTTAACTTTAGTAAAGAGGATTCTTAGGTATGTTAAAGCTGTCCAAATCTAGGTCTCTGGTATCCAAAAGATTCAACATTTGACTTAACTGGATTTTCAGATGCTGATTATGCTGGATGCAGAATAGACAGGAAAAGCACTAGTGGAACTTGTCAGTTTCTTGGTGATATGCTTGTCTCATGGTATTGTAAGAAACAAACATCTGTGTCAACCTCAACTGCTGAAGTTGAATATATGGCTGCAGGCAGTTGTTGTTCACAAATATTGTGGATACAAAACCAACTCCTAGACTATGGTTACAACTTAGAGAAGTCTAAAATATTTTGTGACAATACCAGTGCTATTTCCATTGCACAAAATCCAGTCCTCCATAGTAGGACAAAACTCATAGAAATTAGGCATCATTTTCTAAGGGATAATGTTGAGAAAAATAAAATTGAACTTCAATATATCCCAACTGATTTGCAAAAGGGAGATATTTTCACCAAGCCCTTGGATGAAAAGAAACACAACTTCTTCCTCAATCAGGTAGGCATGTTAGATGGAGGAAGCCTAAAATAAATTACAAGATTTTGAAAAGCTAAAAACAGACCAAGATTAGGCTAAAAAAAAACTCATCTCTTTTTTGTGTCTGTAGGATAGTTTCTGTCTCTGAACTGCGCTCGGCGTTTTCCCCAGAAAGCGTCGAACGGAGATCGACGTTTACCCGAGAAACGTCGAACGGAGATCGACGTTTTCCCAAAACGTCGACCTGAGTTCAGAGCGTGTCAGATCGTTGCATACTATCTCTTTCAGGCCTTCGATCATCGAACTGAGATCGACGTTCTCTCTAGATCGTCGAACTGAGATCTACGATATTGAAGACCTTTCAGCTTCCATCAGGAGTCCTGATCGTCGAACGAAGATCGACAATCCTTCCTTTTTCGCGTCGAACCCTAATATAAAATCATTTTTCGGCCGCCGCTCGTCGTTTACGCTTTCATACTCTCTATAACTCTTTCCCTCCAAACTCTCTACACTTGGTCATGTTTGTTGAATCTTTGTAGGTACAGATGGCAATGTCGGTCGCCGCCCTCTCCAAAATGAAATTTGATATAGGCTTTGACATTGATATGAACTCCTTCGATGGGAGCGATCAACGATTCAAGGATATTCTGAACTTGTTCCGCGAACAGCAGTTAGTCCAGTTGATGACAACAAGAATAAAGATTGCAGCAGACGAAATTAAAGAATGGTGTCTTTCTGCCACAAATGAGAATGAGAATTCTATAGTCGGCTCGATCAAAGGGACTCAGGTACCATTGTCCCCCGCACTACTAACAGAAGTTTTCAGCCTCAGTACTGGAAATGATTCTATTGATTGTCTGGAGAAGAGTTTGATTCTATGCTAGATAGAATGGGTCACTCTGCTTTGAACCCTAATAAATTGCTGAAAAAGAATTTATCTATTGAGTTTCAATTTTTGGATGATGTGGTTGGGAAAGTGCTTCTGGCAAAGCACTCAGCTCATGACACTATCTCAAGATAACAGTTCTGTTTAATGGGAGCATTGGTTATCAAGAAACATCTGGATTGGGGCTCCATCTTCTTTAATTTGATCAAGAAGAAACTCAGCAAAAGCTGTGTAAGCTTTGGGAGGATTATAGGGGTTTACCTATATCACAGGTGCCCTGATCTGTTGGTTTCAAGTGGGATGCACATCAATGCATCCAAAAGGCTCACCTGTGCCCTCTTCAGCAAGTGGGACAGGCAGATCATAAACCCCAATAGGGCTACTGCAGCAACACCTACTTCAGGCACAAGGACTGCCTCAGTCACTCCTCCTCAGATCTCTGCCCCAGCAGAAGATTTGCCTGCTTCTCCTCTTCCTCCAGCTGTCTCTACCTCAGTCACTACACCAACCTCACCACCAATCTCCACCATAGCCATATCCTCCCCCATTACAATCTCATCACCAATCTCACCTCCTCCAGCCACTACCTCAGAACAATTCCACCCTTTGTTCTACTATCCACCTGTCACCACTCCATCATTTTCTCTCTTGGATGACTCCTTCATGGATGATTCTCCTCCCACTCCTCCTGAGCTTCCCTCTACATCCTCCTACCAACAACTTCTACATGACATACTCTCTCAACCATCCTTCACCCCATCCTTTTCCCCTACCATCTCATCCATCTCCAACCCAGTTACATCAATCTCAACACCTCCTACTCCTAGGCCATCCATCACTATACCTCCTACCTCCACATTCTCCATTCCATCAGCTCCAGCCAACATCATTCCAGCCACTTCCACTCCTACCTCTACTCAAGCCCCTCTTGAGCATGTAGATCTTTCAGCTTTGGCAGACATGCTGTATGAGCTGCTAGCCCCCAGGCTAACCTCATTGCTGGAGACCACCTTGGCTCCACTTCTGAAAAATGTTCAGGAGCTGTATACCAAGCTTTCTCCCTTCATCTCCTCTCAGGCAATCCCTTCCTCTGGGTGCCTTGATCCAGTTGCCACTGAATCCAGCCAGGGGGAGATGCCTTATGAAGCTCTAGTTGTGCCTGAGGTGCTGAAGGTTCAGTTCCTGCTCCTGTCTTTGCAGTGGATCTTCAGAGTCTGCTATCAGTATTTGATTCTGTGTATTTCAGTTCTCTGCCAGTGCAACAAGTTGAAGATCTTACTAAGGCCATTGTGCCTATCTCAGTATGTGATCCCAGCCTGATTGCCTCATATGTCAATTCTTTCAAGGCTATGGATGTTATTGCTTCCATCTCTATTGCTGCTGCTACTGCTTCTATTGAATCTTCTGATATTGAAATGTTACCTATTGTTGATGATACTGCTGCTAAAGAACTTGCTACATATCTGGAAGAATCTGCTCCTGCTGCTGCTCCAACTTATGCTCCTGCTGCTGCTCTAATTTCTGCTGCTGCTGTTGTTCCTGCTCTGACTCCTGATTAATTGAAACAATAAGAGAAATATATAAAGAGCATTGCTGATTTGTATGATAGACCCCAAAGTTCAGAAAGTGATCAGTTTCACACTGAATCTGATGACTCTTCTGGTACTATTGCCAAGAAAAGGAAGGCTAGAAGCAAGGCCATGATGAAGGTTCATCCTGCTCAAGCCAAAGATGCCAATGACATTCCATACTATATTCTGCATGACTGTCCAATCTCTGAGCCCTGGATGCAGTTCTCCAAAAATCACTTAAAAGCTATGAAGAAAAGAAGAAAATTGGATAGATATGAGAAAGGATCTTCTCGGTTTCAGCCTCCTCCTCCTCCTCCTCCAGATTCAGGATCAGGTGGAGGCTCAGCTTCTCAAACCCCAGCTTCAAAGCAAAGTTCCTCCCAGTCCTCACAAAGATATCATCCCAGGGGACAATACCAAAGGGGTTATCAGTCCAGAAGGGGACAGTATAGAGGAAATCAAAGAGAACATAGATTTCAAGCAAAGGAAGGACAAAGGCACATGGACTCAACTCTAGGTCCTTTCCCTTATAAACTCAGAGAAAATCTTGATACTAGAACTTCTACTACTTCAGAAACTGTCAATAGATATGAGCCTGCAGTTTCTTTTGAAGATCCAGAGAACAATCCATTATCATGGACTGCTAGGATGAAAGAACTTGCTGCTTTAGATCAGTTGAAGAAGGCTAGAGAACAAGGGAAAGACATTTCCAATATTACTACTTTATCAGATCAGAGAAAAGCAGAACTGGAAAGGTATGTATCAAGAAAATTCTTTGACCCAGTGGACTACATGAAATTGCATCCTGAGGCTGTGGTTCGCAGGGCTAGATCTCAAACCTCCTTAGGTGCAGAGGATGATAGAAGGTCAAAGAAGGAAGCCCTAAATCCCAACAGGGAAATTCTATTTAAGAAAGGAAGTGAAAAGAAGTAATATCTGTAAGCAGATAGTACAATCATTCTGAACATTTGCTGATATTCCATATGACTGTTGCTTTGTTGCTTGCTCTGTTCTTTTGTTTTAGTTTATTTCTCTTCTGTATGTTGTTGTTGTTTTTATTTCTGAGATCTATAAATAATAATCCTAACCCAAATAGGGGGAGATTGTTGGAACACCCTATTACTAATTTGGGCAAGGATCACTATGTTTTTCTTAGGAAACCAGTTTGACCTAGATGTATAGTTAAAAAGGTCAACATTAGAATGTGTTTAGGGCTTAGAATTTAGGTTTGAAGCTGCCCCAGGACCATTCAAGGAATCAGACTTAAAGCAGAGGCAAAGACAATTATCGTCAAGCTTAGGTCGACGAAACGTCGAACTCCGTTCGACGCTCTCTGAGCTCAACTCTGCTAAATCGTCGAGCTCCGGTCGACGATCTTCGAGCTCAGATCGACGATCTATCTTCAGCTTGTCCTTCAGGTCGCTGAGCTCCGGTCGACGATCTTCGAGCTCAGGTCGACGTTTTCTGTCTGATGTTCATTCCAATCTCTGAGCTCAGGTCGACGATCGTAGAGCTCAGATCGACGTTTTTCCTGAGAGATCGACGACTTTGAGGATTCAAATTCAGTCAGCCTTTGGAATGATTTTCAAATTCTCTTAGCATTTATTTCAAGAGATCTGCTAGCCGTTTTCATTTATTCTGGAGCAAGTTTCAAGGGATTTATCAGAGAATGTTTATTGGACTTTCCTCCAGAAGACAAAACATTTATGGAAGGCATTTATTGACGGCTAACGGCTATCTTGGATAGAGGATCTTCAGAGAATAAATCATTTTTTTCCAGTCTGAGGGTTACAATAATAAGAGACTACACAAGAATAGACAATCTACAATAAGAAATTCTCAGTACAGATTCACAGGATAGTGAGATCAATTCAAAAAATCAAGTGATCAATCCTGGAGAATTAGTTGGCATACTAAAAAGTTATCATAGCTTCAACATTAAAGACTCCAGACAATTCATATTTCAGCCTCTGCTGAAACCATCTTCTGCTGGAGATCTGAAGCTTCTGAAGACCTATCACCCTAGCAAAGCTCTCATCTTTCTCAGGGGGAGCTTTGACAACAAAATCAATCCACAAAAGTCTTCTCTCAGTGACTGAGATAGAAAGACATCTTCACCTCTTTCTTTTTCTTTTCCTGCTGTAAAAGGGTTATCAAAACTCCCTTCAAAAGTCTTGATTCTGGTTCTGAGAGCCTTGTCAAAACTCAGTGGTGGCAAGACACCTGATCAAAAAATCTAGTGTGGTTTTTGAGCACCTTATCAAAAGCTCATTAGTGCCCAGGACACCTGATCAACCCATCCTGCAGTGGATTCCTACCAAGGGTGGTAGAAGAGTGGATGTACCCAGGTTTTTGGGGAACCACTATAGTTCCTTGTGTCTTCTGGTTTCTTGTGAATATTCTTTGCCGTGTGCTGTTGTTTTTATTCTTTACTGCTTTAGTTTTATTTTCTACATCAAAGCACCTTACACCTATACATAAATTAAGCCTTTACTGCTGTGCATTTTAAAATTGTAAATTTACTTTAAAATACTCTATTCACCCGCCCTCTAGAGTTAAGATAGATCTTACCCTCACTTTCATCAATCATGCCCAGCTTGTTGCAAATGTGAAAAAAAGGAAGCAGACACAGGTTTGGTGAAGATATTGGCTAACTCATTATCAGAGGTAACGAATGGAGTACAAATCTGTTCTTCAAAATATCTTTTTGAATAAAGTGGCAATCGACTTCAATGTGCTTTGTTCTCTCATGGAAGAACGGATTTTTGGAGATATATATAGCGGCCTTGTTCTCGCAGAACATAGGTAGAGGATGGTTGTATACCTCTCCTAAGTCAAGCATGAGAGCCCGTAGTCACTTTAACTCACATGTGGTTGACGCCATACTTCGATATTCCGCTTCTGCACTTGACCTAGAGATAACAGACTGTTTCTTGCTCTTCCAGCTGACAAGGTCCCCCCCCCACAAATGTGTAAAAGCTTGATGTGGACTTGCGATCTCCTTTGTCATCAGCATAAATAGAATCTAAGTATGCTTCAGCATTTAAGTGACCATTCTTCTAGAACAGTAGTCCTTTACTTGGCGCTGCTTTAATATATTCCAATATCCTCAGGGCAGACTGTAGATGACACTCCCTAGGAGCTTGCATGAACTGTCTAACCTTGCCTACAACGTAGGAGATGTCAGGTCTGGTTATCGTGAGATAAATGAGTTTGGCGACCAGATGCCTATAGCTCATAACATCTGATAGAGGAGGCGAGTCATCTGTCCAGGTTTTATCTTCTCCAATAGCCATGGGGCATCAGGTAGGTTTAGCCCCAGTCAACCCTGTCTCTTTTAGAAGATCAAGAGCATACTTACGTTGGGAGAGGACCAAGGAGTTTGGTTTTCGAAAGATTTCTATCTCCAGAAAGTATTTTGGGGAGCCCATATCCTTTGTGACCAGATGTTGACGGAGATGTTTCTTTGTCAAGGCTACCCCAGCCTGGTCATCTCTAGTGAGAAGAATATCATCCACATATATGATAAGAACCACCAGAACCAGGGAGGTTTTGCGAATAAATAATGTGTGATCAGCAGAACTTCTTGTAAACCCCATGGTTGCCACAATCCGCTAAACTTGTCAAACCAAGCCCGAGGGCTTTGCTTTAGGACATAAATGGCCTTCTTCAACCTGCAAACCCTTTGTCTCCCCCTGAGTAACATACCCAGGAGGTTTCTCCATGTAGACATCCTCCTGAAGATCACCATAGTGAAACACATTCTTGACATCCAGTTGGGAAATGGGCCAATCCCGGTTGACGACAATAGAGAGGAGTACCCGAATAGGGCTGAGATGAGCAACGGGAGAGAAGGTGTCCAAATAATTAACACCATAAGTCTGAGTGAAGCCTTTGGCGATAAGGAGTCCCTTATAACGATCCACACTACAGTCTGTACTGAACTTTACAACAAAGACCCAGCGGCAGCCAACAATATTACTACCCAATGGAGGTGGAACAAGGGTCCATGTACCCCGCTCAGTAAGGGTGGCAATTTCCTTATCCATGGTAGCCTTCCAATGAGGAACCGCAAGGGCGTCCTGGTATGTACGGGGAGTAGCATTTTGCTGGATCCTTAGCTGGATTTGGGCTAGGTTCACTAAATTAGGTTAAGTCGAAATTCTTCGAACTTAGAAGATTTAGAGAATAGATTATTCAGTTCGAAGTTCTTCGAACTCAGATCGACGATCATCGATCTCAGATCAACGAACTCAGAGTTATTTCTATAGGATGAGCTCGACGATATTCGAGCTCAGGTCGACGATTAGTTTTCTTCAGACAGATTCTCAGCTCGACGATCTCAGAGTACAGATTTGGCAAGACATTCTCAGTAAGCAGTTCGTAGAGCTCAGGTCAACGAACTGGAATTCTCAGGTCGACGATCTTGGATCTCAGGTCGACGAATTCTATTCTTAGGTCGACAATTTCTGTCCAGCTCCAGAATGAGAAGTTTTCTTCCTTCTGTCCCCTAGTTTCTATATTAATTAGCAGTAAAATTCCTGAGTAATTAATGCTCATATTCCTTTGAATATAGACGTTATTGGAAACATTAGTTATGACATTCATTAGGATAATTACTTGCTTATTTGATTAGGGACAGTTGGGAAAACTCATTTATGACAGACATTCCAGCCGTTTGTATTCTCCAGATTAGTCAGCAATTAATGACAGAATTCAAAATTCAAAGGAAAAATTGACTGCAGAATATAAAAGAGATTCTCTCTTTTCAGTCGACAAGGAGATATAGAGAATAACAGAGAACAACATACTCACAGAGCATCACAGAGAAGAAAATCCAGAGCACTAAAACAAATCCTGATCATTCAGAACTTTCTTCTATGTGCTGAAAAAAATTTATGTTCTTTTCCTTGTCAATCCTTAAATCTGAAGAAGAACATTCATCATAAATCAAGAGTCTTCTTCATCTTCAGAGCCTGGAATATTTAGAGACATCCATTCAACATCAGTCTACTGGATTCCTGGATATTGATAGAACAAGGCTGAAGACCTACACCCTGAAGCAAAGCTCTAGTCTTCCTGAACCTTTCAACATCTCAGGGGGAGCTTTGTCAACATCAAAGATACACTAGTCTTCTCTGTTGATTAGACAAAAGAGAAGACACCATCACCTCCTCTCACCTCCTGTAAAAGGGTTTTAACTCCCTTTAAAAGTTAACCACTTGGTTGTCAAGTCACCTGATCAAAAGACTTTGTTGGTTTTTGGGCACCTGATCAAAAGCCTAAAGGGTTGCAATATCTACCTGCAAATAGATATTGTGGTGGCAGTCACCTGATCAAAACCTACTAGTGGATTCCTACCAGGGTGGTAGAAGAATGCATGTACCCAGTGTAAGACCCCCTTTTTTTCCTTTTTCAACCACCGGGGTCTTAGCCCAGAATTGCCGCTTTGCGGTGGCACCGACTCACGGGAAGGCAACCACTACAAAACGCCAATTCTGCCGGCCCTTTTCGATCACAAGAAAGAGAAGCATTTATACAAAAAATATAAACAAGTCCACAGAATCATGTAAATAAAAGTGAAATCATAACCAGTCCATCAATAGTAACAATAGGAAAAATAGATAAATGGGCTCGAGCCCAGTACATCAGAGTCCTCACTACAAGTCACTCATCGCGGAAGCTAAGAAAATACTAATCACTCACGGAGCTGGTCGCAGGTGCACTGGTGCTAGACTGTCCCACCTCCATGCGCACCGTACTCCGCTGGTGCTGGTCCCTGTCTCCCATCCGGAGCTCCTGTAATGTTTGGTTCGAAAACCATTAGTCATAAAGACTAAGCCCTATCATCCCCTACCCCTCCCACCACGACTCCTAAGCACCGGGCGAAGAGGAGGAAAGGGAAGCTACAAAAGTGGAGAATAATCAAGCAGGTGACGGTGGACCTAACTAGCAAGTTATAACAGGTAAACAGTGTAAATGTTGTAATAGGTAGAGCAAGTAATAAGTAGCAAACTGTATAAAAAGGCAGCTAAAGAATAGTAAGTAAACAAATAAGTAAGTAAGTATGTAACCTTAACTTATATGAATGCCCATACAAACTTATAAGTTAAGGGGTCTTCTGCAAGGCTCCCATCGTATAAAAAGTCCCATACCGATTTATACGTTGGTGATAGTTTTACTTTCAAGACAACCTAAACACCTAGAGGGGGGGGGGGGTGAATAGGTTCTAATTTCTTGTCTATAAATCTAGGCAGAATTCAATTGCAATTTAAAACATCTAGCACAGCATTCACAGACAACTAAGCATCACAGATTGCACAATGTTTTATAGTGGTTCCCCAAGGTCTGGGTACATCCACTTTCCCCCTTCACCTATCTAGCAATAAGCTAGATTCGGCCAAACTTCCACTATACTCAGATCCTCAGATCCTACAGCTCAGAACCAGGATAGGTTCCTACAACTCAGGCTCAACAGCCCTACCTCAGCCTTGCCTCAAGGCCTACCACTCAGAGAATAATTTTCTCCTACACTCAGGCAAATAGCCCTACCACTCAGAGATCACCTCTCCTATACTCAGCCTTTATAACATAGGCTTACAACTCAGATCTGTGTAAACAGATCCTACAGAAATTTAGAAAAAGATATTTTGATGTCTTTCCTTTGTTGAGAGAGAAGAGGACAAGACACTTCTTGATCAGTTGATGAAATCAACTGAATCTGAGCTTTCTTCAAAGCTTCTTGAATCTGAACTTAGCTGAGTTGATTTCCAAACAGCTTCTTGAGAAACCACTGATGGCTTCCTTCTTCTTCTTCAAGATGACTAGATCTCCCTCTATCCAACACCTTTACTGATACTTCAGACTTCTTCTTCTTAGACCTTCTGATGAAGATCTTCTTTTTCACTTTCTTGAATTGAAACTTCAACAGGATCGTAATCCTTCTGTTTCTTCTTCTTAGATCTTCTTCTATTATTTTTCTTAGCTTAGCTGCTTTTTAATTCCTTCTGAATGTGTCTATTTATAGACTTTCTTCATGGTAACCGGCTGATCCGGTTTCTAACTGTTTTCTGACAGGTCTGACAGCTTCAGTTAAACGGTGGCAACCCACAGCTGTCAAGTCTTCAAACAGTTCTTGTACCTTAGCCTTGGACAGCAAAATGTCGAGACAGTCAGTTAGAAAGTGTCGAGACCAATCTGTCTATTTGTGTTGACACAAGTGACTTTGGTGTCGACACAGTCTTTGATGATGTCGACTAAGTTGCCTTTAAGTCGACACAGCTTCTTCAGAAAATAACTTGGTCTAGACTCTGCAGTGTGTCAACACAAGTCCTGTGTGTCGACACAGTTGTTGTAGATTCAGAACTCAGCATGTGTCCACTCAGCCTTCAGGTGTCGACACAGCAATCTTCAATCCTGCCAAAATGTGTCGACTCAGTCTTCTGGTGTCGACACAAGCATAGTCGACTTCTGCCAATATGTGTCGACACAGTCTTCTGGTGTCGACACATCCACCCAGTATCGACACAGTTGTGGTCGACTATCTTCTTCTGTGAGTCGACTATCTTTCTCTGGTCGACTATCTTTCACTAGTCGACTATCTTTCACGGTGTCGACTAACCTTCTCTGGTCGACTATCTTTCACGGTGTCGACTAACCTTCTCTAGTCGACTATCTTTCACGGTGTCGACTAACCTTCTCTGGTCGACTATCTTTCACGGTGTCGACTAACCTTCTCTGGTCGACTATCTTTCACGGTGTCGACACTGCTTCCCAGTGCTGAGGTCGACAATTTTCTTTATGTGTCGACACTGCTTCCCAGTGTCGACATAAATATGGTCGACTATCATTCTCTGTGTCGACACTGATATTCTGAAGTGTCGACACAAATATTCTGAAGTGTCGACACAAATATTCTGAAGTGTCGACACAATTTCTTCAGGTGTCGACATGTGGACTTAGAATATTTTTCTGCATTCTTTAATACTTCTTCACCTGCACATGTCAACTCAAAACAACATCAAATACACCTTGATGTATATCATTGAGCTAAGTTGGGCTTCTTCAAATCAGGTACACATTTTCCAATGTACCCAACAATCTCCCCCTATTTGGAGAAGTCATAACCCTATAGCCTATGATATACACCATTTATAAAAAGTATAAACTGATGATATATGACATAACAGGAATACTTAATATAAACAAAACATAAAAACAATCCATCACAAAATGAACATTATATGATGCCAAACAACATTTTGTTTATAACTTGATAATGTTTGAATACAGAGAATTACATTTAATGATTTAATCAAAACATTACAAAATACTTTGAAAGAACTAAAGATTAAGACTGATCAGGCTCTTTAATGACAATTCCTTTGCCAGATAGAACTTGAGCCTTCACAGGAGCTTCAGAATCTTCAGCTGGCTTCTTGCCTTTTAGATCAGCCTTCTTCTTTGCTTCTTCCTTGAGCCTTTGCCTTTCAAAATAATGAAAGGGCTTTGGGAAATATTTGCTTGGCTCCTGAGCATCTATAGGCAGCCTACCCAGTTTGGCTTTTCTTCTAAACTGTATAATGGCCTCTTGCCTGGCTTCATACTTCTGCCATTCCATCTCATTGTACCACTTGCCTCTTTCTTGCACTTGGTCTTTGACAGCCTTCCATGCAGTGAGTATTATATTTCTGGAAGTAGGACTCCACTGCTCAAAGTCTGGCTTAAGTTCAGCCTGCTCTCTAAACCTTTTCTTAGATAGAAGAGCATCTTGCTGGTCTTTCAAAGTAGCCTCAGGCTTATCAACCTTCCCAATAACAATATTAGTAACCTCCTTTGGAGGACTATACATCCCTTGAACCTGCTGATCAATCATATCATAATCTGGAGGGGGGTAAATGACTTGAGCAACCTCAGGTTGATTGCCTTCAAGTAGACTTGTTTGTATTCCTGACTCAGCCACCATAGCATCATCACACAATGGGGGATATCCCAATGTGGCTCGAATACTATTGGTCACCCATTTGGAGTGCTCTGAGCCTGCATGAACTAGCATCCTCTCCTCCTTTATGGCTTCTCTAGAAACATGATCTCTGAGATCTTCCTTTTGAAATCTGATTTGGCCATCCAGATAATTGACACCCTCTTTAAAAAATGGTTTTAACTTTTGAAGCTTTTCAGATATTTCTTTTTGAGAGGTAGTGATTGCAGTCTTAACAGAAGCAATAGCAGCTTGAAAGTTCTTATCAAATTCTTCCATTTTTTTGTTCTATCTACAGGCAGGCCTGGAACAATCTTTTTCAATTCCTCTATTATCTCATGATGAGATTCAGTTAAATTAACATTCATTCTTAACTGAGTTTCCAAGACATAGCTTTGCTTTAAAGCAATGTCATCCACCTTAGGGATGATAGTCTGTTGTTGTTTTGCCAGATATACCACAGCATTACCTCCCTTATGGAAGCAATCTGTCATTTCCTTCTTATGCATATTGACCTCAAACCTAATTGATTTTATATCTTGAGCTAAGTCAAACTGCATAGACTTGTTGTTCTCATCAACATATTTTTCAATGGCTACCCTGTGTTCATCCAATTTCACTTGCAAATCTACCAAGAACTTGTTATAATCAAAGGCAGAAGGAGTGTGATGTGCTGTAGACTGTAGAGCCTGCTTATAGATCTTGATCCTTCTCTGAAAGACCATAAGTTTTCTCTTTTTAGCCACCCTGGCTTCTTCAGTCTCTGAATCAGAAGTGCTATCAATTTGAACTCTTTCTTTGGGAGGAGGAGAAACAGCTGCTTTAGTGCCATGTTGTACAGTCTCAACATGCACTGGCTCCCCCTCAATTTCTTGCTCCACTTCCAGACTATCAGTAATTATTTCATCATTTGGAAATAACTCCTCCAGAGTATATTCCTTCTGGGCTTGTTCATTTGTAGTATTCAAATTTGGAGATTGATGAATTTGAGCATCTTCTAGCACTTGCTCCCCCTGGACCTGTACAGAAATAGAAATATTAGAAATCTCTGTTGTAGGAAAATACACCAGCTCCCCCTGCACCTATACCTGGTCATGAGTAGATACAGTTTGTGTAGGTGAATAAACTTGCTGAGCTGGTATACTTACTTCTTCTTCTTGAACTGCAGGTATTGTGGCATCCTGAACTTGTATAGATGCAGGCAGATCTTCAACCTCCAGTCTTTCTTGCTCTTCCTGTGGATGCCCAGTACTGGTAGCATGACCTGGGGATTTCTCAGGGGAATCCTGCCTTTCCACTTCAGGCATCTCTTTGGTCAGCACCCTATCCCATCTGGAGAACAATCTCATGTCCATCCTTCTCATGTGATTAATTTTAGTTCCAGGTTGTTGTTGCATAACCTCAGGAATCTCCTTACTTAGATATATACTCATTATCCTAGCCAGATTTGGCTTCTTGATCCCTTCCTTAATCTTTTCAAAAATTACAGATGACCAATCCGTTGGAATTGTAAACACAATCCTGGTCATTAGGCTGAACATATAGGCAGAAATCCTATCATGTCCATCTGACTTGCACAGAATAACCTTTCCAACTATTTCTGACATGAACTTGCCTTGTTGATTCATTCTTTTCCGATTGAACGCAGCTCTAATTTTCATGGTGGATTCCAATCCACACCATTGAAGAGCCTCCCTAGATTTAGAAGCAGGGACATTCTCTTCATTCTCAATTGTAGATAATTGCAGAATTGTTCTTATCTTACTCGGTGTAATCTCCACAGGTGACCCATGAACTGTGGATTTTATTTCATGACTTTCAGAGTTTATAGAGGCAGAGGTAAAGAACTCATGCACCTCCTTCTTCCATATCTTTGAAGGTTCTGAGACCAGAAATTCTAAACCAGAGTCGGAGAGGAGAGAGATAACCCCAAGAACATCTGGAGGGGCAGCTGCAAAGGCCTGGCGCACCAACTCATATCCTTCATTAACATTATCTTCAATCTTCGGCGCCATTGATCAGTCGAGAAAGCTGGAAAGATGAGAGAAAGAGAGAGAGTGAGAGAATGTCGACACAGGGTTTCAAAAACCTTGTAAGCGTGTCGACAGTATGAGTTTTTGACCTATTTATACCTTCTGTTTAAAGAAGATCAAAAGTCGCCAAAAACAGACTATAAGTGTCGACACAGATGGATTGTGTCGACACAAGCTTCTATTGTCTCGACCACAAGTTCGTCTACTATGTGTCGACACCAATTTGCGGTTATGTCGACACTAGGGATATATAGTAGAGCATCAGAAATTCTGTGTCGACTCTTAGTATAAGTGTCGACACAAAATCTGTAGGTGTCGACACCACTATCCTGGTGAAGTCGACACTACATTCCTGGATAAGTCGACAATAAGATTCTTAAGTGTCGACACATATTTTCTGTGTCGACATAATATCTCTGATTTGTCGACATTACTACCCTGAGTCGACACATAATTACTGAATGTGTCGACACCATCTTACTTAGCCAATTTCTGTTTGTTCATCACAACTTATAAGTACAACAAAGTACTTAATACTACTTCAATGTGTCTTAATATCACTTGAATGTCTTGTTACTACTTCAACTTTATTGTTGATAATTTTGTGATTACACTAATCAATGGTTAACATACCTAATTCAATTTTGAATTTATTGAATTTTGTCTCATCTAGGGGCTTAGTAAACACATCTGCTATTTGATAATCTGTTTTCACAAATTCCAATGAGATGTCTTCTTTTTCTACATGTTCTCTAAGAAAATGGTATTTTATTTCTATATGCTTAGTTCTACTATGAGAAACAGGATTATTAGCAATAGAAATTGCACTCTTAGAATCACACAAAAGAGGTGTTCTACTTACTTGAATACCATAATCCTTTAGCTGATGCTGCATCCATAATAGCTGTGCACAGCAGCTTCCAGCAACAACATACTCTGACTCAGCTGTGGAAATTGCCACACTAGTCTGCTTCTTACTACTCCATGATATTAGTCTTCCTCCCAGGAATTGACAAGTACCTGTAGTACTATTTCTATCCTCTCTACATCCTGCAAAATCTGCATCTGAATAGCCTGTTAGTTGAAAATCTCTATTCCTAGGGTACCAAAGACCTAGATTAGGTGTGCCCTTAAGATATCTCAGAATCCTTTTGACTGCAGTATAATGAGATTCTTTAGGGCAGGCTTGGTACCTAGCACAGACACATGTAGTATACATAATATCTGGTCTACTTGCAGTGAGATATAGTAGTGAGCCAACTATTCCTCTATACAAAGTCTCATCAACAGGTTTACCTGCATCATCTTTGCATATAGGCATACTTGTTCCCATAGGAGTTCTCATGGTGGCGGATGACTCCATACCATATTTCTTAATCAATTCTTTGGTGAACTTAGACTGGGATATGGACAAGCCATCATCAGTCTGTCTTACTTGGAGTCCCAAGAAGAATTTCAGTTCCCCCATACTGCTCATCTCAAACTTCCCTTGCATAAGTTTGGCAAACTTTTTACAAAGGTTGTTTTCAGTAGATCCAAAGATTATGTCATCAACATAGATCTGAAATAAGATGATCTTGCCTTTGGATTCCCTAAGGAATAGAGTTTTGTCAATTTTTCCTCTTGAGAATTTATTCTCAATAAGGAAAGTAGACAGGGTTTCATACCAAGCCCTTGGGGCTTGCTTTAACCCATACAGAGCTTTCCTAAGCTTATAAACAAAATCAGGTTTAAGAGGATCTACAAAACCTGATGGCTGCTCTACATATACTTCTTCTTTAAGATCACCATTCAGAAATGCTGACTTCATATCCATCTGGTATACTTTGAAGTCTTGATAGGCTGCATAGGCAAGGAATATTCTGATTGCCTCCAGCCTTGCTACTGGAGCAAAGGTTTGATCAAATTCAATCCCTTCTTCCTGCCTGTATCCTTTTGCAACCAATCTTGCTTTATTCTTTACTATTATTCCACTTTCATCTAGCTTGTTCCTATAGATCCATTTTGTGCCAATTATGTTGTGGCCTCTTGGTTTAGGAACAAGCTCCCAAACATTGCACCTTCTGAATTGATTCAGCTCCTCTTGCATAGCATCAATCCAGTGCTGGTCTTGGATAGCTTCTTCAAACTTCTTAGGCTCCAATTGTGACAGGAAACTTGAATGTAGAACTGTGTTTTGATTTCTGCTTCTAGTTTGCACCCCTTGTCTTGGATCACCTATTATCTGATCAGCTGGATGATCTCTTAAATGTCTTGTAGCTGGAGGAAGATTTCCTTCTGGTTGAACATCTCCAGCTCCTTCATTTAACTGATTCTCTTGATTTTCATCAGCTTCTATAGTGTCTTGTTCTCCCCCTGGACTGAAGCCTTCATTTTCCAATGCCCCATCTTCCTTTGATACTTCAGTAATGGAAAGCTTGTCCATACTTTTGCTTATACCTGTTGAGTCATTTGATCTACAAGATAACTCACAGTTGATTAATCTTGTTTCATCAAACACAACATGCACAAATTCTTCAACAACTTGAGTGGTCAAGTTGAAGACTCTATGGGCCTTACTATTTGTGCTGTACCCAACAAATATCCCATCCTGGGATTTGGCAGCAAACTTAGTCAAATATGACTTGCCATTGTTAAGTATATAACACTTGCAACCAAAGATCCTAAAGTAAGATAGATTTAGTTTTCTGCCTTTCACAATCTCATAGGGAGTCATTTTGTGGCTTTTGGTGATAGTAGCCCTATTGATTACATGACAAGCAGTGTTAACTGCCTCAGCCCAAAAATATTCTGGGAGAGAGGTGTCACTCAATAGAGTTCTACCAGCTTCAATTAATGTTCTATTCTTTCTTTCAGCAATTCCATTTTGCTGAGGTGTTCTAGGTGAGGAGAACTCTTGGAAAATCCCAAAGTCTTTACACAAGTTTGTTATGCTTTCAGATTGAAACTCAGTACCATGGTCACTTCTGATTTTGACCACTGTACTATCCAGTTCATTCTGAATTTGCTTTACAAAATTAAGTAATACACTTGGGGTTTCAGATTTTTGTCTCAGAAAGAACACCCATATAAATCTAGAATAGTCATCTACAACCACAAAAGTGTAGACCTTCCTACCTAGACTATGAACTGGCATAGGACTAAAAAGATCCATATGCAAGAGGTATAAGCACCTCACAGAATCCTTGTTTTCAAGGCTTTGAAAGGAGGATTTTGTCTGCTTGCCCTTTTGACAAGCTGAGCATATCCCTTCCTTTATACACTTAATTTGAGGTCCATTCCTCACTAACTTTTTGCTAAAGAGTTGGCCAATTGTCTTGTAGTTTAGATGAGCCAATCTCTTGTGCCACTTAACACAATGAGAAGCATTGTCATCAGCTACAAGACAGATGGGAGAAGCCTTATTCTCACATTCAAAATTAAGACAATATACATTTCTCTTCCTATACCCAGTCAATATGATCTTTTGATCACTTGACCTCTTGATATGACATCCATTTTTAACAAATGAAATGTCATATCCTAAATCACTTAGCTGGCTTATGCTTATTAGATTATGTTTCAAACCTTTTACATAAGCCACTTGAGTGATAGTAATTAGGTTAGAAGAAATGTTACCAAACCCTTTGATGACTCCTTTTGCAGATCCACCAAAGATCACTTTAGGTCCATCTTTGACAGATGAATACTCCTTCAGCAGCCCCTTTGTTCCAGTCATGTGCCTGGAACAACCACTATCCAAGTACCATATAGGGGCATGGTTACTTGGATTCACCTGCAACACAGAATTACTTACCCTTAGAACCCAAGTAAGTCTTGGGTCCTTGGTTCAGGTTAGCATTAATAAAGCTACCATAACCTCTTCTAACAAGTAGACTATTGTTCTTTATAACACTTGTGTTATACCAGCAGTCTAATGCAAAATGGCCTCTCTTGCCACAGCACCAACATTCAAACTTATTGTATCTAGATCTAGATACATCATTGTCAGAAGAATTTCTGTTCATTGCTGGTGCTTCAGCAACTTCACCTACTGATTTCTTAAAACCATTGGGTTTATGACCATAGGTAGGCCTGCTTGAATTTACACCCTTGTTCTTCAGAACATTAGTCTTAATATGACCTTGAATATCTTCATGATCATATTTGTTAGAAGGCACTTTCACCTTACTAAACTTTATGGGGACTGAAAGGTTTAGTGGCTGAACAGAAGCTTTGCCTTTCCTCTTGAATCTGCCAGCCCTGGAGTTACCTTTAAATCCTAATCCAGCCTTACCCTTTTGAGTGACAAATTCATCTATCAAGGGTAAGACAGATTTTGGCTTAGAGTAACTAGCCACTAAATCCCTTTCAATTCTAAGTCTGGCCTCCAGACTCTTCACTTGATCATTAGTATAGTTAATTGTGCCCATCTGAATAATAGTTATATTCTTCAGCTTGGCAATTTCATTTAATTTTTGATCAATAACTTTTTCTAACTCAGTTGTAGCAACCCTTAGTTCAGCAATTTCCTGAGCCTGAGATTTAACCAGGTTCTTGCTTTTCTTAAGGGCCTGCAACAGGTCCCCATACTTGTCTATCAATTGATAGACATCTCCTTCAGATTCAGATGCATCTACATCTGTTGATGCAGATGTAGCTGATTCTTCACTTGTACAACAAACAGATGTAATAGAAGGACATTGTACCTTATTATGACCAGACTGATTCTGGCATATGTCCTCTTCTGATCCTGCCATCAGCCCCATACACTGATGATCCTTTTGTTCATTGACGGAGTCTAGAAATTGCAGAAACTCCTCTTCTTCAGATGCAGCATATAGTCCAATATATGCTTCAGCTTCAGATTCTGACTCTGAAGTTGACTGGTCTGTTAGACTCTTATCTTTCTTTGCAACAAAGGATTTCTCCTTCTTGCCTTTCTGATAAGTCTTCTTTTTGTCTGAAGATTCCTTTCTCTTATCAAGACAGTCAGCCACTACATGTCCAGGCCTATTGCAACAATAGCAGACAATCTTTGAAGTAGTGGCTTTGCTGGGCTTTGATCTGCTCTTCTCTTTCCTTGATGAACTTTTCTTCTGATAATAGTTATCAACTTGCTGTGATGTGGAAGGCCTAGACTTCCATTGCTTCTTTTTCAAGAACCTTTGGAACTGCCTTGTGAATGCAGCAAAGTCTGCATCTGAATCACAGCTTTCTGAACCCTTATCTAAATTTTCAGAATTATCTTCTGCAACTTCCTTAGGAGGAGATGGTGATTTCCTCCTATTCTTTCTAGTGGCTTCTGCATTGAATGCCACAGTCTTTTCTCTATGCTCTCCTCTTGAATTCTTTTCCTCCTCCTTCCTCACCATAAGTTGCATTTCATAGGATAGCAACTTTCCAAACAAGGTGGGAGGAGATATCTCTGCCAATTTAGCCACTTCTCTTATGGCACAGATCTTTGTGTCCCAATCCTTTGTTAAGGATCTCAATAATTTGTCATTCAGTTCATAAGTACTGAAGACTCTTCCATAGTACATAAGCTCATTCACAATTCTATAGAATTTCTTGTAGCACTCAGTTATGCTATCAGATTTTCCTTGTCTAAAACTTTCATACTCCTGATTGAGCATAGATTTCCTGTCCTACCTCACTTCTTCAGATCCCTCCATGTAGACAATCAATGTGTCCCACATCTCTTTGGAGGTCTTGCAGTGAATCAGATTCTGAAATGTTGAATCATCTATGGCACTAACAATAATGTTCTGAGCTCTTTTATCCATGGTTGCCAAGATGATTTCATCCTTGGTCATTTCTGAATAACTCTTTGGAGTTTGGATATTTGCATCAAGAACTGATACCTTCATTGGAATGAAGGGGCCTTCCTGTACTGTGATGTAAATCCTTGGGTCAGATGCTTCCATAAACAGTCTGACTCTTTCTTTCCAAATTCCAAAAATTTCTTTCTTGCATATGGGTAATTTCATAGACCCTAGCTCCTTATGATTCTCACCAGAACCCATCTTTTTGAATCTTGATTCTGCCTATCAGATCTACCTCAGACTGTTAAGTCCTTTTTGAGGAACCTCCCTTTGATACCACTTGATAGTTTTACTTTCAAGACAACCTAAACACCTAGAGGGGGGGGGGGGGGGGTGAATAGGTTCTAATTTCTTGTCTATAAATCTAGGCAGAATTCAATTGCAATTTAAAACATCTAGCACAGCATTCACGGACAACTAAGCATCACAGATTGCACAATGTTTTATAGTGGTTCCCCAAGGTCTGGGTACATCCACTTTCCCCCTTCACCTATCTAGTAATAAGCTAGATTCGGCCAAACTTCCACTATACTCAGATCCTCAGATCCTACAGCTCAGAACCAGGATAGGTTCCTACAACTCAGGCTCAACAGCCCTACCTCAGCCTTGCCTCAAGGCCTACCACTCAGAGAATAACTTTCTCCTACACTCAGGCAAATAGCCCTACCACTCAGAGATCACCTCTCCTACACTCAGCCTTTATAACATAGGCTTACAACTCAGATCTGTGTAAACAGATCCTACAGAAATTTAAAAAAAGATATTTTGATGTCTTGCCTTTATTGAGAGAGAAGAGGACAAGACACTTCTTGACCAGCTGATGAAATCAACTGAATCTGAGCTTTCTTCAAAGCTTCTTGAATCTGAACTTAGCTGAGTTGATTTCCAAACCGCTTCTTGAGAAACCACTGATGGTTTCCTTCTTCTTCTTCAAGATGACTGGATCTCCCTCAATCCAACACATTTACTGATACTTCAGACTTCTTCTTCTTAGACCTTCTGATGAAGATCTTCTTTTTCACTTTCTTGAATTGAAACTTCAACAGGATCGTAATCCTTCTGTTTCTTCTTCTTAGATCTTCTTCTATTATTTTTCTTAGCTTAGCTGCTTTTTAATTCCTTCTGAATGTGTCTATTTATAGACTTTCTTCATGGTAACTGGCTGATCCGGTTTCTAACTGTTTTCTGACAGGTCTGACAGCTTCAGTTAAACGGTGGCAACCCACAGCTGTCAAGTCTTCAAACAGTTCTTGTACCTTAGCCTTGGACAGCAAAATGTCGAGACAGTCAGTTAGAAAGTGTCGAGACCAATCTGTCTATCTGTGTCGACACAAGTGACTTTGGTGTCGACACAGTCTTTGATGATGTCAACTAAGTTGCCTTTAAGTCGACACAGCTTCTTCAGAAAATAACTTGGTCTAGACTCTGCAGTGTGTCGACACAAGTCCTGTGTGTCGACACAGTTGTTGTAGATTCAGAACTCAGCATGTGTCGACTCAGCCTTCAGGTGTCGACACAGCAATATTCAATCCTGCCAAAATGTGTCGACTCAGTCTTCTGGTGTCGACACAAGCATAGTCGACTTCTGCCAATATGTGTCGACACAGTCTTCTAGTGTCGACACATCCACCCAGTGTCGACACAGTTGTGGTCGACTATCTTCTTCTGTGAGTCGACTATCTTTCTCTGGTCGACTATCTTTCACTAGTCGACTATCTTTCACGGTGTCGACTAACCTTCTCTGGTCGACTATCTTTCACGGTGTCGACTAACCTTCTCTGGTCGACTATCTTTCACGGTGTCGACTAACCTTCTCTGGTCGACTATCTTTCACGGTGTCGACTAACCTTCTCTGGTCGACTATCTTTCACGGTGTCGACACTGCTTCCCAGTGCTGAGGTCGACGATTTTCTTTATGTGTCGACACTGCTTCCCAGTGTCGACATAAATATGGTTGACTATCATTCTCTGTGTCGACACTGATATTCTGAAGTGTCGACACAAATATTCTGAAGTGTCGACACAAATATTCTGAAGTGTCGACACAATTTCTTCAGGTGTCGACATGTGGACTTAGAATATTTTTCTGCATTCTTTAATACTTCTTCACCTGCACATGTCAACTCAAAACAACATCAAATACACCTTGATGTATATCATTGAGCTAAGTTGGGCTTCTTCAAATCAGGTATACATTTTCTAATGTACCCAATAGTTGGGGTGTCGGTTGTATGCAATTATGAGTGTAGTGATATGCTATACCATGATTCATGCAAGTGCAACACACGCACACGACTCCATGCGCACAGACCTTTAGTTCCCCCTGTTCGGGCAGCTAGCTTCACTCCCAGGAACCTCCGTAGTGGCAAACGTAGACAGTGGGTCGGGCCCCCCACTCCTAGGCGGGCATCCACACTACCAGGCCTAGCCCTTCCGTACGCCCCTAGAAGAACACAACCTAGAGTATCCGCGTACTACTGCTGGCTGTACCCACCAGACTTTCTTTGGCTAAGTGTCCCACACTGCCGAGTCAGCGTACCGATGTCGATGTGAACGACAATCAGATACCGAAGACCCACCACCTTTATTCTGTACTCCAACCCTCGAGCCCTCGGCCCCCCGGACAGTCCGTCCGTGCATCTACCTTCAGAGCTACTATCTGAATGGCAACCAATCCTATAATTCTACTTTCCTAGCTATCGGGGAGTGTAAATGTGCAACCCTAGTTATACTAGTTGCTCTTTTAATTCATTATTCCTATGGTTTACGTTAGCCCAGGACTGCCCCCGGTATACCCCGTGAAGGGCTCTCAAGGGGCACTAGGAACCAAGACGGCGGCATTACGGCCCGAAGTTCCCTTTCGCAAGGCACTTATTATTATTGGTTAATCTCCCTTAACCCGATCCCCTTTTAGTTACTTTAGATCTAACCCTAGAGTATTAAGACTCTTCCATTCCTATCCGGGGTGGACGGTCTTTCGTCGTTCCCGTACTCCCTTATCCTAACCAGTCTCACACTCTACTTATCCTAACTTCCAATGATGAACTCAATCTTAACTTACCCTACCAACCTTCAATTATCAGAATTCCGTGGCTTTACTATATGCAGACCATCCTAAGCTATATGAGGTACACAAGGGGAGGTACACCAAATTATCTTCCAAATCTCCTATAATATTTACTGGAGGTCTACCATATCATAATTTGTCTAAATCCAGAAACTTATAATTTTCCTAATTAATCTGATATTTATTTAATTTTCCCAAAGAACGGGCCATGGGTCATTTTAAACATGAAGTACATGATCCTCTTAAGTAATGGCTACCCAAAAATCATGATCATTAAATAACAGCAAGATAACCTCAAATACAAATTCTCAGAATTTTATAGAAAGTATTTAGCCTCTAAATAATTTATCCAGTATAATCACGTTAATCCTACGTAAAGAAGGAAGTACTGAAATTATTCATTGAAAAATTATAGAAAAATTACTAGTAAGTAGTATGATATATAAAAGATCTTTGTGCAGAGAATCATAATTTTACTAGCTTGATAAACATCACTAAAGATTTAATCAAATAATCAAGGTAAAACATACCTAATGAAGCAAGCATTGGAATTAATCTTCCAAAAATCCCATAAAAATTCACAGAGATTTAAAATCATAATAAACGTTCTCTGCCTAAATTTCAGCAATTTCCAAAAAGTGTGTATTCCATAATAAATTTTCTAAGCAAATCATACAACTACTAAATCATTAAAGAAGTATCCAAAATAATGATCATAAAATTCATAGAAAAATATCCAGAGCTTGTACCATCCCTATAATTCACTCTACCCAAATCTCAACACTTTTCAATGTGATTTAGTGTCATTTCCTATCTCTATAAGTTTTGCACCCTAAACTAGGGTTAGATTTTTTAGGTATCCCAACGGTCTCCAACTCTACTAAGATTTCATCCAGAGAACTATATTGGCCCTATGGTTCTCTTCACCCAATTTCGGGTCAATCCAAGGTCATTTGACCACATGACCTTCACAAACCACCAAGATCCATCCTTAGGGTTTGGCCTTGGTTCTTAGGGCAAACTTACCCCGATCCACCTCAAACTCTATGAGGGGGTGCTAGAGAATATTACTAGTCAGTGGTAAAAGTCTCAGCCTCTGTTGAGGTGATCTGACCATTCAAATCTCAAAAGTGCACTTTTAACCTAAGACCCCTTATTAGGGCAAAACTTAGGGTTAATCATTTCTAATCCAAACCATCTCCTAATGAGATGAAAAATTATACAGCACCTTATGGTAAACCCAGGGACCACTCACCAAAATTTGGGAGGGTTTGGAAATTATTTAACCATCTAATTAAATTTAACTAGGATTATTGAATTTTTCTCAAAACTAAGAAAAATATTTCCCAAAAATTCTCATTTTTGGATAGCACCTAGATATAGGTAAGATTAGACCACACCCCAAATTTCAAGTCATTTTGATGACTGGTTTAGAGTGGGGAATTTTTCTAAGGTTCAGACGGCCCTCTGGATAGACCTCACCAAAAATGATGCTATGGTCTAACCAGGATTCTAAATTGAGTGAAATCAATTTTAAATTAAACTAGACTTCAAGTGCTACATTTTCTATGTTGACCACTTTTCCTGTAGGAGCCTCTAGGTATTTTTCCCAAATTATTTAAAGTGACAGATATTTTCATTCAGAAATTGCTTCACAAATAAAATCTAATTAAACGGCACTGTTCATCTTCTTCTACAGCCCGAATCCAGAGCCCTGAAAACCTAATTTCCTGTAGCTTTTCCAAGCTATTTACCGGCCATCCAGCCATCTCCCTGGCCGACCACCACCACCACCACCTCCGTTGAGGTGAGGGCTATCGTCAGGCGGCGGCACGGCCGCCGGAGAGGCGGTTTCCGGCGAACCCGCCACCATGAATTTTTCGGAAAAACCACGAATACGCTCACCCGATCTGGCTCTTTTGAGCCCGATATCTCTCCTAACGATTTCTAAGATCTATCCGCAGAAGAAGGGGGAGGGGAGGAACTTGTTCGCGGGTTGGAGGCGTGCAGAGCGTCGGGAAGCCATTTGCGCGGTGGTGGCGTCGCCGGAAATTCTTCAACAGCAAGGGGGAAAATCTGAAACAGTTTGAGGGAGAGTGTAACCTTTTCCTCTTGCTCTTAGGAGTCTTTTATAAATCAACAAGTGGTGAGGGGAAAGGATGAAACGTCCGCGGCCATTAATAATTCCCTTAATGACGTTTCGGTTATGACGAATGGCAGTTGAAACGCTGGAGATGAAGAGGTGCTTGCCAGGTGGCGATTTCCTATTGGACCAACATTTCCTTAATTATTTAAATAATTAAAGTAGGAAACGGCCCATAAATACCCTTGGTTTTCATTCCCATAATCAGAATTTATTATGGCGTCGGTTACGGAAATTTCCAGTCTGGCTGTCGTTTCGGCCTTGGTCACGGGCGTGACACATAGGTCACGGGCGTGATAGGCCTGGTTAGCCAATTCTGGGTTCGACGATCGTCGAACTGAGATCGACGATCGTCGAAGGGTGGTCACGAGTGTGACACCCGGGTCACGGGCGTGACTGGCCCGTGTGACCAATTCTGGTTCGACGATCGTCGAATTGGGATCGACGATCGTCGAGCGTGGTCACGCCCTATGTCACGGGCGTGACATTGTGGGTCACGGGCGTGATATGCCCGTGTGGCCAATTCCTGGCCGACGACCGTCGAACTGAAATCGACGATCATCGAAGGCGGTCACGCCCTATGTCACGGGCGTGACATTGCGGGTCACGGGCGTGACAGGCCATGAGGCAAATTCCGCGACCGACGATCGTCTAACTGAGATCGACAATCGTCGAAGGAGTCACGCCCCCAGGTCACGGGCGTGACACCTGGGTCACGGGCGTGACAGGGCCGGGTTGAAAATTCGGCGTCCGACGATCGTCTCCCTGAGGTCGACGATCGTCGAGTGAGTCATGCCCTAGGTCACGGGCGTGACGGGTCGGTCACGGGCGTGACCAACCCGTGACCCGAATTCTTGGTCATTTTATTTCGATTTCTGGGCTCTCCAGGGTTCTACCACAACCAACCGACTCCTAGGGGTCTAGCCGGAAATGGGATATTACACCCAGTTTGGGAACAACAATAAAATTCTTGTGTGTTCTGGTTGTGCTCATTTTCTGTGTTTTTCTTACTGTGGCTGTGATAGATAGAATAGCTTGGCCTGTTTTTCTTTTCTTTATATATTATTGGTATCACCTATTTTCACTCTGATATAAAAGTTCAAAACAACTAATTTTTTTAATACTCTATTCACCCCCCTCTAGAGTAAGTCAGATCTAACCCCTCCTTTCAATTGGTATCAGAGGGTGTTCTCTTGGTTGAACAAGGTAACACTTGAACCAACAGATCCTTCTTAGATCTAAACTTCTCTAGCCTATTTCTGATAACATGGCACATAATAAGGATTATGTAAGCACCAGACCTCTAGTGTGCAACTTAAATAAGTTTGCCTTCTGGAAGGCAAGAATAAAGCTTTACATGAATTCTATTAATGAAGAAATTTTCAATTCTATTTTGACAGGACCCCCTCAACCTACAACAGAGACTACATCCACATCAACTTTAAGCACTCATGCAATTCCACCACCTGAGTGGTCTGATGCTCAGAAGAAAACCAAGATAGCTGATGCAAAAGCTATGAATATACTGGCTCAAACCATGTCTGATGATATCTTCCAAAAGATGGCCGAATGCACTTCAGCAAAACAGATTCGAGACTCTCTAAACCAGATGGTGGCAGGTTCAACTGATGAGAGAAAGGATAGAAGATCCAACCTCATCTCACAGTATGAGAACTTCAAAAAGGAAGAATCTGAATCAATGGCTGATATGTATAACAGATTAAGTGTTATCATCAGTGAGCTAAAATCCCTGGATAAAGACATCTCATTGACTGAGATAAATGACAAAATTCTAACGTGCTTCCCCAGCACTTGGGACTCCAGGATATGGCCAATCAAGGAGGACAGAAGCTTAAATGAGATTTCCACTTAATCTCTCCTTGGCAAGCTCAAGTATTATGAGCTGTTGATCAAATCTAGAGAGGCTGCTGAACATAAGACTTCCACACCTTTAAGGAAGGAGCACAACATGGCCTTCAAGGAAAATGAATAATCAGAAGCCCCAACAATCAATAAAGAATTCCTGATTCTCTTAGCAAAGAGATTCTACAAGATGGGCAAGAAAGATTTCAGAAGAAAGTCATCAAGGAAAGATGATAAGCCCAGGTATGACAAAACACCAACTAAAGAAGTTATTGGTTTTGGCTGCAGGAAGCCTGGACACTTCATCTCAGAGTGTCCGGAGAACCAAAATAAGGAGAGGAGAAGAGAAAAGGAAACTAGGAAACAATATTACAATAAGCCCTCCTCCAACAAGCACAAAAGGAAGGAGAAAGGTTTCATTACTGAAACCTGGAGTGACACTGAAGAAGAATCTTCATCTTCCAGCTCCAGTGAAGATGAAGAGGAAGCAAAGGCCAAGGAAATATGCTTGATGGCCATTGATGCATCAAGCACCCATTCTGAAGCTGACCAATCAGACACTGAAGAACATCTATCTAAAGAGGATCATGTATTGTCTTCTTTTGATTTTGATTCAGAAGAATTTAAAATTGAATTTAAATCTTTGTCTTGATTTAATTAACTATGAAAAAGTAATTAAACAACTTAGAGAGAAAGTAAGTGAATAATAAAATCTGTTGTCAGAAAATAACAAATTAAAGGATGAAATCACCTTAGCTAATGGACAAATCATTAAATTAAAGACTAAATTATATGAGGCTAGACAACTTGAAGAATCTTTGAATGGGAGAAGCATCAAGTTGATGAACATCACAAGCACAGTGAATGCCAGACTTAATGGCAAGCTGGGCTTATGTGCTTCATCAAGCCAACCCCCACTTATTTAGAAAAACATTTTATCAACCCCCATAAAATTTGTGTCTGAAAAGAGTAAAGAGAAAATAGAAGATAATCATGTTAAACAAATAGTATTAAAACAAAAGAATAAGAAAAGAAGAAAGAATAAGAAAAATCTTTACCATAATAAAGTTCAGCAGATTTCGTCGAACTCAGATCGATGAAATGTGTCCAGTTCGTCGAGCTCAAGTCGACGAACTATGAACGCAAACTTCTACTATAACTATTCTCTGAACTGCGATCGACGAAACCAGTATGGTTCGTCAACCAGAGATCGACGAAATTGGGGCCCAGAAAATGAATACCTTCATTCTCTGAGTGGAGTTCGACGAACTCATCCCCATTCATCGACCTCAGATCGACGAACGTACCAAAATTGGTCGACCCTAGTTTATAATAATAGAAATTTTAATTACAACAGGATTTTTAATCAACCTAGACAGAACATTAATCTTTTTAATCAATGGATAATCCCACCAAAAAAATACCATCCTTTAGGTTACAAAAGTCAACCTGAGTATTCATATATTACCAGCTTTTGTTATGTAAATCAACAAGGACCCAAGGTAACCTGGGTCAAGAATATCTAATCTGTTTTTGTGTAGGTGAAAGACTATCCTACCACAAAGGAATAGTGGTATCTGGATAGTGGTTGATCAAAATATATGACTGGCAGTAAGGACAATCTATCCAACTACAAGTCCAAGATAGGTCCTAAAGTTATTTTTGGTGACTCCAACTGTGGCCAGACTAAAGGCTATGAAGATGTAAAGATTGAAGTGGTCACATTCAAGAAAGTAGCTTACGTAAGTGGATTAAATCACAACCTGATTTCCAATATTCAACTCTGTGATGAAGGGTTTCAGGTATCTTTTGATAAATCCTCTTGCATTATTTCTTTTGTTGATAACAAGATTGTCTTAACGGGATCTAGAGTAGGAAATATTTACATAGTAAATTTTAAGTTTGCTAGGTCTGAAATATGTTTGTTCAACCAAATTAATAATAATAATGAACTTTGGCATAAACAATTAGGTCATGTTAATTTGAAAAATATTGCTAGGTTATCTAAAGACAACCTTGTTAGAGGATTGCCTTCTGGTCCCTATAAGAAGGAAGGCCTCTGCAGGGCTTGTCAATTAGGCAAGCAAACTAAAATAGTTTCAAATCCATTAATAAAAGTGATTCACCTAGGATTTTGTATTTGCTCCACATGGATCTTTTTGGACCCATTGTTGTACAAAGCCTAGGGGGGAAATCTTATACCTTAGTGATTGTAGATCACTTCTCAAGGTTCACTTGAGTGTTCTTCTTGAGAAACAAGTCAGATAACTTCAAGGCTCTTACAGATTTTCTTAAAAGCATAAGGATTGAGTACTCTACTCCAGTTGCATTGATCAGAAGTGATCATGGTACTGAGTTTGAGTCTCTTCCCATGCAAAAATTTTGTGAGGAGGAAGGTATCAGACATTGTTTATCTGCTCCTATAACTAATCAACAAAATGGGGTAGCTGAAAGGAAAAACAAAACACTAATTGAAGCTGCAGGTACATTGCTTGCAGATGCTTACTTGCCACTATCCTTTTGGGCAGAGGCTGTAAGCACAACAAACTATGTCCTAAACAGGAGTTTGATACATAAGCTTAAGGGAAAGACTCCCTATGAATTACTTAAAGGGAAGAAACCTAAAGTAGATTTCTTTAAGATTTTTGGTTGTATCTGTTACATTCACAATAATGATAAGAAATATATTAGAAAGTTTGAAGTCAAGGATGCAATGAGAATTTTTCTAGGATATTCCCAAGTCAACAAGGCATATAGGGTTTATAATCAATCTCCAATGAAAATAGAAGACTCTGTACAAATTTCCTTTGATGAGACTAACATGTTTTATAAGGAGAACTCTTCTACCAGTGAATATTTGCAGGTACCATATTTGTGTGAGCAGTTAAATGAGTTGAACCTCACCAATGAGGCTAATGCCCATACCTCTCCACAAAACTCTGAAGACAGTGAAGATGATTTCACAGAAGCAGCTGATAAACCAATAATAACCCACATAATTCCACAAGAGGAATTAACTCCCCAAGCTGTTGCTGAACAAACTCCACCAACTGATCTTGTCATACTTAGAGATCATCATGTATCTCAAGTAATAGGATACATATCAATAGGTGTGCAAACAAGGCATCAACTCAACCAAGATTTGATGCATGCCTGCTTCATATCTCAAATTGAGCCCCAATCTATAAAAGATGCAGAGCTAGATCCACTCTGGATTATGGCAATGCAAGAGGAGCTCAACCAATTTGAGAGATGTAGAGATTGATACTTAGTTCCAATACCCAAAGACTACCTAGTCATTGGAACTAAGTGGGTATTCATAAATAAACATGATGCCCAGGGTATTATCATAAGGAACAAGGCAAGGCTAATAGCTCAAGGCTATAGGCAAGAGGAAGGCATTGACTATGATTAGACATTTGCCCCTGTTGCAAGTCTTGAGGCTATAAGAATCTTCCTTGCATATGCTGCCTTCAAAAAGTTCAAGGTCTATCAAATGGATGTCAAGAGTGCATTTCTGAATGGAGAACTCAAAGAGAAAGTATATGTGGAGCAACCACCAGGTTTTATCTCTCCAACAAATCTCTCTTATATCTTTAGATTGCATAAAACTCTCTATGGTTTAAAGCAAGCTCCAAGAGCTTGGTATGAGACCTTAGCTAGTTTCTTATTAGAACATAAATTTTCTAGAGGCATTGTAGATAGGACCTTATTTATTAAGCATCATAAAGATAAAATTTTGTTAGTATAAATTTATGTAGATGATATTATCTTTGGCTCTACTGGTCCAAACTATGCAAAAGGTTTTCTGACTTAATGCATTCAAAGTTTGAAATGAGTAGCATGGGTGAACTCTCCTACTTCCTTGGCCTCCAAGCAAAGCAATTGCCTGATGGAATCTTCATATCCCAATCCAAGTATGCTAAGGAGCTAATCAAAAGGTTTGGGATGTCAGATGCCACAGCAAAGAAAACACACATGACTACCAATGCTGTGGTTGACTCTGATGAACATGGAAAGCCAGTTGATCCGAAATTATATTGGGGCATTGTTGGTTCCCTGTTGTATCTCACAGTAAGTAGGCTAGACATAATATTTGCTACATGCCTCTGTGCTAGGTTTCAAGTGAACCCTAAAGAATCTCATCTTATTTTCCTTAAAAGAATTTTAAGATATATAAATGGTTGCCCAAATCTAGGACTTTGGTATCCAACTGAGTCAGAATTTGAATTGACTGGATACTTAGATGCTGACTTTGCTGGATGTAGAGTGGATAGGAAGAGCACATCAGGAACATGCCAGTTCCTTGGTGCTAGACTTGTCTCCTAGTTTTGCAAAAAGCAAACATCTGTGTCTACATCAAAAGCAGAAGCTGAGTACATAGCAGCTGGCAGCTGCTGTTCACAGATGCTGTGGATTCAAAACCAACTCCTAGATTATGGATACAACTTAAATAATTCAACCTTACTCTGTGATAATACAAGTGCAATTTCTATTGCTCAGAATCTAGTTCATCATAGTAGAACTAAGCATATAGAGATAATGCATCATTTCATTAGAGAGTGTGTGGACAAAAAGAAAATTAATCTTGTCTACATCTACACTGATTTGCAAAGAGCAGACATCTTCACCAAACCCTTGGATGAAAGAAACCATCTGTTCTTTTTAAATCAACTTGGTATGATTAATGGAGAAGCTTTAATTTAACTTTCTATCTGTGTTCGAAGAATTTGCCACAGTTCGTCGACCTGAGATCGATGAACTGTGAAAAGTTCTTGAGAAAATTCATCGACCTAAGATCGATGAACTCTCTGTGTGAGTCATCTTCATCGACCGAAGATCGATGATCTGGCTTCAGAAAATTATCGTCGACCTGAGGACGACGAAAAGTTTTCCCTTCTTCAATCTGAGATCGACGAACTCTTTTATCGATAAAATATTTCGTCGACCTAAGATCGAAGAATTTTTCTTTTTCGCAGGATGGAGTTTATCAATTCATATTCTGAAAAACCTTATATCTAGGTTTTCTTTGAGCTCCATACCATGCTTTCTATTCCCCTTGCACTTGTTCTCCCCGTATTTCCTTTGCAGGTGATCAATGGCGATTCCAACAAGCGTTCTTGCAATAATTAAGTTTGACATGGGTTTTGATATAGATTTTGAGTCATTCCAACATTCAGACCATATCTTCTTGGAAATTCTGAAATTATTTGAAGATCAGCATTTAAAGAATCTGATGAACACCAGAATGAAGATAGCTGCAACAGAAGTTCAGGAATGGGTTTTCACTTCTTCCTCTCCAGATGATGATACTATGACGGGAACCATATCGGGTAACGAGGTATCTCTTACCCCCGCCATCTTAACTGAAATTTTCCGATTAATTAATGGAGAAGAAGAGTTAGAGATTGATAGTTCTGAATTTGATGAGATGTTGATTAAGATGGGTTATTCTGGAGATACACCCAATAAACTACTGAAGAAACATTTATCTGCTGACTACAAGTTTCTAGCAGATATTGTAGGCAAGGTACTGCTGGGCAAGCACACAGCCCATAATTACATCACTAGGCAACAATTCCTTATGATGTGTGTTGTTGTGAACAAGAAGCCCGTGAATTGGGCTAGAATCATGTTTGAGATGATTAGGAAGAAAAACACCAAGAAAGAGGTGTGTTTTGGAAGAATTTTAGGAATCTTCCTTCAGTCCAAGGCTGCTGAATCCCTGGTCTCCCCGACCATATTCATTAATGCCTCCTAGAGGCTTACTTGCGCCTTATTTAGCAGGTGGGAGAGGAATATCTCCAAGCCATCAAAGGCTTCCTCCTCTTCCTACAGACCCTCTGAGAGTATTAGGTCTTCTCCAGCCACTCCCCACCCTGCTGAAGATGTTCCATTCCACCTCCACCTCCTCATGATCAAACAACTTCAACATCCCTCCAACATACTACTACTTCTCAAGCCCATTCACCAACTCCTCCAGCTTCCCCAATCCATCCTTCTTCACCAATTCATACTACAGTCCATTCTCCTACACCACATCAATCTCTTGAACATCAATCATCACCAATTCAATCTCCAGTACATGCTACTACACCAGTGCATGTCACTCCTCCTCTATCCCTTCTTCCTCCACATCTTACTGATATCCCCCTTCACAACATATCTTCATTACCATCATTTGAACTAATGTCATCCCCCTTCAATACTCCATCACCTCAAGATGAGCTAATGCCAGATTCTTCACCCTCTCATCCATCATCATCCACCCTCAATCCATCTCTATCCACTCAAACACCTCCTGAGTTCATGATCATAGATTCTCCCTTCATTGTCTCCATCCTGAACCACATCACTCCAGTCATAAAACAACTCATAACAGAGGCTATTTCACCTCTTACTGCCTCCATCTTATCCCTTGATGCCCAACTCTCTGCCTCCTTTGTCCCTTCTTCTTCAACAAGGGGCCTGGTTCCAGTACTTACTGAAATAAGGCAGGGGGAGATACTCAATGAAGAAGCAGCTCCAGAAGCAGCTCCAGCAGCAGCAGAAACAGCTCCAACAACAGCAGAAGCAGCTTTGTAGATAGTTGAGGTCACAAATACAGATGTAGATATAGTTTCAGAGGCTGATATATTGGATGTAGATATGCTGATTGCAGACATTGTGACTGATGGTGATTGTTATATCAGTCCCTCAGTAGATATTTTTGGTTTATTACATTCTTTCTGTACAATTTATCTGAACTCTTTCCTTCCAGCAATTAAGCCATCCTTGGTTATAGTTTGCTACACTTCTCCTATAAGTCCTGAAGTTGTTAGTCAACTGAAGGCAAGTTTTGCTACTAACATGGTTGTGGAATCTGTAGGCCAAACCTATGTAATGGATAATAGCCCTATCCCCAGTTTAGATGATCTCATTGTACAAGATGTTACACAAGAGATTGCAAAAATGGAGAATGATCCTGAACTGAATGAGTTTCTATTGACTGATAAAGATTTAGAAGATTCTAAGATGATCATAGAGATTGTTTCTTTTCTTGCAGTTGCTCTACCTCCAGCTCCTCCTCAGGCTGATAAATAGATTTTAAAGGAAATAATAAAAGAAATAGATGCTTTATATGATAATCCTCAAAGTTCTTCTGAAGATGACACAGATGATGATTCTGATGATTCTACTGATCCTAAATCTAAGAAGAAAGCTGCCAAGAAGAGAAAGATTATTCCCAAGGCTGCTCCAAATCCTAATCCTATAAATGACACCACTTACTATATCTTGCAAAAGATAACTTCATACCCAGGGATGCCTCAATGGATGCGGCTATCCAAGAATAAACAGAAAGAAAGGAAGAAGAGGAGAAGGTACAGGTCTCCTCCTAGGCAGTTTAGGAAAGATCCTCCTCCTCCTCCTTCTTCAGGTGCTTCTGGAAATATTACTCAAAAACTGCTTCAGTGACCAAGACATATCAAAGACATTCCAGGCATGGCAGTCAGCAATCTTCTCAAAGCCATCCTCCTCCAACTTCATTCAAGAGAACTCCTATAGACTCTGTTGCTGAATCAAAGCAGGACTCAAGTACAAAAAGGCCGGTGTCTCCTCCTATTCCCTTTGTAGATCCAGAACAGGAGACTTCAGCTAAAATGGCAAGATTTCATGAGCTGATAGGACTCTCTCAAATTAACAAGGCCAAAGCTGAAGGAAAGGATCCTTCTCAATTTACAACCATGTCTTCATTCAGAAAAGAAGAACTTCTAAGGTATGCAAAGGCAATTTTTTTTTTCAATGTTGATGATTATATGAAACTGCATCCAGAAGCTGTAGTGCCCAGAGCAACTTCTCTCAACATTATTGGTGCATCTGATATGACAATGTCTAAGAAGAAGCTGCTAATCCAAACAGAGAAATCATCTTCAGACAGCCTGCTGAGATGCCAGAGAAAGCTATTCCTAAACAGAAACAGTGATTTTGTTATTGTGTTGTTCTTATTTTTTGAACTCTATTCTATTTAATCATGAAACACATCTTATAAATATCTGCTGAATATTTTATTTCTGTCAGATATATATTTTCTTGCTTTATGATTGTTTCTTTTATTTTGTGTTAGTGACCTCACCCAAATAGGGGGAGATTATTGGATCCCTAGTTGGATTTGGGCTAGGTTCACTAAATTAGGTTAAGTCTGACCTACCTTATATAACAAGGGTCAAGTCTAGTAGTCCTAGAGTTTAGGCTAAGTCATTAGGTTCAACCTCCTTGGACCAGCCAACAGAGGACCTTAGAAAACTCAGACTTAGAAGATTCATAAAATAGATTGTTAAGTTCGAAGTTCTTCGAACTCAGCTCGACGATCGTCGATCTCAGATTGACGAACTCAGAGTTATTTCTCTGGGCTGAGCTCGACGATATTCGAGCTTAGGTCGACGATTAGTTTTCTTCAGACAGATTCTCAGCTCCACGATCTCAGAGTACAGATTTGGCAAGTCATTCTCAGTACGTAGTTCGCAGAGCTCAAGTTGACGAACTGGAATTCTCAGGTCGACGATCTTGGATCTCAGGTCGACAAATTCCATTCTTAGGTCGACGATTTATGTCCATCTCCAGAATGAGAAGTTTTCTTCCTTCTGTTCCGTTCTTTCTATATTAATTAGCAGTAATATTCATGAGTAATTAATGCACATATTTCTTTGAATATAGCAGTTATTGGCAACATTAGTTATGACATTCATCAGGATAATTACTTGCTTATTTTATTAGGGACAGTTGGGGAAACTTATTTATGACAGACATTCCAGCCATTTGTATTCTCATGATTAGTCAGCAATTAATGCCAGAATTCAAAAATTCAAAGGAAAAATTGACTGCAGAATATATAAGAGATTCTCTCTTTTCAGTCGACAAGGAGATATAGAGAATAACAGAGAACAACATACTCAAAGAGCATCACAGAGAAGAAAATCCAGAGCACTAAAATAGATCTTGATCATTCAGAACTTTCTTCTGTGTGCTGAAAACATTTCTGTTCTTTTCCTTGTCAATCCTGAAATCTGAAGAAGAATATTCATCACAAATCAAGAGTCTTCTTCATCTCCAGAGCCTGGAATATTCAGAGACATCCATTCAACATCAGTCTACTGGATTCCCGGACATTGATAGAATAAGGCTGAAGACCTACACCCTGAAGCAAAGCTCCTGTCTTCATGAACCATTCAACATCTCAGGAGGAGCTTTGTCAACATCAAAGATCCACTAGTCTTCTCTATTAATTAGAGAAAAGAGAAGACACCATTACCTCCTCTCACCTCCTTTAAAAGGGTTTTAACTCCCTTCAAAAGTTAACCACTTGGTTGTCAAGTCACCTGATCAAAAGACTTGGTTAGTTTTTGGGCACCTGATCAAAAGCCTAAAGGGTTGCAATATCTCCCTGCAAATAGATATTGTGGTGGCAGTCACCTGATAAAAACCTACTAGTGAATTCCTACCACGGTGGTAGAAGAGTGGATATATCAAGTTTGGGAACCACTATAAAATTCTTGTGTTGTTTTGTTGTGCTCATTTTTTTGTGTTGTTCTTGTTATGGCTGTGATAGATAGAATAGCTTAGCCTACTTTTCTTTTCTGTATATATTATTGGTATCACCTATTTTCACTCTGATATAAAAGTTCAAAACAACCAATTTTTTTAATACTCTATTCACACCCCTTCTAGAGTAAGTAAGATCTAACCCCTCCTTTCACAGTTGTAGAGATAGCCAACGCAAAAGTCCTGCAAGGAGTAAGACAAGCATAAGAAACAACTGCAGCAAGCGAGTGCTGGGTACATGTCCACACTCCTTTATGAAGAGCAATGGGAAAATCAAGGTCTGCATTGTAACATCCCTCAAACAACTAGATCCCTAAGAGTGGTTTTGTCATGACTAGGTCATGACAAAATCCTAGGAAGCCCAAGAAGACTAAGTGAACCTAGGAATAAAGGTGAGATCACCATGGTCTACAAATAACACATTCCAACTATCTAACCTAGGGTTTGACTTTAGGGCCTCACCTCGACTCTTTGACCCCACCATAAAATCTCTAGCCCTTTAATTATAAGTTTCATTGGGTCACCAAGGACCCATTGGGTCAACTAAAAAGGTCAAACTGACCAAAGTCAACCCTAACCCTAAAATGGTCAAAGTTTTCTATCTAGGGCCAATGGACCTCCAACTTGTCAAAATGACCCCACATAAATCTCCCTAACCCTTTAAGAGGTCCATTGGGTCACTAAGGACCCATTTGGGTCAACATAAGTGGTCAAGTTGACCAAAGTCAACTTAAACCCTAAAGTGGTCAAAGTGCCCTAAACAAGGGTCAAGTGACCACCAAGGTATCAAACCAACCCTACCCAAGTCCTCTTAGACCTTAGGGGAGGCCAATGGGTCACAAGGACCCTTTGGGGTCAACCCAAAAGGGTCAAATTGACCAAAGTCATCTTAACCCTAAAATAGGTCAAACTAGCCTAAATGACCGAACCAAGCCCAAGCCACTTGGGCTAAGCCCAATTTGAGTGGCCCATTAACTTTAGGAGGCTGATATTTACATGGAATGCCATCTAAATTTCAGAGGTGGTGACTAGGAGAGAGAAAAAGGGGAGTTTTCCATAATGGAGGAGAGAGAAAGAAGAAAGAGAGAGATAGGAGTTATGGAGGGAGGCCATGGGTCACTCCATTCATCTCCCCATTACCCCCATTCATCTCCCTTGCCTCTTGGGATGAGGATGCTATCAATTCTAGCCAGCCAACACTAATGGGGGGGGGGGGGAGCCCAACCACCATGGCCAACCACCCCTTCACCTCCCCTCCCATGAAAAATATAAATCGCCCTATACAGCCTGCCATTCCAATTTCTGACCATCCCATCACCTTCAAAACATCCTTGGCAGTCCAAATATGGTATTGGATCAAAGGTTTTGGTGGAGGATCGAGGAATCGGGCAAGCTTGCTGGAGAGGAAAAACACCATGGCCAACCGCCGCCGCTGCCGTCGTCGAACCCCGAACAAGGTCCGCTTCTCCTCCTCTCCCCTTGTGCTAGTATCTAGATCAAATTAGGTTGAGAAATCGGGCTCAAACGAGCCGATTCGGTGTGAAAAAAATGGAGTTTTCTGAAAAAAAAATGGTGGCGGGTTCGCCAGAAACCACCACCTCTGGCGGCGAAACCACCGCTCGACGATAGCCACCACCTCGACAGAGGTGGTGGTGGCGGTGGATGGCCAGGGAAGTGGTCGGATGGCCGGCGGTGGCTCACGAAAAAGCTACAGGAAGAGGCGGGCGGCGTTCTGTTTGGATTGGAGAAGATGAACAATGCCAAAGTATATTATTAAAATTATATATATAATATAGTGATTAATTATCTCTTGTCTTACACTTTTTGATGCTACCAAATGAGGCTCTTAAAGGCCGTTTTAGGAAAAATGGAAAACATGATTGTAGCCCTTGAAGTCTACTTTATTTTAAAATTGATTTCGACCCATTTAGGTAAGTTGTTTGACCACATCACTCGAAATGGTGCAACCTATACATAGACTTGACCAGAGAATAAATTGAGTGCCCCCATCAATGAATTCATCCAAATGACTTGAAATTTTGGCTGGGGATCACTCTTACCTATACCTATAATATATCCAAAAATGGGAATGTTTTGAAAATAGTTTCCTAAAGTGTTTGTAGAAATTTAATAAACCTTGCATGAATTATTTAAGGGGTCATGGCCTCTAAACCCACCAAAATTTTGGTGACTGTCTTTTAGAGTCATATTATGACTCTGATAAAAATGTTAGCCCATTTGGGGTTGATTTGAATAAGTGTTGGTGTGACCAAAGTTTGGTCCCTTAAGGGTAATTTAGGGCAAAGTGTGTTTGGGGCATGGAGGAGCCAATTCTCACCCAAAGGGGGTGGGACTTGGGTCCGAACTCCATGGTCAGTTAAAACACCCTCTCATGAAGTTGGAGGTGGTTTGGGGTGGATTTTCCCTAGGACCCTATTTCAAAACCTAAGGTGGAACTTTGGGGGTTTGGGAAGGACATATGGTGATATGTCCTTGTATGGACTTGGTGTTTTGTCAATGTGATTCTAGGGTGGTGAATGCCCTAGGGAGAAATTTGGTGACATTTAGACTTAGGCACACAACTTAAACCAATTAGGGTTAGTTTAGGCCTTTAACTTTTAGGAAAATATTGATGGGTCATATGAACTTGAATCCTTAAGAAATTTTGGCAGGAAGGTTTTTATAACATTATGAGTCTCTAGAAATTATTGTAGGATATTTGGAAGACATTAGCTCATACTTATAGTTATAATTTTTTTGTTGCTCCAAAGGATGATTTTGATACAATCATGATTAAACTTAGGATGTTATGAAACTTAGTCAGTGTTGATTTATGATCATATTATATCCCTGATAAGTTTTGTGTAAGTTTTGGATAATATTTTGATGTACTTATCTCTTTAATTCTATTTATTGTATTTATCTTGAATTAATTATTTATGGGCTGATTCTTTTATGAAAGTTTGTGAAATTTTGTATTCTCTGTTATTTTGGCATCATATAGTGATAATAGGTTTTGGGTGGCCATAACTTAAAGAAATCTAGTGCTTCATGTTCAAAATTACCCATGACCTAACTTTTTGAAAATTTAATAAATGCCAAATTAATTAGGAAAATTATAAGTTTTTGGATTTGGGCTAAATATGTCATGATAGACCCACAATAATTATCTTAGGGCATTTGGAAGAAAATTTGGAGTACCTCCTATCATGTATATCATGTAGCTTAGGTTGGTCTACGTTTAGTAAAACTGTGGAATTTGTGATAACAAGTTGAATGGACATTGGGAGATGGGGTTATTGGTTTACCAATCTTGGTGAAGTGAAAAAGAAAAAGAGAGATTTATTAGGAGTCATGATGAGGAGAATGTTGGGTTGGCTAGAGTTAAGAGGTGCTCGGGATTGACGAAAGATCGTCTTTCCTGTGGAGAGAGAGAGATTCAAAACAAACTAGGGTTAGATCCAAAGTAATATTAAAAGGGATTGGGAATCAGGTATTAATCAATACTAGTAAGTGGCTTGCGAAAGGGAGCTTTGGGCTTCAGCCCATCGTAGTTCCTAGTGCCCCCGAGAGCCCTTCACAGGGAATGCCCAGGGCAATCCAATGTTAACGTAAACCATAAGAATAATCAATGTCTAAGAGTAATTAGAAATAATCTAGGGTTACACTTACACTCACACTCCCCCGTGTTATGGGAGTTAGGTTGGTCACACGAGCGGTAGGCTCGGTGGTGTGATGGGCATGTTAGCCTTGCGAGCCGATGGCTCGGTAGATAGTTGTGACGGACGGACTAGTACAGGGAGCTTTTAGCTCGGCAGATGATTGTGACAGACGAGATAGTCCGGGGAGCTTTGGCTTGGTGGAAAATCATGGTAATATTACATGTGTATAAGATAAAGGCGGTGGGTCTTCAGTATTGAAGAGTCGTCGCACCGACACCAATACATTGAATCGACAAGTGTGGTTTAGCCCTTGGCCAAATAAAGTTCGGTGCGCCAGCCGGCAAGAGTACGCAAGAGCTTCGCTTAGTGCACCGGCGTTGAGGCGTACGATAGGTCTGACTGGTAGTGCAGATACCGGTTTAGAGGTGTGCGAGGCCCAACCCACCACTTCCGTTTTCCACTACGGAGGTATCCTGGGAGGTTAGGCTCCAGAAAGGGGAAACTAAAGGTCTGTGTGCACATAGTCGAGTGCGTGTGTTTCACTTGCAAGCTCACATCATAGCATACTTGCATGACATAGCATCATCATTGCATATAAACTTTGATACCTATTGTATAAATTGGTATGAGACACTTTATACAATAGGCCTTGCAAAACGACCCCTTAGCTTATAAGCTTGTGTAGCATGCTTATAAGTTATGGTTATTTTCCTTTGGATATTTATCACTTGATTATAACCGAGACCCCATCGTATAAATTGGTATACGATTGGAGCTTTGCAAAAGACCCCTTAACTTATAAGTTTGTATGGTCATCCATATAAGTTAAGGTTACTTGTTTCCTTGTTTACCATTCTTATACTTACTGCTCTACTCTACTTTTTTACTATACTGATTTCTTATAATAGAACTGCTAGCATGCTTTTCCTTTTATAGTTCTTTTGTACATACACCTGCTAGGGTAGTTGTCACCTTCTTTTTCCACTCTACTTTGTTGTCCTCCTCTTTCATCCTCCCTGCATGGTGCCTAGGAGTCACGGGGGTGAGGCGAGGATGATAGTGACTTAGTCATTTGACTAATGGTCGGTGGACCACATCATTTTAGGGGACCGAGCAGCAGGAGCATCAACACCGGTAGGACAAGGAGACAGGACATAAGGAGGAGTTGCTGCGCACTACCACTGCTACACAGAGACAGGTCGAACACAGTTTTCAGTTGCTTCCACTATATGGGTGAGATGCGAGAGAGAGATTATTTGTATTAGACATGTACCGGGCTTAAGCCCATTTTCTACTCTCTTTCATACTTTGTACTCATTGTGTACTATAACACTTTTACTTATATATATGTGATCTTGTGGACTTGAGCTTATATTTGTTCAATTATACTTCTACTCTTGATGATCGTCAATGCCGGCAGAATCAGCGTTTTGTAGTGGCGACCCTCCCGAGTGTCGGTGTCACTACAAAACGACGGTCCTAGGCGTAAGACCCGGTAGCATGGCAAAAAATGGGGTCTTACAAACTGGTATCAGAGGAAACCTTGATCAAAAGAGAAGAAGTCCACAAAACACTAGATCACCCCGCACGAGCTTTAGTTTGGGGACAAACTAAGCAGCGGAAGCAGTGGTGTGCCCATGTGTAAAAATCACAATATATATTCCATAAATCAATGAGTTAGGCCAACCCAACTAGGAAACCTTACTCACCAAGACGATTCTTACTATACCCTTGTCAAAATTGACTTTAGGTTTAATTCAGTTAAGGTACGAGGAAACCCAAAATGACTAGAGGAAGTGTCTAACGTGAAAGAAGGTACTTAAGGCTTAAACTCTGATGTCCCTACTTTACTCATCAAGTAGTACTATCACCTATTACCTAAACTAATAGGACCAACTTAAGGAGAATTGAGGCCTACAATCCATTTACGGAATAGTAGGGGACTCATAGATTCAACCCTCGTGCCGATAACAGGATATGGTTGAGACAACCATAACCATCATACCAAATACCAAGGGTCGGATAAGAATTCAGGTTCGAATAGACCCATTTGGGACTGGGTCACAAGTTGACCTTAAGAAAGTGGTCGTAAACATTAACCTGGAGAGTTTAAAGGTGTGGAGTATATCAACAAGTTTCGGGATGGAACCCCAAGTCTAAGGTTGCATGACCTAAGGATGGTGTGCATATTAAACCCCAATATAACATGGTAATATCGAAGATACTTAGCGCAAGGTAGGTGGGGGCTTATCTTTTGTTTATTGGGCAAATTAGTTATTGACTTGGGTTTCCTTAGACATAATTTATAAAATGTGGAGTCACAAACATAGTGAGATTGAAGTTGATCTTATTCGACGTTATTCGGGCAAAGATAAAATTTTGAAAAGAGTGTTTGGAATGATGATCTGTAGCATTACCAGGACAATGTCATGGTAATAAGGGGGAGTAATTACGAGATTTAACTATTACAAGATATCATGCAAAATTAGATAACTGGTAACAAGATTCAGGATATCTGGGAAGATAAGATTAAATTTCTATGTTGTAATATCGGAAGTATGATGACTCTAGGAAACTTCAAGAAGTTAGTAGACAATATATTGAAAGACGTAGACCTTAGATATGACTCGTAAAGTTTAATTGATTTCTTACTCGGGCGTACTCGAAGGAATAAGAACATGACTGTGTAGAGAATGTTTATAGAGTTGTTGTCTATACTCACAAACGAGAACTCCAATCACTGGAAGAAATTGTGTTTATCAGAACATGTAATTCCCAGGAATAAAGAAAGATGTCATGGATTCTGTGACCCATGGTGAGGTTTATCGGCTGGAGGAGGTCAAGTGCTCAAGACAATCACGTCGGATCGGGATCGACGGTTTATGTACAAGGAAAGAATATCAATCTAGGCTTATCTAGGCTCTCGGTCGATATTCAACATAGCTCCCTTATAATAACAGTCACCAGTCCAGCATAGGCATGACCATTTTGAGGCATTATACGGACGGAGGTAAAAGACTCCACTCTCTTGGGTCTAGATGAAGATCCAAAAGCACTCGGCTCGGAATTTGTGGAGAACCCAGATACCCAGGTGTGACTGATTCGAGATAGGATGCTGAAGGCCTAGAGCAGTGTAAGACCCCTCCCCTTACCAAGGAGGCTCCCGGTCTTATGCCTAGAACCCCCGCCTTATGATGACACTAACTCACGGGTTAGTCGACACTGCAAGACGCCGATCCTGCCGGCTAGTACGATCATATAACATGTTCGACCAATAGAGAAATTGAAGTATACAAGAGAGTGAATAACAGCTAGTCCACAAGTCACAACACTATTGAAAGAGAGGGGATACATCAAATCTACTCTAGGGGGGGGGGGGTGAATAGAGTATTAAAAACTCTTAATTAATTTTTATAGCGGAATTAAAATAGGTGTTACTTATAAGTATAAGAGAATTAAAAACAAAAGCAAACACAACACAACAGGAATAAAGAAAGATGAGAAATCATACGACACAAGAAAATTATAATGGTTCCCCAAATCTGGGTACTTCCACTCTTCTACAACCCTGGTAGGAATCCACTTAGGTTTTTGATCAGGTGCCCTATCACCACAAGATCTGCTTCAGGTAGATCTAGAAACCCTTCAGGCTTTTGATCAGGTTCCTAAAAACCAATCCGATTTTGGTCAGGTGCCCTATCACCAAAGTGTTCACTTTTGAAGGGAGTAATAACCCTGTACAAGAGAGGTTAAATAAAATAGATGGCAGTCGTCTCTTTCTCAAAGAAAATAAGAAGACTATGTGGATTTGATGATGCCAAAGCTCCCCATGAGATATTGAGTAGATTTAGGAAGATGGAAGCTTTTTCTAGGGTGCAGGTATTCAATAGACTAGTGTTCTTGCTCTTCAAAATCTATAGAATGATGTTGATTTTCTGTCTCTATAGATTCCTGAAGATAGAACTGAAGAAGAAGACTCAAGATGAAAATTTGTTGTTCTTCTTTTGTTTTTTGAGAGTAGAATGGAGAATTCAGAGAGCTATTACAGAAAAATACTTGTGTTCTCTGAGAGACTATTTCTGAATCTGTTTGTCATTCAATTAACCAGTCTGAATATCTCTTTTTGAGATTCAAAAACATTCCTTAAATTACTGCAAAAAATGAGGAGAGAAACGACTATAAATTCTGGCAATTAATTTTCTCCCCAACTGTCTTGGCAAATAACTCAGAATAATAACTCTGTGAAATACCATAGTTAATGCTGTGAAGAAATGACTATATGCCTTGAGAATGTCAGCATTAACTACCAGAGATTATTTGACATAAATAGAATCATTGAAGTAGGAAATAAATCTTCAAGACAGCTGCTGAAAATAAAAGAAGTCGAACATAGAGAATGATCGTCGATCTGAGCTAGAAGATTATCGAGCTGAGAAAACGTCGACCTGAGCTCGTAAGTCATCGAGCTCTGTTCAGAGACTAATCTCTGAGATCGTCGATCGGAGATTGACGATCGTCGAGCTGAGTTTTATGAAAGTCGAACTGATATGAAATCCACAGATTTCTTTTAAGTCTGAGATCTTTGAGAGAAATCCAAAGCTGGTCTTGAGAAGTCTGACCTGTAGAGACTAACTTAGACCTAGACCTTGACCCTGACTATACATATGGGTCAACATCCTAAGAGTGGACCTATCCCAAATCAAACAAGGGTTCCAACAATCTCTCCCTATTTGGGTGAGGTCACTCAAAGTAAAAAGAAACTAAAAATACAAGGCCATACATATCTGATAAAATTTAAATTATCAATAGATATAATATAACAATGTACTGCACATTCAGTTCAGATAAAATAGTAAAATAGTAAAGCAATAAAGTAATAGTAGTTCAGAAAAAACTTAAGAATTAGCAGGAGGAGCAGAAGAAGTTTTGGCAAAAGCAATCTTCCTAGTTGGGTCTTCTGCTTCCTTCTTTGATATCTTTAAGTCTTGCTCACCAAGGGTTTTTTGAGAGGTGGCTCTGGGTACAACTGCTTCTGGATAAAGTGACATATATTCAGCAGGATTGAATACTTTCTTACTTTCTTGCAGCCTTTCAAGTTCTTTTTCTCTGTAAAAGGACATAGTAGTAAACTGTGATTGATCTTGTCCTTCTTTTTTGGCTTTGTTAATCTGAGACAATCCAATTAGCTCATTAAGTCTGGCCATCCTGAAGTTAGGATCAAGCTCTGGATCAACAGGAGGAGAGGAAGGTTTCTCTGGATCAACATCCTGTGATGGCTTCTGAGATAAGCTTCTGAATTGGGTAGATTGAGCTTGAAAGTTTGTTGATACAAGATTTTGTTACTGTTGACTGGAGTAAAGAGATCTTGGAGGAGGAGCTTGACTGAACTTGCCTTTGGAATTATAAGATTGAGAAGAGGAATTCCTTTGAGATCCAGAAGGAGCTTGCTTTTGATGCTGAGAAGGAGCTGACTCTGAAGACTTAGAGATATTTGAACTTTGAGTTTGCAGCAGGAGGAGGAGGAGGACCTCTCCTGAACTTTTGAGGAGGAGGAGAGTACCTTCTTCTCTTCTTCCTAGCCTTTTTCTCATTCTATGACAGCCACATCCATTGTGGCATTCCTTGATAAGGAGTAATCTTATAGAGTATGTATTATGGAGTGTCATTATGAGGATTTGGCTTTTGAACTGCCTTAGGTGGAGCTTTCCTTTTCTTAGACACTTTCTTTTTCCTGTCATCAGAATCTGAATTATCATCTTGATCATCATCAGATTAGCCTTAGGGATTATCATACAGTACATAAATCTCTCTAATTACATCCTTTGGAACTTCCTTATCAGCTTGAGGAAGGATAACTTCAGCAGGAATTACCTCAGTTTCCATAACAATATCTTGAGCAATGAGATCATCAAGACCTGGAATGGGGCTATCATCCAAAACATAGGATGGCCCACGAGATCTTGACATCTGATCATCAGACTTTTCTGCTAGAGGAACTATAAAACTTGCCTTTAGTTGTCTGACAACTTCAGGACTTATAGAGGGAGTACAACACACAATAGCCAAGGAAGATGGCTTAAAACTTAGAAGACAATTTATAAAAAGTGTATAGAAGGAACTCAACAACCCAAAGATATCTACTATGGGATTGATGCAACAATCACCAACAGTCAAAACTTCTAGAAGAACTATTTCTTCTGTATCAGTATCAATATCAATAATTTCAGTATCTAAAGCCATCTGATCACCTGAGGAGACATCTTCCTTTATATCTGCTGAAACTGATGTGCTGGAGAGAGCATAAGAGCTTCTTCATTGGATATCCCCCCCTGCCTGGCTACAGAGGCATATGTAGCCAGGATCCTAGAAGAAGGGACAGAGGAGAGGGTAGCAACTCTATGGGTAAGAGTGTTGATGGAGGCAGTGAGAGGAACTATAGCTTGTGCTATAAGATCCTCTAAGGAGGGAGAAATGAATTTCAGAAGATCTTGAGCTATATCTAAGAAATTTAGGTATAGGAGTTCAGGCTCAGAGGAGGTGTAAGGAGTTTTGTTGGGATTTGTCTCCACAATACCTCAGATTTGTAGGAGGTCAGACCTTGAACTAAGATGAATTAAGGTGTATTTGATATTGTGTTTCAAGTTGTAGGTGTGCAGGTTCTCATTGCCAAGTGTAAACCAATGTCAGTCTGTAATGGGTCACCAAACACAGGACCATACAATGTAATCCCTTATTGTGTGATCCAAAGTATTGGCCTATGTATAGCCTCTCTATTGGGATACACTTCCTTCATGCACTTGGATTGGTGGACTGAAGTGTTAAAGTTTATCTTTTCAGAAGAAATTTTTCTAAGTCCACATACTCGAGTAGCCTTCTTCATATACTCGAGTAAGTGACTTAGTACTCGAGTAGATCCTCAGACATACTCGTGTAGACTCTGTATACTCGTGTAGATAAGTTTACTCGAGTAGATAGTTAGTCACTCGAGTAAGTCATATATTATACTCGAGTAGATCCTTCTGTTCTTAGATCCGAAATTTTCTCTAAGTCCACATACTCGAGTACCTCCTTTTATACTCGAGTAAGTGAGTCTGCACTCGAGTAAGTTGGGTTACATACTCGAGTAGACTGTATTATACTCGAGTAGATGATAACTTGCACTCGAGTAGTTGGTTAGTTACTCGAGTAAAGGTTCTGTTCATACTCGAGTAGATCTGTGCTTCTCATCTCAAAAAAGTTCTAGAGTCTACATACTCGAGTAGTTCCCTATATACTCGAGTAAGTGACTCTGTACTCGAGTAGTCGTTATTCATACTCGAGTAGTTCCTTTTTTATCTTATCGGAGAAATTTTCTCTAAGTGTCTTTACTTGAGTATATACTCTCATACTCGAGTAGTTCGAAAATCACTCGAGTGTTGATCTCTAAATCACTCGAGTAGCTTCTCTTCTTATACTCGAGTATTCTCCTTCTATCCACTCGAGTATATACCATCTGATACTCGAGTATGTCTCTTCTATGACTCGAGTATATCTGTTTAAATTTTCCTGAAATTCTCTAAGTCAATTTCGCTGTGTATTTCAAATTAATCATTTTTGATTGGTCCACGTGTCATCCCTAATTAATTTTCTGACCATTGGAGTCCACCTATAAATAGGTCCTCTCAGATTTGACTAATAACAAGTTTACAGAGATTTTATTTTAAGAAAGAGAAAAAGTTCCGTGAACCCTAATTTCTCACGCCGCCGCCATTGACGTTCACGGAAGAAGCTCTGGATTGACGATCTTCGATCACTGTTTTCAACTCTGATTCTCCAGCGATCCAGACGAAAGTTAATCACTCGATCTCTCCAAGCCTCAATGATTTCAGATCTATTTTCTCGATCGGGGTGATTTCGTTTTTCAGATTTGTGGATCTCTCTCAAGTCGTTTTCAACATACTCTGATTAAGCCAAAGTTCTTAAGGAAGAAGACTTTCAAGATTCAGATCTGAGAATATTTCTGTTTGTATTTTATTTTCAAACCAAATCTCTTTGTAGGAGTTTCTCTCCAAGTTTTGTAGGAAGGCTTTATCTTCCGAGTTTTGTAGATCCGAGTTGGATCGAGTTTGTAGGAACGTGGTTCCGAGGTATAGGATTGTTTTCAATCCGAGATAGTGGAGTAGCCGAGTCTAGTGATTTGCTAGATCGGTGAGCAAAGTAAACGTACCCAAGATTGGGGAACCACTGTAAATCTCTTGTCGTCTGTGATTGCTTGATGTGCGCTGTGTTATTTTTTTTTCTGCTTTTGACACACACTTCACCTATTCACCCCCCTCTAGGTGATTTAGGCTAACAACTTAGTACTCTCAATTGGTATCAGAGGGAGGTTGATCGTTAAAAGGTTAACACCTTGATCTTATCCTTCTAAGTTGTTTCTTGAATAGTATCAAACATGAGTAAGACCAAGGATTTTGCTAAACTCCCTATCTGCACCAAGAACAATTTTCCTATGTGGAAGGAAAGAGTAAAGTTCTTCATGGAAGCAGTAGATCCCCGGATCTTCATGATTGTTGAAGAAGGTCCCCACATTCCTATGACCACCTCCACCATAGATTCATCTAAGCAAGTTCCAAAGAAATTGATGGATCTCGATAAGGACGAGATTGCACTTGTCTCGTTGGACAAGAAAGCCAAAAATATTATCGCAAGTGCAGTCGATGACTCAATGCTGCAGAATCTGATTCATTGCCAATCTGCCAAGGAGATGTGGCAATCCCTAGTGACTCTAATGGAAGGTACATAAGAAGTAAGGGATGATCGAAGGTCCCTACTAATCCAAAAATATGAAGCCTTCAGGCAGGGTCATAAGGAAGCCATAGCTGACACTTTTGAGAACTTCTTCAAGATAGTAAATGGCCTCAGAGTTTATGGACGTGTCTTCACCAATGGGGAACTCAATGACAAATTCTTAAGATCCCTAACCAAGGAATGGGATAATAAGGTATGTGCCATTCGGGAGTTTGGAAGGTTAGCTGAGACAGACCCACAGAATCTGTTCGGAAAGCTTATGTCTTACGAGCTGCAAATCAACTCAAGAAAAGCTGAAGAAGAGATCAGCAGGTCTGCATCCAAGGAGAAGTCTGTCGCTCTAAAGGCAGATAGCTCAAGGAAGACAAAGGCTAGCTCTCCTGTCCTAGTTCCTGAAGCTGATGAAGAAGAATCATCTGATCCAAGCTCATCTGGCTCAGAACTATCTGAAGGAGAGTTCTCATTGCTCTCCCGGCAATTCAAGAAATTCTTAAATTAGAAGAAGCAATGGAGAGGCAAAGATGCCTCATTCAGAAGATCACGACGTGATGGTGATCAGAAAAAGAAAGGGTCAAGTAGCCATGACAGGTATAACTCTAAACAGAACAAACAGATTTCGACTGACATCGTTTGTTATTGCTGCAATAAGCCAGGTCACGTCATCGCCGACTGCCCTCACAAAAAGAAAGAAGGTGGAAGAAGAGAGGAAAAGAAATCCTCACACCATAAGAAGAGGACAGAGAAGAGTCTAGTAGCCAAGAAGAGCAAAACTCTCAGCGACTCCGACTCATCTGAGTCGAGTGAAGAAGAGGAAGCTTACTTTGGGCTCATGGCTCACTCAGATGATGAACAAGTCCCCCAGTTCACTGGGGAGGTAAAATCTCACACTCCTCTCTCTGATTCTGATGATGATAATGAGCAAGAGGGCTATTCCTCTGAAGATGAATCTGAACTCATGGGTCAGTATAAGGAGTTACTCACAGCCTACGAAAAATGTCGTAGAGTAGTGAAAACTCAAGCCAAAGAGATAAAATCTCTACAGGCTAGTGAGAGCAGCTTGAGAGAAGAAGTCAATAAGACTAACTCTCTTCAAGAGATCTTAAACAGTGCTATGGATGAATACAATCAAGCTCTCAAGCACCTCGACCTTAAAGAGGAAATCATCAAAGAATTGGAACAACAACTCGAGGCTGAAAAGAAACTTGTTGAGAGTTTCTCTAAGCCTAAGACAGTTCTTCCAATCATTGCTGAGTTCTCTGCTAAGGCCAAGGGTGCTGGTTTAGGCCACATTGGCTCCTCTAATAAATCCTCTAGGAGAAACAAGTCCAAGAGAAAGAATAAGGCTGCCCAGAAGGCTCTAGCTGAAGAAAAAGGGAAAGCTCCCTTGGAACCTGTTCTGTTCAAGAAAGTTATCTTTCCTACGAACGGGCTCGACTATGAGTCTACCTATGGACACTTTTCTAGGCCGATCCCTGAGAAGCCTAAGTCAAGATACCAAGGTTGGACTCGTCCTCGTAACTTCGGCGAGAGTGCCTTCAAAGCACCTTATGAAGAGATTCAACTTCAAAGCTATGGACCTTATGCTCATGGTCACAATATCAAAAAGACACCAAAAGTAAAACCCATTGTAGAAAAGCCTATGAAGGAGAAGACTTCATGTAATTGCCATCATCATGAAGCCTCTTCCTCCAAAAGTAAAGCTCATGCTAGACCTTCATTCCAGAAAGTCAAGCAGGACTACACAAGGCAAATATACAACAGGATCGACTGTTGGTGTTGTGGCAGAATTGGTCACTTTGCCATCGATTGTTGGTTCAATCCTAGTAATGCTGCAACCCCTCAAGTTAGCAACGTGAGAATGACCACTCATGAGGCTAATACTCGTAGGGGGAGTTTTCTAACTCGAGACCAAGGACCCAAACATGTTTGGGTTCCTAAGGCTAAGTGATTGTAATTGCAGGTATGTCCAAAGCCCACCAAAATGCCAATCTGATATTTGGACATCGGATGTTCTCGGCATATGACCGGGACAAGGAGCCTACTCCAGAATTACACCTCAGTCTGCAACGGACCAAAGGTCATCTTTGGAGGTTCAGATCGAGGAATAACTAAAGGCTATGGTATGATCTCTAACGGTAGCATATCCTTTTCGGATGTAGCCTATGTTGAAGGATTGGAACACAATCTCATCAGCATAAGCCAATTATGCGACAAAGGATACATAGTTGAATTTCATTGTGACAAGTGTTTGATAAAATCGGTTAACAACATGGAAACTATTTTATCAGGCACTCGAAGCAGAAATATTTTCTGTTTAAATTTCATTTGTATAGACTCTTCGATACCAGTGTGTCTTTTGGCAAAAAGTAGTGCATCTCTTGCTGATCAGTGGCACAAGAGACTAGCACATATTAATTTCAAAACTATTAATAAATTGTTCTCTCAAAACTTAGTATGTGATGCACCTAATGTCAAGTGCGTTACGGACAGTCCTTGTCACGCTTGTATCAAAGGCAAGCAAACAAGAAGTTCGTTTAAAAGCATAATAGGCAAGGATTCCAATAGAAGCTTACAGCTTCTCCACATGGACTTGTTTGGTCCACTGCAGGTTAGAAGTTTGGGAGGTAAGGAATATACATTGGTTATTGTGGATGATTACTCGCGCTTTGCGTGGGTGTTCTTTCTGAAACACAAGTCAGATACTTTCGGTATTTTCACTAATTTTGTTAGGCAGATCCAGAATGAATACAACTGTTCCATAGTCAAAATCAGAAGTGACAATAGAACGGAATTCAAGTCTGGAGCCATGACAGAATTCTGTGAAAGTCAAGATATCTTTCATGAGTTTTCCTCTCCTCGTACCCCACAGCAAAATGGAGTAGCTGAGAGAAGGAACAGAACACTCATAGAGGCTTGCCGGACCATGTTGAGTGATGCCTCACTTCCAGAGTACTTCTGGGCTGAAGCCGTCAACACCACTTGTCACGTGCAAAATCGAGCACTCATCAACAAGAATCATGATAAGACCCCCTTCGAACTTCTAAAAGGCAGGCAACCAACCATTTCATACTTTAGAATCTTTGGCTGTAAGTGCTTCGTACTTAACAATGGCAAGTATCACACCACCAAGTTTAGCGAGAAAAGCTTTGAAGGTATTTTTGTAGGTTATAGTAGCCACAGTCAGGCCTATAGAGTATTCAATAGAAAAACTCTAGTGGTAGAAGAGTCGATACATCTTGTATTTGATGAGACGAGTCTGCTGCAAAGCAACTTGTCCAGTGTGCCTATTGTAGATGCAGGTACAAAGTTGAAAGAACTTAGCTTGGATGAAACTACTAAAGATAAGGATGAGACGTTCATCAAGATCACCTCTACAACCCCCATTGAAGAGGTAGATGATCAAAATGAAGAACACATCCCAGCTGAAGATGCAACTCCAGTGGCTGAAGACATCTCAGATGCAAGGACTTTAGAGTTCAGACACTTGAAAGATCATCCTGTTGACCAAATTATAGGAGATCCTCGGGATGGCGTCAGAACTCGTCGAGGTACAACTAACGAGAATTTATACTTAAGTTTTCTGTCACAGGTTGAACCAAAGAAGTTTGAGGAAGCCAACTCCGACGCATCCTGGATTCTAGCCATGGAAGAAGAGCTGAATCAGTTCAAACGATGCAAGGTTTGGACACTTGTTCCTAGACCCAAGAGTAAGAACGTCATTGGGACAAAATGGGTCTACCGGAACAAGATGGACGAAGACGGAACAATTATAAAGAATAAAGCCAGACTTGTCGCCAAGGGCTATCGTCAAGAAGAAGGAATCGACTTCGACCAGACTTATGCTCCAGTAGCAAGACTGGTGGCGATCAGGTTATTTCTTGCCTACGTTGCACTTAAGGGCTTTACCGTCTATCAGATGGATGTCAAGTCCACCTTCCTAAATGGTGACATAAAGGAAGAAGTGTATGTAGAGCAACCGCAAGGTTTTGTTGATTCAACCTTTCCTAATTATGTTTATTTACTGCAAAAAGCACTATATGGTCTTAAACAAGCTCCTCGAGCTTAGTATGAGACGCTGTCCACCTTTCTTCTTGAGAACAAGTTCACAAGAGGAAAGATAGACAAGACATTATTTCTTAGGGAAATAAAAGGCAAGATTCTGCTAGTGCAAATCTATGTCGACGACATCATTTTTGGCTCTACAGATAACAACCTCTGCAAGAAGTTTTCTAAACTTATGCAAGGGAAGTTTGAAATGAGCAGTATGGGATAGCTGAAGTATTTCTTAGGGCTTCAAGTGAAACAATCTGAGGATGGAATTTTCATCTCACAGACCAAGTTCACCAAGGAGCTACTTAAGAAATTTGGAATGGAGAATGCAACCTCTATGAGGACTCCAATGGCCTCAACTATGTCTCTAGATAAGGATGAGAAAGGGAAAACTTTTGATGAAACCAAGTACAGAAGCATAATTGGGTCCTTGCTCTACCTTACTGCAAGTAGACCAGATATAATGTTCTCAACATGTGTATGTGCTAGATTTCAGGTGAACTCTAAGGAATCTCACTACATCGCTGCAAAGCGAATCCTGAGATACCTCAAAGGTACACCAAATCTTGGCTTATGGTACCCAAGAAGTAATGATAGTGAACTAATTGGATTTTCAGATGCAGATTTTGTAGGTAGCAAAGACGACAGGAAAAGCACTTCCGGGACTTGCCAATTCCTCGGAAGAAGACTTATTTCCTGGAGCAGTAAGAAGCAGAACTGTATAGCCATCTCAACGGCTGAATCAGAGTATATCTCTGTAGGCAGCTGTTGTGCACAGCTTTTATGAATCAAGAACTAGTTTGAAGACTACAACATGAAGTTCCAGAACATTCCTTTGTTTTGCGACTCATCCAGCGCTATAGCAATAACCAATAACCCAGTCTCCCACAGCCGGACCAAGCACATAGAGCTTCGTTATCATTTCATCTGGGAGCATGTGGAAAATGGAGACATAGATCTACAATATGTCTCCACAGACAGGCAAGTTGCAGATATATTCACTAAGCCGCTGGACGAGTCCAAGTTCTCGTTCTTCAAAACGGAACTCAGACTGCTCAACAAAGAAGACTAGTGATGGACTCACAAATCAAGAAGAAATCAGTGGTGTTGGCTGATCAGAGATAAAGTTTTCAGTGGCAATAGTCATCTACCAAGGAAAATTGTCTTTCAAGTATTAGATACTCGAGTATATCAAGACTTACACGAGTAAACGGAAAATACTCGAGTAAGAAGTCTGATCTACTCGAGTATTTGACAAAATACTCGTGTATGAACACTAACTACTCGAGTATATTTTGTCTACTACTCGTGTATGGTGTTACCTACTCGAGTATGTTCCGTCTAATACCCGTGTATGATGCTATCTACTCGAGTATACAGACTTCTATTTTGGATTTCTAATTTTTCTATTCGCACCGAGCTATTTGCCGCTTCATTCAGGTATGAAATTATATTTACTTTTCCTAAAACCTAATTAGGATTATATATATATATATATATAGAAAAATCGAGAAACCCTTTCCACTTCTCATTCACTCGAGTAGCCGCCGACTCCTCATCTTCCAAAAATCACAGAGCATCGCCTTCTTCGCCTCTCTCTTCCTCCAGAATCGCAGATGGCCCCCTCCTCTAAAATCAGCATCGGCTCTGAACTCGCCCCCGCGGGTATAGCCGATCTTTCAGATGATTTCCGCAATCTTCTGATTCTGTTCGAAACCGCCGGACTGTCGTTTGTTCTCATGTCGCCGTGCCGAGTCATTTTCCCAACAGTTGAGGAATTCTATCAGAATCTGAAGATAAAGCGTAATGGAAATCTCCTGAAAACCAAGGTAAGAGGGATAAAAATTCGACAGGATAAAGTTTCTCTTGCAACTCTGTTAAAGCTTCCAGTGGTCGATGAAGATGCCGAAATGACTGCAGACGATTCAGTAAGGGCTAGCTTATTCTGTGGAGCTAACCCTCAAGCCCACTCCTTTAGCAGGGCCGACTTCAACTCAGAAGGAAAATTCCTAGTGGATGTTATAGCAAAGGTACTGTTGTGCAAGACGTATTCCATTCGAGACATTTCTATGGAAATGTTTGACATAATGCATGCTATCATCTGCCGCAAACAGTTCCAGTTTGGACTGTTGATCCTAGACAAAATCAGAGACAGCATTAAGCATCCCAGCTTTGGCAGAATTATCTCCCTCCTGCTTCATGAGATTAACCCATCAGTCTTTGACCTATCCAAAGGGACTCCCCTCCATCACATGAAGAAAGTTTCCATATCCTCCATCCAGAGATATGATATTAAAATTCTGAATTCTGCCCAGGTATCCAAAGCTGCTGTTCCTTCAGGAATGTCCCAAGAACCCAGTATATCTGAAGACAGGATTCCATCTCCTCCTCTACATCAAACTGCTGCTACCTCTGGTGCAATAGTTGAGGGGGAGCCTGCCTCTTCTCATCCTAAGTACCCAGCTTCCTCAGAACCTTCAGAACTAGCAGAAGTCAGAGTTTCTCCTCCTCCAGCAAATCCTGAATCAGAAATTCCAGATCCAGCAACCTTACTGTCTACAGCAGAAGATATAAATAAATTCATTGATGAGCTCAGCTCAGATGCTCCCCTATTTGAGAATGAATCAGCTGTAAAATCTCCTGCTCAGGATCCAGTTCAGACTCCTGTACAATCTCCTGCTCAGTCCTCAGCTAAAGAGTCCAGCCAGCCTGAATAGATTCTGTTGTCTGATGATGAGGAAGTATCTTCAGAACCAGTGGATGCTCCTCTGAGGACACTGGACTTCACCCTTCCTTCCTTCATCAACACTGAAGATTCAAATTTGGTAGAACCCTTCAAAAGAGCTGTCAGTTCAGTGGAAATTACTGAAATCCCTCCATGGGTTGCTCCTGCTCCTTCAGTTCCTACACCAACCTCAGCTCCTTCTTCTTCTTCAGATCTGGTGAGTAAGATTGAACAGATGCTCATTGAATAGAGAAAGTACTTTGATGAATCTCTAGCCTCAGTAAATAACAAGGTCACTACTCTTGAAAAGGAGATGAGTAGAGGCTTTGCTGAAATTCAAGCCAATACTGATGAGCTAAAGAGATTGTTTCAGCTAGGTGGAAAAGCACTAGATCACACTATCACAAGCATAGGTGAACTACGAAAACAACAAGAAACTGTTGCACATAATCAGATAGTAATGGACAAGAATGCTGAAACAAATGTGATGAAAGTATGTGAAGAAGTTGGCACCTTCAGAGATGAAGCAATTGCCAAGCTAGCTGTAGATATCACCAAGGGGGAGAAAGTTGTAAAAGAACAAGTTGAAAAACTATCTGAACAAGCTCAAGCAGCTATAAAAGAACAAGTTGAAAAACTATCTAAACAAGCTCAAGTAGGTGTGGATGGTCTTGTAAAAGATATGAAAGCAGACATCCTAGCCCAGCTCCAATCTGTCAAATTCTACATTTATGATACAGCTGTATGGGTAAATAATCAGAATTTCCCTAATGCCCAGCTCAACCCTACCATCATTCCCAGCTTCTTAAATCCTCTTGAAGAACAACCTCCAGCAGATGCCCCAGCTCAGGCAACCATACCAGAAGGTGTGCCAGTCTTCTCACCCAGACCTGATGGTGATGTGACTGAGCCCCCTCTCTCCTATTCTGATATGTGGCAAGATGAAATTCCTCCCAGTTCTCAAGGTGCCCCAAGAAAGAAAAGAAAATATGGTGATGGTGCTTCTGCCAGCCGTTCTGCACCTAGAAAAGAGCCTGCCCAAGCTTCTGAAGGTAGATCAGAAATTATTCACAATGAAGTTTGGAGTCCAACCTCCAAATCTCTGATCCTTGATACCCTGAAGTTAGTAACAGATCATGGTGAGAACAGAGATCACTATTACAGTTATTTAGAATGGAAGGCTTATGAAGCATCTCAGATCAAGATCAGACTTCATGACAGGAATTGGGGATACAACAACCCAACTACTCCTCCTAGGCCCAGAACTTATTTTTCTAAACCTTTCAGTTACCTAGAGAGGCAAGAGCTGAAGAGAGAAAGAATGCACAAAGGAGCCCCTTCTTGAGTCTATGAGAATGTGGAAATGGATATTTTAATCTGTTAAAAACATTTCTATATATATATATTTTTGATTCTGATTATGGCTATTTGACTCTTTATCCTGCTTCAGTTTATTTTCTTTTGGTATATGTGTGTTGTTCTTTTTTACTTTAAGTAATTCACCTTAGTATAGAGGGTGCTGACATCTACAAATAGGGGGAGATTGTTGGGATTTGTCTCCACAATACCTCAGTTTTGTAGGAGGTCAGACCTTGAACTAAGATGAATTAAGGTGTATTTGATATTGTGTTTCAAGTTGTAGGTGTGCAGGTTCTCATTGCCAAGTGTAGACCAATGTCAGTCTGTAATGGGTCACCAAACACAGGACCATACAATGTAATCCCTCATTGTGTGATCCAAAGTGTTGGCCTATGTATAGCCTCTCTATTGGGATACACTTCCTTCATGCACTTGGATTGGTGGACTGAAGTGTTGAAGTTTATCTTTTCAGAAGAAATTTTTCTAAGTCCACATACTCGAGTAGCCTTCTTCATATACTCGAGTAAGTGACTTAGTACTCGAGTAGATCCTCAGACATGCTCGTGTAGACTCTGTATACTCGTGTAGATAAGTTTACTCGAATAGATAGTTAGTCACTCGAGTAAGTCATATATTATACTCGAGTAGATCCTTCTGTTCTTAGATCCGAAATTTTCTCTAAGTCCACATACTCGAGTACCTCCTTTTATTCTCGAGTAAGTGAGTCTGCACTCGAGTAAGTTCGGTTACATACTCGAGTAGACTGTATTATACTCGAGTAGATGATAACTTGCACTCGAGTAGTTGGTTAGTTACTCGAGTAAAGGTTCTGTTCATACTCGAGTAGATCTGTGCTTCTCATCTCAAAAAAGTTCTAGAGTCTACATACTCGAGTAGTTCCCTATATACTCGAGTAAGTGACTCTGTACTCGAGTAGTCGTTATTCATACTCGAGTAGTTCCTTTTTTATCTTATCGGAGAAATTTTCTCTAAGTGTCTTTACTCGAGTATATACTCTCATACTCGAGTAGTTCGAAAATCACTCGAGTGTTGATCTCTGAATCACTCGAGTAGCTTCTCTTCTTATACTCGAGTATTCTCCTTCTATCCACTCGAGTATATACCATCTGATACTCGAGTATGTCTCTTCTATGACTCGAGTATATCTGTTTAAATTTTCCTGAAATTCTCTAAGTCAATTTCGCTGTGTATTTCAAATTAATCATTTCTGATTGGTCCACGTGTCATCCCTAATTAATTTTCTGACCGTTGGAGTCCACCTATAAATAGGTCCTCTCAGATTTGACTAATAACAAGTTTACAGAGATTTTATTTTAAGAAAGAGAAAAAGTTCCGTGAACCCTAATTTCTCACGCCGCCGCCATTGACGTTCACGGAAGAAGCTCTGGATCGACGATCTTCGATCGCTGTTTTCAACTCTGATTCTCCAGTGATCCAGACGAAAGTTAATCACTCGATCTCGCCAAGCCTCAACGATTTCAGATCTATTTTCTCGATCGGGGTGATTCCGTTTTTCTGATTTGTGGATCTCTCTCAAGTCGTCTTCAACATACTCTGATTAAGCCAAAGTTCTTAAGGAAGAAGACTTTCAAGATCCAGATCTGAGAATATTACTGTTTGTATTTTATTTTCAAACCAAATCTCTTTATAGGAGTTTCTCTCCGAGTTTTATAGGAAGGCTTTATCTTCCGAGTTTTGTAGATCTGATTTGGATCGAGTTTGTAGGAACGTGGTTCCGAGGTGTAGGATTGTTTTCAATCCGAGATAGTGGAGTAGCCGAGTCTAGTGATTTGCTAGATCGGCGAGCAAAGTGGATATACCCAAGATTGGGGAACCACTGTAAATCTCTTGTCGTCTGTGATTGCTTGATGTGTGCTGTGTTATTTTTTTTCCCGCTTTTGACACGCACTTCACCTATTCACCCCCCCTCTAGGTGATTTAGGCTAACAACTTAGTACTCTCAAGTTTGATGTCCACAATTTGAACAAACTGAGAAGGCAGAAGGGAAATCTGTATGGGTGAACTCAGGAAAAGAGGAGGATGGAGGAACATTAGAGGGAAGAGATGATGATGGAACATCCTTTTGGATGGGCTGAGAGGGAATCTGAGAGGATAATGATGGAGGAATGATGGGAGAAGCAATGTGCTAAGGAGATTCATGATGATCTGCATGAGGAGATGCATGATGATCTGGGGAGTTCTGAATTTGGATAGGTGAAGCAGGATATGGAGGTGAAAGAACTGGAGATGATTGGATTTGGGAGGCAGGGGTTGAGGGGACTGAGGTTGAGACAGAGAGAGGAACATCTTATAGGGTTGGGGAAGCAGCTGCATCAGCTCTTGTATCCTCAGAAGTCCTGGAGGTACTGGAAGGTCTAGGAATGGTCCTCTCCCACTTTGCAAATAGAGAGGAGTCCAACCTCTTACTAGCATTTATGAATTGGGTCTGGGAGACCAGCAATTCAGGAGCTTTAGCTTGGAGAAATATTTCCAATATTCTCCCAAAATAAACCTCTTTCTTAGAATTTTTCCTTCTAATCAACTCAAAGAAAAGAGCTGCCCAGTTTATAGATTTCCTATTAACTAGAGCAGACATCACAGAGAACTGCTGCTTGTTAATGTTATCATGAGCTATATGCTTGCCCATTAGAACTTTACCAACAACATATGCCAAGAATTTAAATTCTACAGACAGATTTTTCTTAAGCAGTTTTGATGGTGTTCCTTCTAGATGACCCATTCTTATCAGCATTGAACTATACTCAGAGGTATCTAGTTCTCGAGCATCTTCTCCATTTACTAATTCAAAAACTTCAGAAAGTATAGTTGGAGTTAGAATAACCTGGGTTCCAGAAATAGTTCCAACCATAGTCGATTCATCTAGAGATGTTGAAGAGTAAACCTATTCTTTAATTTCAGCTGATGGAAGCATGATCCCAGTTGACATTATCTTCTTCAGATTCTGTTCCTTTAAGAGATTCAGTATATCCAAGAAGATTTGATTTCAGGGGTTGAAGGAATCCATGTCAATGTCGAATCCTGTGTCGAACTTCATCGAAGTAAGAACGACCGCTGAAATCGCCATTAGTGTCCTGCAAAGAAAACAAGGATCAAGTGCAAGAGAATTTGGAAGGCGCGGGATAGAGCACGACGAGAAACCTTAATATAGGTTTTTGGAATACGAAAGGTCGGGCTTTATCCTATGATAAGATAAGAAAACTTCGATCTTAGGTTGACGACGTATTTATAGACAAATATTATCATCGGCCTCTGAATGAAGAGGGAAAACAGATCATCGATCTCAGGTCGACGATTTATTTTCTAAAGAAAAAAGTCATCTAACTCTGGTCGACGATTTTAGCTTCACACAGAGCTGTCGAGCTCAAGATGAGTTCGCCGATCGTCGATCTCTGTTCGATGATTTGTGAACAGATCTTCAAAAACAGACAGAAAATAAATTAATCCACTCCATTTATCATTCCAAGCTGATTTAAGAAGAATAGATGTATCTTTTCATTCAAAGGCTTGGTGAAGATATCTGCTCTTTGAAAATCAGTGGAGATAAAGTTAAGATTAATTTTCTTTTTGTCTACACTATCTCTAATGAAATGATGCCTTATTTCGATATGCTTAGTTCTAGAATGATGAACTGGATTCTGAGCAATAGAAATTGTACTAGTACTATCACAAAATATAATTGAATTATTTAGATTGTATCCATAATCCAGCAATTGGTTTTGAATCCACATTATCTGTGAGCAGCAACTGTCAGCTGCAATGTATTCAGCCTCTGCAGTTGAAGTGGACACTGATGTTTGCTTCTTACAAAACCAAGACACAAGCCTATCACCAAGAAACTGGCATGTTCCTGATGTGCTTTTTCTATCTACTCTGCATACAACATAGTCAGTATCTGAGTATCCAATTAACTCAAAATCTGACTCTGTTGGATACCAAAGTCCTAGATTAGGGCAACCCTTTATATATCTCAAAATTCTTTTTAGCAAAATTAGATGAGATTCTTTAGGGTTCACTTGGAACCTAGCACAAAGACATATAAAGAACATGATGTCTGGTCTACTTGCTGTGAGGTATAATAGGGATCCAACAATAGCCCTATAAGTTTTCTGATCAACAGTTTCCCTTTTTCATCAGAATCAAGCACAACATTGGAAGCCATGGGTGTTTTCCTTGCTGAGGCATCAGCCATCCCAAACCTTTTTACTAATTCCTTATCATATTTGGACTGAGATAAGAATATGCCATCAGGTGATTGCTTCACTTGGATACCAAGGAAGTAAGTGAGTTCACCCATGCTACTCATTTCAAACTTAGAATGCATCAGGTTAGAGAACCTTTCGCATAGTTTGGAATCAGTAGAACCAAAAATAATATCATCTACATAAATTTGTACTAACAAGATTCTATCATGATGATGTCTAATAAATAAAGTTCTATCTACTATGCCTCTAGAAAATTTATGCTCTAAGAGAAAGCTAGCTAAGGTTTCATACCAAGCTCTTGGAGCTTTCTTTAGACCATAGAGAGCTTTATGCAATCTAAAAACATAGGAGGGATTAGTTGAAGAGATAAAACCTGGAAGTTGTTCAACATAAACGTCTTCCTTTAGTTCTCCATTGAGAAAGGCACTCTTGACATCCATTTGATATACCTTAAACTTCTTATATGCAGCATAAGCAAGAAATATCCTGATTGCTTCTAGCCTTGCAACAGGAGCAAAGGTCTGATCATAGTCAATTACTTCCTCTTGCCTATAGACTTGAGCTACAAGTCTTGCTTTGTTCCTTATGATTGATCCATGGGCATCAAGCTTATTCCTGAAAACCCACTTAGTTCCAATGACTGGGTAGTCTTTGGGTCTTGGAACTAAGTCCCAAACTCTGCATCTCTCAAATTGGTTAAGCTCCTCTTGCATTGCAATAATCCAGTGTGGATCTTGCTCAGCATCTTTAATGGATTGGGGCTCAATTTGAGATAAGAAGCAGGCATGCATCAAGTCTTGGTTGAGTTGATGCCTTGTCTGCACACCAGCTGTTATGTATCTAATCACTTGAGATGTAGGGTGATCTCTAAGTGTGACAAGTTCAGGTGGTGGAGTTGGTTCAGCAACAACTTGGGGAAATAATTCCTCTTGTGGAATTGAGTTAGCTGTTGGAGGAAGTTCAACCACTTCCAAAGTTTCTTCTTCACTTTCTTCATCTACTTGTGAGGAGGAATGTGATGTAACCTTTTGAGTAAGGTTGAGATCATCCAATTTTGAAAGTATCTAGTGTCGACTAAATCCACCTATGGGGGGGGGGGGGGAATAGGTGTTGTGCAGTCTTTTGCGGAATAAAATTTACCTGCACAAATAAACAAACACAGCACAGAAAACACACAAGAAATTATAGTGGTTCCCCGATTTGGGTACGTCCACTTCCCACTTCGACCTATCTCCCACCAAGGGATGACTCGGTCACTTCTCCAAACGGATTGAAATCCAATCCTCACACTAAGGAAGCAACCCTTCCAACCAAAGGAGTTACAACTCCACTACCACGGGTTGCACCCAACCCTTACATCTAGGAATAAAAATTCATTTACAACAAATCAAAAATTTAATGTATAAGAAAATACAAAGAAGGATTTTGGAGAATCCGATGTCCTTCGTTCCTTGAAGCTTTCTTGGAATTAACGAAGAATCCAAGACCGGAGTTCTCTCTTGGATAGGATCTTGTCAAGATCGGCGGCGATACTTTGTAGATCCAAGCTTCTTGACGAAGCAAACAAGGTCTACGAATGATCTCAGTCAGATCAGTCATCTCAATCGATTCGGAATGAAGAACTAACCTCGTTCAACGAATCGAGAGACAAGAGATCTCAAGAGAGATGCGTGAGACGCTCGTCTTGCCTCGGTACTGTCATCGGAAGATCAGAGAACCTCTGAGATCAGCGGCGACGACTAGCTTGCGAGCGGCGATAGAGATCGGCGATGTTCCGCAATCTGCTAGGGCATGTGTCGGCTAACTTAGATTTTCCGTGAATCGATCGTCTTCATGTTCAAAATACGCGACTATATATACCAGAGCCAACCCTAATGACCGTTGTGGGGCCCACAAGGAGAAACCCTAGCCCCGTCCAAAACAGCGCAC